>CM045763.1:78935796-81335796 GCA_025200525.1 Camellia lanceoleosa | reverse complement strand
GGTGATCTCTGCCGGGGGGTGGCTCTCTCTCTCTCATATATATATATATATATAGATCTGTGTATACACAGATTGATTGTATTGTGTAAGGGTTTGTGGGGTTTTGGCTATACTTTGTGAAGATCTATGTATACACAGATTCATTTACCATTTTTGCTTCATGGGTTGTGTTGAAACTCGACCAATGGTTCATGGGTTGTTCATTGATTGCTTGAAATTTTCTGAGTTCGTTCATTGATTGCTTGAAATTGTGGGTGTTGAAATATTCTATGGGTGTTGAAATGTGTTGAAACTCAACCAATGGTTCATGGGTTGTTCATTGGTTGCTTGAAATTTTTTGGGTTTGTTCATTTATTGCTTGAAATTGTGGGTGTTGAAATATACTTCATCTCTCTTTCTTCTCTCTTCCTCCCTTATCTCTCTTCCTCTCGCCTCTCTGTTTCAAACAAAAAATAGAGAAAAAAAAAAAAACTACCCAAAAGAATGTTGTTTTGGATAGTCGAGCCATTCGGGCCAAATGCATGCATAAGGAAAAGGCTATTGGTTTGGTGTAGGGGTGGGCGCAGATCGGTTGCGGCCATGGAACCTCCAATCTGCCATCCGTCCGCCAGATTGGTGGATTGGAGAAAATCAATCTGCATCCGTCCGCCAATCCGGCGGATGTAGATTGAGCGGATTGGCGGTTTGGCGGATGGATGCGAATCGGTTTGGCGGTTTAAAATTTTATAAATTTTCAACATAATTCAACTTGTGCACTTTCTCAAAAAGAAGAAGAAGAAGAAAGTATTACAGCCAATGACTTAAAAAAATATTACAATCATTGCATGCTTCATCCAAAGCAAGAAAGTTTGAAATTTTAGAATATCACAATCACTGCATACATCATCCACATACTACAATCACAACATGCCTCATCCACATAAGTATTACAATTTGTGATTCTTAAAATATAAAAACAATTCAAACCACTAAAACCATGAGCAGAGCAATAGTAGAGATTGTATGTATTTGTATTGTTACATCTATATCTGTTTTTGAAAACAAAAATCAACCAGCATATGTCATATTTTTTATTTTTTATTTTTAGTGATAGATTTAAAAATAAAAAATATAGATAAATAATACATTTATTTTTTTCAATTCAAAAAAGATATTCAAGTTAAAAACTTTTTTTCAATAGAATATTTAAATTCTTTTTTAATTGAAAATACAAACAGAATACTTAAATAAACTGAAAACACAAAGTCTTATAAATTACTAGGAGTGCTCGCGGTTTGGCGGTTCGGTTGTGGGCAAAGGAATCTCAAATCCGCCATCCGTCTGTCAGATTGGCAGATTGGAGAAAATCAATCCATAACCGTCCGCTTGTCATCACGTATCCATCCAAAATGCGGTGGATCGGTTCGGTTCGGTCGGTTTTGGCGGATCGGTATATCCGTTGCTCACCCTTAGTTTGGTGATGTATGAGCAAAAATCCTATCGGCTTGGTGATGTGTCCAGCAAGAAGCTATTTGCTGGATGATGCATATGATGTATGAAGGAAACATTATTAGATGGATGATGCATATTCATGCATGGCAAGATTTTAGTGGCATTTTGGGAAACTAATAAAAAGTTAATTTTTTATTTTTTATTTATTTTAAATCACATCACTTCTCATATTTTTTATTCATAAAAAATAAAAAATAAAAAATAAAAAAACTACAAAATTAATTTTTTACCAACTTATCAAATCAAAACTCTTTGGGCCGCTGAGGCTAGAACCTAAAGAATGCCGCCACAGCTCTATACAAATACATGTCAATCTCATTGAGGAAAAAGGATATTCTGAAACATTCCGGAAAATTCACTTTTCAATACATATTATTTTCTTTTGGGCTCTTTCTTGATAAATCCTATTTGTAACTGTTTTATTCCATAAAACCCAAACTATTTCTGAATATTCCATTAGGTCCATTAATTGTAAAAGGACGAAATAACCCTCCTCCTCATCTCCCGCGTGTAATCGATTCTGCAAAACCCATTCCCATTCCAACTATTCAATCCACAAAATTTCCAAAACAAAAACTAAACGTCGACTCCAGATTTACATCGCCTCCAGTAACCCTAGATTCACATCGCCTCACCAACGTCGTCGTCCACCGTCCATCGTCGACCCTAGATTCCTCTTCATCTCACTGTTGCGAAGGTTCACATCGGAAGGAGGGTGCTTCGTCGTTCGAAAATTCCTGTCGTTGGATTGAGTTTATTTCATCCATTGAGTGTGGTCCATACCCACCCACCATGAGGAACAAAAGTAAGCAATACCATTCCACCTTTTGCTTTTCAATCATAATGTGATCATCGATGTATACATTTACATTGCCCTATAACTGTTGTTGTTTTCGGATTTGAATTTGTAAACATAAATGTTTTGGGAATTCATTTTGTAAACATACATGATGTGAAGATTCACATTAGTGTTCATTACTGGGTAAACTTACATTAGTAGACACTGATGTGAACATTCACATCAGTGTATAATGATGTGAATGTTCACATTACTGTCACTGTTGATATTGTTGATTGTTGATGTCCATAGAACCCCCAATTCTTCACTCAACAATGTGATGGAATATGATGTAAATATTCACATTGTGACATCAATGTTAGACTTGTTTGTGTTGTTGGGTGTTGTTTGGTGCTGTTGGTTCCACGCTTTGATTTTTAACTAATTATAACATAATGTGATCACCCATGTAAATATTTACATTGCCCTATAACTGTTGTTGTTTTCGGAATTGATTTTGCAAACATAGATGATGCGAACATTCACATTACAATACTGGATAAACTAACATTAGTAGACACTGATGTGAACATTCATATCAGTGTATAATGATGTGAATGTTCACATTACTGTCACTGTTGATTGTTGAATGTTGTTTGGTGCTGTTGGTTCCATCCTCTGTTTTTCAACCAATTATATGTTCTTATTTGAACAAACAGGTCTACCCCGTAGATTTGATGGCAAGTGAAAGAGAGGGGAATCCCGTGCCAAATCCAAACCTGATCAAACAGCTGCTCCTGAAGAAGTGAACATGAAAAAGGTTAACTACCGGTCGAATATAACTGGATTGGTGAAACTGTTAAAGGATACAAAATTTACAAGTGGTCAATTAAAGTGCCTTAGAAAAACACCGTTTTGGCCCTTATTTGATTGTTTGATCAGTAATGAAGTCGACCTCAACCATTGCATGAAATATGATGATGTCATTGTACGTATAGTGCAGACATTCAAGCCATCTAGTGGGAGGTTTTACATCGGGGATAAGAGCATCCAGATTTTTAGAAGCAATGTATCACTGATTTTTGGGGTGGATTGCGGCACCAAGTCAATGGACCTCTCTTATGGTCCAAAACTAACGACCGGCATCTGTAGACACCCCATTTTTGACCATCCTCAAGACTTGGACGCCACCGTTTCAACACCCGGTGATCATCCATGTTTGTGTTCGTCTCGAGTTCCCGGAGGTCTCGGCTACGCGCCGTGCCTCAGGATCTCCTGACTCGACTGTTTTGTGTTTGCTTTTGCACCAAACACTTGTGTTTTGCTTTTAAGGGGCAGGGAATGGCTTGTGAGACATCCCCACACATCACCGGCCATGGCTAGAGGCCACCGGCCAGTGTTTTGTTTCCATCGGCCATATATTTGGCCGGTCGGCACTCTGTTTGGTCGGTCGGCCATCTTTATTTGGCCGATTGACTCTTTTTCTGGCTGAGACCTCTTCTTGAGGGGAGTTTGAACCTTTTGAACCCCCTGTTTTAGCTTCTTGAGGAAGCTTGACCCTTTTGAACCCTTGGTTCTAGCTTCTTGAGAAAGCTTGAACCTTTTGAACTCTTGGTTTAGCTTCTCCAAGAAGCTTGAACCTTTTGAACCCTTAGTTTTAGCTTCTCCAAGAAGCTTGAACCTTTTGAACCTTGGTTTTAGCTTCTCCAAGAAACTTGAACCCTTTGCTTTAGCTTCTTAGAGAAGCTTGACCCTTTTTAGCTTCTCCAAGAAGCTTGGCCTTTTTAGCTTCTTAGAGAAGATTGGCCCCTTTCCTTAGCTTCCCTTAGAAGCTTGCACCCTTTGACCCTTTTTATCTTAGCTTCTCTTAGAAGCTTGGCACCTTGCCTTGGCCTATATAAGGAGAGCTTCTCCTTCCATTCAAGGGGTTAGAAAATCTGATATATATAGAATATATATCACTCTCTCTCTCTATATCTCTCTCTCTCTCTACATTTGTATGTGTTAGAGTGCTCCAAAGTGAGTGATTCTTGGCTCATTTGCACACCAACTCTCAACCACACCTCTCCATCATCCATCTAAGCTTCTTGGAGGCCATTTTCAGAGGCTAAGGAGCTAGTTTTTGGGACCAAAGGCTGCTGTCCCCGTTGGTCTACAAGGGCGAGCATCTAACCCTCTTTTATTCCCCGTTTTTGCACCAGATTTTAGCCTGTCTTGCTTGCGGTTTTGAGCTTTGTGTATAACATAAAAAAGTTCTTTTTTTGTGTGTTTAAGATACTTCATTAAGGACACTTTTGTGTTTGGGGTCGTTTACCCCCTCTTAGGCCTTGTTTGGCCCCATTTTGTGCTATTTTTGGTGAACTTCGGGACCACCTTGTTTGGGCCTCCTCACCACTGAAATCTTGAGGGATTTCAGTGGTGAGGATGGTGGTTTAAGGTCCTAAGAAAGAGACGGCCACCCCCTCTCCTTGTTGTCTTCAAAAAGTGCCATTTTAGCCTCATGTGTGAGCACCATTTTTAAGTGCATGTTGGCCATGTGTCAAGTGTTATTTGGTAATATTTTGCCATGTATTACCTCTATTTTTACTTGGTTTAGACACACCATGCTTGCTTTGCATACTTGTCTTGTAATGCCATGAAATTGCCTTAATATGTATCTAGCATTTAGACCACTATGCTTACTTGTTTTGGCTTAGCTTTGTGAAGCTTTTATGCTTGTTTTAGTATGCTAAGGGACTATTTTTGGTCATTTGAGTCATCCATGACTTGCTTTGTATAGCTACCATGTAATCCCCCTCATGTGCCTTGAGTGTTGACCCCTCTAGCATGCTTTATTTGCACTATTTCAATGATTTGGAGTCACTTATAATGTCATTTCAGTCCTCATGGTATGCTTAAATGTTTGCATTTGATGCTCCTTTGATGCTTCAAGAGGTTGTGCATTATGCTCCATGTTTAGACATTTGTGTATGCTTCCATGTGTAGGTCATTTAGATGCCATCTAAGTGGTTTTTGGGGCTTACTTTGACATGATTTGGGACTGTTTTGATTCACTTCGATCATTTGCTTCATGTGTCATGTGATCATGGTTTAAGTCCTTGGGCTAATTCCAAGCTTCTATGCATGCTTTGCTTGTTTTGTTTACTTGGTTTGGCACCATTTATGACATGATTTCAGAGCTTATAATGCACGCCATATGCCCATGTTGTTCCTATTTTAAGTGTGCTTAAGAGTTGTCTCTATGTGCCTAAGTGTTGGACATTACATGCATGCCTATTTGTGTGTGTTTTGGCTTCCATTCTTGAGCATATTGGCCACTGATTTTGGCATGCTTGAGGGTTCCCCAAATTAGTTTAAGTCCATGCATGACATGTTGCTCAAATGTTGTTGCTTTGTTTCATGCCTTGCATGCTTGTTTGCTTAGGTTGTGTGCCTAGTGTGCATTACTTGCTTGCATGTTCATGTTGCATGTTTAGATTGCATGCTTAGGTTGCATTTGGCATGCATGCCTTGCCTCTTGAATCACCATGATTGAGGTTGGGTTCCTTATGTGTTTGTGTGCATTACATTTGACATTAAAATGCACAACTTAGCTTCTTGGGCCATCACGCATTGAAATGCGTGATTGGTGGTCCGAGAATCGAGCACCATACCCCTTTGAGTCACAAACATGATAATGGATGTGATGGTGCACACATTTGTTTGAAATGCATTGCCATGCCATGTTTTGCCCTCTGCTGCTGTCAATTGCAGGTTCTGCAGGAAGTTTTGGCCGGTCGGCTAAATATAGTGCCGGCCGGCCATCAATTTTTGGCCGATTGACAAAAAGGTGGCCGGTGATCATTCCCTTTGGCCGGTGGTGTTTCTACTTGGCCGGTGATGCTCCCCAGTGTCCAGAGAAGCATTCTTGGGACTTGTGCAAGTTTTCAGGGGGCAAGGCAGTGTAAATAGAGGCAATAGTGCCATGGCACTGGATTTCCGGGCGAGGCCAATCCGAGCATGCGTGCATCCCTCTTCCCGTGACCTTTTACTGCTTTCCTTAGCTTAGTTAATTTGTTAATTAATTAAGTGGTCTATAATCATTAATTAGCTTGTAGGTTAATTAATTTGTATATTCTTTTGGTCCCTCCGAGCGAGAGTAAATTTGTAATAAGTGTGGGTGAGTGTGCGCATGTCTTCCAACCCCCACTTCTTTCTCCCTTTTACTTACCTGCTTTCAATGGTTAGTACTAGGGCATATTTATTTTAGCATCCTTATGCTATGCATGCGTGCATCATTCATCTGTGCTGCATGCACCGGGCTCGACGCATCATACTAACTGCATTGTACTTCAATTCCAAGTTGAATACATGTTATTTGTAGCATTTCACATGTCATTGTAGATTAGCCGAGCCTATTCTAGTGACATTCCGTATGTGATGCATTAGCCATTTTTAACATGAACTAGGATCATGCATGATTACTAACTGGTTTCTATTTTGGCACGTAGTACTAGGTAAGCTTTTATGCTTTAGCATACCGCATGCGTGTGAGTGTTGCCATAATAGCGTGATTGCCATGAGGCTAGCTGCTTATGTGATATAACTGCTTGAATGCCTGTGGATGGAGGTTGAATTACCTAAATTGGAATAATGCATTAAAACTGTGAGTTTTAAGCCCACTAGATAGTGGCAAGACCACATTTTCTAAAGCCCACTTGAGGGTGGCAAAATCTGTATTTTAGCCTACTTGAGAGTAGCAAACCATTTTCAAAACAAACACGAAATGTTTTGTTCCAATTTAGGCGATTTGGTCTATACTTGTTTGCTGTGTGCATAACATAGTAATTCTAGGCTAATAACCGGAATAAGAACACATAACGTTTTCAAAATCGGATATCACGGTTAGTAGAGGCCGGTTTTCGGACCGGGCAAGAGGGGGTGCTCATAGCTGATCTTCCCCAATCGTACCCAAGCTCCCGAGTCGAGGCAACTTTGGTGATGACGGACACGTGGCCTTTGGCACTGAGTCAAGGTTTCCTAAATTTCCCCATTAAAAAATATTTAGGTGGCGACTCTGTATCTGGCAAAGCAGTCCATGTTTGGCACTTCTTTTCAAAAATCTGTTTTCTCAAAAATGATTTGCCAGATTTGGACTCTTTGGTTCAGATTTAGAACCGAGACACAAATTGAGTCCGAACTGTAACTCGTGAGTTCCCTCGCGGGCTCGCTACTGCATCATACACTGAATGTGCAAGGATGTTAGTCGGTTAAGTGCTGCTAAAATACGAGAAATTCTGAGTGGAGCATTAAAAGGCACAAAGAAACAAGACAATGAAGAGGTCGCAAGATTAGTTTGTATGTATGCATGCGTCAAGCTGTTCTTCTCTACGTTCGGAGAAACAATATGATGGGCTTTCCACTCATACATGGACCCATTAGACAATATGATCGAGTGTGACTGGGCTGAGAGCATCCGGGCAACCCTGATGGGTTTAGTGGGCCAAAATTGTGGAAAATCAGGGCGAGTCACCGCATGTGTGATGTTGTTAATGGTAAATCTCATAAAACTTATTCTATGTTTAATATGAACATTTACGGGGTCTGCTCACTCTGATGTGAATGTTCACATTACTGGGCAATGGTGTGAAAGTTGACATCAGTGATGTAAACATTCACATTACTATTCAGTAATGTACAAACACACATTAGTAGACACTGGTGTAAACATTCACATCAGTGCAGATTGATGTGATGTTAACACCAAAACAAATGTGGAACATTCACATTACTGATGTAAATGTTCACATTACTGGGCAATGGTGTGGAAGTTCACATTAACGATGTAAACATTCACATTACTGTTCAGTAATGTACAAACACACATTAGTAGACACTGGTGTAAACATTCACATTAGTGTAGATTGATGTAATGGTAGCACCAAAACAAATTTGGAACATTCACATTACTGATGTGAACATTTACATTACTAGGCAATGGTGTGGAAGTTGACATCAATAATGTGAACATTTACATTACTGTTTAGTAATGTATAAACACACATTAATAGCTACTGGTGTAAACATTCACATCAGTGTTAATTGATGTAAACATTCACATTACTTACCACTAGTGTAAACATTCACATCAGTGTTAATTGATGTGAACATTCACATTAAAGGCCACTGGTGTAAACATTCACATCAGTGTTGTTTGATGTGAACATTCACATTACTGATATTTGTTATTTGTTTTAGTATTGGTTGTGTGAGCATACAACAATCTTACAACCCCGCAACCCCAACGCTATTTCGCGATGTGTGAAGTGTGAAGTGGGACCTCATAGCCTTACATACCAACATGAAGTCCATATCTTTGGCTAGCTTGGTTTAAATGAGGTAGAAGGACAACCAAAAATATTGTGCCCGTTCACATAGTGAGACAAGGAACTATCTAACTAACATAATGTCTCCAACTGCAGGTATATGGCGGCGAGCTAATGGCATCCCCAACTGAAGCAAAGATGTACCATCATACAAAATTGAATGTGGAGCCCAAACCTGAGGTTTTGTCTAGTGCACCAGCAAAGCAAGATGGAAGCACCGATGATGAAAAAAAAGACAGTCAACACAGTGTAGACATCCCCGAACGCCCCGGGAGGGATGATGTCCCCGTTCCGTTCGTTTTGGGCTCACTACAGTTCAGGACTCAAATGTCACAGTTCTTAATCTGAACCAAAGAGTCCAAATCCGGCAAATCGTTTTGAGAAAACAGATTTTTTTGAAAGAAGTGCCAAACATGGACTGCTTTGCCAGATACAGAGTCGCCACCTAAATATTTTATTTTGGGAAATTTAGGAAACCCTGACTCGTTGCCTAAGGCCACGTGTCCGTCATCACCAAAGTTGCCTCGGCTCGGGAACTTGGGTACGATTGGGGAAGGTCACTTCGTGAGCACCCCCGCTCGCCCGATCAAAGATCGGCCTCTACTAACCATGATATCTAGTTTTGAAAACATTATGCATTCTTATTCCGGTTATTAGCCTAGATTCATTATGTGATGCGCACAGCATACAAGTATAGACCGGGTCGCCTGAATTGGAACAAAACATTTCATGTTTGTTTTTGAAAGATGGTTTGCTACTCACAAGTAGGCTTAAAATGCAGATTTTGCCATCCTCAGGTGGGCTTAGAAAAGATGGTTTTGCCACTATCTAGTGGGCTTAAAACTCACAGTCAATGATTTGTTCCAATCCAAATAACCTAACCTTCACCCATAGGCATTCAGATAGTTATATCACATAAGCAAATAGCCTCATGGTAAGCATGCTATCATGGCAGTCACTCACACACATGCAAGGATGCTAAAGCATAAAAACTTATCGAGTACTCCAAGCCAAAACAGAAGCTATGTTAGAAATCCATGCATGATCCTAATTATACAGAAATGCCTAATGTAACACATGCAAAAATGAAACTATAGCAGGCTCGGCTATTCTAAACATGGCATATGGAATGCTACAGCTAACATGTATTGAACTCGGAATTAAAATACAAATGTAGTTAGTATGATGCGCCGAGCCCGGTGCATGCAAAACAGATGAATGAATGCAAACATGCTATCATACTGTATGCTAATTGAAACATGTCCTATTCTAACCATCACAAGCTGGTAAATAAAAGGGAGAAAGACGTGGGGTTGGAAGACATACATCACACGTACGCACACTCATTACAACATTGTCCTTGTGCGGAGGGTCCAAATAAATAATATACAGTCCCAAATAAATAATTACAGTCCGAATAAATACAAAATCCTAATTAATTAACAAATTAATCTAGGAAAGCAGTAAATTAGCATGCAAGCTAGGGACTGCCTCGACTTTACTCCGGATGATGAATGATGCATGTTTGGGTTGCTTGGCGCGGAAATCCATCGCGATGTCCCGATTAGCCTCTGTTTATGATTAAGGTCCCCGCCAAAAATGAAAATAAGGTCCTCCCACCCTTCTACGACCTTCCTAATAATGAAAATAAGGTCCCCGCCAAAAATGAACTCAACCCGATGCAAAACGAAGGTTCGGGGGCCAAAACGCGCGGCCTGGGGCCCCGAAAACTGACTGTTAAGCACCAGAGGTGGCGTTTGACCACGAAGTTGGTCTCTCGAGCCACAGTGTCCCTCAAAAGGGAGAAAATAAGGTATGCGCCAAAAACCGGAGCAAACGGAAGTAGTTAAGCGGTCCCGAACCGAGGCACACGGCCGACGGCTCCGAAAATCGGGAACCGGGCTCCAAACGAGAAAAAATGGCCTACGACCACGAAACGTAGCCTACGGCCACTGAGAGATGATCTACGAGACCTCTCCCTCCCTTCGAGAAGAGAAAACGGAGAAAACGGAGCCTGGTTCGCAAACCGAGGCAAAGCACAGAAAAGTCCGGAAGTCCGAAGCCAAGGCTCGCAGCCGAGACTCTGAAACCTCTGAATGAGCACAATATGAAATCATCATCGAGTGCTCAGTTGGTGACGTATGAGTCTTAAGGTTGGTCAAAAATGGGGTGTCTATAGTTGCCCCTCTTTGACAGAACTCGAAAGTCATAAGTGACGGGAGTGAATGTCAAAGCCCAGAGACGACCCATTTTTGACAAGGCCGAAGACTCAGACAAACATACTAGATAACAAGGAGATGTGCCCGCAGACATGCCCGCAGGTAGGGGGGCAAAATGCAAAGCGGTATGCACCAAGCCGGATGTAACTCAATGATCATGCAAATGCAGCAAGCTGTAATGAAGCAAGTATTCACAAATAGATGCAACAGTTTTAAGCAAGAATGCAAAGCAACAACCACATTTCATGCAGTTAAGAATGCGGAGAATTGTTGGATTCTCGCTACGTCTCACACGGAGAAGATACAATACCTGTGCGGTATGTCTGGTCACACCAGCCTCAAATGAACCGTACATACAATATCGTGCCTGCAAAAAAAGAAGAAACTCAACAAGCACAACATAGTTAGCAACATATGTTCAGTGTGATATCGAGCGCAGACAAATGCGGTGTTGATGGGTGAGTGCATCGCAATGCGACATGCGTGACAACGCGATCTTAAACATGGGGGTATGACAATACCCGTGAAACGTGCAGAATGATGCAAGTGGTGTGCATGAGAATGCAAGTTACGTGCATAACAATGCAAAATGAGTGTGAACTCGAATGCACATTTTGAAACGAAACAACGAGCAAAGCAGTGCAGGTTTCGACGAGGGTGGCTCAATCGCGACCTCTGGTTTACCTCCCGGAAAGGTCACAACATATTCAAAAAGGATACACTTTGCTTTTGATGAGTAACAATGAGACGCGCATCGAAAGTTGGAGTTGAAGTTCCCGCAGAGGGATTTCGCGACAAAAAGTGCACTTTCCTTGTACTTTCTCAGGTGCCGGGGACTCCAATCATCACCAAAATTTGCAGGGAGCTTGGGGAACACCTTAGGAACACCATCGGCCATGTATGGTCCAAGGGGGAGGCTGCCGGCCGGGGGTGAAGGAGTGGGATGGCCGGCTTGCCAGAAAAGGTGGCCGGCCGGCCACCTAGCCCAGATCCGGGGCAGTTTGGTCCTTTTACTCTCTTTTCTTTAAATGTGCCTATCCAAAGCACTTTTCCTCACAACTCTAGCTCCGAAATTACTCTCTCTTCCTTTCCAAACCATTTTCTCTCTCAGATCTGTGCTCAATACGCGTTTTCGAACCCCCCATGCAAGTTGTTTTCGCGAAATCTTTCAGTTTTCGTCACTTTGAACCGATTAAATTTTGATTTCGGTGCTTCTCATTTTCACCACTTGAGGTAAGTTTGTCTCAAAATTTGAAAGATTTTCTCGGGGGTTGACTTTTGTTGACTTTTCCATTTCCCGAGAGTTGACTTTTGTTGACTTTTCCAATTTTGGCTCATTTTGCTCGTTTTTGCTCCTTTTTGCAGATTTTTCGAGATGGCGGGTCATTTTCCATAGGGTGGAGGTCCTCCAGGTGCCGGGGGTGATCCGGATATTATGGCTCTACCCTTAAGAGTTCGGCCGTTTGATCCCGAGAGGTATCATCCTCAGGAGCACGTCCTTCCTCAGGCGGTTTTCTACCATTTCACTGATTTTGATGATCGAGCGCCCAGGGACCTGCTTTTGCGAGAGCCGAAGTCCCACCTCTCTCATGAGGCACGAGAGGTATTTACTCTACTTTTACATTTTCTGCGATGTATTCTGTATTTTCCGTGTATTTCGTGCTTTTGCTATGTTTATTTGCTCACTCAAGCTCACAACTTGTTTTGAATGTTTAGTTTATGACACCGTATTCCGTTTGCATCTTGAACACACAGTTCAAACACTCTGACTTTTTGAACACGCAGCCCGTATATTGGTTGTGAACACACAGCACACACTTGTTGAGAATTGAACACACAGCCCACACTAATTTTGAAATCTGAACACACAGCTCAAATACTTGATGATGAACACACAACACACACTTTGAGATGAACACACAGCCCACACCGATTGAGAGTTGAACACGCAGCCCAAACACTTAAATTCTGAACACACGGCTCATTGTTGAGGTGAACACGCAGCACACACCGATTGAGAGTTGAACACGTAGCCCAAATAGTTAAATTCTGAACGCACAGCTCATTGTTGAGGTGAACACGCAGCACACACCGATTGAGAGTTGAACACACAGCCACACACTTAAATTCTAAACACACGGCTCATTGTTGAGGTGAACACGCAGCACACACCGATTGAGAGTTGAACACGCAGCCCAAACACTTAAATGCTGGACACACAGCTCATTGTTGAGGTGAACACGTAGCACACACTGATTGAGAGTTGAACACACAGTCCGTTGTTGAGGTGAACACACAGCACACACTGATTGAGGGTTGAATACGCAACCTAAACTTTGAGATGAACACACAGCTCACTGATTCTGAAATCTAAACGCACAGCTCAAATACTTGATGTTGAATACACAGCTCGAACTTTGAGATGAACACACAGCCCACACTGATTGAGAGTTGAACACGCAGCCCAAACACTTGATGTCGAACACACAGCCCGAACTTTGAATTTTCTAAACACGCAGCCCAGATTCTATATCTGATTCAATTTTGCACATAGCTCATACATTTCATTTGCACGCAGCTTATTCATTTCATTTGCATGCAGCTTATACGTTTCATTCTAAAACTGAATACGTGTGTTCATCCTGGATGCAGTTGACTTCTCGTAGTACGTGAGGATATGGCTCTGTCTCGGTGAGAGAGTGGTACACGGAGCTCCCAGAGGCTGTCCGGGATTTGGTGGACGTGGCAGGGTTTGGGCCCTTTTGTACTGGGATCTCCCGTTGTCCTGCTAGTAGGACACTGATGGGTGCTTTGGTAGAGAGATGGTGGGACACCACCAATTCCTTCAATTTCTCTACCACCGGGGACTTGACCATGACCCCATTTGACTTCGCCGTCCTGACAGGCCTTGATGTGGGAGGCTGGGCTATCCCATATGACGAGGATATGGGCCAGTGGGAGGCCACTTGGATATATTTATTGGGGGCTCGCCCTCCAGTTGATAGATTTTCGGGCAGAGTCCGATACACCCGGTTCTCTTCCCATTTCAGGAGGCTGGAGATGGAGCCTGAGACTCCCGAGGAGGTGGCACAGTATACTCACGGATTCCTGATGTTCCTCTTCGGCACCACTCTGTTTGCCGATAGGGGGGAACACTGTCGGGCTATATCTTTTGAGCGCTCTAATGGACCTTTCACAGGTTAGCCGGTATGATTGGGGCGGCGCCAGCTTGGCCACCCTCTATTGCTATATGAGCGCGACCTCCCGCGGATGGGGGAACATGGTCGGCAGCTATTGGAGGGCCTGGGAGGTACTTTCTGCCCTCTTGATTTATATTTCTGCTTCTCATTATTTGTACATTGCACACACAGCCCACTTTACATTCTATACCTTGCACTTTGCCCTCAGCATTTTGTATTTACATTTGGCACTCAGCATTCTGTATTCTGATGGCTATTGCTTTGTTTCTCACAGTTATGGGTCTACGTATACTTCCCGACATTAGCCCCAGAGCTTGAGGTGGAGGTGCCCCTCACGACCCCGTATTCACTTGTATTTGAGGGCCAATACCGGCCGAGACCTCGGGAGTCTTCCCTCTACCTGCGACAGTACTTCGATATAGTGCGGTCGTCGGAGGTATTTCAGAACTCTCAGTTCTCCATGTTTTCATGGCTTTGATTTATCTTGCACATTCACAATTTCTGATCAGCTTATGCATTGGTTATCCGTAGATCACGTGGCAGCCCTGGGCGCCTTTAGGCAGAGACCTCCGATTCTATTTTGCCGGAGCGTGGGGGGCCTCTCGGTATAGGATCTTGTTCGAGGGGCCAGTTGGAAGGGCCTGGTTTTTGGGAGATCGCTTCTTGCATCAGGTATGGGGCTACCCCGAGCAGGACATTCCTTCAGTGCCTCCAGACGATATGTGGACTGCTGATAGGCTCTCTCCCCAAGATGTCATTGATGCTATGCAGGGTACCGATGCATTCTTACACTTAGAGCAGGGGGAGTATGCGACCTACCGCCACACCTACTTGATGCCTCCGCTGACAGGAGTCCGTACTCCGACGAGGAGATCTGTTGGTATGCCTTCATCGAGCTGGGCTCGGACTGCAGATGCCCCTTCTACCAGCAAGGCTAGCACATCTAGAGGTGGGGGTGGACTGGTTCCCCCGATTCCTCCGACTCATCATCATCCTGGATGGCCAGATACGACTGAGTTGATGGGATGGCAATATGGGACCACCTCCCCGATTCCGATTCCGATAGAGCCTCCGATGTCTGGCCACCGATATGTCAGTGACCTTGACTCACCACCGGTATGTTCCACTGTTTTCCATTTACCACAGAGATACTTCGGCATTTGTTTATTCATTGATGACTTGAGCTTGTTTCTGCAGCCACCCAGGGAGTACATGGATGAGGTGCTCGGAATGGTAGCCTCACTTGAGGGCATGGTCCTGCGGAGAGAGGCGCAGTTGTCCATCATGGGTTTCCAGGTACCCTTTAGTTTTCTGGCATTTATTATACTTCTGATGACATACTGATCTTGAACATTTTACTGCATTGATAGGTTGCCTGTGTAGAACACATCTGACACACACCACATTTATGTATTGTACCTGCATGCACCCACTCTGTGTAGTTTGCTTGCATCTATATTTGATATACATGTTTTGGCTGATGTATTCAAATTGCATTCTTCATTTTCAGATGCCTCCAGTATATGCTCAGTCACAAGCCAAGCCATCTGGATCTTCCCGAGGAGTTGGGCCATCTAGGCCTTCTCGAGGGGCTGGGAGAGGGGAGTCATCTCGCGGATGAGGTAGACGCAGGGTGCACATCATAGAGGAGGAGCCCAGTGAGGAGGAGGAGGAGGCTGCAGATCCCCAGTTAGAGACATCTACTGATAGAGAGGGTGGCTCTGATCCTGGTTCTGGTAGTGGAGATGAGGCTGAGGAGGGTTCCGAGGATGGCAGCCCCGGCTCAAATGATAGTGATGATGGTACAGAGGTTGTTCTGCAAAAAGGACGAAGAGGGCCTCTCATTCCTGCTCTTGAGAGCATTGACACAGCTGTTCCCCGCTTTATTTACCTTTTTATTAGTAGTTGTAGCATATTGCACATTGTTAGGCAGTTTTATTTTCTGTAAAACTTGTACCCTTGTTGTAAAACATGATGGAATGAAACAGCTATTGAAAAAGTGTTGTATTTTATGTTCTTAGCATCGCATCGCATTATTTTGCACCAAAAATGAGATTGAATGGAAATGTGCATTGGTGTATTTGCCAAGTCAGGTAGTGAACCGACGCAACAAACTAAACAACCTAACTTACTAAGAAACAACAAGAACCTTAGCAAGTTTACAACTCGATAAGCAAAACACAACAAAGTTGACGACTCGATAAATAAGGCACAACAAAATTAAACAAAAAGCAACAACTCGATGCACGAAACTCGACAGCTCGACAAAACTTAACAACTCGATAAGCAAAACAACAACTTGATAAGCAAGACTTAACAACAACTCTATAAACAAAGTGTATTTCGGACGATTTGGGTGACGGAACGCATCCGAAACTGAGGGAAATGGAGGCCTTCGACACTCCCGACGCATGGAAATGCTAGGAACTTTCCTCTAGAGGGCAGAATAGGACCAAAGACCCACTTTGCAGCATGGCCGGCCAGCTTTGGGAGATGGCCGGCCAGCTTTTTTGCATTTGAGGGGAAAGGGGTGGCCGGCCTGCCATAAAAGGTGGCCGGCCGGCCACCTAGCCCAACAACCACCAAATTTTTGACACGTGTCCCCGAACAGTGTCTTATCCTCTTTAAAAGCTCTAGCATCGTGGTTGATTCATTTCATCTAAGTTTTGTACCAAAATGGAGGCGTTTCTCGTCGAAAATCTCACAGCTTGGATCGCTTCTCTAGATGGCTTGGAAAAGTTGAACTTCCGGGGCTTCGGCTTGAATGCACTATTCACACTGAGCCATACTCCGTTGCACCTTCCCTTCCTTCATGCCGCGGCAAGGTTTTGGAACCCGGTAACGCATGTGTTTAGCTTCGGCGGGCAAGAGGTATGTCCAACTTTTGAAGATTTTTAAGCTTTGATGGAATCTGAATGCTATGAAGAAATTTTGCCTGAGTTTCGCTTCAGTCACGCCCAAGCTTTAGGGCAGATGTGTGGACTCGCCATGCATGACGCTCGGTCTCTGATCTGTAATGGGGAACTGGACATCTTCGGCTTGATTCATCGCTTTTCTGAGGCCGGTGACCGCGGTGACCATCATTGGCAAGGTTTCTGACAACATGCCCTCTACTTGTGCATGCTGTCTCACTTTCTGCTTGCCCTGGGCTTTGGTGGATCTAGCATTCGTCTGATTGAAGTTGCTCAAGGCTTGAAGGAAGGAAAGAGCTGCATCGCCATGACATTGGCCGAGACACTGATGGGCTTAGATGCTTTCTATCACCAGGAGACGACCAGATTTGCGGGGAGTCCGTTACTGCTGCAGGTAATGTTTCCCACCCAATCTCTCATATATATTGCTCACATCACTCGGCCCTCGGGCTCGTTTTTCTCACAAAACCCTTTTTCTTACTTTTCTCTCATCATACATCTCTCTATTCTTTATTTTCTCATTTTTCATCTCTCCCCAGGTATGGTTGATGGATAAATTGCAGGTTGTGGACTCTTGCCTAGCCTACTCAGCCCGTGGCTACTTCTTTCGACAACGTCTAGTCGATGCTCTTGATGAGGGATGGTGGTTTGATTGGATGTGCAATTTGTCTGTAGATCGCATTGCTTGGCGCTGTCCTTGGCTGAATCTCCCGGCAATGAGCTATAGCATGTCCCGGCAGACCGGGATCCAGTTGATTGGTCTGACCCACTGTGTGTTCTACTTTTCGTTCCGGTTCCAGCGTCAGTTCGGTCATGATCAGACTTGCCCACTAGAGGGGATAGAGTATCCTACCACATTCCCGGTTCGAGGTGCACAGCTTGCCCGATATGCAGCAGCATGGAGGACTAGAGAGCTCCTGGCCCCTGCTCCCACTTTCAGTTGCACTTTGTCTGATGAGTGCTTGGATTGGCTCAATGAAGAGGCACAGATTGGGCCCAGCTTGGCATCAGAGGCTTCGACCAGCTCTGGAAGGGGGCGCAGGGACACCTGACTGGACTATGCCCCGGATTTATTGCTTTATTAGTACTTTCAAGTTTTCTTTATGATTGTAATAAAAAAGCAACTTCAATTTGTATGCAAGAGCAGGAGAACTCTGTTTTGAAATCAATGAAATTGAAGGTTGTGGTACTGAAAATTTTCCGCTTTGGTCTAAAAATGGTCTTAGTTGTAAAAAGATTAATTTGAACAAAGTCAACTTTTATTAAAACTTTTCAAAACCATTTTTGATATGGATCAGAACTGGACACACCTGAGATCTGTCACTGAGATGCACAACCCCAGATCCTAGCAACTGGAAAGTTGCCCCTAGTCTGAATAGTACTGCAGCACTGCACGGCAATGGAAAGTTGCCCCTAGTTTGAGAAGCACTGCACCGGAGATTACGATGAATGCTGATAGATAAAGATGACTAAGATGATCAAATGGACAAAGTTGATTGGGGAAAAGATTATGGCTGGACTTCAGGATGAAGTTGCCTACGTATCCCAAAGATGGGAATCAAGCCTTACGTAGTTCAGGCTCGGGTTCACTCGAGTATTTTCGCTCTCCTTTTACGCTCTAACCTTTGCCAAGGCCGCCCTTTGTGGGTTTTCAACCTTGCGAGCTCAGTTTTTATAATTTCAAATTTTTTGTGCTCTAAGTTTTGCCTAGGTTGCCCTTTCGGGTTGTCGGCCTAGCGAGCCTCTCAAGGGTAATATTTCTTCAACTTGTCCATATTGATCGGTTGTGAGAACTCTAAGCCATCTAGATCCATCAGAACCACGGCTCCACCTGACCAGATAGACTTAATGATGTAGGGACCAGTCCAATTGGGTCTAAACTTGCCCCTTGGGTCATGGATGGGAGCTCGGTTATCCTTGAGCACCAAATCTCCTTCCTTTAGATTCCTAGACTTAACTTTCTTGTTGAAAGCCCGGGCAATTCTATGCTGATAACCTTGAACATGGTACAGTGCTTTCAGTCTTCTCTCATCAAAGAGCATGAGTTCCTCAAACCTGCTCTGCTGCCAATCTGCTTCGGCTATTTGACACTCAGCCAATACTCGCAATGACGGAATCTCAATCTCGATAGGTAGAACGGCCTTCATCCCATAAACTAATGAATACGGAGTCGCCCCAGTAGAAGTTCTGATTGAAGTCCGGTAGCCCCACAGAGCAAACGGCAGCTTATCTGGCCAATCCCGGTAGGTTTCCACCATCTTCTGCAGTATGTGTTTGATATTCTTGTTGGCGGCCTCAACCACTCCATTAGTTTGCGGCCGATAGGTAGACGACTTATGAAAAGCCACGTTGTATTTTTCCAACAAGTCAACCACTTTCTTCTTGAAGTGGGAACCATTATCTGAAATTATCTCGTTTGGGACTCCGTAGCGACAGATGATGTTGTTTCTGATAAACTTCGCAACATGTGAAGCTTTCAACACCGCATAAGATTGGGCCTCGACCCACTTCGTGAAATAATCTATCGCGACCAGGATGAACTCTTGCCCATTTGACCACTTCGGAGTGACAGCCCCGATCACATCAATTCCCCAGACTGAAAATGGCCATGGCGAAGTCATATTGTACAGCTTTGACGGCGGAATGTTCATGCGATTTGCATGAATTTAACATTTGTGGCATCGCCGAACAAAACCGATACAGTCTTCCTCCATGGTGGACCAGTAGTAACCTTGTCTGAGGATCTTCCGTGCTAGCATTACTCCATTCATGTGCGCACCGCATTCCCCTCCATGGATGGCTTCCATTAGACGCTTTGATTCTTCGGCATCGACACATAGCTTATGTATTCCCAGATGACCTCTTTTATATAGCTTACCCCCACAGATGATGAACTGAACGGCCATTCTTCTGATTGCCCTTTTATCCTTGGCATTTACCCCCGGCGGGTATGCTTCCTTCTCCAGGAAATTCCAAATGTCGTGGTACCAGGGGTTTTCGTCCTGAACCTCATCTATAGTAGCAATCGACTCGTAGGCTGGCGCAAATTTATGGTCAATGATGACTGGACGCATCCGGACTCCGAACAGGATGTCTATCATGGAAGATAGAGTTGCTAAAGAATCTGCGAACTTGTTGTTCTCTCTTAGTAGATGAGCAAAGTTTAGCTTCTCAAACCGAGGAATTAACAAGTCCAAGGTCTAGTGATACATCATCATCTTCTCTTCTTTGACTTTCCAGTCTTCTTTTGCTTGAGACACAACAAGGTTCGAGTCCCCGATGACGTCCAACTGTCTTGCCCCTAGTTCCAGGGCTGCTTCTAGACCGGCAATGCATGCCTCATATTCTGCTTCGTTGTTCGAGACTTTGAAACAGAGTTTGAAGGCTAGAGGGATACAGGAATTGTCGGGTGTTATTAGCAACACTCCTATCCCATACCCGTATTGATTTGACGCTCCGTCAAAGTACATCGTCCAAGTTTCGTCGTCGATGTGCAAAATGGCTTCATCTGGGAATAAGTACTCGACTGCTTCACCCCCTTCTACCGGATGGTTGGCTAAGAATTCTGCTACTGCTCTTCCCTTGACTGACTTGCGTGGTACATATTTCAGATCAAATTCGGAGAGCAACAGCAACCAACGAGCTAGCTTACCCATAAGTGCTGGTTTCTCGAAAAGATATTTGATGGGATCGAGTCGCGAAACCAACATTATGGAGTGAGCTAACAGGTAGTGCCGTAGCTTCTTGGTAGCCCATACCAAAGCTAAGCAAGCCTTTTCCAGCGGTGTATAGCGAGTCTCATACTCTAGCATCTTCTTGCTCAGATAGTAGATGGCTTTCTCTGCTTTGTCCTTTGATTCTTGCGCGAGCATACAGCCCATCGTAGTCTCAGTCACTGAAAGATACAATATCAACGGTTTCCCCGACTCTGGCGGTGATAACACGGGCGGGTTCTGTAAGTATTCCTTGATTTGTTCAAAAGCAGCTTGGCATCGGTCGTTCCATTGGAATTTCTTGCCTTTCTTTAGGAGACCAAAAAATGGTTCACAAGTCAAGGTTAATTTTGAAATAAACGGTCTTATGAATTGCATTTTACCCAGAAAGCCTCGCACCTCCTTTTCAGTCCTTGGTGGGGGCATTTCTAAGATGGCCTTGATTTTGGAAGGGTCGACTTCGATACCTCTCTGTGTATCAGAAACCCCAGCATTTTTTCCGCTGTAACACCGAACGTACATTTCTAAGGATTCAGCCACAACCGAAATTCTCTGATCCTTTGGAAGAACTTTTGTAAGGCGGTGTAGTGGCCCTCTCTTTCTTTGGACTTGACAATCATGTCGTCCACATACACCTCAACCTGTTTGTGGATCATGTCATGCAATATTGTGGTTGCGGCCCGTTGATAAGTAGCTCCAGCATTCTTCAACCCAAACGGCATCACTCTATAGCAGTATGTCCCCCACGGGGTGGTGAATGCAGTCCTTTCCCGGTCTTCTGGTGCCATCACTATCTGATTGTATCCTGAGAAGCCATCCATGAAAGAAAGCAAAGCATGCCCTGCTGTGAAGTCCACTAACTCATCGATATGTGGCAAGGGAAAGTTGTCCTTCGGACTGGCTCTGTTCAAATCCCTGAAATCTACGCATACGCGGATCCTGCCATCCTTCTTCGGCACCGGAACAATGTTGGCCAACCAAGTTGGGTACTCGGATACTAGCAGGAAGCCTGCGTCGATTTTCTTGGTGACCTCTTCCTTAATCTTGAGAGCCCAATCCAGGCGGATCCTCCTGAGTTTCTGCTTGATGGGTCGGGCCTCGGGGTCAAGGGGGATCCGATGCTATACAATCTCAGGATCGATTCCAGGCATGTCTTCGTAGGACCACACGAAAACATCTTTGAAATCTTTTAATAAAGTGACTAAGCACTCGCGTTCCTCTGAAGACAACGTGGACCCGATCTGGACCAGCCGTGGGTCCTCCTCAGTACCAATATTCACGGTAGTGATTTCATCCATTAAGGGTTTGACAAACCTCTCCTGCTCTTGTTCAATTAAGCGTTGCAAAATCGGAGGAATTTCGTCTCGTTGTTTTCATCAAAGTTTTGAAAGTCTGAGTTAATGCAATAAATCAAGGGCACAGAAAAGTACTCAGAAACCACAGTTACTTGATTCTCATTAATCACATCCAAATCGTCCGATTCCTCGGTTACAACAGACTCAAATGAGAAAGAAAAAGACGACCTGGACAGAACTGTGGCATCCGGGTTATCATCCCCAGGATTATCAGACTCAGACTCAGTCGAGCTGGAACGTGATTCCAACTCACAAGACTCGGTGGAATCAGATTCCGGCTCACTACCTGACCTGGTGCTGCTGGACAAGAATCCCTCCTCGTATTGCCAAGTGAGAGAGGGTGCGATAGATGCATCCAAAATAGCTGCTGATAGGCCCACAGCCATTTCATCCCCAATCATGGAAACCGAGAAGCTATCCCCCAAGCACTTATGGTCGATCGGAGGATCTGAAAGTAGACATGCCAGTGCTACCCCCATTTCAATTTTAGTGCCCTCGGAGTCCACTGCCTTACACTACTCAACCTCAGCTGATGGGTCTGTCTGCTCTTTGGCAACGTCATCCCCAGATAGTTGTAGGTCGAAGAAGATCTCAAAACCTGGCACGCGCTTCTTCTCCGCGTTCAGCCACGGCTCTGGGAAGCCACAAAACGGAAAGTCTTCCCCCTCCCGGACGAAGCGTCCGTTTAGGGTACCCTGAATGGGCCTGTGCATTAAGTCAAAAGGCTTCCCCGCCTTCTTTGCTTTGGCTCTCCCAGCCATTTCCTTCCCCTTTCGCATCCAATCCTCTTTGGTGGGCAGATAACCCAAGCCAAAGGTATGAGGGTTGTGTGGCACTTCGGCCATTGCTATGACGTCGTTCCGGCCGCTCCTTCCCAATCCCATCCCAGGGATGTGTTGTAGCTTGTTCATGAGGTATACAAATTGAGCACTGACGTACACTCCCTCATTAACAGCCATGATATTCTGCACAACCCGAGCCTCAGCCAGAGTAAACCCTGATAAGAACACATCCTCCGTGCCGTGCTCGATTTCCAAGACTGGTGTAGACACCTCTGGCGGTGGATGGATCGATGAATTCCCGAAAACAATGGCTACCCTCTTCCCGTGAGGGTACTTCAATATCTGATGTAAAGTGGAAGAGACTGCCTTCACTTGGTGCAATCACGGCCGCCCCAAGAGTAGGTTAAAGGTTGCAGGAACGTCCAAGACATGGAATTCAATGTTGTGTTGTCCTGGACCAACCTGGGTCTGAATTTTGACAGTCCCCATCACCTCCCAGCTGGTGTTATCATAGGCTCTGATCACTTGAGTAGTCCGCGAGTTTTAACCCGATTGCATATGCCGTTCTTGACGGGCACACATTAATGGCGGATCTCGTGTCGACAAGAACCACTGGCACCCACTTGTCTCTACATTCCATAGAGATGTAGAGGGGTTTGTTATGATTTGCGCCCTCAGGTGGCAGTTCTTTGTCCGAAAAGGTTATCGTCGGGGAACCTCCTCCCGGAAAGACCAGTCCAACTTGGTGTGGTATCTATAGAGAGTTTAGCCTTGTCCATAGCAGATAGGATAGCCTGTCTGTGCACTCGTGACGCCATAAGTAGTCCTCAGATGGAGATGTCTGCTTGTACCTTCTTCAGCTGCTTCAGTACAGCTTCTTCTTCAATCTGCTTCTCTTTCTGCTTTTCAGCTTCTTTATCCTTCCTAGATGCCTCTGGTTGGTCTAGGTGCGGGGGCTTGAAGTACCGCCCGCTTCTTGTCATGTGATCAACTTCGTCGAGATACCAGGTGTCGTCTGGTTGATTGTTCCCCCAATCCTCGTCTGTGTGGGCAAGACATAAATCATCGTCTTCCCACCACATTCCGTTGGCATTTAAAAGGCACTTGTCTGGCTCCGGCATGATTGTACTCGCAGCACTTTCAGCCCACATGCTCACAGCATCTTCTGTCCTTGTGCCCACAGCACTTTCAATCCCTTCATGGGCTTTGGCTTTCCGGGTTCTCTCAGAATCCCAAATCTTTTCTTGTTCCACATGCGTTGGTGCAGTTTGTTGTTCGATTTTCTCTGCATTCTGAGCGAAATTCTTCGTACCGGCGTTCCCCGGCAATATACTCTGACTTTCGGCCCTTCCGGCCATGACTGATACCCTCGCCCTTGCCGGGCCCTGTTGGAACTCTACAACATCCGGTTGATCATCCAGCCATCCGGTAGCCTCTGCTGATTCCTCATACTCAAACCAGTTGACTGCCGCATCCCCTGATTCTTGGTCATTGAAGAACTGGAGGTTGGCAAAGCCCTCTTCTACAGCCGTCAAATCCTCTGTCCCCTGCTCAACTTTATCCCCCTGGATCACACACAGCTCTGCCATTTCTGGCAATTCTGCACTTGGCTCAGACTGGCCTGCTAACAGAATGTACTCACTCGGATAGTAGGTTTCCCCCGCAAGATTCCCAGGCTGCTCAAACCCTGACTCAACCATTCTATCTTTCTTTGCAATCTCCTTCGCACCGTCTCCAATAGCCACCACCATTGGCTTAGGTTGGGTTGTAGAGATGTCCAGCATGCACAAAAGGTCAGTGCAGTCGGGAAGGAGCACCTCCGGCTTAGGTAGATGGAAAGGAGTGATACAGATGCTCGGATCGTAAGACACGACCCCAGTTTGGATAAAGTTGATTCTTTTGGGAGGTGGAGCTTGGTTGTGTGTAGGGAGTGGGTTGGTTGTAACATTGGGTCTTTCTGGTGGCAGAATCACCTGTTTGTCAACGAGATCTTGAATCTCGTGACGCAATCTGAAGCATTGGTCGGTGTCATGACCGTGTTGCTGGTGATATGCACAGTATTTGGCCGGGTTGTGAGTGGGGGGAAGTGGATTTGGCAACGGCCTCGGCTCTAAGGTTTTTAGATGCCTTTTTCTGATTAAGACCCCTAGAGCCTTGGACAAGGGCATGTACAATGGGGTGGAGATTCTTTGGCCTCTGGGTTGGTATTTAGTGGTCTGTGTATTGCTTCCGGATGCACCGGAGAAGGGTGTGGCTGCCATGGGCCTTGGAAGGGGAGGGGAAATGGTGGCGACCATGCTTACCTCCGAAGTTCTTGCAGTTGCAGCGCCACTTGGGCCTGCATTGTTGTTGCGGTTAAAGGTTCTCCGGGATTGCTTCCTGTCTTGGTCAATCAGACCCTGTTTCATCGCATCTTCGATTTGCACCCCCATCTCGTGTAGATCTGAAAAGGTAGGGAAGGGGAGTACAATCATTTTTTGCATCAGTTTCGGTTGGAGATTGCGCACAATCATCCTGATCTGGTCCTTATCGGTGGGCCTTAAAGTCATCATCGAGGCCTTCGCCCTCTATCGGGTTACAAAATCCGAGAAACTCTCTTTGGGCTCCTGTCTTGTTGTTTTGAGATCTCGAGTCGTAATCTCGATCTGGGTGTTGTAAGAGTATTGCGCAACAAAGGCCTCGGCCATTTCATCCCAACTTCTCTTCACATCATCCTCCAACTTCGCATACCAGATAGCGGCCACGCTCGACAGGGTCCGGCCAAATAGCAAAAGCTTCTGGGGTCTGGTGAGGCCCATTGGCCATAATATATCTGAGAATAGCCGGAGGTAGACCGTGGGATCACCAGATCCGTCAAAGCGATCGATCTGCGGCATCTTGAATCTATCCGGCAGCGTCACAGCCACGTCGGTATATCCGTCCTCGATATTCGGGATAGCTTTTACCCCCTGGGATTTTTTGAATAGCTTATCAAGCTTACTCAATTTCAGTGCCGTAGGGTCTACTTCGAACTCGAAGGGAGAATCCGTGTGGTTGACGGGTATATGTACTTTGGATGATTGAGGCAGGAGTGGGGGAAGAGCTGGCCCCGTTGGAAGGTCTGTGTCCTCCTGGATGTTCTAGATATTCGGCAAGGTGTTTTGGATGTTTGGCAGGACATTCTGGGTAGTTGGTGTCTGCTCGGGTATTGGGACCTCTGGTGGGGGAGGATTTGGATGTGAGGCTGATGCTCCGGCCATGGCTAGTCGGTAATTAGCTCACTTCTTGGGCCATGATTGTGGCCTGCTGTTTAGAGAACTCTGCTTGGCGGACAGCATCCTCCTGCATTTGCTTCATACTCTCTTGGAGTTGGCGCATCATTTCTTCTATTCCGGCCATATTCTGCTGATCCTGCTGGTTGACTAGTATGTGTATTTCTATGGCAGAAACCGAGACCTCAGCCCGACTGTTCACTAGGGGTAGGCCATCGCTCGTAACCTCGCTATTAACACTGCGCTTTCTCGGCCTTCTTCTGACAACCGGGGGTAGAGAATGGAACACTGGCTGTCTGTCAACCAGATCCTCAGATCGATTGAGTCGACGACCTCTTGTCCAAAGTGCTTGGGAAATATCTGCTGGGTCAGAAGCAATTGTGCTAAAACCCTCTGTCCTAGCAAAAAGATAAATAAAGCAATAAGGAAATAAATGACCAGATAAATGAACAGCATAACAGCTTTAAAATAAATACACAACACACAGCTGGGCATAACAACACACGGTCGATAAGCTGAATATACACTGTCCTCAAACACTGATCACTATCCTTGAATCACTGTTCCCCAAGACTGAATCTGATACCCGCAGATAACTGATTCTCAAACACTGACTGATGCCTGCAGGCCTGATGCCCAAACTCATAAACTGATACATGCATTTTCCCTGTAGAGACGCACTCTAAAAGCACATAACAGATAAGTGAGAACCAAAACACCCCTATGTTGGGGTAGGGTTTCCTTGTCCTATTTTGTCAGGAGCTAGGGTTTCACTACGCACGCAACGGTTTCAAACAACCTATATCGGGTAAGCAACCTGTCTTAGTTTGGAATGGTCACTATGGATTCCGAATATGCACTAGGTCGAATGGTCAAAAGGGTGCCCCAGTAACAACCAGGGTTTGTGTTCCCATCGTGGCAGAGCCCGTAACCGGTCAGCCTTATGGCACGCAGCCTCCGGCAAACCGTTCAGGAATAGCAGATGGCAAACACGGTGTCCTAGGCGCACCAATGCAAATGCAATGCAAAGAAACACACAAGTGTAGTCAAAACAAGATATCATGAGTTCGAGTCAAGTTCTCTAAATCCCCAGCAGAGTCGCCAGAAACTGTAGATGTCCCCGAACGCCCCGGGAGGGATGATGTCCCCGTTCCGTTCGTTTTGGGCTCACTACAGTTTAGGACTCAAATGTCACGGTTCTTAATCTGAACCAAAGATTCCAAATCCGGCAAATCGTTTTGAGAAAACAGATTTTTTTTTGAAAGAAGTGCCAAACATGGACTGCTTTGCCAGATACAGAGTCGCCACCTAAATATTTTATTTTGGAAAATTTAGGAAACCTTAACTCGTTGCCTAAGGCCACGTGTCTGTCATCACCAAAGTTCCTTCGGCTCAGGAACTTGGGTACGATTGGGGAAGGTCACTTTGTGAGCACCCCCGCTCGCTCGATCAAAGATCGGACTCTACTAACCATGATATCTAGTTTTGAAAACATTATGCATTCTTATTTCGGTTATTAGCCTAGATTCACTATGTGATGCGCACAGCATACAAGTATTGACCGGGGTCGCCTGAATTGGAGCAAAACGTTTCATGTTTGTTTTTGAAAGATGGTTTGCTACTCACAAGTAGGCTTAAAATGCAGATTTTGCCACCCTCAGGTGGGCTTAGAAAAGATGGTTTTGCCACTATCTAGTGGGCTTAAAACTCACAGTCAATGATTTGTTCCAATCCAAATAACCCAACCTTCACCCACAGGCATTCAGGTAGTTATATCACATAAGCAAATAGCCTCATGGTAAGCATGCTATCATGGCAGTCACTCACACACATGCAAGGATGCTAAAGCATAAAAACTTACCGAGTACTCCAAGCCAAAACATAAGCTATGTTAGAAATCCATGCATGATCCTAATTATAAAAAAATGCCTAATGCAACACATGCAAAAATGAAACTATAGCAGGCTCGGCTATTCTAAACATGGCATATGGAATGCTACAGCTAACATGTATTGAACTCGGAATTGAAATACAAATGCAGTTAGTATGATGCGCCGAGCCCGGTGCACGCAAAACAGATGAATGAATGCAAACATGCTATCATACTGTATGCTAATTGAAACATGCCCTATTCTAACCATCATAAGCTGGTAAATAAAAGGGAGAAAGACATGGGGTTGGAAGACATACATCACACACACGCACACTTATTACAACATTGTCCTCGCGCGGAGGGTCCAAATAAATAATATACAGTCCCAAATGAATAATTACAGTCCGAATAAATACAAAATCCTAATTAATTAAGAAATTAATCTAGGAAAGCAGTAAATTAGCATGCAAGCTAGGGACTGCCTCGACTCTGCTCTGGATGATGAATGATGCATGTTCGGGTTGCTTGGCGCGGAAATCCATCGCGATGCCCCGATTAGCCTCTGTTTATGATTAAGTGCACGAAGTCCCAAGAGATTGCCGGTTTTTGATTTGCTGCAACAGAGAGCAGGAAAGGGGCATGGCAATGTATTTTCACATATGTATGCTTGACTACTCTTCAGGGAGCGTAGTCTTCGATCCTCGTGCCACAAATCGCGCATCTCGATGCATGATGGCCGAGGAGTCGAATTCCACAACTTAATATGAAATGAATGCACACATAAACACAACAAGACCGAGACTCCATCATGGTTAATCCGGAGTGTTGGTGACCGGGAATTGAGACACGTTCCGTCACTCGAAGTACGAAACGTCCCTCGTTTCCCATGCTTGGGCTAACTCCTATCCCAAACACAATGCAATATGCATGGCATGCATGAATGCAACTAATATACAACCTAGCATACACAATGCTATGAAATGGCATACACAATGCTCGATGTAACACGACATATACAATGTTCTAATATGGAACCTAGCATATGCAATGCTATGAAATGAAATGGCATACGCAATGCATGATGGACTTACATCAACATGAGTGGACCTCAGCCACACCCACATCAGTGGCCATAAGATGAAAATGAGACACTCGAGATGTGTGCACACATGCACGCAAACCGAGGACCGATCCTAAGGCACAAATGCCACTCTAACAAGGCATGGCACGACATGAAACATGCAATTTCCAACACTAAATCATGATGCAAAATGATCCCGAATCATGGATATATGTCACCCGATGCATGGAATGGTCCCGAAACACCAAACTAGGCACATGCATTATTTGATCATAAAGCATAAAGACAGAACCAAGGCAGTCCCAAAACATGAACATTTCTAGTTCAAATCATGGCCAAAAGATGCTAGCAAGATGGACTAAAATAGCATGCAACTTTGACTAGCAAACATGGTTTACATGGCAAGTACATGAAGCAAGTGAGCACTCACCAAACTAGCAAAAATCAGTGAGCAAAACATGTGAAAATATGCCCAAATAACCACTGAAATGAAGCCAACACATGCAAAAATGATGAGCTCCTTTAGAGGGCTATGCAAGGGATTATTAAGCACATACAAGATGGACACTTAGCATGGCACAAATAACTCTGAAAATCAAATATGGTAGTCCTAAAACTCACCAAATTGGGCTTGAAAAGTGGCTAAGAAGCATGCAAAGATGGGTCCCTTCGGAAGGCCAAAATGACCATCAAACAAGTCAAGGTGAGAGGGGGTCACCCCCCTCTGATTTGGAGGCTCAAAATAGCATCAAAGCCACTGGAAATCCACTGGATTCCAGTGTCTAGAAGGTCAAACAAGGCATGCAACAAGCGCTAGGGTGTAAGGCTCAAAATAAGAGGGAATCAAGCATACAAGGAAGCATGTGACCTCAAATAAGAAAATACCCCTAATCAAACATGAAGATGATGTCAAAATAAGACTTTTTCCAGTTTATAACAAGTCTCAAAAATGAACACAAGTAGGGCTAATCTATCATGCAAAAATGGCCCTAAAAGAGAGATTAGAGACAAGGGACAGAAGCTGGCCCCAAATAGCAAAGAGCTCTTCAACAAAGTTTAAGAGGGGCTCAAAACATGGCACTTTACAGTTTACATCAAGTCCTGAAAATGAACACAAGTGAGCCTAAATCAACATGCAAGAAAAAGGCCTAAATGAGGGATAAAGAGACAAGTGGTAGCATCTGACCTCAAACAGAGGAGAGCCCTTCAACAAAGTTGAAGATAGACTCAAAAAAAGACATTTTACAGTTTATGGGAAAGTCCAAAACAGCTCACAAATAAGACTAAAATACCATGCAAAAATAGGCCTAAAAGAGAGTTTAAACACAAAGGGTGAGGAGAAGACCTCAAACAGAGAAAGGCCCTTGATCAAACATGGAGATAAGCTCAAAATATGACTATTTACAGTTCGGGTTGGAGCCCAAAAATGCTAGCAACAAAAGCTAAAATAGTATGCAAAATAGGGCAAGAAAAGAGGGAGAAGAGACTCACCCTTGTAGCACAAGTCTTCAACAGCTTTTGATCCAAGAAATGGTACTCCTAACCTCTGCAAAATAGTCTCAAGTTGTTGGAATGGAGTGTGGAGGTGTTGTGCTATGGGTTGTAGTGTAAATGGTGCAAGGCTTTTAGGGTTTAGAGGGCTGAAGTAGAGAGAGAGGGAGATTTAATGCAAGAGCTCCAAACCAATTTTTTTTAACCCTTCAAAATGGAGCTGGGAGGGCTGGCTTTATAGGGAAAGGAGTGGAGGAAAGGGGGGGAAAATCAAATTCAAATTTCCCCCCTAAAAGGGCAAACCCCCGGGCAGGGGTTTGGAGGGAAACAGAGGGTACAACTATAAGGAGCTAGGAGAGAGGATCATGGCCGGCCAGGTTCAGAGGGTTTAGGTGGCCGGCCAGCCACCTCCCCTGGTTGGCCGGCCAGGGTCAAAAGGGTCAAGGAGATTTGTTGGCCGGCCATCCCAAAAAGGTGGCCTCCCATGTGTGCACAACACAGCCATGTGGAGAAAAACCAGGAAATGTAACCCAGGAGAGAGAAAAACCAACTTTTTAGAGGGGTTCAAAAGGGTCAAGAAGGGTTAATGGCCGGCCTATCCATATTGGTGGCCTCCCAGGTGTGTACAACACAATGGTGCGGAGGAAAGTCAGAAAAAGTGGCCCGGGAATGGAAAAAGTCAGCTTTTTAGTGAAAAAAACGGGTGACAAAGAGCGATGAAGGAATAAACCTGGTCTTCAGAACAATTGCTGGCCTCCCACCCTTCTACGACCTTCCTAATAATGAAAATAAGGTCCCCGCCAAAAATGAACTCAACCCGATGCAAAACGAAGGTTCGGGGCCAAACGCTGCACAGGGCCCGAAACCGAGCACCGGAGGTGGCGTTTGACCACGAAGTTGGTCTCTCGAGCCACAGTGTCCCTCAAAAGGGAGAAAATAAGGTATGTGCCAAAAACCGGAGCAAACAGAGGTAGTTAAGCGGTCCCAAACCGAGGCACACGACTGATAGCTCCGAAAACCAGGAACCGGGCTCCAAACGGAAAAAAATGGCCTACGACCACGAAACGTAGCCTACGGCCATTGAGAGATGATCTACGAGACCTCTCTCTCCCTTCGAGAAGAGAAAACGGAGAAAATAGAGCCTGGTTCGCAAACCGAGACAAAGCACAAAAGAGTCCGGAAGTCCGAAGGCAAGGCTCGTAGCCGAGACTCTGAAACCTCTAAATGAGCACAATATGCAATCATCACCGAGCGCTCAATTGGTGACGTCTGAGTCTTAAGGTCGGTCAAAAATGCGGTGTCTACACACAGTGATGACAGTGATGGATTTTCTGGCGATGCAATGGACCTAAATGATGTTGGACATGACATCAACCCTAGCTTTAACACCCTCAATGCTGAGAGAGGTATCATCATAGCACAACCAAGTGAGCTGGACATTGTAGATGTACTTATAAAAGAAAACCAAAAAGCTTGGGGTCTCGTACGACAATGGGAAGCGAAATACAAATAGCTGGAAGAATCATGGGAGTTGAGGGCAAGGGTGATTGCTGCCCTTAAAGCCAAACTATTTGACTAATCGGGCACATCCAATATGGACATGGGCATCAAGAATTGCATGGAGTGGAAAGATACATAAATTCAGCGGTTGACAAAGTTGGTCATCAATTTGGAATGTGAAAAAACAATTCTTCAAGACCTTTTTGATGATCAGTTCGTCCACATTGTCACTCAAGTTGAAGCAGAAAAGGCTCATGACAGCCTTAAGAAGCATCCCACTGCAGCATTGGAACACATTATCAGCCTACCATCGAGGGTAAAGCGCATCAAGCAAAAGGTAAGGAAAGAACACTGGTTGGATGAGTTTGAATATCCCAACTTGCCTGGTCAAAAGAAAGGAAAAGAGGGAGCTGAAGAGCAATCCCATGTAGTCCAAATTGCACAAGATTTAGACAAGCATCCACAAAAAAAGTACCCAACAAAGTACAAGAAGTTAACCTTGAACAACAAACTAAAGGTTTGGGCCAACATGAGCAAACTCAACAAGTAGAAGGTCCAAAATTTGCACAAGAACGGCGGGGATGAGTAACTAATCTTACATATCCCCAACTGAATTTTTTTTTGCTCATGTTAAGTTCACTTACATACTTAATAGATTAGATCATTTTATAAATATGCAATGTTGACATTAACGTTTTTTGTAATCACAATGCACAGGTTGCTAGTGTGGCGAGGGGACTCAAAAGATGTGTATTTTGATGACATCATACACATCATCAAGGAAGAATCAATAACCAACAATGTATGGCAATTGTAAATGTGTACAAAACACACACACACACACACACACACACACACACACACACACACACACACTGTAAAGACACTGCAAATAATGTACTGCCACCCCTCTGTTTCTGTAGGTTATAGATGCATATGGTGAAATTCTACTTGAACTACAAGGGCTAGTCAACCCAAGTTTGGAGGATTCAGCATTCATCTTTACAAGCACATGTTTGGTAACCACTGGACTTTTGGTTTGTTTATGTTTCATGTTGATGAGAATGTTCACATGAACAGTATTTGATTTGCATGTTCAATAGATGCCAATGTTCATCTCAGCATTATATGCTTATATTGTTAACTTAAATGATAGGCATATGTGAATGTTAACAACAACATAAAATGACAGGTCTGAACATTCACATTGACAGATGTGAATATTAACATCATTCGCAGTGAACATTATATGCTTATTTTGTTGTTAACTTAAATGATACACAGATGTAAATATTAACAACAACATAATATGACAGGTGTGAACATTCACATCTGCAATACATTGCATGACTGTTTCACAAATTAATAGATGTAAACATTCACATCATTCACATCACTCATCATTAACAGATGTGAACATTCACATCATTCACATCATTAATCATTAACATATGTGAACATTCACATCATTCACATCACTCACATTAACAGATGTGAACATTCACATCATTCACATCACTCACCATTAGTAGATGTGAACATTCATATCATTCACATCGAACATTGATATAAATACTTGGTACATCATTGTATGCCCTTTGTGTGCAAAAAATCATGCAAGAGTACCCCTCCACAAGAAAAATAAACTGATTGATGTACATATCAAGGAGTATCAAGGCCAGAGATTCTTAATCTTCCCAATACACGACAACTTCCACTGGACGATTGTTGTGTACGACGTGAAGGATAATGTATGGAGGCATTATAACTTGCTATGCCCAAGAGAAGACATACATGACCCACATATTGACAAAGCACAAATAGTGGTAAGTGGATGACACATATAATACTTGTCATGGTGTGTAATATTTGAACTTGGACGTATGCACTATGTTGGTTGGTGTCTAATATGAAATTTCATTGTTGGCAGAGGGACTACATCGAGGCTTTGGTGCGCAACATCGGACCATCATCACCATTATGGACCAAATTATCAAGCCAAAATACTTTGCAACTAATCATATTAGTAGACATCTGTCCTCAGCAAGTATCAGATTCGTAAGCCTAAAATCAATTTGTACACATGTTCCACAACCATTACCCACCTAAATTTCAAAATCTAATAAGAAGTTTGCATTTTCAGGGTGGATTGCGGGCCTGCAGTTTGTCACATCATGAGGGCGTATGTATACCGTGAAGACATTGTTGCCAGCCTAGATTGCTTTGAATGGTGTCAAATAAGAGACTCATTAGTACACCTTTTTCTGAATCACAGAAAGATAATGCAATGTGAAAACCTATAGGTGGGGGGTGTCCACCTATCACTGTTACCCAAATATGTTTTCCACATTCAAGACAATTTAGTGTCAATAGATTTTACATATTGTAGCATACTAGCTTAATTGTAAATCAAGTCTATATCACTGCTTAGACATATATTTTTCAGTCAATATATGTATATGCATTTTGAGGCCTATTTTGTGTTGGTCATGCACATTGAGATTGTATTATTTTTTTTTGGACATATGACATGATGTGAATGTTCACATCACAGAATGATCATACACTTTCTTATGTTTTAAAGCCATACTACATGGATGTGAATATTGCTTAAAGTGTTAATGTAACACAATATGACAGGTTTGAATATGATAGGTAGTGCCTCAGCCCCGTAGTAGCCCATACCAAGGCCAGACAAGCCTTCTCCAGCGGAGTGTAGCGGATCTCGTAATCCAGCATTTTCTTGCTCAGGTAGTAGATAGCCTTCTGCACTTTGTCCTCAGACTCCTGTGCAAGCATGCAGCCCATTGTAGTTTCAGTCACTGAAAGATACAGAATCAACGGTTTCCCCAGCTCAAGCGGTGACAACACATGTGGGTTCTGTAAATATTGTTTGATCTGCTCGAAAGCAACTTGGCATCGGTCGTCCCATTGGAACTTTTTTCCTTTCTTCAGGAGACCAAAGAGTGGTTCACAAGCCAATGTTAATTTTGCAATAAATCGTCTTATGAATTGCACTTTACTATAAAGCCTCGCACCTCCTTTTCAGTCCTCGGTGGTGGCATTTCTAAAATAGCCTTGATTTTGGAAGGATCAACCTTGATACCTCTCTATGTGATCAAGAACCCCAGCATTTTCCCTGCTGTAACACCAAATGTATATTTCTGAAGATTCAGTCGCAACCGATACTCTATGATCCTTTAGAAGAATTTCTGCAAGGCGGTGTAGTGGCCCTCTCTTTCCTTGGACTTAACAATCATGCCGTCTATGTACACCTTAACCTCTTTATGGATCATGTCATGCAAAATTGTGGTCGCAGCCCGTTGATATGTAGACCCAGCTTTCTTTAGCCCAAACGGCATCACCCTATAATAATAGGTTCCCCATGGGGTGGTAAAAGCAGTCTTCTCCCGATCTTCGGGTGCCATCAAAATCTGATTGTAGCCTGAAAACCCATCCATGAATGAGAGCAGCGCATGCCTTGCAGTAAAATCCACTAATTCGTCGATATGCGGCAGAGGAAAGTCGTCCTTTGGACTGGCTTTGTTCAAATCCCTGATGTCCACACGTACTCAAATTCTGCCGTCCTTCTTCGGCACTGGAACTATATTGGCTAACCAAGTTGGGTATTCAGATACCAGCAGAAACCCTGTGTCAATTTGCTTGGTGACCTCTTCTTTGATCTTCAGAGCCCAGTCCAGGCGGATCCTTCAGAGTTTCTGCTTAACAGGTTGGGCCTCTGGGTCAAGAGGGATCTGGTGCTGTATAATCTTAGGGTCGATTCCAGGCATGTCTTCGTAGGACCACGCGAAAACATCTTTGAAATCTTTTAATAAAGCGACTAAGCGCTCGCGCTCCTCTGAAGACAACGTGGACCCGATCTGGACCAGCCGTGGGTCCTTCTCAATACCAACATTAATTATGGCGATTTCATCAAGCAAGGGTTTAACAAACCTCTCATGCTCTTGATCAAGCAAATATTGCAAAACCGGAGGAATTTCTTCCTCGTCATTTTCATCAAAATTTTGAAAGTCTTGATTAATGCAATAAATTAAAGGCACAGAAGAGTACTCGGAAGCCACAACTGTACCATTCTCATTAATCACTTCCAAATCGCCTGATTCATCTGTTACAACAGACTCAAAGGAAAAAGAAAAAGATGACTTGGACAGGATACATAACTGACGCCCAATCTGTGTTGGTGCGTTTATAATATATATTCAATCCTATTCGGCATCACCCTCGTCATTGCTCTTCTCAATTTCGAAAGCGCCAAAAGGAAAGTGATGACGTTGATATAATGGCGACGCCGATTCGACTCTTGCTCCTTGGAGTGCCTCTGAGGCTTGGAGAGCCTTAATCCACCCATGCCTAAAGCCCCAATTCTCGCATCGGCATACCTCATCTGCGAGTTTCTCTTTGGTCTTCTCTATCCCGACTTCCGGCTTTCGTGGAAGCCTCGTTCATAGGCCGCGTCCTTCGCATTCTGTAGTGTGAACATACTTGCTGTATCTCGATTGGCAATCACATGGCTTAATAGCCATTGGCTCACCCTTTCATCAATGACTGGGCTGGATTGTCCAGCCACACATAGCTCGGCAGTTTGGGCTTTCCTCAGCTCGTGCTCAGCCTTCTCCGCACGAGCCTCCAAGTTTTGAATTCTTTCATCCTTCATCTCTATCTCTCGCCGTGCAGCGCGTAGACGCATGCCGACTTCATAGGTGGTATACAGCTCTCTCACTGCTCCGTGGATGTCCTCTCGAAATACTTTAAAATCCTATTGACTAACCATCGACTGCTGGACTTCCGGTGGAAAAACCTGTCGAGCGAACTCGATTGCTACACCTGGGTCGATGACAATAGAATCTGCTTCCGTCATCGGTTTATTCCCCACAAAAACCGCAAAACTCAACGGTCGTGGCGTTGAGTCGGCCTCATTTCTTGGTCGCGGTCGCGGGGAGCTTCCCCGTTGCTGTTTTCCCTTTCGGGGCGATCTGCTTCGACAACTTGGAGGCTGACGTTTTTCTGTTCCTTGGACGTCCTGCCTCCCGTACGTGTGGGCTCGCTGCTGCGATTCATTTCAGTGTCAAGCTTAGCCAATGTTCGCCCTTCTCCTCTGCTGTTGAAGAACAGTCTATTTGACATTCGCAACAAACTGGTTTAAATTGAGGCTGAACACAATAAGTGGAATCACTGTTGCGAAGAGCCCACCCCATTTATTCCTAATGCATGCAGTGCCCCTGAGGTGATTTCATTAACGCTAAACTCCAAAAGCCCGATGCCGATCGATGTGCACCACAATCAGTCCATGAACTAATAATATTCGGCTTTTTGGAGTTCATGCATTGGCTGGGATAAGGGCAGATCTATTAATCTAATCGGCCAAATATCTAAGCCTGATGCCGATCCATCTGTGCTGTAGCCACTCCATGAGCTAATAATATTCGACTTTTTGGAGTTCATGCGTTGGCTGGGGCAAGGGCAGATTTATTAATCTAATCGGCCAAACATCTAAGCCTGATGCTGATTGATCTGTCCTGCAGCCACTCCATGAAGTAATAATATTCGGCTTTTTGGAGTTCATGTGTTGGCTGGGGCAAGGGCAGATTTGTTAATCTAATCGGCCAAAACATCTAAGCCTGATGCCGATCGATCTGTGCCGCAGCCACTTCATGAACTAATAGTATTATGCTTTTTGGAGTTCATGCGTTGGTTGGGGCAAATGCAGATTTATTAATCTAATCGGCCAAACATCTAAGCCTGATGCCGATCGATCTATGTCGCAGCCACTCCATGAATTAATAATATTCGGCCTTTGGAGTTCATGCATTGGCTGGGGTAAGGGCAGATTTATTAATCTGATAAGCTATTCGACGAGGATAAATTGTTAAATTGCCTAGTTATCTAATTGGCAAGTGTACATGAATGTTTTATCCAAAGTAGCAAAAAACAATACCATTCATCAACAGCAAAATTAAGCACAAATAATAGCAAAGTATAAAGGAGATTTTCATTAGTAAATTGGGCAGTCTAAAAGCCATTTTACATATGAAAACTACCAAACAAAAAGCTATGAGTTTGCATGAAGGCGCCTAGCAAAAACCTAAAAACTGTAGTCATTTTACACGTAAATAAAAACTACTAAATGAAAAATTCCAAATCCTTAAACAAAAACAATGGCTCAACAAAAAACAAAAACCTAAAAAGTGTCGCCCTAATTAATCCTCGGAGTTAGACTCCAACGGCTCAATATCAACTTGCTCGTATGGAATCGGCATAGCCATTGTCACATCAGCAGCAGCAAGGGCTTTGAGCTAGCCGTGTTTGAATCCCCGATTTTCAATTTTGGAGACTTCTTCCACATAATTTGCAAGAGTAGCGCTTTGCCCGGCCTCATACGCTTTGGAAGCCTCGGAGTCGGCTGCTTCCTTTGCCTTCTTCGATTCTTCCAATTCAGCCTCTAGTTTGGCAATCGCCTCTTGGGCTAACTTGAGCGCATCTTCGCTCACATTTGCCCTCTTCTCGGCGGCTGATGTTAGCTGGTTCGCATTTCTCGCCTTCTCCATCTCGACCTCGGCCCTCGCGCTTTCCATCTTTGCCCTCGTCGCTTCGAAATCGACCCTGCTCCTCTGGCCCTCTACTTCTGATTGTAAATAGCCAAGTCGTTCGACGATGTCATGCTGGTGACGGCCTACTGACCGTTTGCAAAATAGGAAATTAAAACCAACACAATATTTGCATAAAAGGGAAATACAAGGTCAAGGTATATACCAGAAGAGTCGATTGAGCGGCTAATGCTATTGCCAGTAGATCCGGCTCCGCCGGGAAAGCCGCCTTGTCAGCTGGCAATGAGATGGAGGTAGCCATGCTTAATGCGATGGTTGGGTCTTTAATAGCCGACGCATCAGAGGAGATCGGTGTGTTTTTTTATCTTTGGTCGAATGACAAAAGGCACAATCACATCTAACTCCTCTAAACGCGGCTATTTGTCACCGCGATTTTCTTCTAAGCCGGCCTCGACCTCGGCAGGATGCTTCTCTGCCTTTTGCTCAGTCTCTTGATTAGCCTGCACAACCGCCTCGGACTCGGCACTTTGGGTTTGAGCCGTTTCCTTCTCAATAATAGGCAGGGAGGGCTGAGCTTCGGCGGCAGGTGGCACTTAAGATCGAATGGCCTTTGCTCTTTGCCGCGTGGCCATTCTTTCCGCGTTTTTCTTTTTGGTGAGTTGTGTGAGGTTTAACCCATCCATCTCTTCGGGGTATGCGCTGGGAAGGTCTTCGAAACTGGTAAAAATGTCGTCAAACGGAAGATCCCCTCGGCCCGAAGTGGACGGAGGGTTGTCTGAATTGAGGCCAGCTTTTTCAAAGGCCAACTTCAAAGCCTCGTCTACTTCAGCTTCAGCTTCGTCTACCTCAGCTACTTCTGCCTGCTCCGAATCGGACTCCTCAAAACCAACTTGCCGCAAGTTTTTGAAGTCGGTCAAAATAAGAGCCATAAGAAACTCTTCACTCTTCGGAATTGGGATGTTTTCTGCTGTAGAAAAACATCGTATATGTCGGCTCGTACTGAAGGAGAATGTGGGCCGCCCTCCCTTGCTTCTAAAGACTCGAATGGCCGAAATATTTGAGCGCGGCTTTAATTTCTGAAAGAACGGCGTCATCGGTTGAAGTCAAGACTTTCTTCAAATCATTTCCTGCACAAGCAAAACCATGAAATCTAAAAAATGAAGCTTTATAAATATAAGAAAAATAAACACAAAAAGCTATACGGCCACCTGGTTCTCCCCTCCGTCTAGGAATAAGATCAAGGTGATCCTCGCCTTCGCCGAATTCCCAGTTACCTCGGACAACGACCATAACATCATCGACTCGCTTGCCAGAGTTGGAAAGCATAGTCACTAGTTGATGGTCGGTGTCCTTAGCCCTAAGGAAATAGCGTCCATGCCGACCAGAAGACTTGGCTAAGGCGTAACAATGCCGAATAGCAGGTATGCTGAGGTTAATCCTAAGGTGACGGTTTAGCTCTATAATCCCCATTACGATTCTAAAAAAGTTGACATTGGGTTGGGAGGGGATTAGACCCCAATGGCGAAGGACAGCCCTAAGAAATGGATGAAGCGGGAAACGAATTCCGCCCCCTGCAATTGATAAGAGAGGGAAGACGATTGTGCTTTCATCATCCCTCTCCATATTGAGGGTGTCGTCTATCACAAGCGACAGACGGACGTCATCAGGGATAGAAAAATGGCGTCGAAAGCCAGAGATTCGATCCGCGGAGAGGAGGTCTTTCAAATGTTTTGCCATTTCGATCAGCCTATAGGAGTGTACTAAACTAAAGGCAAACCAGGAAAAGGGATTCAAAGCAAAGAGGAAGAGAACTTACAAGAGACGGAGAGGACAATGAAGAATGAATGGAAGTTGCAGAGGTGAGTCGGAAGGAAGTCCAAAAACTCTTAAGCATCCAAAAATGTGCGTTCGAAAAGATGAAAAGATTTTAAATCACAGTAAACGGAAGCGTAGGAAAGGGCGAGAAGTTGAAATGATAACCAAGAGGCGTGTGCTCTGACATCCGCATTGGAATGAGGTTAGCCGCCGAATTTAAGCTCTAACTTTTCGAGATCGAAACCAAACACTCCAGCTAACTGTCGTTAGTGGAGTGCTTGGGGGGCAATTGTGGGGGCCGAATATTAGGAGTCGTAAAGAGGCCGAATAATTGGACCTGGAGAGTCAAAATATATACATCGCATTCAGCCCCGTCTTGGACATTTAAATCCTGCCTTATTCGGCCAAATAGTCGGTAGAGTAAGAGGCCGAGTGAAAAGCAGTTTTGCAACAAAAAGAGCAGAGTAAATAGTTATACGGCGAATTGAGAGTGGGCCCAGCCCCGAGGCCCAAGAAAGAAAAGATATAAATAGAAGAACATCAGCCAGAAAGAGATATATGAGAATTAGTACGCTTAACTTAAAATACAAGTAACTAAGAGAGTATACACTGACTTGTCCGTCGGAGTGCTAATTCCAGCACCCCTAACCGGAGTGTTTGTTTCTTTTCAGGTCGTCCAGGTCATCAACTGAGGATCTTGAGCGTCCTAGTGGATCAAAAGAGTATTCCAAGCCACTTCCCCACGCAGTTCATTTTGAATGGTTGCATGTTTCAATTGTCACCGTGTGTTGTGTTAGCCTCGCAAGGCGCTCCGAATCCGGAGTCTTATTCGGCCAAAACGTGACTTGCACGGATGGGGCTCCGAATTCGGAGGCTTTTTGTCTTGGCCAATCGTGACATGCACAAAGGGCGCTCCGAATCCAGAGTCTTATTCGGCCCAAACGTGACCTGCACTAATGGGGCTCCGAATTCGGAGGCTTTTTGGCTTGGCCAATCGTGGCATGCACGAAGGGGGCTCCGAATCTGGAGTTTTTATTCAGCCCAAACGTGACCTGCATGGATGGGGCTCTGAATTCGGAGGTTTTTTGGCTTCGCCAATAGTGGCATGCATGAAGGGCGCTCCGAATCTGGAGTCTTATTCGGCCCAAACGCAACCTGCACGGATGGGGCTCCGAATTTGGAGGCTTTTTGGCTTGGCCAATCGTGACATGCACGAAGGGCGCTCTGAATCTGGAGTCTTTTTCGGCCCAAATGCGACCTGCACGGATGGGGCTCCAAATACGGAGGCTTTTTGGCTTGGCCAATCGTGGCATGCACGAAGGGCACTCTGAATCCGGAGTCTTTATTCGGCCCAAACGTGACCTACACGGATGGGGCTCTGAATTCGGAGGCTTTTTGGCTTGGCCAATCATGACATGCACGAAGGGCGCTCCGAATCCAGAGTCTTTAATCAGAAGACTTGAACTAAACTTCATAATGAGAAAGTACAAAACTTTGCATTGCAAAAGTGAAATTTGTACATGGTGAATCATTCAAAACAAAAATCATGCCCCACAGGTTGGGTCTAATGATAGAATTTACGCAAATGCGAGGAATTCCAAGGGTGTGGCAGACTCTTGCCAGACATGTCTTTGAGCCGATAAGCCCTTGTTCCCGCGATTGAGACGATCTGGTAGGGGCCGTCCCAGTTAGGACCTAATTTTCCATCAGTCGGCTTCCTGGCAGCTGGAAGCACTTTCTTCAGGACCAATTCGCCTGGTACATAGCGGCGTAGCTGAATGCATTGGTTATACAACTTAGCAAGCTGCTGCTGGTACTGTGTCATAAATGCAAGGGCACGGTCTCTTTGTTCTTCAATCAGAGTCAAATCCAAAGCCAACATCATGTCGTTCCGGCCCATATCAAAAACTTTTGATTTTAAGGCTGGGAGGCCGATCTCCAAAGGGATGATTGCCTGCGTTCCGAAGCACAAAGCAAATGGCATTTCCCCGGTGGGCCGTCTCGGGGTGGTGCAATGAGCCCACAATACACTCGGCAGTTCTTCAACCCATCAGCCTTTCGCCTTCTCCAGCCTCTTTTTGATGTCGTCTAAAATGGTTTTATTGGAGGCTTCAGTTTGGCCATTACTCTGTGGATAAGCCGGGTGGAGAAGTAGGGCCGAATACCATACTTGCTGCAAAGCTCTTGGTAGACACCGCAATCAAACTGGGTGCCGTTGTCTGATATAAGTGCTCTTGGAATGCTGAACCGTGTTATGATATTTCTCCATACAAAACGCTTCACTTCAGTATCTTGGATGTGCGTTAGTGCCTTCATTTCTACCCATTTTGTGAAATAATCTGTCGTGACAATCAAAAATCACTTGTTACCCGGGGCACGAGGCAGTGGTCCGACGATGTTAGGTCCCTATTGGGCGAACGACCAAGGACTGGTTATAGAGCTCAACTCTTCAGCAGGCAGGTGGGTCAGAGGAGATAATTTCTGGCACTGTTTACACTTTTTCACGTAACACTCGGCATTAGCTCTCATTGTCGGCAAGTAATATCCCTGTGTCACAGCTTGATGAGCCAAAAAGCGCCCGCCAGAATGGGCGCCACAACTGCCTTCATGTATTTCAGTCAGAAGCTCTTCAACTTTGTCCAGATGAACGCATTCCAGGTATGGACTAGAAATGGATTTTTTATAAAGCTTTCCTTGTGGATCCAAGTAGTATTGCAGGGCTTTGTTTCGCAGCTTATGCACTTTTTCTTGTCCGCTAGGAGCTGTTCGGAAGACAAGAATGCAGCAATGGGGTCCATCCAACTCGGTCCTGACTTTATGACATTGACCTGAACTTCCTCCGAAGGGCCAATGCTCGGCTCCGAGATGAAATCTACTTCAATGGTCCGTTTAATCTCTGAGTTAATGGCAGAGGCTAGGCAAGCCAGGGCATCTGCATGTGTGTTCTGGTCACGGGTTATTTGGTTCAATTCATGATGGTCAAATTTTGCCAGCAAAGAATTTGTCGTTTTCCTGTAAACTGCCATACGGTTATTTTTGGCCGCGTACTCCCCCTTTAGCTGATTGATCACCAATTTCGCATCGCAAAATACAAGCAAAAGCCGAGCACCCAGAAGATGTGCATTCCGCAAACTGGTTAAAAGGGCTTTGTATTCAGCCTCGTTATTCAATGCTTTGAAGCCGAGTTTGACAGGCTGCTCAATTATTGCGCCGCCGGGAGCCATGATCACGACTCCAGCTCCACTGCCCTGTTGATTGGATGGTCTATCACAATACAACTACCAAATGTCCCCAACATAAATTCTCTAGTTCAGCTTCGGTTGAATTTGGTTGGTTTGGAAGTCGGCAAGACCCCCTGTGAATTTGGCTACAAAATTAGCAAGCACTTGCCCCTTGATTGAGGTTCTAGGCAGAATTTGAATGCCGTACTGGCCAAGTTTGAGAGTCGACTTTGAAATGCGCTTTGATGCTTCTGCACTACGTAGTACTGATCAGAGGGGGTAATCTGTTAGTACCTCGATACTATGCCCCTGGAAGTAATGCATTCGTTTTTTTGGTGCCATGACAAGGGCTAGGATGAGTTTTTCCAATGGAAGGTAATGGGTTTCGGCGTCAACCATTGCCTTGCTCACATAATACACTGGTCGCTGCTCTCCAAGCTCTTCCTTTAACAGTACGGCACTGACGGCCCAGTCAGAGACGGCCAGCTATAAAATGAGCGGGTCACCAACCGATGGTGTTGTCAATAGTGGAACTGATCAGAGATAAGTCTTCAAACCATTGAAAGCGGCTTCGCACTCAGAGGTCCATTCAAAAGCTTTACCCTGCCATAGTGTATGAAATAATTGTCAGCAGTGGTCCGTGGAACGACTGATAAACCCGTTGAGTGCGGTGGCCATCCCCATCAACTTCTGAACCTCCTTGACCGATCGAGGGGAGCCGAGTTCCAGCATTACTGTGATTTGCCTCGGGTTTGCTTCGATTCCTCGGTGGTTGACAATGTAACCCAAGAATTTGCCAGAGCTGATCCTAAACGCACATTTGGAAGCGTTCAGCTTTATTCTGTATTTGCGTAAAATGCCGAATGTCTCTTCCAGATCGGCTAGATGTGTTTTCTCTTCTTTGGATTTGACCACCATATCGTCAATGTACACTTCCATAGTGTGGCCGAGTTGCTCCTTGAACGTGATAGTGACTAGTCTTTGGTAAGTTGCCCCTGCATTCTTCAGCCCAAAAGGCATAACCTTATAGCAATAGGTTCCTCTTGGGGTGAGGAATGCAGTTTTGTTGTCACGCCCCAAACCTGCCCCTAACAGTTTGTGCATGACCTATGCATGAATGGACGTATAACCTGGTATACAAACCTATGGGGCCTTATCGGAAGCATAAAAATACAAACATAACATAGATACAACATACACCATTGATCTATTTCTAATATGCCAGGATCTCATGCATCATATACTTCAACTACTTCAACAAAAATAGACAAAGTTTAAAACAAAATCCCTGGATATCGGTTACTACACAGACATTTACAGTCCCAGCTCCATGATTGGGCGTATACAAAAACAACATGAAAGTTATGTATGACAACTTAGATGGCACTCAATACTGCCTCTATCAACTTCACAGTTTCACCAAAAATGAGTGGCTTGATATAGTGCCTGGACACGTAAAGGTTGACCGAAGGAAGTGGCATCCTGAGCTAGGATTGCCCACCTGGTGGGTGACCTACAGAAACAGACAAAACTGAGAGTGAGGCGGGCTAAGTGAATAGTAATACAAAAGTAAAACATTTCTTAACTTGTACAGGTTACATATCAATACATTAGTCTGATTCTGTATCACGTACATAATGGCCTTAGGCCTAATCTTGTAACATAACTTGGTGGCTATAAGCCCTTGAAAATGTGGCATAACACTCTTGTAAACATGTTGGCACTATGGCCCTTGAAACTTGTTGGCATTAAAGCCCTTGAAAGTGGCATGAAGCCCTTTTTAAACATATTGGTACTATGGCCCTTGAAAGTGGCACAAAGCCCTTGAGAATGGCATAAAGCCCTTGAACATACATTGGCACTATGGCCCTTGAAACTTTCCTTTCTTTACATACTTTTAACATACCTTAAACAACAACATATTTTAACATATCTTGAACAACAACATAGATACATAACATGCTTGGAACATTAACATAAGTGCATAACAATTACATAGGTATTACTACTCACAATGTTGGGATGACGTGTTTGTTCCGCCCGTAGTGTGCCCTGCACACATTGAAAACTCACACTTTAGTTCATATCAAATTACATTTCGTTTCGCTTCATTTCGCTTCATTTCGAATGAATTAATACATATAAAAAAGGCATCAAATACACATTTCGGTAATATTAGAGGGTTCTACACGCAAAACGGAGCGATCCGGATTTTTTCAAAGATGGCCGCGACGCGGCGGTTGTGAGCCCCGTGACGTGCGGCAACCTCCTCCCCAGACGTATGCAAAAATGCCCTCAAGACTTGCTTTTTAGATAGAATCAAAGCCCCAAAACTGGTCTTCTCCCGCACGTGCGGCCACAACCCCCGCACGTGCGGCGATTGGCTCCCGCACGTGCGGCCATGACTCCTGCACGTGCGGCGATTCTGCATTTTCTCCAGTCCGAATTTCTGCAATTTCCCAACTCTTGGTACACATTTTAGGGGCTTAACTTAGAGCTTTTTATGGCTAATTTAAGGTTCAAAAACTTGTAATTCAAGGTTTTACATACACAATCTACTTGCATTAACTCATGAACACCACTGAATTTGGTTACCCATGAATTGAAATTCAAGAACACAATTCCATTTCTTGAGCTTCCTATCTTCACATGCACACATAACATAGATAAACATAGTTATGCTCATAAGAATGATTACAACCTTGAGAATAAAGAAGATAAAAACATATCTCTTCCTAGATGGCTCAAATTAGACAAGTAATGAGGCCACCCTATCCATTATTCATCATTTGCACTCCAAAACTTCATGACAACACTAGATCATGCAACATCAAGGTATTTCAACTTCAAATTAAAACTTCAAATTAAAGAAGAGGATTGAACTATGGAAATTAAGCTTACCTTAGACCTTAATCTCTCTCAATTCTTCCTTGTCTCTAACCTTTCTTCTTTTCTCCCAAAGAATTTTGAACTAAATCTATGGCCTTAAGCTCAAGAACAACATATATATATATATATATTAGAGCTAATAAGAAAAAATTAATCGTTTAATCATTCCAAAATTAAAATTTCGTGAACATGCTTAATATTACTTAAAAACTATGTTGATCACAAATAGATTATCAATTTCAGATAATTAAGCTGTTAAGGCCTCCAATTTCTAATTCAAACGTTTTAGTGGTGACAGATAGTTTTCTTAAGAAACAGATATGCATCTACAAATATGGATTTCACTTGCTTAATCAAAATTTTTCATGGACTATTACAGTAAACATTTAAAAGTACCAATCGAGGGCTGAGAATATAACAGAAATCATGTGCGAGGGTCGGGTTATTACATTTGTCTTGGTCCTTCGAATGCATGGCAATTTGATGGTAGCCTCTGTAGGCATCAAGGAAGCTCGTACGCCGATGACGTGCCGTAGCATCTACAAGTCGGTCTATTCTGGGTAGGGGAAAACAATCCTTGGGGCAAGCTTTGTTTAGGTCGGTGAAATCAACGCAGACACGCCAAGTCCATTTTTCTTCTTCACAACCACAGTATTCGAGAGCCATGTAGGGTGGGTCACTTTTCTGATAGCTCCGGCGTCAAGCAACCGGTCAACCTCTTCAACAACGGCGGCAGTGTGCTCTACGGCTGACTATCAGCTTTTTTGTATAATCGGCTTACATTTGGGGTCGACATTTAAACGATGCTGAGAGACAGATGGATCTACCCTCGGCATCTCATACGGCGACTAGGCAAACACGTAAAGGTTGCCGAGTAAGAAGGTAATTAGCTGCTGTTTGTCGACTTCGTTTAGGGAGGCATCGATCATGAAGAACCTGTCAGGATTCTCGGCAATTTCAACTCGATCCAGGTGTAGACCGCCCGAACGTCCCAGCTCCGCGCGCGAAATGGCACAAAATCCGTTTTGTTCATTAGCTACTACAGTTCTGACTCAATGTCACGGTTCTGAATCTAATCTCGCAAAGTGCAATGCAAGACTGTTAAATCACCAAAGAGTCCAAATTTGGCAAATCGTTTTGGAAAACTGATTTTTATAAAGAAGTGCCAAACATGGACTGCTTTGCCAGATACAGAGTCGCCACCTAAATGTTTTGTTTTGGGAAATTTAGGAAACCCTGACTCGTGCCTAAGGTCATGTGTCCGTCATCACCAAAGTTGTCTCGGCTCGAGAACTTGGGTACGAGAGGAGAAGGTCATGCAATGAGCGCCCCCGCTTGCCCTATCAAAGATCGGTGTTTACTAACATGATATTTTGTTTTTGAAAACACATGTGTTCTTATTCCGGTTATTAGCCTAGAATTACTATGTGATGCACACAACACACAAGTATAGACTAGATCACCTAAATTGGAACAAAACGTCTCATGTTTATTTGAAAATGGTTTGAAGGTGCTACTCGCAATTAGGCTAAGACGTGGATTTGCCACCCTCAAGTGGGCTTAAGAAAACATGATTTTTCCACCCTCAAGTGGGCTTAAAAGTCGCATTTCGATGAATTGTTCCAATTCAAGTAATCTAACCTTCACCCACAGGCATTCAGGCAGTTAAACACTTAAGCAATTGGCCTCATGGCAAGCATGCTATCATGGCAGCAATAACACACATGCAATATGCTAAAGCGTAAACACTTACAGTGTACTTCGAGCCAAAACAACAACTAGTTAGTAATCATGCATGATCCTAGTTTATGTTAAGATGGCTAATGCAACACATGCAAAATGCAATTAGAAATAGGCTCGGCTATTCTAAGATGGCATATGAAATGCAACTAGATAACATGTATTCAAATCGGAATTGAAATACAATGCAGTTAGTATGATGCACCAAGCCCGGTGCATGCAAGACAGATGAATGAATGCAAACATGCAAGCATAAGGAATGCTAATTGAAACATGCCGTAAAACTAACCATCGTAAGAGGTTAAGTAAAAGGGAGAAAGACGTGGGGTTGGAAGACATTCACACACTCACGCACACTTATTACAAAATTTGCCCTCTCGACGGAGGTTCCGAATAAATAATACAAACCAACTGATTAATTAACTACCCTAGCTAATTAGTTATTACAAAACTCTTAACTAATTAAGCAAATTAATTAAGTTACAAAACAGTTAAAGCGGCCTCAAAAGGAGGGACAAATGCATGCTCGATCGGCTTCGCTCGGAAATCCGTTGCCATGCCCCATGTTGCTTCTGTTTGCACACTTATGCTCTTCTGAAAACTGTGAAAATCTCTGTGATGCTTCTGAACCACCTCATGGACACTCTGAGAGGCCATCGGCCAAGGGAAATTGGTTATCGACCACTTATGAGGTTATCGGCCAAATATTGTTAGCCGATCGACACTTCAGATAGCCGATCGGCCATCTCTTCCTGCAAACTGCTCTTTTTGCTGCAGCAGAGGACAAACAAGGGCATGGCAATACATTTGCAAGAAAATGTTGTGCAACTACACCCCTTATCATGTTTGGAACTCAAAGGAGTTTAGTGTTCAACTCTCGAGCCATTGATCATGCATTTCGATGCATGATGGCCAAAGAGGCTGAATTGCACAAATCAATATGGAATGAATGCACAAAAACACACGAATGCCTTACACTCTATCATGTTGGATTAAGAGTGTTGGCGACCGAGAATTGAGGCACGTTTTATCACTTCAAGTATGAAATGTCCCTCGTTCCTCGTGTTTGGTTTGACACCCCAAACCAAACACAATGCAATGCATGCAACATGGAGATGTTATGCAATGCAACATAAGCATGGCAAATGCAATATGACTCAAACATGCACACAAGGCTAAGGTAACAAGCATGCCAAATGCAATGCAATCTAAACAAGCATGTGACAAAATGAAAACTAGCAAGCATGCATGCAAAATGCAACCTAAACATACAAACATGCATGGCATACAAAGATGGACAAGCATGCAACAACATGCAAACTAGCAAGCATGCAACAACATGCGACATGACAAGCATGCAACAACATGCAAAGACAAGCATGCGACAACATGTAAAGTGGAACAAGCATACAACAATATGAAAAAGAAGGACTTAAACCAAAATGGACATGCCTTAGCCATGCCCAAATCAGTGGCCATAATGCCAAAACCAAGGCACCAAAAGGCAAGACAAGCATGCACACATATTGGTCCACAAACAAGGCATAAGGAGTACAACTCTCAAGCATGGGCAATGAGTGAAAAGCATGCGAGTGTGACAACACTACATGCTCTGAAATGATGTTAGGAATGATACCAAATCAACCAAACAATGTAAATATGGCATGCAAGAAGGCTCAAAACTTGAAGCTAGCATAGGCACTTGCCCTAAGGCTATGCAAAACATGAAGCAAATGGCCTAAACAAACCAAAATGGTCCTAAAGCATACCAAAGTGAGCCTAAAACATGCATAGATCAAAGCCAAAGCAAGCCAATACGAAGGGCATAAGGCACGATGCAAGTAAGGCCAACAAAGGGGATTGCACTACACCTATTACAACCAAACATGACATGACTTAACTAATAAAAATTAGAGTTATGGCATGTCAAAATAAGTCCAAAAACCCACTGAGATGGCATCCCAAAAGCCTAAGTATGATGGTATGCACAATGATCCATTCTTGAGGCATAAAACACCAACCTCGCAATGCATGGAAAAGGCGACAAATGTGAATGCATGGCCATACTATATGGACTGAAATCACATATGAAATGATGCCAAATCATGAAAATAGTCTAAGCAATGCATGCTAGTGACTTGAACACTCAAAGCTAACAAGCTAGATTGAACCACGGCTATACAAAACAATGCATGCATGGCCAAGACAATACAAATCAGAGCTAGATCATGGTAAAACAAGGCTAAAAGCTCATTTGAGTTGAGCGAAAACATGCAAGAATGATGGCCCAAATGCATGATGCATGTTAAGGCAAATGAGAGGATTGCACTACAAGTGCATGGTACATGCAAGATGCTATCAAACCAACTTAAAACAGAGGTAGAGCATGGCAAAATAACACCAAATACTTGCTGAAATGGGGCCAAAACATGCTAAGCAAATATGCTACTAATATGAGCCATTTATACTAGCAAATGAGACACAAGGAGAGGGGGGGTGTCCCTTTCCTATTCAAGACTCCAAAACCACCTTTCTACCACTAAAAATCCTCTAGATTTCAATGGTGAGAAGGTCATGCAAAGCCAAGAAGAAGGGCCAAAAGAGATGGCTCAAAATAAGGCCAAACAAGGCCTAAGAGGGGGTAGACCAACCCTAACCAAAAAGTGACCTTAACCAAACATCACAAGAATACAAAATCAGAACTTTTTGTAGTTTAGAGTTAAGAGTAAAACAATATGCAAATAGGTCTAAAAGCTTAAGCCAAAATGGGAGATTAAAAGGTAGTTTACTCACCCTTGAAGAACACCTTCAAGAACACAACTCCAGCACCCTTCTTTGATCAAAATCAGTCCAAGAACTCCAAAACCAACTCTTGAGGACCTCAGCAACCAAAGGATGGTGTTCTAGTAGGTGTTTGTGTGCAATAGTGTGAAGAATCTACACTTTTGGGCACAAACAAGGGCTAAACAAGAGAGAGAGAGAGAGAGAGAGAGAGAGAGAGAGGTAAAATATATATAGAGAGAGATATAGAACTTGTATCTAAAATTTTTAGAACCTCGGGAAAGGGAGGGGAGGCTCCCTTCTTATAGAATTTCAATTCTCAAGCTTGTTCAACAAGCTTGAGTCTTGAATGCAATCCCTCCATACACGTGTATGGAGGATGAGAATTGTGCACACCAGCTGTCACAGTTGGTAGAAAATATATGCAAAAAGCAGATGGAAAGGTCTCGGCTCAAAAATATGGCCGATCGACCAAAGGGAGTGCCGATTGACCAAAAAGAGAGCCGATCGGCCAACACTTATGGTCGATGGCAAGAAAACATGGCCGATGGCACCAAGCCTTAGCCGATGGGTTGAGCGGATGGCCAACAAGCCACCCTCTTTCCTCAGAAACAAAACCACAAGTCCTTGGTCCAAAACTAAGCACAAAACAGACAAGTTGAGAGATACGCAAGAGAAGGAAGGAGAACAATTCTTAGCGTATCACACGTAAGAGAAGAGAAGGAAGGAGAACAATTCTCAATGTATCACATGCAATAGAAGGAAAGAGCAACAATTCTCAATGTATCACACGCAAGAGAAGGAAAGAGAACAATTCTTAGCGTATCACACGCAAGAGAAGGAAGGAGAACAATTCTCAGTGTATCACACGCAAGAGAAGGAAAGAGCAACAATTCTTAGCGTATCACACGCAAGAGAAAGAAAGAGAACAATTCTCAGCGTATCACACGCAGGAGAAGGAAGGAGAACAATTCTCAACGTATCACACGCAAGAGAAGAAAAGAAAACAATTCTCAGCGTATCACATGCAAGAGAAGGAAGGAACAACAACAATTCTCAGTGTATCACACACAAGAGAAGGAAAGAGCAACAATTCTCAGCGTATCACACGCAGGAGAAGGAGGGAGAACAATTCTCAGCGTATCACACACAGGAAAAGGAAAGAGCAACAATTCTCAGCGTATCACACGCAAGAGAAGGAAAAAGCAACAATTCTCAGCGTATCACACGCAGGAGAAGGAAGGAGAACAATTCTTAGCGTATCACACGTAGGAGAAGGAAAGAGCAACAATTCTCAGCATATCACATGCAAGGGAAGGAAGGAGAACAATTCTCAGCATATCAGACGTAAGAGAAGGAAGGAGAACAATTCTCAAAATATCACACGCAAGAAAAGGAAGGAGCAACAACAATTCTCAACGTATCACACGCAAGAGAAGGAAAGCGCAGCAATTCTCAGTGTATCACACGCAGGAGAAGGAAAGAGCAACAATTCTTAGCGTATCACACATAGGAGAAGGAAGGAGAACAATTCTCAGCGTATCACATGCAAGAGAAGGAAAGAGCAACAATTCTCAGCGTATCACACGCAAGAGAAGGAAGGAGTAACAACACTCAATGTATCACATCGAGCGTGCCGGGGTGTTTCTAACTGAAACAAAACAAACTTAAAGGACGGGAAAGGTCTCACCTAGAATTCCTCTGAATGAATGACCGCACACACAATACCGTTTGGTCGCACCAGCCTCAAATGAACCGTACATATAATATTGTACTCTGCATAAGGAAGAAACTCAACAGGTACAATATGGTAATAACACATGTTGAACGTTTCATCAAGATACAATTCCAAAATGAAATAAACGCGTGGATGCGCAATGCAAGCGAAGAGATGCGTAGCAATGCGAGTGAAAAGTGCACAACAACGCACGTGAAAAGTGCATAACAATGCAACGAGTAGTGATGTATATTCCATGTAATATTATGGTGCACATTCTATGCGAGAGGGAGAAATGCACATTCTATGCAAAACAATAACAAAGATGTATGCTCAATGCAACATGTACGCCCTACGTAATGTAATTGTGGATACATATCCGACACAACATGCACATGTTAGGTGAACGTGATGGCGCATATTCTAAGCGACAACGCAACACGCATGTTCCACGCAACGACATAGAGATGCCACATTCAATGTAAGCATGGTAAAGGCATGTTATTCATAGTATTGAGATGCAACTTCAAAGCAAGGCGAGGCATGCTCAATGCAAAAACGAGAAGATGTATAATAAGTGCACCTATTACAAACACGACAAAACGTTGTAATACAACATATTCAAAGCAATTCTCGGGTAATTCTTAAATCTTGAGATATACAAAAGGATATGAAAAAGGATACACCTCGTACGTATCGAGGGCCGCACACGGAAGACACGATTCGAGGTCAACACGAAGGGCAGTTAAGCTTCAAGAGTGTATTTTCTTGCAGTATCTTGAGAGAGAAAGGTACTAATCAACAAAATTGACCCAAACAAGGGCATTGGAGGTGCATCGACCACAATAGGAGGCCATCGGCCATTCATCAGCCAAAAAAGGAGCACAGTGGCCAACAATTTAGCCGATTGGCTAACAATTTGGCCAATCGGCCAAAAATGGCAATTTCGGGGCAGTTTTGTCCATTCACCTCGGGTCTTTAAATATAGGGCCTTAAACCCTATTTCCTCACTTTTACCTTGCCAAAAATCCTTGCTCTCTCTCTCTAGGTCATTCTCCACCTTTAGATCTGAGCTTTTCCCTTGTTTTCGAGCCTCCTACAACGTTTGATTTGTGAAACCCTCTTTGTTTTACACACTTTGAACCAAACGAGACATGTTTTCGGTGTGACATTCTCGATTTCCACCACTTGGGGTTTGTTTCCCTCGAGTTTACCTCAATCTTCGTGCCTTTTCCCACACTCTGACCTTTTCTCCCATTTTTTACCCCTTGGGGTTGACTTTTGGTTGACTTTTGGCATTCTTACCCATTTTCCACACCTTCGGACATTTTTGCACTCTTCTTGAGATGGCAGATGACATTCCACGGGGTGGGACTCCTCCAGAGATGGACACGAAACCTGAGGTCAAGCTCCTACCGCTGAGTGTTCGACCATTCGATCCGGCGACATACCGGCCGGTGAAGTACATACTGCCTCCTGATAGCATCCGTCAGTTCAGGAGCTTCATGCGAAGCGCTCCAAAGGACCTCCAGCTACGTGAGCCGGAGTCGCATCTTTCTTACGATGCTGCTGATTGTACGCTTCGGATAACCAGTACTGTTCTGTAACTGATTAACCCAAACACACTGATACATGACATGCTTAGTTCACCATGAGCACACCCACACCCGATATCTGTGTAAACTCGAACACATGCACACACACTGCATTTTCATCAATTCTGAACGCATTCAAACACTGTATTTCTGACACCGCTTTATATACTATTTGTCTTTGAACACAGGGAGATTCCCATGTCTTTCGGGGGTATGGGAACACCATTGCCTGAGGTTGGAACATGGAGGTTCCCGATGCGGTCCGCCACATCGTTGATCAGGCCGGCTTCGGCGTCTTCTGCATGGGACTCTCACGCCTCACTATGAGCATGCCCCTTCTTGGCATGCTGGTGGAGAGGTGGTGGGACACTATCGATTCCTTCCACCTTTCTGCTGTAGGGAAGATGATGATGACCCCCTTCGACTTCTCCATGCTTACCGGCATCGGAGTAGGGGGTGATCCAATTCCCTTCGACGCTGATATGGATGAGTGGGATGCTGCCCAGATGTTCTTGGTCAGTGCTCGGCCACCTCTCTCCCGGCCAGGGTTCGTGAGGTATTCTTGGTTCGAGGACCAAATCAGGGTACATGCGCCTATGACCCGAGAGGAGGTGGAGCAGTACGCTCACGGATTCATCATGTTTTTGCTAGGCACCACCCTTTTCCTCGACCGGGCAAACACAGTCGCTTTTTATCTACTGAGTGCATTGGTGGACGTGACGCAGATCCGCCGCTACGACTGGGGTGGTGCAGGCTTGGCCACACTTTATGGATATATGGGTTCATCCTCTCACCGCAGCGGACATTGGCTCGGAGGCTACTGGCAAGCCTAGGAGGTATATTTTCCCTTTCTGTCTTTTCAATTCTGCTTTACATTATCTGTACACCACACGCACTGCACACATGCAATCTGCTTTACACTGGCTTTACACTGCACACACGGTACAATACTCTGCACACACTACACAACGCACTACACAATACTCTGCACACATTGCACAAACTACACAATACTCTGCACACATTGCACAATACACTGCACACACTGCACATGATTCTTATTTTTGTTTTATTCGCATACTGCCTTACTGATAAGCATACTCATTCTTACCCTATTACATTCTGTAGTTGTGAGTGTATGCCTACTTTCCTAGGCTTGCTCTAGAGCTAGAGGTGGAGATGCCTCTCGCCGTTCCATTTTCCCCCCAATTTGACGTGAGGTGCGAGCGGAGGCTGCGAGAGTCCTTCTTGTTCTTCCATAGATACTTTGACACCGTCACCGTAGCTGAGGTATGTCAAACATTACAGTTTATTTGAGCTTCGCTTTGGATTGTACTTTCAATAACAGATAACAAACTATATATCCCATTATTTACAGATCACTTGGAAGCCCTGGGCTCCATTGTTCGACACTGATGAGGGAAGCGATATCGGGTGCTCGAGATCGCCTGATTCAGGGTCTTGTTGGAGGGTCCAGTCTGCCGGGCTTGGTACCTGGGGGAGCGCTTCTTGCGGCAGACCCTCAGCTTAACGGAGCAGATAGTCTCGATGCCACCTCCTTCGCATATGAGGCACACAGTGAGATACACCCTGCAAGAGATGATCGATTACACGATCGGTTGGGATTCTGACTTCTTTAGAGAGGAGGGTGACTATACCAACTTCATTCAGACACATCTGATGCGGCCTCTAGCTAGTACTCACCGAGATAAGAGGGACAGGCCTGCAGTACCAGCAGGGGGAGCAGGGGCACGGAGGGTGACTTAGGCTCGTGATTGGAGTGGTTCCTGGAGGGGATGCGGAGCGGAGTAGTAAGAGCGGCCCACCACCATGACATGCCGAGGACAGGGTGGGGAGATCTGCCAGATACCCATTGCTCTTCCTCCGGCTGATCATGAGCTCGTCAGAGTTTGCGGCTCGACCCCGGTATGTACCATACTTTGCATTTTGTACAGTCATTTCATTTGATTTGATATCCCACAGAATACTAATGACTTCAACACTTTTGTAGGCTTCGATTGAGTACACTAGATAGTCTTTGGAGTTGACGGCCTCAGTGATGGAGATGCTTCAGAGGAGCATAGACCTACTGACCACCTATGGCATCCTGGTGAGTTCTTTCAATCTCAGTTTCAAAAACTTTGCATAATCTGTTCCATACATGATCTAATACATCGCATGATCAATTCGAGACTTGATACACTGTAGTCATATACCACTCACGGCACTGATACACTGCACTCACGGCATTCATACACTGCTCACCGCATTGCCCACGACATTCATACTCGACTTTTCCATAGCATAACTGATGCGTTTGCCAACTGTTCTTTTCAGGCCCCATTCTAGATACCGGCTACAGGGGGTTCTCGGCGAGACCATCAAGACTGCCGAGGAGGCGAGAGGCTGGATGAGGATTTCGACGCGTCACCGCAGAGAGCCGGGGAGCGACTCACGAGCACCCATTCCAGATGACGACGAGTTTGATGCAGAGGCGAAGTCGTCTGAGGATGAGGCTGCGAATGGCTCAGATTCAGATTCTGACGGTGGAGCTGGCAGTGACGATCCTGGACCTTCGTCCAGGAAGAGGACGAGGACAGACTCCCGTGCTTGAGGCGACTGACACTGATCCAGACATTTTGCTGCTTTTTTTTTTTTTGCTTTATTTTCCTTTTTATTGGTAGTTTTGCACATTGTACTGCCTTAGGCAGGTTTTATTTTCTTCAAAACTATGTACTTTTGCAAAAGAAAATGATGAAATGAAACAACCCTTTTGTTCAAAAAGTGTTACATTTGTACATTCTGAGCATCGCATCGCATCGCATTACATTACATAATAATGTAAATGAGATTGAACTTTGTTTTGAAAACTAAACACTCGAATTGCATTAACCAGGTGGTGAACCAACTAACAACAAAACAACTCAATAAGCAAAACAAAGAACTTGACTAGCTAACCAAATGTAAATACGACTCGATAAGCAAGACAAAGACTTACAGAAAACAAAATACAACCCGATAAACAAAAGTACAACAACTCGATAAACAAATTGAAGTAACACAGGCGCGACTTCGCAAAATCATCACCGGAAGGCACTGGAAGTGGAACCAATCACAAGTTCTCAGCATATTCAACACTTAGATAGCTTGGAGAACAAGGAGAGAGCCCATCGGCCACAATAAATGGCCATCGGCCATCATTACTAGCCGATCGGCCAAAAAAGATGGTCGGTCGGCACTTTTTTTGGCTGATCGGCCAAAAATGGCAAGAGCCTCCAAAATGTTGACACCTGTTTTCCACTTAACACCTTATCTTCTACAAAAGCCCCAGCTCCGTAGTTTTCTCCATTTGAGCTCAGTTTTTGCACCAAATGGAAGCATTTCTTGTCCAAAATCTCACAAATTGGATTGCCAACTTGGATGGCTTGGAAAAGCTGAATTTCTGGGGCTTTGGCATAAATGCACTATTTACGTAGAGTCGCACCCCGCTGTGTTTTTCATTCCTCCATGCCGCGGCAAGGTTTTGGAATCCGGTAACACACGTCTTTAGCTTTGGCGGTCAAGAGATGTGTCCCACTTTTAAGGATTTTCAAGTTTTAATGGAATCTGAGCGCGATGAAGAAATTTTACCTCAGCTCCGGTTCGGCCACATCCAAGCCTTAGGACGGATGTGCGGCCTTACTTTGCATGACGGTTGGTCATTGATTCACGACAGAGAGTTGGAGATTCCGAGTTTGATTTGTCAGTTTTCTGATGCCAGTGACTGCGACGATCATCATTGGCAGGGTTATCGGTGACATGCACTTTGCTTATGCATGCTGTCTCATTTCTTGTTTGCCCCAGGCTTCGGTGGGTTTAGCACTCGTTTGATTGAGGTCGCCAAGGGCTTGAAAGAGGGCAAAAGCTGCATCGCCATGACGCTAGCCGAAACATTGATGGGTTTGGACGCTTTTCATCGCCAGGAGACGGCTAGATTTGCGGGGAGTCCACTACTACTGCAGGTAATGTTTCCTACCCTATCTCACATATATTTCTCACATCTCTCGGCCCTCAGGCTCGGTTTTTCCTCTTAAAACCCTTTTCTCACTTTTTCTCTCAATGTACACCTCTCTATTCTTTAATCTCTTATTTTTCATCCCTCCCCAGGTATGGTTGATGGATAAGTTGAGAGTAGTGGACTCGTGCCCATCGTATTTAGCCCGTAGCTATTTCTTCCGATGACGTCTAGTCGATGCCCCGGATGAGGGATGGTGGTACAACTGGATGTGTAGTTTGTCTACTCTCGACATTGCTTGGTGCTGCCCTTGGCTTAATCTGGCGGCTATGAGCTATAGCATGACTCGCCAGCCCGGGATTCAGTTGATTGGCCTGACACACTGTGTCCTTTACTTCCCGTTCCGATTCCGGAGCCAGTTTGGACATGATCAGATTTGCCCAAAAGAGGGGATTGAGTACCCTGCTGCATTTTCGATTTGTGGCGCACAGCTAACTTGGTATGCCACAGCATGGAGGACGAGAGAGCTTCTGGCCCTCGCTCCCATTTTCAGTTGCACCCTTTTTAATGAGTGCATAGCTTGGCTTGATGAGGAGGCACAAATCGGGCCCACTTTGGCATCAAAGGCTTCCACAAGCTCTGGAAGGGGACACAGGAACACCTGACTATGCCCCTAATTTATTTTCTTTAATAAGAACTTTCAAGTTTTTCTTTATGAATGTAATAAAAAGCAACTTCAATTTGTATTCAAGAGTAGAAGAACTCTGTATTGAAATCAATGTAATTGAAGGTTATGGGTACTGAAAATTTTTCGTTTGGTCCAAAAATGGTCAAAGTCATAAAAAGATTAGTTTGAGCAAAATCAACTTTTATTAAAACTTTTCAAAACCATTTTCGATATGGCTCACAACTGGACACGCCTGAGATCTATCGCTGAGATGTACAACCCCGGATTCCAGTAGCTGGAAAGTTGCCCCTAGTCTGAATAGCACTGCACTAGAGAGCACAACCGAGCTCTTGAATGTAGATAGGACGAAGGTGACCAAACATGATCACATGGACAAAGTTGATCGGGGTAGTGTTTATGGCTGGACTTCAGGATGAAGTTGCCTACGTATCCCAAAGATGGGAATCAAACCTTACGTAGTTCGGCTCGGGTTCACTCGTGTATTAACACTCTCTTTTTGCGCTCTAACTTTTGCCAAGGCCGCCCTTTCTGGGTTTTCAACCTTGCGAGCTCAGCTTTTATCATTTCAAATTTTCTGTGCTCTAACTTTTGCCTAGGTCGCCCTTTTGGGTTTTTGGCCTAGCGAGCCACTCAAGGAAAATATTTCTTCAACTTGTCCATGTTGATCGGTTGGGAGAACTCTAGGCCATCTAGGTCCATCAGAACGACAGCTTCGCCCGACCAGATTGACTTGATGATGTAAGGGCCAGTCCAATTGGGTCTAAACTTGCCCCTAGGGTCGTGGATGGGAGCTCGGTTATCTTTGAGTACCAAATCTCCTTCTTTCAAATTCTTGGACTTAACCTTCTTGTTAAAAGCCCTGACAATTCTCCGTTGATATCCCTGAACATGATACAGTGCTTTCAGCCTTCTCTCGTCAAAGAGCATGAGTTCTTCGAATCTGCTCTGCTGCCAATTTGCCTCAGCTATCTGACACTCAGCTAGTACTCGTAATGACGGAACCTCAATTTTGATAGGCAGAACAGCCTCCATCCCATGAACACCAAGGAATACGGAGTTGCCCCAGTAGAAGTTCGAATTGAAGTCTGGTAGCCCCATAGAGCAAACGGCAGCTTATCTGGTTAGTCCCGGTAGGTTTCCACCATCTTCTGCAGGATACGCTTGATGTTCTTGTTGGCGGCCTCAACTGCTCCATTGGTTTGTGGCCGATATGTAGATGACTTATGAAAAGCCACGTTGTACTTGGCTAACAAGTCGATCACTTACTTCTTGAAGTGGGAACCATTATCTGAAATAATTTCGTTCGGGACCCCGTAGCGGCAGATGATGTTATTTCTGATGAACTTAGCGACATGCAATGCCTTCAACATCGCATAAGACTGGGCCTCAACCCACTTTGTAAAATAGTCTATTGCAACCAAAATGAACTCATGCCCATTGGACCCCTTCGAAGTGACAGCCCTGATCACATCAATCCCCCAGACTGAAAATGGCCATGGCGAAGTCATGTTATACAGCTTCGACGGCAGAATGTTCATGCGGTTTGCATGGATCTGTCATTTGTGGCATCGCCGGACAAAGCCAATACAATCCTCATCCATGGTGGACCAGTAGTAACCCTGTCTAAGGATCTTCCGGGCTGGCATCACCCCGTTTATGTGTGCTCCGCACTCTCTTCCATGAATGGCCTCCATCAGGCACTTCGACTCTTCAGCAGCAACACACAGCTTATGCATCCCAAGATGACCTCTCTTATAAAGTTTTCCTCCATAGACGATGAGCTGAGCAGCCATTCTTCGAATTGCCCTCTTATCTTTGGCATTTGCCCCTGGTGGATACGCCTCTTTTTCCAAGAAGTTTCAGACATCGTAATACCAGGGGTTCTCAACTTGTACCTCATCTATGGTAGCAATCAGCTCGTAGGCCGGTACAAATTTCTGGTTAATGATGATCGGACGCATTCGGACTCCGAAAGGGCTATCTATCATAGAAGACAGAGTTGCTAATGAATCTGCAAACCTGTTGTTCTCTCTTAACAGATGAGCGAAGTTCAGCTTCTCAAACCGAGGAATCAGCAAGTCCAAGGTCTGGTGATAGATTCTCATCTTTTCTTCTTTGACTTTCCAATCTTCCTTAGCTTGGGATACAACAAGGTTCGAGTCCCCGATGACGTCCAACCGTTTTGCCCCTAGTTCTAGGGCGGCTTCTAAACAAGCAATACATGCCTCATACTCTGCTTCCTTGTTCGAGACTTTGAATCGGAGTTTCAATGCTAGAGGAATACGGGAATTGTCGGGTAACATCAGCAACACCCCTATCCCATACCCATATTGGTTTGACGCTCCGTCAAAGTACATCGTCCAAAACTCTTCTTCGACATGCAGACTGGCCTCGTCTGGGAACAGGTACTCGACTGCTTCATCCCCTTCCACTGGGTGATCGGCTAGGAACTCCGCGACCACTTTTCCTTTCACTGACTTGCGCATCACATACTTCAAATCAAATTCAGAAAGTAGAAGCAACCAACGGGCTAGCCTACCCATAAGTGTCGGTTTCTCGAAGAGATATTTGATGGGATCTAATCTCGAAACCAGTATTACAGAGTGAGCTAACAGGTAGTGCCGCAGCTTCCTGGTAGTCCATACCAAGGCCAGAGAAGCCTTCTCCGGCGGAGTGTAGCGGGTCTCGTAATGCAGCATTTTCTTGCTCAGGTAGTAGATAGCTCTCTCCACCTTGTCCTCAGACTCCTGTGCAAGCATGCAGCCCATTGTAGTTTCAGTCACTGAAAGGTATAGAATCAACGGTTTCCCCAGCTTAGGCGGTGACAACACGGGTGTGTTCTGTAAATATTGCTTGATCTGTTCAAAAGCAGCTTGGCATCGGCCGTCCCATTGGAATTTCTTTCATTTCTTCAGGAGACCAAAGAGTGGTTCACAAGTCAAGGTTAATTTTGCAATAAACCGTCTTATGAATTGCACTTTACCCAGAAAGCCTCGCACCTCCTTTTTAGTCCTTGGTGGTGGTATTTCTAAGATGGCCTTGATTTTGGAAGGGTCGACTTCGATACCTCTCTGTGTAATCAAGAACCCCAGCATTTTCCCTGCTGTAATGCCAAATGTACACTTCTGAGGATTCAGCCGCAACCGAAATTCCTTGATCCTTTGGAAGAACTTTTGCAAGGCGGTGTAGTGGCCCTCTCTTTCCTTGGACTTGACAATCATGTCGTCCACATACACCTCAACCTCTCTGTGGATCATATCATGCAAAATTGTGGTCGCGGCCTGTTGATATGTAGCTCCAGCATTCTTCAGCCCAAATGGCATCACCCTATAATAATAGGTCCCCATGGGGTGGTAAAAGCAGTCTTCTCTCGGTCTTCGGGTGCCATTAGAATCTGATTGTAGCTTGAAAAGCCATCCATGAATGAGAGCAATGCATGCCCCGCAGTGAAGTCCACTAATTCGTCGATATGCGACAGAGAAAAGTCGTCCTTCGGACTGGCTTTGTTCAAATCCCTGAAGTCCATACATACCCGAATTCTGCCGTCCTTCTTCGGCACCGAAACGATATTGGCCAACCAAGTTAGGTACTCAGATACCAGCAGGAACCCTGCGTCAATTTGCTTGGTGACCTCTTCTTTGATCTTGATAGCCCAGTCCGGGCGGATCCTTCTGAGCTTCTGCTTAACAGGTCGGGCCTCTGGGTTAAAAGGGATCCGGTGCTGTACAATCTCAGGATCGATTCTAGGCATGTCTTCGTAGGACCACGTGAAAACATCTTTGAAATCTTTTAATAAAGTGAGTAAGCGTTCGCGCTCCTCCAAAGACAACGTGGACCCGATCTGGACTAGCCGCGGGTCCTTCTTAGTACTAACATTATTTTAGGTGATTTCATCAACCAGCGGTTTTTCAAACCTCTAATGCTCTTGTTCTAGCAAATATTTCAAAATCGGAGGAATTTCTTCCTCGTCGTTTTCATCGAAATTTTGAAAGTCTGAATTAATGCAATAAATCAAGGGCACAGAAAAGTACTCAAAGGCTACAGCTATTCCATTCTCATTAATCACTTCCAAGTCGCCTGATTCCTCTGTTACAACAGACTCAAAAGAAAAAGAAAAAGATGAGCTAGACAGGACTGTGGCATCCGGGTTGTCACCCCCAGGAATACCGAACTCAGACTCAGATGAGCTGGAACCTGATTCTGACTGCATAGACTCGGTGGAATCAGATTCCGGCTCACTACCTGACCCGATGCTGCTCAATAAGAATCCCTCATCGTATTGCCAGACGAGGGAGGGTGCGATGGACGCATCCAGAATGTTTGAAGATGGGCTCGCAGCCATTTCATTCCCAATCATAGACACCGATAGGTCATCCCCCAAGCACTCATGTACAATCGGAGGATCTGAAAATAGACAAGCCAGTGCTACCTACATTTCAATCTCGGTGCTCTCGGAATCCATTTCCTTACACTGCTCAACCTCAGCTGATGGGCCTATTGCTCTTTGGCAACATCATCCCCGGACAACAGCAAGTCGAAGAAGATCCCGGCAGGTGCCTCTTCTCTGCGTGTAGCCATGGCTCTGGGAAGCCGCAGAATGGAAAGTCTTCCCCCTCCCGGACAAAGCATCCGTTTAGGGTGCCCTGGATAGGCCGATGCATCAACTCAAAATGCTTCCCCGCCTGCTTGGCTCTGGCTCTTCCGGCCATTTCTTTGCCTTTCCTCACCCAGTCCTCTTTGGTAGGCAAATAGCCTAAGCCAAAGGTATGCGGGTTGTGCGGCACTTCGGCCGATACATTAATGCCCTTCTGGCCACTTTTTCCTAGTCCCATCCCAGGGACGTGCTGAAGTTTGTTCATGAGGTACACAGACTGTGCGCTGACATACAACCCCTCATTAACAGCCAAAATGTTTTGTACGATCCGAGCCTCGACTAGGGTAAATCCTAACAGGAACACATACTCCGTGCCATGCTCGATTTCCAAAATCGATGTAGACACCTCTGGCGGTGGATGGATAACGAATTCCCAAAGACTATAGCCACCCCCTTCCCGTGGGGGTATTTCAATATTTGATGTAGGGTGGAAGAGACTGCTTTCACCTGATGCAGCCACGGCCGCCCTAGGAGTAGATTAAAGGTTGCGGGAACGTCCAAGACATGAAAGTCAACATTGTGTTGTCCTGGACCAACCTGAGTCCGAATATGCACAGTCCCCATCACCTCTCTGCTAGTATTGTCGTAGGCTCTCATCACCTGGGCAGTTGGCACAAAATCTGTGGGCTTCAACCCGATTACATATGTCGTCCTTGACGGGCACACATTGATGGCAGATCCCATGTCGACAAGAACCATCGGTATCTACTTGTCTCTACACTCGACAGAGATGTAGAGAAATTTGTTATGGTTTGCGCCCTCAGGCGGTAGCTCCTTGTCAGTAAAGGTCAACGTCGGGGAAGCTCCTCCCGGAAAGACCAGTCCTACCAACTGCTCAGGCGTGGTATCTATTGAAAGTTTGGCCTTGTCCATTGCAGAAAGGACGGCTTGTCTATGAACTCTTGAGGCCATAAGCAATCCCCAGATGGAGATGTCTGCTTGTATCTTTTTTAACTGTTTCAGCACAGCCTCCTCTTCGAGCAGCTTTTCTTTCTACTTTTCTGCCTTCTTGTCCTTTCCGGACACCTCTGGTTGATCTAAGTGTGGGGGCTTAAAATATTGCCCGCTCCTAGTCATGTGGTCTACTTCGCCAATGTACCAGGTATTATCTGGCTGGTTATTCCCCTAGTCCTTATCTGTGTGGGCAAGACATAGGTCGTCATCTTCTCACCACATGCTATCGGCAGTCGATAGACACCTGTTCGGCTCCGTTACAACTATTCCTGTGCCCACAGCACCTTGCATTCCTGTGCTCGTAGCACGTTCCGTTCTTGTGCACACAGCACGTTTTGTCCCTGCAGGGGCCTTGGCCTTTCTGGCCCACTCAAAATCTTTGATCCTTTCCTGCTCAGACTGCTTCAGCGTAGCTTGCTGTTCAACATCTCTTGTATTCAAATTGCCCAGATCCCGAGCAAAATTCTTAACACCGGCGCTCTCCGGCGATGTACTCTGTTCTTCAGCCCTTCTGGCCACTGTTGATGTCCCCGTCCCTGATGGACCCTGTTCTAGCTGAGGTCGTTCAACAACATCCGGCTGGTCGTTAAGCCACACAGTAGACTCTGCTGCCCCATCCAAATCAAACCAGTTGACTGTCATGTCTCCCGGATCCTGTTTGTTGAAAAACTGACGGTTAGCAATGTTTTCTCCTAGATCCGCTAGGTCATCTAGCCCCTGATTAGGTCCATCCTTCCATACTATGCAAATCTCTGCCCCCACTGGCAATTCCATATTTGGCCTAGCCTGGCCTGCTGATGTAATGTAACCGCTTGGGTTGTACATGAAACTCGCAGACCCCTCAAACTCTGACTGATCATTCTCATTTGGCCCCACAGTTGACTTACTTCTATCTTCGATAGCCACCACCACTGTTTCTGGTTGGGTTTTAGAGATGTCCAACATGCACAAGTCAGTGCTGTCAGGAATGAATAGCTCTGGCTTGGGTAGGTGGGAAGAGGTGATGTATATGCTAGGGTCGTATAACACAACCCCAGTTTGGATTAGATTGATACGTTTGGGAGGTGGAGCTTGGTTATGTGGTGGGAGAGGGTTGGTTGTGACATTCGGTTTCTCTGGAGGCACAATCACCCTATTGTCAATGAGATCTTGAATCTCACGACGCAATCTAAAGCACTGGTCAGTGTCATGACCATGCTGTTGGTGAAAGGCGCAGTACTTTGCCAGGTTATGGGTTAGTGGGAGATTACTTGGTAAGGCCTGCGGCACTAGGGGCTTCAGGTGCCCTTTCCTAATCAAAACCCCTAAAGCTTTGGATGGAGACATAAACAGTGGGGTAAAGGTTCTCTGGCCTCAGGGTGTGAATTTGGTTGTTTGCGAGCCACTTTCGGATGCACCAATGAATGGTGTAGGTGCAAAGATTTTGGGAGGGGTGGTGGTGACCATTCCCACATCTGAAGATTTGGCAGCTGCAGCACTGCTTGTGCCTCCATTTGTACTGCAGTTCTCTCTTGGGCTGCTCTCTCTCATGATCAATGAGCCCTTGTTTCATAGCGTTCTCGATCTGCACCCCTATCTCATGTAGATCTACAAAGGTAAGGAGAGGGAGAATGATCATCTTCTGCACGAGCTTGGGCTGGAGGTTGCGCACAACCATCTGAATTTGATCCTTGTCAACAGGCCTGATGGTCATCATCGAGGCTTTAGCCCTCCACCGGGTCACAAAATCGGAGAAGCTCTCCTTCGGTTCTTGCCTAGTTGTCTCGAGATCACGAGTTGTGACCTCCATCTATGTATTATAGGAGTATTGAGCTATGAAGGCCTCAGCCATCTCCTCCTAACTCCTCTTGATAGAGTCCTCCAGTTTTGCATACCAAATAGCTGCTACACCCGACAGGGTCCGGCCAAACAAGAAAAGGTTCTGCAATTTGGAGAGGCTCATCAGCCTTAGTATATCTGAAAATAGCCGCAAATGCACCATAGGATCTCCAGACCTGTCGAAACGGTCTATGTGCGGCATTTTAAATCGGTCCGGTGGAGTCACGGCCAAGTCGGTGTACCCATCCTCAATATCTGGAATGGACTTCACGTCCTGAGACTTCTTGAACAGCTTTTCTAGCTTGCTCACTTTTAGCGTTGTGGGGTCCACCTCGAACTCAAATAGGGAATCCGCTAGGTTGGTAGGTGCTTTGGATAGCTGGGGTAGAATTGGGGGCAGAGCCGGCCCTATTGGAACGTCCGTATCATCCTGGACGTGTGCGGTCTCCCCAAGTATGGGAACTCTTGGTGGGGGAGGAACCTAGTGCGAAGCGGATGCTTCGGCTTGCTGTGGTGGTTGTTGTTGCTGTAGTCTAGCAATTATCTCTGCCTGTTGGGCCATAACCTCGGCCTGGGGTGCGGCAAATTCTGCTTGACAGGCAGCGTCTTGTTGCATGGTTTTCATACTCTCCTGGAGCTGACGCATCATCTCCTCTATACTTGCCATATTGTGCTAATCTATCTGAACAACCTGTATATCTGTCCCTGTAGTAGAAACTGAGACCTCAGCCTGACTGTTCATTGGTGTGGTAGACCACTGATCTGGCGACCGCTGTATCGATACACTGCGCCTTTTTGATCTCCGTCTAGTAACCGGGGGTAAAGAAAGGAACACTGCTTGTCCGTCTATCAAATCCCTGGATCGATTAAGTCTACGACCTCTAACCCAGAGTGCTCGGGGGATATCTGTCTGGTCGGATGCAATGGTGCTAAACTACCTTGCAAAAACATAAATAAAGCATAATAAGGAAACAATGAACAGAAAAACGGACAGCGTAGCGGCTTAAATTAACACAACACATAGTTGGCAAACACAAGTTGAATGAACTGTTCTCAACAACTGATCATTGTTTCCCAAATCACTGCCCCAAATCTGAATCTGATACCCGCAGGTAAAACTGATTCCCAAATACTAATGCTAATGCCCGCAGGCTTGATATCTAGACTTGCAAACTGATACATGCATTCCTGTAGAGACATACTCTAAAAGCACATAGCAAGCAAGTGAGAGCCAAAACACCCCTATGTTGGGATAGGGTTTCCCTGTCCTATTTTGTCAGGAGCTAGGGTTTCACTATGCACTCAGCGGTTTCAAACAACCTACAATCGGGTAAGCAACCTGTCCTAGCTTGGAATGGTCACTACAGTTTCCGATATGCACTAGGTCGAATGGTCAAAAAGGGTGCCCTGGTAAAAATTGAGGTTTGTGTTCCCGTCGTGGCAGAGCCCGCAACCGGTCAGCCTTATGGTACGCTTCTCAAAGCAAGCCTCCGGCAAACCATTCAGGAATAGCATACGGCAAACACGGTGTCCTAGGCGCACCAATGAACATGCAATGCAAAGAAACACATAAGTGTAATCAAAACAAGATATCATGAGTTCGAGTCAAGTTCTCTAAATCCCCAGCAGAGTCGCCAGAAACTGTAGACCGCCCGAACGTCTCGGTTCCGCGCTTGAAATAGAGCGAAATCCGTTTTGTTCATTAGCTACTACAATTCGGACTCAATGTCACAGTTCTGAATCTAATCTCGCAAAGTGCAATGCAAGACTGATAAATCATCAAAGAGTCCAAATCCAGAAAATTGTTTTTGAAAACTGATTTTTATAAAGAAGTGCCAAACATGGACTGCTTTTCTAGATACAGAGTCGCCACCTAAATGTTTTGTTTTGGGAAATTTAGGAAACCCTGACTCGTGCCTAAGGCCACGTGTCCGTCATCACTAAAGTTGCCTCGGCTAAATTGGAACAAAACGTCTCATGTTTATTTGAAAATGGTTCGAAGGTGCTACTCGCAAGTAGGCTAAGACGTGGATTTGCCACCCTCAAGTGGGCTTAAGAAAACATGATTTTGCCACCCTCAAGTGGGCTTAAAACTCGCATTTCGATGAATTGTTCCAATTCAAGTAATCTAACCTTCACCCACAGGCATTCAGGCAGTTAAACACTTAAGCAATTAGCCTCATGGCAAGCATGCTATCATGGCAGCAATAACACACATGCAAGATGCTAAAGCGTAAACACTTACAGTGTACTTCGAGCCAAAACAACAATTAGTTAGTAATCATGCATGATACTAGTTTATGTTAAGATGGCTAAGGCAACACATGCAAAATGCAACTAGAAATAGGCTCGGCTATTCTAAGATGGCATATGAAATGCAACTAGATAACATGCATTCAAATCGGAATTGAAATACAATACAGTTAGTATGATGCGCCAAGCCCGGTGCATGCAAGACAGATGAATGAATGCAAATATGTAAGCATAAGAAATGCTAATTAAAACATGCCCTAAAACTAACCATTGTAAGTGGTTAAGTAAAAGGGAGAAAGACATGGGGTTGGAAGACATTCACACACTCATGCACACTTATTACAAAATTCGCCCTCTCGACGGAGGGTCCGAATAAATAATACAAACCAACTGATTAATTAACTACCCTAGATAATTAGTTATTACAAAACTTTTAACTAATTAAGCAAATTAATTAAGTTACAAAACAGTTAAAGCGGCCTCAAGAGGAGGGACAAATGCATGCTCGATTGGCTTCGCTCAGAAATCCGTTGCCATGCCCCATGTTGCCTCTGTTTGCACACTTATGCTCTTCTGAAAACTGTGAAAATCTCTATGATGCTTCTGAACCACCTCATGGACACTCTGAGAGGCCATCAGCCAAGGGAAATTGGTTATCGACCACTTATGAGGTTATCGGCCAAACATTGTTAGCCGATCGGCACTTCAGATAGCCGATCGGCCATCTTTTCCTGCAAATAGCTCCTTTTGCTACAGCAGAGGACAAACAAGGGCATGACAATACATTTGTAAGAAAATGTTGTGCAACTACACCCCTTATCATGTTTGGAACTCAAAGGAGTGTAGTGTTTGACTCTCGAGCCATTGATCACGCATTACGATACATGATGGCCAAAGAGGCCGAATTGCACAAATTAATATGGAATGAATGCACAAAAACACAGGAATGCCTCACACTCTATCATGTTGGATCAAGAGTGTTGGCGACCGTGAATTGAGGCACGTTTCATCACTTCAAGTATTAAACGTCCCTCGTTCCTCACGTTTGGTTTGACACCCCAAACCAAACACAATGCAATGTATGCAACATGGAGATGTTATGCAATGCAACATAGGCATGCCAAATGCAATATGACTCAAACATGCACACAAGGCTAAGGTAACAAGCATGCCAAATGCAATGCAACCCAAACAAGCATGTGACAAAATGTAAACTAGCAAGCATGCATGCAAAATGCACCCTAAACATACAAACATGCATGGCATACAAAGATGGACAAGCATGCAACAACATGCAAACTAGCAAGCATGCAACAACATGCAACATGACAAGCATGCAACAACATGCAAAGACAAGCATGCGACAACATGCAAAATGGAACAAGCATACAACAATATGCAAAATAAGGACTTAAACCAAAATGGACAGGCCTCAGCCATGCCCAAATCAGTGGCCATAATGCCAAAACCAAGGCACCAAAAGGCAAGACAAGCATGCACACATATTGGTCCGCAAAGAAGGCATAAGGAGTACAACTCTCAAGCATGGGCAATGAGTGAAAAGCATGCGAGTGTGACAACACTACATGCTCTGAAATGATGTTAGGAATGATGCCGAATCAACCAAACAATGCAAATATGGCATGCAAGAAGGCTCAAAACTTGAAGCTAGCATAGGCACTTGCCCAAAGGCTATGCAAAACATGAAGCAAATGGCCTAAAGAAACCAAAACAGCCCTATAAAGTGAGTCTAAAACATGCATAGATCAAAGCTAAAGGAAGCTAACACGAGGGGCATAAGGCACGATGCAAGTAAGGCCAACAAAGGGGATTGCACTACACCTATTACAACCAAACATGGCATGACTTAACTAATAAAAATCAGAGTTATGGCATGTCAAAATAAGTCCAAAAACCCACTGAGATGGCATCCCAAAAGCCTAAGTATGATGGCATGCACAATGATTCATTCTTGAGGCATAAAACACCAACCTCGCAATGCATGGAAAAGGTGACAAATGTGAATGCATGGCCACACTATATGGATTGAAATCACATATGAAATGATGCCAAATCATGAAAATGGTCCAAGCAATGCATGCTAGTGACTTGAAAACTCAAAGCTAACAAGCTAGATTGAACCACGACTATACAAAACTGTGGGAGCCGAATAATTGACAAAGGCAGAAGGCGCCTGCAATACAAGGCTGATAATAATCGGCTGTATCCGAATACAATATTTGGGCCGAATAAGTGTGTAGCATTGGAGCCGGATAATGTAAAGGATAATGATCAAAAAGTAGGCGCTGGCCCCGAGGATTGTGAGAAACAGGTATAAATATAGGAACAACATATTTAGTAGGCATGTAAGAATCACTCCGCTTAACTTAGACAAGAGGCTATCTTGAGTGTCTGAACTAACTTGTCCGTTGGAGTGCTAATTCCGGCATCCCCGACCGGAGTGTTTGCATCTTTTCAGGTGACTAGCTGAGGATCACTAGCGTCTTCCAGGATCTGAAGAGTATTTCCAAACCACTTCTCCACAATTGGCGCCGTCTGTGGGAATACTCAAATACATCCATGGCAGGCGTAAATGAAGATCCTCCGGTAGGCATTGACGAGACCGCACAAGGAGATGACCTCACTCTAGCAAATATGCTCGGGAAAGAAACCATCGCTGCAAGACGCGCCTTGAACTTCGATTCACCAATGACTTCAGCACAAGAGACAATGCAGGCGATCATGGAACAAGCAAAGCAGAACGAACAGAGGTTGGAGAACATGATCGCTGAAAATGAACGTCTCCGTCAAGGCTTGGCTCTCGAAGTCGCAAAATCGAGAGAAGTCATGTGCCAAGATCCCGAACGACCTCCGAAGGATGGTGGACAACGACCTTGAGCCCGGCCAAAGGATACCGATAACGACTCCAATTCATTATCCACGGAGCTCACCAAGAAGGGACGATCCGAAACTTCCAGCTCCTCCGAAAAGAGTCTACATACAAGGAACAAGCGCAGGAGGAGCAGTTCAAACGAAGATGACCAGCACGATCCTTTTGTCCGACAGATTGCAAGGGCGGCCCTGCCCAAGAAGTTCAAAGCTCCGTCATTCACTCTTTACGATGGAAAATCAGACCCCACTAATCATATCCGTCATTACAAGCAGGCCATGACATTGTATGCAGACAACGAAGCCCTCATGTGCCGAATATTCCCCAGCAGCCTGGGGCCATTAGTTATCAGGTGGTATTATAAGCTGGAGCCGGCCTCCATCAAAAGCTTCCATCAATTACAGAAATCCTTCAGGGCCAGGTTCATTACCAACGAGGTACAGCCGAAACAGGTCTAATCTCTCTAGGCTATGCAGATTCAGTCACGAGAAACGCTCAGAGCGTATTTGGCGCGATATTGAGAGTGCTTCAACCTCGTCGACGACGCTTGTAACGACTTCATGGCCATCATCGCCTTTAAAATGGGACTACATCCTGATAGTCCTCTTCGCAGTTCTCTGACCAGAAGACCCCCCAAAACGGTCTGGGTGTTGATGAAGAAAGTTGAGGAGTATTGCAAAGTGGAAGATGATGCCTTGAGAATAAAAGCCGGCCAAATGTTGAACAAAACGGCCCCCCCTGAAATTGCTCAACCAATAAGTTCTGTGTGACCTCCTAGTCCAGAGCCTCGGTAGCGTGCTAAACGAGACAAAAGGCGGGATACTCGCCGATCAAGCGATCAATGTCCCCACCGAACAAATGAGCAACTACAAGTCGACAGCAGACGTTCGAGACGTGTCGACAAAAAGTACATAGAGTTGTCAGAACCAATCGCTGCAATAATGACCAAAGTCCAACACCTTCCATTCTTCAAATGGCCGTCAAAGATGGTGGGGCCGCCTGACACGCGAAGAAGGGATCGGCGGTGCGAATATCACAAAGATCACGGCCACGAAACAGAGAGTTGCTACGCATTAAAAGATCACCTGGAAGAACTGGTGCAAGATGGCCGACTGCAATAGTATGTGAGACAGGGAAAGCCAACCAAGGCACTAGCCTTGAGGCAGGACTCTCCTCCACTTGGCGTGATCCATGTAATCTATAGCCTGCCTGCACCCCCAACCGTGCACACAATTCAATCGCATTCAATCCCCCAGGAGCAACGTATTCCAACTGAATGGCCCAAAGAAGCTTCGACAATTGCTTTCAATGACTCCGACCTTAGTGGCACAACAACTTCCCACATTGATCCGTTGGTCATTAGATTACACATAAACTGGTTCACCATTGAACGAATTCTCATAGACCCGGGGAGTACTTCAGAGGTTATGTATTACCAAAGTTTCATCAAACTCGGCCTCAACGAGTCAGATCTGTGTCCATTGTTCGACTTTAATATGAATCCCGAATACCCGTTAGGGAAGATCATGCTACCTTTCCGAGCGGGTTTCAGAACGGTCGAAGTAGAATTCCTGGTCATAAAGCTCCCTTCGCCGTATAATGTCATCATGGGGCGAACCTGGATACATATTATGAAGGCCGTTCCAAGCACTTATCATAAGCTCGTGCGCTTCCCAACAGCCCGTGGCATTGAAGAGAACCGTGGCTTCCCCCAATCAGCACAAGCAGTGATTTTATGAAAACCCTATCACTGACCTGACCTGTGGGCTTTGATACTTGTATATATTTCACTTCTGCAATGCAAACCATCTTTCTTTGTCGATTTAATTCATTTCACAAACCCCATTGTGACGCTCGTCATGACGACGATTCGGAGCCCCCTTGGGTGCATGTCACCTTAGGCTCGATTAAGCCTCCGGATTCGGAGCACCCTTCGTGGATATCACGATTGGCCACATTAAGTCTCCGGATTTGGAGCCCCCTTTGGTGCATGCCACCTTAGGGCCGATTAAGTCTCCGGATTCGGAGCCCTCTTTGGTGCATGTCACCTTAGGGCCGATTAAGCCTTCAGATTCGGAGCGCCCTTCGTGGATATCACGATTGGCCACATTAAGTCTCCGAATTCGGAGCCCTTTTTGGTGCATGTCACCTTAGGGCCGATTAAGCCTCCGGATTCAGAGCGCCCTTTGTGGATATCACGATTGGCCATATTAAGTCTCCAGATTCGGACCCCCCTTTAGTGCATGTCACCTTAGGGCTGATAAAGTCTCCGGATTCAGAGCGCCCTTTGTGGATATCACGATTGGCCACATTAAGTCTCCGGATTCGGAGCCCCTTTTGGTGCATGTCACCTTAGGGCCGATTAAGCCTCCGGATTCGGAGCGCCCTTCGTGGATATCACGATTGGCCACATTAAGTCTCCGGATTCGGAGCCCCCTTTGGTGCATGTCACCTTAGGGCCGATTAAGCCTCCGGATTCGGAGCGCTTTTCGTGGATATCACGATTGGCCACATTAAGTCTCCGAATTCGGAGCCCCCTTTGGTGCATGTCACCTTAGGGCCGATTAAGTCTCCGGATTCGGAGCGCCTTTCGTGGATATCACGATTGGCCACATTAAGTCTCCGGATTTGGATCCTCCCTTCAGTGCATGTCACCTTAGGGCCGATTAAGCCTCCAGATTCGAAGCGCCTTTCGTGGATATCACAATTGGCCGTATTAAGTCTCCGGATTCGGAGCCCCCTTTGGTGCATGTCACCTTAGGGCCGATTAAGTCTTCGGATTCGGAGCGCCTTTCGTGGATATCACGATTGGCCACATTAAGTCTCCGGATTTGGATCCCCCCTTCGGTGCATGTCACCTTTAGGCCGATTAAGCCTCCGGATTCAGAGCGCCTTTCGTGGATATCACAATTGGCCACATTAAGTCTCCAGATTTGGAGCCCTCTTTGGTGCATGTCACCTTAGGGCCGATTAAGTCTTTGGATTCGGAGTGTCTTTCGTGGATATCACGATTGGCTACATTAAGTCTCCGGATTCGGATCCCCCTTTCGGTGCATGTCACCTTAGGGCCGATTAAGCCTCCGGATTTGGAGTGCCTTTCATGGATATCACGATTGGCCACATTGAGTCTCCGGATTCGGAGCCCCCTTTGGTGCATGTCACCTTAGGGCCGATGAAGTCTCCGGATTCGGAGCCCCCTTCGGTATATGACACCTTAGGGCCGATTAAGCCTCCAGATTCGGAGCACCCATTGGCACAAACAAAACAAAACTCGCCAACATTAGAAATAAGGTTCTTCACTGAGCATATAAAAAATTCAGAGCAAGACGCAAATAAGGTCCTTAACTGAGCATATCAAAAATTCAGAGTAAGACGCAAATGTATGAAATAAAGCTTTCTATTCGATCAAACAGTTGTTACACAAACGCAACTCACATTTGAGCATTACAATTTTTATTTAATCAAGTAGTTGTTACATAAACTTTCTCAAGCATTTGAGCATTACAATACCCATTTCCAATCTCAAAAGCTAAAAAGGGAAGAAGACGCATTGATAAAGCGGCAGCGCCGAATCAACTCCCGTCACCCAGAAGTCCTCCGCTGTTTGCAATGCCTTGAGCCAACTGTGCCCAAGTCCTTCCCTGATACCATTGACAATGTCAAGGCAAAGATCCAGGACAAGGAGGGATAAACCTAATGGTCGTTGCCTTTCTTTTCGAGGTGATCTGCTTTGACGACTTGAAGATTCATGCCAACTTTCAGACGCCCTACTTCCCATACGGATGGATTCTCTGCCATGATCCATGGTAACACCAAGTTCGGCTGAACTCCAGCCTCTAACAAACATCCTCACTTATCCCACCTCACATAAGCGATTGTTTATCTGCGCAAAGCGCCTGCTCCTCTCACTTTCAATACTGGCAGCGATCTCGAGGCCCAAATCCCGAGGCGATTTCACTAAACTCCATGAGAAAAACATCGGTTGACATTCGCCACGGCGTAGTTATCCAAACGACTTTTTCAAGCACGTCCACTGGCCAAAAATCTAGGCCCCGAGCCGAGTTGAATCTGCCAAAGCCACTCTACCCACTGGCTTTCGGCTTCTTCAAGTTACAATAGCCTTAGTCAGGAGTACATGGCTATCAAGTATGGATTGACCCTGCCGGTCAACGCTTATACATTCATTCAAACACAATAAAACGAAATACATACATGCCAAATACGAACTGCAATAAAATATTTGTAACAGAACGTTTTTTTTATTTAACAAAATAAGCAATAAAATTACATAGTTTTGAACGTGATCTGCATTTCAGCTTTACAATAAATATACTTATACGACGTCACCCTCATTATCACTCTTCTCGACTTCAAAAGCAAAAAATGGAAAATGTTTACTGTGGTAGAGTGGCGATGCAGAATCAATTCCTGCCGCTCGAAGAGCTTCTGCAGCTTGAGATGCCTTGATCCAACCGTGCCTAAATCCACGATTCTCACAGCGGCAAACTTCTTCGGCAAGTTTTTCCTTGGTCTTCTCGATTCCAACTTTTCGGCCTTCATCGAAACCTTTCTCATAGGCCCTCCCCTTCGCGTTCTCCATAGCGAACATACTTGCCGTCTCACGATCGGCCAGCGCGGAACTAATGAGCCGACTGGTAACCTTCTCTTCCACGATTGGGTTTCCTTGCCCGGCGGGTTATGCCTGAGCCACCTTGACCTTCCTTAATTCGCGCTTAGTGGCCTCTGCACGGGCCTTCAAATTTTGAATACGTTCCTCCTTCTTCTCCATTTCTCGGCGGGCAGCGCATAACCGCATGCCGATTTCATAGGCAGTGTACAGCCCCTTCACCGCCCCGTGAACGCCTTCGCGAAATACTCTGTAGTCCTAACAACCTACCATCGACGGCTGAACCTTGGGAGGAAAAATTTGTCGAGCAAACTCCACCGCTACATTTGGGTCTTGAACGATCGAGTCCGCCTCTGTCATGGGTCTATTCCCCACAAATACCGCGAAGCTTAATGGGCGCGGATTCCCCTTAGATCCCCTCTTGACTTGAGGTTGAGAAGTCCTGCCCTGCGACTACTTGTCTCGCTTGGGCGACCTGCTTCGATGTCGAGGAGACTGACGCCTCTCTCGATCCTTAGAACTCCTGCTCCCTGTGTGCGGAGGGTCATTACCTCGATTCATGTCTCCACCCAGCTCAGCCAGCGTCCTTGCTTCCCTTCTGCTGTTAAAGAAGAGTTTGTTTGACATTCACTCGATACCTTCAAATGTTGGATTCAGTTGTCTACTATGCTCATAAAAGTTTTACCTTTGATCATTTATCCTTTATAGAGGCAGCACCCTCGAGGCAATCTCATTAATTGTAAAAACCTCAATCGCCCGGCGCTGACTGGATCGACCCACTTGGGGCAAAGGCAGACAGATCTATCAAAACTCCTGAGTTCGTCTCATCCGGCGCCATAATGCTCATGCATCGCCTGGGGCAAGGGCAGATTAATCAATCGATTCGGATTAAGTGCCCCAGCCGGCCCATGAATCCGGCACCTGCATGACCATGCACCGCCTATTCATCAATATATTCAGCTTATGTACCCCAGCCGGCTTATGAATCGATCACAAATCTTAAGGTCATTTCATCCGGCGCCCGAATGACCATGCATCGCCTAGGGCAAGGGCGATTCATCGATCGATTCGGCTTATGTACCCCAGCCGGCTCATGAATCGATCACAAATCTTAAGGTCGTTTCATCCGGCACCCGAATGACCATGCACCGCCTGGGGCAAGGGCGATTCATCAATATATTCGGCTTATGTACCCCAGCCGGCTCATGAATCGATCACAAATCTTAAGGTTGTTTCATCCGGTGCCCGAATGACCATGCATCGCCTGGGGTAAGGGCGATTCATCAATATATTCGGCTTATGTTCCCTAGCCGGCTTATGAATTGATCACAAATCTTAAGGTCATTTTATCCGGCGCCCGAATGACCATGCACCGCCTGGGGCAAGGGCAGATTCATCAATCGATTCGGCTTAGTACCCACAATCCGCGGCACATGAATGATAATTCAATATTGTCATAGGATATTCAATTTTTGAAAGCTTAAACACAGCAATGATTTTATCCAAATTCGTGAAAGGCAAAGTATTCTTCATTAACATAACTTCACAAACCATGAACTAGTAGTCGAGAAATACCAAGGCAGTTTTCATTAATAAATTGAGCACAAATAGTAACTAATTTATACATGAAAACTAGCCTGAGCCAACAAAAGTCTACCAAACAAAAACTTACATCAAAATCAAAAGTCTACCAAAGAAAAACTTAAATCAAAATCAAAAGAGATGACACCCAAATCAATCCTCAGGGTCAGATTCAAGTGGCTCAACGTCCACTTGCTCGTAGGGAATTGGCAAGGCCAATGTAACTCCAGCGGCAGTAAGGGCTTTGAGCCATCCATGTTTAAACCCCCGATTCTCGAATTTGGGGACTTCATCTACACATTCTGTGAAGGCAGCGCTTTTTCCTGCCTCAAATGCCGCAGAAGCTTCAGAATTGGCTTTCTCCTTGGCGGCCTTGAGCTCCGCTAACTGAACCTCCGCCTTGGCAAGCGCCTCCTTGGCTAACTTGAGCGATTCTTCACTCGCATTTGCCCTACTCTCAGTGTCAGAGTGGAACTATTCAGCTGAGTGAGCCCTCTCTTTCTCTGCTTCAACTCGCGCACTCTCCATCGCAGCTCTCATACTTTCAAATTCAGCCCTACTCTTTTGACCGTCCACCTTCGCTTGCAAACGATCAACTCTGCTGAGGGCATCATAGAGGCGGCTGCCTAGGTCCGCGATCCTGCCAACAGTCTGTAAAACAAGTTGGGATCGTCAGATATCTTTAACGAAAACAAAGTCAAGAGAATTTGAGATGGTCACTAACCAGGAATGCCGACTGTACAAATAGGGCTACGGCCATAACGTCCGGCACGGCACGAAAGGCTGCGACGTCAGTCGGCAAGGAAATTGAAGCCGCGAGGCTCAACGCCACGGCTGGATCCTCAATGGCTGAAGCATCGGAGGAGATCGGCGTATCTTTGATCTTAGGCCGAACAATAAAAGGCGCAGCCACACTTGACTCTTCTAAACGAGACCGTTTGGCAGCAAGGCTAATTTCCGACCTAGACTTTCCCTTGGCGCTGCGCTTTTCGCCCCGCTCCTCTGGAATCAACCGTTCATCAATGACCTGTTCCTCAACCTCTTCCCTCGTTTCAGCCTCAGCGACCTGAATCATCTCTTCAATAACGGGTATGAAAGTTTTAATCAAGGTGGGCTTAGAATGGGTGGCCTCGGCCTTCTTTCGAGTAGCCACTCGCTCGGTATTTTTCTTTCGCGCCATCTGCGTAAGGCTTTCCCCAGCCATAGCTTCAAAAATATCGCCGGGTAGGTCTCTCAAATTTGCAAAAATATCTCTAGATGAAAACTCTGCCCGACTCGAAGTGGACGGTGAAGGCTGGTTAAGTCCCGCAGCCTCAAATGCCGAGCGTATCGCTTCGTCAACCTATTCGGCCTCCTCAGCAACCTCTCTGGTTGGTTCGGCAACTACCTCTACCACTGGCTCAGCCTCTTCCCTCGAATCTGAATCTTCGAGGCCAATTTGCCTAAGGCTCTTGAAGCTGGGAAAGATAAGAGCCGAAAGGTGTTGATCGCCGGATGGAATTGGAATACCTTCCGCAGCCGAGAATGTAGTATAAGTCGGTTCGTATCGGACGAGTATGTGAGCCGCTCTTCCTTGTTTTTGTACGTTTGGACGGCCGAACTATCTGAGCGCAGACTTGATCTCCTCAAGGACCGCCCCATTGGTTGAAGGAAGAATTTTCTTCAATCTGTTACCTGCAAAGAACAAGGAGTGATCAAAGAACAAAAGCCGAGTAAAAGGTAAGTCAACAAACAACAAGGCGTTACGCGGCAACCTGGATCACCCTTTCGTCTGGGAATAGGATCTAGGCGGTCTTCGCCTTCACCGAACTCCCAATTGACATTGACCATTACGTTGTCAACCCTCTTACCAGAACTGGCAAGCATGGTTATCAAGTGATGGTCAGTGTCCTTGGCCCTGAGAAAGTATCGCCCTAGCCGATCGGAAGATTTGGCCAAAGCGTAGTAGTGCCGAATCGCCGGAATGCCAAGGTTGATCCTAAGACGTCGGTTCAACTCAATCACCCCCATGATGATTCGAAAGCAATTTATGTTAGGTTGAGAAGGAATCAGACTCCAATAGCGAAGGACGGCCCTAAGCAATGGATGTAGGGGAAAACGGACTCCGCCCTCTGCTATGGATAAGAGAGGGAAGACGATCGTATTCTAATCCTCCCTCTCCATATCAAGGGTACTGTCTATTACAAGAGATAAGTGGATGTCGTCAGGAATGGAAAAATGTCTCCGGAATCCAGAAATATGACTCTCGGAAAGGAGGTCTTTCAAGTGTTTAGCCATGTTCGCAGGGATTCAAGGTTTCGCCGGAATCAAAACGACAAACAGAAAATAGGATCGTAAAGAAGGGAGAAGAAGCCTTACAAAGATTAAACAGAGATGAGGGTAGACGGAGAAGAGTTGCAGAACATGCGAGTCAGAGAAGGGATATCCGCTGGCGGTCTAAGAGTCTCGAATACTCGACGAACTGTGCATTCGAAAAGACTGAAATTTCAAATCACAATAAATGCGAAACGCACGATTGAGGTGGGAAAGCGTAATGATGAACGAAAAGGTGTGTGCACCTTGACATCTATATTGGGGTACGCGAAGCCGCCTGACCTATTTTAACTTTTCCAATTCAAGACCAAACACGCCGATTAACTACCGTCAATAGGGAGTTCGGAGGACAATTGTGGGAGCCGAATAATTGACATAGGCAGAAGGCATGCGCAATACAAGGCTGATAATAATTGGCTGTATCCGAATACAATATTTGGGCCGAATAAGTGTGTAGCATTGGAGCCGGATAATGTAAAGGATAATGATCAAAAAGTAGGCCCTGGCCCTGAGGATCGAGAGAAACAGGTATAAATACAGGAACAACATATTTAGTTGGTATGTAAGAATCACTCCACTTAACTTAGACAAGAGGCTATCTTGAGTGTCTGAACTAACTTGTCCGTCAGAGTGCTAATTCCGGCACCCCCAACCGGCGTGTTTGCATCTTTTCAGGTGACTAGCTGAGGATCACTAGCGTCTCCTAGGATCTGAAGAGTATTTCCAAACTACTTCTCCATAAAAACAATGCATGCATGACCAAGACAATACAAATCAGAGCTAGATCATGGTAAAACAAGGCTAAAAGCTCCTTCGAGTTGAGCCAAAACATGCAAGAATGATGGCCCAAATCCATGATGCATGTTAAGGCAAATGAGAGGATTGCACTACAAGTGCATGGTACATGCAAGATGCTATCAAACCAACTTAAAACAGAGGTATAGCATGGCAAAATAACACCAAATACTTGCTGAAATGGGGCAAAAACATGCCAAACAAACATGCTACTAATATGAGCCATTTATACTAGCAAATGAGACACAAGGAGAGGGGGGGTGTCCCTCTCCTATTCAAGACTCCAAAACCACCATTCTACCACTAAAAATCCTCTGGATTTCAGTGGTGAGAAGGTCATGCAAAGGCAAAAAGAAAGGCCAAAAGGGATGGCTCAAAACAAGGCCAAACAAGGCCTAAGAGGGGGTAGACCACCACCAACCAAAAAGTGACCTTAACCAAACATCACAAGAATACAAAATCAGAACTTTTTGTAGTTTAGAGTTAAGCTTAAAACAATATGCAAATATGTCTAAAAGCTTAAGCCAAAATGGGAGATTAAAAGGTAGATTACTCACCCTTGAAGAACACCTTCAAGAACACAACTCCAGCACCCTTCTCTGATCAAAACTAGTCCAAGAACTCCAAAACCAACTCCTAAGGACCTCAGCAACCAAAGGATGGTGTTCTAGTAGGTGTTTGTGTGCAATAGTGTGAAGAATCTACACTTTTGGGCACAAACAAGGGCTAAACAAGAGAGAGAGAGGGGTAAAATATAGAGAGATATATAGAACTTGTATCTCAAATTTTTAGAACCTCGGGAAAGGGAGGGGAGGGTCCCTTTTTATAGAATTTCAATTCTCAAGCTTGTTCAACAAGCTTAAGTCTTGATTGCAATCCCTCTATATACGTGTATGGAGGATGAGAATTGTGCATACCAGCTGTCACTGCTGGCAGAAAATATCTGCAAAAAGAAGATGGAAAGGTCTCGGCTCAAAAATATGGCCGATCGACCAAAAAGTGTGCCGATCGGCCAACACTTATGGCCGATGGCAAGAAAACATGGACGATGGCACCAAGCCTTAGCTGATGGGTTGAGGGGATGGCCAACAAGCCACCCTCTTCCCTCAGAAACAAAACCACAAGTCCTTGGTCCACAACCAAGCACAAAACCGACAAGTTGAGAGATACGCAAGAGAAGGAAGGAGAACAATTCTCAGCGTGTCACACGCAAGAGAAGAGAAGGAAAGAGCAACAATTCTAAGTGTATCACATGCAAGAGAAGGAAAGAGAACAATTCTCAGCGTATCAGATGCAAGAGAAGGAAGGAGAACAATTCTCGGCGTATCACACGCAAGAGAAGGAAAGAGCAACAATTCTTAGTGTATCACACACAAGAGAAGGAAAGAGAACAATTCTCAGCGTATCACACACAAGAGAAGGAAAGGGCAACAATTCTCAGCATATCACACGCAAGAGAAAGAAGGAGAACAATTCTCAATGTATCACATGCAAGAGAAAGAAGGAGAACAATTCTCAGCGTATCCCATGCAAGAGAAGGAAGGAGTAACAACAATTCTCACCGTATCACACGCAAGAGAAGGAAAGAGCAACAATTCTTAGCGTATCACACGTAGGAGAAGGAAGGAGAACAATTCTCAGCGTATCACACGCAGGAGAAGGAAAGAGCAACAATTCTCAGCGTGTCACACGCAGGAGAAGGAAAAAGTAACAATTCTCAGCGTATCACATGCAGGAGAAGGAAGGAGAATAATTCTCAGCATATCACACGCAGGAGAAGGAAGGAGAACAATTCTTAGCGTATCACACGCAAGAGAAGGAAAGAGCAACAGTTCTCAGCGTATCACACGCAAGAGAAGGAAGGAGAACAATTCACAGCGTATCACATGCAAGGGAAGGAAGGAGAACAATTCTCAATGTATCACACGCAAGAGAAGGAAGGAGCAACAACAATTCTCAGCGTATCACACGCAAGAGAAGGAAAGAGAAGCAGTTCTCAGCATATCACATGCAGGAGAAGGAAAGAGCAACAATTCTCAGCGTATCACATGTAGGAGAAGGAAGGAGAACAATTTTCAGTGTATCATACGCAAGAGAAGGAAAGAGAACAATTTTCAGTGTATCATACGCAAGAGAAGGAAAGAGTAACAATTCTCAGCGTATCACACGCAAGAGAAGAAAGGAGCAACAACACTCAACGTATCACATCGAGTGGGTCAGGGTGTTTCTAACTGAAACAAAACGAACTTAAAGGACAGGAAAGGTCTCACCTGGAATTCCTCTGAATGAATGAACCGCACACACGGTACCGTCTAGTTGCACCAGCCTCAAATGAACCGTACATACAATATTGTGCCCTGCATAAGGAAGAAACTCAACAGATACAATATGGTAATAACACATGTTGAACGTTTCGTCAAGATACAATTCCAAAATGAAATAAAAGCATGGATGCGCAATGCAAGCGAAGAGATGCGTAGCAACGCGAGTGAAAAGTGCACAACAACGCACATGAAAAGTGCATAACAATGCAATGTGTAGTGATGTATATTCCATGTAATATTATGGTGCACATTTTATGCGAGAGGGAGAAATGCACATTCTATGCAAAACAACAACAAAGATGTATGCTCAATGCAACATGTACGCCCTACGTAATGTAATTGTGTATACATATCCGACACAACATGCACATGTTAGGCGAACATGATGGCGCATATTCTAAGCGACAACGCAACACGCATGTTCCACGCAACGACATGGAGATGCCACATTCAATCTAAGCATGGTACAGGCATGTTATTCATAGTATTGAGATGCAACTTCAAAGCAAGACGAGGCATGCTCAATGCAAGAACGAGAAGATGTATAATAAGTGCACCTATTACAAACACGACAAAACGTTGCAATGCAACATATTCAAAGCAATTCTCGGGTAATTCTTAAATCTTGCGATATACAAAAGGATACGAAAAAGGATACACCTCATACGTATCGAGTGCCGCACACGAAAGACACAATTCGAGGTCAACACGAAGGCCAGTTAAGCTTCAAGAGTGTATTTTCTTGCACTGTCTTGAGATATAAAGGTACTAATCAACAAATCTGACCCAAACAAGGGTATTGGTGGTGCATCGACCACAATAGGAGGCCATCGGCCATCCATCAGCCAAAAAAGGAGCTCATTGGCCAACAATTTAGCCGATCGGTTAACAATTTGGCCAATCGGCCAAAAATGGCAATTTCGGGGCAGTTTTGTCCATTCACCTCCGGTCTTTAAATATAGGGCCTTAAACCCTATTTCCTCACTTTTACCTTGCTGAAAATCCTTGCTCTCTCTCTCTAGGTCATTCTCCATCTTTAGATCCGAGCTTTTCCCTTGTTTTCGAGCCTCCCGCGACGTTCGGTTCGCGAAACCCTCTTTGTTTTACACAATTTGAAATGAACGAAACACGTTTTCGGTGCCACATTCTCGATTTCCACCACTTGGGGTTTGTTTCCCTCAAGTTTACCTCGATCTTCGTGCCTTTTCCTACACTTCAACATTTTCTCCCATTTTTCACCCCTTGGGGTTGACTTTTGGTTGACTTTTGGCATTCTTACCCATTTTCTACACCTTCGGACAGTTTTGCACTCTTCTTGAGATGGCATACGACATTCCACAGGGTGGGACTCCCCAGAGATAGACACAGACCTTGAGGTCGAGCTCCTATCGCTAAGTGTTCGGCCATTCGACCCGGCGACTTACCGGCTGGCAGTTTAGAAGCATCCGTTAGTTTAGGAGCTTCGTGTGAGGCGCTCCAAAGGACCTCTTGCTGCATGAGCCAGAGTCGTATCTTTCTTACGATGCTGCTAAGGTACATTCTTCCCCTCTTTTAATTTCTGCAATGTAGATTGTACGCTTTGGATAGCCAGTACTGTTCTGTAACTGATTAACCCAAACACACTGATACATGACATGCTTAGTTCACCGTGAGCACACCCACACCCGATATCTATGTAAACTTGAACACATGCACACACACTGCATTTTCATCAATTCTGAACGCATTCAAGCACTGTATTTCTGACACCGCTTCATATACTATTTGTCTTTGAACACATGGAGATTCCCATGCCTTTCGGGGGTATGGGAACACCATTGCCTGAGGTTGGTATATGGAGTTGCCCGATGTGGTCCGCCACATCGTTGATGAGGCCGGCTTCGGCGTCTTCTACGTGGGACTCTCGCGCCTCACTATGAGTAGGCCCCTTCTTGGTGCGTTGGTAGAGAGGTGATGGGACACTACCGATTCCTTCCACCTTTCTGCTGCAGGGGAGATAACGATGACCCCCTTTGACTTCTCCATGCTTACCGGCATCGGAGTAGGGGGTGATCCAATTACCTTCGATCCTGATATGGATGAGTGGGATGCTGCCCAGATGTTCTTGCACGGTGCTCGGCCACCTCTCCCGGCCAGGGTTCGTGAGGTATTCTTGGTTCGAAGACCACTTCAGGGTACAGACGCCTACGACCCGGGAGGAGGTGGAGTAGTACGCTTGCGGATTCATTTTTTTTTTGCTAGGCACCACCCTTTTCGCTGATCGGGCGAATACAGTCGCTCTTTATCTGCTGAGTGCATTGGTGGACGTGACGCGGATCCGCCGCTACGACTGGGGTGGTGCAGGCTTGGCCACACTTTGTGGATATATGAGTTCATCCTCTCGCCACAACGGACATTTGCTCGAAGGCTACTGGCGAGCCAGGGAGGTATATTTTCCCTTTCTGTCTTTTCAATTATGCTTTACATTATCTGTACACCACACGCAATCTGCTTTACACTGGTTGTACACTGCACATACTGTACAATACTCTGCACACACTGCACAATACTCTGCACACATTGCACAAACTGCACAATACTCTGCACACATTGCACAATACATGGACACTACTGACGGTTTACTTGGTGGAGAAAGGTGTGCAGGGCAAAGGTTCAGTTTCTTCAGCAAGGCAAGAGACAAATCTCAACTTCACACCCCATTGTGAACCAAAGCTATTTTGAATGGTTTTTAGACCTTAAAACCCTCTCTTTCAAAACATTTTTGAAATAAAATTCCTACGATGTTCCGACGCTCGCATTTCGGTAAATGTTGCGCTTTTCGGTAAACTGAGCAAGGACAAAGTGGAGATGAATGAAAGAGAGATGAAATCTTTAAAAAATCTTTCAAAACACCTTTCTTAGGGGTTTGAAGTTGAAGAAAAGAGGAGAAGAGGGGAGAAACCAAGTTGGAGAAGAAGATAGGCAAGAATTGCTAAGAGAGGGACGAGCAGTCCTCGCTAAATCAAGCTTATTTGTCAATACACTTGGAGTTAAGCTATGAGACCACCACCGTTGGAAAGAAGACTTCCGGGGCTTCATTTTTCATTCAAGAATCTCTTAAATCCGAGACCGGAGGGTGGAGATATGATTGGTTGAAGTTGGGCATTATCCCGGTTGGACAGAAACTGAGCAGCCTTCACTAAAACAAGAATAACTTTTTTCACAATTGTAATTTTGATGCAAGGCTGGTGCCATTCAAAAGCTTACTTCCAGTGCTTCAATTTTGACACAAGAATGACCTAAAAAGGAGTTCATATGAAGAAGTTATGCCCGTTTGAAATTGGACCTGCAGAGCAGATTTTTCTTGACGACCGGCCAAAACAAATGGCCGACCGACCAAATAGATGGCCGACCGGCCAGAAAAGATGGCCAACCGACCAAGTTTGCTAGCCGACGACCTTCCGGAGTATTCTACAGATTGAATGGATGCCAGCTGTGCTAGCTGGAATGCACAGACTCTGCTCCCCATGCACGTGTGTGGCTGTTTTGCACCCTTTGCACCCTTTTTGACCCTCTTTTTGCACCATTTGCTCAAAGCTTCTTGAGGAAGCTTTGACCCCTTGTCTTGGTTTCCTCAAGAAGCTTGCACCATTGCATTAGCTTCTCTTAGAAGCTTGGTCCCTTTGACCCTTTTGTATAGCTTCTTTGAGAAGCTTTATGCCATTTCCTTGCTCTATAAAAGAAACCTATCCCCTCCTTTGTCTTGGTTCAGCAAAAACCAGACCTAGGGCATATATATCTGATATATATACACCCTCTCTCCATATATATATCTCTCTCTCTCTACATTTGTGTGTTAGAGGGTTCAAAAGGGGCTAGTTCTTGCACATTTACACTACAAATCCTACCCTAACACCTCCATCATCAACCTAAGGAGCTTGGAGGCCATTTTCAGAGGCTAAGGGACTGGTTTCGTTGGTCTACAAGGGTGAGCCTTTAACCCTCTTTTATTCCCCGTTTTTGCACCAGCTTTTAGCCTATCTTTCTTGTTGTTTTGAGCTTTGTATATAACATAAAAAAGTTCTATTTTTTTGTGTTTAAGATACTTCATTAAGGACACTTTTGTGTTTGGGGTCGTTTACCCCCTCTTAGGCCTTGTTTGGCCCCATTTTGTGCTATTTTTGGTGAACTTCGGGACCACCTTGTTTGGGCCTCCTCACCATTGAAATCTTGAGGGATTTCAGTAGTGAGGATGGTGGTTTAAGGTCCCAAGAAGGAGAGGGCCATCCCCTCTCTTTGTTGTCTTCAAAAAGTCCCATTTTAGCCTCATGTGTGAGCACCATTTTTAAGTTCATGTTGGCCATCTCTTAAGTGTTATTTGTGCTTATTTTTCCATGATATAGCACTTTTTTTAATTGGTTTAGACACACCATGCTTGCTTTGCATACTTGTCTTGTAATGCCATGAAATTGCCTTAACATGTATCTAGCATTTAGACCACTATGCTTACTTGTTTTGGCTTAGCTTTGTGAAGTTTTTATGCTTGTTTTAGTATGCTAAGGGACTATTTTTGGTCATTTGAGTCATCCATGACTTTCTTTGTATAGCTACCATGTAATCCCCCTCATGAGCCTTGAGTGTTGACCCCTCTAGCATGCTTTATTTGCACTATTTGAGTGATTTGGAGTCACTTATAATGTCATTTCAGTCCTCATGGTATGCTTAAATGTTTGCATTTGATGCTTCTTCGATGCTTCAAGAGGTTGTGCCTTATGCTCTATGTTTAGACATTTGTGTATGCTTCCATGTGCAGGTCATTTAGATGCCATCTAAGTGGTTTTTGGGGCTTACTTTGACATGATTTGGGACTGTTTTGATTCACTTTGATCATTTGTTTCATGTGTCATGTGATCATGGTTTAAGTCCTTGGGCTAATTCCAAGCTTCTATGCATGCTTTGGTTGTTTTGTTTACTTGGTTTGGCACCATTTATGACATGATTTCAGAGCTTAAAATGCATGCCATATGCCCATGTTGTTCCTCTTTTAAGTGTGCTTAAGAGTTGTCTCTATGTGCCTAAGTGTTGGACATTGCATGCATGCCTATTTGTGTGTGTTTTGGCTTCCATTCTTGAGCATATTGGCCACTGATTTTGGCATACTTGAGAGCTACCCATGTTAGTTTAAGTCCATCTTTGCATGTTGTGGCATGCTAGTTAGGTTACATGTTGTTACATGCTTGCCTATCCTCACATGTTGACACATGTTTGCATATTGCATGTTCACATGCTCATCTTGCATACTTAGCTTGCATGTTTAGGTTGCATATCATAGCATGCATCTGTTGCCTCTTGAATTGTTTATGATAGAGGTTGGGGCCCATTATTTATTTCGTGCATTTTATTCCATATTGAAATTGCACATCTTGACTCTTTGGCCATCATGCAAGGAAATGCGTGATTGGTGGCCTGAGAGCCAAGAACCATCCTCCTTTGAGTCATGAATATGATAAGGAGGGTGGTGGTGCAAACATTGCTTTGGAAATGCATTGCCATGCCTTGTCTGCCCTCTGCTGCTGTCAAACAGGTGTCTGCAGGAAGCTTTGGCCGGCCGGCCATCTACAGTGCCGACCGGCCATCCATTGGTGGCCGATGGATTAATAAGTGGCCGGTGGCCATTCCTCTCAGCCGGTGGCACTCCACAGTGTTCATGGAAGCATCCCTGGGACTTGCACAATTTTCAGAGGAGCAGAGCGGGGAAAACAGTGGCAACTTGTGCATGGCAGTGGCTTTCCGGGCGGAGCCAAGCGCGCATTGCATTGAGCCCTCTTCCCGAGGCCTTTTACTGCTTTAATAGTTTAATTAATTTGTCAATTAGCTAAGGGTTTTGTAATATTTAATTAGCTAGGGCAGTTAATTATTTATTCGGTTTGTATTATTATTCGGTCCCTCCGAGTGAGGGCGTATTTGTTATAAGTGTGGGTGCGTGTGTGCATGTCTTCTTTCTCCCTTTTACTTACTTGCTTTGATGGTCAGTATTAGGACATATTTAAATTAGCATACCTTATGCTATGCATGCGTGCATCCATACATTTGTTTTACATGCACCGGGCTTGGTACATCATGCTAATTGCACTTGTATTTCAAATTCCAAGTTGAGTACTTGTTAATTGCAGCATTTCACATGCCATCTTTAGGATAGCCGAGCCTATTGTGTAGTTGCATCCTGCATGCGTTGCATTAGCCACCTTAACATGAACTAGGATCATGCATATGGTTACTAACTGGTTTCTATTTTGGCTTGGAGTATTCCGTAAGTTCTTTCGCTTTAGCATCCTCACATGTGTGTGAATGTTGCCATGATAGCATAAATACCATGAGGCTAGCTGCTTATGTGATATAATTGCTTGAATGCCTGTGGATGGAGGTCAAACTACCTAAGTTGGAATTATGCATTAAAACTGTGAGTTTTGAGCCCACTAGATAGTGGCAAAACCATCTTTTCTAAAGCCCACTTGAGGGTGGCAAAATCTTCATTTTAGCCTACTTGCGAGTAGCAAACCATTTTCAAAACAAACATGAAATGTTTTGTTCCAATTTAGGCGATTTGGTCTATACTTGTTTGATGTGCACATAACATAGTAAATCTAGGATAATAACCGGAATAAGAACACATAACGTTTTCAAAATCGGATATCACGGTTAGTAGAGGCCGGTCTTCGGACCGGGCGAGAGGGTGTGCTCATAGCTGACCTTCCCCGATTGTACCCAAGTTCCCGAGCCGAGGCAACTTTGGTGATGACGGACACGTGGCCTTTGGCACCGAGTCATGGTTTCCTAAATTTCCCCATTAAAAAATATTTAGGTGGCGACTCTTTATCTGGCAAAGCAGTCCATGTTTGGCACTTCTTTCAAAAAAATCTGTTTTTCTCAAAACGATTTGCCGAATTTGGACTCTTTGGTTCAGATTAAGAACCGACAACAAAAAGGAGTCCGAACTGTAGAGTGAAGCCCAAGGGCGCGTCTACAGTTTTTGGCGACTCTGCTGGGGAGTTTAGAGAGCTTGACTCAAACTCGTGATATCGTGTTTTGACTACACGTATGTGTTTCTTTGCATTGCATGTGCATTGGTGCGCCTAGGACGCCGTGTTGGCCATCTACTATTCCTGAGCGGTTTGCCAGAGGCTTGACTTTGTCAAAGCATGCCATAAGGCTGACCGGTTATGGCTCTCACAAGATGGAACACAAACCCCGGTTTTACCAGGGCACCCTTTTGACCATTCGACCTAGTGCATATCGAAATCCGTAGTGACCATTCCAAACTAGGACAAGTTGCTTACCCGATATAGGTTGTTTGAAACCGCTGCGTGCGTAGTGAAACCCTAGCTCCTAACAAAATAGGACAGGGAAACCCTACCCCAACATAGGGGTGTATTGGCTCTCATTTACTTGCTATGTGCTTTTAGAGTGTATCTCTACAGGGAATGCATATACCAGTTTGATGCAGGTATCCGCTTTGTGGGCACCAAGATCGCTAGTTTGAGAATCAGTCATATCTGCGGGTATCAGATTCAGATTTGGGGGAGTGATTTCGGGGAAACAGTGATCAGTAATAGAATACAGTCGTTCAGCTCTACTAGTATCTGTTTTGGTGAAGTTGAGCCGAGATGCTGTCTGTTTTCTCTTTTGCTAGGTAGTCCTGGAATCATAGCTTCAGAAGGCTCCACTATCCCCCGGGTACATTGGATTTGTGCTAATAGACTTTGTCAGGTCAGAGACTCAGTTCAAGAGTAATCAGGGCCAGAGAAGGCTAGTCAGACATAGACCACCAGTACAACAGCTACCAGATCAGTGATCTTTGAGCAGTCGGGTTGAGATTTCCGAGCCTACTGCAGACACAGATATACCGGTTGCTCAGTTAGATCAGGACAATATGTCGAGTCTGGAAGAGATGGTGCGCCAACTCCAGGATAGTATGAAAGCCATGCAGCAAGACGCTGTCCGTCAAGCGGAATTCGCCAAGCAACAGGCTGTGGTCATAGCCCAACAGGCAGAGACAATTGCCAGGCTAGAGCAGCAAACCGGAGCATCTGCTTCGCATCAAGCTCCACCACCAGGGGTTCAGACACCCGGGGAAACACCCAATGTCTAGGACGGTACGGACATTCCGGTAGGGCCAGCTCCGCCCCCAATTTTACCCCAGCTATCCAAAACACCTACCAATCTACCAGACTCTCCCTTCGAGTTCAAGACAGACCCCACAGCGTTGAAAGTGAGCAAGCTTGAGAAATTGTTCAAAAAGTCTCAGGGGGCCCACTCTATTCCTGATATAGAGAATGGTTATACCGACTCAGTGGTGACATTACCGGATCGGTTCAAGATGCCACATATCGATCGATTCGATGGCTCTGGAGACCCAATGGTGCACCTCCACCTATTTTCTGATATCCTGAGGCCAATGGGTTTGACCATGACCCGAATTGTCACTATTCGCCAAACCACATGCGGGATAGCCGCAATCTGGTATGCGAAGTTGGAGAACTCTGTGAAACAGAATTGGGAAGAGATGGCAGAGGCCTTCAGTAATCAATACTCCTACAACACATAGATTGAGGTTACAACTCGTGATCTTGAGGTCACCCGTTAAGAGCCAAAGGAGGGTTTTTCAGAGTTTGTGGCGAGATGGAGAGCAAAGGCCTCGATGATGGCTATAAGGCCTTTCGACAAAGACCAGATAAAGATGGTTGTGCGCAACCTCCAACCCAAACTGATGCAGAAAATGATCGTGCTCCCTGTAGACACCCCATTTTTGACCATCCTCAAGACTTTGATGTCACTGTTGGAACACTCGGTGATTATCCATGATTGTGTTCGTTTGGAGTTCCCGGAGTTCTCGGCTCGCGCGCCTTGCCTCAGGACTTCCGAACTCGACCGTCTTGTGTCTGGTTTTGCACCAAACACTTTTGTTTTGCCTTGGAGGGGCAGGGAATGCCTTGTGAGGCATCCCCACACACCACCGGCTGTGGCTAGAGGCCACCGGCTGGCTGTAGTTGCCACCGACACTATATTGTGCCGGTCGGCACTCCTTTTGGAAAAATGACCATTTTGCCCTGCCGATCACTTTACAGCTATTTTTTGAGATATTTTCAGACAGCTTTCTTGCACTTGTTTCCCCTCCATACACGTGTATGGAGGGATGAGCCCCTTTGGTGACTTAACTTGTAAGTTTTGTGCCTATACAAGAGAAGCTCTCTTCTCTTGGCTCAAGGGTTAGAAAATTTGGAGAGTTAGACATTTTAGGAGAAGGAGAAGCTCTGGTTTTAGGTTAGAAATCCTATATCTATTCTATCTCTCTTTTCCTTGCTTATTTTGTACACTAGGTGTTTGTGCCTTACTATTGCACATCAACACCTAGTGTTTCACCTTCCTCTTGGAACTGAGGTGCTAAGGGCTTGTTCTTGAAGTTCTTGACTGGTTTGGACCTCAAGGAACCAACAACTCCAACCTTTGTGAAGAAGTCTACAAGGGTGAGCCAACTTACTTTATTTACCCCATTCTTGCACTCCATTTTTGCCTAGTTTAAAACAGTTTTTGTGCTTAGTCTATAACACATAAAAGTTCTGTTTTTTAAGCCTCTTTATTGTTTATTAAGAGTGTTTTGTGGTTTGAGCAAGTTTGACCACCCTTAGGCCTTGAAAAGGGCACTTTTTGTGCCATTTTGTGAGAGATCCGAGACTTTGGTGTTAGGATCTCTTCACCACTGAAATCTTGAGGGATTTCAGTGGTGAAGATGATTCCTTGAAGTCCCAAGAAGGAGAGGGCCACCCCCTCTCCTTAATGTCCTTGAAAAGGACAAGTTTTGGCCTCCAAAGGAGCACCATGTTTGGTTGTGTTTTGAGCATTTCTTGGCTGCATTTCATGCTTATATTGCCATGATATAACATGTTTCTAAGTTGGTTTTAGCACTCCTTGCATGCTTTGCATAGTTGCTTTGTAATGCCTTAATAGTCCCTTAACATGCCTAGGTTGTATGCCTTTATTTCTAGCATGTTTTAGGCCTAGATCTATGAAGCATGTATGCTTATTTTTCCATGCTTTAGGTCTGTCCTAAGTTGTTTTGGTCAATCTTGGCTTGTATCTTGGGTCCTCTTTGCATTGGGCTTGTTGGTCTTAAAAGCATGAGTGTGTAGCATGCCTTGCTTGCTTCATTTTTGACGGTTTGGAACCATTTTGCATGCTATTTCAGTCCTTCATACATGTTTGTTTGATTGCTTAGCATGCCTCTTTAATGCTTTAAGAGTATGTATTAAATGCCCCATGTTTTGGCTTTAATGCATGCCTTTGGATTCATGTCATCTAGATGCCATCTAGGTGGTCCTTTAGGCTTAGTTTTATGTGTTAAGACTCTGTTTTTAAGTGTTTAAGTATTTCCATGTGCGGTTGTGCTAAGTGTGGTTCAAAGCCTCATGGGCTTGCCTTAATGCTTGAGCCATTTGTATGCCTTGTTTGGCTTGCTTTGTTAGTTGGTTTGGCACCATGTTTTGCATGAATTTCAGAGCTTTTCATGTATGCTAATAGTCCATGTTTGTGCCTCTTAGATGTGTTTAAGAGTTGCTTAATTGTGCTTAAGTGTTGGCACCTTAACTCGTGCATGTGTGCATGTGTGTTTGGCCCTCTTGACTTAGCATTTTGGCCACTGATTTAGGACTATTTGAGTTGCCTAATTCATGTATAAGACCATCCTTCCATTGGTTTGCATGCTTACCTTGCATGCTTGCTTGAACCCTTTGCATGAACATATTGCATAGTCCATGTTGCATGCCTAGTTGACATGTTTAGGGTTGCATTTGTATTGTGCATGTTTGGCCTCTTGAAGTGAAGTATGATGGAGGTGAGCACCCTTTTGCTTGTTTGCATTGCATGCATTTGAAATCAAAGTTGCACTCTTGGTTCTTAGGGCCATCATGCATCGACATGCGTGATTGCTGGTCCGCGCACCGAGGCACACGCCCCTTTAAGTCCATAACATGATAAGGGCTGTGTGTAGTGCATAAATACCTTGAATCACATTGCCATGCATGTTGTTGTCCTCTAACTCTTGTGGGTTGCGGAGTTCTGCAGTGTTAAGTCTTTGGCCGGCACTATTTAGTGCCGACCGGCAGTCAATTGCCAGCCGATAACTTCATCTAGTGCCGGTGGCCTCCTTCTTCAGCCGGTGGTTCTCTACCCCAGCCGGTGGTACTCCCTAGTGCCCTGAGAGGCACTCCTGGGACTTGGGCAATTTTCAGAGGAGGATAGCAGGGGAAATAGAGGCAATCCGTGCATGGCAGTCTTGATTCGGAGCAAGGCCTTGCATTTGGCCCTCATCCCGAGGCGGTTTACTGTTTAATTAGATTAATTATTTTATTTAATTAATTTAGTTGATTTGTAACATTTTAATTAGCTTGCGTAGTTAATTAATTTGTATATTCTTTCGGTCCCTCCGAGCGAGGGCAAAATTGTAATAAGGGTGTGTGAGTGGGTGTATATCTTCCAAACCCCCCATTTCTTTCTATCCCTTTTATTTACCCGCTGTCGATGGTAGATTAGGGCATACTTATTTTAGCATACCTTATGCAATGCATGCGTGCATCCATGCATTTGTCGACATGCACCGTGCTCGGTACATCATACAAACTGCATTATATTTTCAATTCCAAATTGAATACGTGCATCGAATAAAGTGCATTTCACATGCCATCTTTAGGGTTAGCCGAGCCTACTCTAGATTGCATCCTTGCCTGTGTTGCATTAGCCACTCTAACATGAACTAGGTCATGCATGTTTGCTAACTAGTTTCTTGTTTTGGCACGGAGTACAATGTAAGTATTTATGCTTTAGCATATCGCATGCGTGTGAATGTTGCCATGACAGTATGATTACCATGCGGCTAGATGCTTACATGAGATAAACTGCTTGAATGCCTGTGGGTGGAGGTTGGATTGCTTGAGTTGGAATAACTCGTTGAAATCCGTGTTTTAGCCTACTTGCGAGTAGCAAATCCAAAGCATTTTCAAAACGAACGGATATGCAATGTTTGTTTCCAAATTAGGCGATCTAGTCTATACTTGTTTGCTGTGTGCATAACATAGTAATTCTAGGCTAATAATTGGAATAAGAACACATAAAGTTTTCAAAAACGGATATCACGGTTAGTAGAGGCCGGTCTTCGGACCGGGCGAAAGGGGGTGCTCATAGCTGACCTTCCCCGATCGTACCCAAGCTCCCGAGCCAAGAGCACTTTGGTGATGACGGACATGTGGCCTTCGGCACCGAGTCAGGGTTTCCTAGATTTCCCATTTTAAAATATTTAGGTGGCGACTCTGTAATCTGGCAAAGCAGTCCATGTTTGGCACTACTTTTCAAAAATCTGTTTTCTCAAACGATTTGCCGGATTTGGACTCTTTGGTTCAGATTTAGAACCGACACAAATCGAGTCCTTGAACTGTAGTGACCCCAATATGAACGGAACGGGACTTAACCCTCCCGGGGCATTCGGGGACGTCTACACTCCCCTTCCCTACCTTTTCAGATCTGCATGAGATGGGAGTACAGATCAAGGACGCTATGAAGCAGGGCCTCATTGACCAGGAGAAGGAGCAGCCCAGGAGGGCGTTTACCCGTAGTTCGAACGCGACCACCAGTGGTGACGCAGCTGCTAGGAGTTCAGACGTGGGCATGGTCGCCACCACCACACCAAGAGCAGCCACTCCCTTTGTTGGTACATCCACTTCAAACCCCCGAACTTCAGACTATCTACCCCGAGGCAAGAGGGTTTTCACCCCACTCTTTATGCCTTTGTCTAAAGCTCTAGGGGTCCTACTCAAGAAAGGACATTTGAAACCGTTAGAACAACGGCCTCTACCCGATCCTCTCCCTGCAAAGCATGACCCGACTAAGTACTGTGCTTTCCATCAAAAAACCGGTCATGACACTGACGGTTGCGTCCGTCTTCGTCACGAGATACAAAATCTGATTGACAATGAGGTCATCGTCGCACCAAGCTCTGCAAAGTCTATCGGCACTTGATTAGTGAACTTGTGGGGGCTAATGTGATGTGATCAGGGGATGAACCACCTGCGGGCGGCACTCAGTTTACTCCAGATATGGCGTTCGGCACGCACTGTTTTGAGCATTTGAGAATGCTAGTTTTGTACTTTCTGACTTGGGTATTGGGTCGGTCTTGTCGTTTTGTTTTGAGTCAGTCTTTTCATACTGAGTCAGTCGGGTCTGTCTTGTTGTATCGAGTCAGTCCTGTTTTGTTAGAGTCGGGTGATTTCGGGAGTGTTACCTTGGACATCACTTGCTTGTTTTGTGTTTTTCTCTTTTTTTGCTTTCTTTTGAGTCTGTTTCTGCCGAGGAGCCAGTTATACCAACAGATTTGAATGAACAACAGTGGTTTTTCACACTCTTGTGTTTGCTTCCGCCTTGCGCCAGTTGTGCCAGAAACTTGAATGAAATGGCAGTACATTCCACCTGCTCTTTTGTGCTCTGAAATTATTACATTGACCTAAGTTTTTCAAAAACCTTTTTGAACACTGCGCTGAAAACAAAGAGGAAGGAATTCCTCGGGATTTGCAAAACTTTGATCAATTGAGTGAAAGAGAGACATGCTAAGCCCTTAATGATTGAGATCATGCTTGTTAATGTGAGTACTAGGAAGGATCCTGGCTTGATCCAGATTGGCTCCACACTGTCTTCAGCGCGATCGATTAGTCACTTTCTTAGTCGCTTTCTTAAAAGATTTCAAAAAATATTTTGCGCAATCCTGCAAAGACCTGTGTGGAATCGCTCTTGAGATTGTGCAGTTTAGGATCGCTCTCAGCCTCGAGACTCGACCCCTTGCTTTCAAAACCTTGGACCTTACTTCAGAGTGTTCAACGGTCAACTACAATGTGAGGCCTGAGTGGCTAGATTCAAAGTAGCCCTCAAACAAGAGGCAAGAAAGTCAGATCAAGAAGATCAGATGTCACCAAAAGAAGCTTGCAAAGCTAGATCAGAAGCACCCCTCAAACTAGGGGCAAAAGAATTTTAAAAGTGCTTGAAGAGTCAAAGATGAAGATCAGCAAGAATGCCAAATCCCTGAAGGGAAGAAAGGAGAAAGCATTGCTGAAGAACAACTGAGTTCCTATTCACAACACTAGGGACAAATTCAGCCCCCCATTGGATGGACTCCTGCATCGTCAACGAACAGCAGCCATTCTCCTAAATTCAGATGACTTCAAGATCTCGAAACCATTTGACATGGACAAAGCTACACTTTTACCCTTGAGAGGCTCGCTGGGCCGAAAACCCGGAAGGGCGACCCAGGCAAAAGTTAGAGCAAGAAAAAGAAGAAAAAGAAAAAAAGAAAAATGCAAAGAATGAAAAAAATGAAGAAAATGAAAAGGAAAGATGAAAAAGAAAAGAAATGAAAAGAATTGAAAAAAAAAAAAGAAAGAAGAACAAAGCTCGCAAGGTTGAAAACCCAGAAAGGGCGGCCTTGGCAAAAGTTAGAGCGCAAAAGGAAAGGTTAATACCCGAGTGTACCTTAACCCCGAACTACGTAAGGCTTGATTCCCATCTTTGGGATACGTAGGCAACTTCATTCTGAAGTCCAGCCGTAAAACACTTCAATTCGATTGTGTCCATGTAATGGTTTTGAGCATCTTTGCCTTCTCTGAAGCTAAGGATTTGGTTGTGTTCATCGCCCCGAGGACTGATTACAATGCGCTGCGGTGCCATTCAAACAAGGGGCAACTTTCCGTTGCCATGCAGCTCTTTTCAAGCAAGGGGTAGTTTTCCTTCGGATTCGAGGTTGCGCATCTCGAGGGTAGGTTCCGTGCTCGTTTAGCATTGGCCGTTTGCAAAAATAGTTTTTGAGAATGTTTACTGAGGTTGACTATTCTCTCGAAAATCATTCTATTTTTCTAAAACTAGACCATTTCTTGGACCCCAAAAAAAGAAAATTTTCAGTGCTTACAACCTGACTTGCATGATTTCAAATAAAAAAAATCAAACAAGCATGTTAATCTAACTCTCATTTTGGTCAAAATTGTTTTAGTAGAAAGCAAAAACAAAACAAAAAAAAATGGTCAAAATGATGAGCTAGGGGCACAGTTGAGTCGGGTTTTCTGTCTTTTTCCCTTTATCAACGCACTTGCCAAAAAGGGCACTATACTTGCCAAGAGGGGTACCCTATCTGCCAGGGAGGGCACAATTGAAGTCAACAACAAAGGGTTGAAAGCTCTCTCACTCTCCAGGCAACGAGGTATCATGCCAAGTGCGAAGCACGAATTGGAATGGATCACAATGTTCCACTTCCTCATCTGGACAGATATAACCACGTCTAAACTCCCTAGCAGAGCATCGTCAACTGATGTCAGCTACAGATTTGCTACACACCTAGTTGTAGTGCAACCCCTCCATGGGAGAGTTCACTGTTGTAAGCAGAAGAAAGAGAATCTAGCAGAATGCTAGGGACATGAGCCCGCAACTTCCTGTTCATCCATCAATCACCCAGGGGAGGGATGAAAAATGAGAGATTGAAGAATAGAGAGATGTGCGATGAGAGAAAAAGTGAGAAAAGGGCTTTTTCAGAAAAATAGAGCTTAAGGGCCGAGTGATGTGAGAATCACAAATGAGAAAGGGTGGGAAATAATACCCAGAGAAACTGGCTCCTCGTGCACTGAGAGGTCTCTCGTCTTTGTAACACGTCTGTGTGTCGTGTCTTTTGTTTTGTTTTTCTCGATTGTTGCTTTGAGTCGTTCCGAGCGTGTCTCAATGTGTTTAGGTTGTTTACCTTTTGTTTTCCGTTGTTGGATTGTCTTTGCTGTGTTCAGTCGTAGGCTCAATACCCAGTCGAGAACTCATTTTCTCAATTTCAAAAATGATTTGTTGTGTGCTCAGAGTGCTGTGCCATTCTCCACGTTTGTGCAAAAAAGGAATTTGTTCTTTCGAAAACTGCAGGGTCCACCCCCAATAAGTGTGAACAGTAAAACAAGGACCTATCTGAAGCTATGTGGGTTCCAGACTGCAAAGCAAAAGAAAAAAGGGAAAATTGAAGCATCTGAGTGTGTTTCACCTTCAGTGAATTCTGAGATTGTGTTCCGGATGTACCTCTTCAAACCTTGTCAATGTTCCGAAGAATGAGCGTGCCTCTATTCCAAGTGTAAGCCTGCTTCAAGTCAGAATGGCAATTAAAGCAGCAGCAGATGTTATCTCTCTCTAATATGAACATGGTGTGCCCGTTTTTGAGCTGAATATATTGTGACCCCTTCGAGAGGTAAATCGGAGGTTGTGTTTGAATTGGTCTTGTTAAGGCTTGTATTTCCTTATTCGGCATTTTGTTTCAAATATGCGTTGTCAAGCACATTCCAATTGCATTGTTATGCACCCACTTCACTAGCATTGTTATGCTTATTCGTTGCATTGAGTATGCACATCTATCTAGCATTGTTATGCTCATTACTTGCATTGTTATGCACGTTGTCACTTGTAATTGTCATTCTTTCTCCTCGCGCGTGCAACGGGTTAGACCTCCTCTGGTTTAGAGCATTTGGAATACGTTCCAATGCTTATACCTTTCTGAAACACCGGGATACGTCCCTCTGTTTCACATTCCTTGCGGAACACCGGGATACGTCCATATGTTTCTCCTTCTTTCTGGAACACCGGGATACGTCCCTATGTTCCTCTTTTCTTCGAAACACCGGGATACATCCCTATGTTTCTACTTCTTCCCCAACCACCGGGATACGTCCCTATGTTTCTCCCTCTTAGGTTAAGAGCATTCGGAATACGTTCCAATGCTTATACCTTTCCTAAACACCGGGATACGTCCCTACGTTTTTCCTTCATTCTAAAATATCGGGATACGTCCCTACGTTTCTCCTTCATTCTAAAACATCGGGATACGTCCCTATGTTTCTCTCTCTTTTCGAAACACCGGGATACGTCCCTACGTTTCTCCTCTCTTTTCGAAACACCGGGATACGTCCCTATGTTTCTCATTCCTTGTGGAACACCGGGATACATCCCTATGTTTCACATTCCTTGCGGAACACTGGGATACATCCCTATGTTTCACATTCCTTGCGGAACAACGGGATACGTCCCTATGTTTCTCATTCTTTGCGGAACACCAGGATACGTCCCTATGTTTCTCATTCCTTGCTAACCTCTGGGATACGTCCCTAATCTCTGGGATACGTCCCTAATCATTGGGATACGTCCCTAAACACTGGGATACGTCCCTAAACTCTAGGATACGTCCCTAAACACCGGGATACGTCCCTATGTTTCTCCCTCTTAGGTTAAGAGCATTCGGAATACGTTCCAATGCTTATACCTTTTCGAAACACCGGGATACGTCCCTATGTTTCTTCTCTTTTTTTTTTCTTCCGAAACACCGGGATACGTCCTTATGTTTCTCATTTTTTCCGAAACACCGGGATACGTCCCTACGTTTCTTCTCTTTTTCCGAAACACCGGGATACGTCCCTATGTTTCTCTCTCTTTCTGAAACACCGGGATACATCCTTATGTTTCTCATTCCTTCCTAAACACCGGGATACGTCCCTACGTTTCTCCTTCCTTTCGAAATACCGGGATACGTCCCTATGTTTCACATTTCTTGTGGAACACCGGGATACGTCCCTATGTTTCTCCTTCCTTGCGAAACACCGGGATACGTCCCTATGTTTCACATTCCTTGCAGAACACCAGGATACGTCCCTATGTTTCTCCTTCCTTTCTAATCACTGGGATACGTCCCTAATCTTTGGGATACGTCCCTATGTTTCTTTGCATGATCATAAGCTGTGTTCGGCTTCTTGCATTGTCAGTTGCATTTTGCCCCTGCCTGCGGGCACATCTCTTTGATTATATTGCCTATTTGTCCAAGTCTTCGGTCTTGTCAAAAATGGGTCGTCTCTGGGCTTTGACACTCACTCCCGTCATTGTTATAACTTACGAGTTCTGTCAAAGAGGGGCAACTGTAGACACCCCATTTTTGACCGCCCTTAAGACTTGGGCGCTACTGATGGTTTACTTGGTGGAGAAAGGTGTGCAGGGCAAAGGTTCAGTTTCTTCGGCAAGGCAAGAGACAAATCTCAACTTCACACCCCATTGTGAACCAAAGCTATTTTGAATGGTTTTTAGACCTTAAAACCCTCTTTTTCAAAACATTTTTGAAATAAAATTCCTACGATGTTCCGACGCTCGCATTTCGGTAAATGTTGCGCTTTTCGGTAAACCGAGCAAGGACAAAGTGGAGATGAATGAAAGAGAGATGAAATCTTTAAAAAATCTTTCAAAACACCTTGCTTAGGGGTTTGAAGTTGAAGAAAAGAGGAGAAGAGGGGAGAAACCAAGTTGGAGAAGAAGATAGGCAAGAATTGCTAAGAGAGGGACGAGCAGTCCTCGCTAAATCAAGATTTTTCTTGCCGACCGGCCAAAACAAATGGCCGACCGACCAAATAGATGGCCGACCGGCCAGAAAAGATGGCCGACCGACCAAGTTTGTTAGCCGACGACCTTCCAGAGTATTCTACAGATTGAATGGATGCCAGCTGTGCTAGCTGGATTGCACAGACTCTGCTTCCCATGCACGTGTGTGGCTGTTTTGCATCCTTTGCACCCTTTTTGACCCTCTTTTTGCACCATTTGCTCAAAGCTTCTTGAGGAAGCTTTGACCCCTTGTCTTGGCTTCCTCAAGAAGCTTGCACCTTTGCATTAGCTTCTCTTAGAAGCTTGGTCCCTTTGACCCTTTTGTATAGCTTCTTTGAGAAGCTTTATGCCATTTCCTTGCTCTATAAAAGAAACCTATCCCCTCCTTTGTCTTGGTTCAGCAAAAACCAGACCTAGGGCATATATATCTGATATATATACACCCTCTCTCCATATATATATATCTCTCTCTACATTTGTGTGTTAGAGGGTTCAAAAGGGGCTAGTTCTTGCACATTTACACTACAACTCCTACCCTAACACCTCCATCATCAATCTAAAGAGCTTGGAGGCCATTTTCAGAGGCTAAGGGACTGGTTTTTGATCCAAGAAGCTGCTGGTTTCGTTGGTCTACAAGGGTGAGCCTTTAACCCTCTTTTATTCCTCGTTTTTGCACCAGCTTTTAGCCTATCTTTCTTGTTGTTTTGAGCTTTGTGTATAACATAAAAAAGTTCTATTTGTTTTTGTTTAAGATACTTCATTAAGGACACTTTTGTGTTTGGGGTCGTTTACCCCCTCTTAGGCCTTGTTTGGCCCCATTTTGTGCTATTTTTGGTGAACTTCGGGACCACCTTGTTTGGGCCTCCTCACCACTGAAATCTTGAGGGATTTCAGTGGTGAGGATGGTGGTTTAAGGTCCCAAGAAGGAGAGGGCCATCCCCTCTCTTTGTTGTCTTCAAAAAGTCCCATTTTAGCCTCATGTGTGAGCACCATTTTTAAGTTCATGTTGGCCATCTCTTAAGTGTTATTTGTGCTTATTTTTCCATGATATAGCACTTTTTTTAATTGGTTTAGACACACCATGCTTGCTTTGCATACTTGTCTTGTAATGCCATGAAATTGCCTTAACATGTATCAAGCATTTAGACCACTATGCTTACTTGTTTTGGCTTAGCTTTGTGAAGTTTTTATGCTTGTTTTAGTATGCTAAGGGACTATTTTTGGTCATTTGAGTCATCCATGACTTTCTTTGTATAGCTACCATGTAATCCCCCTCATGAGCCTTGAGTGTTGACCCCTCTAGCATGCTTTATTTGCACTATTTGAGTGATTTGGAGTCACTTATAATGTCATTTCAGTCCTCATGGTATGCTTAAATGTTTGCATTTGATGCTTCTTCGATGCTTCAAGAGGTTGTGCCTTATGCTCTATGTTTAGACATTTGTGTATGCTTCCATGTGCAGGTCATTTAGATGCCTTCTAAGTGGTTTTTGGGGCTTACTTTGACATGATTTGGGACTGTTTTGATTCACTTTGATCATTTGCTTCATGTGTCATGTGATCATGGTTCAAGTCCTTGGGCTAATTCCAAGCTTCTATGCATGCTTTGCTTGTTTTGTTTACTTGGTTTGGCACCATTTATGACATGATTTTAGAGCTTAAAATGCATGCCATATGCCCATGTTGTTCCTCTTTTAAGTGTGCTTAAGAGTTGTCTCTATGTGCCTAAGTGTTGGACATTGCATGCATGCCTATTTGTGTGTGTTTTGGCTTCCATTCTTGAGCATATTGGCCACTGATTTTGGCTTGCTTGAGAGCTACCCATGTTAGTTTAAGTCCATCTTTGCATGTTGTGGCATGCTAGTTAGGTTACATGTTGTTACATGCTTGCCTATCCTCACATGTTGACACATGTTTGCATATTGCATGTTCACATGCTCATCTTGCATACTTAGCTTGCATGTTTAGGTTGCATATCATAGCATGCATCTGTTGCCTCTTGAATTGATTATGATAGAGGTTGGGGCCCATTATTTGTTTTGTGCATTTCATTCCATATTGAAATTGCACATCTTGACTCTTTGGCCATCATGCATGGAAATGCGTGATTGGTGGCCTGAGAGCCAAGAACCATCCTCCTTTGAGTCATGAATATGATAAGGAGGGTGGTGGTGCAAACATTGCTTTGGAAATGCATTGCCATGCCTTGTCTGCCCTCTGCTGCTGTCAAACAGGTGTCTGCAGGAAGCTTTGGCCGGCCGGCCATCTACAGTGCTGACCGGCCATCCATTGGTGGCCGATGGATTAATAAGTGGCCGGTGGCCATTCCTCTCAGCCGGTGGCACTCCACAGTGTTCATGGAAGCATCCCTGGGACTTGCACAATTTTCAGACGAGCAGAGCAGGGAAAACAGAGGCAACTTGTGCATGGCAATGGCTTTCCGGGCGGAGCCGAGCGCGCATTGCATTGAGCCCTCTTCCCGAGGCCTTTTACTGCTTTAATAGTTTAATTAATTTGTCAATTAGCTAAGGGTTTTGTAATATTTAATTAGCTAGGGCAGTTAATTATTTATTCGGTTTGTATTATTATTCGGTCCCTCCGAGTGAGGGCGTATTTGTTATAAGTGTGGGTGCGTGTGTGCATGTCTTCTTTCTTCCTTTTACTTACCTGCTTTGATGGTTAATATTAGGACATATTTAAATTAGCATACCTTATGCTATGCATGCGTGCATCCATACATTTGTTTTACATGCACCGGGCTCGGTACATCATGCTAATTGCACTTGTATTTCAAATTCCAAGTTGAGTACTTGTTAATTGCAGCATTTCACATGCCATCTTTAGGATAGCCGAGCCTATTGCGTAGTTGCATCCTGTATGCGTTGCATTAGCCACCTTAACATGAACTAGGATCATGCATATGGTTACTAACTGGTTTCTGTTTTGGCTTGGAGTACTCCGTAAGTTCTTTCGCTTAGCATCCTCACATACCATGAGGCTAGCTTCTTATGTGATATAATTGCTTGAATGCCTGTGGATGGAGGTCAAACTACCTAAGTTGGAATAATGCATTAAAACTGTGAGTTTTGAGCCCACTAGATAGTGGCAAAACCATCTTTTCTAAAGCCCACTTGAGGGTGGCAAAATCTTCATTTTAGCCTACTTGCGAGTAGCAAACCATTTTCAAAACAAACATGAAATGTTTTGTTCCAATTTAGGCGATTTGGTCTATACTTGTTTGATGTGCGCATAACATAGTAAATCTAGGATAATAACTGGAATAAGAACACATAACTTTTTCAAAATCGGATATCACAGTTAGTAGAGGCCGGTCTTCGGACCGGGCGAGAGGGGGTGCTCATAGCTGACCTTTCCCGATCGTACCCAAGTTCCTGAGCCGAGGCAACTTTAGTGATGACGGACACGTGGCCTTTGGCACCGAGTCAGGGTTTCCTAAATTTCCCCATTAAAAAATATTTAGGTGGCGACTCTGTATCTGGCAAAGCAATCCATGTTTGGCACTTCTTTGAAAAAAATCTGTTTTTCTCAAAACGATTTACCGGATTTGGACTCTTTGGTTCAGATTAAGAACCGACAACAAAAGGGAGTCTGAACTGTAGAGTGAAGCCCAAGGGCGCGTCTACACTTGTTCTTCCATAGATACTTTGACACCGTCACCGCAGCTGAGATATGTCAAGCATTACAGTTTATTTGAGCTTCGCTTTGGATTGTACTTTCAATAACCGATAACAAACTATATATCCCATTATTTACAGATCACTTGGTAGTCCTGGGCTCCATTGCCTGACACAGTGAGGGAGCAGTATGCCAGTGCTCGAGAGACTGCCTGGTTCAGGGTCTTGTTGGAGGGTCCATTCTTCCGGGCTTGGTACCTGGTGGAGCGCTTCTTGCGGCAGACCCTTGGCTTAGCGGAGTAGATAGTCTTGACGCCACCTCCTTCGCATATGAGGCACCCAGTGAGATACACCCCGTAGGAGATGATTGATTACATGATCGGTTGGGATTTTGACTTCTTTAGAGAGGAGGGTGACTATACCTACTTCATTCAGACACATCTGATGCGGCCTCTAGCCAATACTCACCGAGATGAGAGGAAGAGGCCTACAGTACCAGCAGGGGGAGTAGGGGCACGAAGGGTGACTCAGGCCCGTGACCAGAGTGGTTCCAAGAGGGGACGCGGAGCGGAGTGGTCAGAGTGGCCCACCACCATGACATGCCGAGGACAGGGTAGGGAGATCTGCCAGATACCCATCGTTCCTCGTTCGGCTGATCATGAGCTCGCCGGAGTTCGCAGCTCGACCCCGGTATGTACCATTGCATTCTGTACAGTCATTTCATTTGATTTGATATCCCGCAGAATACTAATGAATTCAACACTTTTGTAGGCTTCGATTGAGTACACTGGACAGTCTTTGGAGCTGACGGCCTCAGTGATGGGGATGCTTCAGAGGAGCATAGACCTACTGACCAACTATGGCATCCCGGTGAGTTCTTTCAACCTCAGTTTCAAAAACATTGCATAATCTGTTCTATACATGATCTGATACATCGCATGATCAATTCGACACTTGATACACTGTAGTCATATACCACTCATGGCACTGATACACTGCACTCACGGCATTCATACACTGCTCACAGTATTGCCCACGTCATTCATACTCGACTTTTCCATAGCATAACTGATGCGTTTGCCAACTATTCTTTTCAGGCCCCATTCCAGATACCGGCTATAGGGGTGCTCCAGCAGGACCTTCAGCACCTGCTCGAGGAGCAGGGAGAGCTGGACGAGGGATTTCAGTACGTCACCGCAGCAGAGCCAGGCATACTCACTCTGGGAGCAGCTCGCGATCACCCATTCCAGATGACGACAAGTCTGATGTAGAGGCAGAGTCGTCTGAGAATGAGGCTGCGGATGGCTTAGATTCAGATTCTGACGGCGGAGTTGGTGGCGACGATCTTGGACCTTCGTCCAGGAAGAGAACAAGGACAGACTCCCGTGCTTGAGGCGACCGACACTGATCGAGACATTTTGCTACTTTTTTTTTTTTTTTTTTTGCTTTATTTTTCTTTTTACTGGTAGTTTTGTACATTGTACTGCCTTAGGCAGATTTTATTTTCCTCAAAACTATGTACTTTTGCAAAAGAAAATGATGAAATGAAACAACCCTTTTGTTCAAAAAGTGTTACATTTGTACATTCTGAGCATCGCATCGCATTACATAACAATGTAAATGAGGTTGAACTTTGTTTTGAAAACTATACACTCGAATTGCATTAATCAGGTAGTGAACCAACTAACAACAAAACAACTCGATAAGCAAAACAAAGAACTTGACTAGCTAACCAAATGTAAATACAACTCGATAAGCAAGACAAAGACTTAAAGAAAATAAAATACAACTCGATAAACAAAAGTACAACAACTCGATAAACAAATTGAAGTAACACAGGTGCGACTTCGCAAAATCATCACCGGAAGGCACTGGAAGTGGAACCAATCACAAGTTCTCAGCATATTCAACACTTAGATAGCTCAGAGAACAAGGGGAGAGGCCATCGGCCACAATAAATGGCCATCGGCCATCATTACTAGCTGATCGGCCAAAAAAGATGGTCGGTCGGCACTCTTTTTGGACGATTGGCCAAAAATGGCAAGAGCCTCCAGAATGTTGACACATGTCTTCCACTCAACACCTTATGTTCTACAAAAGTCCTAGCTTCGTACTTTTCTCCATTTCAGCTCAGTTTTTGCACCAAAAGGAAGCATTTCTTGGCCAAAATCTCACAAATTGGATTGCCAACTTGGATGGCTTAGAAAAGCTAAATTTCAGGGGCTTTGGCATAAATGCACTATTCACGCTGAGTCGCACCCTGCTGCGTTTTTCGTTCCTCCATATCGCGGCAAGGTTTTGGAATCCGGTAACACACGTCTTTAGCTTTGGCGGTCAAGAGATGTGTCCCACTTTCGAGGATTTCCAAGTTTTAATGGAATCTGAGCGCGATGAAGAAATTTAACCTTGGCTCCGGTTCGGCCACGTCCAAGCCTTAGGATGGATGTGCAGCCTTACTTTGCATGACGCTCTGTCATTGATTCACGACAGAGAATTGGACATTTCGAGCTTGATTCGTCGATTTTCTGATGCCAGTGACCGCGGCGATCATCATTGGCAGGGTTATCGGCGACATGCACTTTGCTTGTGCATGCTGTCTTATTTCTTGCTTGCCCCAGGCTCTGGTGGTTTTAGCACTCGTTTGATTGAGGTCGCCAAGGGCTTGAAAGAGGGCAAAAGCTGCATCGCCATGACGCTAGCCGAAACATTGATGGGTTTGGACACTTTTCATCGTCGGGAGACAGCTAGATTTACGAGGAGTCCACTACTACTGCAGGTAATGTTTCCTATCCTATCTCACATATATTTCTCACATCTCTCGGCCCTCAGGCTCGGTTTATCTCTTAAAACCCTTTTCTCACTTTTTCTCTCAACGTACACCTCTCTATTCTTTAATCTCTCAGTTTTCATCCCTCCCCAGGTATGGTTGATGGATAAGTTGAGAGTGGTGGATTCGTGCCCAGCATATTCAGCCCGCAGCTATTTCTTCCGATGACGTCTAGTCGATGCCCCGGATGAGGGATGGTGGTACAACTGGATGTGCAGTTTGTCTGCTCTCGACATTGCTTGGCGCTGCCCTTGGTTTAATCTGGCGGCTATGAGCTACAGCATGACTCGCCAGCCTGGGATTCAGTTGATTGGCCTGACATACTGTGTCCTTTACTTCCCGTTCCGATTCTGGCACCAGTTTGGACATGATCAGATTTGCCCAGAAGAGGGGATTGAGTACCCTGCTACATTTCTGGTCTGAGGCGCACAGCTAGCTCGATATGCCACAGCATGGAGGACGAGAGAACTTCTGGCCCCCGCTCCTATTTTCAATTGCATCCTCTTTGATGAGTGCATAGCTTGGCTTGATGAGGAGGCGCAGATAGGGCCCACTTTGGCATCAGAGGCTTCCACAAGCTCTGGGAGGGGACGCAGGAACACCTGACTATGCCCCGAATTTATTTGCTTTAATCAGAACTTTCAAGTTTTTCTTTATGAATGTAATAAAAAGCAACTTCAATTTGTATTCAAGAGTAGGAGAACTCTGTATTGAAATCAATGTAATTGAAGGTTGTGGGTACTGAAAATTTTCCATTTGGTCCAAAAACGGTCAAAGTTGTAAAAAGATTAGATTGAGCAAAATCAACTTTTATTAAAACTTTTCAGAACCATTTCCGATATGGATCACAACTGGACACGCCTGAGATCTATCGCTGAGATGTACAACCCTGGATTCCAGCAACTGGAAAGTTGCCCCTAGTCTAAATAGCACTGCACTGGAGATCACAACCGAGCTCTTGAATGCAGATAAGACGAAGATGACCAAACATGATCACATGGACAAAGTTGATCGGGGTAGTGTTTATGGCTGGACTTCTGGATGAAGTTGCCTACGTATCCCAAAGATGGGAATCAAGCCTTACGTAGTTCGGCTCGGGTTCACTCGTGTATTAACACTCTCTTTTTGCGCTCTAACTATTGCCAAGGCCGCCCTTTTTGGGTTTTCAACCTTGCGAGCTCAGTTTTTATAATTTCAAATTTTCTGTGGTCTAACTTTTGCCTAGGTCGCCCTTTCGGGTTTTAGGCGTAGCGAGCCACTCAGGGAAAATATTTCTTCAACTTGTCCATGTTGATTGGTTGGGAGAACTCTAGGCCATCTAGGTCCATCAGAACGACAGCTCTGCCCGACCAGATTGACTTGATGATGTAAGGGCCAGTCCAATTGGGTCTAAACTTGCCCTTAGGGTTGTGGATGGGAGCTCGGTTATCTTTGAGTACCAAATCTCCTTCTTTCAAATTCCTGGACTTAACCTTCTTGTTAAAAGCCCTGACAATTCTCTGTTGATAACCCTGAACATGATACAGTGCTTTCAGCCTTCTTCCGTCAAAGAGCGTGAGTTCTTTGAATCAGCTCTGCTGCCAATCTGCCTCAGCTATCTGACACTCAACCAGTACTCATAATGATGGAACCTCAATTTTGATAGGCAGCCTCCATCCCATAAACCAAGGAATACGGAGTTGCCCTAGTAAAAGTACAAATTGAAGTCTGGTAGCCCCATAGAGCAAACGGCAGCTTATTTGGCCAGTCCCGGTAGGTTTCCACAATCTTCTGCAGGATATGCTTGATGTTCTTGTTGGCGGCCTCAACTGGTTCGTTGGTTTGTGGCCGATATGTAGATGACTTATGAAAAGCCACATTGTACTTGTCGAACAAGTCGATCACTTCCTTCTTGAAGTGGGAATCATTATCTGAAATAATCTTGTTCGGGACCCCGTAGCGGTAGATAATGTTGTTCCTGATGAACTTAGCGACATGCGATGCCTTCAACATCGCATAAGATTGGGCCTCAACCCACTTTGTAAAATAGTCTATCACAACCAGAATGAACTCATGCCCATTGGACCGCTACGGAGTGACAGCCCCGATCACATCAATCCCCCAGACTGAAAACGGCCATGGCGAAGTCATGTTGTACAGCTTCGACGGCGGAATATTCATGCGGTTTGCATAGATCTGGCATTTGTGGCATCGTCGGACAAAGCCAATGCAATCCTCCTTCATGGTGGACCCGTAGTAACCTTGTCTAAGGAACTTCCGGGCTAGCATCACCCCGTTCATGTGTGCTCCTCACTCTTCTCCATGGATGGCCTCCATCAAGCACTTCGACTCTTCAACATCAACACACACCTTATGCATCCCGATATGACCTCTCTTATACAGTTTTCCTCCATAGACGATGAACTGAGCAGCCATTCTTCAAATTGCCCTCTTATCTTTGGCATTTGCCCCTGGTGGATACGCTTCTTTTTCCAAGAAGTTCCAGACATCGTAATACCAAGGGTTCTCATCTTGTACCTCATCTATGGCAGCAATCAACTCGTAGGCCGGCACAAATTTCTGGTCAATGATGATAGGACGCATCCGGACTCCGAAAGAGATGTCTATCATAGAAGATAGAGTTACTAATGAATCTGCGAACCTGTTGTTCTCTCTTAACAGATGAGTGAAGTTCAGCTTCTCAAATCGAGGAATCAGCAAGTCCAAGGTCTAGTGATAGATTCTCATCTTTTCTTCTTTGACTTTCCAATCTCCCTTAGCTTGGGATACAACAAGGTTCGAGTCCCCGATGACGTCCAACCGTTTTTCCCCAAGGTCCAGGGCAGCTTCTAAACTAGCAATACATGCCTCGTACTCTGCTTCGTTGTTCGAGACTTTGAACCGGAGTTTCAATGCTAGAGGAATACAGGAATTGTCGGGTACATCAGCAACACCCTATCCCATACCCATATTGGGTTGACGCTCCGTCAAAGTATATTGTCCAAAACTCTTCTTCGACATGCAGAATGGCCTCGTCTGGGAACAGGTACTTGATTGCTTCATCCCCTTCCACTGGGTGATCGGCTAGGAACTCCGCTACCACTCTCCCTTTCACTGACTTGCGCGTCACACACTTCAGATCAAATTCGGAAAGCAGAAGAAACCAACAGGCTAGCCTACCCGTAAGTGTCGGTTTCTCGAAGAGATATTTGATGGGATCTAATCTCGAAACCAGTATTACAGAGTGAGCTAACAGGTAGTGCTACAACTACCTGGTAGCCCATACCAAGGCCAGATAAGCCTTCTCCAGCGGAGTGTAGCGGGTCTCGTAATCCAACATTTTCTTGCTCAGGTAGTAGATAGCTCTCTCCACCTTGTCCTCAGACTCCTATGCAAGCATGTAGCCCATTGTAGTTTTAGTCACTGAAAGGTACAGAATCAACGATTTCCCTGGCTCAGGTGGTGACAACACGGGTGGGTTCTATAAATATTTCTTGATCTATTCAAAAGCAACTTGGCATTGGCCGTCCCATTGGAATTTTTTTCCTTTCTTCAGGAGACCAAAGAGTGGTTCACAAGTCAAGGTTAATTTTGCAATAAACCGTCTTATGAATTGCACTTTACCCAGAAAGCCTCGCACCTCCTTTTCAGTCCTTGGTGGTGGCATTTCTAAGATGGCTTTGATTTTGGAAGGGTCGACTTCGATACCTCTCTGTCTAATCAAGAACCCCAGTATTTTCCCTGCTGTAACGCCAAACGTACACTTCTGAGGATTCAGCCGCAACCGAAATTCTTTGATCCTTTGGAAGAACTTTTGCAAGGCGGTGTAGTGGCCCTCTCTTTCCTTGGACTTGACAATCATGTCGTCCACATACACCTCAACCTCTTTGTGGATCATATCATGCAAAATCGTGGTCGCGGCCTGTTGATATGTAGCTCTAGCATTCTTCAGACCAAATGGTATCACCCAATAACAATAGGTACCCCATGGGGTGGTAAAAGCAGTCTTCTCCAGGTCTTTGGGTGCCATTAGAATCTGATTGTAGCTTGAAAAGCCATCCATGAATGAGAGCAATGCATGCCCCGCAGTGAAGTCCACTAATTCGTCGATATACGGCAGAGGAAAGTCGTCCTTCAGACTGGCTTTGTTCAAATCCCTGAAGTCCACACATACCCGAATTCTGCCGTCCTTCTTCGGCACCGGAACGATATTGGCCAACCAAGTTGGGTACTCAGATACCAGCAGGAACCCTGCGTCAATTTGCTTGGTGACCTCTTCTTTGATCTTGATAGCCCAGTCCGGGCGGATCCTTCTGAGCTTCTGCTTAACAGGTCGGGCCTCTAGGTCAAGAGGGATCCGGTGCTGTACAATCTTAGGATTGATTCCATGTATGTCTTCGTAGGACCATGCGAAAACATCTTCGAATTCTTTTAATAAAGCGACTAAGCACTCGCGTTCCTCCGAAGACAACGTGGACCCGATCTGGACCAGCCGCGGGTCCTTTTTAGTACCAACATTAATTTGGGTGATTTCATCAACCAGCAGTTTTATAAACCTCTCCTGCTCTTGTTCTAGCAAATATTTCAAAACCAAAAGAATTTCTTCCTCGTTGTTTTCATCGAAATTTTGAAAGTTTGAATTAATGCAATAAATTAAGGGCACAGAAAAGTACTCAAAGGCTATAGCCATTCCATTCTCATTAATCAAGGGCACACGTTGATGGCGGATCCCATGTTGACAAGAACCACCGGTATCCACTTGTCTCTACACTCGACAGAGATGGAGAGAGGTTTGTTATGGTTTGCGGTCAGGCGGTAGCTCCTTGTCAGTAAAGGTCAATGTCGGGGAAGCTCCTCCCTAAAAGACCAGTCCTACCAGCTGCTCAGGCGTGCTATCTATTGAAAGTTTGGCCTTGTCCATTGCAAAAAGGATGGCTTGTCTATGAACTCTTGAGGCCATAAGCAGTCCCTAGATGGAGATGTCTGCTTGTATCTTTTTTAATTGTTTCAACACAACCTCCTCTTCGAATAGCTTTTCTTTCTGCTTTTTTGCCTCCTTGTCCTTTCCGGACGCCTCTGGTTGATCTAAGTGTGGGGGCTTAAAATACTGCCCGCTCCTAGTCATGTGGTCTACTTCGCCAATGTACCAGGGATCATCTGGCTGGTTATTCCCCCAGTCCTCATTTGTGTGGGCAAGACATAGGTCGTTATCTTCCCACCACATGCCGTCGGCAGCCGATAGACACCTGTCCGGCTCCATTACAACTATTCCTGTGCCCTTAGCAACTTGCGTTCCTGTGCTCGCAGCACGTTCCGTTCTTGTGCTCGCAGCATGTTCTGTCCTCGCAGGGGCCTTGGCCTTTTTGGCCCACTCAGAATCTTCGATCCTTTCCCGCTCAGACTGCTTCAACGCAGCTTGCTGTTCAACATCTCTTGTATTCAAATTGCCTGGATCTCGAGCAAAATTCTTAACACTAGCGCTCTTCGGCGATGCACTTAGTTCTTCAGCCCTTCTAGCCATTGTTGATGTCCCCATCCCTGACGGACCCTGTTCTAGCTGAGGTCATTCAACAACATCCGGCTGGTCGTTAAGCCACCCAGTAGACTCTACTACCCCATCTGAATCAAACCAGTTGACTGTCACGTCTCTCGGATCCTATTTGTTGAAAAATTGAAGGTTAGCAATGTCTTCTCCTAGATCCGCTAGGTCATCTAGCCCCTGATCAGGTCCATCCTCCCATACTACGCAAATCTCTGCCTCCACTGGCAATTCCACATTCGGCCTAGCCTGGCCTGCTGATGTAATGTATCCGCTCAGGTTGTACGTGAAGCTCGTAGACCCCTCAGACTCTGATTGATCATTCTCATCTGCGCCCACAATTAACCCACTTCTATCTTCGATAGCCACCACCACTGTTTCTGGGTGGGTTTTAGAGATGTCCAACATACACAAGTCAGTGCTGTCAGGAATGAACAGCTCTGGCTTGGATAGGTGGGAAGAGGTGATGTATATGCTAGGGTCGTATGACACAACCCCAGTTTGGATTAGACTGATACGTTTGGGAGGTGGAGCTTGGTTATGTGGTGGGAGAGGGTTGGTTGTGACATTCGGTTTCTCTGGAGGCACGATCACCCTATTGTCAATGAGATCCTGAATCTCATGACGCAATCTAAAGCATTGGTCGGTGTCATGACCATGCTGTTGGTAAAAGACGTAGTACTTCACCGGGTTATGGGTTGGTGGGAGATTACTTGGTAAGGGCTGTAGCTCTAGGGGCTTCAGGTGCCCTTTCCTGATCAAAACCCCCAAAGCTTTAGACGAAGACATATATAGCAGGGTAAAGGTTCTCTGGCCTCAGGGTGCGAATTTGGTTGTTTGCAAGCCACTTCCGGACGCACCGATGAATGGTGTAGCTGCAAGGGTTTTGGGAGGGGTGGTGGTGACCATTCCCACATCTAAAGATCTGGCAGCTGCAGCACTGCTTGTGCCTGCATTCATACTGCAGTTGAATGCCCTCTTGGGCTGCTCTCTCTCATGATCAATGAGCCCCTGTTTCATAGCGTCCTCGATCTGCGCCGCTATCTCATGTAGATCTGTAAAAGTGGGGAGGGGGAGAATGATCATCTTCTGCATGAGCTTGGGCTGGAGGTTACGCACAACCATCCGAATTTGATCCTTGTCAACAGGCCTGATGGTCATCATCGAGGCTTTAGCCCTCCACCGGGTCACAAAATCGGAGAAGCTCTCCTTCGGCTCTTGCCTAGTTGTCTCGAGATCATGAGTTGTGACCTCGATCTATGTATTATAGGAGTATTGACCTATGAAGGCCTCAGCCATGTCCTCCCAACTCCTCTTGACAGAGTCCTCTAGTTTTGCAAACCAAACAGCGCTACACCCGACATGGTCCGGCCAAACAAGGTAAGCTTCTTCAATTTGGAGAGGTCCATCGACCTTAGTATATCTGAAAATAGCCGCAAATGCACCATAGGATCTCTAGACCCGTCGAAACGGTCTATGTGCGACATTTTAAACCGGTCCGGCAGAGTCACGGCTGAGTCAGTGTACCCGTCCTCAATATCTGGAATGGACTTCACGTCCTGAGACTTTTTGAACAGCTTTTCTAGCTTGCTCACTTTTAACACTGTGGGGTCCACTTCGAACTCAAATGGGGAATCCGGTAGGTTGGTAGGTGCTTTGGATAGCTGGGGTAGAATTGGGGGTGGAGCCGGCCCTGTTGGAACGTCCGTATCATCTTAGATGTGTACGGTCTCCCCAAGTATAAGAACTCTTGGTGGGGGAGGAACTTGGTACGAAGCGGATGCTCCGGCTTGCTGTAGTGGTTATTGTTGCTGTAGTCTAGCAATTAACTCTACCTGTTGGGCCATAACCTCGGCCTGGCGTGCGGCAAATTCTACTTGATGGGCAACGTCTTGCTGCATGGTTTTCATACTCTCCTAGAGCTAATGCATCATCTCGTCTATACTTGCCATATTGTGCTAATCTATCTGAACAACCGGTATATCTATCCCTGTAGTAGAAATTGAGACCTTAGCCTGACTGTTCATTGGTGGGGTAGACCATTGATCTAGCGACCGCTATACTGATACACTGCGCCTTTTTGATGTCTGTCTGGTAACCGGGGGTAAAGAAAGGAACACTACTTGTCCGTCTATCAAATCCCTGGATCGATTAAGTCTACGACCTCTAACCCAGAGTGCTCGGGGGATATCTGCCTGGTCGGATGTAATAGTGCTAAACTACCTTACAAAAAGATAAATAAAGCATAATAAGGAAACAATGAACAGAAAAACGGACGGCATAGAGGCTTAAATTAACACAACACACAGTTGGCAAACACAAGCTGATTGAACTGTTCACAACAACTGATCATTGTTTCCCAAATCACTGCCCCAAATCTGAATCTGATACCCGCACCTAAAACTGATTCCCAAATACTAATGCTGATGCCCGCATGCTTGATACCCAGGCTTGCAAACTGATACATGCATTCCTGTAGAGACACACTCTAAAAGCACATAGCAAGCAAGTAAGAGCCAAAACACCCCTATGTTGGGGTAGGGTTTCCCTGTCCTATTTTGTCAGGAGCTAGGGTTTCACTATGCACTCAGCGGTTTCAAACAACCTACAATCGGGTAAGCAACCTGTCCTAGCTTGGAATGGTTACTACAGTTTTTGATATGCACTAGGTCGAATGGTAAAAAAGGGTGCCCCGGTAAAAATCGAGGTTTGTGTTCTCGTCGTGGCAAAGCCCGCAACTGGTCAGCCTTATGGCACGCTTCTCAAAGCAAGCCTCCGGCAAACCGTTCAGGAATAACATACGGCAAACACGGTGTCCTAGGCGCACCAATGCACATGGAATGCAAAGAAACACATAAATGTAATCAAAACAAGATATCATGAGTTCGAGTCAAGTTCTCTAAATCCCCAGCAGAGTCGCCAGAAACTGTAGACCGCCCGAACGTCTCGGCTCCGCGCGCGAAATGGCATGAAATCCATTTTGTTCATTAGCTACTACAGTTCGGACTCAATGTCACGGTTCTGAATCTAATCTCGCAAAGTGCAATGCAAGACTGATAAATCACCAAAGAGTCCAAATCCGGCAAATCGTTTTAGAAAACTGATTTTTATAAAGAAGTACCAAACATGGACTGCTTTGCCAGATACAGAGTCGCCACCTAAATGTTTTGTTTTGGGAAATTTAGGAAACCCTGACTCGTGCCTAAGGTCACGTGTCCATCATCACCAAAGTTGCCTTGGCTCGGGAACTTGGGTGTGAGAGGAGAAGGTCATGCAATGAGCACCCCCGCTTGCCCGATCAAAGATCGGCGTTTACTAACATGATATTTTGTTTTTGAAAACAAATGTGTTCTTATTCCGGTTATTAGCCTAAAATTACTATGTGATGCGCACAACACACAAGTATAGACTAGATCGCCTAAATTGGAACAAAACGTCTCATGTTTATTTGAAAATGGTTTGAAGGTCCTACTTGCTAAGACGTGGATTTGCCACCCTCAAGTGGGCTTAAGAAAACATGATTTTGCCATCCTCAAGTGGGCTTAAAACTCGCATTTCGATGAATTGTTCCAATTCAAGTAATCTAACCTTCACCCACAGGCATTCAGGTAGTTAAACACTTAAGCAATTAGCCTCATGGCAAGCATGCTATCATGGCAGCAATAACACACATGCAAGATGCTAAAACGTAAACACTTACAGTGTACTCCAAGCCAAAACAATAACTAGTTAGTAATCATGTATGATCCTAGTTTATGTTAAGATAGCTAATGCAACACATGCAAAATGCAACTAGAAATAGGCTCAGCTATTCTAAGATGGCATATGAAATGCAACTAGCTAACATGTATTCAAATCGGAATTGAAATACAATGCAATTAGTATGATGCGCCGAGCCCGGTGCATGCAAGACAGATGAATGAATGCAAACATGCAAGCATAAGGAATGCTAATTGAAACATGCCCTAAAACTAACCATCGTAAGAGGTTAAGTAAAAGGGAGAAAGACGTGGGGTTGGAAGACATTCACACACTCACGCACACTTATTACAAAATTCGCCCTCTCGACGGAGGGTCCGAATAAATAATACAAACCAACAAATTAATTAACTACCCTAGCTAATTAGTTATTGCAAAACTCTTAACTAGTTAAGCAAATTAATTAAGTTACAAAACAGTTAAAGCGGCCTCAAGAGGAGGGACAAATGCATGCTCGATCGGCTTCGCCTGGAAATCCGTTGCCATGCCCCATGTTGCCTCTATTTGCACACTTATGCTCTTCTGAAAACTGTGAAAATCTCTGTGATTCTTCTGAACCACCTCATGGACACTCTGAGAGGCCATCGGCCAAGGGAAATTGGTTATCAACCAAACATTGTTAGCTGATCAGCGCTTCAGATAGCCGATCGGCCATCTCTTCCTGCAAACTGTTCCTTTTGCTGCAGCAGAGGACAAACAAGGGCATGGCAATACATTTGTAAGAAAATGTTGTGCGACTACACCCCTTATCATGTTTGGAACTCAAAGGAGTGTAGTGTTTGACTCTCGAGCCATTCATTACGCATTTCGATGCATGATGGCCAAAGAGGTCGAATTGCACAAATCAATATGGAATGAATGCACAAAAACACAAGAATGCCTCACACTCTATCATGTTAGATCAAGAGTGTTGGCGACTGAGAATTGAGTCACGTTTCATCACTTCAAGTATGAAACGTCCCTCATTCTTCGTGTTTGGTTTGACACCCTAAACCAAACACAATGCAATGCATGCAACATGGAGATGTTCTGCAATGCAACATAAGCATGCCAAATGCAATATGACTCAAACATGCACACAAGGCTAAGGTAACAAGCATGCCAAATGCAATGCAACCTAAACAAGCATGTGACAAAATGCAAACTAGCAAGCATGCATGCAAAATGCAACCTAAACATACAAACATGCATGGCATGCAAAGATGGACAAGCATGTAACAACATGCAAACTAGCAAGCATGCAACAACATGCAACATGACAAGCATGCAACAACATGCAAGGACAAGCATGCGACAACATGCAAAATGGAACAAGCATACAACAATATGAAAAAGAAGGACTTAAACCAAAATGGACAGGCCTCAGCCATGCCCAAATCAGTGGCCATAATGCTAAAACCAAGGCACCAAAAGGCAAGACAAGCATGCACACATATTGATCCGCAAACAAGGCATAAGGAGTATAACTCTCAAGCATGGGTAATGAGTGAAAAGCATGCAAGTGTGACAACACTACATGCTTTAAAATGATGTTAGGAATGATGCTGAATCAACCAAACAATGCAAATATGGCATGCAAGAAGGCTCAAAACTTGAAGCTAGCATAGGCACTTACCCTAAGGCTATGCAAAACATGAAGCAAATGGCCTAAACAAACCAAAATAGTCCTAAAGCATACCAAAGTGAGTCTAAAACATGCATAGATCAAAGCCAAAGCAAGCCAACATGAAGGGCATAAGGCACGATGCCAGTAAAGCTAACAAAAGGGATTGCACTACACCTATTACAACCAAACATGGCATAACTTAACCAATAAAAATCAGAGTTATGGCATGTCAAAATAAGTCCTAAAACCCACTAAGATGGCATCCCAAAAGCCTAAGTATGATGGCATGCACAATGATCCATTCTTGAGGCATAAAACACCAACCTCGCAATGCATGGAAAAGGTGAAAAATGTGAATGCATGGCCACACTATATGGATTGAAATCACATATGAAATGCTGCCAAATCATGAAAATGGTCCAAGCAATGCATGCTAATGACTTGAACACTCAAAGCTAACAAGCTAGATTGAACCAAGGCTATACAAAACAATGCATGCATGACCATGACAATAGAAATTAGAACTAGATCATGGTAAAACAAGGCTAAAAGCTCCTTTGAGTTGAGCCAAAACATGCAAGAATGATGGCCCAAATGCATGATGCATGTTAAGGCAAATGAGAGGATTGCACTACAAGTGCATGGTACATGCAAGATGCTATCAAACCAATTTAGAACAGAGGTATAGCATGGCAAAATAACACCAAATACTTGCTGAAATGGGGCCAAAACATGCTAAGCAAACATGCTACTAATATGAGCCATTTATACTAGCAAATGAGACACAAGGAGAGGGGGGTGTCCCTCTCCTATTCAAGACTCCAAAGCCACCTTTCTACCACTAAAAATCCTCTGGATTTCAGTGGTGAGAAGGTCATGCAAAGGCAAGAAGAAGGGCCAAAAGGGATGGCTCAAAACAAGGCCAAACAAGGCCTAAGAGGGGATAGACCACCCCTAACCAAAAAGTGACCTTAACCAAACATCACAAGAATAAAATCAAAAAATTTTGTAGTTTAGAGTTAAGCTTAAAACAATATGCAAATAGGTCTAAAAGCTTTTGCCAAAATGGGGGATTAAAAGGTAGTTTACTCACCCTTGAAGAACACCTTCAAGAACACAACTCCAGCACCCTTCTCTGATCAAAACCAGTACTCCAAAACCAACTCCTAAGGATCTCAACAACCAAAGGATGGTGTTGTAGTAGGTGTTTGTGTGTAATAGTGTGAAGAATCTACACTTTTGGGCACCAACAAGGGCTAAACAAGAGAGAGACGTAAAATATATAGAGAGAAATATAGAACTTGTATCTCAAATTTTCAGAACCTCTGGAAAGGGAGGGGAGGCTCCCTTCTTATAGAATTTCAATTCTCAAGCTTGTTCAACAAGCTTGAGTCTTGAATACAATCCCTACATACATGTGTATGGAGGATGAGAATTGTGCACACCAATTGTCACAGCTGGCAGAAAATATCTGTAAAAAGCAGATGGAAAGGTCTCGGCTCAAAAATATGGCCGATCGACCAAAGGGAGTGCCGACTGACCCAAAAGAGTGCCGATCGGCCAACACTTATGGCCGATGGCAAGAAAACATGGCCGATGGCATGAAGCCTTAGCCGATGGGTTGAGGGGATGGCCAACAAGCCACCCTCTTCCCTCAGAAACAAAACCACAAGTCCTTGGTCCACAACCAAGCACAAAACAGACAAGTTGAGAGATCCTGTGGCAAGGCACGCGACCAAGACTTTCGGGAACTCAAAACGAACACGAGCATGGATAATCATCAAGTGTTCAAATGATGACGTCCAAGTCTTGAGGAGAGTCAAATATGGGGTGTCTACACTAGGATTTCCGTGGCCTTTTCACTTGGAAGCCATCTAACATCGTCAATGCTCTCTCGATCCGGCACCTCAATAGAATTCACTTCCAACTCTCGTGGTGTCTTTGCAGCTTGGAGATAACATGCTTGTGCCGATTTTTGGGAACCGTAGATTTGTTCAACGCCTCGTTCAGTCGGGAAGCGAAGAAATTGATGATAGGTGCTTGGCATGGCCTGCATGGTGTGCAACCAAGTTCGTTCCATGATGGCAGCTTGACAACCAAGAATTCCACATCCACTGTTCGCGAGCTAGCTCGAACTGGTAGCGTGATTTTGCCCAATGGGTATTCTGGATTAGCGTTGAAGCCGAATAATGGATTAGGAGCTGGAGAAAGATCTGATTTGGTGAAGCTAAGTCTGGTGAATGTCTTGTAATACATAACTTCCCATGTGCTCCCTAGATCAATGAGTACGCGCTCAACGGTGAATCGGTTTACGCGTAACTCGATTACCAAGGGATCGATGTAAGGAAGTGTCACTCCGGCCAAATCTGAATCATCAAAGACAATGCTTGCAGCTTCATAGGGCCGTTTAGCCAGGGAGAGTTGATTTTGTGGGTTGGGATGTGACTGAATCGTATGCACCGCGGGTGCCGTTGGCAGGCTGTATATCATGTGGATCACACCGAGTGGAGGTGAATCCTGCCGTAAGGCTATTGCTTTGGTTGAGTTGCCTTTTCAGACGTACTATTGCAGCCAACCATCTTGCACCAATTCCTCCAAGTGATCCTTCAATGCATAATAACTCTCAGTATCATGGTCGTGGTCTTTGTGATACTTGCACCGCCTATCCCGTCATCTCGTGTCGGGAGGTCCCACCATTTTGGATGGCCATTTGAAGAATGGAAGGTGTTGGACTTTAGACATAGCCGCGTTGATCGGCTCCGACAACTCCGTACATTTCTTGTCCGCATGCCTTGTGCGCCTACTGTCTACTTGAAGTTGTTCACTAGCTCGGTGGGAACATTGGTCATTTGATCAGCATGAATCCCGTCTCTTGTCTCGTTTAGCCCGATGCTGTGGTTCGGGGCTCCGAGGTGGTACAAAATTTATCGGCTGAACAATTTCAGAAGGGGCCGTCATGTTGGCCTTGTTCCCAGCTTTAACTCACAAGGCGTCGTCTTCCACTTTGCAGTATTACTCGACTTTCTTCATCAACGACCAGACTGTTTTGGGGGGCCTTCTAGTCAAGGAACTGCGGAGAGCACTATTAGGATGCAAACCCATTTTAAAGGCGGTGATAGCCATGGAGTCATTGTAAGCGTCATCAACAAGATTAAAGCACTCCCAATAGTGCGTCGAATACGCTTGTAAGGTTTTTCGTGGCTGGATCTGCATTGCCCAGAGGGAGTCGGCTTGCTTCAGCTGGACCTTGTTGGTGATGAATCTTGCCCTGAAGGATTTTTGTAATTGATGGAAACTCTTAATCGACGCCGGCTCCAACTTATAATACCATCTGACTGCCAATGGTCCCAAACTACTCGGAAATATTCTACACATGAGAGCCTCGTCGTCTACATGTAGCATCATGGCTTGCTTATAATGACAGATATGGTCAGTGGGATTCGATTTCCCGTCGTACAGGGTGAATGACGGGGCTTTGAACTTCTTGGGTAGTACTGCCTTTGCAATTCGTTGCACAAAGGGATTGTGCTGGTTTTCTTCATCTGAACCACTTCGTCTTCGCTTATGCCTTAAACGTGGACTCCCATAAGAGGAACTGGTAGTTTCGAGTCGTCCCTTCTTCTTAGGCTCCGGGGATAATGAGTCAGAGTCACTGTCACTATCTTGTCCCCGAACTCGAGGTCGTTGGCCACCTTCCCTCGGAGGTCGTCCCAGATCTTGGCATACAGTTTGTTTGGACTTCGCCACTTCCAGGGCCAGATCCTGACAGAGACGCTTGTTCTCAGCGATCATGTTTTCTAACCTCTGTTCGTTCTGTTTTGCCTGTTCCATGATTGCTTGCATTGTCTTGTGTGCTAAGGTCGAGGGTGAGGTATGGGCAACTAAGTCGAAGTTCAAGGCATGTCTTGCAGTGATGTTTTTTGGTCCCAACATGTTTGTTGGAGTGAGGTCATCTCTCAATGTAGTTTCGTCAGCGACTATCGGAGGATCTTTCGTTACGCCTGCCATGGATGTAGTTGAGTATTCCCACAGACGGCACCAATTGTGGGGAAGTGGTTTTGAAATACTCTTTAGATCCAATGGGACGCTCGTGATCCTCAGCTAGTAACCTGAAAAAGAATGAACACTCCGGTCGGGGGTGCCAGAATTAGCACTCTGACGGAGAAGTCATTGTATACTCTCTAGATTGCTTGTATCTTAAGTTAAGCATACTCATTCTCACATACCTCTTTTTGTTTGTCGTTCTTCTATTTATATACGCTCTTGGTCCTCTAAGCAGGGCCCACTCTCAACCTGTCATGTGATTGTTTACTCGCCCCCCCATTATGCCGTTTTCCAACTTTCAATCGGTCCCTTGCTCAACAGATCTGTGGCCGGTCACGTTATTTGGCATCTGAAACGTCAGAGACAGGGCCGAGTACATACTATATACTGATTGGGAAGATATATACTTGGCCTATTTGCGTCTACTTATATTCAGCTACCACACTAGGGTTTGCCTAATTTCATTTTGCCGGCGCTTGGGGTGCTTCCAGGTATCGGATCCTGATCGAGAGGCCGGTAAGCCGAGCTTGGTTCCTTGGTGAGCACTTCATGCGACAGACTTTGGGCCTGCCACTACAGTCGGTTCCCTTACTACCTCTGCCTTCTATGCACGCCACAAAGAGCCTCTCCCCTCAGGAGATCACCGACCTCATGCGGGGTGCAGATGCAGATATCTTCATAGGGGAGGAGGACTATACGACATACCTCCAGACATACCTCATGCCTCCTCTGACAGGTGTTCGTGCTCCCGTGAGGAGGGCAGCTGATATTGCTTCGTCAAGCAGGGCTCAGATAGGAGATGCTCCTTCAACAAGCAGGGCCCGAGCAACGGACGCTCCTTCGACAAGCAGGGCCCAGGCACTGAGGGGTGGGGCTAGAGAGATGCATCCCACTAGACAGAGCATTGGATGGCCTGATCTTCCGACCAAGCTGACAGGTTGGCGGTACTCCGGAGGGCCTTATCCAATTCCACTTGAGCCCCCGTTGCCTGATCACCGATATGTCAGGACACCTGACTCACCACCGGTATACTTTACAACTTTTATTCATTTCATTTTCGCTCAGATACTTATTCATTCATTTACTCATGGCTTTAACTTGCATTTGCAGCCCTCCATAGAGTATGTCGAGGGGTTACTCGAGGTGATGGCCTCATTTGAGGACATGATCTTGAGGAGAGAGATGATACTGAACTCCCACGGCATTCAGGTAATTTTTCAGTTTTCTTGCATTTCGGTTATCATACTTCTGCTGATATACTGAAACTGAACGTCACAACTGAACATTTCCCCATTGCCCTGATACACTGCATGTATAGATCGCATCTGACACATTACATTCACATACTATGTCTGATTTCTGCATATACTTACTCTGCATACCATACTTGCATCTGATACATATATTATGGCTGATATATTCAAACTGCCTTTTCAAGTCACACCCCTTCAGACAAGACCATCAGAGCCTTCTCCAGCAGCAGGAAAAGAGATTCCGGCACACAGTCGAGGGAGAGGTCGGGAGCCTGTCATGCGCGATGACGATGACAAGTCTACTGAGGACAAGGAGCCAGCACGTCCCTAGTCAGAGTTATCTGAGGGTGGAGGTGATGACACCGGCTCTAAGTTCTAAGGGTGGCGACGATGCTGAGGAGGGCTCTAGAGATGGGAGTGGAGGCAGCTCTGGCTCAGATTCGGACAGTGGCGCTGATAGCGATGGCTCAAAGTCTGCTCAGCCGAGGAAGAGGACGAAGAGGGCCTCTTGATCCTGAGACGGGTGGCACCGATCCAGATGCTTTTTGCTTTGTTTCTCTTTTTGCTAGTAGTATTAGCATATTGTACAGCCTTAGGCAGTTTTATTTTCTTTAAAACTTGTACGCTTTGTAAAAAGAAACAATGATTGGAATGAAAACAGGTTTTTGTTTAAAAAGTGTTACATTTTGCATTCTGAGCATCGCATCGCACCATTTTGCACAAAAACGGGATTGATGAAAATTGAATATTTGTTTATTGTCTTAACAATTGCCTAGTTAGGTAGTGAACCAAACAAAATATAACAAACAACATAAGACAACTTAAAGAACAACTTGATAAGCAAAACAACAACTCGATAAACGAAACAAATACAACTCGATAAGCGAAACAAATACAACTCAATAAGAAAATTGCAACAACTCGATAAACAAATTGCAAACAAAACAAATACAACTGTTAAACAAAACAGCATGATGCATCCGGAGTAAAACCAAACTCAGGTTCTCAGCATTCTCACCACACAGGGAGGCCAAAGGCATGTTGCTAGAGAAGAAGAAAGATTGTCGGCCACTTAGTGGTGTCTGTTGGCCACTAAAGTGGCCGGTCAGCCACAAAAGGTGGCCGGTCAGCTACATTAACTAGCCGGTCAGCCAGTAATGCAGAGAACCTCCAGATTGCTGCCACCTGTCTTCCACTCAGTGCCTTATCTTCTACAAAAGGTAGGACTTCGTGGCTTCTTCATTCCAGCTTTGTTTTTGTTTCAAATGGAGCCATTCTTTGCCGAAAAACTCTCGACTTGGATTGTGAATTTGGATGGCTTGAAAAAGTTGAATTTTTGGGGTTTCAAGATAAATACACTATTCCCGCTGAGCCATACTTTGCTGTGTTTTCCGTTCCTCTATGCTGTGGCTAGATGTTGGAACCCGGTTACACATGTTTTTAGCTTCGGGGGACAAGAGATATGCCCCAGAACTGAAGAGTTTCAAGCTTTGATGGAATCCCGATGTGACGAGGAAATCCTAGCCTAGTTGCGTTTTGGCCACATCTAGGCTTTGGGAAGGATGTGCGGGCTCACTTTACAAGATGTCCGATCTTTGGTTCACAACAGGGAGTTGGACATCCCTAATCTCGTTTATCGATTTTCTGATGCCAGTGACCGTGACGATCGCCTTTGGCAAAGTTTTCGGGAACATGCCCTCTGCTTGCGTATGTTGGCTCATTTCCTGCTTGCCCCTGGCTTCGGAGGGTCTAGCATTTGCTTGATAGAAGTTGCCCAAGGCTAAAAAGAAGGCAAAAGCTGCATTGGCTTGACATTGGTCGAGACTTTAATGGGTTTGGATGCTTTCCATCGCCGGGAGACAACCAAGTTTGCAGGAAGTCCACTACTGTTACAAGTAATGTTTCCCACCCTTCTCACATGTGTTTCTCATATCACTCGGCCCTCAGGCTCCGTTTTTTTCTCTCAAAACCCTTTCCTCACTTTTCTCTCCACGTACACCTCTCTTTTCTTTAATCTCTCTTATCTTTCATCCCTCCCCAAGTATGGCTGATGGATAGGTTGAAAGTAGTGGACTCTTGCCCAGCATATTCAGTGCGCAGCTATTCCTTCCGTCCACGGCTAGTCGATTTCCTGAACGAGGGATGGTGGTGCCACTGGATGTGCAACAGGTCTGCTGTTGACATTGCTTGGCGTTGCCCTTGGTTTGATCTGCCTGATATGAGCTACAGCATGTCCCGGCAGCCCGGTATTTAGTTGATTGGCTTGACACACTGTGTCTTCTATTTTCCTTTCCAATTCAAGCCCCAGTTTGGGCATGATCAGATTTGCTCGGAAGAGGGGGTAGAATACCCAGCTTCATTTCCGATCCGAGGCTCACAGCTAGCTTGATATTCCACGGCGTGAAGGATGAGAGAACTTCTGGCTCCCGCTCCCAATTTCAGTTGCGCCCTTTTTGGCGAATGCATAGCTTGGCTTGAAGATGAGGCTCAGACTGGGCCTACTTTAGCATCAAAAGCTTCCACAAGCTCTGGAAGGGAGGCAGGAACACCTGACTCAAGTATGCCTCAAGTTTATTGCTTTAATCTATACTTTCAAGTTTTCCTTTTGAATGTAATAAAAAAAACTTCAATTTGTATCAAGAGTTGGGGAACTCTGTATTGAAATCAATGAAATTGAAGGTTGTGGGTACTAAAAATTTTCTATATGGTCCAAAAATGGTCTAAGTTGTAAAATGATTAATTGGAAAACAAATCAACTTTTATTAAAACTTTTCAAAACCATTTTCGATATGGATCATAACTAGACATGCTCAAAATCCATCCTTGAGATGTACAACCTTGCACCCAAAAACTGGAAAGTTGCCTCTTGTTTGAAGAGCACTGCACTGCACCAGAAATCACAACCGAACTCCTGAATGTAGAAAAGACAAAGATGACCAAAACAATCACATAGACACAATTGATTTGGAAGTGTTTATGGTTGGACTTCAGAATGAAGTTGCCTACATATCCCGAAGATGGGAATCAAGCCTTACGAAGTTCGGTTCAGGTTCACTCGGGTGTTAACACTTTCCTTTTGCGCTCTAACTTTTGCCAAGGCCGCCCTTTCTAGGTTTTCAACCTTGCGATCTTAGTTTTTCTTATTTCAAATTTTTTGGGCCCTAATTTTTGCCTAGGTTGCCCTTTCAGGTTTTTGGCCTAGCGAGCCTCTCAAGGGTAGTATTTCTTCAACTTGTCCATGTTGATTGGTTGGGAGAATTCGAGGCCATCTAAGTCCATAAGAACGATAGCTCCACCCGACCAGATTGATTTGATGATGTAAGGACCAGTCCAATTAGGTCTGAACTTGCCTCTAGGGTCATGGATGGGAGCTCAGTTGTCTTTGAGCACCAAACCCCCTTATTTTAGATTCCTAGACTTAACTTTCTTGTTGAAAGCCCTAGCAATTCTGCGTTGATAACCTTGGATGTGGTACAGTGCTTTCAGTCTCCTCTCGTCGAACAGCATAAGTTCCTCAAACCTACTCTGCTGCCAATTTGCTTCTGCGGTCTGGCACTCAGCCATTACCCCCAGCGACGGAACCTTAACTTCGATCGGCAGAACAACCTCCATCCCATAAACCAAAGAGTACGGAGTTGCACCAGTAGAAGTCCGAATTGATGTCCGGTAGCCCCAAAGAGCAAATGGCAGCTTATCTGGCCAGTCCCTGTAGGTTTCCACCATCTTCTATAGAATGTGCTTGATGTTCTTGTTGGCGGCCTCAATAGCTCCATTGGTTTGTGGCCGATATGTAGATGACTTATGAAAAGCCACGTTGTATTTCTCTAACAAGTCGATCACCTCCTTCTTGAAGTGGGAACCATTGTCTGAAATAATCTCATTCGGGACTCCATAACGACAGATGATGTTATTCCTGATGAACTTAGCTACAAGTGATGCTTTCAGCACTACGTAGGATTGGGCCTCGATCCACTTTGTAAAGTAGTCTATTGCCACCAGGATGTGCTCATGCCCGTTCGACCCCTTCAGAGTAACTGCCTCAATAACATCAATGCCCCAGACTGAAAATGGCCATGGTGAAGTCATGTTGTACAGCTTCGGCGGTGGGATGTTCATGCAATTTGCATGGATCTGGCATTTGTGGCATCGCTGAACAAAAGTAATGCAATCCTCCTCCATGGTTGACCAGTAGTAACTCGGTCTGAGAATTTTCCAAGTTAGCATCACTCCACACTCTCCTCCGTGGATGGCCTCCATTAGGCGCTTTGACTCTTCAGCATCAACACACAGTTTATGCATTCCCAAATGGCCTCGTTTGTACAATTTACCCCCGCAGACAATAAACTGAGTAGCCATTCGCCGTATTGCCCTTTTATCTTTGGCATTCGCCCCTGGTAGATAAGCCTCCTTTTCCAAGAAGTTCCAGATATCATGATACCAGGGGTTCTGATCTTGTACTTCGTCTATGGTGGCGATCAGCTCGTAGGCCGGCACATACCTCTGTTAAATGATGATTGGATGTATCCGGACTCCCAAAGGGATGTCTATCATGGAAGATAGAGTTGATAAAGCGGCAGCGAACCTGTTGCTCTCTCTTAACAAATGTATGAAGGTTAGCTTCTCAAACAGCAGAATTAGAATGTCCAGGGTTTGGTGATAGATTTTCATCCTTTCTTCTTTATCCTTCCAGTCTCCTTTTGCTTGAGACACAACCAGGTTCGAGTCCTTAATGACATGCAACCTTTTTGCCCTTAGTTCCAAGGCGGCTTCTAAGCCAACGATACATGCCTCGTATTCTGCCTCGTTGTTTGATACTTTAAACTGGAGTTTGAAAGCTAAAGGTATGTGGGAATTGTCGGGTGCTATCAGCAACACCCCTATCCCATACCCGTACTGATTAGACGCTCCGTCAAAGTACATAGTCCAGATCTCTTCCTTTACCTGCAGAATGGCCTCATTTGGAAACAGATACTCTACTGCTTTGTCTCCCTCCACTGGGTGATCGGCTAGGAACTCCACTACCACTCTCCCTTTCACAGACTTGCGAGTCATATACTTCAAATCAAATTTGGAGAGAAGAAGCAACCAATAGGCTAGCCTGCTCGTAAGCGTTGGTTTCTCGAACAGATATTTGACGGGATCTAATCTCGAAACCATAATTACGGAGTGAGCTAATAAGTAATGCCTCAACTTCCTGGTAGCCCATACCAAGGCCAAACAAGCCTTCTCCAGCGGAGTGTAGCGGGTCTCATATTCCAGCATCTTCTTACTCTGGTAATAGATGGCCTTTTCTACCTTATCCTCAGATTCCTGTGCAAGCATGCAGCCCATTGTCGTGTTGGTTACTAATAGATACAAAATCAATGGCTTCCCTAGCTCTGGCGGTGACAACACAGGTGGGTTCTGTAGATACTGCTTGATCTGCTCGAAAGCAACTTGGCATCGGTCATCCCGTTGAAATTTCTTTCCTTTCTTCAAGAGACCAAATAGTGGTTCACAAGTCAAGGTTAATTTTGCAATAAACCGTCTTATGAATTGCACTTTACCCAAAAAGCCTCGCACCTCCTTTTCAGTCCTTGGTGGTGGCATTTCTAGGATGGCCTTGATTTTGAAAGGATTGACTTCGATGCCCCTTTGTGTATTCAAGAACCCCAGTATTTTCCCTATTGTGACACCAAAAGTACATTTCTGAGGATTCAGTCGCAACTGATACTCTCTGATCCGTTGAAAAATTTCTTCAAGGCGGTTTAGTGGCCTTTTCTTTCCTTGGACTTGACAATCATGTCGTCTACATACACCTCAACCTTTTTGTTGATAAGTAGCCCCGGCATTCTTCAGGCCGAACGTCATTACCCTGTAGCAGCAGGTTCCCCACGGGGTGGTGAAGGTAGTCCTCTCTCTATCTTTAGGTGCCATTAAAATCTGGTTGTACCCGAAAAATCCATCCATAAATGAGAGCAACGCATGCCCCATGGTGAAGTCCACCAATTCGTCGATATGCGGCAGAGGAAAGTCGTCCTTCGGACTGGCTTTGTTCTAATCTCTGAAGTCCACACATACCCGAATTCTGCCATCTTTCTTTGGCACCAGAACTATATTGGCCAACCAAGTAGGATACTCAGATACTAACAGGAACCTTGCATCAATTTGCTTGGTGACCTCTTCCTTGATTTTCAGAGCCCAATTCGGGCGTATTCTCCGAAGCTTCTGCTTGACGGGTCGGGCATCAGGGTCAAGAGGGATCCAGTGCTGTACAATCTCAGGATTGATTCCAAGCATGTCTTCGTAGGACTATACGAAAACATCTTTGAAATCTTTTAATAAAGTGACTAAGCGCTCACATTTCTCCGAAGACAACGTGGACCCGATCTAGACCAGACGCTGATCCTTCTCAGTACCAACGTTAATTGAAGTGATTTCATCAACCAAAGGTTTTAGAAACCTCCCTTGCTCTTGATTAATCAAATGTTTCAAAATCTGAGGAATTTCTTCCTCGTCGTTTTCATTAAAATTTTGAAAGTCCTAATTAATGCAATAAACGAGCGGCACAGAAAAGTACTCAAAAGCAACAATGGTACCATTCTCATTAACAACTTCCAGTTCGTCTGATTCTTCGGTTACAACCGACTCAAAAGAAAATGAAAAAGACGACCTGGACAAAACAACGGCATCCGGGTTATTAGCCCCAGGAATACCGGACTCTGACTCAAAAGAACTAGAATTTGATTCTAACTCCACAGACTTTGTGGAATCAGATTCCGGTTCACTACCTTACTTAGAACTGCTAGATAAAAAGCCCTCCACGTACTGCCAAACGAAGGAGGGTAGGATAGATGCATCGAAAATTCCAGAAGAAGGGCACACAGCCGATTAATCTCCAATCATGGAAACAGAGAAGTCATCCCCCAAGCACTCCGGTGTGATTTGAGGATCTGAGAGGAGACAAGCCACCACTGCTCCTATCTCGAGTTTTATGCTATCGAACTCATCCTCTTTGCACTATTTAGCCTTAGCTAGTAGGTCAGTCTGCTCTTCTGTAACTTCATCCCCTTGCAACTGTGGGTCGAAAAATATTTCGAAGCCAGGCAAACACCGCTTCTCAGAATTCAGCCATGGCTCTGGAAAGCCACAAAACAGGAAATCTTCCCCCTTCAGGACAAAGCGTCCATTCAAGGTTCCTTGAATAGGTCTATGCACCAACTCGTAGTGCTTCTGGCTCTTCCGGCCATTTCCTTTCCCTTCCTTACCCAATTCTCTTTAGTAGGCGTGTAACCTAGACCAAAGGTATAAGGGTTGTGCAGCACTTCGCCTAACGTAGTGACGCTTTTCCAACCACTCCCTCCCAATCCCATTCTGGGTACATGTTGAAGCTTATTCATGAGGTAGACTGGTTGCGCACTGACATATAGTCCCTCATTAATAACCAGAATATCCTGCACTACCCGGGTCTCGGCCAAGGTGAACCTAAAAAAAAAAGACATCCTCCTCGCCGTGCACAATTTTCAAGACCGGTGTAGTAACTTCCGACGACGGATTGTCACGATCCGAACCCGCCCCTATGGGTTAAGGACTTAACCGGCCAGTAATCCTAAGATTACCTACGGCCTCAAACCAAAACAAACGTAACTCGTCAGAGTATAGGGGCCAACGGAAGCAAAAATTTTAAACTTTTTCCATAGAGCCGTGCTTATATGCACATCAAAACAAACCATACGTAGGCACATTAATAACTCACAATAAAAACATAATACCAAAAAGTTTTGCACAATAGGATCATTCGAGTCTAAGTCAACCTATCTCAACTATATACAGATATACACAAAGTCCTCGCCCACATGACAAAATATCATACATAACAAAATGGCAAAGACGGGTCTCGTACGTGAGACACAAGGGTTGACTCTCCAAAACCTTTGTTGTTCCTGACAGACTTCACTGGGACTGGGTTTGGACTTCTCTTGGCTCACCTAAAAACACATGAATGAGCGTGAGCGATAGCCTAGTGAATAATATCAAATACAGAAGTTCTACAAACGATGTGTAGAACAACATGCTCCAAACGGCCTTGGGCCCAATTCATATTTCTATTTAACATATATATACATAATTTAGGTCAAGTGACCATGGTTCCAAACATACCGGCCTTTGGCCCATTTCTCTTTCCATAACAAACTGGCCCTTGGCCCATTCAGACTTTCGTTCATGTCAAAACGGCCTCTGGCCCATTCATTCATGTCAAAACGGCCTCTGGTCCATTCATTCTATTATTCAGATAGAACTGTTATTCGTGTCAAACTATTACTTATATCAAACTATCATTCGTGTCAAACTATTATTTATGTCAAACTATCATTCGTATAAAATTGTTATTTATGTCAAACTATCATTTCATGTCAAACTGGCCTTTGGCCCACTCAAGTAACAAATTGGCCTTTGGCCCATCTAAATGACAAACTAACATTTGGCCCATTCAGACTTTCATTCATGATAGAACGGCCTCTGGCCCATTCATTCATGTCAAAACGGCCTTTGGCCCATTCATTTGTGTCAAAACGGCTTCGGCCCACTCATTCATGCCAAAACGACCTTTGGTCCATTCATTTATGCCAAAACGACCTTCGGTCCATTCATTTATGTCAAAACGACCTTCGGTACATTCATTTATGCCAAAACGACCTTCGGTGCATTCATTTATGTCAAAACAACCTTCGGTCCATTCATTTATGCCAAATCGACCTTCGGTCCATATTTATATCAAACTGGCTCATAGGCCTTTCATATCAAATTGTGTCCACCATTCAAATTAATGAACTTTACAAAAACTTACATAGAAGTAGCCATTGGATAATAACATATGTCAGATATTACTCACAATGATCGGTTGGTTGAATTGCCCTAGAGCTTGACCCTACATATCACGTAACACATATGGGTCACAAATAATTCAATCCGTTCTTTAATTCACATATTCCTCTTTGGGCTTCATTCTTATTTCTTTAATTCAATTACAATGCTCAATGTATGCCTAAGAGTGCTTAGAAGTGAAAGGGAACGGAAAAACAGAACACAAAATACATTTTCAAAATTTCAGAAAACAGGGTCCCCGCTCGAGCGTGAAATACCCTTTCGAGCGGACCCTAAAACCTAAAAATCTTGGTTGCATGAAAAATACGCTTGAGCGTTAAATAAAGCGTTCGAGCGGAAGGCCTGTCTACAAAGCTTCCCCGCTCGAACGTGAAATACCCAGCTCGAGCGGACACCAAGTCTGCAAAAAGTACTAGGAGCACGTATTTCCCGCTCGAGCGGCACTTCCCCCGCTCGAGCGGACATCAAAATTCTGGGTTTCCCAGATTGTGTTCTTGAACTCCAATTCGACCTTCAAGCCAACATTTCTTGCATGCAATGGCTCAAATCTCAAATATAATTATACTAACATGGTATAAACCCCAAATTACAACCCAATGAAGCTTAATTTCATAAATAAATCACATGCATGCCCCAATCTCCCATCAAACTCATTCTAACATAACAAATTGATGCATTTAAGCTCATATTCTCATGAATTGTACATGCATGTGCTATACAACCCTTACTCTCAACTTAGATGATGAAAAGGTAATCAAAACATGAGCTTCAACTACAAATTCACAAGGATCATACCCGTTGAGCTCAAATATGCAATATTCAAAGCAATTACACACATGCATGCACATATGGGTCTTCATTACAACAAATTCAACTGAATTTCCTTATGATCAAACTAATCCATGTTCTTGACCCTCTTCCAAACTTGAATTCACAAGATGATGACTAAAAATACATAAATTACTCACCAAGGAGCTTAATCTTCCAAACTCTAGTCAATTCTTGGACTTAATCTTCAAGATTTCCAAGCCTTGAGCCAAGCTACACAATTCTCTCTCTCTCTCTCTCTCTCTCTCTCTCTCTCTCTCTCTCTCTCTCTAAGGCCGACCCTCTCCTTTCTTTCTTGAGTTAGCATCAGCCAAAATGATATATGGAAAAGGAATTTATTATAATAAGGCCCCTATTTAGTCCCACTCAACACATTATTTCATTATAAACAATTGGGCACTTAATTCATTAATTTAATCAGTCTAATTTGATCTAAATCAATTTCCAATTAAATTTCACCATAGGTTCTAAGAATTATGCCAACCACAATGGCGTAATCAATTTGGGTTACGTGGCGATAGATAGGCCTTCAATTTAATTTCCGAAGCGGGAGAATCAAACAGATATTCCTATGGTCAACAGATAGAAATTCAAAACCACATATTTTCACATAATGGCACATGAAATCATATCAATCACATAATTATACTCATATTAAGGACCAATTGACATATTACGGAACAGGGGCATCACACGGATGTATGGAAGAGTTCCCAAAAACAATAGCTACCCTCTTCCCATGGGGGTACTTCAGCATCTGATGCAGAGTGGAAGAGACAACTCTTACTTGGTGTAGCCACGGTCATCCAAGGAGTAAATTAAAGGTGGCTGGAACATCCAAGACATGAAACTCGATGTACTGTTATGCCGGGCCGACCTGAGTTCTAATTCGAACCGTCCCTATCATTTCCCGACTTGTATTATCATAAGCCCAAATCACCTGGGCTGTTGGTGCAAAATCTGCCGGCTTCAAACCGATGGCGTAGGCTGTGCACAACGGACACACATTGATTGCAAATCCCGTATCAACCAGGACAAGTGGTATCCACTTCTCTTTACACACCACAGAGATATAGAGTGGCTTGTTGTGCTCAGAGCCCTCAGGCAGCAATTCTTTATCTGTGAAGGTCAAAGTCAGTGAAACTCCACCTCGGAACAGGAGTCCCACTAACTGCTCGGGGGTTGTATCAATAGAAAGCTTAGCCTTGTCCATTGCTGATAGGCCGGCTTGTCTATGCACCCTTGAGGCCATGAGCAATCCCCAAATGGAGATGTCTGCTTGAATTTTCTTCATCTGATTTAGTACAGCTTCCTCCTCTAGCAATTTATATTTTTTCTTTTCTGCTTCCTTGTCTTTTCCTGATGCCTCTAGCTAGTCCAAATGTGGCGGCTTGAAGTACCGCCCACTCTGGGTCATGTGATCGACCTCCCCAGTGTACCAAGTATCGTCTGGTTGATTCTATCCCAAGTCCTCATTAGTATGGGTGAGACGCAAATCATCGCCTTCCCACCACATCCCTTCAGCAACTATAGACACCCCATTTTTGACCGCCCTTAAGACTTGGGCACTACTAATTGTTTACTTGGTGATGAAAAGTGTGCAGTGCAAAGGTTCAATTTCTTCAGCAAGATAAGTGTCAAATCCCAACCTCACATCCCTTTTTGGACCAAAACTATTTTGACTAAATGATTTTGAGACCTTAAAACCCTCTCTTTCAAAATAGCTTTTAAAAAAGTTCCAACGATGTTTCGACGCTCGCATTTTGTTAAATGTTGCGCTTTTCTGTAAACCGAGCAAGGACAAAGTGGAAATGAATGAAAGAGAGGTGAACTGTTTAAAAATCTTTCAAAACATGTTGTTTAGGGGTTTGGATTTGAAGAAAAGAGGAGAGGAGAGAAGAAGACAAGTTGGAGAAGAAGTTTGGTATGAATTCGGGTAGGATCGAAACTGAGCAGTCTCCACTCAAATAGGCATAACTTTTTTCACACTTGGAATTTTGAAGTGAGGTTGCCACCATTGGAAATAAGACTTCTAGGGCTTCAATTTAGGCTGAAGAATGACCTACCAATGAGTCCAGATAAAGGAGTTATGTCCATTTGAAGTTGGGCCCAAAAAGCAGATTTTTCTATCCAACCAGAGGTGGAAGTTTCTGACCATGAATGGGATTTTTTGGCCATGTGCCGGCCATGAATGGCCAATGCTGGCCTCCTACCGTCCAAGAGTGTCCCATGCCAGCCAACAATGATCAAGTGTTGCCCATCAGTGAAGAAGTGTCGGCCATTGATGCAAAAAAGCAGTTTTTGGCAGATATTTTTGCTCCAGCTGTTCCAGCTGTCTCTCTTGAGATATTTTTGACCAAGGCTTGCACTTTTCTATATATAAAGGGCTTCTCTATGGTTTTAGATGTTAGAACAATTTAGAAAAAGGTTGGGAGCCTCTCTCTCTAAAACCTCTCTCTAGATTTCTCTCCCTTGAGCATTTGTGCTTGAAGGCTTGCATACATCAAACTTTAGCTTATTCATCCTTGATAAAAGTGGTGTAAATTTGGGCTGAGGTTGCTTGAAGCCCTCTTGGAGCTTCCTTGGAGCTCTTGAAGGTCAATTGGCTTGGTTTTGTTGCTTAAGTGTTGTCTTTCCTTCAAGAGGTATAAGACTCACCCTTTAAGCTTATTTTGCACACTTGTTTTGCCACCTTTGTAAACTATTTTTGAGCTGGTTTTCAACTACAAATTTTTTTTTTCAGTCCTAAAAATGGTGGTTTGAGCCCATTTTGTGTTAGGGGGTTGTCTCTCTCTTTTGTTCCTTAGCTTGTATAGCTTTGTTCCATCTTTTAAAGCCTTTAAAACAATCACTTTTTGTCCTTTTAACCACTGAAATCCAGGGAATTTACAGTGGTAAAAACTTGGTTTTGAGGACCAAAATAGGAGGGGGTGGCCTCCCCTCCTTGTTTCCCTTTTACATGTGTTGTTAGCCTAATAGTTGAGCATGTTTTTCTACCATCTCTTAGCTTGATCTCAGCATGTTTTTGGCCTTATTTCAGCATGCTTAAACTCTATTTTTGGCTGGCTTGGCCACTTCTTGCTTGCTCTTTTGTACTTGTAGTGAAAATCTTGCTTACTAGCCTAGCATACTTGATGATTTAGCCTATCATTCTAACATGTGTTAGCCTAACTTCGGCATGATTTTATCAATGATTTAGCATGCTTTAACTCTGTGTTGAGTGGTTTTGGTCATATGAGACTTACTATGCATGGTTGTAGTGGAAAGGCCCTTACTAGCTTTGAGTTTTAAGGCCATTAGCATGTTGTGCTTGTGTTGATTGCATGTTTTGGCATCATTTAGCATGTGGTTTCAAAGCATATTTCTCTGTCACACACTCATATGTATCACTCCTTCATGGTGTTTGAGAGTTGTGCCTTATGCCTTGTTTATGAGCCAATACATGAGCATGTCTTTCTTGCCTTTCATGCTACCATCTTAGCTCATTTTGGCCACTATTTTGGCATGTTTGAGGTTTGCCCATGGTTGGTTTGGCCCTTTGAGTGTAGTATTGCATGCTTCTAGTGTAAAGCTCTTCACTAGTCTTAATGCTTAAGTCTCTTAACATGTTGTACATGAGTTGTTTGCATGTTAGAGTCTTGTGTTTCATACCATTTCAGCATTGAAATTCTACCATCTCCCTCATTTCTTCACTTTTGATTTGTTTTGAGGCTTGGTTATTCTTAAAGTTGTGCTTAAGTTATGGGAATGAGGCTTATGCTTAAATGGCTTTAACCCTCTTTTGAAGGTTCCTCCTAGTCAAAGGCATGGTCTCATCCATGTCTTAAGTCATCTTTTGATTGACCTTCCTCTCATTGGAGGACTTTCACATTGGACAAATCAATTAAAGAATGGTTTGATAACTTAGAATTGAATCAAGTAAAACATGCCAAGATAAGCATGTTATGTGTGCATTGCATTGGGTTCAATCTGACGTTATATTGAACACAAGGTGAATTGGTCCATTTCATACTCAAAGTGATGAAAATGAGCCAATTCCTTTTGTCTCCATTGCCTTTGATCTTCCATGATAAGGTAGTGGTCCTAGACTCTTGTTTGTCTTGCATTTATTGAATGTGTGCAAGTTGGATCTTTGGCCATCATGCATTGTATGCCTGATTGATGATTTTGGATCCAATAGTGCCTCTCCCTTGATGTTTTGAAATGATAAGGAGGGGCACAGTATATACATGTCCTTGGGAGACTTTCCTTTTTCCTTTGTTTTGTGCTCTGTTGCAGTTTGGTGTTACAGCACACCAGTGGCCGACACCCTTTCACTGTTGGCCGGCACCTTTGCATTGTTGGCCGGCAGAGGCACACTCTTGGCTGGCAGATGGCCGGCAACGAGAAATCATGGCCGGCAAGCCACTAGTGCACTCTCCAGCAGTGATTTGGTAAAATGGTGCAGAGAGTTCTTGGAGACACCCTGCAAACAGAGCCTCTAAAGAGCAAACTAGAAAGCTTTTCGAAGCGAAAACCGAAGCATGTATGTTCAACTTCTTCAAACAGAGATGAGGCAGCATAGTTTAATACTTTTCTTATTAGATAGCATGAATTTGTAATTTAATTAATTAGTGTGCTAATTAGTTAAGTGTTGTAATAATTAGTAAGTAGTATACTAGTTATTCGATTGATTTGTAATAATTAGTCTAATTAGTTTAATTAGATTAGTTTGCCTAGCTTAGCTTAGATTAGCTTAGCTCCTATTCATTCGGACCCTCCTTCGAGAGAGCACAATGTTGTAATAAGTGTGCGTGCATGTCTTCCAACCCCACGTCTTTCTCCCTTTGATTTAACCGCTTTCGATAGTTAGATTAGGGCATATTTCGATTAGCATACCTTATGCTTGCATGTTTGCATCATTCATTTGTCTTGCATGCATCGGGCTCGGCGCATCATTCAAACTGCATTGTATTTCAATACCTCTTTGAATACGTGTATCAAATTGTTGCAAATCATATGTCATCGTAGATAGCCAAGCCTATTTAGTTGCATTATTTCATGTGTTGCATTAGGCATTTTGCATAGTTAGGATCATGCATATTTCTAACTAGCTTTTATTTTAGTTTGGAGTACACTGTAAGTCTTTACGGTTTAACATCCTTGCATGAGTGTGAGTGTTGGCATGACATCATGCTTGCCATGAGGCTATTGGCTTAATTGATAAACTGTATGAGTGCCTATAGATGAAAGCTTCATTGCTTGAATTGGGACAATTCAACAAATGTGAGTTTTAAGCCCACTTTGCAAAGTGGCAAATCATCATGTTTTAAGCCCACTTGAGGGTGGCAAATCTGTGCTTTAGCCCACTTAAGGGTGGCATTTTCAAACCATTTTCAAAAAGTAAACACGAGTTGTTTTGTTCCAATTCTCGTGATTGAGTCTATACTTGTATGCTGTGCACATCACATAGTAAAGTTAGATTAATAACCAGATAAGAACACATGTGTTTTTAAAACAATATATCATGTTTAGTAGAAGCCGATCTTTGATTGGGCGAACGGGGGTGCTCATGTTATGACCTTCCCCTTTCGTACCCAAGTTCCCGAGCCGAGGCAACTTTGGTGATGACGGACACGTGGCCTTTAGCACAAGTCAGGGTTTCCTAAATTTCCCAAAACAAAATATCTAGGTGGTGACTATGTAATCTAGCAAAGCAGTCCATGTTTGGCGCTTTTTGATTCAAAATTGATTTTTCAAAACCAATTGCCAGATCTGGACTCTTTGGTGATTTATCAGTCTTGCATTGCACTTTGCAAGATTAGATTCAGAATCGTGACGAGAGTCCGAACTGTAGGACGACCAATTCGCGCCTTCTCCGAAAGAGGGGACGAGCGTAGAAAGTCGGGTGCCACAGCAACCGACAAACAAATGTTCGGTTTCGCTGTAATTGTTCCCATGTTCTCAACATATTCTATCCCCGCAGGACCCTTGGCTTTTCTAGCCCTCTGATCATTCTCAATTCTCTCCTGCTTGAACCGCTTCAGTGCGACCTCCTGTTCTGTGTCAGCTGTACACAAACTGCCCAATTCTTGAGCAAAATTCTCTGTATCGGTGCTCTATACTTGACTGCCCTCCGTCTCGTAACCGGGGGTAATGAAGCAAGCACTGGTTGTCCTCCAATAAGATCCTTAGATCGGTGAATCCTCCTAACTCTAGTCTAGAGTGCTCAGGGGGTATCTGCCTCGTCGGAAGCAATTGTGATACACTACCTTGCAAAAAGAAAAATAAAGAAAAAAGGAAACAACAATCAGAAAACGGACAGCATCTCGGCTTAGATAAAGACAACACACAGTTGAAATCATAAGCTGGACAATCTGTACACAAACACTGATTTTTGCCCCCAAATTTTTGCCTCAAATCTGATACCCTCAAACACTGATGTCCTCAGACTGATACCTAGACTTGCAACTGATACATACATTCCTGTAGAGACACACCCTAACAGCACATATCAAGCAAGTGAGAGCCAAAACACCCCTATAGTGGGGTAGGGTTTCCCAGTCCTATTTTCGTCAGGAGCTAGGGTTTCACTACGCACTTATGCAGTTTCATACAATCCTGCATTTGGGTGAGCAACCTGTCCTAGTTTGGAACAATCTCTATGGCTTCCGATATGCAACTAGGTCAATTGGTCAAAAAGGGTGCCTCAAGAAGACCACCTAATATACCTCTCGCACCAAACACTGAGAAGTGAAAGGTGGATCAAACAGTACAGCGATGATCCAGATCTAAGGTTTATGTTCCCATTATAGAAGAGCCTGCAACTGGTCAGCATTATCACACGCTTTTCCAAGCAAGCCTCCGACAAACTGTTCAGGAATAGCAGATGGCAAACATTGTGACTCAGGCGCACCTATGCAAATGCAATGCAAAGAAACACATAAATGTAGATAAAACAACGTATCATGAGTTCGAGTCAAGTTCTCTTAATCCCCAGCAGAGTCGCTAGAAACTGTGGACTCGACTTTCTTCGTGCCCCCCCTTTCGGAGGGCTCGAATTTGTCTCCTACAGTTTGGACTCCTGTCACGGTTCTGAATCTAATCTCACAAAGTGCAATGTGAGACTGATAAACACCAAAGAGTCCAATCCGGAAAATCATTATGGAAAATTGATTTTAGATCAAATAATGCAAAAACTGGACTGCTTTGCCAGATTACAGAGTCGCCACCAAAATATTTTATTTTTTGGAAAATTTAGGAAATCCTAACTCGTGCCAAAGACCACGTGTCCGTCATCACCAAAGTTGCCTCGGCTCGAGAACTTGGGTACAAGAGGGGAAGGTCCTGAAATGAGCACCCCCGCTCGCTCGATCAAAGATCGGCCTCTACTAAGCATGATATGTTGTTTTATAAACACATGTGTTCTTATTTCGGTTATTAGCTAACTTACTATGTGATGCGCACACAAGTATAGACTAAATCACAAGAATTGGAACGAATTCAACTCATGTTTTCTTTCGAAAAGGGTTTGAAAGTGTCACTCTCAAGTGGGCTAAAGCGCAGATTTGTCACCAAACATGATGGGCTTAAAACATGATTTGTCACTTCGCAAAGTGGGCTTAAAACTCACATTTGATGAATTGTTCCAATTCAAGCAACAAAGCCTTCATCCACAGGCATTCATGCAGTTATAGCTGTTAAGCAAATAGCCTCATGACAAGCATGCTGTCATGGCATCACTCACACTCATGCAAGTATGCTAAAGCGTAAAACTTACAGTGTACTCCGAGCCAAAACTACAGCTAGTTAGAAATATGCATGATCCTAACTATGTTATATACCTAATGCAACACATGCAATAATGCAACTAAATAGGCTCGACTATCTAAGATGGCATATAATTTACAACACTTTGATAGTATGCTGTTAAACACGTATTCAAATAAGTGTATTGAAATACAATGCAGTTTGAATGATGTGTCGAGCCCAGTGCATGCAATACAAATGAATGATGCAAACATGCAAGCATAAGGTATGCTAATCAAAACGTGCCCTAATCTAACCATCAAAAGCAGATAAATAAAAGGGAGAAAGACGTGGGGTTGGAAGACATGCACACACTCATGCACACTTATTACAACATTATGCCCTCTCGAAGGAGGGTCTGAATAAATAAGCTAAGCTAGACTAAGCTAAGCTAGTTATTAGAAAATGAAACTAATTAACTATTCTAGTTAATTAATTATTACAACACAATCGAATAACTAGCTATGCTAAGCTAATTAAAATATTACAAAATGAATTGATTAACTAGTTGCACAAACTAATCATAAGCAATAAAATGGCCTCGCGGGCGAGGGAGACATGCATGCTCAGCTGGCTTCCTCCTGAAAATGCACCGCTTTGCCTTCAGCTGCCTCTATATGCACTCACCGTGATTTTTGAAAATTGTGCCAATCTTCATACTGCCTCTGCTCCAACACAGGAACCCTCTTGCATAAAAATGAACTGGTGGCCTGTCGGCACAAAAGGTGGCTATTGGCTACCCTAACTGGCCGGTCTGCTAGTTTAGGTGGCCAGTCGGCTACCTCAAGTGGCCGGTCGGCCACCTGCTTTTCCAAAATTCTGTTTTTGCTATAATAGAGAACAATAAAGGCAAAACAAGGCATTTTGCAGGAAATGTATGTACTGCCATTCTCCTCATCATTTCTCAAGCTCAAAGGAGTGTGACGCTTGGCTCTCAAGCCACCAATCAAGCATCTCAATGCCAAGAAATGTGACACGTTTCATCACTTTGAGTATGCAACGTCTCACATTTCTTGTGTTTGGATTAGCGTCCTATCCAAACACATACAATGTAACACAAATGCTTATCTTTTTCATGTTTTACTTGGTTCATTTTGTTTGCACATTTTAAATTACCGATTAATCCTTTAACCGATTAAGTCCAATGTGAAAGTCCTCTAATTGAAGAGGGGTCAACCAAAGGATGGTTTAAGACATGAGAGAGCCCATGCCTTTGGCTAGGAGGAACCCTCAAAAGAGAGTTAAAGCCATTGAGCACAAGCTCTATCTCAAGCTTAAACACAATCATAAGGTTAATCAACCCTCAAAACAAATAGAAAAATGAAGAAATAAGAGAGGTTGCAGACTTTTAGTGCTGAAATGGCATCACAAATAATGCTAAAACATGCAAGCAACACATGTACAACATGTCAAGGGCCAAAAGCATTGATACTAATGAAGAGCACTATACTAGAGGCATGCATTATCAAGCTTAAATGACCAAACCAGCTCTGGATAGAGTTAAATCATGCCAAAATAGTGGCTAAAACATGCTGAAACTTAGGCACAAAAGGCAAGAAAATCATGCGCACATGTTGGCGCGTAAGCAAGACACAAAGCACAACTCTTAAAAGCAATGAAATAGTGATATATGTGAGAGTGTGACAATGATATATGCACTGAAATAACATATTAAATGATGCTATATCATGCAATCATCTCATGCAAAGCATGTTGGAGGCCTTGAAACACAAAGCTAGTGAAGCCAATTACGCTATAGCCATGCAAGGCAAAGCACATATGACCAAGACCACCCAAAATACAGTTAAAGCATGCTAAATCAGCAGTTAAAACATGCTGGAATCAAATTAACACAAGCCAAAATAATAGGCTAAATTATCAAACATGCTAGGTTAGTAAACATGATTGCACTACAAGTATAAAAAGCAAGCAAGAAGTGTCCCAACCAAACAAAAATAGAGTTGAAGCATGTCAAAACAAAGCCAAAAACATGCTTGAACTAAGCTACAAAAAGGTAGAAAAGCATGCTTACATCTTAGGCCATCTACACATGCAAATAAGATACAAGAAAGGGAGGCCACCCCCTCCTATTTTGGACCTCAAAACCAACTTTTTGCCACTGATATTCCCCTGGAATTCAGTGGTTAAAAGGCCAAGAAAAGGGATTTCAAAAGCTTCGAAAGATGGTTCAAAAGGCTTTACAAGCCAAAGAGCAAATAGAGAAAACCACCCCCTAACTAAACAAGACTCAAAACATCATTTTAAACCCTTAAAAAGTAGAGTTTTTTAGAGGTTAAAACCAGCCTCAAAATAGCATGCAAAGGTGGCCAAACAAGTGACTAAAGCAAAGCTTAAAAGGGGCAAGTCCTTAACCTGGAAGCATAGCACTAAAACAGCAACAATTCTAAGCCAAAAGCAAGTTTAAGACCTCCAACCAAGCTTCAAAGAACCTCAACTCCAAAGTGAAGGTGTTTGGTAAAGGGTCTTAGTGTAAAAGTGTAGAAAATTCTCACTTTCAAGCACAAAATAGGGAGAGAGAATTCTAGAGAGAGAGAGAGAGGAAAATTTGTTCACAAATTTTTGTAACCCCTCAAATGGGGGAGAGACCTCCCCTTGTATAGGAATACAAGCCAAAGGCTTGCTTCCATCCCTTCATATACGTGTATGGAGGATGCATTCAGTGATTAACAGTTGGCATATAAAATATCTGAAAAATGAGAAAAATGGCCGCCCGGCCACCTTCCCTAGCCAACCGACCACTTCAAGTGGCCGACAAGGGGGAAAAGTGGCCGACAATAGCCAAAAGTAACCAACAAGGCTCTTTTCCCCTCCAGGAAAGGGGCACCAAGGTCTGGCCCAAAAACAAGGCCAAAACACAGAGAGTTTAGAGGCTCAAAGACAAGGCGTTTCGCCGAGAGCTTCAGGCACTCAAAACGAGCACAAACATGTACAATCATCGAATGCGCAAACGATGACATCTGAGTCTTGAGGTCGGTCAAAAATGGGGTATCCACAGCTACCGGCTAGAGATAGAGCTTACCGGCCATAGAGGGTGGCCTGCCGACTGCCAATGTGACCCGTCAGCCACCTACTGGCTATCAAATGTGAGAATCGCCAGATTGTTGACAACTAGCTTCCACTTAAAGCCTTATCTTCTACAAAAGGTTCAGCTTTGTGAATTCTTCTCTAGAATTTCATTTTAGCTGCAATTTCTTCCACAAATGGAGCCATTTTTTGCTGAAAAGCTCTCAAATTGGAGAGTGACTTTAGATGGCACGAAAAAGGTAAATTTTTGGGGTTTCGGCATAAATGTACTTTTTTCGCTGAGCCGAATTCCACTTTTTTTTTCCATTTCTCCATGCCGCAGCCCGATGTTGGGACCCAATTACATATGTCTTTAGCTTCGGGGGACAAGAAATATGCCCAACAATTGAAGAATTTCAGGCATTAATGGAATCTCGACACAATGAAGAAATCATGCCTCAACCCTGTTTTGGCCACGCCCAAGCTTTAGGATGGATGTGTGGGCTTACTCTGCAAGAGGCTCAATCGTTGGCCCACAATTGAGAGCTAGACATACCTAGCTTGGTTCATCAATTTTCCGACGTCGGTGACAGAGGAGACCTTTTTTGGCAAGGTTTTCGGCAACATGCCCTCTGTTTGTGTATGCTTGCTCATTTCTTTCTTGCCCCTAGCTTTGGCAGGTCCAACATTCGATTGATCGAAGTGGCCTAAGGTTTGAGAGAAGGAAAGAGTTGCATTGGTTTGGCACTAGCCAAGACTTTGATGGGCTTAGACGCCTTTCATCGGCGAGAGACTAGCAGATTCGCAGGGAGTCCACTACTTCTTCAAGTATTGTTTCCTACCCTTTCTCACATGTGTTTCTCACATCACTTGGCACTCATGCTCTATTTTTCTCTGAAAACCCTTTTCTCACTTTTCTCTCAACATATATCTCTTTATTCTTTAATCTCTCTTTTCTTTCATCCCTTCCCAGGTGTGGCTTATAGATAAGCTGAAAGTAGTGGACTCTTGCCCTGAGTACTCAGCTCTAGGCTATTTCTTTCACCATCGACTAGTGGATTTCCTGAATGAGAGATGGTGGTGCAACTAGATGTACAACAGGTCTGTTGTTGACATAGCCTAGCGTTGCCCCTAGCTTAATCTGACCGAGATGAGTTACAACATGGCTCGACAACCTAGCATTCAGTTGATTGGCCTCACGCATTATGTATTCTACTTCCCTTTCTAGTTCAGACGTCAGTTTGGGTATGATTAGACCTGCCTAGAGGAGGGGGTAGAGTACCCGGTTTCATTTCCCATCCGTGGTTCACATTTGGTTGGGTACCTCACTGCTTGGAGGATGAAAGAGCTTCTAGCCCCTGCCCCTAGATTCAATTCCAGTCTTTTTGGTGAATGCTTGGCTTGGCTAGAGGATGAGGCACAAACCAGGCCCACTTTGGCTTTAGAAGATTCCACAAGCACGAGCGGAGGATACAGAAGCACCTGACTCACCTATGCCCCTAGTTTATTTCTTTGACCTTTCTTTTCAAGTTTTTTCGATGTAATAAAGTAACTTTGATTTGTATCAGAGAGTTGGAGAACTTTTATGTTGAAATCAATGAAATTAAAGTTGTGAGCATTGAAAATTTTTCTTTTGGTCCAAAAATGGTCTAAGTTGTAAAAGGTAAAATTTGAACAAAATAAACTTTTATCAAAACTTTCCAAAACCATTTTCGAAAAGGATTACCACTTGACACGCACGGAATCAAACCTCAAGATGTGCAACCCCGAATCAAAAGATCATAATTGCCCGTTAATTGAACACCACTGCTCAGTATTGTAACCATCTCTTCTCTCAGAATAAAGATCACAACCGAACTCTTAGGTAAAGGATAGAAAAAGATGACTTGATCAATCACATGGACAAGACAGTTGAGTTGGAAGTGATTATGGCCGAACTTCAGGATGAAGTTGCCTACATATCCCGAAGAAATGAATCAGGCCTTACATAGTTCGGTTCAGGTTCACTTGAATATTAAGTCTCTCCTTTTGCCCTCTAACTTTTACCAAAGTCGCCCTTTAGGATTTTTCAACCTTGCGAGCTCAATTTTTCTTTATTTCTAATTTTTCATGCTCTAACTTTTGCCTAGATTGCCCATCCAGGTTTTCGGCCTAGCAAGCCTCTTAGGGATAGTATTTCTTCAACTTGTCCATGTTGATCGGTTGTGAAAATGTCAGGCCATCCAGGTCCATGAGAATAACAGCTCCACCCAACCAGATAGTTTTGATAATGTAAGGACCAGTTCAATTGGATCTGAACTTGTCACTAGGGTCATAAATGGGAGCTCGGTTGTCTTTCAGCACCATATCTCCCTCCTTGGGATTTCAGGACTTAACTTTCTTGTTAAAAGCCCTGGCAATCCTGTGTTGGTAGCCCTAAACATGATACAATGCTTTCAGCCTTCTATCATCAAACAGCATCAACTCCTCAAATCTGCTTTGTTGTCAGTCTGCCTCTACTATCTAACACTCAGCCATAACTCGCAGTGACGGGACTTCTATTTCAATTGGCAAAACAGCCACCATCTCACAGACAAGAGAATAAGGAGTTGCCCCTGTAGACGTCTGGATTGAAGTTCTATAGCCCCACAGTGCGAATGGCAATTTATCTGGCCAGTCCCTGCAGGTCTCAACCATTTTTTGCAAGATGTTCTTGATGTTCTTGTTGGTGGCTTCAACAAATCCGTTGGTTTGCGGCCTATACGTAGATGACTTATGGAAAGCCACATTGTATTTCTCCAACAAGTCTATCACCTCCTTCTTGATGTGGGAGCCATTATCTGATATGATCTCGTTTGGGACTCCATATCGGTAAATGATATTGTTTCTGATGAACTTGGCCACATGCGATGCTTTCAACACTGTATAGGACTGAGCTTCCATCCACTTTGTAAAGTAATCTATTGCCACCAAGATATATTCATGCCCATTCGACCCTTTTGGTGTGACTACATCGACGACGTCGATTCCCCAGATCGAGAAAGGCCATGGCGAAGTTATGTTGTACAGTTTTGACGGCAGGATATTCATGCGATTAACATGAATTTGGCATTTGTGGCATCGCCAAACAAAACCAATACAATCCTCCTCCATAGTGGACCAGTAGTAACCTTGCCTGAGAATCTACCAGGCTAACATCACTCCGTTCATGTGCGCTCCGTAGTCTCCTCCATGGATGGCCTCCATCAGGCGCTTTGATTCCTCTTCTTCGACACACAACTTGTGCATTCCTAGATGACCTATTTTATACAGTTTACCTCCACAGATGATAAATTGGACGGCCATTCACCGTATTCCCCTTTTGTCCTTGGCATTTGCCCCTGGTAGATAAATCTCCTTTTCCAAGAAGTTCTAAATATCGTACTACCAAGGGTTTCTACCTTGCGCTTCATCTATTACGGCAATAGTTTCATAAGCCGGCATGTATCTCTGCTCAATGATAATCAGACGCATCCAGACTCCAAGTAGGATGTCTACCATGGATGATAGAGTTGCTAAAGTGTCAGTGAACCTGTTGTTCTCCCTCAACAGATGCATAAAAGTTAGCTTTTCAAACCTAGGAATCAGAACATCCAGGGTCTGGTGATAAATTTTCATCGTTTCTTCTTTGGCCTTCGCTGATAACATCCAACCTTTTTGCCCCTAGTTCTAGGGTAGCTTTTAAACTAGCAATACACACTTCATACTCTGCTTCGTTGTTGGACACCTTGAACCGGAGTTTGAAGGCTAAAGGTATATGGGAGTCGTCGGGTGTTATCAACAACACACCTATCCCATAACTGTATTGATTGGATGCTCCGTTAAAGTACATCGTCCAAGTTTCCTCCTTAACTTGCAGAATGGCTTCATCTGGGAACAGGTATTTCACCACTTCATCTCCTTCTACTGGGTGGTCTGCCTGGAACTCCGCTACAGCTCTCCCCTTGACCGACTTGTGGGTAACATACTTGAGATCAAATTCAGAGAAAAGAAGCAATTAACGGGCTAGCCTACCGGTAAGTGCTGGTTTCTCAAAGAGATATTTGATGGGATCTAATCTCGAAACCAGGATTATAGAGTGAGCTAACAAGTAGTGCCTCAACTTCCTAGTAGCCCATACCAAGGCTAGACAAGCTTTCTCCAACGGAGTATAGCAGGTCTCATAATCCAGCATTTTCTTGCTCAAATAGTAGATGGCTTTCTCCATCCTATTCTCAGATTCCTGAGCGAGCATGCATCAAAAGCTTCCCCAGCTCTGGCAGTGATAAGACAGGTGGATTCTGGAGGTACTACATAATCTGCTCAAAGGCGAATTAACATCAATCATCCCGTCAGAATTTCGTCCCTTTCTTTAGGAGACCAAATAGTAGTTCACAAGTCAAGGTTAATTTGGAAATAAACCGTCTTATGAATTCCACTTTACCCAGAAAGCCTCGCACCTCATTTTCAGTCCTTGGTGGTGGCATTTCTAGAATGGCCTTGATTTTGGAAGGATCTACTTCGATGCCCCTCTATGTGATCAAAAAGCCCAGCATTTTCCCTACTGTTATACTGAAAGTACATTTCTGCGAATTCAACGTCAGTATATATTCTCTGATCCGTTGAAAGAATTTCTTTAAGGCGGTGTAGTGGCCCTCTCTTTCTTTGGACTAGACAATCATGTCATCCACATACACCTTGACCTCTTTGTGGATCATATCATGCAGAATAGTGGTTGTAGCCCTTTGATAGGTTGCCCCTGCATTCTTCAGCCCAAACGATATAACCTGATAGCAATAGGTACCCCACGGCATAATAAATGCAATTTTCTCTCTGTCCTTGGGCGCCATCAGAATCTGGTTATACCTAGAAAACTCGTCCATGAAGGATAGCAATGCATGACCCACAGTGAAGTCCACTAATTCATCAATGTGCGGCAGAGGGAAGTCGTCCTTCAGACTGGCTCTAGTCAAATCCCGAAAGTCCACACACACCCGAATTCAACCATCCTTTTTCAGCACTGGGACGATGTTGGCTAACCAAGTCGAATATTCAAATGCTAACAAGAAACCTGCCTCGATCTGCTTGGTGACCTCCTCTTTGATTTTCAACGCCCAATCCGGACGGATTCTTCGCAACTTTTGTTTGACGGGTCGGGCCTCGGGGTTAAGAGGGATTTGATGTTGTACAATTTTAGGATCGATTCAAGGTATGTCTTCGTAGGACCACACGAAAACATCTTTGAAATCTTTTAATAAAGCGACTAAGCGCTCATGCTCCTCCGAAGACAACGTGGACCTGATCTAGACCAGACACGGATCCTTTTCAGCACCTACATTAATAATAATGATTTCATTAGCATAGGGTTTTGTAAACCTCTCATCTTCTCGATTAATCAAGTTTTTCAAAACCAGAGGAATTCCTTCCTCTTCATTTTCATTAAAATTCTAAAAATCTTGGTCAGTAATATAAACAAGCGGCATAGAGAAATACTTAGAATCAGTAGTGTTCTCATTCATAAGGTCCAGCTCTTCGGTTGCAACTGACTCAAAAACAAAAGAAAACGAGGACCTAGACAAGACCTTGGCATCCGGGTTATCACTCCCAGGAATACTAGACTTAGACTCAGAAGAATCAGAATCTGATTCCGACTCCATAGACTCTGTTGAATTAGATTCTAGCTCATCACTCGACTCAGAACTAGACATGTAGCCCTCCTATAGCTACCAGATAAGAGATGGTGCCCCCGATGCATCCAAAATGTTCTGGATGGGTTCATACCTGGTTGGTCCCCGATCATGGAGATAGTAAGGTTATCCCCCAAGTTCTCTAAGTCAGTCCGAGGATCTATAAGGAGACATGCGAGTGTTGTCCCTCCTCCAAGCTCGCTATTGTCCGAGTCATTTTCCATGCTCTGTTCAGCTTCAGTACTTAGCTCATCCTTTTCATCGGCATCAATATCTTGCAACTGTAGAATTCATCTAAGGCTCGGGAAAGCAGCAAAAGGGGAAATCTTCTTCCCGAACAAAGCGGCCATTTAGCGTTCCTCGAATTGGCTTATGAATGAGCTCATAGTTTTTCCCGGCCTACTTGGCTTTGGCTTTGGCTCTAGCTTTGGCTCTGGCTCTGGCTCTACTTGTCATCTCTTCTCTTTTCCTGATCTAGTCCTCTTTGGTGGGTACATATCCCAGACCAAAGACGTGTGGATTATACGGCACATTGGCCAATGTTGTGACACATTTTCGACCACTTCTTCCACGTCCCATTCTTGGCACATGCTGCAGTTTGTTCATGACATAGATTGATTGGGTGCTGACATACATGCCCTCATCAGGGCCAAGATGGTTTGCATTACCTGGGCCTCAGCCAGCGTAAACCCTAAAAGAAATACATTCTCCTTGCCATGAGTGATTTCCAGCACTAGTGTAGTTACCTCTGGCAGGGGATGAATGGATGAATTCCTAAAAACAATTGCCACTCCCTTCCCGTGGGGGTACTTCAACATTTGGTGGATGGTAGAGGAGACTTGTCACGCCCCGAACCCGCCCCTAGAAGTTCGGTGACGAGACCGGCCAGTAACCTTTGGATTACCACAGGCCTTCCTGTACTAAACATAAATTAAAGGGGCTCGCAGAAGCGAAATAAAGAAACTAATAGTCCAAGAGCTGTGCATAAATATGCACATACATTCACATGCCAAAAAGATGAGTTAAATACCCACAATCTTTACATAACATGCTCGCAACAATACTCTTGTACAACACATATCGTTCAGTTATAATTATACAATAAAAGAAACAAACCAAAACTCTCAAAACGGCCTTCCGTGCCCGCCCCAACTCGAGGCACTCTAGACTAGGTAGGCTTCAAAAGCGGCTCGGCTAGAACTCCGCCTCGGCTTGACTCCATTTGTTCACCTATAATACATAAATACACACAATGAGCTAGAGCTCAGCAAGTAACATAACAGTAAAAGGGTTAGTGAACGAACTCCAACATCTCATATATACATAAAATAATCAGTCATCAGTCATTAATGGCATATTCCACAGAACCTTTTCATAATCTTTTCATAACCTTTTCATAACATGTGTCGACTAACGACTAGAGTAACCGGTCCCGGACACCGGTTAAACACATACCGAGATCTCGTAACCTTTATCGTGGATGCCATAATAGATTCGCAAATAGAACATTCGTTCACAGAAAACATTTATCATTTCAAAACCATATCATAATAATCATTTTGAACATACTTCCATATAAACATATCTTTTACAGTGATGTTACTCACAGTGGGTTTCCAATACCGATTGTACGGTCTTCGAAGTTCGACCTGCAATTGACATTATAAAACATTTCTTCAATATACATATCATAAATCATGTAATTCATGCACTTCATTCTTTTCTTTACATTCTTCTCATGTTCATTCCTTTCATATTCGTTTCATGCATTCCATTCATTCTTTACTTCCTTTCATTCCTTATTACATTCTTTCATACTCATTTCATGTTCATAATATGCTAAAAAACACAACTAACATGCTAAAATCACGCAGCAACTTCGAATTTTCACGAAAATAAACCTTCCCTTTCGGCGCCCCCATGTCCGCCGGCGTATAGTACAAATCGTCAAAACCGCCGAGAGGTTGAATTCTCGCCGGCGGGCCTATCTCCTTTCGGCGGAAGTCTAAAGTCCAATTTCGGGCTGTTCTTCCCTCTTTCAATCTTCCATTTCTTCTTACAAAATCATTCCCAAATACATGAAATCCAAGTCTCAAAACCTTGAACAACAACTTGAATTAACTATTACAACTTTAATCAAACCTCAATTACATCATATAGAAGATCAAACCCTTGATTTAAAATGAAAACCCATAAATCTATACATGCAACTTCATATCTCTATATTCATGGAGATTTCCCTCAAATGAGCCAAAGAAACATAAATCAACATATGTAAAGCCATGGATGCTCAAATTAAACATAATTTCCTCTTCAAGACTCTTGTTTACCATGAAATCATTGATGAACCAACCTTAATTAAAGGAAATAGGAAGAAATTCTTACCTTAATCTCTTGATTTCTCTTAATATCCTTCTTGTCCTCCTTTTACTCTTCTCTTTCCCGAACTCCCTCTTCTCTCTCTCTCTCTCCAGATTTTCTCTCTTCTTGATTTGGTCTAATGAGTCAAAAAGTGATCCATCCATCCTTATCTTATAAGCCATATATAACACATAATCCATTTTGAGCCAAAAACGGGTACCAAACAAGGCTTAACGAATCAGATAATTTTCAGTCTTAAATTTACCATTTCAGATCGTTCTAAATATTCCCGGTATCGCATAGGTATTTTTAATTTCATTTCCTGAACTCATTACGGTCATTATTTTCATCCGAAGATGTCATTTCACGGATATTTTTCCAAAAGTAAAGATAGTCTTCAATTAAATCACACTCAAGCTTAATTAATTATCGATAATTGTATCACGGTTGCCCGGTCGTTACATTCTCCCCAACTTAAGAAGTTTGGTCCTCCAAACTTTTCTCATCTTAGCGAAGTTCAATCGAAATCTCGGTCTTATGGTACCAATCATTAGTCATCATCACGATGAGTTCACATGATGTCATCATGTAGAAAGAATAATTCATAGCTTCTATTGATTACTCAATTAGTCTATGTAGCAATCTCATAATAACCCGACATATAAGATACATATTCACACGTGCTGAAGTCAACTAACAAATTCCACAGGGTTCAATGCAAAGGTAATAACAGAAGATAATAATCCATAGCAAAGGGAATAGTCACAATTCCATGTGGTAATAGCATTCATACGTATCTGAATAGTCCATAGTCCCAATTTGTCAGGTCCTTCACAATAAATCAAATACCGTAGAAGTCATTTATATATGCCCACTAAATCAGTTCAAATCAGTTCAAGTCAGAAGTCTAGGATACATTCGGTTTCAGAAATCATAGTTCAAATTGTCAAGCATAATAACCCATGGTCTAGTGTTCCCATTTCATGTTCAAGTTAAAAGTCCTTAGACAATTAATAGCAAAGGATAGCATAGGTAATAGCACAAGTCATTTATTCCGTCATGGTCATAGCCAATTTAGTTCATGTCATTCATATTCAATTAGTGTCACATAATTTGCATAGATTTATTCCGTCACAGTCGCATATTCAATATTTCTCCATTGCATAGGTATCATCACTAACATAACATATATAAGAAATTCATACCTGTAGTTGTTTGTCCACTATTCTGCGTTTCACTTTTCTGTCCACTAGTAACAGATTTCACATTTCTTGAGTAAACGTATGGGCAAGCTTTAGCTTTATGTCCTTCTCGTCGCATTTGAAACAAACTCCAGTTCCACGGCGACAAATACCCCAATGATGCTTTCCACATTTCTGACAAGTAGGTTTACCCACACTTCCCTTTTTCGTATTCTCATCAATGTTCAACTTCAGATTCTCATTCACAGACGTCATTGATTCACCAACCAGTTCCACTTTCTGTTTCTTAACATCAACATATTGTTCTACCAGCTCAGTTAAAGCTTCCACCTTTCGTTCTAACCGATCTATTCTGGCATTAGCTGATTCAGTCTCACTTCCATTCTTCGCTTCAGTATTCTCCATTGGTCTATAGAACCCATAACATATAAATCATTTCATTCTCAATATACTGGTTCTTCTGTTATCTCATCATTCACTGTTCTCATTTCCTGTTCTCATAAACACACACACACATGCACATGTATGTATGCCATACTCTATATCTTTTCTAATCGCTTCTAAACTCATATGGACACGTGTGTGGGTAAATGACTCGTGCGCTCTGATACCACTCTGTCACGCCCCGAACCCGCCCCTAGAAGTTCGGTGACGAGACCGGCCAGTAACCTTTGGATTACCACAGGCCTTCCTGTACTAAACATAAATTAAAGGGGCTCATGAGCGAAATAAAGAAACTAATAGTCCAAGAGCTGTGCATAAATATGCACATACATTCACATGCCAAAAAGATGAGTTAAATACCCACAATCTTTACATAACATGCTCGCAACAATACTCTTGTACAACACATATCGTTCAGTTATAATTATACAATAAAAGAAACAAACCAAAACTCTCAAAACGGCCTTCCAGGCCTGGCCCCAACTCTGAGGCACTCTAGACTAGGTAGGCTTCAAAACGGCGGCTCAGCTAGAACTCCGCCTCGGCTTGACTCCCCGGCTGTTCACCTATAATACATAAATACACACAATGAGCTAGAGCTCAGCAAGTAACATAACAGTAAAAGGGTTAGTGAACGAACTCCAACATCTCATATATACATAAAATAATCAGTCATCAGTCATTAATGGCATATTCCACAGAACCTTTTCATAATCTTTTCATAACCTTTTCATAACATGTGTCGACTAACGACTAGAGTAACCGGTCCCGGACACCGGTTAAACACATACCGAGATCTCGTAACCTTTATCGTGGATGCCATAATAGATTCGCAAATAGAACATTCGTTCACAGAAAACATTTATCATTTCAAAACCATATCATAATAATCATTTTGAACATACTTCCATATAAACATATCTTTTACAGTGATGTTACTCACAGTGGGTTTCCAATACCGATTGTACGGTCTTCGAAGTTCGACCTGCAATTGACATTATAAAACATTTCTTCAATATACATATCATAAATCATGTAATTCATGCACTTCATTCTTTTCTTTACATTCTTCTCATGTTCATTCCTTTCATATTCGTTTCATGCATTCCATTCATTCTTTACTTCCTTTCATTCCTTATTACATTCTTTCATACTCATTTCATGTTCATAATATGCTAAAAAAAACACAATTAACATGCTAAAATCACGCAGAGCAACTTCCAGAATTTTCACGAAAATAAACCTTCATTTCGAGCGCCCCCATGTCCGGCGTATAGTACAAATCATCCGTCAAAAGCTGAGAGGTTGAATTCTCGCCGGCGGGCCTATCTCGCCGGCGTGACGATCTAAAGTCCGAATTTCTGAACATTCTTCCCTCTTTCAATCTTCCATTTCTTCTTACAAAATCATTCCCAAATACATGAAATCCATGTCTCAAAACCTTGAACAACAACTTGAATTAACTATTACAACTTTAATCAAACCTCAATTACATCATATAGAAGATCAAACCCTTGATTTAAAATGAAAACCCATAAATCTATACATGCAACTTCATATCTCTATATTCATGGAGATTTCCTCAAATGAGCCAAAGAAACATAAATCAACATATGTAAAGCCATGGATGCTCAAATTAAACATAATTTCCTCTTCAAGACTCTTGTTTACCATGAAATCATTGATGAACCAACCTTAATTAAAGGAAATAGGAAGAAATTCTTACCTTAATCTCTTGATTTCCTTAATTTCCTTCTTGGCCTCCCTTTTCTCTTCTCTTTCCCCAACTCCCTCTTGTCTCTCTCTTTCCAGATTTTTTCTCTTCTTGATTTGGTCTAATGAGTCAAAAAGTGATCCATCCATCCTTATCTTATAAGCCATATATAACACATAATCCATTTTGAGCCAAAAACGGGTACCAAACAAGGCCTAACGAATCAGATAATTTTCAGTCTTAAATTTACCATTTCAGATCGTTCTAAATATTCCCGGTATCGCATAGGTATTTTTAATTTCATTTCCTGAACTCATTCTGGTCATTATTTTCAGTCCCGAAGATGTCATTTCACCAGATATTTTTCCAAAAGTAAACAGATAGTCTTCAATTAAATCACACTCAAGCTTAATTAATTACTGATAATTGTATCACACGGTTCCGGGTCGTTACAAGACTACTTTCACTTGATACAACCAGGGTCTCCCTAGCAATAAGTTGATAGTGGCTGGGACATCCAGGACATGGAACTCGACATCATACTGAGCCGGAGCTACTTGGACTCTGATTTACACCGTGCTCATAACCTCCCTGCTTATATTATCATATGCTCAAATTACTTGGGCTGTGGGCAGAAAGTCTGTCGGCCTAAGGCCGATGGCATAAGCTGTGCGAGAAGGACAGACATTAATAGCTGAACCAGTGTCTATCAACACTATCGGTATCCATTTTTCCCTGCACTCAACAGATATGTATAGGGGTTTGTTGTGAGCTGAGCCTTTCGGCGATAGTTCTTTGTCAAAAAAGGTTAGGGTTGGCCCGACGCCACTTGGGAAGACCAATCCCACAAGCTGTTCAAGGGTAGTGTCAATGGACAGCTTAGCTTTGTCCATTGCTGACAGTACTGCCTGTCAATGCACTCGAGAGGCCATGAGAAGACCCCAAATTGAGATATCAACTTGGATTTTCTTTAGTTGCTTCAACACTACCTCTTTTTTCTAGTTGCTTCTCTTTCTGGTTCTCAACCTCTCTGTCTTTCCCAGATGCCTCAGCTTGATCTAAGTGTGGTGGCTTAAAATACCACCCACTTCTTGTCATGTGGTCAATCTTTTCAGCGTACCATGTGTTGTCTGGAAGGCACTCACCCCAGTTCTCAATGATGTGAGCCAAAAGTAGATCGTCATCCTCCCACCATACACCTCCTACAACTGAGAAATAGTTGTCTGGCTCCGTTCAGATCACTTTCACCTCACAAGTATCCCTTGCAAGATGTTAGGCCATTACAGCTTCTTGGTTGCCTTCAACCCTCTCTTGTGCAAATTGCTTCAGCGAAGCTTCCTATTCTGTGTCCACAGTACTCACAATGCCTAGTTCCTGAGCTGAATTTTGTACGCTGGCGTTCTCCGACAGTTTCCCCTTTTCATTGGCCATTCCTGCCACTACAATAATTCCTGATTTCTTTTCCTCTGATTTTGTTTCAGTTCCTTCCTCCATGTTTGGTTCATCACTCAACCACCCAGAGTTGTCCGCTGATCCATTCAAATTGAACCAGTTAATCTGCACATCCCCTTGATGCTGTTCATTGAAGAACTGCAAGTTGTCTAAGTCCTCCTCAAGTTCCGCCAAATCATCCAAACTTTGGTTCGAGCCATCCTTTCTAACCACATTGACCTCCACTGCAGTTGGCAATACCACTTCTAGCTTGGCTTGATCAATCGGCACAATGTAGTAGCTTGGATTATACACCCCCTTAGGCAAGTCCTTAGAGCACTCAGGCAACGGATTCACACTTCCCTCTAAGGCCGACCTCCCTTGTACTACAACTGTCACCACCATAGGCTTAGGTTGAAGTGTGGACGTGTCCATCATGCACAAAGCTGTTTTTTCAGGAATGAACACCGTCAGTCTTGGTAGGTGGAAAAGGGTAATATATACGTTGGGGTCATAGGGGATGGCCAGTGTATGGATTAGGTTTAGGTTCCAAGGTGGGAAAGCTTGATTGTGGGGCGAGAGAGGGTTTATGGTCACATTTTCTTTTTAGGGTGGTGCAATCACCTTATTGTCAATGTGATCTTAAATCTCATGACGCAGTTTAAAGCATTGGTTGGTGTCATGACCATACTGCTGGTGAAAAGCACAGTACTTCGCTAGGTTATGTTTTGGTAGAAGAGGATCGAGTAGTGGCCGTGGCTCTAATGGTTTGAGGTACCCTTTTTTGATCAGCACCTTCATGGCTTGAGATAAGAGCATGTATAGTTGGGTAAAGGTCCTCTGGGATCGGGCAGGGTTGTTTGAAGTTTTTAGAGTTGCATTGGCAAAGGGATTGGCGGTCTTGGTTGTGGTGGTGACAGCGCTCACATCCGATAGCTGTGCAGTTGTGCTACCACTGGTGGTTGCTTTGGAACTGCGCACAAAAGACCTTTTGGCCTGCTCTTTCTCATCAGTAATCAGCCCTTGTTTCATGGTGTCTTCAATCTGAACCCCCATTTCGTGGAGCTCGGTGAATGTGAACAGAGGTAGGACGATCATTTTCTGTAGCAATTTCCCGTGCAGATTTTGGACTACCATCCTCATCTGATCTTTCTTTGAAGGTCGTGTGGTCATCATTGAAGCCTTAGCCCTTCACCTCATCACGAATTCTTAGAAGCCCTCATTTGGCTCCTGGCGCGTTGCCTCGAGATCACGAGTTGTGACCTCGATTTGTGTGTTGTACGAGTACTGTGCAACAAAGGCCTCAACCATTTCCTCCTAACTCTGCTTCATAGAATTCTCTAGCTTCGCATACCATATAGCCACTATTCCCAACATAGTTCGACCAAAGAGTGAGAGCTTCTGCAGTCCGGTCAGGCCCACCGGCCACAGGATGTCTGAAAACAGTCAAAAATGAACCATGGGATCTCCAGAGCCATCGAATCGATCAATGTATGGCATTTTGAACCGATCTAGCAATGTCACTACAAAGTCGGTATACCCGTCTTCTATGTCAGGGATAAAATTAACACCTTGTGCTCTCTTGAAGAGCTTCTCTAGTTTGTTGACCTTAAGCATGGTTAGGTCAACCTCGAACCCAAATGGAGCCTTGGTTTGATACATAGGTGCATTGGAGGCTTGTGGTGCGATTGGCTCTGCCAGATTGCCTTGATTTTCAACATGGGCAGTGGCTCTGGGTGTTAGGATACCCATAGGAGGTGCATGAGATGCAGAAGCTGCTGCCAGTTGTGGTTATTATTGTTAAAGCCTGTTTATTACCTCAACCTAGCATGTTGTGACCTCGACTTGACGAACAGCGTCTTGCTACATGGCTTCAACTATTTGCTGAAGGTGGTGGATTAGTTCCTCCCTGCTGGCTAGGGGATATTGTGCTATCGGGATTGGCGAGTGATCTTGTACTGGACTACATATAGAAGATTGTCCCTGAGCCTGACTAGATACAGGTGAATTGAGGGGTGACTACTGTAGAAATTAGACCAGCGAACTCTATTTGACTCTCCTCCATCTAGTAATTGGCGGGAGCAAAGTAAACACGGCCTGTCCCCTAAGAAGATCTCCGGATTTGCAAAGCCTTGTAACTCGGGTCCAAAGCACTTGGAGGATATCCGAACTTTCCGAAGCTATGGTGTTAAACTACCTAGCAAAAAGAAATAAAGAAAAAAGAGAGCAGTAATCAGAAACCACACAGCACCTCAACCAAGATGTTAACAACACACAAATATAATCAAAGCTGTAGGACTGCACTCAACATTGAATTCTGCCCCAAAATTGATACCTAACTGTAACAAGCCCGCGAGGGAACTCTCAGGTTACAGTTCGGACTCAATTTGTGTCTCGGTTCTAAATCTGAACCAAAGAGTCCAAATCCGGCAGATCATTTTGAGAAAATAGATTTTTGAAAAGAAGTGCCAAACATGGACTGCTTTGCTAGACATAGAGTCGCCACCTAAATATTTTTTAATGGGGAAATTTAGGAAACCCTGACTCGGTGCCAAAGGCCACGTGTCCGTCATCACCAAAGTTGCCTCGACTCGGGAGCTTGGGTACGATTGGGGAAGGTCAGCTATGAGCACCCCCTCTCGCTCGGTCCGAAGACTGGCCTCTACTAACCGTGATATCCAATTTTAAAAACGTTATGTGTTCTTATTCCGGTTATTAGCCTAGAATTACTATGTTATGCGTACAGTAAACAAGTATAGACTAGATTGCCTAATTTGGAAATAAGCATTACATATCCGTTTGTCTTGAAAAATACTTTGGAATTTGCTACTCGCAAGTAGGCTAAAACACGGATTTCAACGAGTTTTTCCAACTTAGACAATCCAACCTTCACCCACAGGCAATCAAACAGTTCATCACATAAGCGTCTAGCCACATGGTAAGCATGCTGTCATGATAGCATTCACACACATGCGATATGCTAAAGCATGAAAATACCTACATCGTACTCCGCGCCAAAACAATAAAATAGTTAGCAAACATGCATGGTCCTAGTTCATGTCAAATTGACTAATGCAACACATACAGGATGCGATTAGGGTAGGCTCGGCTAACCTAAACATGGCATGTGAAATGCAATTAATTGATGCACGTATTCGATTTGGAATTGAAGTACAAATGCAGTTAGCATGATGCGTCGAGCCCGGTGCATGCAAGACAAATGGATGCACGCATGCATAGCATAAGGTATGCTAATTTAAACATGCCCTAATACTAACCATCAAAGAAGGTAAGTAAAAGGGAGAAAGAAGTGGGAGTTGGAAGACATGCACACACGCACCCACACTTATTACAAATACGCCCTCACTCGGAGGGACTGAAAGAATAATGCAAATTAACTAACTACGGGCTAATTAATTATTACAAATTACCTAATTAGTTAACGAACTAACTAAGCTAGGAAAAATAGTAAACCGCCTCGGGAAGAGAGCCGAATGCAATGCATGCTCGGGTCCTGCTTGGAAGCGCACTGCCATGTATAGATCTGCTTTTCCTGCTCGCCTCTGAAGACTGCCAAAGTCTCTGAATTGCTTCCCTGGATATTGGGAGACACCACCGGCTGAGTAGAATTGCCACCGGCAGTGGGATGTGGTCATCGGCTGTTTATGAATCCATCGGCCACTAATTGATTGCCGGTCGACACTTTGTGCAGTCGATCGGCAAGAAGTTCCTGCAGAACCTGTTTGACAGCAGCAGAGGACAGAGCCTTGCATGGCAATGCGATTCAAGCCATGTATGCACCAACCAAGCCCCTTATCATGTGTATGACTCAAAGGGACATAGTTCTTGGTTCTCGGACCATCAATCGCGCATTTCCATGCGTGATGGCCCAAGAAGCAAAATCATGCATTTTGATTTCAAATGTAATGCACGCACGCACATAAGGGTCCAATCTCTATCACTAAATCAAGTGACAAGGCATGCATGTTCAATGCAACCCAAACATGTCAACTAACATGCAACATGGTATAAAAGGGAGCAGGCAAACATGCAATGCACATTAGGTACATAACCTAAGCAACAAGGCAAACAAGCATGCCACAATTATGCAAACTACTTAGAGCATGCAAGATGTAATCTAATCATGCAACATGCTAGTAATTTGACCAAGGGAATGCATGCCAAATGCAAATGATTTCAAGCATGCAACACATGCAACCAAAGCATGCAAACATGAGATAATGTAATAGCACTTGAATGGCATACAAGGAATGGACTTACACTAATTGGACGGCTCTAAGTTAGGTCCAAAAGAGTGGCCAAAGCTTAAGAAGATGGGACCAAGCACACATACACACATGCACATGTTAAGGCCTAAACACTTAAGCATCAAAGGACATCTTTTAAGCACACTTAAAAGGGAACAATCATGGACATATGGCATGCATTAAGCTTTGAAAATCATGCAAGAACATAGTGTCAAACCAAGCAAACAAGATAGGCTAAACATGCGACAAATGGTCCAAGATTCAAGGCAAGCTAAAGGGGTATTTGACCACACTTAGCAAGACCAAACATGGCATGAACTTAATGACCAAAAACAGAGTTTTGGCACATAAAACAAAGCCCAAAAGACCACTTAGATGGCATCTAAATGGCTTGAATTCAAAAGCATGCACAAATGCACTTTCAAGGAGCATACCACACAAGCTCATAAGGCATCAAAGAGGCATCCAAGGCAAGCATACAAGCATGTCAAAGGGGCTGAAATGATGCTATGAATGGTGCCAAACCACTGAAATAAAGCAAGTAATGCATGCTATACACTCATACACTTAAGGCCAACAAACCAAAAATGCAAAGGGGGTATATAATGCATGTCATGGCCGATCAAAATGACTAAGGACAGACCTCAAACATGGAAAAATGAGCACAAAAGCTTCACAAAGCTAGGCCTAAAACATGCTAGAACAATGGTTTACAACCTAAGGCATGTTAAAGCCTAAACATGGCATTACAAGGTAGGTATGCTAAGCATGCATGGTGTACCAAAACCAACTTAAAACCATGTTATATTATGACAATATAAGCATGAAAAATAGCCAAGGCATGATCAACAAACCCTCAAACATGGTGCTCCCTCAAGAGGCCAAAAATGGTCCTTTTCAAGGACAATAAGGAGAGGGGGTGGCCCTCTCCTTCTTGGGACTTCAAGCCACCATCCTTACCACTGAAATCCCTCAAGATTTCAGTGGTGAGGAGGCTCAAACACCAAAGTCCCAAAGCTTACTCAAAATGGCACAAAATGGAGCCTCTCAAGGCTTAAGAGGGGTCACACACCTCCAAGCCACAAAACACTCTAAACCAACTATTTAGAGGGCCTAAAAATAGAACTTTTTTATGTTATACACTAAGCACAAAAATAGTTCTAGGATAGAAAAAAATAGTATGCAAGAATGGGGTAAAAAAGGGGTAAGATTGTTACCCTTGAAGAACCTCTTTACAAATGGTGGACCAGCCCCTTCCTTGAGCTCAAAACAGCTCCAAAGCTTCTAGAACAGACCTCTGGCCCTTCACAAACTAAGAGAAGGTGTAACACTATGTGTTTGTGTGCAATAGTAAGCCTAAACACACACAAATGTAAGAGAATGAGAGATATAGATATAGGAAATATGTATAACCCTAACCCTAGAACCAGAGCTTCTCTCACAACTTCTCTAACCAAAATCTCTAACCCTAAAGCCAAGAGAGAAGGGCTCCTCTTATAGAGGAGCCAATCTTGTAAAGCTTACCAAGGAAGCTAACAAGAAGGCTATCCCTCCATACACGTGTATGGAGGGGAACAAAATGCAAGCCAGCTGTTTTAAAATATCTGCAAAAGCAGATGAATAGTAGTCGGCTGCTCAAAATTGCCATTTTGACAAAATGGACTGCCGACCGGCAAGAAAGAATGCCGACCGGCAATATACATTGCCGATGGCAACACAATACCAGCCGGTGGCCTCTAGCCATGGCCGGTGATGTGTGGGGATGCCTCACAAGGCATTCCCTGCCCCTCCAAGGCAAAACATAAGTGTTTGGTGCAAAATCAGATACTAAACAGTCGAGTTCGGAGATCCTGAGGCAAGGCGCGTAGCCGAGACCTCCGGGAACTCCAAATGAACACAAACATGGATGATCACCAAGTGTTCAAACAGTGACGTCCAAGTCTTGAGGACGGTCAAAAATGGGGTGTCTACACTAACTTTCAACTGATACATACATTTCTGTACAGTTTCACTGTAAAGCACATACTAGTTAAGTGAGAGCCAAAACACCCCTATGAGGGGGGTAAGGTTACCCTGTCCTAGTTTCATCAGGAACTAGGGTTCACTATTCGAACAAAGCGGTTTCACGTAATCCTGTATTTGGGTGAGCATCCTATCCTAGTTCAGAACAGTCTTTACGACTTTTGATATGCAACTAGGCCAAATGGTCAAAAGGGTACCTCAGCAAGACTACCTAATATAAAGACCGAGAAGTGAAAGGAGGATCAAACGGTATAACGGTAGTCCAGATTCAAGGGTTGTGTTCCCATCATGGCAGAGCTCGTGACCGGTCAAACTTTTGGCAAGCTTTTCTGGTAAGCCTCCGACAAACCGTCAAGGAATAGCAGATGGCAAACACAGTGACTTAAATGCACCAATGCAAATACAATGCAAAGAAACATATAAGTGTAGAAAAAATTTCACATCATGAGTTTGAAGTCAAGTTCTCTAATCTCCCCAGTAGAATCGTAAGAAACTGTAGCTCGACTTTTTAGCGCCCCCCTTTAGGAAGGCGAATAAGCCCTATAGTATCAGAATCCCGCGGTTCTGAATCTGATCTCACAAGTGCAATGTGAAATAGATGAACACCAAAGAGTCCCAATCCGGCAAATCTTTTAGAAAATCAATTTTGAATAAAAAAAATGTCAAAAATGGACTGCTTTGCTAGATACAGAGTCGCCACCTAAATATTTTTGAAAAATTTAGGAAACCCATGACTCGTGCCAAAGGCCACGTGTCCATCATCACCAAGATTGTCTTAGCTCGGGAACTTGGGTATGATAAGGGAAGGTCATGAATTAAGCACCTCCGCCCACCCACTCAAAAATCGGCCTCTACTAATCATGATATGAATCTTATGTACATTATATGCTCTTGTTCCGGTTTATTAGGCTAGCATTACTATGTGATGTGCACACACAAGTACTGACTAACTTGCAAGATTTGGAACATTCAGTTCATGTTTGTTTGCAAAATTGTTTCAAATATATACCACTTGAAAAAGTGATTGCATAAAAACATTTACTCAAATTATTCCAATTCAAGCAATTAGCCTTCACCCCAGGCATTCAAGCAGTTTATCAAACAAGCACTTATCCTTATGGTAAGCATGCTAAACATGGAAACAATTACACGCATGCGATATGCTAAAGTGAGTAAAGGCTCACCTAGTGCTCCAAGCCAAAAAAGAAATGAGTTAGAAAAATACATGATTCCTAACTATGCGAGATGACTAATGCAACACATATAATATGCAACTACTCAGGCTCAGCTACTTAACATGGCATATGAAAAAATTTGACTACGTGCGATCTAAGCACGTATTCAAAAAAAAGTATTAAATTAACAATGTAGTTAGAATGATGAACCGAGCCTCGGTACTTGCAATACAAGTGGATGCAAACATGGAGTATGCTAAAACAAACATGATGTCCGTAAACTAACCATCATAAGCAGTTAAGTAAAGGGGAGAACGACGTGGGGTTGGAAGACATACACGTTATTACAACATTGCGCTCTCATGAAGGAGAGTCTGAATGAACTAACTAGCTAACTAACTAATTAAAGCTAAGCTAATTATTACAAAACAAATGAAATTAGTTAAACTACTTAACTAATAATTACAACAAATTAATTAACTAACTATTCTAGTCAACTAAAATAATTACAAGGCAAAATCGACCAACTAGTTAACTAACTAATTAATTACAACACTTTACAAAATTAACTAACTACAACTAATTAATTACAACAAATATCTAAGCTAAATATTTGAACTTAAATATTCTCGATACGTGAGGAATGCTCATGCATGTGCTCGATTTCCATCCGAAAAGCCACTATTTTGCTTCCAGAAGGTCTCTGTTGCATAATACAACAGTTACACCTTTGTCCACTTCCAGAATAACTTTGCTCTGCTCAAAAAACACACTGATGAATTTTGTATCAGTGGCCGACTGGCCAGTAGTGAGGGCCTGGCGGCCACCAGTGATAACCGGCCGGCCATAGAAAGTGGCCTACCAACCACTGCTACAAGGTTCATCTTGCTGCAACAAAGAACAAACAGAGTATGCACAGGGTATTCTCAAGGGTTGTCTGCACAACTCACCCCTCCTTATCATGAACAAATCTAAGGAGAGACAAAACTTGGTTCATAAACCATCAACTCAAGCAATTTCATTGCATGATGGCTTATGAACCTAAGTGTGCAATTTCAATAAATGCGACAAAACAAGACACAAACCTGCTCCCTTTCATGAATTGATCAAGGGAAGTGGTGACCTTGGAAACTTGAATCCTTTCATCACTAGTGCGTATGAAATTTCTCAAGCTTCCATGTGTTCAATTAACGTCCAATTGAACACAACACTTTTTATTATCTTGCACATTTTTAGCCTCAATTTTATTACTGCATTTTAGATCACCATCCATTCTTTAATCAATTGAGTCCAAAAGGTGAATTCAAGTCCTCTAATGAAAAGAGGGCTCAAACCAAGAGTTGCTTTGGGCATGAAAGAGACATCATATCATTGGTAATGAACCCCAAAGGATTAAACCATTAAGCATGACATCTCAATCTCATGCTTAAACAAACAAGTAGTTTGAACCACTTTCAAAGAAAGACAAAAGCCAAGAAAGGAAGGAGGTTGCAGAGATGATTAAGAGTGATTAGAAGTATAGAAAGCCACAAATAAATACAATCAACTCAAACAAGATGGTGTCTAAGGCCTAGAACACCAAATTTGTGAGGACAATTACACTATAAGCATACAAAACAAAGCTCAAATGCAACTATCAACCAAAAAAAATGCTAAAATAATCTAAAATAAGTCCTAAAACATGCTGGAATTAAGACAAAAATTGTTAGATTAATAAGCTAAAACGTAGCATAAGCTAGGTTAGTAGCAAGACACAAGGAGGGGAGGCTAACTCCTCCAAATTTGGACTTCAAACCATGATTTTGGCCATTGAAATAACTCTGAAGAACAGTGTTTAAAAGCTCAAAAACAAATAGTAAAAGGATGGGAAACACAAGGGAAAGGGCCTTCAAAACAAAGTACAAAGAAGGGTGAACCACCCCTCAACCTTTAATGGCCTCAAAACCCAAGCTTTAGCCCAAAAATGTAGAGTTTTTATAGCCCAAAAACAGTTGGAAAATAACAAGAAAAAAATAGATAAAGCTAGTAAAAAGACAAAGCTTTATACCTTTGAAGACAAAAACACTTCCAAGCAATAAAATAAGGCAAACAACACCCTCTAGAGCTCAAACAAAGCTCAAAGATACCTCAACTCAAATATGGAGAGGTTTGGTTAAGAGTGTATAGGCAAAGGTTAAGGATATGTAGGAAAGAGTGTAGAAATTTGGAAGAGAGAGAGAGAGAGAGAGAGAGAGAGAGAGGAAAAATTTTGCTCCAAAATTTTTCTAACCTTAAAACATGAGAGGGAAACCCTCTATATATAGAAAACATGAATTCCCCTCAAGAACATCCAGCCCTACACATTAGAGCAAATGCAAGCATCTGTGTAAACAGCTGGTACAGTGGTCACAAAATACCTGCAAAAGACACTGGTGGCCGACAAGCCACATTAGTGGCTGGCAACCAAGAGTGATGGCCGGTAGGGGCTGGCAAGCCACCAAGTGTTGCAGGCTTGAAGAACCAAGGTTTGGTCCAAGAATGAGGAAACAAGGGTGTGGGGTTTGAAGGGTTCAAAGTTGTGGCATTCCGCTGAGGACTTCGAGGACTTGACAAGCATATAGACTCATCATTGGGTGTGTAAACGATGACGTCCAAGTCATAATGGCCATAAAAAATGGGGTGGTTACAGTTGCCTCTCTTTGATAGAACTCGGAGTCGTGAAATGATGTGAGTGAATGTCAAAGGCCGGAGACGACCCATTTTGACAAGGCCATAAGACTTAGACAAACAATCAAGACAGAAATAAATGGTTGCGTCCACAGGCTGCCTATGTATCCCTTTGCAAGGAATCAAACCAACTTAGTTCTGGGACAAGATGCAAATGATATGCACAATGACTTTGAAAGATGGACTCACACGCTTTGCGAAGCTGGCTATTTTGAAAACTTATGATCATGCAAAATGATGCAATAAGCAATAACCAGATAACAAAATGAATGACCAGCTTCAAGCTTAGAGCCGACACAGGTTCCATGCAAAAAGGTCTAAAACACACTCTGACCACGCCAAAACAAGAGACGATGAAAGAAAACACCACTTAGGGTTACGTTTCATGTATCCTGAGAAACTGAGAACAAAAATTGCTTGGGGTCATGTTTCAAGCATCTAGAGAAATTGAAGAATGAAAACCGCTCGAGGTTCATGTTTCACGCATCTTGAGAAACAAGAAAAACCACTTGAGTTCGCACTTCGTGACATCCAAGAAACAAGAGAACCCCGTTCAAGCTCGCACTTTATGCGTCTCGAGAAACAAGAAAAATTGCTCAGGCTCATGCTTCACGCATCCCAAGATAAAACATGTCCAGAGTCAAGCGTCACGCGTCCTGAGATACAAGAAAGCCACTCAGGCTCGCGCTTCACACGTCCCGAGATGAAACATGCCCAAGGCTGCACGTCACGCGTCTTGAGATACAAGAAAAACTACTTAGGCTTGCGCTTCATGCGTCCCGAGATAAAACACACCCAGAGCCGCGTGTCACGCATCTTGAGGTACAAGTAAACCATTTGGGCTCATATTTCACGCATCCTGAGATAAAACACACCCAGGGCCACGTGTCACACGTCCTGAGATATAAGAAAACTACTTGGGCTCGCACTTCACACGTCCTGAGATAAAACACACCCAGAGCCACGCTTTACACATCCTGAAATACACAATAAACTGCTCGGGCTCAGGCTTCACGTGTCCCAAGATGAAATAGAAGATGCAAAGAGGAATAAGCATATACGATAGATGCACAAAGTGAACAACTGCGATAAATGCCAAAAAAGGCTGGTAGAATCCGGGTGTGTGTGGACTTCCGGGATTTGAATAGAGCCAGTCCGAAGGATGACTTTTCTCTGCCGCACATTGATGAGTTAGTGGATTTCACTGTAGGCCATGCATTGCTATCCTTTATTGATGGGTTTTACAGGTACAACCAGATTCTGATGGTGGCCAAGAATAGAGAGAAAATTGCATTTACTACGCCGTGGGGTATCACTGTTATCATGTTATGCCGTTTGGGCTGAAGAATGCCAGAACTACCTATCAGAGGGCTGCAACCACCATTGTACATGATATGATCCACAAAGAGGTCGAGGTGCATGTGGACGACATGATTGTCAAGTCCAAAGAAAGAGAAGGCCACTACGCCGCCTTGGAGAAATTTTTTAAACAGATCAGAGTGTACAGATTTAGATTGAACCAGTAGAAATGCACTTTCGGCACACCAACAGGGAAAATGCTGGGCTTTTTGATCACACAGAGGGGCATCGAAGTAGATCCTTCCAAAATCAAGGCCATCCTAGAAATGCCACCACCAAGGACTGAAAAGGAGGTGCGAGGCTTTCTGGGTAAAGTGCAATTCATAAGACGGTTTATTTCCAAATTAACTTTGACTTGTGAACCACTTTTTGGTCTCTTGAAGAAAAGGGAAGAAATTTTGATAGGATGATCAATGTCAATTCACCTTTGAGCAGGTTAAGCAATACCTCCAGAATCCGCCTATGTTGTTACCGCTAGAGCCAGGAATGCCTTTGATTCTATACCTGTCAGTGACAGACACAAGTATGTGATGCATGCTTGCTTGCTCAGGAATTTGAAGATAGGGTGGAGAAAGCCATCTATTACTTGAGTAAGAAAATGTTGGATTACGAGACTCGCTATACTCCGTTGGAGAAAGCTTACCTAGTCTTGGTATGGGCTACCAAGAAGTTGAGGTACTACTTGTTAGCTCACTCTGTAATCCTGACTTCAAGATTAGATCTCATCAAATATCTCTTTGAGAAACCAGCGCTTACGGGTAGGCTAGCTCATTAGTTGCTTCTCCTCTCTGAATTTGATCTCAAATATGTCACCTGCAAGTCGGTCAAGGGAAGAACTGTAGTGGAGTTCCTGGCAGATCACCTGATAGAAGGGGATGAAGCGGTGGAATACCTGTTCCCAGATGAAGCCATTTTGCAAGTAGAGGAGGAGACTTGGACAATGTACTTTAACGGAGCAGCCAATCAGTATGGTTATGGGATAGGTGTGTTGCTGATAGCACCCAACGTCTCTCATATACCTTTAGCCTTCAAACTCTAGTTCAATGTGTCTAATAATGAAGCAGAATATGAAGCGTGTATTGCTGGTTTAAAAGCTGCCCTGGAACTAGCGGCAAAAAGGTTGGATGTTATTAGGGACATGAACTTAGTTGTTTCTCAAGCAAATGGAGACTGAAAAGTCAAAGAAGAAAAGATGAAGGTTTATCACCAAACTCTAGACGTTCTGATTCCTAGGTTTGAAAAGCTGACTTTTATACATCTACTGAGAGAGAACAATAGGTTCGTTGATGCTTTAGCAACTCTATATTCCATGGTAAACATCCCACTTGGAGTCCGGATGCGTCCGATTATCATTAAGAAGAGATATACGCCGACTTATGCAACTATCGCCACAATAAATGAAGCGCATGACAAAAACCCTTGGTACTATGATAATTAGAACTTCTTGGAAAAGGAGATTTATCCACCCGGGGAAAATGCCAGGAACAAAAGGGGAATATGGAAAATGGCTATCCAATTTATCATCTACGGAAGTAAACTGTATAAAAGAGGTCATCTGGAAATGCACAAGTTGTGTGTCGAAGAAGAGGAATCAAAGCGCTTGATAAAGGCCATCCATGGAGGAGAGTGCAGAGCGCACATGAACGGAGTGATGCTAGCCAGGAAGATTCTCAGACAAGGTTACTATTGTTCTACTATGGAGGAGGATTGTATTGGTTTTGTTCAGCGATGCCATAAATGCAAATTCATGCTAATCGCATGAACATTCCGTCATCAAAACTATACAACATGACTTCGCCATGGCCTTTCTTAGTCTGGGGAATTGACTTTATCGGCATAGTCACGCCAAAAGGGTCGAATGGGCATGAATACATTTTGGTGGCAATTGATTACTTTACAAAGTGGGTGGAAGCTTAGTCCTTTACAGTGTTGAAAGCATCGCATGTGGCCAAGTTCATCAGAAACAATATCATTTACCGATATGGAGTCCCAAACGAGATCATATCAAATAATGGCTCCTACTTCAAGAAGGAGATGATAGACTTGTTAGAGAAATACAATGTGGCTTTTCATAAGTCATCTACATAAAAGCCGCAAACCAATAGAGCTTGAAGCCGCCAACAAGAACATCAAGAATACCTTGCAGAAGATAGTTGAGACCTATAGGTACTGGCTAGATAAATTGCCATTCGCACTCTGGGGCTATAGGACTTCAATCTGGACGTCTACAAGGGCAACTCCTTATTCTTTTGTCTACGAGATGGAGGCTGTTTTGCCAATTAATATAGAAGTCCCGTCACTACGAGTTATGGCTGAGTGTCAGATAGCAGAGGCGGATTGGCAACAGAGTAGATTTGAGCAATTAATATTGTTTGATGAGAGAAGGTTGAAAGCATTATATCACATTCAGGGCTACCAGCACAGAATTGCTAGGGCTTTTAACAAGAAAGTTAAGTCCTGGAATCTCAAAAAAGGAGATATGGTGCTGAAAGACAACCGAGCTCCCATTCATGACACTAGAGGCAAGTTTAGACCTAATTGGACTGGTCTTTACATCATCAAAACCATCTGGTCGGGTAGAGCTGTTATTCTCATGGACTTGGATGGCCTGGAATTTTCACAACCGATCAACATGGACAAGTTGAAGAAATACTATCCCTGAGAGGCTCGCTAGGCCAAAAACCCAGAAGGGCGACCTAGGCAAAAGTTAGAGCATAAAAAATTAGAAATAAAGAAAAACTAAGCTCTCAAGGTTGAAAACCCTAAAGGGCGACTTTGGCAAAAGTTAGAGTGCAAAAGGAGAGAGAGTAAATACTCGAGTGAACCTGAACTGAAATATGTAAAGGCTAGATTCCCATCTTTGGGATACGTAGGCAACTTCATTCTGAAGTTCGATCGTAATCACTTCCAACTCAACTGTCCTATCCATGTGTATGATCAGGTCATATTTGTTTGTCCTTTACCTAAGAGTCGGTTGTGATCTTTACTCTAAGAGAAGAGCTGGGTACTATGCAGAGTAGTGCTATTCAGTCAAGTACATTTTTTGTCTTTCAATTCATGGTTGTACATCTTGAGGATTGATTTCGTGTGTGTCAGGTGGTGATCCTTTTCGAAAATGGTTTTGGAAAGTTTTAATAAAAGTTGATTTTGTTCAAATTTTACCTTTTACAACTTAGATCATTTTTGGACCAAAAGAAAAAATTTTAGTGCTCACAATTTCAATTTCATTGATTTCAACATAAAAGTTCTCCAACTCTCTGATACAAATCAAAGTTACTTTTATTACATTGAAAAAGAAAAAAGCTTGAAAAAAAGGTCAAAGCAATAAACTAGGGGCATAAATGAGTTAGGTACTCCTACATCCCTTGCTCGTGCTTGTGGAAGCTTTTGACGCCAAAGTGGGCCTCGTTTGTGCCTTATCCTCGAGCCAAGCCATGTATTCGCCAGAAAGGGCATAACTGAAATTAGGGGCATGGGCCGGAAGCTCTCTCATCCTCCAAGAGATGATGTACCTAGCCAAATGTGAACCACAGATGGGGAATAAAACCGAGTACTCTACCCCCTCTTCTGGGCGGGTCTGATCATGCCCAAACTGACGTTTGAACTGGAAAGAGAAATAGAACACGCAGTGCATGAAGCCAATCAACTATGTGCCAGGTTGTTGTGCCATGCTGTAACTCATCTCGATCAGATTAAGCCAAGGGCAACGCCAAGCTATGTCAGCAGCAGACCTGTTGCACATCCAGTTGCACCACCATCCCTCATTCAGAAAATCCACTAGTCGGTGACGAAAAAAATAACCTCGAGCTGAGTACTCAGGGCAAGAGTCCACTACCTTAGCTTATCCATAAGCCACACCTAGGAAGCAATGAAAGAAAAGAGAGATTAAAGAATAAAAAGATGTATGTTGAGAGAAAATGGAGAAAAGGGCTTTGAGAGAAAAATAGAGCATGAGTGTCGAGCGATGTGAGAAACACATATGAGAAAACGTGGGAAACAATAACTGAAGAAGTAGTGGACTCCCTGCGAATCTGGTAGTCTCTCCCTGATGAAAGGCATCTAAACCCATCAAGGTCTCGACTAGCACTGAGCCAATGCAACTCTTGCCTTCTTTCAAACCTTAGGCCACTTCGATCAACCGAATGTTGGACCTGCCAAATCTAGGGGCAAGAAAGAAATGTACAAGCATACATAAGCAGAGGGCATGTTGCCGAAAACCTTGCCAGAAAAGGTCGTCTCTGTCACTGACGTTGAAAAATCGATGAATCAAGCTGGGAATGTCTAGCTTTCCATTGTGGGCCAAAGATTGAGCCTCGTGTAGAATGAGCCCACACATCCATCCCAAAGGTTGGGCGTGGCCAAAACGGGGCTGAGGTATGATTTTCTCATCGCGCCGGAATTCCATTAGTGCCTGAAATTCTTCAATTGTCGGGCATATTTCTTGTCCCCCGAAGCGAAAAACGTGTAATTGGGTCCCAGCATCCGGCCGCGACATGGAGGAACAGAAAACAAAGTGGAGTACGACTCAACAAAAAAAGTGTGTTTATGCCAAAGCCCCAGAAATTTACCTTTTCCGTGCCGTCTAAAGCCACTATCCAATCTGAGAGCTTTTTGGCAAAAAATGGCTCCATTTGTGAAAGAAATTGCAACTGAAATGGCTCCATTCTGTGCCGTCTAAAGCTTATGCTTTGTCTTGATCTTTGAGTGTTTTAAGTCTTGTTTTGAATCTTTTTGGTTTTAGCAAGTTTGTTTATTTGTATTTGAGTTGTTTTTGCTTTGTTTATCGAGTTGTATTTTGGTTGTTGGTCAGCTCATTACCCGATTAAGAACATTGTTTCAATCAAGTGCTCTATTGGCCAATTCGATCTCATGTCCATTTCATGCAAATATAGTGCTCATGATGCAAAAATGACAACACTTTTTATACAAATCACGAAGTTTTATTCCGATCATGGTTTTTACAAAAGAGGAGTACAAGTTTCAAAAGTAAAATAAACCTATCTGAAGCTATACATGTGCGAATGCTACCAAACACAAAGAAACTAAGCAAAAAAAGTACAAAAAATCAGTGCCAGTCGCCTCAGGCCCGAGAGGCCCTCTTCGTCCTCTTCCTCAGAGTGGAAGACTCGAGGTTACTATCTCCATCGACACTGCTGTCCAAATCCATCTCTGAACCAGAACTCGAGCCGATATCATCTCCACTCTCTGTCTTAGAGCCCACCTCGGTAACACCTCTACTCTCGAAACCCGAGCTAGCATCATCGTCTCCACTTTCAGATGACTCAGAATGCCGACTCGCTGCCTCCTCCGAGTCATTGATCTCAGTATCATCATCACTCAAGATAGGCTCTGAAGGATTGCTCTAGCCTCGGGTGCCCCTGTCTCTGCCTCAACCGTAGCTCACATCTAGGCCGCAAGTTGGGGCCTATCTCTCTCTCCTTCCTGCTACTGGAGGATGTACTGCTGATGCTGCTGTTGCTGCTGTCGCCAGAGCCGTCGGTGCAAGTGGATTCTGGAAGAAACAGTTGTCGATATATCAGTTACAGTTTATGTATCAGATACAAGCATTATATGCAGAACAAGTGATATGTAGAAATCAGTTACGATATGAGTACAGTGTGTGCGTACAGTATGCCAATGCAGTGTATCAGTGTTGTTTGGGAAAGTCTACATTTAAAATGCCAGTGTATCAGTGGAAAGATGATAGCATGAAGCGCAAACTGAAGAAAATTACATAGATATCGTGGAGACCAAGCAGCGTCGCCCTCCTGTGCACCATGCCCATCAAGGAGGTCAACAACTCGAGATAGCTCCCCGTGTACTCTATGGATGCCTGCAAATGCATTTAAATGATCTATGGTCACAATAAACATATCTGAAATGAAATGTGGGGTGTAAATCGTAAAGTATAGTCCATACCTAAGAACAAACCCCGAACTCCGACAAGCTCGTGTCTAGCCTTGGCCAACTTGATCGGGATCTGGTAAGCAACCCCAATATGCTGCCAGCATATGAGTGCGGTGGAAAGCTCTGGCCAATGGGTGCTCTGCTCTGCAGGGAGAGCCCCTTTAGTACGGGCCCTAGTCGCCCTAGTCACCTCTCTCACCGTAGGAGCCCTCGCCCCCTCGCCTTCATGAATGCCTGTCAGAGGTGGCATGAGGTAGGTCTGAATAAAGGTCATGTAGTCGCACTCACCTCTAAAGAAATCAACATCCAAGCCCACTATGAACTAAATAACTACATCAACATATAGGTTGTCCGATGACCTCATAGATTCTGGGGGTGGCATCGAAACGACCGAATCCGGCAAGCCCACGATCTGGCGAATGAATCTCTCGCTCAAGAACCAAGCCCAGCAGACTGGGCCCTCTAGCAGGATCTGGAAGCGCGATGTGGCCCACACTCACGCGCACTGGTCCCGTACCCCAGCTGGCATTATGGCCCAGGGCTGTGACATGATCTGCAAACGGAGAGTGTATAGATTGTTAGTTGCCATCAACTGCTAAAATGTGAATCAGAATAGTTGTAAAGTAAAAATGACTATATTTCAGGTTATCTCATGGGCAACCATAGTATCAAAGTAGTAACGGAAGAAGGCGAAGGACTCGCGACTCCGGGGCTGGCATCGACCATCATATCGCCTCAAGTAAGGAACCATCGGGGGGGAGCTCCTCCATAGGCACTGGGGCGAGGGCTGGAAAATACGCATAAACCCATAGCTGTAAGGAAAGTGCAGTGATATGTGATCAACAGAGCATGAACCGATATAGAAAGTGCAAAGCAGAAGGCATACAGCCTGAACAGATGTAGAAAATGCAAAGCAGAAAGCATGCAGCTTGAACAGATGTAGAAAGTGCAACGCAGAAAGCACAGGTGTTCAATAGATATAAAGTAAAAAATGCAAAACAAAAAGCGTAAAGTGCATAAGGGAAAACTAAAATACATACCTCCCAAGCTCGCCAGTAGCCTCCGATCCACTCTCCCCTCAAACGGGAGGTAGAGCTCATATAGCTGTACAGGGTGGTGAGGCCAGCTCCGCCCCAATCATAGAAGCGTACTCGGGGAAGGGTCACCAGGGCGCTCAACAAATATAAGCCCACGGTGTTCCACCTGTTTGAAAACAAGGTGGTACCGAGGACAAACAGCAGAAAGCCTCTGCCATACTGCTCCATCTCCTCCAATGTCTCAGGCTCGCTCCTTCGGAACTGCTCGATGAACCAACTACATCTGACCATAGTTGGCCGGTACATAGGTGGGTACGCTCCCAACAGATCGATCTAGGCCGCCTCACACTCTCCCATGTTGGTGTCAAAAGGGATCGGATCACCCCATACTCCTAAGCCTGTGATCATGGCGAAGTCGTAGGGAGTCATCGTCATCTCCTTGGCAATAGAGAGGTGGAAGGAGTTGGTGGTGTCCCACCACCTCTCCATAAGTGCTCCTAGAAAAGGATGGCTCGCAATGACCCGTGTTAGGCCGAAGCAGAAAAGGCCAAAGCCAGTTTCATTAACAATGTCACGGACTCTAGTAAGGAGCTCGTCATACCAATCTCTCGCTGTTGTAGCTCCATACCCCCTGTAGGCATGAGACTCTCCTTGTGGCAAAGAACAGATGAATCAGAATAGGCAGTGATGAAAAAGTACAGTCAAATGAAAGGCAATGTAAGAAATAAAGTGAAAAGACAGGCAGGAATCATTGAAAACAGAGCTCATACCTCAGTGGTGCTAGATGAAAGGTGGGAGGCCGGCTCTCTTAACAAGAGGTCCTCTAATACACCGCGAGCAAAATCGATGAACCTCCTAATGCCTTCGAGTGGCAATATGTGAGTGCGGAGATGATATCTCACCGGATCAAAAGGCCATACTCTCAATGGTAGCGGCTTAGGCTCAAACTCTGCCTCGAGTTCAGCCTCAAGACTTCAATCGCCTTTGCCAACCTCAAGAACTACCAAATTCTCTACCTCGAACAATTGAAATGCAAAGTGAACCTCTGAGGTGCGTCATGTGGAATCTCATTTGCCATATGGAAAATGAGTGAAAAGAAGGTTAAAAATGAAGAAAAATGGAGAAAAGAGGGTAAACTTGGAAAAAGTCAACTGTAGGAGAGAGAAAATGGGAGAAAAAGTCAAAGCCCAGCAAAGTTCATGAAACCCGAGAGAAACTCGAGGGGAACAAGCCTAAAGTGGTGAAAATCGAAGAAAAAACGTCAAAATTAAAATCTGATCGGTTCAAAATGTTAAGAATCAAGAGGGTTTTACGAAAAAAGTTCACATGGGGCATTGGAAAATGTGTATAAAGTGCAAGTCTAGAGAGAAAGAGCACCTCAAAAGAAAGAGAAGATTTTCAGACCTAGGGTTGTGTGGAAATGAAGTGTTGTGATGTATATTTAAAGACCCGTGGGTGAAAATTCAAAAATGCCCCGATCTGCCATCAGTGGCCGGCAGGCCATATTGGTGGTCGGCAAGTTGTTTTGATGGCCGGCAGGTGGCTGGTGGTTCTCAGGTGGGTCCTGGTGTTGTTTGGAGCTTCTTATTCCCGAGTGGTTTGTTGAAGGTTTTGTTTTGGAAGCTTGCAATTGCGTTCCGGTGTGTGAACGTGTCCCACTTGCTACTCTGAACAAGGTGTATCCTTTTAAGCGTGTTGTAACTCTTCCGAGAGGTAAATAGGAAATTACTACCGAATATCGTTTTATTCGTTTTGTTAAATTATGTCTTTGCTCTCTTTCGTTGCATAGAATATGCATTTCACATTACATATGACGCATGCGTATCTTACATCATTCATGATTCATGCATAGAACATATTGTCAATCACACATAAAATATGCTTTTGTGTCTTGTATAGAACATGCCTTCAATTAACATCATGCGTCGATTGTCTATCTCGCATGGAATATGTGTTGTCACTAAATCGCACAATCACTCTGTGCATTTGAATCACACGTTCACTTTTGTGCATCTATCACACACCTCTTTGTTTTATCTCAGGACATGTGAAGCGCAAGGCCAAGCTATTTTTCTCCTCTTCTCACGATTTTAGCGTGATTAGAGTATCTCAGGACACGTGACACGCAGCTCTGGACATGTTTTATCTTGGGACATGTGAAGTGTGAGCCCAAGCAGTTTTTCTCCTCTTTTCACGATTTCAGCATGATTAGAGTATCTCAGGATGCGTGACTCGTGACTCTGGGTATGTTTTATCTCGGGACGCGTGAAGCGTGAGCCTGAGCAGTTTTTCTCCACTTCTCACAATTTCAGCGTGATTAGAGTATCTCAGGATGTGTGACGTGCGGCTCTGGACGTGTTTTATCTCGAGAAATGTGAAGTGCGAGCCTGAGCGGTTTTTCACCTCTTCTCACAATTTTAGTGTAATTAGAGTATTCAGGATGCATCACGCGCGGCTTTAGGGACGTGTGAAGCGCGAGCTTAAGCAGGTTCTCCTATTTCTCGGGACACGTGAAGTGCGAGCCCGAGCAATTTTTCTTGTTTCTCAAGATGTGTGAAACATGACCCTGAGCGGTTTTCATTCCTCTGGTTCTCGAGACACGTGAAATGCGACCCCGAGCGATTTTCGTTATTCAATTTCTCAAGACATGTGAAACATGACCCCAAGCGATTTTTGTTTCTCAGTTTCTCAGGACGCGTGAAACACGACCTTGAGCTATGTTTTCTTTCCTCATCTCGTGTCTTGGCGTGGTCAAAGTGTGTTTTATATCCTTTTGCATGGAACCTGTGTTGGTTTTAAGCTTGAAGCTACTCATTCATATATTATTATCTCGTTATCTTGCTTATTGCATTTGTTATTGCTTATTGCATCATCTTGCATGATCATGAGTTTTCAAAATAGCCGGCTTCGCAAAGTGTGTGAGTCTAGCTTTCAAAGTCATTGTGCATACCATTTTGCATTCTTCCCCTGAACTACGCTAGTTTGATTCCTTGCAAAGAGATACGTAGGCAGCTTGCGGACGCAACCATTTATCTTTCTCTTGATTGTTTGTCCAAGTCTTACGGTCGTGTCAAAATTGGTCGTTTTCGGGCTTTGACATTCAGTCACTTCATTTCATGACTTTGAGTTTTGTCAAAGAGGGGCAACTGTAGACACCCCATTTTTTATAGCCCTTACGACTTGGACATCATTACTTACACACCCAATGATGAGTCTATATGCTTGTCAAGTACTCGATGGCCTCAAAGGAATGCCACAGCTTTGAGCCCTTCAAACTTTACACACCTGTTGCCTCATTTTTGGACCAAACCCAGTGATCTTCAAGCCTGCAACCTCTGGTGGCTTGCCGACCATCTCTTTGGGCTACCGACCATCACTCTTGGTTGCCAGCCACTGATGTGGCCTGCTAGCTACCAATGTCTTTTGCACATATTTTGTGACAATTGTGCTAGCTATTTGCACAAATGCTTGCATCTGCTCCCACGTGTATGGCTGGATGTTTATAAGGGAAATTCATGTTTTCTATATATAAGAGACCTCCTTTTCATGTTTTAAGGTTAGAAAAATTTGGGAGCAAAGTTTTTCCTCACTCTCTTGCAAATTTCTTAACTCTTGCTTACATATCCTTCATCTTTGTCTATACACTCTTAACTAAACCTCTTCATCTTTGAGTTGAGGTATCTTTGAGCCTTGTTTGAGCTCTTGAGGGTGTGTTTGCCTTGGTTTATTGCTTGGAATTGATTTCCTCTTCAAGAGGTATAAAATTTTGCCTCTTTACTTGCTTTATCTACTCCTTTCCTTACTGTTTTCCAACTATGTTTGGGCTATAAAAACTCTATATTTTTTGGATGAAACCTAGGTTTTAAGGTCAATAAAGGTTGAGGGGTGGTTCATCCTTCTTTACACCTTGTCCTCAAGGCCTTTACCCTTGTGTTTTCCACATTTACACTTTTTTTTAAAGCTTTTAAACACTGATTTTCAGAGTTATTTCAGTGGCTAAAATCATGGTTTGAAGTCCAAAATTGGAGGGGTTAGCCTCCCCTCCTTGCGTTTTGCTTACTAGTCTAGCATGCTCCATATTTTAGCATATTAATCTAGCTATTTTTGTCTTAATTCTAGCATATTTTAGGACTACTTTTAGGCTATTTTAGGACCGTCTTTAAGTATTTGTTGCATTTGAGCTTTGTTTTGCATGCTTATAGTGTAATTGTCCTCATGAGGTTGGTGTTTTAGGCCTTAGACACCACCTTATTTGAGTTGATTACATTTATTTATGGATTTCCATACTTGTAATCACTCTTAATCACCTCTACAACCTCCGTCCTTTCTTGGCTTTTGTTTTTCTTTGAAAGTGGTTTCAAACTACTTATTTGTTTAAGCATGAGATTGAGATATCATGCTTAATGGTATAATCCTTTTAGGGCTTCATTACCAATGGTATGATGTCTCTTTCATGCCCAAAACAACTAATGGTTTGAACCCCTTTCCATTAGAGGACTTAACTTCACCTTTTGGACTCAATTGACTGAAGAATGTATGGTAGTCTAAAATAAAGTAATAAAATTGAGGCTAAAAAGGGTGCAAGATAATAACTTTTTTGGGTTCAATTGGACGTTAATTGAACCCTTGAGTCTTGAGTCGTTTCATACTCATTAGTGATAAAAACGGTTCAAGATGCATTGTCAACTACTTTCCTTGATCTTTCATGATAGGGAGGTGATTTTGAGAGTCTTATTTTGTTGCATTTATTGAGCTTGCACACTTTGGTTCATAGGCCATCATGCAATGAAATTGCTTCCATTGATGGTTTGTGAACCAAGCTTACTACTCCTTTGATTTGTTCATGATAAAGAGGGGTAAATTGTGCAAACAAACCCTTGAGAATACACTGCCTCTACTCTATTTGCTCTCTGTTGCAGTAGGGAAGTTCTGTCATCAGTGGCCGGCAGGCTCCTATTGGGGGTTGGTAGACCATTTTTTGTGACCAGTAGGCCACCTTCAGTGGACTGTAGGCCCTCTGCCAGCCACTAGTGCAAAATCAAGCAATGTTCTTTTGAGGCAAAATAGAGTTGGTCTGGAGGTGGAAATCAGTGCATGTGATCTACTGTGCAACAGAGGCATTCAGTAGCAAAAACATTGACTTTTCGGGTCAAAACTGCATTCATGCATGGGCCTTCTATCGAGCATTGGGATCCATGTTATTAATATATTAGTATTGTGCTTAACATAGTGGCTTTGTAATTAATTAGTTAGAATAGCTAATTCGTCTCATGTCGTAATTATTTTAATTAGCTAGATTAGTTAATTAATTCAGTTTGCAAATAATTAGTTAAGTAGTTTAGCTAATTTAATTTTTTTTTGTAATAATTAGTTCAGCTTTAATTAGTTAGCTAGCTAGTTAGTTCATTCAGACTCTCTTTCGTGAGAGCGCAACGTTGTAATAATGTGTATGTCTTCCAACCCCACGTCTTTCTTCCTTTTATTTAACTGCTTACAATGGTTAGATTAAAGCATCATGTTTAGTTTAGCATACTTCATATTTGCATCCACTTGTATAGCATGCACCGAGGCTCGGTTCATCTTTCTAACTTGCATTGTCGTTTAAATACTTCCTTGAATACGTGTTTATACTGCATGCTATTTAATTGATTCATATGCCATATTAGTAGCCAAGCCTATTAGTTGCATATTGTATGTGTTGCATTAGTTATATTGCATAGTTAGGGATCGTGCATTTTTCTAACTCTTTTATCTTTTGGCTTGGAGTACTAGGTGAGCCTTTACTCACTTTAGCATAATTGCATGAGTGTCGATGTTGCCATATTTAGCATGCTTTCCACGAGGCTAATTGCTTAAGTGCTATAAGCTGTTTGAATGCCTATGGATGAAGGTTAATTGCTTGAATTGAAATCATTTGAGTAATGTTCATAAGCGATCACTTTTTCAAGTGGTACATATTCAAAACAATTTTGCAAACAAACATGAATCAAGTGTTCCAATTCTTGCAAATTAGTCTATACTTGTATGTGTGCGCATCACATAGTAATGCTAGCCTAATAATTGGAACAAGAGCATATAATATAAATAAGATTCATATCATGATTAGTAGAGGCCAATCTTTGATCGGGCAAGCGGGGATGCTCAATTCATGACCTTCCCCTCTTGTACCTAAGTTCCCGAGCCGAGACAATCTTGGTGATGATGGACACGTGGCCTTTGGCACGAGTCATGGGTTTCCTAACTTTTCCAAAAACATTTAGGTGGCGACTCTGTATCTGGCAAATCAGTTTATTTTTAGTATTTTTGATTCAAAATCGATTTTCCAAAAAGATTTGCCGGATTGAGACTCTTTCGTGTTTATTTATTTCACATTGCATTTGTGAGATCAGATTCAGAACCGCAGGAGTCCGATACTGTAGGGCTTATTTTGTCTTCTGAAAGGGGGCATGAAAAAGTCGAGCTATACTACCATAACAAGATTGTCTCAAATTTTGATGCCTGTGGAGCTAACTTCAGCCACTAGCATCTGAAAATCTTGAACTTACTCCACCACCAATTTTTCCATCTATCATTTGATAGCGGAAAAAAGGTCTTGCAGCATATTTTTTGGCGCCTACCTCTTCAGTGACATATTTATTCTGCAAGGCTTTCCAAATTTTCTTGGCAATGGTGTAAATAATATCATAACAATCATAAAATTGATCCAAAAGACAATTCAAAAGATAATACCAACATTCATACTCATCTGTGTTGTATTTCTTGATTTTTTCAAGATGAGGAGCATACTCCTCATCGGTTATCTCTTCAGTGGGGACTTTGTTCGGATTTTTTTCGGTTAGGATATAGGCCACCTTGAGGAGGCTGAGGTAGAAAAGCATCTTTCCTTTCCATCTCTTGAAACGGGCTCCCTTGAACCGGAAGGACTTGTTGAGATCGCCGGTATTTTCGTTAGGTTTCTCTAATATTGGCTCTATGACTTTTACTGTTTGAATCTCCTTAAAATTCTTGGTGATAATTACAAATAAAACACTAAAAAATACAACTAATAAAAATTATAATAACCATTGAAAGAGCAGAGGCGTTGGAAATTCACTCTCTTTAAGGAGATTTAAGCCCTCTGTGGTTAGGCAAAGCCTTGCACTGGTGCAGCAGAGAAACCCTTGACTTGTCCCCCCTACGATACAACAGCCCAACTAAGTCATATGGTTCACCAATACTGCACAATTGGTAGAACCCAAAGCTTCATCACATACACTCTTTATTTATTTGTTTGATAATCTCACACAAAAATAATAAAACAACAAACACTTCTTCTTTTTTTCTTTTTTTGTGAGATAAGAGATTAGCTCAATTTATAAGAGAGGAAACTTAGGGCAAAAAAAAAAAGAAAAAATAATAAAATAAGAGTTACTTAGTGGGCAAGAAAAAGGGTTTACTTAGAGGAAAAGAAAAGAGAACTTGGAGAGAAAGAAACTTTTCTTAGAGGCAAAGAAAGATAGCTTAGAGAACAAGTTGCTTGGAGTCCAAGCACACAATATAATCTATAACACATTATAATATTAAAATATGTGCTAACAGTTTTGATTAGTGGAGAGGCGTAAGGGCCCATAATTAATGTTGGGAATGGGGAAACAATATGGAGCTAAGTAATTGATGATTGATTTAAAATATGGCCACGTAGTGCTCCGAAAGTATTGAATAATTTTCCCTTATGATCTCATCTGTCACTCTCTCCCTCTCACCAAACAAATTTTGTATGTTTCATTGTATGATATGGTATATTTGTCTTCTTATCTCTTTCATATCAGCAAGTGTTATATGTTTCATTAAAAATGATAATTGTTCAAATTGATTATTCAAATAATACATCTACAAACAAGTGTTATATATTTCCTTAAAAAGGATATTATATCAGCAAACGGATCTTATCCAAATATCATATCAAGGATAATTATTCTAATTGATGATTGAAATATAAAGTGAATTTAATGGAGAAATAAAATTCTCCCTCCAAATATTCGTAACAATAAGGGGTGGTTTGGCATCCCTTAAATAAGTCCATCTTTTTATCTTTTTTGAGTCACATCAATCAATATCTCCTCTCTACTTTTCTATACATCTTTTTTATAAAAAGTCAAAAAATATACTTATTTAGAATATCTCAAACCAACCCTAACTTTTTTTCCATAATGATTAGTGGTTTCCCAACATGTCCACAACCAACTGAATCAGGATCCCCTCCTTGCATTTCCTATTTGTAAGTCCATTGGGCCCACTTTTAGGCCCAATTTTGATAATCCGAACCGTTCATATTTTAAGATTTGTTCAGTATATCATACCTGTAAAAAATGAAGTTGATCGGATATCAGAAAGCATGTATTCGGAAAACTCGAACTAAAACCTATTTTTTTAAAGAATTTAATAAACAGTTTTCCGAACACATGCTTTCTGATATCCGATCAACTTGATTATTTACAAGTTTGATATAATGAACAAATTTTAAAATATGAACGGTTCTAATTATCAAAATCGGGCCTAAAAGTGGGGCCAATAATCTTGCAAGTAGAAAATTGTGACAACCCTCACCTCTTATTAGTGTTAAACTATGATTGAGCATGATAAGTAATTGATTAAGCTAAAATTCTGAACTGATTGCATGAGTATGTTGCTTTAATTGCATTTCTATCTGTTTGTCGTAGAATGATCTGTTCGTGTTTTTAATTCGAATTGCGAATTGAAAGCCTTATCAACAACCGATTCAGAAATTGATTAGTATTTTATGCTAATTAGGATTTATGTGATTTTATGCTAGGTTTAATTAAAATTTGATTAAGAATGATTGAATTAGAATAGATAAAGTTAAATTACATTAGTTTGCATTTACTACCAAATTACCATTGAGTGGATTAATTCTAGGCCATTGTTTATTCTCTTTAATACATGTTGGCACACCTCTTTTCATCCATCTTCTTGCCAAACCGTGAGAGAGAGGGAGTGTGAGTAAAGAATTGGATTCAACTAGGAATTTTGCTTGAACTTAGAAGAATTGAAGAGGTTTTGCAAAAATTGAGCTAGCATGCTTGGAATTCAAGACCTAAGGCAGGAGATTCACCCTCTTGAACTTGAATTTAAGTTATTTCTTGCATGGTTCATGGAAATGTTGGAGTATAGAGTCAAGAATTGGCTTAAGGTGTTGGTTTAAGAATTAATTCATGTATGCATGTTTACATTCTTGAGTTTTGAGGTCATTTACATGAGAATTCCTACTTGCATGTTCATATTTTTGGTTGTAGCCCATGAATTCATCATGTTTTGAGCTCAAGCTTGCATTTGATTATGTTTTAGAGCATTAGAGTTCATGGGAACTCATGCTTGTGATGTTCTTGCATGATTCTTCAAGTTTCTTTGAAATTGGTGTTCAATTGGCTTACTTTTGGGCTTGATTTAATAAATTGATCTTTGAAACATGTTGTAGTATGAGTTTTCAAGTGTTTTCCAGAAAATTAGCCCAAAAGAATCAAGTTTGAAGCTTTTAAAGGTTGAGTTTTGTACTTGGGGATCAATCTGTAAATTCTAGATTTTTGATCCACGCTCGAGCGGAGGACTTTATGCTCGAGCGTACACTCTGAGTACATGCACTTCCGCTCGAGCGTAGGAAGTCACGCTCGAGCGTGAAATGCATATGCCCAGAAGTTCAGGTGTTTTGCAGTCCGCTCGAGCGAGGGTCTGAGTCTTACGCTCGAGCGTGGGTCGAGCGTCTATCAAGCGTGAAAAATGTGCATCCAGTACTCTTCATGAGTTTGCAGTCCGCTCGAGCGGGAAAAGCCACGCTCGAGCGGAGCTTCTTTGTCTGCATGTTCACTCAAGCATAGAAAGCCACGCTCGAGCGTGGACCCTTGTTCCAGCAAATTTTGAAAAGTGTTTTAAAGTACATCTTTGCATCCTCATTCCATCCTAGGCATTCCTAGGCCAAGTTTAAGGCATCTTAATGAGGATAATGTTATAAAACCACACCAAGTCAAGTTAGGGGCTAAGCTATGAATCCCAAGCGTATAACTTAGTGTGTGTTCGTTCTGCAACTATGTAGGGTTGGCACTCGAGGACGCTGACTAGCTTGTCTTTAGCCCAGTGCTCTGTGAGTAACAATGTTGTAAAGATACGTTCAATTATAACTATTTCTGAATGATTGATTATACTGCTTTATGAAACGGCATTGTTTACCGAATGAATGTTTGTCCTATTTGTAAACTGTATTCGTGGCATCCTTAGCAACTTACTGTTACTACTACTGTTACAAAGATCTCTTTCGGTTCCAATGTTGGGACCACTACTGTTTACTGTTTGATGGCCATTAACTGACTGTTCGGTCTGTTAAGACCTACCGTACTGGTTTGCTATTGGATGTACCACATATGACTATTATGGTTTCTAAATAATTGTTATGGCATGAAATACGAGCCACTAATTGAATAACTGATCTATTGATACAATTGACTATTTTAATTACTGAAATGACATTCATTCTAAACCCCTTTATGCATATGTTATTCACTGGCTTTAGCTCACTGTTTATATTTATATGTAGGTGTCCAGGCACCAAACCGAAGCTAGGAGCGTTAAGTTAAGCTCCCGTTTTGTCAAGCCAACCTTCGTGCCTCACTTCGAGGTTCCAAGTCTGTTCAAGCTAAGGCTGATTTTGGTGTGTCCCAGTTTCACCCTTTTTGTCTTTGATCTCTAATAAGTGTTTAAGACTTGACTGTACAGTTATGGTGAAGGGATTTGGTCCCTAACCTGGATATTTGTATATGACATATGTATATATGTTTTGGTTATGAATGTGCCTTGTTATTAAAAGTCTTTTCGCATTCAGATTGTCACAGCTCATTAGACATCTCTTTTTATTACTGTATGGCTTCCGCCATTTCTTACTCAGACATTCTTGTCCCCATCTTAAGGTGCCTTTGGTAATCACGTATTACTGGCCGGTTGCGATGCTAAACCCATAGGGGCGGGTTTGGGTCGTGATAGAAATGCAAGGAGGGGATCCTTGCTCCAACCAACCGCCTTAATGAATCAAATGAAGACCTACCTTCCATGACAGCCTTGTTGCTCGTCTCTCATCTCTCTTACTCTCTCCCTCACCAAATTCCCACCATCCATCACACCCCTCACTCCTCTCTCTATCTCCTCTATCACCACCAATTCAACTTTGCCGTCGATCCCACCAAATTCACATTTGTAATCCAATCTCATCTCCACCACCATCGCAAACACATTGATTTGTTGCTCTATGGACATCGGCCATGTCACCATCGGCACACCAAACCACAAGCTCTCTAAGATCGAGTTCCACCCACAGTGCAACACAAACCCTCCCACCATCGCGTGCCCCAGCACCGCTGTCTACGGCGTCCACCCGCACACCATTCCCCTATTTTTTGTTCGTTTTAGAAACCCCTCTGGCAACAAGCCATTGTAATCGCCGCCGCAATCGGTTGGCAAACCAAACTCGTCTTTTGGTGGTGACCACCGTATGGACCACAAGAACCGGTGATCACTCTTCTCTAATGTTGCCGCGATCTCTTCCAGTTGTGGTGGATTGAAGCACCCTATGCTTTCGAAGCAGAGGAACACCATCGACGACAGAGGCTGTTTGTCGAGCTATTTCACAATCTTGTCTCAATAGCTCCCCGATTGGGCATGGCTGCTGAGGTCAAGCAGCGGTCCGACGGCGTAAACCAGTGGCGATTCCTGTGAGACTAACAGAGACTTCATTGCATAGGATTCAAGCTCTTCGAATGTATTTACAATTATGCCCTTGGTGTTTCTTAACCTCCTGGCGTGGTTCAAGGAGGTGGAGTACCCTCCTTGTTTATTGAATAGAGCCGAGGGTATAACTGAGGTAGGGACCGGGATAGCATAACTCGGGAAGTGAGTTAATGAGTCTGGATCGAAGATAGTGAACTCAGTTCCGATTAAGGCATGGCGGATTGGGAGGTGGAGCATGAGGCCAAGAAAGGTTGCACTGGATGTGAAGAAGAAGTAAGTAGGGGCAACAAAGTCGTCGGTGACGTCGATCATGGCGGTGCATAAGCAATCCACCACCAACCCCGCCAGCCTCGCTGTTGCCGAAAAAAGAAGACAACATGTAATTGACGATTGTGTCTCTCACCTGTGACATCAGGACTTGGTGTTCGGAAGGCGGTGGCAATGGCGAAGGAGGAAGGTGGATGTAGCGGAATTAGGTGTCAGAGGCTGCGAGTGATTCAATATAGAGATTGTAAGAGGGATTGAATAATGGTTTGATGAGGAGGATTGTGATAGAGAAGTGTTGATGTTGATCATGCAGGCATTTGGCAAAGTCTACCATGGGTACAATGTGACCCGTTACTGGGGTTGGTATGAACACAAGCTCTCTCTTGTTCTTCATTTTTTTAAAGGTTAGTTATTTTATTTATTTATTTTTTTTCCTTCTTGATGAATCAATCTTTTATAGAGGAGAGTCCATAGCTTGCATCTCTTAAAAGCTAGCATATAATGTGTTTGAAATTATGATGTAATCCATGATTCAAACATTTTTTACTCACTCACTAAATTATTAGAGTTATGATGATATGATGTGATTGGATAATAAAAAAATTAATGATAAATACAAGGAAAAGTTACTCATAAATTTCATTTAGAGAAAAGTTATTTCATTTGGTCCTACAAATTTTCTTTCAAATCAATTGGTCCTTTTTATTTTAGACATGTTGTGTTTCCTTGATTTGGAGGTTTGGGAGTTTACTTGTTTGTCCTTGTGCGTAATTTTGTTTAATTTTTTTTTTCTAATGTTGGATGTGTGTGGGTAAGATAGATTTTTATGTTTCTATTTTTTCATGGGGATTTAGTGGAGTAATTTGTTGATGTATGATGTTATCCTATTTGTGGTGTTACTGGTGTGGTGTTCATTCCTAGTATAACATTGACATTAATTAACATCTGAATGATCCAAACTACTAACTAACACTACTAAATCCCCAATAACCATACTAATGTCAAATAATAAGGGTCATTTCACGTGTACAAAACACATATTTATACAAACATCACAATGACAAAATACGGTCAACAAAAACCACAACGTTAGACAACACAATCATTGTTCAGCAATACAAAGTTACACCAACTTGTCAAATGGCGTTTACACCTACAAAACCCACAAAAGAATAATCACCACACCACCAAAATTCCAATGTCCTCCAAACCCACATTACCATTTATATACAATAGCAATACGATGCGAATCTATAAAATTACCGACCCAACATTATATATAAAAATAGACAACGATATCGACAACACAATAGGAATATTTATCAAAGAAGTAAAATAACAACATAACATATACCTGACGCCATTGCCCATTAACATAATCGTCGCCAACGACGCAATGAGGAGTGTACACACGCCAATTATACGTCAGTAACATCAACCCAACAATAGAATAATGTAGTTCTTGATCCTAATCGATGTATTGACAAAATTGGAGATTTGTATTTCTAGGGTTTTGAGGGAACTAAAAGTCAAAATTAGCAACACAAAGATAGGGTTTAACGTTACCAAAATTAAATAAACAACAAATAAAGTTATCTACGCCAATTAACATTGGGAATCCACAATGTTTCCATCTCTTCCATTTTGATTGGGATGGAAGGAAAATAGAAAAAGACTATAGCAAGTTTTTTGGGTACAAACGTAATTTCCACATCACTGAATTTCTACTCATACCATTTGGAACAACACGTGCTAACACCATGTACAAAAATGTCATTACCACTCAAATGTGACTTATCAGTACATAAATAAAAGACAGGACTAAATGGTTCAAAAAATTTTGATTTGGAATTTATTGGTGCATTACCATAAATACAATCTTAAAAATAAATTATGCTTTTTTAAAAAATAAATAAATGTAATATATATATATATTTTTTTTGGGAGGCATAATTTCATCTTAACTCGGGTGGTTGAATTTCTTGTTTTTCGCCTTGGGGGAGAGGATGAGTCGATCCTCGACCGACAAACAAGTGACCATCCTGTATACCCCAAAACGACGTCGTTTTGGGGGAAATTTCAATTTTTAAAAAAAAAGAAAAAAAGAAAAAAAAGAGAAGAATAGAAACTAGAGGGGAGGGGAAGAAGAGAGAGAAAGGGAGACGAAGAGGAGAGAATAAGGGAGAAGAAGAGGGGGGAAGAAGGAAAGCACTCGTATTTTTCTTTGGTAAAAATTCCAAAGCTTCTCTCTGACGATTGCAATTCTAGATTCCAACCTGTATTTCCATTTTTCACGCCATCAACACACAAAACCCATAAAATTCAGAGCATCTTTCACAAGAAAAAGAGAAGGGAAAAAAATTCATTCGAAAAGAAAAACAAAGAAAGTGAAAGAAAAGGATAGGTTCTTGACTCTTTCTTGGATTCTCGATTGATCAAAGTATTTTCTTTTTTAGTTTTTCTTTTTTTTTTTTTTTTTGAAAAAAATGAAGCTTTGATTGAGAAAAGAGATGGGTACTGATGTGGATGTGTTGTGGGTTCTTCACCTCTGCTTTCTTCCTTGTTGGAACTGTAAAAGGTATGTAAAACCTTACTGTTGTTCCGTTTAATAATATTAATAATAATGATTTGAGTTTATTAGTTTCTAGGGTTTGCAATTGCCAATTGGCATGTATGAATGTTTCTAGTGTGGTTTTGTGTGTTGGCTGGTGTGGGTGATGATTGGTATATAGCATCAGGGATGAATGAAATATGGTGATACATTTAATTTCGAAATGGGTTTTGTGAATACTGAATAAAATTTCTATTTTCCAGCTTTAATTTGGAAGTTTGACTACCTAATTCAGAGGCCACTACGCCATCGGCGACTGCGTCGGCGCCCTCTTCCTTTTTTTCCCCTTTTCTTCTCCCTTCTTCTCCCTTCCTCTCTCTCTCTCTTCTTTTCCTTCCCTTTGGTTTCTGTTTTGCTTTTTTTTTTTTAATTGAAATTTCCCCCAAAATGACGTCATTTTGGAGGTGCCGCAGAGATAGCTACAGGCTTGTGTGGCCGAGAATTTGGACTCGCGGGGGAGGGGGGGATTGAGTTTATAGAAAAGTATTAAACACCAATATTTTTTGTTTTTTTATCTTGCTAATATTTTACTTTTTGCCATTAAAATATATATATATATATTTGTTTTGTAATTTTTCATCCATTAAAATATTATATAAATAATATCATATTATATTTGAGAACTATATAATAATTTTATATTCTATTTATTTTTTAATCTTCAATTTTTTTTAATTTTCTTAATTTATGGGCACGAACCCTATGATCTATCCCGCCCACTTTTTGAAGGACCTGAGATTTACATATTTTAGTCCATAAAATTAGACTGTAATTATTAAATATAAATGAACTGAACTTTGGTCATTAAAAAATATAGGATAAATTATCAATAAGTTCTATTAGTTGGATTTAATTATAATTAAGTCATATTAAAAACAAGTTCTAGTAAAATCGTTGTTAAAAATAATTTTTTGTAACTATTTTTTACATATGTAGCTAAAAGTTGACAATTAGTGACTTTTTTTGTCACGATTTTTATAAATTGTCACTAAAATTTACAATTAATGACATTTTTCTGTGATAAATTTTCAAACTGTTGCTGGAAGTTTAAAATTAGTGACTTTTTTGTGACAATTCTTTTAAACCATCGCTAATACTTATAATTAGTGACATTTTTTGTGACAAAATTTTTAAATTATCATTAACGATTAGTGACTTTTATGATAGTATTTGATGAAAAATATCATTATTTTTCATAAGATCTATTAAACAATAAATCTACCTATTAAGATTTACACGTAAGTCCCCTAAAATATAACTTAGTCCGACTTGATTTGTCAGTCTCTTGGCTGGAAAAATGCTCTTATTCATATGGATTGTCATTATCAAATAACTCAATCAATCGGGTAATGCTATAGTGTGCAACTTACACCTTACACCTTTTTGTGTTCACTTACACCTTACACTTACACCTTTTTTACCTTGCACTTACACCTTTTGTGTAAGTGGCACATAGTGTGCAACTTATACATTTTATTTATACCTTCCACTTACACCTTACACCTTACACTTACACCTTTTGTGTGAGTGGCACATGGTGTGCAACCCACTTACACCTTTTGTGGGTTGCACACCTAAGAAAACTCCCAATCAATATCGCTTTAAATTTTAAAATTGTATCATGGCCTCTCATTTATTAGTGAACAAATTACTTTCATCAATCCAGTATGTGAAAGCTACTCGAGTTTGAGTATGTGGAAGCTATTCAAGTTTAGGTCCTTTTCACGGATGGACTCTTGTGATTTGTCATTAGATCCTTGGCAATAAATGCTAGGTTTGTTTGGATAAATTGAATTAGATCAGATTAGTGTACAATTGTTAATTTTAGAATTATTATTCTCTTTGAAATATGTATCTTATCTTATATTTAGATTAGTTAGGAATTATATGGTAGAATTGATAGTTTAAATCTATCATTAATTCTCTCATATAAAAGATATTATGTTCAAATCTTAATTATCTTAATCAAATATTAAATTATATATTTTGTTAAATTATTAGTCTAATCCCATAATCATATTTGTGCTAGTATATTTTTGTGCAAGTCCAGACAAACATGTTTGGGTGCATTGATTGATAAAGGATTCATGTATCCAATTGGCGTGACTTTTAGTCTTTGTCCGACCCGGTCTGCCAGCTATCATTGGCTACACGTCCGGTCCGGTCGTGCATAGTATGTTACTATGTTAGAATGATCTCATATTATAACTTTCCTTTTTCAGGCTGGATCGTTCCATCAAATCTTTGAGAAGAGACCCAATCTCAAATTTGATGGTCGGCGTGACAATAGGCTCCCTTCTACAACTGTCTTCCCACTTGTTGCAAATTTAGGTTAGATTAACGATATTACATTTTGGGTTTTCTAAGAAAAGAAAAGAAAAAAGAGAAGTCTATTTTCTGGAAAAATCGAGTCTGATTTCTTTGCTGAAATAGTCTATTTTGAGTTTTAACAATAATTTGGGAAATTACAAACTGATTTTAAATTTTATTTTTTTAAAATCTATTTTCAATTTAAGTAATCTGTCTATTTTCGTTAGTAAAATAGACAAATATATATATATATATATATATGATATTTTAGTAATTAAATTCTATGAAATAGACATTTTATGTATACTTCCGTTGAGTTTAATGACAAAATATTTTTTTTTTTCAGTTTTACTTAACCAAAATAAACAAATAGTTTTAGATTAAAAACAAATCAAGAGATTAGGATTTAAATTGACAAAATTAAAATTTCAAAGTTTATTTTGTTATAATGATCAAATTCTTTATTTTTATTTTTATTTTTTATAATTTCTTCAAAAATTATATTTTCTTTTTTATCAAAACAAACTAAGTTAGCAAAGTTCATAATTTTAAAACAACTTAGGTTTACCTTAACTTTAAGCGTAATGTTATCATACACACCCTCAAAGTCAATAAATTATAACATTTGTAGGGTCAATTAGCATGAACGTCATAACTTAATCTTTTTCAGGTCATAACTAAAAAATATTGAGTCGTAATCAAATATAACATAAGGTATAACTAAAAAGTATTTGGATCATAACTAAAAGAATATCATAACTAATATTATAATAAATCATAAGTAAAACCATAGTGTATGTAATCAGATCATTGGGCTTTAGCCAGGCCCAAATCTACACTGGAAACGGACTGAACGAATTAAAACAATTTTTTGGGTTGGGCTTGGACATGAGTGGTAGAGTGCAATGCAGTGATCTCAGTCAAAAATCTTACAAAGTTGGCCCTTCTGCTAGTCTAAAAAAAAAGAAGACACTAATTGATAAGCCTCATATACAAAATTCATCTAATTTCAAAATAAAACATTTGCATCAATTAGCTTTATATATTTTTGATTGTTACCAAAAAAATCATATTTTTTTAAAAAAGAAAACAATTTAAAGACGCTACTATATCCCATCACTGCCGAATTTTTGTCAGACGACCACCGGAAGCTTGTTGAAATGTTCAATATCATCGGGAATTCGCCAAAATATCGTTAGAGTGTTCTGAACATCACTGGAAGTCGTCGTATACTTACCGAAATATTCAAAATATTGCTCTAAAAAAAGAAAAGAAAAGAAGAATAAATAGAAAAATTAGAACGAAAAACGTATCAAAATGTGCTAAATATTAATAAACTGAAAAGGAAAAAAAATATAAAGTTATTTTTCAATTTTGTTGAGTTTAAGCAAACTATCTTTTATATTGATCAAATTGAAAAACATGCTTTGAAACTGAAAAATTGTTACAATTTCAAAACAGGATTTTACTAAGCATTTATCCTTATTAATTAAACCAAAAAACATGTATGAAACTACACAAATTTTGCAGTTTTAAAGTATGATTCATTTCAACACTAAAAATTGTAAAATTTTATAATTTTCTCCGCTTATAATTAAAACTCGAAAAAATTTATTCAAAACTTGAAAATTTTCTCCATTAAAACATGAAAAAAGAAATGTGTAGTAGAGAAAAAATAAAAAATTTAAGAGATTGAATGAGAGAGACAGACATAGAGAGATGATTGTACTCTGATAATTATTTTTTGTATAAAAATATGTTTATTTTTAAAGATACATTGAAATTGAGGTAGTTCTTGATTTAAGGGAATAAATAAAATATTGAGTGTAACGGTATATGGTGTCACAGTCAATAAAACACCGCAAATGGGATCAAGTGGAAAGTTTTGTCTAACACTCCCTTATTAATGTCGTGATTCCTACCATAAATTAAGAATATTACTCGTTGGATGTAATATTGTTACATAGTATTATCATTACATTAAGGGGTTGTTTGGGTACTACCAAAAAGATATATTCTTCTATACTTTTATCTTTTTTGTGTCACATTACCTCTATACTTTTTTGCACATATTTTTATAAAAAGTAAAAAATATACTTATTTAGCATTTTTCAAACAACCTCTGAATATTTACTCCACTAGAATGAAATGAAATAGGAGTATTATTCTATCAAAATTTTCATTCAAATTTTAAAATAGATAGTAATTTTTTTTTAATTATTATTTATAATTAATGTGATAAAATTGTATAGTTCTGAATAACAAATTAATTTATTATTATTTTTTAATTAATGATTTATACGTAAACTACAAAAAATTAAGATTTTAGATACCAAAATTTAAGGACAAAATTATTTTTTAGGGACCAAATATTTTTGTTGCGAAAAGTGTCATTATTATATTTTTAGTAAGAAAAATTATACATTAGTGATGAATTCTTATCCTTTTGGGACCAAATTTTGTCTCAAAGAATAAACCATTTTGAGACCAAATTATTTTGTCTCTAAAAGTCTATTTATTAGTGACATTTTTAAAATTTTGTCGCTAAAAGCCTTGTTTTGGACTTTTTAGTACTACCTTTTAGCAACTATTCTCATAACGATAAAAATTGGTCTTTAAATATATTTTGAAACAAAATTTTTACTTTTAAAGACCAAAACATTTGATTTTTAAAATTCCTATTTGTTATAGTGGTAAGTGTCTTCAAAATAGATGGATTGAAAATTGAAAATGGGCACAACAAGACGATCCAGATTTCTCTTTCTCCACTAGATAGAAAGTGAACCATTTATTTTTATTTTTATTTTTATTTTTATTTTTGTAAGTATTCATATGAGTTGTTCTGACCTTTCTTTTCATCAATTGATAGACTGTTATGGTTTGTCATCAAGTCATTAGTGAATAAGAACGACGGCAAGTTTATTTTTGTGCATGTCCAAACAAGCATATTCATATTTGTGTTTGTGTATTGTTGATTGATAGATAGTAAAGGTCATAGTGAGTTTATTTGATGATTTTATTCATCACATAACATTGTTATAGTGTCTCTTTAAAATTAATACAAAATTATGAACACTAACTATTTCAATTAATAAAAATTATATTAGAATATCATATAAATTTGTCCCAAAATCACTATATAATTTTCTATCTAATTGTGCCGGACTTACAAAGTGTTTGAATTTGGTATCGTTATTTAGGTTAGAATAATGACAAATCTAAAAACCAGCTTATTATATTTTGAAATCCACATCTAAACTATCAATATATAAATTTGAGTTGTTGTGCTTAAATAATTAATATCCATTACCTTTTATTTCAAACAGTAATGCTAGTTATCATGAAAAATCTATCATGAAAATAATCATGAAAGCTTTGTGACCCTTGGATTGCACTTAGAATAAAGCACCACACACTGATCAAGGTATTCAAGGATTATAAATATTTCATGATCATTTTCATGAAAAAAATTTCATGATCTCTAACTTTTCTCTATTTCAAATATATTAATCTAAACACGACTATGTCATTTTATGAATTGAGCAGTTTCTATGATTTCCACTGCTTCATCCCGTGCCTAGTGAGATGCATATGAGTGTTTAAATAGTTCAAGTGACAAATGAGTTAAACTGGTTTTGGAGCATTTATAATTTTAATTTTGATTTTGATCAATCTTGTTGGGAGGTACTGTTGGAGGAAGGAAAAAAGTGATCTAGATCAGGAAAAAATAAATAAAATTGAAATAACATAATTAGGATTTCAAAATTAAAAATACAAAATATTAAATTCGAAACATAAATAAAATTCAAAACGATTTCTGACATAAAGGGTCAAAACTATATTCGTAGGATAACAATTTTTCTGCATATGTCGAACTATTAGAAGCAAATAAAAAAGGAATACATCACTACAACAAAAGACACAAATGGCGACTAAAAGGAAAAATTTCGTCGCTGAAAGTGCAGGCAATGGCGACTAAAATGGATTTTGTCGCCGAAAAGCAGGGCTTTAGCGACTAAAATAGTTTTGTCGCTGAAAAGCACGGTTTTAGCGACTAAAAGGAAGTTTAGTCGCTGAATATAGGGTTTTTAGCGACTAAAGTTTGTTTAGTAGCCAAAAGTCACGGTTTTTGGCGACTAAAATAATTTAGTAGCGAAAAGTTATGGTTTTGGCGACAAAAAACAGGTTTAGTCGCTGAAACTGATGCTTTTTGGCTACCAAAAAAAAAATAGTAGCTAAAGGTCAACAATTGCCGACTAAAATTCATTTTAGTCGCCCAAAGAAGAGGTTTTGGCGACCAAAATTGAGTTTAGTCGCCAAATGTGCTAGAATATAGGCGGGTTGTAACTGTTTTAGCGACAGAAAGGAAATTAGTAGCCAAAAAATGGAGTATTGGCGACTAAAATTGAGATTTAGTCTCCAAAAGTCATTACCCTTTTTTTTTTGGTAAATATTTTATTTTTTACATAAAATATATTAAATAAAAAAAATTATTTTCATATATACAATTTTGTATTAATACTAGTGAAAATAGTATATAAATAATATTTGTTGCAATAACATTCACGTGATCTGGGCGTGGCATAGTGGGGGTGCAAGTGTTGCTAAGGCATGGGGTGCAAGGCTTGGCTGTGCACAGGTTCGAACCTTGGGATACCCAAGCAGAGGCAATTTTTTTTTTTTAGTGAAAATAGTTTTGGCGACTAAAGGCCTTCGTCGCCGAAAGGTTTAAATAATAAAAAAAGAAAAATTATTGGCGACTAAAACTTTAGTCGCTAAATGTAAAATTTAAAGAAATGAAATTGGATTTGGCGACTAAAAATTTCGTCGCTGAAGACTTGTGAATTGGCGACTAACAGGTTTTTAGTCGCGAAAGGCATTGGCGACAGGAAATTCGCGACAACAGTGGCGACTAAAAATTTTTGTCGGGAAAAGTGAAAATTCCACCTTTGGCGACTAAAAATTTTCTTGTAGTGAATGGTGAGATCAAGAAACTAACGGACTGGTCGTTGAATAGATATATATAGATGTAAATTCTAACATTGTCTGAAAATCTATTATACGTTCCTTAGTTTTTTACTTTATTAAAATATATATATATATATTATATTTATTATTCCTTTTGTTCCACATGAATCTGATTTTTTTCAAGCCTATGATGTTAAGTAGATCTAGAAAAGATTGATGTAAGCTTTTGAATGAGATTTCTTATTGACATTAATTCATTTTTAGTTTTGATAAAATATTATATGTGAGTACATAAAAATAATTGTATACGTGATTGGTTTAATTTGATTGTATCTAGGGACAATAAATAGTTATAATTAGTAATTTTTTGTGTTAAATTGAATGTTGTCAAAAATAATTTAGCTATATTTTGTTGCATGGTATAATACATTTCATTAAAAATGACAATTATTCAAATTGATTATACAAAGGCGGTGTTTGGAAACTTGATTTTTGAGTGTTTTTTTTTTTTTTTTTTTTCACTACAAGACAAATGTTTTACAAAACCAAAAAAAAAAAAAAAATTCAAATAAAATATCACATGAAATCCCATAATCATTTTACTTTTTCTCTCACAAACTCACATCCAACTACAAAAAAAATCCAACTATCTTCTCAAACACAAAAATTTTTTTCTCCAATAACATCCTACAACTAAAAAAATCTACAAAAAACACTCACTTTCCAAACACCCACAAATATAAGGTGAAATTAAATAAGAAATAAAATTTCAGCAATGCTAGGTATCATGAAAAACCTTTCATAAAAATAATCATGAAAATTTTGTGACCATTGGATTACACTTAGAATAAAGCACCATACATTAATCAAGTAATCCAAAAATCATAACTCTTTCATGATCATTTTCATAAAAAAAATTTCATAATCCCTAACTTTTTCCATAAAATTTTCACTTGCAAAATTCTAACTAGAGTCCCGCTACGTAGCTTGAATATCAGAGACTTGAATGGCCCGAAACTCCAAAACGGCGTCATTTTGGTGGTCTATTTTTTTTTTTCCCCATAACTCACACACAACAACAGAAGGAGAAGAAAAAGGAAGAAGAAAAAGAGAGGAATGAGGAACAGAGAGTACCCCCTCAAAACAACGATTAATGACCAAGACCAATCAGACTTTTCATCAACTTACAAAATAAGACAAAGAGTAAACAGACCAATATCATCATCATCATCATCATCATCATTATCATCATCAATATCATCAAGTACATAATATCTCTCTCAACTTACAAAAAGAAATCAGACCAAGCAATTTGAGGCCACTATCATCTTGAGGCCACTATAGATGAATTTACAAAAAGAAATCAGACCAAGCAACTTGAGAGAGATATTATCTACCAATATCATCATCATCATCAACAACAACACACAACATCATCATCATCATCATCATCATCATCATCATCATCATCAACATCAACATTATCATCTTCAAATCTAGATCCACTAGGGAAAAAAAAATAGGTAGAGAAAATAGAGACGAGAGGGATGACAAAAGGTTTTGAAGAGTTTAATAAGCTCCGACTTCTCTACCCAACACAGAGATGAGAGGGATGACAGAGGGTTTTGAAGAGTTTCATCTCTTTAGTTTCTTTACAGGAATGAGAGAGGGATGAGCAAGTTAGAGAGGAGAGAATGTCGGGTCTGGGTCTGAGAAAGAGAGATACAAAATAACGGGGAAAGAAAGAGTGAGTCATGGAGAGAGAAAGAGTGTTGTAATTTTCGACCCATTCGGGGCGAAGCATTTCGAGCTACAAAGCATTAGTCTTCTAACTAACCTTCCATGATCATTGGTTTCCTAACATATCATCAACCAACCGCTTTAACGAACCAAACGAAGACCCACCTTCCACAACAGTCTCTCAGCTCTTTTCTCTCATCTCTCTCACTCTCTTCCTCACCAAATTCTCACCATCCATCACACACCTCACTGCTCTCTCTATCTCCTCTGCCGCCACCAATTCAACTCTGTCGCCGTTCCCACCAAGTTCATTCATGTAGTCCAATCTCAGCTCCACCGCCAGATCCAAATCCACCACCATCTCAAATGCATTCAACTGTTGCTCTGTATACATTGGCCATGTCATGATCGGAACACCAACCCATAAGCTCTCCAAGATCGAGTTCCACCCTCAGTGCGACACAAACCCTCCCACCGCCGCGTGCTCCAGCACCGTCGTCTATGGCGCCCACCCACACACCATTCCCCCGTTTTCTGTCCGTTTTAGAAACCCTTCTGGCAACAATCCGTTGTAATCACCGCCACAATCGGTCGGCATCTCGAACTCGCCTTGTGGCGGCGGCCGTCGTATGGACCACAAGAACCGGTGGACACTCTTCTCTAGTGCTGTCGCAATCTCTGCCAGCTGCGGCGGACCGAAGTACCCTAGGCTTCAGAAGGAGAGAAACACCACCGACGATGGAGGTTGTTCGTCGAGCCATTTCACGATCTCTTTTTGATCGCTCTCCGATCGGGCATCGCCGGCGAGGTCTAGCAACGGTCCGACGGTGTAAACTGGCGGCGATTTCGTCGAGTCTACAAAAGACTTCACCGCACAGGATTCGAGCTCTTTGAAGGTATTTATGTGGAATTCAATGTATAAAGAGAGAAATATAGAGAGAATAATGTATCATGTATTGAATGTATTAATTGATTGATCAATATGTTTACAATGATTCCTATATATAGAAGAGTAGAGTAGGTAGGTGTGTAGTAGGTGGAGTAGGTGGTAGTAGGTGGTAGTGGTAGGTGGAGAAAGTAAGTGGAGTTTTTTTTTTTTTTTTTTTTTACATTCAACAGCCCCCCTCAAACTCAAGGGGGATAGGAACTAACCAACTTGAGTTTGGAGAGAGTAACAAAACAGGAAAATAATCTAACAAATAAAATAAAATGGATAGGAGACACTGTATGGTCGTGTCAGACCGTGGTAGAAGACTGTATGGTTATGGCAGACCGATGTAGAAGACACTGGCTCGTGTCGGACCGATGTAGAAGACAGTTTACGGGGTCATGTCGGACCGTTGAAAGCATAATGTTGTGACGATTGTTGTGACGATTCTGAGTCTTGCTGGACCCTTGTAGAAACTAACCGGAATCAATGTCGGGACATTTTACCGAGTCTTGTCGGACCCATGTAGAAGCTAACCGGAATCAATGTCGGGACAGTTTATAGAGTCTTGTCGGACCCATGAAGGAGCTAACCGGAATCAATGTCGGGACAGTTTACAAAGTCATTTCGAACCCTTAAAAAATCGCATCCTCAAAAGGTGTGCCCAATCTTTCAAAAGGCGTGCCATCAAAAGGCGTGCCCAATCCATAAAAAGGTGTGCCGGACATTATGGTGATGCGCGTGACTACCTTGGCTTGCGCGCCCATATTGTCGTTCTAAGGCCGGCGCGACGATGGCGCTGGTTCCGCTTGGCTATTTAACCAAGACGGAGGCTGAGGCTGAGGCTGAGGCTGAGACAAAAAACCTGTTGAAAACCTTTGAAAAACTCTTCGTTTTCTGAGAGAGATACTCTGTAACACTCTGTTGCCCAGAATATGGCCTCTTCTTCCTGACCTCTCTCTCTTTTTCTGGATCTTAATGGTCCATCGAGCTCTTCTGGGCCAAGTACCCCTACTCTTACTCAACCTAGTCTTCCCACACTATCAGTTGAGCAAGTGATGGCTACTCAAAATGATATCGAGGCCAACCACTACACGTTGAGGTCTTGGATGGAGACAGTGGCAGCGGTCACTAACCTGTCTCACCGTCTGCAAAACAAGGCGTGTGAGGTATACCAGGTCAACGCCCAACTCTCCCTACTCCAGTGCATGTACAGAGATGCACGGGCAGAGATTTGTGCCTTGAAGGCTGAAAACAAGGAGCTGAAAAGGAAAACCACCTCCATGGCTAGATTTGGGGCACCTACGTACCTCACCTTTGATGGCCGGCGGGGAGTCGACTCTCTTGGCAGAAACACTGTGGTAGTTCTTGGCGGAAGTACTGGAGACGGGCCTTCGAAGGTAGACGATAAAAAGAACGACAAAAAACGGAAGAGCTCGGCGACGGAAGAGCCGAGTAAGTGAAGTTGGTGCGTGGCCGTCACCGGAGAAGAAAGAAGAAAAACAGATCCGTCGCTGTTAATGTGGGTTTTTTTTTTTTTTTTTGTAAAATGGTGATCGGGTGTGATCCCTGTCATGAATAAAATGAGTTTTGTTGTTTGTGCAAATCGTATGGCAGGAATGACACAATATGAAACAGAAATAATAATGGAAAACAGATTAAAAATAAGGTAAAAGAAAAATAAATAAAAAATAATAATAATAATATATTTGAAATCAAACCGAGAGAGTGAGGGAAAAAGGAGATTGGTTCACGTGGGTTTCTTGGCCTACAGTTTTGTTAAAAACTGCAAAAGATGTTTTGGTGGGAGAGATGATGATGTTTTCAAGAAGAGATAAAAAAAAATAAAGAAAAAGTGACAAAATTATTGCAGGTTTGCAGTTTTTAAAAGAAAAAAAGAATGGTTATCCTTGAGTAGAGAGAGAGAGAGTTGAAGATATTTTTTTTTTTTTTTTTAACAAATATCAATGAAATAAAATTTAAGATTGGAGTTTCAACAAATAAACAAACCAACAAACCAAAGACAAAGGAGATCGAGATCTATGAATCAGGGCATCGGAGCAGCGGTGGCAAAGGTAGTAACTGTTAATCCAAACAAACAAACCAAAGTGAGAGGAGATAATGAGAGTAGAGAAGTAGAGAGGCAGTTAAGGTTTTAGATCCAGAATCGGCAGTGGCTTGTTCTTCGCGAGGAGCCTGATCCAAGTCAAGAGAACCGTTGACATGCTAGAACCCCCCCACCCCCATCACCGTCTGTTCCACCAAACGCAGCCGCCGCCGCCACCAGTCGCCGTCGTCTCACCCCTCTCTTCTCGGCGACGAGGATCGTCGGTTGGACACCACAAACACTGTCTGTGGCAGTTGGGAAACGAGACGGCGATGTCGAAGGAGGAGAGAGGGAGCTTCGGGAACACTGCCAACGAGATCTGCTATCACCGGTGGAATTTGTTCGCCGATCGAAATGGAAGAGGAGAGAGACTATTCGACGATCGAAATTGAATGGACTACTGCGACGATCTATTCGCAGTGACGATCTGAGGAGATGCCGCTGACCTCGGCGGTGATGGAAGCGACGTCGCTAACGGCGGTCGTAAGGAAAGCGACATTGCTCAGAGAGAGAGAGAGAGAGAGGGATGATGGGGAGGGGGACGACAGAGGGATTAGGTTGAAAGCTTCTCTCTCTAGATTCTAGAGAGAGATAGCTCCCTCCGTTGTTTCCCATGGAGTTTTTGAGGTTCCTTATCAGATTCTGTCTGGTTTGGTTGGTCTGTCTAGCACCTTAGTGATGCCCTCAGATTGAGTGCATTAGTTAGTTTGTTTGTGTGAGGAAGATACTCCATCAGATTGGGTTGGTGTGGTTCGGCAGTGGATCGGTGGTGTGCGCCGGTGTGCTTGTTGGTGTGGCGGCCTTTAGACCCATTCATGAGATATTCCATCACTGGTTCAGTTCGTGAGCCCTCTGGCAATGGCGCTGTTTTGCTGTGTTCAGGGTGCTCCGGATATGTGACCATAGTTCTAAATCGCGGTATCGAGTAACGTAACGGTATTGATCGCGGAGTATCGGTATCGGTATCGGTAGTATCGGCCGGTACGTATCGGGAATCGGGTGTCGCGGCCGTGAAATTTTAAAAATCATTAGTAATCCCTCTAAAAATCAATTTTATACATTTTTTTTTTTACTCTTTTAGCCTTAATTTGTCACATTTTAATCAAAATTTTGATATATAGGAGCACTTTTGACTCATTTTCAACTAAATAATACGTATTTATTTTAGTCTCAATTATAACTTTTAATTATCTACAATAACAGTTTTCAATTGACAAATATTGTAATTCTAATTTACTTAGTAACAATAATATATTTAAAATAAAAATAAAAATCTAATTAGAATAAACCTCTTTAAAAAAAATATATAAATCTTAAACATCTACACTAAAGCAAGACACAAATAAAAAAAATATAGTACAAAAACATGGTAACAAAATAAATAAATAAATAAATAAATAATAAAAACCAATAACAAAGAAACAGAGCATAAATATATTAAGTGGAAATATAAACAGTGGTGTAGTGTATAAACAAAGAAACAGAGCATAAACGCAGCAGCAACAACCTCTAAACATAAAGGAAAGAAAAATGAGGGAAAAAAACCTCTAAACATTCAGTGGTGTGCTATATATAAACAATGGTGTGCTCTGTTGTTGTGCTATGCTCTGTATAAACAAAGAAAAATGAGGGGAAAAAAACCTCTAGACATTCAGCACTAAAATAGAGCATAAACGCAACTCAGGGACACAAACCGTCTTTGAAGAAGCTTAGATCTTGCAGGTTTTCATCCGTACCGGCGTGTATCGGACTGTATCGTCGTATGTATCGGATTTGGGCCGATACGTGTCGGGAATTGGCCGATACGGATGTGAAATCCAATCTCACCGGTATACCGGTGAGTATCCGACGCGGGCCTCCCATTTTCCGGTACGAATTGGCCGGTACGGAACGTAACGGCCGATATTTAGAACCTTGTATGTGACAGTGGAGACGTTTTGGTGAAGGTTCTTCGCTTCACGTTTATGGAAGGTGGGTGTTGTGGGCTGCAGTTGAGAGTGAATTCTACTCCAATGGTGATAAGTGCTGTAACGATTCTTCGCCATCTGGAGCTGCATGATAAAGCTGATCATGATCGAAGAAGCATATCGTGATCGTGATCGTGATCGGAGTAAAGGTATGTGTAGAAAATTCCAGCAGAATAGGTTGAGGTCTGACGGGCGGCCAAGGCGAGGTTGCCGCCCGCCGGTGAAGCGAAAATACTAGGTGCTAAACCCGCTCTGATACCATGTGGAATTCAATGTATAAAGAGAGAAATATAGAGAGAATAATGTATCATGTATTGAATGTATTAATTGATTGATCAATATGTTTACAATGATTCCTATATATAGAAGAGTAGAGTAGGTAGGTGTGTTATAGCGATCCCGGTTCTTTCTCCTTTGGTTGGTGTATCCGGACTTATGTTCCGTGGATTTCGTTGCCATTTTGTTGTCGTTGTTGTCCTTTGATTCCTTGTTCCTTGGTTATAGGATGTTTTGGGCAGGTTGATTGCAGGTTGGTTGGGTTTAGAAACCAACTCTTGATGTTCAGTTTTTGGCTTGGTCGCTCGAGCGAGACTCTCTTCGCTCGAGCGAGGTCCTTCTTTTGGTTCGTCGCTCGAGCGAGCCTTTCTTGGCTCGAGCGAGGGTTGCGTCCAGTGCTAGACCTGATCGCAGTGGTTGTTGGCTCGAGCGAGCTTCCCTTCGCTCGAGCGAGCTGGTTTGTTTTTGGCTCGAGCGAGCTTCTTTTCGCTCGAGCGAGGCTTTCTTGTGTCTGGTCGCTCGAGCGACCAGGTCTTCGCTCGAGCGAGCCTGTCGTATTTCAGTAGGCAGCAGCGGGGAAAAATAGCATTTTTCTCCTTCTTTCTTTCTTGAAACCCTAGCAGCCGAGACTCTCTCTCTCTAAACATACTCTCTCTCTAAGAATTGATCTACCTAGGGTCACTTCCTACCCTTTGTCCTTTGTTAAAAAGATAGAGGAGGTCGAGGGCTTCGCTTTAATCGGAACAATAGTGGATTTGGAGCACTTTGGTTTCGGGTCATCATCTCTATTTGAGCTCTTCTTTGAGGTAGGGATTCTCCTTGTTCTCTTTTCAATACTCCTACTATAGATAGACATGTGGGTATTTTTGTATTGCATGAAAACTACATCATGTTGGAATTTTATATAAATCCATGAGGTTGAACTTTGGGTTGGTTGTTGGTTTTAGATCTTTGATTATTAGATGTGCTTTGGGCTAATTGGGGTGTTAATTAGCATGTTGTTGTTGAAAGGAGAGGAAACCCTAATTTTATTTAATTTAATAAATTAGTAGAGGGGTTTTAATCATTGGGCAAATACTTATGTATTTTGGGTCTCAAGTGTAGTCATTGTTGTTTGTTGTTGATAATTGAGCCTTTTAGGTCAATATTGAGAAAGAGGGAGGAAAACCCTAATTTAAGGATTATGACTTAATTTTCATAATTAAATTGGAGTGGCTTTAAAAAGAATGTAATGGATTAAAATGAGTTATGGCCTTATTGTCCATGAAATTGAATTTGTGAAAAACAAAAGGTATGAGAATTGGCTTGTTGTAATGAGAGTGTTGAACACGCATATATGGAGGCTGTGTCTTTAACTACCATGTTAATGTTGTTGTTGGGTTTTGTGATCTCATGATAATGGAGTCTGTTAATAGATGTACAATATGCATGCATCTAGAGGTTTTGTTATTGGTCATCGGTGGAGGATGATGCGGCTACATTGAATTGTCGTGTATACTTTACACATTGTTGATTGAACATTTTATGTGATGAAATGTTGAAATACATATTTGTATACTTGTTAGGGATGAGAGAGGGGTTGTACTCCAGTGTGTGTGAGAAGATAGGGGATGGACTCCACACACCTGTGTGTTTATATACTTTAACATATTGTTGGTATTCTAATAGTTCATGTGTATGTTTGCACATATTGGTTATGCCTTGTTGCATTGTTGTTGTTGGCGTTATATGCCGCGCTTATAATCAAAGGTACCGTTACCTTCCAGCTAGCGCCTGGAGAACTGTATGCGCTGATAATCTAAGGTACCACACCCTTCCAGCTAGCGCCTGGTAAAATGGTATGTTGTTGTGAGAAGTGTATCTTTGGCTTACTACGCATATAGCTAGTAGAGCAAAGTTTTGTTGTTGTTATTTCAGTGCATCTGATAGTATCATGGATTGTGTTAGTTACGATGTTGGAGGACCGAGTTGCCTCCTTGGTTGACCTTATACATGTTGGTGAGTTGTTTTATCCTTTTACAAGGTTATACATGGACGGTTATGATAGTAGTGAAATTGAACCAGAATGTCATTTGGTCTTTTGGGAAGTGTGAAGGAGAACAAATGTTTAAAGGTAAACATGTTTTGAAAAGGTACATCTATGTATGTCTGAAAATGAAAGATTGGGAACGGGGATTAATGAAAGGAAAGGAAAGATGAATCGTTTATAGCGTTGAATGAAATAGTTATTTTCGAGAAAAGTTTATATATATATATATATATATTTTGTATAAACTGTCATATTACTATTCTAGTATCAGAATGAGTGTTCATGATCATAGCTATCTGTAATGTTGTTATTGTTGTGGATCATGTTGTGATCCCTCTTGGACTATATGTTCATCCCACGTTGTTGAATCTTTTTCGTGTGTTTAGCAGGATGTGCTACAAGATTTGGATCTTCTTATTTGTTGGCCACGGGGCCTCTTTGTTGTTGGCGGAATGCCATAAGTGTAAAAGGGTTACACCCTTCAGTTGTTTGTTTAAAAGTTGTAAGCCTAAGGGCAATTTATTTAGAATGCTCATGTTGTATTTAATTTTCATTCGAATGAGAGAATTGTTGTTCATTACTTTTATTGAACGTTTGAGTTTATTTCCGCATGTGATCTCTGAAATTGAATTAAGTTAAGGAACTTGGTAATGACTTCGAGTAATAAAAAGTGGGGCGTGACAACTTGGTATCAGAGCAACAAGGTTCGACTACCTTGAGCTCGTGGGAAGTGGTTTTTACCACAGTGGGTTTACTACGTGTAGTGAGGACGTTGCATATAGATACCATGAGAATTAGGACTTACGTGTTGCATTTATGTGAGCATGGGATTAAGTCTCTTGGATAGTATTCGTAGCCGGTGAACTTGCTTTGAGGTCCTTTTGGAAACACGCCTGATCAACGTGGTTTCTAATAGGAATTCCTTGAGAGTTCCGGGATGAGTGGCTATCTTTGTGGACTTGATTCGATTATGTGATTACATGTTTAGATGTTTATATGCAATAGAGATGAAAATTTTGAGATTAAGTGCGTCTTGTGACTTAGTGGTAGTAAGTGTGTGCCTCGGAGAAGGCTATTGTGTTATGCACTAAGTGTAATTTACTTTGTGCTTTATAGGATGTCTACACGAGGGAGTAGAGGACGGTTGAGTAGTAGGAACGCCGGGAGAGGCACAACAGTTCCTTTAGTACCTGCCGTTGCAGCATCGGCTGTCGGCGAGGATGTCGCACGTGAGATTACGAGAGCAGTGCAAGATGCCCTAGCTCGCACTGAGGGCGGCAACGGGCATGCTCTCAAGCTTACTAAGGAGTTCTTTCGCTCCGGTCCACCTGAGTTTGTGGGGGAAGCTAAACCGTTGGAAGCAGAGAGTTGGTTAGAGCAGATTACCAAGACTCTTGATATGCTCAGAGTCGAAGATGAGGAGTTGAGGGTTTCTTTGGCGACTTTTCAGTTAAAAGGTGATGCGAGTTATTGGTGGAAGTATGCTAAGAATAATGTAGGTAGCACGTGGGTTGCTTTTACCGAGGCCTTTTTGGCCAAGTATTTCCCTCCTTCTGCTCGGGAAAGGTTGAGGGATCAGTTTTTGGACTTGCGTCAGGATGATACTCCTGCGGCACAGTTTGAGATGCAGTTTGCTAGTTTGTCGAGGTTTGCTCCAGAGTTGGTGGCAACAGAAGAGCGTCGTTGTTTTGAGTTCGAAAAGCGGTTGTGTTTCGATATTCGAGAGAAGGTAGCTGGATCCTTGTGGAAGGATTACTATACTTTAGTTGAGGCAGCGGCCCATGTGGAGGCCCTGATTGCTAGTGGTGATGGGGTTAAGGAGGAGACCATCTCGGTCAGTCATGTGGCTCCTAAGCACTTTAGGCTCAGTAAGGGGTGGAGGCGGAAACAGGCTCAGTCAGGAGCTGGTTCCTTTTCTTCGCCGGGGGTTTCGGATCCTTCTATTGGGGGTTCTGGGGAATCTGAGTTTGAGACCGATCTCGAGTAGAGGGTCAGTGGTTGTTTTGTTTGTGGTCACCGGGCCATGGTAGACGTTCTTGTCCTTTGCAAATTCTTGGGGTACTAAAACCTAGTCGACTACCGCACCGTCAATCGGGGCGTTATCGGTACTAAACGGGCAGCAAAGCCGAGAGCCTCGCGAGGGGCGACTTATTAGTTAGCCCTATAGTGATACCCTGGCGAGGGACTTTTTGTAATATTGGCCGGTGGTGTATCATGTTTATTGATTTTGTTGCTGACCGGTGTACTGTTGGATGTTGAAGCACCATGTTTATGTATTGCAGTTTTATGCATAGTATTGTTTGGTTAATCCTCAGGTATTGGGGAGTATGTATGGAATTTCGAACTCTCTATTTTATTTTGAGAAGTTGTTAATGGGGTCAATGATCCTAGTATTGTTGCTTGCTTAGCACTGTATTTTGAGTTAGTCTTGTGACGGCCTGTGGGCCTTGTTCATTTTAGAGATTATGGGTTGAGAACGGGAATCCGTGGGTGGATGTGATTGATGTGATGGTTTCGAGAGTTGTGCGGTATTAGCAAGGTTATGTGAGATGTGTATCTCAGGTTGATAGGAATGGTATCTGTTTGTTGGTTTGTGTTTTGGGCTTGCTAGTTAGTGAGTCTGGGGTGACCCTAATGGTTGTATAGGGGTAGTGTTTGTTTTGTGATTGGTTATCAATTGTTGGGTATGGTTTGGGAGTGAATGCTAGCAGCATTCTTTAGTGGAAGAACAGTTTGTGTTCTAGAGTAATGAGAATAGCGTTGGTCGAATTATCCTTCTTGATTGGGTAGTTGTAATTGCGGTTGACCATGTCGGTCTTCGGTCGAGGAGATGAGTAGGCTTGCTATGCAGCCATGGGGAGGGAAATGGTGATACCCTTAGACGCAGTGTTGATGCGGTTTAATTTAAGGAGATCCAGTGAGATTCCAAAATTGGGGATTTGTGTAGAGAACTCCGTGTTAGGGGTTAGTAATATGAGTGGCACATCAGTGTGTGGAGTTTGTTGAGTTGATTAATCAGCTTATTGGTATTGTGTTTTGGGTTGACATTGATCACCTTGAGGATAGTCTTGATTGTTGTAGACCTTGCGAGTGGCTTAGGTATAACTGAAATTAAGTCATTTATGTTGACTGTTGAATTAATACAGAACATTACTTGTATTGATTATGTGTTGTATATGGCAAGTATTGATTATGTTGCATATGCATTTGGTATTGGGAGGAGAAAGGGGATGGACTCCATTAGCATCACTTATGTGTGTGCTCATTGATAATAGAAATATTTCTATTTGTTGTTAATATGATGTAGCTAATATGTTTATCTGTGGTGAAGTGAAAAATGTTTTATATGAGTTACTATCTCATTTAATTGTTGGCCAGGTTCTGAGCCAGGTGTATGTTATTAAATTGGCTAAGTAAAAGGGGGCGAGATGAAATTGCAAAACCATGAATTTCTTATGCTTTATGTGTTGATGGTATTGTAGTTATTTCTAGTAACTATCATTATAGAAATGTTATGCTTGTGTTGGTTTTGGTATCACTGTTTGAGTGATGATTGTTGCTAGTAGTATGTTGAAAAGATTTGGAAAACAAAATTTTTCCTAAGTATTTGGGCCACCTAAGGGTGTTGTTGAGAAATTGAATTAATTCAAGGGTTTTGCGAAATTCCAAATGAATCTTTTTGGTAAATAAACTGTGGGTGATTTTTATGTTTTGGATAACACCGTGTTTGTAAAAAAAAAAAAAAATGTTTACAAAACTGTTGAGTTCCGCATGGAAAATGAAGGATTTATTTTGGAAAGTTAGCATTGAAAACTTTGACTATCTTTGAGAAATGTCGCTTGAACAAGAAAATGTTTTCTTATTGTTTACTCATAAGATTTGCTTGGGTTGGCTTTCGGGAATCTTGTTGTTGAGTAGTGGCTTAGCTTGAAGCGCTAGTCAGTTGTTGGTAATTGTTTCAGGAAAGGTTTGGTCTGTTAAGGCTTTCGCACCTAAGTGTTGTCGTTTGGAACATATTCCCTTAGTGAGTTTCTTCCTTGGTAAGAGTGGCTTGACGGTTTGTAATGAGAACGGTTTCACTCCTAGTATTGGGGGGGTGTTGGTGCTGTGTAATCAGTTGGCCTTTTGTTTTTGGCGCATCCTTAATTTCGGGGACGAAATTCTTTAAGGGGGGAAGGTTATAGCGATCCCGGTTCTTTCTCCTTTGGTTGGTGTATCCGGACTTATGTTCCGTGGATTTCGTTGCCATTTTGTTGTCGTTGTTGTCCTTTGATTCCTTGTTCCTTGGTTATAGGATGTTTTGGGCGGAGTTGATTGCGAGTTGGTTGGGTTTAGAAACCAACTCTTGATGTTCGCTTTTGGCTTGGTCGCCGAGCGAGACTCTCTTCGCCGATCGAGGTCCTTCTTTGGTCTGTCGCCGAGCGAGCCTTTCTTGGCTCAGCGAGGGTTGCGTCGATGCTAGACCCGATCGCGATGGTTGTTGGCTCGAGCGAGCTTCCCTTCGCCGAGCGAGCTGGTTTGTTTTGGCTCGGCGAGCTTCTTTTCGCCGAGCGAGGCTTTGTGTCTGGTCGCCGAGCGACTGTGTCTTCGCCGAGCGAGCCTGTCAGATTTCAAGAGGCGGCCGGGGAAAAATAGCATTTTTCTCCTTCTTTCTTTCTTGAAACCCTAGCGTAGAGACTCTCTCTCTCTAAACATACTCTCTCTAAGAATTGATCTACCTAGGGTCACTTCCTACCCTTTGTCCTTTGTTAAAAAGATAGAGGAGGTCGAGGGCTTCGCTTTAATCGGAACAATAGTGGATTTGGAGCACTTTGGTTTCGGGTCATCATCTCTATTTGAGCTCTTCTTTGAGGTAGGGATTCTCCTTGTTCTCTTTTCAATACTCCTACTATAGATAGACATGTGGGTATTTTTGTATTGCATGAAAACTACATCATGTTGGAATTTTATATAAATCCATGAGGTTGAACTTTGGGTTGGTTGTTGGTTTTAGATCTTTGATTATTAGATGTGCTTTGGGCTAATTGGGGTGTTAATTAGCATGTTGTTGTTGAAAGGAAAGGAAACCCTAATTTTATTTAATTTAATAAATTAGTAGAGGGGTTTTAATCATTGGGCAAATACTTATGTATTTTGGGTCTCAAGTGTAGTCATTGTTGTTTGTTGTTGATAATTGAGCCTTTTAGGTCAATATTGAGAAAGAGGGAGGAAAACCCTAATTTAAGGATTATGACTTAATTTTCATAATTAAATTGGAGTGGCTTTAAAAAGAATGTAATGGATTAAAATGAGTTATGGCCTTATTGTCCATGAAATTGAATTTGTGAAAAACAAAAGGTATGAGAATTGGCTTGTTGTAATGAGAGTGTTGAACACGCATATATGGAGGCTGTGTCTTTAACTACCATGTTAATGTTGTTGTTGGGTTTTGTGATCTCATGATAATGGAGTCTGTTAATAGATGTACAATATGCATGCATCTAGAGGTTTTGTTATTGGTCATCGGTGGAGGATGATGCGGCTACATTGAATTGTCGTGTATACTTTACACATTGTTGATTGAACATTTTATGTGATGAAATGTTGAAATACATATTTGTATACTTGTTAGGGATGAGAGAGGGGTTGTACTCCAGTGTGTGTGAGAAGATAGGGGATGGACTCCACACACCTGTGTGTTTATATACTTTAACATATTGTTGGTATTCTAATAGTTCATGTGTATGTTTGCACATATTGGTTATGCCTTGTTGCATTGTTGTTGTTGGCGTTATATGCCGCGCTTATAATCAAAGGTACCGTTACCTTCAATTAGCTACCGAGAACTCAGAGCTGTACCGATAATGTAAGGTACCACACCCTTCCAGCTAGCGCCTGGTAAAATGGTATGTTGTTGTGAGAAGTGTATCTTTGGCTTACTACGCATATAGCTAGTAGAGCAAAGTTTTGTTGTTGTTATTTCAGTGCATCTGATAGTATCATGGATTGTGTTAGTTACGATGTTGGAGGACCGAGTTGCCTCCTTGGTTGACCTTATACATGTTGGTGAGTTGTTTTATCCTTTTACAAGGTTATACATGGACGGTTATGATAGTAGTGAAATTGAACGTAATGTCATTTGGTCTTTTGGGAAGTGTGAAGGAGAACAAATGTTTAAAGGTAAACATGTTTTGAAAAGGTACATCTATGTATGTCTGAAAATGAAAGATTGGGAACGGGGATTAATGAAAGGAAAGGAAAGATGAATCGTTTATAGCGTTGAATGAAATAGTTATTTTCGAGAAAAGTTTATATATATATATATATATATTTTGTATAAACTGTCATATTACTATTCTAGTATCAGAATGAGTGTTCATGATCATAGCTATCTGTAATGTTGTTATTGTTGAGGATCATGTTGAGATCCCTACTGGACTATATGTTCATCCCACGTTGTTGAATCTTTTTCAGGTGTTTAGCAGGATGTGCTACAAGATTTGGATCTTCTTATTTGTTGGCCACGGGGCCTCTTTGTTGTTGGCGGAATGCCATAAGTGTAAAAGGGTTACACCCTTCAGTTGTTTGTTTAAAAGTTGTAAGCCTAAGGGCAATTTATTTAGAATGCTCATGTTGTATTTAATTTTCATTCGAATGAGAGAATTGTTGTTCATTACTTTTATTGAACGTTTGAGTTTATTTCCGCATGTGATCTCTGAAATTGAATTAAGTTAAGGAACTTGGTAATGACTTCGAGTAATAAAAAGTGGGGCGTGACATGTGTAGTAGGTTGAGTAGGTGGTAGTAGGTGGTAGTGGTAGGTGGAGTAAGTAAGTGGAGTTTTTTTTTTTTTTTACATTCAACAATTTACGATTATGCCCTTGGTCTCTCTGAACCTTCTAGCGTGGTTGAGAAAGCAGGTGTAGCTGCCGTGCTTGTTGAATAGAAAGGCGGGTAGGACCGAGGTAGGGACGGGGTTAGCATAACTAGGGAAGTGGGTGACCGAGTTTGGATCAGAGACAGTGAACTCGGTTCCGATTAGCGAATGGCAGATTGGGAGGTGGAGTATGAGGCCGAGAAAGGCGGCGTCGGAAGGGAAGATGAGGTAAGTAGGGGTGGCGAATTCATTGGCGATGTCGATCATGGGGGTGTTGAAGAAGTCCACCACCAACCCAGCTAGCCTCGTCGTCGCTGGAGAAGAAGACAACACGTGGTTGACGATTGCGTCTCTCACATGCGGTTTATAACTTTCCAGAAAATTGGAGAAATTTTTCTCCGGAGACGTGAGGACTATTTGTTCGGGAGGCGGTGGCAGTGGCAAAGGTGGTGAAGGAGGGAGGTGGACATAGCGGAATCGGGTGTCAGAGGCGGCGAGTGATTCAACGTAGAGAATGTAGAAGGGAGGGTGGAATGGCTTGATGAGGAGGAATGTGATAGAGAAGCGTTGGTCTTGATCGTGTAGGCGTTTGGCAAACTCTACCACGGATACAATGTGGCCCATTCCTGGGGCTGGCATGAACACAAGCTCTGATTTGTTTTCCATTTTGAAAAGGTTCGTTGTTTTGGTTCCTTTTGTTTTTCCTTCTTGATGAATCAATCTTTTATAGAGAGTCCAACTTGTACCTCCTAAAAGTATAATGTGTTTGAAATTACGATGTAATCCATGATTCAAATACATTTAACTTGAAAAATTATGTACGGGTGCATTATTATATGGTGACTTAGCTTAATATAATTGGTTGAAATTATGAAACTTCACTCAAAATAATTAGTTGAAATTATGAAACTCAATACTTTTGATTAGGTTAGCAAGAGACAACTTGACAAGTGTCAAGTATCTAGTGGTGTGGAGCAATACTCTTACACCACCCAATAATCTCTCCATTTAACTCACTAAATTATTGGAGTTATGATATGATGTGATTGGATAATAATAAATTAATGATAGTATAATCTTACAAATAAATTATATGTTTTTAATGTAATAAATTTATTTATTTATTTTTTTTTTTGGGTTCAAGTTATTTTGAGAAGTAGATTAAAAACTAGGTTCTGTTTGGTAGAACTTTCTAAAATTAATTCTACCCTTATATTTTAATGCTATGTTTGGTTGAGGTTTTCAAATCATGTTTCTAAATTAATTTCAAAACACATTTTGAAAACATGTTTCGTAAACCAAACAATTTTTTAATTTTTGGTCTATCCGGTCATTCGCTCGAATGTCCTTTCGTACAATTTTTGAATTTTTGGGTCTACCTAGTCGTCCCCCGACATCCTCCCGAATGTCCGGTCGGTTGACCGGAATAGTTTTTTTTTTTTTTTAGGAGAATTGCAAATTGCCACATGTTATTTGGAAATATATATATATATATATATTTGTTTTTTGATATTTTTTAAATATAGAAATTATTTTTTAGACCAAAATGAAAAATTATTTTTTTGAATTGAATTTTAAACAGAGTTTGGTTATGAGTTTTAAATAGAATTTTCAATAGAGTTTTGAGTTATATGTTTAATTATGAATTATAAGTGTTTGAATTAAGTTTTGAAAACTCTTTTTAAAATTCATAACTAAACAACTTTTCTCATTTCATATATCACATCAAAAATTTAAAACTCTTTTCAAAACTCATAACCAAATAAATTTTCTCTTTTCAAATTATAATTTCAAAACTCACAAACTTAAAATAGAACTCTATTATCAGATCATAATTCTAAAACTTTACTAAATGCTACTTAATTTTTTGATTTTTTTTAATTTAAAAACGTGTAAAAAAATAAAAAATAATATAACTCCAAAGAAATTAATAGTTAAAAAAAATACTTTTAACATATTTAATAAAAGAGACCATAATATATATATATATATATATATCAACAATGCTATAGAGCTCTAAAAGTAGAGCTCTAAAAGAGCTCTAATGAGTTGGCATGTCCAAAAAAAAAAAAAAAATTTCAAGCTAAAACATCACATCAGGCTGGACCCCACACATTTCTATGTCATTAGTGCATGGTTTAGAGCTCTCATCCAAGAGCTCTCAAGCATTTTTCTATATATATATACAATCGTGCTACATACCCCTACTGGGGGTCGACCCCCAGTGAGGTGGCAGCCCCTTATTTGCAAAAAAAAAAAAAAAAAAAACAGTTTTTTTTGGTCCACTCCCAGAGTGACACCTCACTGGAGGTCGACCCCTAGTGGGGGTAGGAAGCATTTCTGTAATTTTAAATTCATAATGTTTTAAAATTTTATCTCTATTTACTACATCTGTTAGTAAAATAATTATAAAATTAATTAATTGGTATAATATTTTTCAAAAAGAAAAGAAAAGGAAAGAAGGGCTAAAACATGGCTGGTCTGGTTCTCTTCTTTTCCATGAATGGATGGATTCTTGTGGTTTGTCATCAAATCTTTATGCTATATTTGGTTAATAAATGTAGAGAAAGATTTGAAAAAAAAAAAAAAAAGAGAGAGAGAGAGAAAAAAAAAGTGTAAAGCATAAGTGAAATGTAATATATTTTATTTATATTTTACTTTTTATTTTTTATTTTTAATCCTTTTAAATTAAAAAAAAAATCAAACACAATCTTAATAAGTAAGAAAGAAGATAGTAAATTTTTGAGTTAAATATAGCTCAGCAAAGGGTTTGGAAAAAAAAATTAAACATAAATGATAAATTTTATAATTATTAATAATCACTACTACAAAAATAGTTAAAGATCACACTTTGACAAAAAAATTTATCTCACCTTTATTAGAAGTGTGATAAAAAAAGTTAGATTGATATTTTAATCATACTTAATGTACGGGAAAGAAATACGTTTTCTCGTATAATCCTGTTGATCAAGTCTGCACTTCTCCGTACGACGTCGCTTTATCACCTGAAAACACAAACGTGAGCTAGCCGGCGGGTGTGTGCCGGAAACCTCTCCGATGCCTAAGTCAGTAAGCTTGACAAATAGACAAAAGCTCTGTGTATTCAGAAGACAAAGTTCTGTTACCTCCCCAAAGGTGATATTGGTGAGCTTTTATAAGTTTCGTATGGCACAATCCTAGTAGGACTTTTACTCCTCCATGTAGAGTCCTCCAAGGATTCATACTCCTAGAAGATAACGCTTATCCTCCAACACCTCCCTCACTGCTTAAACCAAGTGAGATGGTTTTACTTCGGAAAGATATCATATAACCGAAATACCATTTCCCTGTCAGACCGGCTGTACGACCGAGCTAACACATAGCTCGGAATCGCCTTCCCATGTTCTTACCTCGGCTCCTCATGCTGAGGTCAAGTTAGCCGTACCATGCCTCGACCAGTCTAACGATTATATCGGTTCTTCGTAACCTTTCTCCTACCTTGGCCTCACATGCAAAGGCCAAGCTATCCATAGAAGAATTAAGCCAAGCTAACCTTTATTTAGGTCCTAAAACAGGCCCAACATACCTTGGTTCCAAACAGTGTGACCGAGCTAACAAACAATAGAAACCGGACTAAGCATCCTTACACCAGCAGCAATCTTATACTTCGGCCCGGACCACCACATGGCCCATCTTCTCAGCCTTCTCAATACGGCCCAAAGAGCGGCCCATCATCCTAGCTCGGCCCAATTTATTTGTATAAATTACCCTCTCAATTAATTAGATTGAGTGTGATAATATTTATTTTTTATGTCACTTTTTAATTAAGTGTGATTATATATATATATATATATTAATCACAAATTCAAAATGCAACTTTATTCTCAAATCATAATTCTAAAACGTTACTAAACGCTGCTTAATTTTTTGATTTTTTTTAAAAAAAACATGCAAAAAAATAAAAAAATATATAATTCAAAAGAGGTTAAAAGTTAAAAAAAATTACTTTTAACATCTTTAATAAAAGAGACCATAATATATATATATATATATATTAGGGATAACCTGTGCTTGAAGGCACGATCAATAATTGTTTTGGTACCACACGTGCTACAGAATTCAATTGTAATAAATCAATTTAAAATGATATATCACTCTAGTTTAATGCTTCACAAATAAGATGTTGAAATTGTTTGTACACAGTAAACTGGCAAAAACATTCATAAATTTCAAATAACAAACTTCAAAATTAAAGTCCAAATAATGAATTTTATATTACAGTGTAACATAAGCAAAGAATAGAATCTAAAAATATTTGCTAAAATTCAAGTCCAAACAGCAAATTTTAGAATTCAATCCACGTCAAAATAACGCATGTATAGCAAACCTTCAATAAAAGGATGTTACTGAATTAGTATCATTACTGGTAACCTTTTCACTTTATCAAATTGCAATACCTTCAAGAAATGGTGAATGCATATTTTGGTACAAAAGAGTAATCATCCTTTCTAACTAAAAATAATAATAATTAATCATTTAGTTTAGAATGAAAGCTAACCAACTACACACATAGAGAGAAGCAACATAACCCAACGTTTCTAATACGGATCAGCCACCTGCAACAAAATCACTCGCTTAAATTCACTTTAAAAAACCAATAGCTATGAGAAATCAACAAAATGATTCTTTAAAAGCAACTCTAATTTGACAATAAAATGAAATCATTGCAGTAATAAAAATAATTTGAAAAACAATAACAAATGGATGAATAGCTTAATATAATATTATTGAATCAGATGACTTTACGGTTTCAATTTGAACAATATCAAAAAGACTCAGCAAACCCATGTTTAAGAGTGATAATTGCATGTTTCACAATTTTTTGCAATGAGATAGTCATAGCAATGGGACTTGAGACTTGGTTTAATTTGGTTTGGTTTGGAGATTGTCATAGCAACAAATATTCTTCTTTCAATTTGTTTTGTAATTAATCTCCTTCTTTCAGCACAAAATTCATGTACTTCTCTAATAGCTCTGAACATATCAGTGGTAAGCATAATTCTGACCCCATCATTGGCTGAAACACACATGAAAAATAGCATTGAGCGAAGATTCTAAACATGAATGTAAGAGAGAAGTTTACACAGGTTTTACATAGTGAAACCTATCAATAAAATGATAACTCTTGTATAGGAGTCTTCCTAGTTGAACCGGGGAGCAAATTTCAACAACAGCAAAAATATGAATTAAGCAAACCTCTCCAAACACTTTGATCTAGATAATGAATTACTACAATGAAGAAAACATAGAACACGCATTGATGAACTCGCCATTTTTCCAATTATCTAAGCTTTGTAAATAGATCAAATAATAAAAAATAAAATTAAAAGCCCTAAAAAAACACAAACTATTAATCACAAAATTAAAAAATTTGTGTCATCATTACTGTCAAACACAATATTTTTAATCTTTGAAAGAGATGATGAGGCCACAATTTTATATTCCCAACAATGCATGAAGCAACACGTGACAAATTAATTGAGGGGAAAAAAAAAATAGAGATGATATGAAATCCATAGCTTGTATTGGCCACAACAAACACTAAAACTAATTTGGAAGGAAAAAAATGAATCTGAACAATAATCGCCCAAGCAAAAATCAGTTTTTTACTTTGATATAAAGGATCAGTTTTTTACTTTGATATAAAGGACCAATCATCACTTCACAAATAAAATCAAATGTTTTACATAGAAACAAAATGAAGATGCCATCTAAGTTTGAATGAGATATGAGAAATTGCCTTTACTCATAAAGACTTCAAAACAATATTTAAGCAATTGCTATCATAAAAAAGAATGTCATGGATGACTAAATTAGTGCATCAAATCTTTAGTTAGTGTGTGGATACTACTCAGTACAACTGTATCAAATCATTCTCTCATTTTCTAATTTCTTGTATTTTGTCTTCTATGAAATGAATTTCCTCCCTAAACATTTAGAGTTTTCAAGTGCTTTATGTGGTTCAGGCCATCCCCAAACCCATCCAGAGAATAAAAAAAATTACCAAGATAAAATGTGGAAAAGTGAACCACAACATAGCTAAAACCAAAGCAAGTAAAACAAGTTAATAAAGATATTCAATGTTCTGACTGTACACCTAAACTGAGACTTTAAGTAGCAAAGGAGCTATACATAACCATAAAGAAAAGGACAATCAAAATACAACTAAATTATGTACAAAGTACAATACCAAAGACAAAAACCCTCAACAAAATTCACAAAAGCTTGTTGGACAATCTTCACTGTATTATAAATAAATTCTATTTGTAAACTCAATAACAAACAGAACAAAAAAGAAATAAAGGAAATGAGAGAGATTGTTTAATTACAAAAAATAAACCAGAAAATAAAATAAATAAATAAAAATAGATTTTTATTTTGTTACAAAAACAAAATCAAAATCTGAAATAGAAAAATAATAAAACAGAAAAGTAAATTAATTACTTACCTTATTAATTTGTCGAACAAATTTTTGATCAAGTCCAGTGTTTAACACTGTGTCCTTAAGATAGATTCGTTCTCTCCATAGTGCTTTCAGATTGTGGACGTCTGTCTTCTAGGATAAAATGATCAACAATGAATAATAGCAGCACTACAAATTATTCACACAACGAACACACTTTGTGTATACACTCTTTCTCACAAAAAATTAATGCAGCAAAATGCAGAGAGCACTAGCAGAATTTAGAATGAAAAAAATATTAAATTAAAAGCCAAATGAAGGACTGCCTATTTGTAAATGCAATATTGCCTTTTTAGTTTGAATTCAACAGGTAACAAACCTGTTTAAACAGATATAGTACCTGTTCAACACTGTTTGAACATATACAACCTGTTTAGTTTGAATTTTGAACAGATAACTGAATCTATTCGATTTATATTGGACATATATGGACTTGTTTGGGTGTAGGAATAATTTGGACACCATTCGGAGTTGTTTTCAAAATTTAAATTCAAAAAAAGGTAGGAATTTAATTTTAGAAAAATAAAAATCCAAAATGTTTTTGGCCCAAAAAGATAAGTATTAGGCCAGACAAGCCCAACCCAACCTCACACCATGCGCCTCGCGCTTGAGCCCAGGCCCAGCTAAGCCTGCCTGACATACTGGATGGAGTGCGGCAGTGGGGCGTGCGCATGTGTGTTTATTTTTGGGTCCAATGGGTCTAGCCCACTTTACCCATAACCTCTCATTTCTGCAAACTTGGGATGCCCCTCAGGGCCCTCCCCAAGTTGCAAACTCAAGCCTTATAAATCCATAAAAGTTTTTCTACCAAACCAATGTGGGACAAGCCTTTGATTATAGCGATTTTGGTTTTTGACCCATCACTTACTGTATTCCGGGATTGGGTTGGTATGGTTTTGAATACTTATTCATATCTCTTTCCCTTGTCTTCCTCTTTATTTTGGTTATCGGGTTGTAGTTGTGCATTTGGGATAGGTTGGTTGCTTGTTTTTCCAAACCTTTGTTGCCCAGATTTTGACTCTTTTGTTCAAGCGGACATTCTTGCACTCGAGCGGGATTCACACATTTTGCTCCTTCGTTCGAGCGGGATTTGTCAATTCTCAGCACTTTTGCAGTTCTGAAAATACTGGGAAAGCGCATTGGATGCTCGAGCGTCCAGTCTCACGCTCGAGCGAGGTCCTTCGTCTGCAAAATTTATGAAAAAACGTATCCTACACTCGAGCACCACTTTTCACGCTCAAGTGGACCTTTGTTTCTAAAACTCGAGCATCACTTTTCACGCTCGAGCGGACTACGTATATAACAGTCTGTGAAGGTGTCATTTTGAATCATTTTTTCTTCTTCTTCTCTCTCTCTCTCTCTAAAACTTTCCAAAAACCTAGATCTACGCTTTCTCTCTTTAAAACTCACATTCTCTCTAAGATTTCATCGAGATCCATTGGGATTTCCACCCTAGTGCCTTTGAGAAAAAAGGTAGAGCGCTCAAGATCTTCATTTTGATTCGAATAGAAGTGGGTTTCGGTGTTCTTGGTGTTTCACTCTTGCTTGGCTCATCTTTTCTCTTTGAGGTAGGGATTTTTCTACACTTTCATGTGGTTTTTAGCTTAGTTATTTGTTATTGTGTAACAATGGTGGGGTTGGGAGTAGTTGGTCAAACCTAGGGTTTAGGAGTGAAGTGGAAAAGAGAGGTTTTTGATGAATATGAAATGAATGAGTTTGGAGGTTGAAAATATGATCATGTTGTGTCAAAATGGTGGATTTTGGTACTTGGGTTGATATTTGGAAAAAGGAGGGGGTTTTCCCTAATTGAATCAAATTGTTATTATTATTATTATTTTTTTTATGTAAATAATTAAAATTGACATCGAAAATGCTAAATTGGATTATCCTCGATATAAATGATGGAATTGAATATGTATTGTTTCACACCTTTGAAAATTTGGAATAAACTATCCGTTTGAGATTGAATATTTGTTTAGATATAACTGCATTGGGCTATCGGTCGAGAATAGTTTTGATTGTTGTAAAAATTGCATGCGGATTAAGCGAATTGGAACTAATCTTTTGATGGTTGTCATTGAATATGGCCATGTCTATATACATTGTATATGTATGATTATTTGGGAGTGAAAGGAGATGTACTCCATTGTTTGATTTTGTATTCATAAACATTGTATATGTATGAATGATTGTTTAGGAGGAGAAAGGGAATGGACTCCATTATTTGGGAGGAGAAAGGGGATGGACTACATTATAATTAAGTTGGTCGGAGTGTCCTGGGTGAAAGTCCCGAAATTATACATGGGTACCTAGCTCGCGGACGAAATATCCATAAAATGGCAATTGTAGTGCTTGTATAGCCTACGTTTACATGGATCTCGTTTGCCGACTGCCCCGCGGATGAAATATCTGTAAAAAGGAAGTTTGAAGTGTTTATGCATATGTGTTGTATGATTTGAAAATTATTGAGTTCTAGCCTTAGTTCGGTTGTTGAGAAATAACGAAATTGACTCATGAATTGAGACAGATGGGCGAAAGGAATATGAATTGAAAATAAATGGATTAAGACTTGAAATTGATATCTTATGAGTATATAAAGTTGTGAAAAGATTTACCACAAGCATTGTTTATGCTCTTTGTACTTATATCTCTACTAAACTTCATATATTGTGTTAGATGATTCTTACTGGGCTGTGGCTCACCCTATTTGGGAAAAACATTTTCAGGTAATGATGGAATGCCTCCACCAAAGTAATAGCGTTGGAGAGATTTTTGGGAGTAAGAGCTTCATATTTTGATTGTATATTTTTGTAAAGCCAAGGACTTAAGATGTAATGAGTGAAACTCACTTTTGTTGTAACCAAGTCAAGGCTTGGAAAAATGTAAACCAATAGAGCATTTATTTTTGTCAAACTCTTTCGTATCATTAACTTCAAGTAGTGAAAGGACTATTTATACTCTGATTGATGTAATTGTTAATTATGCTTTGGATCATATTTATTGTATCTTTTTTTGAGGGCGTTACAAATTCAAACCTTTAAGGAATTTCCACCAAAACTCTATTTCCATGGAGCTCGCTTTGGCTTTAATTTCCTATTCACCCGATAATGGTTTTGAGCAACCAAATATACTACGTGAATCACAACGCGGCATAGAACGCGTTACCACTTAGACCTGCCAACTTTGGCACATGGGTCCTACCTAGAAAATAGACCAAAGTTAAGGAAAAAATTGTTTTTTCAAAACCATTTCTTACAATTCCCCACATGAATGGAATTTGATGACAATGAAAATGCAACAATATGTAGAATTTATCGAAAGAGTATAAATAAAAAATATCTTGCATTAGGATATGTAACTTTCAGCCTTGAACCTTCCCTAGTGATAACCTATCGGACTTACTAACTAACCAATGGATGCGATGCCTTGAATTGGTCAACCGTTTGTGTAAGCCAAGATAATAGATTTCACACAAAATATCTTCTGACACATCGTGGTTCTCACAGCTGTGTTCATTTTGGCCTTGAATTTATCCTCTTTATTCTCATAGAACCGGCCCTAGCTCGACACTCATATAGGTGATTCTTATTGTGAGTATCTCTAATACTCGCCTTGATTTTTATGCTGAAATCAAGATATAAGTAATCATTAAAAGCGAAGGTTATCCTTAAACCCCTACATATAACACATGTTGCAAATATCACTCTCACCATAGGAATGGGCAAGGAATTTTAATCCCTTGGTGATTTCTGGCGAGCCACTCATAATTTAATTGTCTCTTTGAACTTAGTTCTTGGGATCTCCAGTCATTTAAGTAGGGTTACCATTATGTTGACTCTTATGTAATAGGCTTTAATCCCATCCCCTTCGATAAACTATACACTTGCTCTTTTGTCAAACCTTTTGTTAACGGATCCGCGATATTCTTTTTAGATTTTATATAATCTATTGAGATTATTCCATTTGAGAGCAATTACCTTATGGTATTATGCTGATGACGAATATGTCGTGACTTACCATTATACATATGACTTTGTGCCCTACCTATTTTAGATTAACTGTCACAATGAATGCAAATAGCTGGCATAGGTTTTGGCCACATCAGAATGTCTTCTAAGAAGTGGCAAAGCCATTCTGCTTCTTCTCCTGCTTTGTCTAAAGCAATGAACTCAGATTTCATTGTGGATTGTGCGATGCATGCTTGTTTCGTGGATTTTCAAGAAACAGTAGCGCCATTTAGAGTAAAGACATATCCACTAGTGGATTTTGAATCTTTAATATCCGATATCCAATTTGTATCACAATAGCCTTCCAGTACTGTAGGATATCGAGTAAAGTTCAAACCATGATCACGGGTAAATCTTAGATATCTAAGAACCCAAATGATCGCTTTCCAATGGTCTTCTCCGGGGTTATTAGTGTACCTACTCAATTTACTGACATCATAAGCTATATCAGGACGAGTACAATTCATTACGTACATTAGGCTTCCAATGATTTGAGAGTATTTTAACTGAGACATCGCATCAGCTTTATTTTTCGATAAATAAAGACTGATGTCTACATGTGTTCTAGCTACATTTATATCATCCTTGATAAATTTACCAAGAATTTTCTCAATATAATGAGATTGAGATAATGCATACCCATCAAATGTTTTAGTAATTTTCATTCCTAATATAACATCTCGGACCCCCATATCTTTCGTATTAAATCTTTTGTTCAGCATTTGCTTAGTTGATTTGATCATGTTTTGACTGCTTCCAATGATAAGCATGTCATCTACATAAAGACAAACGATGACATAACCTTTATCGGTGTTTTTAACATAGACGCACTTGTCACATTCATTTATCTTAAACCCATTACTAAGCATAGCATGATCAAATTTTTCATGCCATTGCTTAGGAACTTGTTTTAATCCATAAAGAGATTTTACAAGCCGACAAACTTTCGTTTCTTGCCCTGGCACTACAACCCCTTCGAGTTGCTCTATATAGATATCTTCATTTAGATCACCATTTAAGAAAGCTATCTTAACATCTATCTGATGTATTTCTAAATTATACAATGCTGCTATGGCAATAAGCATGAAGATGGATGTTATTCTTATTACAAGGGAATATGTGTCAAAATAGTCCAGACTTTCCTTTTGTCTGTAACCTTTTACCGCAAGTCTTGCTTTATACTTTTCTATTGAACCATCTGCTTTTATTTTTCTCTTAAATATCCATTTATATCTAAGAGGTTTAGAACTGAGTGGAAGATTTACCAATTCCCAAGTATGATTTTGCGTAATGGATTCAAGCCTCTTTCCATAAAGGTGCTTCAGGACCTGTCATTGCTTCCTTAAAGCTTTGAGGTTCATTTTCTAACAGGTATGTCAGAAAATTTGGATCAAAGGATTTTGATGTTCTTGCTCTCTTACTTTTTCTTGGTTCATCATCAGTTAAATCTTGTTGGTCGAGACCATTACAAGTCTCTTGTATTTGATTTTCGTTAGTCTCTTGACTTTGTGTACAATCATAAGTTTCTTTTATGTGAACTTAATTCCTGTCCATTCTTGTAAAGAAAAACATGTTCAAAAAACACAGCATTCCTTGACTCGATATTAGTGTTCTTATTTATATTATATATTTCTGATTTATAAGTCAGAAACCGATATGCATTACTATTCTGAGCATAACCAATAAACACACAATCCACTGTTTTTGGTCCTATTTTAGTCTTTTTTGGAATAGGAACTTCTACTTTTGCCAAACACCCCCACACTTTTAAGTATTTGTAAGAAGGTGATCAACCTTTTCACAATTTATAAGGAGTGCTGTTAGTTTTCTTGTGGGGTATTCTATTAAGAACAGAATTAGCAGACAATATTGCTTCCCTCCACAAGTTCTGCGATAAGCTTGAACTTAGTAATATGGTATTCATCATTTCTTTAAGGGTTTTCAGCAATTCTATTTTGCTGTGGAGAATATGGGGCTATAGTTTGGTGAATAATGCCATGTTGTGCACAAAATTCATTTAAAGGTGCATCATATTCACCATTCTTATCACTTCTAACCATTTTAATGGTTTTACCAAGTTGATTTTCAACTTCAGTTTTGTCGTTTAAACATTTCCAAGGCTTCATCTTTACTTCTAAATAAATATACATAACAATATCTTGTGCAATCATCGATAAATGTTATGAAATATTTTTTTGCCTTCTCTAGTTTGAACAAATTTAAGATCACATACATCAGTATGAATTAATTCTAGAGGTTGGGTTTTTTTTCAACCGATTTAAAATGGAGCCTTAGTTAGTTTCGCTTCTACACAAATCTCACATTTATGATTAGAATCAATTTCAAACTTTGGTATATAATCCAATCAAATTAGTCTACACAAAGTATCAAAATTTACATGTCCTAATCTACCATGCCATAAATTTGACTCAAGAATATAAGTAAAAGATGTGTTATTCTTATTAACAGAAAGTTTTGGTACAATCGTCATTACATTTAACTTAAAGAAACCATCGTTCATGTATCCCTTACCAATATACATACCACTCTTTGTTAATACACATTTATCAGACTAAAAAACAAGCCTAAAATCATTTTTACTTAACAAAGAACCAGAAACTAAATTCTTTCGGATGTCTGGTACATGCAATACGTTGTTGAGGGTCAGTTATTTCCTCGATGTCATCTTCAAGACTATTTTCCCTTGTCCAGCCACAGCAGAAGTAGATGACTTTCCCATGAATAGTTGCTCACCATTTGCAGACTCATTATAAGTAGTGAACATCTTCTTGTCTGCGCAAATGTGTCGAGTTGCTCCAGTGTCAACCCACCATTCCTTGGGATTTACAACGAAATTAGCCTCATACACCACCGTAGAGAGATTGATGTCATTTACCCTATTAGAGATGTAATCAAATTCTGTCACATTGGCTTGATTAGTAGTCTTCTTACTTGTACTTCTGCGATCCTTCTTAGGGTGGTAGCAATTAGAGGCTCGATGTCCGGTCTTGCCATAGTTATAGCATTTACCATTGAACTTTTTATTATCATTGTTGTCGCCTTGTTTAGGACCATCTCCAGCAAACTTCCTATTTGGTTTAGGTACATGTTCAACCACATTAGCCTTGGACTCAATGGGATTTTTACTATTCCTCTTTTCAACCTTACGGTTATCTTCCTCAATTCTTAGTCTTACAATTAATTCATCCATGGTCATCTCCTTGCATTTATGTTTGAAATAATTTTTAAAATCTTTCCAAGCCGGTGGTAATTTTTCCACTAACGCAGTGACTTGGAAAGACTCGTTTAGAGACGTACCCTCAACATGAATATTATACAAAATTAATTGAAAATTTTGAACTTGAGAAATTATTGTTTGGGAGTCTACTATAAAAAAGTCTAGAAATTTACCGACAACAAATTTCTTTGTGCCGGCATCCTCTGTTTTGTATTTTTTTTTGCAAAGAATCCCATAATTCTTTTGTTGTTTTCAAAGGGTTGTAAACATTTTACAGCATGTTGTCAAGGCCATTTAGGATGTAGTTTCTGCACAGAAAATCAGAATGTTTCCAAGCGTCTACAGTGGCAACAACTTGCCGATCACTTTCATCCTCTTTAAGTACTGGAGCCTCTTCACAGAGAAACTGGACGAGATTTAGAGTTGTAAGATAGAACAACATTTCCTACAGCCATCTCTTAAACTCAGTGCCATTAAATTTTTTCGGTTTTTCTCCATGATTTATTGGAACTTGAACATGGTTTTGGGTAGGGACTGGAGTCATTGTAACAATTGGAGTACCACTTTCAGTTACAGTAGCCATTATATTTGATTACAAAAAATAGAAAAAACCAAAACACAAATTAATTTTCTAGTTACTAAAACCAGAAAATAAATTATAACACAAAATAATTTTACTTGTCTAGTTACTAAAACTAGAAAAATACTATACAATAATTTTCTGTATCACTACTACACAAATTAATATTCTAAAAATTGTTAATGACACCAGTATATTACTACTAGTTGTCAAAGAAAATAAACAGTATATTATTACTATTTGTATTTTCCAACTAGAATATCACTTTGTGAAAGCATAGAAAAATAAATACAATGAAGACACCAAAAAGAATGTGTCTTAAGATTGTTGGACAATCTTCACTATATTATGAATAAATTCTGTTTGTGTACTCAACAACAAACAGAACATAGAAGAAATAAAGGAAATGAGAGAGATTGTTCGATTACAAAAATCAAACCAAAATATAAAATAAATAAATAATAACATAGATTTTTATCTTGTTACAAAAATAAAATCAAAATCTGAAACAGAAAAATAATAAAACAAAAAGGTAAATTAATTACTTACCTTCTTAATTTGTTGAACAAATTTTTGATCAAGTCCAGTGTTTAACAATGTGTCCTAAAGACAAATTCGTCTTCTCCACGGTGCTTTCAGATTGCGGATGTTTATCTCCCAAGTAAAATGATCAACAATGAATAATAGCAGCACTACAAATTATTTGCACAACGAACACACTTTGTGTATACATACTTTCTCATAGAAAATTAATGCAGCAAAATGCAGAGAGTACTAGCAGAATTTAGAACGAAAAAATATTGGATTAAAAACTAAATGAAGGACTGCCTATTTATAGATGTAATGGTGCCTTTTCAGTTTGAATTCAAAAGGGAGCAAACTTGTTTGAACAAATACAGTACCTGTTCGACACTGTTTGAATAGATACAACCTGTTTGGTTTGAATTTTGAACAGATAACTAAATTTGTTCGGTTTATATTGGATAGATATGGACCTGTTTGGGTGTAGGAATAATCTGGATACCATTTTGGAATTGTTTTCAAAATTTAAATTCAAAAAAGGTAAGAATTTAATTTTAGAAAAATAAAAATCCAAAATATTTTTGGCCCAAAAAGATAAGCATTGGGCCGGACAAGCCCAACCCAACCTCATAGCACGCATCCGCACCCAGCCCAGCCCGCCCTACTGAACGGATGACGGCGCCTGCGTGCATGTTTATTTTTGGGTCCAATGGGTCTAGCCCACTTTGCCTATAACCTCTCCCTTCTACAAAATTGGGGTGTCCCTTGGGGCCCGCCTCAAGTTGCAAACTCAAGCCTTATAAACCCATCAAAGTTTTCCCACCAAACCAATGTGGGACAAGCCTGTAATTCAAACCTTTAAGGAATTTCCACCAAAAACTCCATTTCTATAGAGCTCACTTTGGCTTCAATTTCCTATTCACCCGATAATGGTTTTGAGCAAGCAAATATACTATGTGAATCACAATGTGGCATAGAACGTGTTACCACTTAGACCCGCCAATTTTGGCGCATGGGTCCTACCTAAAAAATAGACTAAAGTTAAGGAAAAAATTGTTTTTCTAAAACCATTTCTTACAAAAATTGCCATTATCGTCACTTGCAAAGAGGTTTGTGCGTGTGTGCGTGTGTGCGTGTGTGTGTGTGTGTGTGTGTGTGTGTGTGAGAGAGAGAGAGAGAGAGAGAGAGAGAGAGTAAAACTAAGTAGAGCTCTTTCCAGCCTTCAAATTATGTTGGAAAGAAACTAACTTTTTAGGTAATCCCACTTACATCAAAACCAATAGAGCTCTTCTCCACGTTCAAGTCTAAAAATTCAAACTAAGTAGAGCTCTTTCCGGCCTTCAAATTATGTTCTAAAGAAACTAACTTTTAAGGGGGAGAGAGACATTTGTGATAGATAGAGGTACTGGTAAGCGAGAACCAAAGGTCTAGCATCAACACACATTTTGTTCAACTTATACTTTTAACCATCAGATGTTGATTAGGATTGATCTCAACCACTAAAAACAATTGTATCTTTACGACAATTGTAGGACATTTTCAAAAACCCTTGTGGTTATTATATAGATAAGTGGATTTTCATTTTTGTTTTGTGGCTTGTCGAAATATATAACCTACTTTGAAATCAACCATCAAAAGTATTCTTACGCAATAACAACCTTTATTGCATCAACAAAGAAGCCATCAAACACAAACTTTACGCAAAAAGTATTCTTACGCAATAACAACCTTTATGCAAAAACTAAAGTCATCAAACACAAATAAAAAGTTCAATTTCAAGTTCTAACCACATTAAATCTTAACTCTTAAACATGATTTCTGTCACGCCCCCAAAATATTGCAATAAAGATAACTCATATGCAGACTAAATATAAAATTAAATGCCATATAGGCTTACATCTTTCCAAGACATTGCTTGGTTACACAAATAGAGTCTTGCTCATTACACATTAAGCCCTTGGCTTTACAAATAACAATCATGCACACATAAAGCATAATTAGGAAACTCTTGCATCCTGAGAGTCCATCCATGCTATTGCCTTGGAGGTAACATCTCACCTGCACCTGAAAATGATATTCCTGTATAGGGTGAGCTAACAGCCCAGTAGAAATACACTAAACCAACTATGAACAATGACTAAAAGATTAGCAGCTGATAGATGGTCAACACTTTTACATTCTTTCATAACACTTTACAGTTTCATGACATTCAAGTTTATGCTACATTTCATTTTTCCATTTTCTTTCAATTCTCAATTCATAACTATGGCTCAGAATTTGACCAAACAATCTATATGAGACAGTAAATCATATTAAACATTTTCTGATTTCACAATAGATAAGCATACTAGCTATATCAACACATCAACAGATAAGCATATAAGCTATATCAACACATCAACAGATAAGTATAAGAACTATATCACACCACCAAAGATAAGCATATGAGCTGTATCTACATTTCTCTAGACAAGCATAAGAGCTGTATCTACACTTCTCAAAGATAAGCATATGAGCTGTATCTCAACATAACATAGAAACGCTTCTATACTTCACAATTGATAACGATATACATTTTAGTGCTATATCAAATCAATTTAAACACTTCCATAATCCACACTTGATACACATTTTAGCTCTGTATCAACGGAGTCCATCCCCTATCTCCTCCCAAACAATATCCGGTTTAGAGGTCCATCCCCTATCTTCCCCTAAACCGCGGAGTACATCCCTTATCTCCTCCAACACAACACAATGCATATAAACAATTATTATACACATCAATCAATACATAAAGTTAATGTATTCTTTCAACCGTCATACTCAATGACACATTCCATTGATTAGTTTTAGTTTGCCTAATCATCATGCATTGTCTACAACAATCAAGACTATCCTCCACCGATAGCCCAAATCAGTTATCTCTAAACAGAAAATAAATGCACAAAATGATATTATATCAACATTTCAGTTTGGTGAGCGATAAATAATTCAACTACACCCTTTAATTCCATACATTCCCAATCTCAACATTCCCAATTCAATTCCTCATTTCTCACAATTAATTATACCAATTAATTAACCAATGTAATTAGGGCATTTTTCCATAATTAACATTACAACCCTAAGGTTCCATTTTCATCAATGTTTCAACATTAATTCCATTTCTTCATGCTAAACATGCATATATATATATATATATATATTTTATATATTCAAAACCTCAACTTTTGTAAAATTACGCAAAGGCCTAAACTTTCTCAAAATTACCCAACAACCCCCAACATATCAAATGCTAAACTTTAAAGACAAAGCTCATAAAGAGGAGTAGGATATCCCTACCTCAAATTCGGAGCTCAAATGGAGAAGATGAAAAGAGTTGAAACTTGATCTCCACCATACACCACAAAGCCCTCGAGAAATCACACAACTTTGGCGAAGGAACTATGGCCAAAATCCCAATGGAACTATGACCAAAATCCAGCTCGGCACAACTAAAATTTATAACTCGAGCTCGGCTCGTAATGGCTCATTAAACCAAGAAAGAACCATAGAAGCTGATAAGCTAACCCTCTGCACTTGCACTTATATAGAAGTTTGTCCACCTTAAAATGTATCTTGTAACCGATGTGGGACTTCCAACAAACACACCAAAGGTTCCCAAAATAGAATGAAGGGTCCAAATACATTTACCAAAAGCTTTAAAAGGCACAAGTGCTACAACCTCCCCACCTTAGGAAATTTCGTCCCTGAAATTGAGTACAAGTTTTTGAAAAACAAGTTTTTCTCTGTTTTTAAACAATGTTAAATTTCAACATTTAATAACTCGACCAATTACCGGTCATTCCATCTCTTGTCATGAGGCACTTTATAACAAATACATTTTAACATGCATTCCCTTTCCATTTCAACTATTTCCAACATACATGGTTCACAATTTATATCATATTCCAACTTCATGATATATCTCCAGTTCTACAATATAGCCAACATATACAATGTTACATTAAACTTCCATTTTGAGGCAAGTTTTAAAATACTTCCATTAAACCAAAACATACACCATGTTTTACAACCTAAGATACATTCAATACTCTTAAGGTCCAATAATACAGCAAAACATACAATACATGCTTAAACATCTACAAATAGGTCCGGATATTTCTCTCAGACCTCCAACTCACGTTCCCAAGTGGCTTCCTCTACTCCGCGATGTTTCCACAAAACCTTTACCAAGGGAATGGTCTTGCCACGCAGGACTTGATCCCGCCTATCCAAGACCCGTACTGGTCTCTCCTCATATGAGACATCCTCATCAACCTCTAAGTCGGTCCAATCCAATACATGTGATGGATCCGGCTCATACTTTCGAAGCATACTCACATGAAACACGTCATGAACTCTGGACAACTGCGGCGGCAAAGCCAAACGATAGGCAACCTCGCCAATCCTCTCAAGGATCTCAAAAGGGCCAATAAATCGAGGGGACAACTTCCCACTCTTCCCAAACCTCATTAATCCCCGCCTAGGTGATATCTTTAGAAAGACATGATCACCCATCTCAAACACCAAAGGTCTTCTCCTACGGTCAGCATATGACTTTTGACGACTCTGGGCTGTAACAAGCCTCCTACGGATAAGCTCAACCTTCTCCGTTGTTTCCCTCACTAACTCCGGACCCAACAAAGGTGCATCACCTACCTCAGCCCAATAAACTGGAGACCTACACGGTCGGCCATACAAGGCCTCAAACGGTGCCATACCGATGCTAGACTGGAAACTGTTGTTATAGGCAAACTCCACCAATGGCAAGTGCCTCTCCCACGTCCCACTAAAGTCAAGGACACAACCCCGAAGCATATCCTCAAGGATCTGAATAGTACGCTCGGACTGCCCGTCAGTCTGAGGATGGTAAGCTGTACTAAAGGTCAACTTAGTGCCCAAGGCACTCTGCAAACTCTGCCACAACCTAGCAGTAAAACGAGGATCTCTATCTGAGACGATCGTCACTGGGACTCCGTGCAACCTCACTATGTCCCGAATATACAAGTCGGCAAGATGATCTACCGAATCTCTCACGCGCATAGGAATGAAGTGCGCCGACTTAGTCAACCGGTCTACAACCACCCAAATAGCATCATTACCCCGCTGAGTCCTTGGAAGACCTACAACGAAGTCCATAGTGACATGTTCCCACTTCCACTCGGCAATAGGCAAGGGTTCCAACAAACCCGTTGGCCTCTGATGCTCGGCCTTCACTTGCTGACAAGTAAGACACTTAGACACGAAAATTGCCACATCTCTCTTCATACCCCGCCACCAAAACTGGCGACCCAAATCCCGATACATCTTGGTGCCTCCCGGATGCACCGCAAGGCGCGAATGGTGAAACTCTCGGAGTACCTCCTCTCGGTAAGACTCTGGCACAAACAGACGGTCTCGGTATCTCACACTCAGGTTGGGATACACCGTCAAACCCTTCTCAACTTTTCCACTGGAGATCTTCTCTCGGAGGGATTCTACCTCAAGGTCACCTCTCTGTGCTTCTAACACTCGAGTCACAAGTGTAGGCTGCACAACAACAGAAAACAAGGTCGTAGCCTCAATAGATTCGTCCAGAGGCAAACCAAACTCGCCAAGTGTCCCCAACATCTCCCACTCCCGGATGGCTACACAAGCTACATCACTAATGGATTTTCTGCTAAGGGCATCGGCCACAACATTGGCCTTTCCCGGATGATAATGCAACTCGAAGTCGTAGTCCTCAATAAACTCCATCGACCTCCTCTGCCTCAAGTTCAAGTCTTTCTGTGTAAACAGATATTTCAGACTCTTATGATCCGAGAACACCTCGAATCTCTCACCATAAAGGTAGTGCCTCCAGATTTTCAAGGCGAAGATCACTGCTGCTAACTCTAGGTCATGTGTAGGGTAATTCTTCTCGTGTATTTTCAATTGACGTGAGCCATAAGCTACCACTTTCCCCTCTTGCATCAACACACAACCCAAACCCTCTCGTGAGGCATCACAATAAACCGCATAACTCAACCCTCTCTTCGGAATAATCAAAACCGGAGCAGTGGTCAATCTAACCTTCAACTCTTGGAACGATTTTTCACAAGTCTCACTCCATACAAATTGGACTCCCTTCCGAGTCAGTCTAGTCAACGGTGAAGCTAATCTGGAGAAATTCTTCACAAACCGGCGGTAATACCCAACTAATCCCAGAAAACTGCGAATCTCAAACACACTCTTAGGCTGTGCCTAATCCTGCACTGCCTCAGTCTTGGATGTATCAACAGATACCCCTTTCCCGGATACCACATGGCCTAAGAACTTGACTTCCCCAAGCCAGAACTCACACTTCCCAAACTTGGCATACAGCCTATGGGCTATAAGTAACTTAAGCACCACTCTCAAGTGTTCCTCGTGCTCCTCCTCTGAAGGTGAATAGATCAGAATGTCGTCCATGAAAACGACCACAAAACGGTCTAAGAATTCCCGGAAGATCCGGTTCATCGAGTCCATAAAGGCTGCCGGTGCATTGGTAAGTCCAAATGGCATCACCAGAAACTCATAATGGCCATACCGCGTATGGAATGCCGTCTTCGGAATATCCTCCTCCCTGACCCTCAACTGGTGGTAACCCGATCTCAAGTCTATCTTAGAGAAACAACGGGAACCCTCCAACTGATCAAACAAATCATCTATACGGGGCATAGGATACTTATTCTTAACCGTAGCCCGATTCAACTTTCGGTAGTCGATACACAATCTCAAGGCACCATCTTTCTTTTTAGCAAAGAGGGCCAGTGCTCCCCACGACGAAACACTAGGGCGAATGAAGCCCTTATCTAGCAATTCCTAGAGCTGAACTTTCAGCTCAACCAACTCTGCTGGAGCAAAACGGTAAGGTGCCATAGAAATCGGCGCCGTGCCAGGCACCAAATCAATAGAGAACTCAATCTCTCGGTGAGGTGGCAAATCAACGAGGTCTTCGGGAAAAACATCCGAATACTCACAAACTACCCTCGGCAATACAATCTGGGTCTCATCACACTCGCCACTCTCAAAGCTAGCAAGTAGACCACTAAGCTCACTCCGCCCTTGCGGATCATACCCCGGTGGCAAAACACTACCACCCGGTCCCCCAAGAAATGGAAACACTCCCCGCTCACGGTACAACAAGTGACCCTTTGGCGGTAGCAATCAATAACAGCCCGGTATGACGATAACCAGTCCATACCCAAAATAACATCAAAGCCCTTCATGGGCATAACTACAAAAGGAAACGGAAGCCTATGATCGGCGACCTCTATATCACAACCTCTACATCCGTGTTTCAAAATCAACTCACTCCCGATAGGTGACACAACACAAATAGGAGATGCCAATAGTGCCAACTCCAACTCCAACACAGATGCAAATGTAGCAGATACAAAAGAATGAGATGCACCCGTATCAATCAACACACTAGCAACCGAATTGCAAAATAGAAAGGTACATCTCACAACTGACGGAGCTTGCATTAGATCCTGCAGTAAGATACAAGCGCTCGCGGTCCTCGATCCACATGCTCACCTCTGACTGACCGACGACGGCTTCTTGGATTGGCCCTCTAGGCCTGAATAGACTGAGCTGGCTGATGACTCTGAGTCTGTCTCAAACTAGATGCACCAGATGTGCCACCCAACTGCGGGCAAAACCTCTTCAGGTGCCCAGGCTGTCCACACTGATAACAAGACGAAGGCTGACCCTTGCCCAAACTCTGACTCTGCGGTCTAGCTGAAGAAGAAGTAGCCCTCTGACCTCCGCCCTTCTGTGGGCAAATCGAAGCCTTGTGGCCCTGTTGACCACATTTGTAACAGGTGAACTCTCCCTGATTGCCTCTCCCGAGCACAGACTCGACCTTTGGAAAGGTCGATCTAACAACCATACAGAGGCTGAGGGTTATAACCCCTCTGTCTTCTGCCATCACTCTAGCCATCTTGACTCCTCTTGGAGCCTTTCTGCCCTTCCTCCTCCTCCTGCATCATGATCTCAGTATGGGCTGCAGCATCAACCAAACGCCCATAATCTCGAATCATAGTCCCTACAACTCTCAAGTTGAGGTCGCGCCTCAACTTCTTCTCGAAATCTATACAACAGCGTTCCTCAGACGCCACCAACTCAGGTGCAAACCTGGACAAGCTAGTAAAAGCGGCCTCAAACTCGGCCACTGAAGAACTGTTCTGCTTAAGCTGATAGAACTGATCTCTCAACTTCTCCTTAACAGCTGGAGATAGGAACTTCTCCTGGAAAGCATTAACAAAAGCCTCCCAAGTCCCTCCTATACGGCTCTTCTTGAACTTCCACCACTGACCTGCATCCCCTTCAGCTGGAAAGATGCTAAGGTCACCTTCAGTGCCACGTCTTCGATGCCTAGCATCTCAAACGTCTTTGTTGTCTGTTCGAGCCATTCATCTGCCTTAAGTGGCTCTTTAGGATCACCCAAAAATTCATCCGGGTTAGACCGGAAGAACTCCCTCTTCAGAAAAGAAGAACCTGTATTTGCAACATGAACCTAGGCTTGATTCTCAGCTCTGAGAATGCCTACTAACTGCTTGAATGCCCTGCTATCTCTCGGGCTAAAGCGCGCATAGCCTGTTGACCTGCTGGCTTGGCCACATTGGCCTGGCCAACTCCCTCCTGTACTGCCGGAATCTCATCCGGTATAGGCACCTCCTGCCTCCTAGGCCTACCACGCCGTCCATCTCTTCTCCATCCTAACATCCTAATAAAGGAAACGAAAAACATTAGCACATTCACAAATGTGTCGAAACTAAACACTCGCGTCCTAATGCATGGACAACTTTAATTCACTCTATGTAAGCATATAAACACATAAGCACTTACGAATTTCCTTTCCGGATAATGATAGTCCCAAGGCGTTACTAGAGTTCCGGTTAGAAATAGCATTGATCAAGTGCTTTTCTAACAAGACTCACAGAAACCCAAGGATCCAATCAACATCCTAGAAATTAAATCCCATACCCACATAGTCACATACACATGTTATCACATAAGCATATAGCAGTACAGCTAAGTCTCTATCAAACGAGACGAACCCATTGTGATACTTATCACTTCCCATGTACCCAAAGTATTCAAACCCGGTACGCTCTGATACCAAGTTGTCATGCCCCCAAAATATTGCAATAAAGATAACTCATATGCGGACTAAATATAAAATTAAATGCCATATAGGCTTACATCTTTCCAAGTCATTGCTTAGTTACACAAATAGAGTCTCGCTCATTACACATTAAGCCCTTGGCTTTACAAATAACACTCATGCACACATAAAGCATAATTAGGAAACTCTTGCTTCCTGAGAGTCCATCCATGCTATTGCCTTGGAGGTAACATCTCACCTGCACCTGAAAATGATATTCCCGTATAAGGTGAGCTAACAGCCCAGTAGAAATACACTAAACCAACTATAAACAATGACTAAAAGATTAGCAGTTGATAGATGGTCAACACTTTTACATTCTTTCAGAACACTTTACAGTTTCATGACATTCAAGTTCATGCTACATTTCATTTTTCCATTTTCTTTCAATTCTCAATTCATAACTATGGCTCAGAACCTGACCAAACAATCTATATGAGATAGTAAATCATATTAAACATTTTCTGATTTCGCAATAGATAAGCATACTAGCTATATCAACACATCAACGGATAAGCATATAAGCTATATCAACACATCAACAGATAAGTATAAGAACTATATCACACCACCAAAGATAAGGATATGAGCTGTATCTACACTTCTCTAGACAAGCATAAGAGCTGTATCTACACTTCTCAAAGATAAGCATATGAGCTGTATCTCAACATAACATAGAAACGCTTTTATACTTCACAATTGATAACGATATACATTTTAGTGCTATATCAAATCAATTTAAATATTTCCATAATCCACACTTGATACACATTTTATCTCTGTATCAACGGAGTCCATCCCCTATCTCCTCCCAAACAATATCCGGTTTAGAGGTCCATCCCCTATCTTCTCCTAAACCGCGGTGTACATTCCCTATCTCCTCCAACACAACACAATGCATATAAACAATTATTATACACATCAATCAATACATAAAGTTAATGTATTCTTTCAACCGTCATACTCAATGACACATTCCATTTATTAGTTTTAGTTTGCCTAATCATCATGCATTGTCTACAACAATCAAGACTATCCTCCAACGATAGCCCAGATCAGTTATCTCTAAACAGAAAATAAATGCACAAAATGGATATTATATCAACATTTCAGTTTGGTGAGCGATAAATAATTCAACTACACCCTTTAATTCTATACATTCCCAATCTCAACATTCCCAATTCAATTCCTCATTTCTCACAATTAATTATACCAATTAATTAACCAATGTAATTAGGGCATTTTTCCATAATTAACATTACAATCCTAAGGTTCCATTTTCATCAATGTTTCAACATTAATTCCATTTCTTCATGCTAAACATGCATATATATATATATATATTATATTTAAAACCTCAACTTTTGTAAAATTACACAAAGGCCTAAACTTTCTCAAAATTACCCAACAACCCCCAACATATCAAATGCTAAACTTTAAAGACAAAGCTCATAAAGAGGAGTAGGATATCCCTACCTCAAATTCGGAGCTCAAATGGAGAAGATGAAAAGAGTTGAAACTCGATTTCCACCACACACCACAAAGCCCTCGAGAAATCACACAACTTTGGCGAAGGAACTATGGCCAAAATCCCAATGGAACTATGACCAAAATCCAGCTCGGCACAACTAAAATTTATAACTCGAGCTCGGCTCGTAATGGCTCATTAAACCAAGAAAGAACCATAGAAGCTGATAAGCTAACCCTCTGCACTTGCACTTATATAGAAGTTTGTCCACCTTAAAATGTATCTTGTAACCGATGTGGGACTTCCAACAAACACACCAAAGGTTCCCAAAATAGAATGAAGGGTCCAAATACATTTACCAAAAGCTTTAAAAGGCACAAGTGCTACAATTTCAAAAGTTCAACTTTTAGCGTTAAACATGATTTCAGAAGTTCAACTTTTAGCCTCTAAACACTTAATAGAACATTTAAAAAAATTGATTCAACAAATATAATTAATTTCCAGCCAATAAAAAAATTTCTGAAATAAAATTCAGCATGTAGCATAAATATTAACTATCCAATTCATACTGATATTTTTGCCAATGTACATTTGTAATCATTTTAACTTATATCTCATCTTTTAAACTAAATCAAATCCATTAATTTAATTGAAAACCATTTCCCGTTGTCGTATCCTCCATATCTTTCCCTCACTGTTCTATTCATTTGTTTGCATGTTTTTTTCTCTCTATAGCTCCATTTCCCGTCATCCCACAGCCTCATTGCACAACCAAACCCTTTCTCCACTTTTTGCGTAAGTTCTCTCTCACGCATGACATACCAATGCCATGAAAATGAATTTTCAAAAGTAGACCAACTAATATACTTCAAACAAAAGCGGCTCTTTGAATTGACGCTTAAGGTGTTTAAATTTGGATTGAAGTTTTTTCATAGTCATGCTCAATCTAATTTTAAGATGTTTATATTATCCAAAATAATGCGCGCAAGATAAAAACTCAATGCAGTTTTGTTATCATGAAAGAGTAAAATATGAACAATTTATCAAATAAAATAGTACTCAAGACCTAAAAAATGTATTTATGTGAGAAAAACATAATAATTGCTCCAATTATACACTGAGTATCAAATAGAGATGCTGCATTTTGGAAGAAAAAAATAACATGAAGATGAGGTTACTTCATGCCTTGTGCTAGTGACCATAGAAATTGAATGTCAATCGCAAACTAAATTGATCTAGACATAAACTGTATTGCACAACCACCACTCTCACTGTATTCCCCTATGAGAATATCATTTTAAATTTAGATAGGAATTTAAAAAGGAAAAAGAAAAGATGATTCAAACACAACCTTACATACGTAAGAAAAATTATTTTTGTTGACGAAATGGTACCAATACATGTTTTATAGAGGGGCCAATTTGAGAGAGAATAGATAAATGCAAGCTCTTTACAACTATCAATACGTACGCAATTCCCCTAATATATTCTTTGCTACTAGGAATCCTTAAACCAATTAATTGATCAAATGTAAAATTAACCGTAAGGATAGATATGTGATTTTTTTAAAAAAAAATTATAATCCATAACTACACAACTAAGTGAGTAATAAGCCTATGAAACTGGGCAAAACTTTGTCAAGCCAAAATATTATTTCTGCCACTACAACCATTGGCAATATAAACTTAGGTTTTTGCTTAATGTTGCACCTAAGCCAAAATATTGGTTTTTCCACTAAACCCATTGGCAATATAATTTAATTATAAGGTTAGGCTTGATTATTCTAATTCTATGTCCTGAAACCATAATATTGAAACTGTGGTAGTGTGGTTTGGAAATACTCTTGGATCCTGAAGGACGCTCTTGATCCTCTGATTGCCACCTGAAAAGGGATTAACACTCTAGTCGGGGGTGCCTGAATTAGCACTTCGACGGACAAGTCAGTATAAGTATCACGTTTGCTTATGTCTCAAGTTTCTTGGGGTTATTTCACACATACCTTTCTTTGGCTGTTGTTCCTCTATTTATATATGCTCCTAGTCCTGAGGGTAGGGCCCACTCTTAATCCATCGTGTGATTGTTCACTCGGTCCCCCCTTTTGTCGTATGCCAACTCCCACTCGGCTCCTCGCTCAACTGATTCTATGGCCGATTAGGATACTCGGCATCAGGAATGTACAAGACGGGCTGAATACAATATATATCCTGATTTTCTAAATATGTTCACGGCCCATGTGCGTCCCCTGATATTCGGCTCCCACAATTGCGTCCCAAACATCCCACTAACTCCAGTTAGTTGGAGTGTTTGGTTTTGAACTTGAAAAGTCAAAACAAAACTTCGGCGCCTAATAACCTCATTCCAACGCCAGTGTTAGAATGCATACGCTTTTTGTTCATCATTACAATTTCCCGCCTCTTCGTACGGTTCCTTCATTTAATGTGATTTAAAACTCTATCCGTTCGAATGTATGTTTTTGAATACTCAAAGTTTCTAGTTTGCCTTCTAGTTTAACACCTTCATTTCGCGACCTCTGCAACTTCCTCCCGTTTCTCATTGCATTCTCCGCTTCTTGTAAGTTCTCTTTTCCCCCATTTTGAATCTCATTTCCTTGTTTGTTTTTAGTTTAGCACACTCTCTAAACTAGCTAGGATGGCCAAACACTTGAAAGCCCTCCTTTCTGCGGACCGAGTCACTAGTTTCTGACGCCATTTTGCCATTCCCGACGACGTCCACCTCTCACTCGTGGTAGAGAACACACTTGATATGGAGAGGACTGATGAGAGAACAATCATCTTTCCTCTCTTATCAATTACTGAGGGTGGAGTTCGCTTCTCCCTTCACCTATTTCTTAGGGCCGTCCTTCGCCATTAGGGTTTAATCCCTTTCCAACCAAATGTAAATTTTTACTGAATCGTAATGGGAATTGTAGAGTTGAACTGATGCCTTAGGATCAATCTCGGTATCCCTGCTATTCGGCATTGCTATGCCTTGGCCAAGTCTTCTGGCCGGCAGAGGTGCTGCTTTCTCAGGGCTAAGGACACCGACCATCATTTGGTGACTATGCTTGCCAGCTCTGGCAAGCGATTTGACAATGTCATGGTTGTTGTCCGAGGCAACTGGGAGTTCGGCGAGGGTGAAGATCGCTTAGATCCCATACCTGGACGAAGAGGCGAACTAGGTGGCCGTATAGTTTCATACATGCATTTGTTATATGTTTACTCGGCTCTCCTTTCATGAACTTACCGCTTTGTGTATGCAGGAAATGATTTGAAGAAAGTTCTTATTTCGGCCGACGACGCTGTGCTCACGGAAATCAAAACCGTACTCCAGTTCTTCGGCCATCCAAACCTCCAGAAGCAAGAGAGGGCGGCTCATGCATTCCTTAGATACGAGCCGACTTATGCAACCTTTTCGGCTGTAGAAAACATTCCGATTCTGAGGGGCGAATAGTAGCTCACGGCTCTTATCTTTCCCAACTTCAAAAACCTTAGGCAGATTGGTTTGGAATCTTCTGACTCGGAGTAGGTGGAAGAACAAGCAGCCGAGGAAGTCGCCGAACAACCTAATCAGTCTACTTTGGAAGCCGAAGTCGACGAGGCTTTGAATTTGGGTTTTGAGGAAGACGACCTTAATCAATCTGACCCTCCATCTACTTTAGGCCATGGAGATGCCTCATTCAAAGACATTTTTACAGACTTACGAGACTTTCTTGGTGCAGCTGGCCAGGAGAGAAAATGCTGAACGTATGGCTGCCCGGAGGAGGTCTGAGACTAATCGATCCTAATCTCCCCCTGTTGCCGTGGCTGAGTCTTCTCCGCCGGATACCGAGACGGAGCAAGTCGAAACGGCTCAGGTCGAGACAGCTCAGACGGAGCAAATTGAACAATTGGACCAGGACGCTGATCAGACAAGGGAAAAATGTCCCGCCAAGCTCGAAGCTGACCCTGAGGTAGCACCTACTGATAAACGGCCGCGTTTGGAGGAGTCAGACTCAGTCGTGTTGTTCATCGTCCAACCAAGGATAAAAAACGTGCTGATTGCGTCTGACACGTCAGCCCTGAATGATCCGGCTATGGCCTTGAGCATGGCTTCCTCAATTTCACTGCCGGTTGATAGGGCGACTTTTCGTGCGGAGCCAGATCTACTGTCAATAGTGTTAGCCGTTTAATCAGCCATATTGGTACGTGACTTAACCTTATTTTCATTCTTCCTCGTATATGCATATAGACATATATTATTAATTAATTATTAATTAACTCTAACTCCTTGTTTTCCAGATGGTGGGCAGGATAGCTGAGATCGGCCGCCGCCAACATGATGCTATTGAGTAGATCGGCTTTTTGAAAGCTGAAATTGAAAATGAGAAGAGCAAGGTCGTGGAGGCCTCCCAAAGAGCCGAGTCCGAGGCGGTGAGGGCAGCAGATGAGTGCATAAGAGCCGACACCGAGGTAGAAAAGGTGAAGAGTTCTGACCAGCTTAGATTGGCTGCCAAGGAGAGGGCAAACGGGAGCGAAGACGCGCTCAAGTTAGCCAAGGAGGTGATTGCCAAACTGGAAGCCGACTTGGAAGAATCGAAGAAGGCGAAGGAAATAGCCAACTCTGAGATTTCCAAAGCGTTCTAAGCTGGGAAAGACGCCGCTTTGGAGAAGTATGTAGAGGAAGTCCCCAAATTCGAGAATCGGGGCTTCAAACGCGGTTGGCTCAAAGCCCTCACTACCACTAATGTGACATTGGCCTAGCCAATTCCATACGAGCAGGTGGACGTTGAGTCGCTGGAGTCTGAACCCGAAGATTGATTAGGGTGACGTTGATTTTTGTTAGGCATCTACCATGTATGGCTCTTGTAAATTTTTGTTAGTAGATTTTTGTTAATTTAAGGTCATTTTCATGTATAAAATGACTGCTATCTATACTCAATTTATTAATAAAAATTTTCTTTGCTTTTTACTATTGTCTGTACTCAAATTTTGTTATTAATGAAGATTTTTGCTTGTTTATTACTTTGGGTAAAATGACTATTGTCTGTTGCGCGTGCTAGCCGTCGATCCAATAGCATGTAGGATCATGAGATGAGTAAATTAAACATCCCACTAAATAGCTACTGATTAGGTAACTGCGTGTCTTGGCAATTTAGTCGTCTTTTAATTTTAGCCGAATGAATTCATGAATATGCCCCTAGCCAAAGAATGGACTAGGATGTCGAATATCGTTGCAAGGCCCTGACATTTGGCCGATTAGATTAATGAATCCTTAGCTGCTAAGATTAATGAATCTGCCCCTGCCCCAATTAATGAACTGGGATGTCGAATATTGGTGGCTCATGGAATGGCGGGGGGCACATGAACCTATCGGCGCAAGGCCTTGACATTTGGTCGATTGGATTAGCGAATCCTTAGCCACTAAGATTAATGAATCTGTCATTGCCCCAGTTAAGGAATGAACTGGAACACCGAATATCGGTGGTTCATGGAATGGCTGGGGCACATGAACCTATCGGCGCAAGGCCTTGACATTTGGCCGATTAGATTAGCGAATCTTTAGATGCTAAGATTACTGAGTCTGCCCTTGCCCCAGTTAATGAACTGGAATGTCGAATATTGCTGGCTCATGGAATGGCTAGGGCACATGAACCTATCGACGTAAGGCCTTGACATTTGGCCGATTAGATTAGCAAATCCTTAGCCGCTAAGATTAATGAATTTTCCCTTGCCCCAGTTAATGAACTGGAACGCCGAATAATGGTGGCTCATGGAATGGTTGGGGCAGATGAACCTATCAGCACAAGGCCTTGACATTTAGCCGATTAGATTAGCGAATCCTTAGCCGCTAAGATTAATGAATCTGCCCTTACCCCAGTTAATGAACTGGGACGCCGAATATCAGTGGCTCATGGAATGGCAGGGGCACATAAACCTATCAGCGCAAGGCCTTGACATTTGACCGATTAGATTAGCAAATCCTTAGCTGCTAAGATTAATGATCTCTAAGATTAATGAATGCGAGCATTGATGAGATTGCCTCGGGAGTGCGATCCCTGTAATCAATAAATGTGGCGGGAGCTACGTATGCGAGGGTGCCATTGTTGTGTTCAAATTCAACAAATTGGGAGAAGAAAAAAGGAGTGTGGATGACTGTGGATGGCAAGAAGACTGTTCTACAACAGTAGAGGGGAAAGTAAGACACTCGCAGAGCTGGACGCAGAGATGAACTGGGATGGCGAGCCTACGCGCATGGTGAGTAGGACATCGAGGGAGCATGAGAAACGCCAATCCCCATGTCATCGAAGTAGGTCACAGAGAAGGGAAAAACAGCAACGAGGTAACTCCTCTCATTCGAGAGGTGAAACCAGTGTGACATTGCGCCCATTGAGCTTTTCGGAGTTTGTTGGGAACAAACCGATAACGGAGGCAGATTCCATCATCCGCGACCTAAGTGCAGCAGTCGAGTTTGCACGACAGATTTTTTGCCAGAAGTTCAGCAGTCCATGGTCGGCTGGGCCAATTACGAAGTCTTTCGGAAGGGCATTCATGGAGTAGTAAGAGGTCTGTACACCTCCTATGAAATCGGTATGCACCTGCATGCTGTACGAAGAGAGATAGAGCAAAGGGATGCTCGCATTCAGAGCTTGCAAGTGCGCGTGGAGAAGGCCGAAAAAGAGTTGAAGAGAATTAGCACCTCTGAGACTTATTCAGCTAGTCAAGTGAATCCGATTGTAGTGGAGCGAGTAAATCTCCGAATCTTGGATTACGCGATTGCCGACAGGGATACGGCCAGCATGTTCGCAATTGAATCGGCGAAGGCTAGGTCCTACGAAAAAGGCTTTCATGACGGCCAAAAAACCAGGATAGACAAGACTAAGGAAAAACTAGCCGAGAAGGTCTGTCGATGCGAAAATCACGGATTTAAGCATGGATGGACCAAGGCACTCCAGGCCGCAGGAGTTGATGTAGCGTTACCCTTATATCAGAGTTACACTTTTCCTTTTGAGGCTTTCGAAGCCGAGAAGACTGACGACGAGGGCGGCGCTGAATAATTTTAATGTATTGTTATATATATAGAGTAGGTTTTTTGTTTTTTTGTTTTTTTTAATGTTTGTTTTGAATGTAATGCATGTACTTCTGATCTATTGAATAAAACGCATTATTCTGAATGTCGATATGTCATTTCGATTAATGCTTGCAGATTGTCTATTATTTCATGCCGATCACATCTACAAAAGGAGATTCGGATTCGAAGCCTTATTCGGCCTAAACGTGTCATTCATAAAGGGTGCTCTGAATTTAGAGGCTTTTTTGTGTTGGCCAAATCGTCATCCGCGAAGGGCGCTCCAAATTCGGAGACTTATTCGGCCCAAACATGTCATTCACAAAGGGCGTTCCAAATTCGGAGACTTATTCGGCCCAAACGTGTCATTCACGTAGGGCACTCCGAATTCGGAGGCTTCTTTGTCTTGGCCCAATCGTCATTCGCGAAGGGCGCTCCGAATTCGGAGGCTTCTTTGTCTTGGCCCAATCGTCATTCGTGAAGGGCGCTCCGAATTGGGAGACTTATTCGGCCCAAACATGTCATTCACAAAAGGGCGCTCCGAATTCGGAGACTTATTCGGCCCAAACGTGTCATTCACAAAGGGCGCTCGGAATTCAGAGGCTTCTTTGTCTTGGCCCAATCGTCATTCGTGAAGGGCGCTCCGAATTCGAAGACTTAATTGGCCCAAACGTGTCATTCACGAAGGGTGCTCCGAATTCGGAGGCTTCTTTGTCTTGGCCCAGTCGTCATTCGCGAAGGGCGCTCCAAATTCGGAGACTTATTCGACCCAAACATGTCATTCACGTAGGGCGCTCTGAATTCGAAGGCTTTTTTGTCTTGGCCCAATCGTCATTTGCGAAGGGCGCTTTGAATTCAGAGGCTTCTTTGTCTTGGTCCAATCGTCATTCGTGAAGGGCGTTGTGAATTCAGAGACTTAATCGGCCCAAACATGTCATTCACGAAGGGCGCTCCGAATTCAGAGGCTTCTTTGTCTTGGCCCAATTGTCATTCGCGAAAGGCGCTCCGAATTCGGAGACTTATTCGACCCAAACGTGTCATTCACGTAGGGCGCTCCGAATTCGAAGGCTTCTTTGTCTTGGTCCAATCGTCATTCACAAAGGGTGCTCCGAATTCCGAGACTTATTTGGCCCAAACGTGTCATTCACGTACGGCGCTCCGAATTCGGAGGCTTTTGAAACCACCTTGAATCAACTACCACAAGTCACTTGGCAAGAGAACATTGTATTGAAAAAGGAAAGATATACACAGAATAAAATCAAAACAAGTTGTCGTGCCGTACAAGATGACTTAATGATAAAATTTGCGCAAGTGTGTGGAATTCCACAGTCATGGCAAGCTTTTTCCATCCATGTCTTTGAGCCAATATGACCCTATCCCTGCGATTGAGTCAATCTGATAGGGACCGTCCTAGTTAGGATCCAATTTTTCGTCAGCCGGATTCTTGGCAGCGGGAAGCACTTTCTTGAGGACCAATTCTCCTGGTATATAACGGCGCAGCTAAACACGTTGATTATACAATTTAGTGAGTTGTTGCTAGTATAGTTCCATAGATGCAAGGGCACGGTCTCGTCATTCTTCAATCAGAGTCAAGTCCAAGGCCAACATCATGTCATTTCGGCCCATATCAAAAACTTTCGATTTCAAGGTTGGGAGGTCGATCTCCAGGGGGATGATTTCCTGGGTTCTGAAGCATAGAGCAAACGACATTTCCCCAGTGGATCGCCTCGGAGTAATGCAATGAGCCCACAACACACTGGGCAACTCTTCAACCCATTTACCTTTAGCTTTGTCTAGCCTTTTCTTGAAGCCGTCTAAAATAACCTTGTTGGTGGCCTCCGCTTGACCATTGCTTTGGGGGTAAGCCGGCGAGAAAAAGTAAGGCTGGATACCATAAGTGTCGCACAATTCTTGATACATGCCACAATCAAACTGGGTACCATTGTTAGAAACAAGTGCTCGTGGTATGTCGAATCTTGTTATGATGTTTTTCCATACAAAATGCTTGACGTTGGAATCTCGAATATGTGTTAGTGCCTCCGCTTCGACCCATTTTGTGAAATAATCCGTCGCAACAATTAGGAATCGCCTGTTGCCCCAGGGCCTGTGGTAACTGTCCAACGATATCAAGGCCCCACTAAGAAAACGACTAAGGGCTAGTGATAGAATTTAGCTCCTTGGCTGGCAAGTGAGTTAAAGGGGAAAACTTCTGGCATTGACCACATTTCTTGACATAACACTTGGCGTCGATTCGCATGGTCGGCCAATAGTACCCCTATGATACGGCGCGGTGAGCCAGAGAATGTCCGCTCGAATGGGCTCCAGAACTACTTTCATGTATTTCAGATAGAAGTTCCTTGACTTTATCCGGGTGAACACACTCTAAGTGTGGCTCGGAGAGATTTTTTGCAGAGCTTCCCTTGTGAATCCAAATAGTATCGGAGGGCTTTGTTTTGGAGTTTGTGTGCTTCTTTCTTATCAATCGGGAGCTATTCTAAAGATAGGAATGCGGCGATAGGGTCCATCCAACTCGGACCTGGTTCGATAACGTTGACCTGAATTGGTTCTGAAGAGGCAATGCTCGGCTCGAGGATAAACCCAACTTTAATTGTCTGCTTAATTTTTGAGTTGATAGCAGAGGCTAGGCAAGCCAGGGCATCTGCATACGTGTTCTGATCCCAGGTTATTTGATTCAGTTCGTGGTGATCAAATTTTGCGAGCAAAGAATTCGCCATTTTCATATAGGTTGCCATGCGGTCATTTTTTGCTGCATATTCCCCTTTCAACTGGTTGATTACTAGCTTTGCGTCACAGAAAACAAGCAGACGCCATGCATTGAGGTGAAGTACATTTCGCAGGCCAATTAATAGTGCTTCATATTCGGACTCATTGTTTGATGCGTCGGATCCCAACTTGACGGCATGTTCAATTATTGCCTCTTTAGGGGTCATGATTACTACGCCAGCCCCACTACCATGCTGGTTAGATGACCTATCGCAATACATCTGCCAAACGTCACTAACATAAATTCTCTAGTCGGGCTTAGTTTGCACTTGATCAAACTTAAAGTCGGCCAGGGATCCTGTGAATTCGGCAACAAAGTCGGCGAGCACTTGCCCTTTGATGGAAGTTTTGGATAGAAACTAGATATCATACTGGCCAAGTTCAAGAACCCATTTCGAGACCCGCCCAGACGCCTCCGCGCTGCGGAGCGCTGACCGGAGGGGATATTCCGTTGGCACCCCAATGGTATGCCCCTGAAAGTAGTGCATCAGTTTTCTTGCAGCCATGATGAGAGCAAGAATAAGCTTTTCCAGCGGAAGGTAACATGTCTCGACGCCGGCCATAGCTTTGCTTACATAGTAAATCGGTCGCTGCTTCCCTAGTTCTTCCTTTAACAATACGGAGCTGACCGCCTGGTCGAATACTGTCAAATACAAAATAAGTGGATCGCCGGCAGCAGGTGTTGCCAGGAGTGCAACTGATCGGAGGTAATCCAAGGCAGCTTGGCACTCGGGTGTCCAATCAAATGCTCTACCTTGCCGAAGTGTGTAGAAGAATTATCGGTAGCGATCTGTGGAACGGCTGATAAATCTGTTGAGCGCGGCGGCCATCCCCATTAGCTTCTGAACCTTTTTTTACCGACCGAAGGGATCCAAGCTCTAGAATTACCATGATCTGCCTTGGATTGGCTTCGATTCCGCGGTGGTTAACAATGTAGCCAAGGAATTTGTTGGAGCCAATGCCGAATGCACATTTAGAAGCGTTCAATTTCATCTTGTACTTTTGAAGAATGTTGAATGTCTTTGACAAATCGGCTAGATGGGGGTACTTTTCCTTGGACTTGACCACCATATCGTCGATGTATACGTCCATGGTACGGCCGAGCTGTTCCTTGAACATGGAAGTCATTAGCCTTTGATAAGTTGCCCCCACATTCTTCAGCCCAAAAGGCATGACCTTGTAGCAATAGGTTCCTCTTGGGGTGAGGAATGCGGTTTTTTCTTGATCCTCCGGATGCATGGCAATTTGATGATAGCCTCTGTAGGCATCCAAGAAGCTCATGCGTTGATGATGTGCCGTTGCGTCTACGAGTTGGTCTATTTTGGGTAGGGGAAAACAGTCCTTGGGACAAGCTTTGTTCAAGTCTGTAAAATCCACACAGACGCGCCAAGAGCCATTCTTCTTCTTTACGATCACATTATTGGACAACCATGTAGGATAAGTCACTTTGCGAACCGCCCCGGCGTCAAGTAACCTATCCACCTCTTCAACGACGGCCGAAGTATGCTCTACGGCAGACAGCCGGCTTCTTTGAACAATTGGCTTACATTTCGGATCAACGTTCAAGCGGTGTTGGGCCACCGATGGATCTACTCCTGGCATCTTGTATGGGGACCATGCAAACACATCAATATTGTCAAGTAGGAAGGCTACCAATTCCTGCCTTTTGGCATTATCCAAGGAAGCACTGATCATGAAGAACTTGTCAGGATTTCCATCAATTTCGACCTGATGCAGGGATTCGGTTGCTTTTTCACTTGGGATTCTCCCAATGTCTTCAAGACTTTCCTTATCCGGCACCTCAATAGAATGCACTTCTAGTTTCCTCGGTCTCTTTGTAGCTAAAAGAAAACATGCATGCGCCGACTTCTGAGAGCCGCAAATTTGTTCAATATCGTATTCGGTCGGAAAATGGAGCAGCTGGTGGTAGGTGCTTGGCACGGCTTGCATCGTATGTAACCAAGTTCTGTCCGTGATCAGGTTATACGATGAAGGGAGCTTAATAACCAGAAACTCTACGTCTACTGATCTAGTTCCGACCTGTACAGGTAGTGTGATCTTGCCCAAAGGGTACTCTGGGTTAGCATTGAAGCCGAATAACGGATAATCAGCCGGAGATAGGTCCGAATCGGTAAAACCAAGTTTCACAAAAGTTTTGTAATACATTATCTCTGAAGTGCTGCCCTGGTCAATGAGGACACGCTCGATGGTGAATCTGTTTACACGTAGCTCAATGACGAGGGGATCAGTGTGGGGGTGTCACTCCAACTAAATCACTGTCATCGAAACTAATCCTTCCAATGTCGTGTGGCCGTTTCGCTGGCGTCATTGAGCTATGTGTGCTAGACAACAACTGGATTGTGTGCACCTCAGATGATGCCGGCAAGCTGTATATCATATGGATTACACCAAGAGGGGTGACTCCGACCGTAAAGCTACTGTATTTGTTGAATGGTTTTTCCGGACGTATTGCGTAAGACGGTGGTCTTGCACCAATTCTTCTAGGTGATCTCTTAAATAAAAATAGCGATCGGTGTCCTGACCATGGTCTTTATGATACTCACATCGTTTATCTTGTCTTTTTGCATCGGGGGGCCTCGTTATCTTGGGTGGCCACTTGAAGAACGGAAGGTGTTATATTTTCGACAGAATCTTATTGATATGCTCTGTTAGCTTCGTGTATTTCTTGCCCGAACGCCTTGTGCGCCTGTTATCCACTTGGTATTGTTCATTACTCATTGTGAACATTGGTCGATTGATCGGCGCGAATCATGCCTTTTGTCTCGTTTGGGTCGATTCCGCCATTCGGGGCTTCTTGGAGGCACGGAGCTAATCGGTTGAACAACTCCCAACGTGGCCATCTCAACGGCTTTACGTCCGGTTTTGACTCGAAGGGCATCATCTTCCACTTTGCAGTATTCTTTAACCTTCTTCATTAATGCCCATACGATTTTGGGGGGACGCCTGGTCAATGAACTGCGGAGGGGGCTGTCGGGATGCAATTCCATCTTAAAGGCAGTGTTGGTCATGGAATCATTGCAAGCATCATCAACCAGATTGAAGCATTCCCAATAGCGGGCCGAGTATTCACGAAGAGTTTCTTTCGGTTTAATTTGCATGGCCCAGAGAGAGTCGGCTTGCTTCGGCTGGATCTCATTGGTGATGAATCTTGCCTTGAATGACTTTTGGAGTTGGTGGAAGCTCTTAATTGATGCCGGCTCCAATTTATAGTACCACCTCATGACCAGTGGTCCCAGACTGCTTGGAAATATCCGACACATGAGGGCTTCGTCATCAGCATGGAGCATCATCGCTTGCTTGTAATGATGAATGTGATCGGTGGGATCTGATTTTCCATCGTAGAGGGTGAACGACGGTACCTTGAACTTCTTGGGTAGCATAGCCTTGGAAATTTGTCGCATGAATGGGTCATGTTTATCTTTCTCATCCGAATCATTGCTTTTCCTTCGTCTATGCCGTACATATGGACTTCCCTCAGACGAGCTGGAGACATCAATGCGCTCCTTCTTTCTGGGCTCCGGAGATGGTGAGTCTGAATCACTATCACTATTACGTTTCTAAAGTCAACGTCAGTGACCATCCTTCTTTCCCGAAGGTCGACCCTGGTCTTGGCATGTGGCTTGTTGGGATTTCGCCACCTCCAAGGCCAAATCCTGGCACAGGCGTTCATTTTCAGCCAGCATGTTCTCCAGCCGCTGTTGATTTTGCTTTGCCTGAACCATAATCGTCTACATTGTCTCATGCATTGAAGTTAAGGGTGATATTTGAGCTACTGAGTCAAAGTTCAAGGCACGTCACGCAACGATATTCTCCGGTCCCAGTAGGTTGCTTGGTGTGAGGTCGTCTCTTGGTGTAGTTTCGTCAGCGACTATCGAAGGATCTTCCGTTACGCCCGCCATGGATGTATTTGAGTATTTCCACAGACGGCGCCAATTATGGTAGTGTGGTTTAGAAATACTCTTGGATCCTGAAGGACGCTCTTAATCCTCTGATTGCCACCTGAAAAGGGATTAACACTCCAGTTGGGAGTGCTGGAATTAGCACTCTGACGGACAAGTCAGTATAAGTCTCACGTTTGCGTATGTCTCAAGTTTTTTGGGGTTATTTCTCACATACCTTTTTTTGGTTGTTGTTCCTTTATTTATATACGCTCTTGGTCCTCAGGATAGGGCCCACTCTTAATCCATCGTGTGACTGTTCACTCGGCCCCCCCCTCTTTTGTCGTATGCCAACTCTCACTCGGCTCCTCGCTCAACTGATTCTATGGCCGATTAGGATACTCGACATCTGGAACATACAAGGCGGGGCCGAATACAATATATATCCTGATTTTCTAAATATGTACTCGACCCATGTGCGTCCCCTGATATTCGGCTCCCACAGAAACCATAATAGAAATATAAAATTAGAAAATATTGTTCTAATGCTATGTCCTGCAAAGACTAATATATTGAGTCGCAATTTTCTTTTTCTTGTGAATGTGATGTTTGTTAACAATTAAAAATTGAGTCTCAAATTTATTTATTTTCTCTTCATCAAGCGATTCTAATGGATAAATTTCTCTTACATTATCAGTCTTGTAATGGGATGCTTTGCTTCCATGTTAAAGATATGCACAGGACCCAAGGAATAGGTACTGGTGTCATCCCTAGTATTTTGGATGTTGACATTCTTGATGAAGTTGTTACAGTAAGCCTCGACATTTTAACATTGGGCATTTAGTTTAATTGATATGTGAAATTTCTTGGTGGTGCTCACCCTGACTCCGAGTTCAATCCATTAAGCGGATATGTATGAATTGGTATTGGTATTTTTCCATAATAATACAAGAAAAATATATAAAATAAATTAAATAGAAATGACAAAATAATTTTTTTATTAAAAGGATGAAATACAGAATAAACGACACAACTAAAAATACAGAAATGAATCATATTACATTACTAATAGAACAAATTATTAACATGGATACCTAAAGATTAGAACTCATCTTTGTAAACTAAATATTGAAAAAATTAACTACAAATGATAAGAAAATAAGCAAACTAAAATCTGTGTGATACAACAGTTTCCTTAAAATAGATTCACCGCCTCTCGATGGATGTTGGAGGTACGCCAGAGTCCGTCTCTCAGGATACGATGGTTAAAACCAGCTAATACAGAAGCACATTCTAAATAGTTTTGGATAAAAAACCATCTCTAACTTTTTATCTCAACACCATCTCATTTTCCATCACAAAGCCTCTCTAAAACAACCTATTAAGTTGGAGCAGAAATGCCTCTATTTATACTAGTAGGGGAAAGCCTTAGCCATGAAGGGTAACATCAATGAGGTCATCAAATGTCATCAACTCTAGCCATTAGGGCTAGAGTTACAAAGGTTTAAAACTCCAAAACCATTATATAAATCATAATGTGTATGTAATGTACAAGTTTTGTGAATTAAACTAGATGTGTTGCAAAATGGATACGGGTGTTGGGTCACAACCCGATCTAAGCCCAATCTCAAACACATGCAAAAACTAAGCCCAGCATAGCTCAGTCCAAAGCTTAAGACTAGGTCCAAGTCCAAGTCTAAGACCAAACCTAGCACATGCACAAGTATAAGTCTAGGCCTAGTCCAAACCAAGACTAAGTCCAAATCTGAACCCAATTTTATTGATGCCCACTTTATGGGACAATTCTCATTCACAACTCAATGGTTTCAGCTCATTATTTTTGTATTACAATCTTCTTACTTAAGAGAATACAAAACCACTCAAACCCACCTCAACCGGCGGTTGGGTCCCACATTAATTTCGAATTAAATTTGTCAAAAATCCATTGGGTATGTTTGGTTTGCATTTGGGAGATGAGTTTTAGAAAAATAATTTCTAAAAAATTGTTTGGTTTGAGTTTTTCTCCAAAAATTTTCAAAATCACTTTATCTCTCTTACACATCAATCAATCACTTTTTCTCTCTCCTCTCTCCTTCTCAATCACTTTCTCTCACACACATCTACTCAAATTCTCCCAAAATATCAAATCATCCCAAACTTCCAAAAAAACAACTCTCCTAAAATATACAACCAAACAAACCAAAAAAATTTCTAAACTCTCTCTCCCAAAATTTTTTTCAAAAACAACTCTCCCAAAAACAAACCAAACATGCCCATTATTTTCCAACAATCCCCCACATGAGTAAAATTGGCCGAATAAAGAAAAACAGACAATGCTTAACAACAAAGACTCTGAGAGAGAGCACAGAGAATAACCCTGCATTAGAAAAGGTAACTATGTTGGCCTTGAACCTTTTGTAGTGAACGCCTATCGAATTTACTGGCTGACCAGTGAACGTGATGTCTTGAACTGTTCTGTTGTTTGTGTAAACCGAGACAATAGACCTCACACAGGAGTTGCTCTAACCATTATTCTTGTTCTCACTGGTGTATCTGGTTTGGCCCTAAAATACTAGCCTAGTTCAGTGAGTGTTTTTAAAGAATTTAGCCTCGTTAATTCTTAAAAAAGCAGCCCCACTTCGCACTCACATAGGTGACCTACATAAGGTATCTCGCGATACCACGATTGACTATTCACAATACTTAGGTCATTAAAAGCATCAGCTTAACCTCCAACCCCACAGGGTATCACTGTATAAAGGAATGGGCAGGAAAATTTACCTCCATAGTGACTCATCCGTTACATGCAATTAGGTTGTCCATTTGAACCTAGTTCTTGGGATCTTCAGTCAACTAAGTTGGGTTTTCCATTCCGGTAACATTCGTTAAAGGCCTTAGCCTTATTCCTTTTGACGACTTTCCTACTAACTCTCGATTTAACCCTTTGGTTAACAGATTTGTAATATTGTCCTTAGACTGCATATAGCACACGTGTCATGACCCAAACCCGCCCTTATAAGTTTAGTGTTGTAACCGGCAAGTAATCCTTGGATTACCAAAGGCCTCTTAACATAATAACATATAAATAGGGGCTACGGAAGCAAATACATGAAATATACATAGTCTATCGAGCAGTGAAGAAATGCATGGGACAGATAATCTCAAACTTTCATAATCATGCAGGCGATCAAAACAAAAATACATCAATTATGTCACTACATGTAAATTCAATAGAAAACTTGTTCGTAAATCAGAAGGAATAAAAACTTATACATCCACAAAACACAACCACGAGGCTTGACTTAAATCGGAACCTCCTCGGGAGGCATAAGGGCTGGTTGACAAAACAACTGAGGCACCAGGTCCTCAACTCAGAGCCTGGTCACATGGTTGATCACCTACATACATAATATAAATAGTGAGCGAAAGCCCAGTGAATAACAACATAGTAAAAGGTTAAATAAATTATGTTCCGTAATTGAGTCCGTACATAGAACCGATTTGTATTCATGTTCTCATTCAATGCGTATACAGAATTAAGGAATCATGTTTGATCATTCATAGTTCATCCGTTAGCACGAATAGATCATACACAGAACATCATAGATCATACTTGTCAGTTCCATAGAGGAACCTCCGGCCAGGTACGGATAACTTGCCAGTTCCGTAAAGGAACCTCCAGACTGGGTACAGATAACTTGTCAGTTCCATAAAGGAACCTCTAGCCAGGTACAGATAACTTGCCAGTTAAATTAAGGAACCTCCAGTTCGGGTACAGATAGCACACTTGAATTATAGCATAAAGATCACAACATTTGTCAAAGTTAGACAATCATTCATAGTACAGAACATAACATTTCATAAAATAGATCTTATTTCATATATAGAAAATAATTTAACTTGAACATAGCTTTACTAAGTTATTAGTCACAGATAACCAATGGCTCCAAATAGACGAGTAGAGTAGGCAATTTGCTTAACTTGAGGTGCGTGATCTACGTAACTTATTTCATTTGTTCTTAGTGTGTTTCTAACCTTTATACTCATATAGTGTCTTGATCTTGGCCTAGGAATGCCTAGGATGAAATGAGAATGCAAAAATGTACTTGAAAACATTTTTCAAAACTTGCTGGAAATAGGGTCCACGCTCGAGCGTGGCTTTCCTTGATTGAGTTGACATGCAAAATGTGAGGGTCTGCTCGAGCGCAACTTCCTTCGCTCGAGCGGTTTGCAAACTTTTGAAAAAGTACTGGTTGCATGAAATTCTCGCTCGACGGCCGCTCGATTCTCGCTTGAGCGTGAGACTCAGACCTTCACTCGAATGTGACTTTTGTCGCTCGAGTGATCTGCAAAAGCACATGAACTTCTGGGAGCATGCATTTCACGCTCAAGCGAACTTCTGGTCGCTCGAACGGAAGTGCAAAAACAAAGGTAGTCGCTCGAGCGTACAATTCGAGCGGAGGGTGCAAATTTTGGAATTTCCAAATTTGCTTCCAAGGTCCAAAACTCAATCTTATAGTATTAAAGCTCGATTTTTCTAGGCCAAAACTTGAGGAAACACTTAGAAACTCATAAAACATCATGAATTAAGAATCATTTCAAGAAATCATGGCCCAATAACTTGCCAATTGTGCAAAAATTTCAGCTTAAAATTTATGAATGTTCCATGAACATGACATGCATGAATTTCTTTGAACTTAAGCTTCTCAAAACATGATCAAATGCTACAAAACAATATGAAACTTGATGATTTTCCAAAATTAAGGTGAATTCAAGACATGCATGAGGAAATTCTTGGCAATTAAACTCAAAATATGAGAAAATATGCATACATGCATGGTATGGCAAAATACTCTTTCTTTCTAACTCAATTCTTACTTTAATCAACATAATTCTCTTATGTTCATGCATTATAGTCTATATTTCAAGGCTTAAGGATGAAATTCTTACCTAGAGACTTGAGTTCACAAGTGTTGAAGTTGTAACTCTCAAATTCTCTTCAATCTCTCAACAATTCTTGTAAGTTTTCCCTTTCTTACTTGATCCCAAACCCTTTCTTAGTCTCTCATACTCTCTTACGTTTGAGTCATAAGATGAGGGATTGAAATTGTATTCTTAATAGTCTTGAATCAACAATTTTCCATATATAGGCTTGGGCAAAAGTGTAATTATTTATTAATCAAGTTAATCAAGTAGACATTAAATTATTTTAATTTAATTGTTTCAAACTGAATTTCAATTAAACCTACCATAAAATTCTAAAAATTCTAGTTAACACATAAATCAAGTCAATTTTTAAATCAGATGCCAATAAGGCCTTCAATTCGTAATCTGAAATGGAAACATGAACAGATCTTTCTACATTAAACAGATATAAACACATATAATGCAATGTATGATGCAAAATTTCACTTTAATTTCTTTTCAGGTATAATTAAACATGGATTAACGTTAACTATGGGTCAGGGTTGTTACAACACGAGAGCAGCCGTCGTATGGAATAATGTCTTCGACGAAAATGTCTAGACCTTCCATCTATGCCCTACTAATACTTGATTGGTTGTCACAAAATATATAAAATTGCTAGCACAAGTTTTGATTAACATGAAATATCCTCAAGAAAATGACAAAGCCATTCCGTTACTTTAGTAGCTTTATCTAAAGCACTGAATTCCGATTCTATCATTGACCTCGTGATACACACTTGCTTGGAAGATCTCCAAGACATGGTTGCAGCTCTAATTAGAGAAAGCATATCCACTAATGGATTCATAGTCTTTGTATCAGATATCCAGTAGGCGCCTTTGTACCCTTCTAGTACAACTAGATATCAAGTGTTATGCAACCCATAATCCTGGGTGTAGTGTAAATAATTCAATACCCGAATAATTCCCTTCCAATAAGTAGTATTAGGATTACTCGTGTATCTACTAAACCTGCTACCTGAGTAGGCTATACCTGACCTTGTACAACTCATTAGATACTTTAAACTTCAATGACCCAAGAATATAATAGTTGAAATATATTTTCACTATTATTCATGGCCAAATGTATACATAAGTCTACCAATATCCTCGACACACTTGTATCTGATTTACTAAATTTCTCAAATATTTTATCAACATAATAAGACTATGAAAGTACAATACTACCAGGTGTTCTAGTAATCTTAATACCCAGAATCACATCTGCAAGGCCTATATCTTTCATATCAAACTTAGAATACAACATCCACTTGGTAGTATTGAATATCTTCTCAAGTATTCAAACCTTCAAGATTTATTCAACTAAATCTTCATATAAGAAAGCTATCTAAACATCCATCTTGATGTATTTCCAGATGCCACACAATTGCGATCACACTCACTATAATTAGTGATCACGTATCAAAGTAATACATGCCTTCTCTTTGCTGGCATCCTTTGATAATAGGCCTATCTCATCGGCTTTCATTCACTTGCATCCCAAGGCTTACTACCTATGTAAGAAAAAATTAAATTTCTAGAGAAATCACAGCTTCAAAGAAGCTTTTAGCCTCACTAGCCACCATATAGGTTTAAGAAGATTTAGATAGAAGAACTTTAAATTCCTAGCATATTAACATCTTTTAGGCTCATCTCTTTTCTCATGAAAATCGCTTCCTCAATTTCATAATGGCATTCTTGTGTAAATTTGAATATCAAATTTATCCACAAGAAAACTGATATGCATTATTATATTGTGCATAACTGTTGAACACAAAGTCAACGGATTTTTAAGGCTATTCTACATACTTGGGTTTAGGTATTGTCACCTTTTGCATGACACCCCCAAATTTGTAGAATTTATACGAAGGCTTTCGGCCTTTCCAAAAATTCATGTAGGGTCTTTAAACAATTCCTTGTGTCACAATGATTATGAGACTCTCATAATCATATCACAAAAAATACATTCCCAGACCGTTATCAACCGAATTAGGTCTCTTTCGAATTCAAGGCACCAAACAAATTGTGGTCCTACATGTCACTCTGAAGTCAATAGCCTTACTATTTGGAATCACAAACCTAGTGATCAATAGTCTAGTATTCAGAACTTCATAACATGGCCAGTAGTCTTATCACTAGGAATCACTAATTTCTCATCATGTGATCAGTAGACTTTCTATTACTAGAAACCACAATGTTTTAAATGTGATCAATAGTCACTTTCATTACTAGGAATCATCATGTCTTGACATATGATCAGTAGCCTCTCCAATACTAGGAATTGCCATGTCTTGACATGTGATCAGTAATCTGTTCACTATTAGAAACCATAATCTCATAACTGTGTAGCCAGTGGTCTAACACCTTCTAGGAACCACCAATTTTCTATCTCTGCAATCGTGATCTAGTACTCACTAGGAGCCACCAATATAATAATATATTTGGAATTTAAAAAATTCAAAAATATATTCACCCACCCTAACGGGTTGTCTCATATTTGCTTTCAAGTAAAGTCATATAGCAATCATACATGCTATAATTGACACAAGGATAACATACTAATTGCCTCTGATTAATTCAGAGATATTATCATGCAATCTTATGATTTCCTTTAATCACACTTGATCTCTCTAGATCTTCCTTTAAGAACTTCGCAAGGGTTAAGGTTGTTAGGTGGAACAACATTTTCTGTTGTCACCTTTTGAAATCATTTTTGAAAAATCATTATAGAATTTCATTATTTTGTTTTTCCAAAAACTAAACTTAACATTAGAAAATCCCAAAGTTTGAAATTTAATTCAAATTTGATCTCACCACTTATCCTAGAATCGAACATGGTTAGAAAAGTTTCTAAGACTGGAGGGGTCACATCGGTCCCGCTAAAGACCCAGTTAACCATAGACAAAACTTTCAAGAGCATGTTGACTTCTAGTCTATGAGAAACAAATTTAGATTTAAGTTTTTTAGGGAATAAACTAGGTTAAAACAAACCAAGTTTACAAAACTTATAAGGTATTAAAAATTGCAATCAGAATTACACCACTCATAAAAGTTAACCGGTACTTCGAGAACTGAACCCATTATTTCTGAACAAAATCAGAAATATTTTAGCTAATGCTAAAATTTGGTTTCTTTCCCCAAAACAAAACACTTTGGAAATAATCAAATTATAACCAAAGACTTCCTCTAACCACAAAGGTTTGAAATCAAATCCATCTTAGTTGGCATTTCTGAACAAATCAAAAATACTCTTTAGCCTAAGCTAAACTTTGGTTTCTATTGCAGAAAACCAAAATACTTTTGGAATAAAAAATTAATCCCAAAGACTTTCTTTAAACCCGAAGGCTTATAATTTCTCCCATTCCTCATTTTCTTTCACTATGGTGAAACTATTACAAATTAAAATTAAAAACACTATAAATGGAAATGGAAATGCAATTGTTGCAATTACAAATTGTCTAAATCTGCAAAACGAAGTTCATGGTTGCATCCAGAATCGTCTGTTTAGCGAAGAACATACTTCTCCACTTGTAATGCTTATCTTTGTATAAAACACATTACAAAATTGTATCCTCGTTGCCACTAAATCTCCATTTCATATACACACATGGATACATGATGAGTCAATGAACCAATAAAGTGAATATTACACAAGTAATTTTAATTATAACTCGCAATGTGTAATTTAAAGGCTATAAATGCATTACTGTTACAAGAATGTCGTGAGTTGCATGGCTATAAACCAATTATACGTAAAGAAATATTATGGTTATAATGTTGGCAATCTAACCATGCAACTATGAGTAAATATATATAACAATGGATTTAAACTCCCACTTATCATTCCATGAATACAAAAATATTTTGGAGTAATGTCCTTGATAACCTATCAAGGCATGAAAGAACTCACAATTGATATAACCAAAAATAAATAGAATGAATAAGAGTTAATATCCCTACAATACCAAGCCATACCACCATGTGATAATGCAACACAATTATAAGCAAGCTCAGAAATAAGACCATTATATAGAAAAATCGAAACTATTTTACTCAATTTTCTCCCAAAACAAACCTGTTTAGAGATATTCTATACCGTCGAAAGCCTCTCGACTAGCTGAATCTCTTGACATTCTCAAAATTCAGCTATTTGTTTTTTTCTAGAATTTAATTAATCAAATTAAATTGAAATTGTTACCAAACTTTCAAATTGTTACCAAATTCTCTACTTAAAAACAATTTAAATGAAAGACATTTCACAAGCCCAATCTCTCTCTTTTGAACATGCATTTCAATTGGAAGAACAATCCTCAGCTTACTAAATGAAAAATAACTAATATTTAGCTAAAAAGAAAGTCCAGAATCAAAGAAATAGTAGTCCTCTAAACAGACCAATAGCGGAACTTCACAACAACTACCTGATCTAGCATAGCGTTAAAACATTTCACGCAGAAGGCTTTATTTTGGCGATTTCCATATCAATACAACCTCCCTATATCCCTACATACTCACAATATACATTTTATGAAAAAAGATTTAGTTACCATCAACTACCTGTCATGAATATATATATATATATATATATAACCACATAATTACCCACCACTCACCAATTTCACATAATTGACCACCAGATCTCTAAGCTTTAGCAACCAGCTACATCCAAACAACACTCAAAACCAAAGAAGATGAAACTACAATTCTTCATTGCTATTCTCTTAAAAATTTCTTCCAATCCTTTCCACCAACATGTAACCATATAATGGCTAAAACAATGACACATTGTGACAGAACTTTCCAATTTTACTTTGCCAAAGATGAAAAAGAACATTGCAAAGGATCCATATTCAGGCAACCAACTAACCTTCACAAAGCCAAACATCATGTGCAACAATGTATGAGTCAACAGATAATGCAAAAGAATAGGTAAAATCTTCATCCCTTTTGAAAACACAAAATGGAGAGCAGTTCCTGAGGAGGCTGCACCTTCTATGAGCTAGAATCCAATCATTTCTCCTCAGTGGGATAATTCAGATTATCACATAAACTTTGTAGTGAAAGAAGAGGATTACTAAGAATTGAAGATAGTCTAAGAAGCATGGATGAGCTCGAAAACACAAACAGGACACAACTATAACACAATACAGACCTGCCAACACGTCAATTTCCAAAAATCTCAAGTACAACAAGGCCGATACGACAAACGTTAATAGCAAAAGAAGAGGATTACTACCATAGTTCTAAATCACGATATCGGGTAACGTAACGGTATCGATCGCAGAGTATTGGTATTGGTAGTATCGGCCGGTATGTATTGGGAATCAGGTGTCACGGCCGTGAAATTTAAAAATCATTAGTAATCTTCTGAAACTCAATTTTATGCATTTTTTTTTTACTCTTTTAGCCTTAATTTGTCATATTTTAATCAAAATTTTTATATGCATGAATACTTTTGACTCATTTTCAGCTAAATAATATATATTTATTTTAGTCTCAATTATAAATTTTAATTATCTACAATTTAAAATAAATCCATAGCAGTACACCAACTAGACCCATGAGTTGGTTAAAGAAACACATGGACCCAAGATTACTCAAAACAACCCACTGTCTTCAGCAAAACGTCTTGGCCCAAAACTATGAATATACATTTATATAAAATATAAATATAAATGATATACACTGCGCCCCATGTGCTGTATCATACCTAGCTTCTTGTAGCCTTAAAGCTTTGCTTAACAACGCACAACCAGAAAAGCATTCTGAAACACACCGGAAGCAGCCGAAGGATAGCACGACCTCCTTATAAACCTCATAGCTGCACTCTCACTTTAGCGAAGACTAGCAATCCAAAACCAAAAAATAACATCGGAGCCACTAGCGGCTCAGATCGCTCTCTCAGACGATTCAGGCTGCTACATACCAGGACTAGGCCGCTATGGCTGCAAATTTCATTCTCCCCGCTATACCGGTCTATATCTGAACTGGTGGTCTGATTTTCTGGTACGAATGGACCGGTACGGTATGTACCGGCCGATATTTAGAACTATGATTACTACGAAGTCTAGGAAGCACGGATGCAATCATGAAAACAGAAACACGACACAGATATAACACAATACAGATTGCAGACACACAATTTCCAAAAATCCCAGATACAACAAAGTAGGGTACAACAAATGAATATATATATTTTTATACATATCATATACAACAAATATAATTTATAAATCTTTTCACTTGTTATATACATACAATCTTTTCTCTTGGCTTATAAATAGGCAGTTAGGTTCTTCATTAATTGGTTTTAAAGAAATTTTCATATTGTGATTAGAGCTTTAGCACTTTGTATCCTGTAGACACCCCATTTTTGACCGTCCTCAAGACTCGGACGTCACCGTTTGAACACTCGGTGATTATCCATGTTTGTGTTCGTTTGGAGTTCCCGGAGTTCTCGGCTGTGCGAGCCTTGCCTCAGGGCCTCCGAACTCGACCGTTTGTGTTTGGTTTTGCACCAAACACTTGTGTTTTGCCTTGGAGGGGCAGGGAATGCTTTTTTAGGCATCCCCACACACCACCGGCTGTGGCTAGAGGCCACCGGGTCAGAAGTTGCCACTGCATCAGACAGTTTGCCGGCACTTTTTTGGCAAATGACCATTTTGCCCAAATTGACCACTTTACACTGCTTCGAGATATTTTTAGACAGCTGTTTAGCTCTTGTTTCCCCTCCATACACGTGTATGGAGGGATGAACCCTTGAATGACTTAGTTTGTAAGTCTTCATTGCCTATAAAGAGAAGGCTCTTCTCTTGGCTCAAGGGTTAGCAAAAAATTTGGAGAGTTAGAGAGGAAAATAGAGAGAGAAGCTCTGGTTTTTCTAGGGTTTGAGTTGTATACATCTTCTATCTCTATCATTCTTTTGTGTGTCTAGGTGTTTTGTGCCTTACTATTGCACACAAACACCTAGTGTCTCACCTTCTCCTTGCAACTGAGGTTCTAAGGGCTGGTTTTTGTTGTTCTTGACTAGTTTGAAGCTCAAGGAACCAACAACTTCAACATTTGTAAAGAAAAGCTTCAAGGGTAAGAAACTTACTTTATTTACCCCATTCTTGCAACCTATTTTTGTCTAGTTTAAAACAGTTTTTGAGCTTAGTGTTTGGCACAAAAAAGTTCTGATTTTTAACCCTCTTTATTGTATATTAAGAGCGTTTAGTGGTTTAGGGTAGGTTTGACCACCCTTAGGCCTTGAAAAGGCCACTTTTTGTGCTATTTTGTGGAGATCCGGGACTGTCATGCTTGGACCTCTCCACCATTGAAATCTCGAGGGATTTCAGTGGTGGAGATGGTGCCTCAAAGTCCTAGGAAGGAGAGGGCCACCCCCTCTCCTTGATGTCCTTGAAAAGGGCATGTTTTGGTCTCTTAAGTGAGTCTATGCTTGAGTGTGTGTTGAGCATGTTTGGCTTGTTTTCCATGCTTATATTACCATGATATAACGTGTTTTCAAGTTGGTTTAGGTCCCTCATGCATGCTTAGCATGGTTGCCTCGTGATCCCTTTTGATGCCTTAATATGTCTAGGTAGTGTACCTTCATTTCTAACATGTTTTAGGCTTAGATCCATGAAGCTTGTAAGCTTATTTTACCATGCTTTAGCTCTGTCCATGGATGCTTTGGTCAATCTTAGCATGTATTTTGTAGCCTCTTTGTATTTGGCTTGTTGGCCTTAAGAGCACGAGTGTGTAGCATGCTTTGCTTCACTTGTTTTGATAGTTTGGAACCACCTAGCATGCTATTTCAGTCCCCTAGAAGTGCTTGTATGTTTACATTGCATGCCTCTTTGTGACTTCTTAAGCTAATGTTAAATGCTCCGTGTTTTGGTCATGTTGCATGCTCTTGATTTCAAGCTTCTTAGATGCCATCTAAGTGGTCCTTTGGGCCTAATTTGATATGCTAAAACTCTGATTTGGGTTGTTTAATGCATGCCATAATTGCTTTGCATAAGTGTAGTTCAATGCCTCATTGGCTTGTTCCAAGACTTGGACCATTGGCATGCTTTGTTTGGCTTGCTTTGTTGCATGTTTTGGCATCACATTTTGTATGATTTTCAGAGCTTTATGTGCATATCAATTGTCCATGTTTAACTCATTTCAAGTGTGCTTGAATGTTGTTTGTTATGCCTTGGATTTGGTACCTTAACATGTGCATGTGTGTGTGTGTTTAGTCCCCAATTGTAGGCATTTTGGTTACTGATTTAGGCCTATTTGGGTTGCCTAGATCATGTATAAGTCCATCCCTCATGTGGTTTGCATGCTTGACTCGTGTGCTTGTTTGCATGATTGCATAAGTGTATCACATTGTCCATATTGCATCCTAGATAACATGCTTAGGATTGCACCACATTGACATGTATGCCAAGCCTCTTGAAGTGGGTTTGATAGAGGTTTGGTACCCCTTTTGTGCCCATGTGATTTGCATGCATTTGAAAGTAAAGTTGCATCCATGGTTCTTAGGGCCATCACGCATGGAAATGCGCGATTGGTGGTCCGGGAATCGAGGCACATGACCCTTTGAACCAATAACATGATAAGAGGTGTGTGTAGTGCATAAATACCTTGAATCACACTGCCATGCATTTTGTTGTCCTTCGTCATTGTGGGTCTGCAGGTTCTGCAGGGATTTTGTGCCGACCGGCACTGTTTAGTGCCGACCGGCAGCCAATTGGCAGCCGATAGCTTCATTCAGTGCCGGTGGCCATACCCTTTAGCCGGTGGTTCTCTGCTCTAGCCGGTGGTACTCTCCAATGTCCTGAGAGACACTCCTGGGACTTTGACAACTTTCTGAGAAGGATAGCAGGGAAAACAGAGGCACACTTGCATGACAGTGCAGTTCCGAGCTGATTTCAAGCGCGCGCGGCATCCGGCCCTCATCCCGAGGCGTTTTACTGCTTTAATTAGATTAATTAATCTGTTTAATTAATTTAGTCAATTTGTAATATTTAATTAGCTTGTGTAGTTAATTTGTATTATTCTTTCGGTCCCTCCGAGCGAGGGCGAAAATGTAATAAGTGTGCGTGAGTGGGTGTATGTCTTCCAACCCCCATTTCTTTCTCCCTTTTATTTACCTGCTTACGGTGGTAGATTAGGGCACGTTTATTTTAGCATACCTTATGCAATGCATGCGTGCATTCATGCATTTGTTTACATGCACCGGGCTCGGTACATTATACAAACTGCATAGCAATTTTCCACTCCAATTTGAATACGTGCTACTCGCACATTTCACATGCCATGTTTAGGGTTAGCCGAGCCTACTCTAGATTGCATCTATGCCTGTGTTGCATTAGCCACTTAACATGAACTAGGTCATGCATATTTGCTAACCGGGTTATTATTTTTGGCACGGAGTACGATGTAAGTGTTTACGCTTTAGCATACCACATGCGTGTGAATGTTTACCATGATAGTATGCTTGCCATGCGGCTAAATGCTTATGTGATATTACTGTTTGAATGCCTGTGGGTGGAGGTTGGATTGCCTGAGTTGGAAAACTCGTTGAAATCCGTATTTTAGCCTACTTGCGAGTAGCAAAATCTAACACGTTTTTCGAGTCAAAACGGATATGCAATGTTTATTTCCAAATTAGGCAATCTAGTCTATACTTTTGTGTTGTGCGCATCACATAGTAAATTCTAGGCTAATAATCAGAATAAGAACGCATAAAGTTTTCAAAAACAGATATCACGGTTAGTAGAGGCCGGTCTTCGGACCGGGCGAAAGGGGGTGCTCATAGCTGACCTTCCCCGATCGTACCCAAGCTCCCGAGCCAAGACCACTTTGGTGATGACAGACATGTGGCCTTCGACCGAGTCGTGGTTTCCTAAATTTCCCATTTTAAAATATTTAGGTGGCGACTCAGAATCCGCAAAGCATCCATGTTTGGCACTACTTTTTTCAAAATCTGTTTTTCTTCAAAACGATTTGCCAGAGTTGGACTCTTTGGTTCAAATTTAGAACCGTGACACAAATCGAGTCCGAACTGTAGTGAACCCAATATGAACGGAACGGGACCTAACCCTCCCGGCGTTAGGGACGCTTCACATAGCGACTGGCTGGGGATTTTAGAGAGCTTGACTCGAACTCGTGATATCCTATTTTGACTACACTTATGTGTTTCTTTGCATTGCATGTGCATTGGTGCGCCTAGGACACCGTGTTGGCCATCTGCTATTCCTGAACGGTTTGCTGGAGGCTTGTCTTGTCAAGGCATGTCCATAAGGCTGACCGGTTGCGGGCTCTGCCAGTATGGGAACACAAACCCCGGTTTTACCGGGGCACCCTTTTGGACCCTTCGACCTAGTGCATATTCGGAATCCATAGTGACCATTCCAAACTAGGACAGGTTGCTCACCCGATATAGGTTGTTTGAAACCGCTGCGTGCGTAGTAAAACCCTAGCTCTTGACAAAATAGGACAGGGAAACCCTACCCCAATATAGGGGTGTTTTGACTCTCTTTTTACCTGCTATGTGCTTTTAGAGTGTATCTCTACAGGGAATGCATATACCGCTTATGAAGTCTGGCATCCGACTGCGGGTACCAGATCGATCGCTAGAATCGCTTATATTTGCGGGTGTCAGATTCAGATTTGGGACAGTGATCTTGGAGAACAGTGTTTAATAGTAGAGTGCAGTTGTTCGACCACGCCCGTGTTTGATCTATTTGGGGCTGAAATGCTGCTTGTTTTCCGTTTCAGTTCAGAGATTCAAAGAGTTGAGTCAGAATAGCTAGTGTCTTCTTGCCGAGGCAGGACTGAACATGACGCAGAACTCTGAAGAGATTGTGGTCATGACGACCGCATTGAGTCAGGAAACCATCCCACAGAATGATGCTGCTGTTGATATGCCACACCCGCCCAGGTCGCCCGCTGCTCACCCAATTTGGACCCCCCAGTTCTATCAGGCTCGCGAGCCCACTACATTCGAGTTAATGGGGATGATAGGCGATCTCCAGAGGTCCGTGGTGGATCTCGCTTACGGAATGTCAACCTCGCCACCGGTTGCACCGTATGCTGGAAATTTCGAACCCCAGGAGCCCCCACTATTGGGGCGGATTGTGATCGAACTCAATCAGTCGGAGACGACTTCCACCCACAACAGTGATATACCAGTACCGACCCAAACCTCTCATCAGGCTGAGACCAGAGGCAAAGACAAAGTAAAGGCCGAGGCCGACCCTAGTGAGCAACTGCTGTGGGCAGTCCAGGCTTTGAAAGCCGGGGGAATGAGCAAACAACAGGTATCCGCGATTGTAACCAAAATTGTGGATGATGTTTTCCCCACTCCGCCTGAGGGCAGTTCCAGTCAATCAGAGAATCGGGACAAGCCCCGTCATGCCAAGACAGTTCTTCCCGCTCCCAGCCTTGCATTTGGGAAGAATCAGAAATCTAAGGCCGCACCCGAATTCGCTCGCTAGTGCATCTAGCAAGAGCTGCTCAGCTCCAAGGTACTGCCCGAGGGCGCAGGCCTTCCATCCTCTTTACATGCCTTTGTCTAGGCACTCGATCTTGACCAAAAAGGGCATCTTACACCCTCGATCCTAAGCCACTCCCAAACCCCTTCCAAAGAGCCATGATGCCACTCAAGATCGTCGCGTACCACCAACAGTCTGGCCATGCTACGGATAACTGCTTCCGCCTCCGTCACGAGGTACAAGATTTGATTGATAACAAGATTATCCTCCCGCCCACCTCGGCCAAATCAATCACTACAGAGTTCCTAGAGTACGAGGACACAGATACGGAGGACACAGATACCATGAGTATATAATCAGCAGGTGAATTGCCCGCGGGCAGCATTTGGTACATTTTTGGATGTGGCGTTTAGCACGCATTTTTGAGCATTCGCGAATCTTGGTCTTGCACATTCTGACTTGGGTGTCGAGTCAGTCTTTTTATTTTGTTTTGAGCCTGTCTCATTGTTTTGAGTCAGTCCTTTTGCTTAAGGGTCTGTCTAATTGTAATGAGTCAGTCCCTCTTATATAAGAATACCAGGTGGCTTCGGGGTTGTTGCCTCAAGCATCGTTTTGCTTTGTAATTACCTCTTTTGCTTTCTCTTTGGGTCTGCCTCTGCTGGAGCCAGTTTACATCTGGGGAACCTAAATGAACAGCTGTGGCTACCGGATTTCCATGTCTATTGATTGTGCGTGCTGGTTGTGCCAGAGAATTCGAATGGGGTGACAGCGCATTCCGCCCGCTCTTTTGGGCCTTAAAAATCATTGCTTTGACCTAAGTTTTTCAAAACTTTTTCAAGCACTGCGGTGAAAACGAAGAGGAAGGAATTCCTCGGGTTTTACAAAGTTTTGATCATTTTGAAAGAAAGAGAGGCATGCTAAGCCCTTAATGATTCAAATCATGCTTGTTAGTGTGAGTACTGAGAAGGACCCTAGCCCGATCCAGACTGGTTCCGCACTATCTTCAATACAAGCGATTTGTCGCTTTCTTAAAAACTTTCAAAAACAAAATGTTTTGCACGGTCTTGCAAAAACCTGTGTGGAGTCGCTCTTGAGATTGCGCAGCTTAGGATCGCTCTCAGCCTCGTAACTCAACCCTTCATTTTCCAAACCTTGGACCGGCATCCAGAATTTAGTTATCAATGCAAGGCCTGTGAGGCCAGACTCGAAGCAGCCCTCAATCAAGAGACACCGTAATCGGAGCAAAAGATTAGACTTCACCAAAAGAAGTTTGCAAAGCAACCATGATGGAATCTCCTGCAAGGCACTGCAACCGTCATTCTCCCGGAGAAGGAGAAGCTTCAATCTCAAAATCATTTGGCATGGATTTGTTACACTTTTACCCTTTGAGAGGCTCGTTGGGCCGAAAACCCGGAAGGGCGACCCAGGCAAAAGTTAGAGCAAAGAAAAAGAAGAAGAAAAAATACAAAAATGCAAAAAAGAAGAAGAGAAAGAAGAGAAAATAATGATAAAAAATATATAAAAAAAATGATGATGAAAATACAAAAGAATAAAAAAAAAAGAAGAAGAATATAGCTCGCAAGGTCGAAAACCCGCATCGGGCGCCTTGGCAAAAGTAAGAGCCTAAAAATAGTGAAGGTTAAAATACCCGAGAGTACCTTGATCGGAACTACGTAAGGCTTGATTCCCATGATCGGGATACGTAGGCAACTTCATCTTGAAGTCCAGCCCTTAACGCTTTCATAGCATCTCAGTCCATGTAATGGTTTTGATCACCTGTGCCTTCTTCCGAATCTGATATCTCGGTTGCAACGACTGAAGTTGTGTGATCAACCTCCTCCTGAAACCCAGCCACCAACGCCTTCAAGGTGACTATGTCCATATATTGTTTGTGGCCGTCTTCGTCCTCTCCGTGCTCGAGAGCCTGGTCGAGATCAATCGTTGACGAGCATGCTGCGGCATTGTCCAAACAAGGGGCAACTTTCCGTTGCCTCGCATTACCATAAAGATTGCCCTGAGTTGCCACCTAAACTAGGGGCAACTTTCCGTTGCCATGCGCCCCTTCAAGCAAGGGGCAATTTTCCCAAATTGCCTCCGATCCGAGGTTGCGTATCTCGAGGGTAGGTTCTGTGCTTGTTGAGCATTGACCGTTTGCGAAAATAGTTTTTGAAAATTTTTACTAAGGTTGACTATTTTCTCGAAAACAATTCCATTTTCCAAAATTGGGCCATGTCTGGACCCAAAAGAAAAACTTTCAGTGCTTGCAACCTGATTTGCATGATTTTGAAATCAAAAATTGCCCAAGCACGCTAATCTGGCGTTCATTTTGATCAAAACTGTTTTAGAAAGAAAACAAAGAATGGTCAGAGTAATGAACTAGGGGCACAGTCGAGTCAGGTGTTCTGTCTCTCCCTTGTCATCAATGCACTCGCCAGAAAGGCACTCTATTTACCAGAAGGAATAGCCGCGAACTAGCTGTATCGGGCACGAATCCCCCGCTTTCTATCCATCTATCAACCACCCAGGGGAGGGATATAAAATGAGAGATTAAAGAATAGAGAGGTGTGAGTTGAGAGAAAAGTGAGAAAAGGTTTTTAGAGAAAAAAAACCGAGCCTGAAGGGCCGAGCGACGTGAGAATCACACAAATCAGAAAGGGTGGGAAACTTGCCCAGAAGAATCGGCTCCTCAAGGTCTTTTGTTTTCAAACACGTCCGTGTCGTGTCTTTTGGTTTGTTAGTCCCGACTTAGTTTTGAGTCTTTTCCGAGTATGTCTCGTTGTGTTTAGGTCGTGTGCCTTTTACTTTCTGTACTTGAGTTCTCCGACGGTGTCCAGTTGTAGGCTCGATACCCAGGTTAAAAGCCTCTCTTTACCTCAAAATCGTCTGTGCTCAGAATGCCATGCCATTCTCCACATCCATGCGAGATAAGAGAAGAAATGGAAAATTTGGGACATCCGAGTGTGTTTCAATTTCAGTCAGTTCCGCCTGTCGTGATCCGGCTTGTCAGATTGGGCTGTTTGTTCAAAGTTTGCTGTGTACAAAATGAACCAAATACTGAGTTGTGAGCTGTGTGCAGAATGATCCCCAGCAGAATGCGGGCTATTTGCCAAGTTTGAGCAGTGATTTGTCTGGGTTGCTTGCTGTTAGTTGGTTGGTTATCCGAGTATTACAGTGCAAATGCTCCATTTTCAGACAACAAATCAAATTTCATTTACATTGAGGTGTAATATGATGCAATGCAGTGCGAAGTAGGAGATATGTAAACATAACACTTTTCAGATAAAAAGTTTGTTTTATATAATCTCTTTCAAGTACATAGTTTGAGAAAAGCAAAAACCTGCCTGCGGCAGTACATAGTACTCTATCTACCAAAAAGAGAAAAGTACAAGAAAAGAAATAAAGAAAAGAAGCAGCAAAAATCATCATCATCAGCAGTAGGCCTCATGCCTAAGGGTCAGTCCTCGCCCTCTTCCTGGGCAGAAGCACAAAAGCATCGTCGGAGCCGTCACTATCGGAGCCCGAGCCCGAGCTATCCCCGGCCTCCTCCGCAAATGACTCCGTCCCCGCCTCCGACTCACCGTCTCCTGGAACTGGAGCTCGTGAGCTGCTCCCCACGTGACCACGTCCCCCTCTAGTACGAGGGAATATCCTGCCATCCCGGGTAGAGAGGGGAGGCCCAGCTGGAGCAGCACCACCCACTGGAGGGATCGGGAAAGGAGGCTGAAAATACAAAGAACAAACACATCAAGAAACTGTGAGCAGTTTATTAGTATAGAATGCAGTGTATGAGTACAGTGTGTGAATGCCATGAGCAGTTTATCAGTGCAGAATGCAGTGAATGAGTACAGTGTGTGAAAGCTGTGAGCAGTTTATCAGTATAGAATGCGCAGGCGAGTACAGTGTGAATTCGTGAGCGCTTTATCGCAAAAAATGCGTTGAATGAGTAAAAGTGTGAAAGCCGTGGAGCGCTTTATCAGTATAGAATGCAGTGTATGAGTACAGTGTGTGAATGCCGTGAGCAGTTTATCAGTGCAAGATGCAGTGTATGAATACAGTGTATGAAAGCCGTGAGCAGTTTATCAAATTTTTGTGCAGTATAGCAGATTGCGCGAAACAGAGTATGATTTGAGACTGTGGTCAGTAGAACATATCGGTAGGTCAGAACGCCAAAGCGCCGAGAGTCCGCCGCAAAGATCCCCATCAGGAGGCATTCACTCACGCATCGACGGGTATACTCGGAGGAAGCCTGCAAAAGTATTAAATACATCAGTATTCTGTAGAATGTCTGAATGAACTGAAATGAAATAACAATACAAGATCGTAAACAAAGTAATACATACCGAGGCAATCAGAATACCGGCCAACTCATGGCCACGGAGGAGGAGCAAAGGATCTGTAGGTCTCCCACTCGCCTCAGAGGTCAACATGGTAGGCGAGTGGGCCACCGTCCTCGCCCCTCTCAGACTCTCCCGCCATGAGCCCGAGCCCTCTCAGGACGACCCCACTCATGCTCGCCGCCTCGGCTGGCGCCGCAGGTCTCATTGGATCGGCTCGGAGCCCTCGCTCAAAGGCCGATCAAGAAGGTCCGGACGCATTTCGAGTAGTCGCCTCGCCTCGGCATCTACATCCACGGCCAGCCAAGAGTGTAGTCCTCCATCCGCTGAAATCAGCCCCTCGGTCTCCCTCATGCGCCGGAGGATGGATCGAACTATTCGCCCGGTAATCCTAGGGTCCGCGATGAAACGCCACCAGTACCAGTTCGACAGACCGGGCCCTCCAGGAGAATCCGGTAGCGCGAGGTCTCGATGGCACCGGCATACCGATCCCGTATCACCGCTGGTAGTGGAGCCCACGGCTGCCAGGTGACCTGAAATGAAATACAATTGATTATCTACTGATGCAGAAATATACGCTTGAAAGCGAAGCTTAAACGGACCGTAAGTAAAACGTACCTCGGTGGGGGTGATGGTGTCGAAGAAACGGCGGAAGAAGCTAAAAGTGTCCCGGGGCCTCCGGACGCATCGCCCGTCGTAACGGCGAGAAAAGGGGACGACCAGAGGGGTCTCTGTCTCCGGTACTGGCTCTAGCCTGGGAAAGTAGGCATAGACCCACAACTGCAAGACAGATGTCAGAACATTTATCAGAAAAGCAGGATACAGAATAAAGCAGAAATAGCAGAGCCGTGTGTTGTGCAGTGTATTGAGTGATTATGCATGTGAGCGATTATGCAGGTAAGTATAAGCAGAGTATGTGTGTGCCGTGTGTACAGTATATAGTAATTGTAAAGGCATAACAAGCAGTGCAATGTATGCAGAATCTGAAAGTCTGAATAGAAATGTAAAGTAGAGAAGAAGACATACCTCCCAGGCTCGCCAGTAGCCTCCTAGCAGCTGTCCACTGCCACGAGAGACGGAGCTCATATAACCGTAAAGGGTGGCCAAAGCCGCTATATCATCTTGCACAATCCTCTCGACGTCCACCAAGGCGCTGAGCAGGCAGAGGGGCACTGTGTTCGCCCGGTCGGCAAACAGGGTAGTCCCCAGCAAAAACATGAGGAAGCCGCGTGCATATCTCTCAGCGGCCTCCTGGCTCATCGGAGCTGCATCCACCAAAGATGGTCTGACTCAAATCGAACCTCGAACCAGAGTACCGACGAACCTCAGATTTAACAAGTGGCGGCACTCGCCGAGCAAGTGAACCCGAGCGCAATCCACTCATCCATGTTCAGATCGGGGATCGGACCACCCCCAACTCCGATGCCGGTGAGCAGCGAGAAGTCGTAAGGGGTCATCGTCATGTCCCCGGTCGCCGATAAGTGAAATGAATCGGTGGTGTCCCACCACCTCTTTGCCAGGGCGGCAAGAAGAGGTCTGCAAGCAGAGAGCCCGAGAGTCCTCGCAGAAGGTGCCGGCCGCCCGATCCCATAATGCGGCTAACGGCGTCAGCACTGTGTACCAATCAATCGCGAAGGGTGACGTTCCCATACCCGGAGAGTATGGAGTCTCCTGTAGTCAAGAAATTGCAAAGCCATATGAAGATATGCAATGACATAACCGTATATGCGTGCAGACTTTCAAAGTTCAAACAAAAGCCGGGTGCCGGTGTGTTTTCAGTGAACTACAATATATGATGCGTCAGTGTACTTTTGAGTAGTGCAGTGTAAATATGGTGCACGCATGTACGTGTCTCAGATGCAAGCAAATGTCGGGTTCCAGCATACTAGTGCGTGGGCTACGGCCTGTGACATGTCAGTGCTCCTATGAGGATTAGTGTAAATAGCATGTGTGCGTGTTTTTCAAAGCCCAAATAGAAGCCAAGTCTCGGTATGCTCCAGTGAACTACAACGTGTCATGTGTCCGCGTGTTGGTGTAGTTTTGTGCAAATCTAGCATGCGTGCGAGTTTTCAAATTCAAATAAGCACCGGGTGTCGACGAGGTGATAGTGCGATGTGTGCCGTGTGTTTGAGTGCTGGAGGCCAGTGCAGTGTGTGTGCATGTGCGTTGGTCCTAAACAAATGTCAGTTGTGAGTTTGTCTACAATCAACTATAGTACAAAGACATCGTAAACTAAAGGAAGCTACGGGTTAGCTACGGCGATGACAGAAATCCTACATTACAGAAAATAAAAGACGAGAATGTTACCTCGGCGCCAAAAGACAAGTGGGAGGCTCGCAAGGCAGAAGCTCCGGATCCAAAGCCCTGTCGAAACCGCGGAAATGGCGAAGTCCATCGGGTGGTAGCACGTGAATGGCCGGGCGGTAGGTCGCCGGGTCGAATGGTCGCTCGCTCAGCGGGAGGAGCTCAACCCCGGGATCCATCTCGTGATCCGGGGGAGTCCCGACATGTGGAACATCGTCCGCCATGGTAGTGGTGGTGAGAAAAATAGCCGGAAAGGAAAACCGAGCCGGAATACGAAAAGTCAACCGAGAAAGTCAACCCCGAGAGGGTCGGAAATGGCCGGAAGGGCCGGAAGATGAAAATACACGGAAAGGTAGAGAAGATCGGGGGGAACGAGTCCCGAAAAGGCGAGAATAGCAAAGGAGGCACCGAAACAAAGATTCGTTCGGTTGAAAATGTCCGAAACGCGAAGAATATCGCGAATTCGACGAGAAAATGGTGCGAAAACACGAAGAAATCGACGAAAAATCGAGAGAACAAAGCTCTAGAGAGAGAAAGCAAGAGTTTTCGGCGGTGGGAAGTGAAAAGAATAGGGTTTCAAGCCCTATTTTAAAAGGCCCAAGGTGAAATGGCAGAACTGCCCCCGATCAGCAACTTTTGGCCGGTCGGCACTGTTTTGTGCCGGTCGGCACAATATTGTGCCGGTGGGTAAGTTTAGGCAGCCGGTGGCAGCCGGTGACCACCCCACCCAGCCGGTGGTGCTCCCAAGGATGTTTTTAGGCAAGATGAGGAGTCTCTGGTCTTCATAACTCAAGAAAGTGCAAGAAAGTGCATCCCCGATGCTTAACCGGCCTCCGTTTTGACTTCGGACCGTCTCTGCTGTGCGTGACGCTCAAATTCAAGCGAAGATTGTATCCTTTTGTATCCTTTTGTCTTTTATAAGATTCAAAAGTTTCCCCGTGTGCGTTGCATGCATCCATCACATTGTCCGGCGCATTGTATCGCGCCATCTTGCACTTCCCTTGGGACTTGCACTATCATTGCATCTCGGGGTACGTATGCCTTGTTTTGCACTTCATTTTGCATCTCATTGCATCTCGAGGTACGTGTGCCTCGTTTTGCATTCCATTTCCCATCAAATGAGGTATGTGTGCCTCATTTTGCATTTCGCTGCATTTCGAGGTACATGTGCCTCGTTTCGCGTTCCACTTCTCATTTGTATTGATATACGTATCCCATGTGCGTTACCTCTTTGTCATGCCCCACGGTCTGGCGAGACCTTAAACACGTACGGTCTAGGAGACCTTAAACCCTTCGAAGGTGCAAAACTTTTGGCACGTGCATTGTCATGCATTCGTAGAGCCGTGTGTTGTCGCGCATTTCAAAAACAACATGCATTATCATGCATTCCGGTCTGGCGAGACCTTAAACACGTACGGTCTAGGAGACCTTAAATCCTCACGAGGTGCGAAACCTTCGGCGCACTTAGATATACACTTCATCGCATTTGGCATGCATCATATCGCACCGTCTCGAGGCACGCGTACCTCCATTGCACTCCATTTTCCATCCTCGAGGCACGCGTACCTCCATTGCACTCCATTTTCCATCCTTGAGGCACCCGTACCTCATTGCACTTCATTTTCCATCTTTGAGGCATGCGCACCTCATTGCACGCGCGTCTCATTTGCTCCATTTGCATTCGCGTGAGTGTCTCATTCGCATCACACTCACTTAAAGTGTTGTGTAATCGTTGCCCCCTGGTCTGGTGAGACCTTGAGCACGCACGGTCTAGGAGACCTTAAATCCTCTGAAGGTGCAATTCCTTCGGTGTTTGTCGTGCCCGAACGACTTCCGTGTCGGCGGTGAGTTCCTAGAAGACCAACTGGGACGGTGAAAACTAGAGTTCGAACGGCTTATGCCTAGAACGCAAAGGTTCGGAATTTCCGAGACTAAAGTCTGGTTTAAATACCCAGGGGGTGTACCCTCGGCTTGAAATCTGTATGGAAGTCCCATAGGTTGAGGCGGCGTGTTTACGCCTCAATTCTGGATACTGAACCAACCTAGTATATCGCCCTGTTAGTAAGATAGGGAAAGCTGCAATCATAGCCATTGCATCATCGTGCATCGTCATGCATCATGTAAATACTACATATGTCATGCATTTAAAAACAAAAAAAAACATGCATGCGTCATGCATTTCATTGTAATATAGTGTATGTCATGCATTTTCTGTGAAGCATCCATATCCATTGCATTGTAGCTTGCATGCATCCATTGCATCACCTCTGTCTATGGCTTGCACCTTTCCTTGTTGAGCTTGGTCTGGTATGTGCCCATATTTTTTCGTGTCAAAACACAGTTGTCGAGCTTTTGTGTCCGAGCCTTGAGGGTAGCGGCACCGCTTCTGTGCTAGATACGGCTTGTATGCGTGCATGCCTTTCCTAGGCAAAATACGGTTTGGCCCGCGTGCCATATCCATAGCATCCATATCCATTGCATTGTAGCTTGCATGCATCCATTGCATCACCTCCGTCTATGGCTTGCACCTTTCCTTGTTGAGCTTGGTCTGGTATGTGCCCATATTTTTCGTGTCGAAACACAGTTGTCGAGCTTTTGTGTCCGAGCCTTGAGGGTAGCGGCACCGCTTCTGTGTTAGATACGGTTTGTATGCATACATGCCTTTCCTAGGCAAAATACGGTTTGGCCCGCGTGCCATACCCATTGTATCCATTTCCGTTACATTGTAGTGTAGTTATTGCGTCCGGCATTAGGATCATTATTCCCTCCCCAGCGGGTTGTTTCCCCACTTATGTCATTCCACCCAATACTTGTTCTTGTGTCCGTGCGAAGTACTCATAGATCAGACATCGTTCTATGGGAGACGGACTTGTCACCTCCATCAATCTATTTGACATTTGTGCGGTTTCGAACCGTTCCGGTTTGAATCATGATTCAATTGCCCTGCATGTAGTCGGCATTGCATATAGTTTCAATTGCACTACATTTGCATTATTTATACATAGTTTGGTATATATTGCATATCATTCATCATTTGCATTGCATATGTCATGCATGTTACTAACAATATTGTACCTGTTAAGTTTGCTTTCTTTGCAGGCACGATATTGTATGTACGGCTCATTTGAGGCCGGTGCAACCAGACGAGCCGCGCAGGTATTGTATCCTCCGCGTGAGACGTTTTGAGAATTGCATAATTCTCTTACATCCTTTCTGCATTGTAGTGTAGATTGGCGTATGCTAGCTTATAACTGTTGCATGTGTGCTTCATTACAGCTTTCTTTGCATGATCATGAGTTATGCTCGGCTTCTTGCATTTTCGCCAGTATTTGCCCCGCCACGGGCGCATATCTTATCTTTGGCATGTATGCCCCCTGCATGAACTATGCTGGTTTGATTCCTTGCAAAGGGATACGTAGGTGGCTTGCGAGTTCAACCATTTGCGCTTTGTATGTTTGTCCAAGTCTTCGGCCTTGTCAAAAATGGGTCGTCTCTGGGCTTTGACATTCACTCCCGTCATTGTTATGACTTTCGAGTTCTCAAAAGAGGGCAATCAGAGACACCCAATTTTTGACCGTCCTCAAGACTCGGACGCCACCGCTTGAACACTCGGTGATTATCCATGTTTGTGTTCGCTTGGAGTTCCTGAGTTCTCTACTGGCGAGCCTTGCCTCGTGGCCTCCGAACTCGACTGCTTGTGTTTGGTTTTGCACCAAACACTTGTGTTTTGCCTTGAGGGCAGGGAATGCTTTTTTAGGCATCCCCACACACCACCGGCTGTGGCTAGAGGCCACCGGCTGGCTGTAGTTGCCACCCGCACCGTATTGTGCCGGTCGGCACTCTTTTTGGCAAAATGACCATTTTGCCCAAATTGACCACTTTACAAATGCTTACGAGATATTTTTAGACACTGCTTAGTTTGTTTCCTCCATACATACATGTGTATGGAGGGATGAACCCTTGAATGACTTAGTTTGTAAGTCTTTATTGCCTATAAAGAGAAGGCTCTTCTCTTGGCTCAAGGGTTAGCAAAAATTTGGAGAGTTAGAGAGGAAAATAGAGAGAGAAGCTCTGGTTTTTCTAGGGTTTGAGTTGTATACATCTTCTATCTCTATCATTCTTTTGTGTGTCTAGGTGTTTTGTGCCTTACTATTGCACACAAACACCTAGTGTCTCACCTTCTCCTTGCAACTGAGGTTCTAAGGGCTGGTTTTTGTTGTTCTTGACTGGTTTGAAGCTCAAGGAACCAACAACTTCAACATTTGTAAAGAAAAGCTTCAAGGGTAAGAAACTTACTTTATTTACCCCATTCTTGCAACCTATTTTTGTCTAGTTTAAAACAGTTTTTGAGCTTAGTGTTTGGCACAAAAAAGTTCTGATTTTTAACCCTCTTTATTGTATATTAAGAGCGTTTAGTGGTTTAGGGTAGGTTTGACCACCCTTAGGCCTTGAAAAGGCCACTTTTTGTGCTATTTTGTGGAGATCCGGGACTGTCATGCTTGGACCTCTCCACCATTGAAATCTCGAGGGATTTCAGTGGTGGAGATGGTGCCTCAAAGTCCTAGGAAGGAGAGGGCCACCCCCTCTCCTTGATGTCCTTGAAAAGGGCATGTTTTGGTCTCTTAAGTGAGTCTATGCTTGAGTGTGTGTTGAGCATGTTTGGCTTGTTTTCCATGCTTATATTACCATGATATAACGTGTTTTCAAGTTGGTTTAGGTCCCTCATGCATGCTTAGCATGGTTGCCTCGTGATCCCTTTTGATGCCTTAATATGTCTAGGTAGTGTACCTTCATTTCTAACATGTTTTAGGCTTAGATCCATGAAGCTTGTAAGCTTATTTTACCATGCTTTAGCTCTGTCCATGGCTGCTTTGGTCAATCTTAGCATGTATTTTGTAGCCTCTTTGTATTTGGCTTGTTGGCCTTAAGAGCACGAGTGTGTAGCATGCTTTGCTTCACTTGTTTTGATGGTTTGGAACCACCTAGCATGCTATTTCAGTCCCCTAGAAGTGCTTGTATGTTTACATTGCATGCCTCTTTGTGACTTCTTAAGCTAATGTTAAATGCTCCATGTTTTGGTCATGTTGCATGCTCTTGATTTCAAGCTTCTTAGATGCCATCTAAGTGGTCCTTTGGGCCTAATTTGATATGCTAAAACTCTGATTTGGGTTGTTTAATGCATGCCATAATTGCTTTGCATAAGTGTAGTTCAATGCCTCATTGGCTTGTTCCAAGACTTGGACCATTGGCATGCTTTGTTTGGCTTGCTTTGTTGCATGTTTTGGCATCACATTTTGTATGATTTTCAGAGCTTTATGTGCATATCAATTGTCCATGTTTAACTCATTTCAAGTGTGCTTGAATGTTGTTTGTTATGCCTTGGATTTGGTACCTTAACATGTGCATGTGTGTGTGTGTTTAGTCCCCAATTGTAGGCATTTTGGTTACTGATTTAGGCCTATTTGGGTTGCCTAGATCATGTATAAGTCCATCCCTCATGTGGTTTGCATGCTTGACTCGTGTGCTTGTTTGCATGATTGCATAAGTGTATCACATTGTCCATATTGCATCCTAGATAACATGCTTAGGATTGCACCACATTGACATGTATGCCAAGCCTCTTGAAGTGGGTTTGATAGAGGTTTGGTACCCCTTTTGTGCCCATGTGATTTGCATGCATTTGAAAGTAAAGTTGCATCCATGGTTCTTAGGGCCATCACGCATGGAAATGCGCGATTGGTGGTCCGGGAATCGAGGCACATGACCCTTTGAACCAATAACATGATAAGAGGTGTGTGTAGTGCATAAATACCTTGAATCACACTGCCATGCATTTTGTTGTCCTCTGCTGCTGTGGTCCGGTGTTCTGCAGAATTTGTGCCGACCGCAAGCCTTAGTGCCGACCGGCAGCCAATTGGCAGCCGATAGCTTCATTTAGTGCCGGTGGCCATATCCTTTAGCCGGTGGTTCTCTGCTCTAGCCGGTGGTACTCTCCAATGTCCTGAGAGACACTCCTGGGACTTTGACAATTTTCTGAGAAGGATAGCAGGGAAAACAGAGGCACACTTGCATGACAGTGCGGTTCCGAGCTGATTTCAAGCGCGCGCTGCATCCGGCCCTCATCCCGAGGCGTTTTACTGCTTTAATTAGATTAATTAATCTGTTTAATTAATTTAGTCAATTTGTAATATTTAATTAGCTTGTGTAGTTAATTTGTATTATTCTTTCGGTCCCTCCGAGCGAGGGCAAAAATGTAATAAGTGTGCGTGAGTGGGTGTATGTCTTCCAACCCCCATTTCTTTCTCCCTTTTATTTACCTGCTTACGGTGGTAGATTAGGGCACGTTTATTTTAGCATATCTTATGCAATGCATGCGTGCATTCATGCATTTGTTTACATACACCGGGCTCGGTACATTATACAAACTGCATAGCAATTTTCCACTCCAATTTGAATACGTGCTACTCGCACATTTCACATGCCATGTTTAGGGTTAGCCGAGCCTACTCTAGATTGCATCTATGCCTGTGTTGCATTAGCCACTTAACATGAACTAGGTCATGCATATTTGCTAACCGGGTTATTGTTTTTGGCACGGAGTACGATGTAAGTGTTTACGCTTTAGCATACCACATGCGTGTGAATGTTTACCATGACAGTATGCTTGCCATGCGGCTAAATGCTTATGTGATATTACTGTTTGAATGCCTGTGGGTGGAGGTTGGATTGCCTGAGTTGGAAAACTCGTTGAAATCCGTATTTTAGCCTACTTGCGAGTAGCAAAATCTAACACGTTTTTCGAGACAAAACGGATATGCAATGTTTATTTCCAAATTAGGCAATCTAGTCTATACTTTTGTGTTGTGCGCATCACATAGTAAATTCTAGGCTAATAATCGGAATAAGAACGCATAAAGTTTTCAAAAACGGATATCACGGTTAGTAGAGGCCGGTCTTCGGACCGGGCGAAAGGGGGTGCTCATAGCTGACCTTCCCCGATCGTACCCAAGCTCCCGAGCCAAGACCACTTTGGTGATGACGGACATGTGGCCTTCGGCACCGAGTCAGGGTTTCCTAAATTTCCCATTTTAAAATATTTAGGTGGCGACTCTGTAATCTGGCAAAGCAGTCCATGTTTGGCACTACTTTTTTCAAAATCTGTTTTTCTTCAAAACGATTTGCCAGAGTTGGACTCTTTGGTTCAGATTTAGAACCGTGACACAAATCGAGTCCGAACTGTAGTGAACCCAATATGAACGGAACGGGACCTAACCCTCCCGGGGCGTTCGGGGACGTCTACATATCCCAATTTGGGACTCTCTCTCTAATGACATCATACCCCTAATTTTGGTTAAATCACACGGTGCTTCTCAAAAGATAGCGGATTGGCAAAAGGCTTTGCAAGTGAATTCACCATGGAGTAGCATCTAGTGTTAATGCACTATATATATACATATATACATATACATATACATAGATATATGTATATAGAGAGAGACGTGCAACAAGATTGAGAAGAGAGGAAAGGTTCTAACCAAAATTCCAACAAAGGAAAGAAATTGGAGAAATGCACATGTCAAGTAACAGAATGACCGATCGACAAAGACAAAGCAAAGGATTCTCCTCCCAAAATAAATAAAATAAAATAAAAAATAAATCTCACCACTTCAAATAACATGCTCATTTGAGCATGCCTAATGAACTTTAGAAATATAATGATTTTCCCTAGTCGCATAGTTGTCAACCTACCCATTGTGTTACAATACACTTACACTTTTACTATACAACACTAAATAGCGCAAGTAATATCTTTGAGATGTAGTTTGTCATTAAACTTGGAAAAGACGACAGATTTGAAAAAGGCACTGCCTCTACGATGGAGTCTCTCAGATCTAAACCCTTTTAAAAGGAATGACGGCACCTTGAAACCTGAGGCATGGTTTCATTAAGGAAGATTTGACGTGGAAATGGAATGGGTTAGATATCTATTCATCAACCACTTTATAGTATGGCACCTACTTAGATGGATTTTAGCTTCATCATATTTTTTAATGCATATTAGTATTACCAGACAAGGCCACTGTTCTACCAATTTACATTTTGGAACACACTTTCTGAAATATGTTAGACTTCTGTTCTACAAAATGCTAGATTCAGCCATCCAAAGAGATTCCAAAATTTATTCCTATTCTTTTAAAAATCTAATAGGAGGAAAACATCAAATATAATGAACTAAGTCTCCATAGAGTGGAGTTTTAGAAGGACATAAAACTTCCAGAATTATGTTTTACATGATCAATTTACGCAACACATAACAAGTAGCCAAATTCTAACAGTGCAATTAGTACAAGCCTACTACCCCAATATCATAGCACATTTTAAAGCATGTGGCATACCAAGTTCTTGTTCTCATTCCCGTTACTAGAACGACCCATGTTCCAAGTAACACACATGCAAATACCAGCTATGGACTTACTAGAGCTACTAAGCATCCTATGGAAGGCGTCTAGACGCCTAAAAGGAGGACAATTAGAAAGATTCAACCAATGAGACACGAGCAAGGTTTTCTTAATTAGTTTTGTAAGGGCCCATATTTACCCTAGCTTCTTTCTCATTATTTTTTAGTGTTTATTTCTATTCTGTTTCTAGGGCAATAAGCATGCATGTGTGCATGGATGGGTGTGTGGAGATGTAACGCCCTCAAAATAATAACATTAAAACCCATCAATTTAGACATGCATTGATACAAAAGGTAAATATTCTTCTATTCATCAGAGTAGTTCATTACAATGCGTATTACATGTTAACAACAAAAGCAAATGCCCCACGGGCTTACAGCTTTCCAAGTTAACACTTGGTTACCAAAAAGAGTACTAACTCGATACATATTAAGCCCTTGGCTTGAATTTACATGTAATACATCCAAAAGATAACAAAATGACAAAAAGTCTGTCTGTCTCTAGCCTCCCAAGCTATGTCCTTGGAGGTGGCAAACTACCTGTACCTGAAAATGATGTCCCATAAAGGGTGAGCCACAGCCCAGCAGAAATGCACTAAACCAGCTATGAACAATGACTGAAAGATTAGCAGTTGATAGATGGTCAACACAGATACATCTACATATATCACATTCCACTTTCATGACATTAAGTCCATGTTACATTCCATTTCCTATTTCTTTTTCAACTTTGAGTTTGAAAACACGGCTTAACATCTAGCCAAATAACTTAATGAGATTAAGACTCATCTTTAAAACACTTTCGAAATTCATGATGGATACACATATTAATGCTGTATCGATAACACATAAACCATTTCCACACTTTACAAAAGATACACATTTTAGTGCTGTATCAACATAATATAGAATCACTTCTATACTTCACAATTGATAACGACATATATTTTAGTGCTATATCAAATCAATTCAAACACTTCCATAATCAACATTTGATACACATTATAGTGCTGTATCAATGTCACACAAAACCTGGTTTAGAGGTCCATCCCCTATCTTCCCTTAAACCGTGGAGTACATCCCCTATCTCCTCCCACACAACACATGTATATAAACGTATATCATATACAATCAATCAATACATAAATTTAATGTATTATTTCAATCGCTATATTCGATAGCATACTCATTTTATTAGTTTCAGTTTGCCTAATCAACATGCATTGTCTACAACAATCAAGACTATCCTCCACCGATAGCCCCAAGCAGTTATTTCTATACCAAAAGTAAATGCACCAAATGAATATATTATCTATATTAACAATTCAATTCTTCATTTCCCCAAATTAATTATACGAATTAATTTAACTATGTAATTAGGGCATTTTCCCCATAAGTTACATAACAACCCTAAGGTTCCATTTTCATCCCTAATCCAACATTTAACTCATTTTTTATGCCAAACATGCAAATAGGTTTATATAAACAAAACCCTAACTTTTGTAAAATTACACAAAAGACGCAAACTTTCTCGTAATTACACAACAACCTCCAACATATCAAAATACCAAAATTCAAAGACAAAGCTCATAAAGAGGAGTAGGGTATCCCTACCTCGAAGTTTGAGCTCAAACGGAGATGAAGACCAAAATCCAACGTGCTCCAAATCCCAAGTTTTTCAGATTAAATCAAAGCCCAAGCTACCCTCTATCTTTTTAACAAAGGCCCTAGGATAGATTCACGCTAGAGGGAGATGAAATCCTAGAGAGAAGACAAGTATAGAGAGAGAGTCTCGGATCTAGGGTTTGAAAAAGAGAAGGGGATGAAAAAGTGAAGTTTTCCCCGCTACTGCCTACTGATATAAAACAGGCTCGCTCGAGCGAAGGATTGGTCGCTCAAGCGACCAGACACAAAGAATACTCGCTCGAGCGAAGAAGGTCTCACTCGAGCCAAAAACTCGAAGCTTCAGGTCTGCAACCCAGAAGCACGCTCGAGCGACAGAATGCTCGCTCGAGCGAGGAAACTCAAAACATACACCTCGCTCTCTCGAGCGAAGGAAAGCTCGTTTGAGCCAAGAAACACAACTCTCAGGTCAAAATGAGACGTAGACGCATGCTCGAGCGTAGGACTTCTCGCTCGATCCACTAGGCACAAAACTCGACTCTCGCTCGAGCGACCAAACCCTGGCTTGAGCGAAGTATCCAAACAAAGAGCTCGCTCGAGCGACAAACCTCTCGCTCGAGCGAAGAACCAAAATTCTAGGCAGCAACGATTTGCTCCCATACACAACCAACCTGTACCAAACCTGCCCAACACATCCTATAACTCAAATACAAAGTATGAAAGGACGTAAACAAGATTTAAACAACTACTACCATCCACGGACACAAGTCCGGATCATTGTACAACAAGGGGTAAAACCCGGGATCGCTATAACCTCCCCCCTCTTAAAGAATTTCGTTCCCGAAATTAAGCACAAGTTTTCAAAAACAGGTTTTTTTTTTTTTTTTTTTTCTCCTTTTAAACAATGTTACACTTCAACATTAAACAACTTGACCCATTACCAGTCATTCCATCTTTTATCAAGAGGCATTTCACAATATGGCAGACAACATACCTTTCAACCTGCATTAACATTATGCATTTTCCTTCCAATGTCAACAATTTCATATCATAACTAATGTTCATGATACATTTCCAATTCTACAATACTCAACATATGCAATGTTATATCAAACTTCCATTAAACCAAAACATAAAACCATGTTTTACAACCTAAGATACATTTAATACTCTTAGGGTTCAACAATACAACAAAATATACAATACATGCTCAAATATCTACAAATAGATTCGGATATTTCTCTCGGACCTCCAACTCACGTTCCTAAGTGGCTTCCTCTACTCCGTGATTTTTCCACAAAACCTTCACTAGGGGGATGGTCTTGCCTCGCAAGACTTGCTCCCGGCTATCCAAGACCCGAACCGGTCTCTCCTCATACGAGGCATCCTCATCAACCTCTAAGTCGGTCCAATCCAATACATGTGATGGATTCGGCTCATACTTCCGAAGCATACTCACATGAAACATGTCATGAACTCCGGATAACTGCGGCGACAAAGCTAAACGATAGGCAACCTCGCCAATCCTCTCAAGGATCTCAAAAGGGCCAATAAACCGAGGGAAAAACTTCCCACTCTTCCCAAACCTCATCTATCCCCGCCTAGGTGATATCTTCAGAAAGACATGATCACCCACCTCGAACATCAAAGGTCTCCTCCTACGGTCGGCATAAGATTTCTGACGGCTCTGGGCTGTAACAAGCCTCCTACGGATAAGCTCAACCTTCTCCGTTGTTTCCCTTACCAACTCTGGAGCCAACAAAAGTGCATCACCCACCTCGGCCCAGCAAACTGGAGACCTACACGGTCGGCCATACAAGGCCTCAAACAGTGCCATACCGACACTAGATTGGAAACTGTTGTTGTAGGCAAACTCCACCAAGGGCAAGTGCCTCTCCCACGTCCCACTAAAGTCAAGGACACAACCCCGAAGCATATCCTCAAGGATCTGAATAGTACGCTCAGACTGCCCGTCAGTCTGAGGATGATAAGCTGTGCTAAAGGTCAACTTAGTACCCAAGGCACTTTGCAAACTCTGCCACAACCTGGCAGTAAAACGAGGGTCTCTATCTGAGACAATCGTCACTGGGACCCCGTGCAACCTCACTATGTCCCGAATATACAAGTCGACAAGATGATCCACCGAATCTCTTACGCGTATAGGGATGAAGTGCGCCGACTTAGTCAACCGGTCTACAACCACCCAAATAGCATCACTACCCCGCCGAGTCCTCGGAAGACCTACAACGAAGTCCATAGTGACATGCTCCCACTTCCATTTGGCGATAGGCAAGGGTTGTAACAAACCCGCTGGCCTCTGATGTTCGGCCTTCACTTGCTGACAAGTAAGGCACTTCGACACGAAAACTGCCACATCTCTCTTCATACCCCTCCACCAAAACTGGCACCCCAAATCACGATACATCTTGGTACCTCTCGGATGCACCGCAAGGCGTGAATGGTGAAACTCTCGGAGTACTTCCTCTCGGCAAGACTCCGGCACAAACAATCGGTCTCGGTATCTCACACTCTGGTCGGGATACTCTGACAAACCCTTCTCAACCTTCCCACTAGAGATCTTCTCTCGAAGGGATTCTACCTCAAGGTCACCTCTTTGTGCCTCTAACACCCTAGTCACAAGTGTAGGCTGCGCAACAACAGAAAACAAAGCCGTAGCCTCAACGGATTCGCCCAGAAGCAAATCAAAGTCACCAAGTGCACCCAACATCTCCCACTCCCGGATGGCTATACCAGCTACATCACCTATGGGTTTCCTGCTAAGGGCATCGGCTACAACATTGGCCTTCCCCGGATGATAATGCAACTCGAAGTCGTAATCCTCAATAATCTCCATCCACATCCTCTGCCTCAAGTTCAAGTCTTTCTGTGTCAACAGATATTTCAGACTCTTGTGATCCGAGAACACCTTGAATCTCTCACCATAAAGGTAGTGCCTCCAGATTTTCAAGGCAAAGATCACTGCTGCTAATTCTAGGTCATGTGTAGGGTAATTCTTCTCGTGTATTTTCAACTGACGTGAGCCATAGGCAACCACTTTTCCCTCTTGCATCAATACACAACCCAAACCCTCTCGTGAGGCATCACAATAGACTGCATAACCCAACTCTCTTTTCGGAATAATCAAGACTAGAGCGGTGGTCAATCTAACTTTCAGCTCTCGGAACGACTTTTTTACAAGTCTCACTCCATACAAATTTGACTCCCTTCCGAGTCAGCCTAGTCAACGGTGAAGCTAACTTGGAGAAATCCTTCACAAATCGGCGGTAATACCCTGCTAATCCCAGAAAACTGCGGATCTCAAACACACTCTTAGGCTATGCCCAGTCTTGCACTGCCTCAATCTTGGATGTATCAACATACACCCCTTCCCCAGAAACCACATGGCCTAACAACTTGACTTCTCTTAGCCAGAACTCACACTTCCCAAACTTGGCATACAGCCTATGGGTTCTAAGTAACTCAAGCACCACTCTCAAGTGTTCCTCGTGCTCCTCCTCTGAAGATGAGTAGATGAGAATGTCGTCCACAAAAATGACCACAAAGCGATCTAAGAACTCCCGGAAGATCCGGTTCATCAAATCCATAAAGACTGCCAGTGCATTGGTGAGCCCAAATGGCATCACCAGAAACTCATAATGGCCATACCGCGTACGGAATGCCGTCTTCAGAATATCCTCCTCCCTGACCCTCAATTGGTGGTAACCCAATCTCAAGTCTATCTTAGAAAAACAACGAGAACCCTTCAACTAGTCAAAGAAATCATCTATACGGGGCATAGGGTACTTATTCTTAACCGTAGCCTGATTCAACTTCCGGTAGTCGATACAAAGTCTCAAGGCACCATCTTTCTTTTTAACAAAGATGGCCGGTGCTCCCCACGGCGAAACACTAGGGCGGACGAAACCCTTATCTAGCAACTCCTGGAGCTGAATCTTCAACTCACTCAACTCAGCTGGGGCAAAACGGTAAGGTGCCATAGAGATCGGCGCCGTGCCGGGCACTAAATCAATGGAGAATTCAATCTCACAGTGAGGTGGCAAACCAACGAGGTCCTCGGGAAAAACATCCGAATACTCACAAACCACTCTCAGTAATACAATTTGGGTCTCATCACACTCACTACTCGAAAGGCTAGCAAGAAGACCACTAAGCTCATTCCGCCCTCGCGGATCATACACCGGTGGCAACACACTACCAACCCGATCCCCTAAGAAATGAAAACACTCCCCGCTCACGGTACATACTGTGACCCTCTGGCGGTAGCAATCGATAACAGCTCGATATGACGATAGCCAGTCCATACCCAAAATAACATCGAAATCCTTCATGGGCATAATTACAAAAGGAAATGGAAGCCGATGATCAGCGACCTCTATATCACAACCTCTACATCCATGCTTCAAAATTAGTTCACCCCCAAGAGGTGATACAGCACATATAGGAGATGATAATTGTGCCAACTCCAATTCCAAAAGAGATGCAAATGCAGCAGATACAAAGGAATGAGACGCACTTGTATCAATCAATACACTAGCAACTGAGTTGCAAAACAAAAAGGTACCTCTCACAACTGATGGAACCGGTACTAGGTCCTGCGCGGTAACAGCATACACGCGCCCAGTAGGCCCCTAATCTATCTGTTCACCCCTCGGAGCATACGACTGCTGCACAGACTGGGACGACGAAGCCCCCTGATTGGCCCTCGAGGCCTACACTAACTGAGCTGGCTGAAGACTCTGACTCTGCCCAGATGCACCAGATGTGCCACTCAACTGCGGGCAAAACCTCTTCAGGTGCCCCGCCTGACTACACTGATAACAAGACAGTGGCTGACCCCTACCCTGACTCTGGCTCTGCGGTCTAGCTGAAGAAGAAGCAGCTCGCTGACCTCCTTCCCTCTGTGGGTAAACCGAAGCCTTGTGGCCCAGCTGACCACACTTGTAATAGGTGAAATCTCCCTGATTGCCTCTCCTCGAGCCTGCACTTGGCACTGGAAAGGTCGATCTAGTAACACCACCCTGAGACTGCTGAGGGTTAGCACCCCTCTGTCTCCTGCCAACACTCTGACCATCCTGGCTCCTCTTGGAGCCCCTTTGTCCCTCCTTCTCCTGCATCATGATTTCCATATGGGCTGCAGCATCAACCAAGCACCCATAATCTCAGATCATAGAACCACCAACTCTCATCTTGAGGTCGCGCCTCAACCTCTTCTCAAACTCGATACAACGGCGTTCCTCGGACGCCACAAGTTCAGGTGCGAACCTGGACAAGCTAGTAAAAGCAGCCTCATACTCGGCCACTGAAGAACTCAACTGCAAAAGCTGGCAGAACTGGTCTCTCAATTTCTCCCTGACTGCTAGAGATAAAAACTTCTCCTGGAAATCACTCACAAAAGCCTCCGAAGTGCCACCAATACGACCTTTCATGAATTTTCACTACTGACCCGCATCACTCTTAAGCTGGAAAGATGCCAAGGTCACTTTCAATGCTCCGTCCTCAATGCCAAACATCTCAAACGTCTTACTCATCTGCTCCAGCCACTCATCAGCCTTAAGTGGCTCTTTCGGATCCCCCAAAAACTCATCCAGATTTTACCAAAAAAACTCCATCTTTAGAAAAGAAGGCCCTGCATCAACAACCTGGGCCTGGACTTGATTCTTAGTTCTGAGAATGTCCATGGAGCTCTCAATGCTCCTGCCATCTCGCGGGCTAAGGCGCCCATGGCCTGCTGACCTACTAGTTCGGCCATATTGGCCTGGCCAACACCCTCCTGTTGCGCCGAAATCTTATCCGGTATAGGCACCTTCTGTCTCCTAGGCCTACCTCGCCTACCACCACGTCCTCGTCCTGACATCCTAATAAAGGTAACGAAGAACATTATCACATTTAAAAATGTGCCGAAACAAAACACTCGCGTCCTAATGCATGGACAACTGTAATTCACTCCACGTAAGCACATAAACACATAAGCACTTATGAATTTCATTTCTGGATAATGATAGTCCCGAGGCGTTGCTAGAGTTCCAGTTAGAAACAGCATTGATCAAGTGCCTTTCCAATAGGACTCCCAGAAACCCAAGGATCCAATCAACATCCTAGAAATTAAATCTCATACCCAAACAGTCACATAAACATGTTATCACATAAACACATAACATTACACTCAAGTCTCTAACAAGCGAGACAAACCCATTGTGATACTAATCACTTCCCACCTACCTAAAGTATTCGAACCCGGTACGCTCTGATACCAAGTTGTAACGCCCTCAAAATAATAACATTAAAACCCGTCAATTTAGACATGCATTGATACAAAAGGTAAATATTCTTCTATTCATCAAAGTAGTTCATTACAATGCGTATTACATGTTAACAACAAAAGCAAATGCCCCACGGGCTTACAGCTTTCCAAGTTAACACTTGGTTACCAAAAAGAGTACTAACTCGATACATATTAAGCCCTTGGCTTGAATTTACATGTAATACATCCAAAAGATAACAAAATGACAAAAAGTCTGTCTGTCTCTAGCCTCCCAAGCTATGTCCTTAAAGGTGGCATACGACCTGTACCTGAAAATGATGTCCCATAAAGGGTGAGCCATAGCCCAGCAGAAATACACTAAACCAGCTATGAACAATGACTAAAAGATTAGCAGTTGATAGATGGTCAACACAGATACATCCACATATATCACATTCCACTTTCATGACATTAAGTCCATGTTACATTCCATTTCCCATTTCTTTTTCAACTTTGAGTTTGAAAACACGGCTTAACATCTAGCCAAATAACTTAATGAGATTAAGACTCATCTTTAAAACACTTTCGAAATTCATGATGGATACACATATTAGCATTGTATCGATAACACATAAACCATTTTCACACATTACGAAAGATACACATTTTAGTGCTTTATCAACATAACATAGAATCACTTCTATACTTCACAATTGATAACGATATATATTTTAGTGCTATATTAAATCAATTCGAACACTTCCATAATCAACATTTGATACACATTGTAGTGTTGTTTCAATGTCATACAAAATCCGGTTTAGAGGTCCATCCCCTATCTTCCCCTAAACTGTGGAGTACATCCCCTATCTCCTCCCACACAACACATGTATATAAACGTAGATCATATACAATCAATCAATACATAAATTTAATGTATTATTCCAGTCGCTATATTCGATAGCATACTCAATCGATTAGTTTCAGCTTGCCTAATCAACATGCATTGTCTACAACAATCAAGACTATCCTCCACCGATAGACCCAAGCAGTTATTTCTATACCGAAAGTAAATGCACCAAATGAATATATTATCTATATTCACAATTCAATTCTTCATTTCCCCAAATTAATTATACAAATTAATTTAACTATGTAATTAGGGCGTTTTTCCCATAAGTTACATAACAATCCTAAGGTTCCATTTTCATCTCTAATCCAACATTTAACTCATTTTTTTTATGCCAAACATGCAAATAGGTTTATATAAACAAAACCCCAACTTTTGTAAAATTACACAAAAGACGCAAACTTTCTTGTAATTACACAACAACCTTCAACATATCAAAATACCAAAATTCAAAGACAAAGCTCATAAAGAGGAGTAGGGTATCCCTACCTCGAAGTTTGAGCTCAAACGGAGATGAAGACCAAAATCCAACATGCTCCAAATCCCAAGTTTTTCAGATTAAATCAAAGCCCAAGCTACCCTCTATCTTTTTAACGAAGGCCCTAGGATAGATTCACACTAGAGGGAGATGAAATCCTAGAGAGAAGACAAGTATAGAGAGAGAGAGAGAGAGAGTCTCGGATCTAGGGTTTGAAAAAGAGAAGGGGATGAAAAAGTGAAGTTTTCCCCGCTGCTGCCTACTGATATAAAACAGGCTTGCTCGAGTGAAGGATTGGTCGCTCGAGCGACCAGACACAAAGAATACTCGCTCGAGCAAAGAAGGTCTCGCTCGAGCCAAAAACTCGAAGCTTCAGGTCTGCAACCCAGAAGCACGCTCGAGCGAAAGAATGCTCGCTCGAGCGAGGAAACTCAAAACATACACCTCGCTCGCTTGAGCAAAGGAAAGCTCGCTCGAGCCAAGAAACACAGCTCTCAGGTCAAAATGAGACACATATGCATGCTCGAGCGCAGGACTTCTCACTCGATCCACCAGGCACAAAACTCGACTCTCGCTCGAGCGACCAAACCCTGGCTCAAGTGAAGTATCCAAACAAAGAGCTCGCTCGAGCGACAAATCTCTCGCTCGAGCGAAGAACCAAAATTTTGGGCAGCAACGATTTGCTCCCATACACAACCAACCTGTACCAAACCTGCCCAACACATCCTATAACTCAAATACATAGTATGAAATGACGTAAACAAGATTTAAACAACTACTACCGTCCATGGACACAAGTCCGGATCACTCTACAACAAGGGGTAGAACCCAGGATCGCTATAGGAGAGGCCATCGGGTGGTAGCTAACTTCAATATTGTAGCATTACACCTTTCTTTTTCATCAGTGAAAGGTATAGCTCATCCTTCTTGTCTATACTTCTTCATTGTCTTCATTAATAAATTTTTCTATAAAAGACAATTCATCTTCTACATTTCCATTGTACATGCAACTTTTCTTTCACAATGTTTGTCAGACTCGCACTTTTAAATTCTCAAAAGAAACAAACTAATAATGAATAATGATGACTAGAACCAATGACCAAATGCCAAAAAAAAAACCAAAAAAATCATCCTTCAATCAAGGAGAGACCAATCACACTATTCAGAGTTTGGAATCAGCAAAACACTGTCTAGCTTCTTGAAACCAGACTCAAAAGCAATACAAGTGTAAAGTAAGAGTGACGAAAACATAACCCAAACAATTCATAATTTTATCCATAAATTTTTTTTTTCCCTCACTATGTTGCCTTGTCAAGAAAAACATTTCCTACCAATAATCAAGTAGCTTTTGAATTGGATTGTGTTCGAATAGTTATTTCTGTTCTATTGTTAATATTTACTGAAGTGGAGGGTACGATGGTCATATTGCAATATTAGCGTCTGTATATATATTTTGCTAATGTACTAATGTAGGGTTGAGCACAACATTATAAGATATATAAAAAATTCCTTCCTCTTCTCTTATCTCTTCTTCTTCATAACCCTAAATTTCTTCATTTTACATTCTAACTAATTGGATGTGGGGTTAACACAAAAAACATGGTTCCAATTTTTGCCCTCAAAGCTAGAGAAGACCAAACAGTTGTGTTGAAGAAAATTGGCATTGTTTTGTGGTTCTGGCCAAATAGAAAAGGTGCTCACTTACATATTAGTATAGATATCAAGCAATGAAGCATGGGTACTCCAAAAATGTTGCCGTACAAGTACCGGATACTTACCAGGTATGCGTACGCGTACCAGGTATGACAAAAACACCCCGGATACATTTTATATGATTTGTAGATGCCTGGTATGCCATGGGTACTCCATGGGTTAGTCGTTGGGTATGCGGGGTAAAAAAGAAGATTTTCAACAATTACAAGGGTACCGGAGCAATTTTTTCTTGTTAATTTTAAAAAATTAAATAACTTTAGGGTTCTTTTGTAATAATAAAAACGTAACACAAATTGAAATTAGGTTTATTGTTTTGATTCAATTCTCTCAGGTGAAGAGCACAGTTGACGAGTTCGAAGAAAGAACACAGTCGGCAATTGAACTCTTCTTCGAAAATGACGGTACTGGTTGACGACAAAACTCGATATTCCAATGCTGGTCAACGGCAAAACTCGATATTCCAGTGACTTTCTCTTAGTTCCTCTGCTTCGATTCTTCCTTCTCTTCCTCTTTCTTTGAATTTTTTTTTTCCAAATTTTCTCTCTTTTTTTTCGCAGTAAACAAGCAAATCTGTCCAATATCTAATTTTTCTTGTTTCTGGTGAGTTTTCTTATGTCCTCTTGTAGCCAATCTACTCTTCTTCTTTTTTTTTTTTCTTTTTTTTTTTTCATAAATAGCCAATCTACTCTTCTTTGACTATCATTTTTTTCTGATTTTCCCAACATCTAATATTATATTTTTATTTTTTTTCTGATATAGTTCTGCAGTAAACACAATCAAAATTATATAAAATAAAAGATAGAAAAATTTAAAATCTACGAAGACAAAAGAAAGAAACATTTAAATTTAGGGTTCATAAGTTATCAAAAAAAAAAACAAAAAAATTGGGTTCATAAACTGATTTTGATGTATTTATTTCATTGTAATTACTTTCATAATATTGATGGTTTTAATTTTTTATTTTAATATTTGAAAATTTATATACTCGAATGAAATGAAAGAATTCACAAATTATTTTGATTTTGTAATTTCTCTTTTTAATTATGATATTAAATTTTGATTTGTATGTTGGATGTTTAACTATAAATTATAATAAATAAATAAATAATAAAAAAATAAATAATTGGCGTACCCTAGTCGTACGCGTACCCTACTTTTTAAAGAATTTGCCATATCGGCGTGTCTGTATCGTACCCGTATCCATATCTGTACCTGCACCCCTTGCTTCCTAGATATCAAGCCTTGTATCATATGAATCAACTATCTAAGAACAAAAATTACTCTATACACTAACAATGTTTCCTAATTATCGTTATCCGTAGCAGACTGTACGAAATTTGTACTTTCTTATACTTTCTAGAAGGGGTATAGCACCTTTTTTTTTTTTGGATACATTCTAGAAAGGGTATAGCTTTTGTTTAGTCGAATACACTTTTTCACATGTGAGGGACCTCATTTGGCATTTGTAATGATATTCTTACCTATAATGTCACGTCCCGAAATATTGCAATAAAGATAACTCATATGCGAAATAAATATAAGAAACATCATAAATTCATATATCAGAGTTCACTGTTTAGCAAGCAATTAAATGCCATATAGGCTTTCATCTTTCCAAGACATTGCTTGGTTACACAAATAGAGTCTCGCTCATTACACATTAAGCCCTTGGCTTTACAAATAACACTCATGCACACATAAAACATAACTAGGAAACTCTTGCTTCCTGAGAGTCCATCCATGCTATTGCCTTGGAGGTAACATCTCACATGCACCTGAAAATGATATTCCTGTATAGGGTGAGCTAACAGTCTAGTAGAGATATGCTAAACATAATATGGGCAATAACTAAAACGTAAGCATTCGATAAATGTTTGACTCACATATATCCATTCATAATCCATTTCAATTACATGATAAATGTATCCATGTTTCATAATAATTACCATTTCTTAATTCATAATCATGGCTCAGAACCTGGCCATACCCTTTAAGTGAGGTTACATCTCATATCAACAGTACTTCCATTTCAATTGAGATAAAGACTCAAATTAAACATTTCGTACTTCACAATAGATATACATATTTGCTGTATCAATATCAAGCAAAACACTTCCATACTTCATATATGATATACAGATTTGCTATATCAATACTTCAATAGATACACTTATTTGCTGTATCAATCTCAAACAAAGCACTTCCATACTTCATATATGATATACAGATTTGCTATATCAATACTTCAATAGATACACTTATTTGCTGTATCAATGGAGTCCATCCCCTATCTCCTCTCAAATAATATCCGGTTTAGGAATCCATCCCCTATCTTCCCCTAAACCGTGGAGTACATCCCCTATCTCCTCCCACACAGTACAATGTATATAAACACATATCATATACATAATCAATTAATACATAAATTCAAAGTATTATTCCAACCGTCATATTCGATGACATATTCAATCGATTAGTTTTAGTTTGCCTAATCATCATGCATTGTCTACAACAGTCAAGACTATCCTCTACCGATATCCCAAAGTAGTTATTTCTAAACAGAAAATAAATGCTACAACAGATATATATAATCTCAACATTTTCAAAGTGAGTGATTAAAGAATCCAACTCCACAATTCTACCTCATATTGAATCGATTTTATTATTTCCAACTCAATTTCATATTTTCGTATTAATTGTCATTAATTACAGTAATGACCCAAATATACCCAAACATGGCATTTTTTCCCTTTTTCCCAATATTGACCCAAAGGCTCAAATATTATCAAAAATATCAATAATCTCCATTTTTAAAACCAAAACACACAGGTATGAGTCAATTGAACAAAACCCCTGTTTTCAACATTATACATCTCAAACCTTAAGTTCCCAAATCAAACCATCTATACAAATAACTCAACATTTATGTTAAAACACATAAGAATGACTAGGAATCCCTACCTCAAATTCAGAGCTCAAATGGAGAAGATGAAAAGAGATGAAACTCGATCTCCACCACACACCATAAAGCCCTCGAGAAATTACACAACTTTGGCAAAGGAACTATGGCCAAAATCCCAATGGAACTATGCCCAAAATTTAGCTTGGCACAACTAAAATTTATAACTCGAGCTCGGCTCGTAATGGCTCATTAAACCAAGAAAGAACCATAGAAGCTGATAAGCTAACCCTCTACACTTGCACTTATATAGAAGTTTGTCCACCTTAAAATGCATCTTGTAATCGATGTGGGACTTCCAACAAACACACCAAACGACGTCGTTTGGCACAACACTTTTGTCCACTCTTTGAGTCCCATATCGCTGATAGAGGAAACATTTTGTGTCCAAATACTTATAAAGTAGTGAATTTTTGGCACAGGTCAAGTAACTTCGAATGCATTTTGAATTTTTCTTTTGAGGGGCGCTGCCCCTTAACCCTGCCAGGGCGTTGCCCTTGGACCCGCCAAGAGGCGCTGCCCCCTCGACCCCCGACCGGCCCATTCGAAGTGGCAAAACATAAAATAAAGATTGAAACCGGGATTGCTACATATAAGATGGAAAATCATAAAAATAAAATAATAATCCCTACAAATTTGTATTTTTTACATCTCCTTGATGTTTAGTTTTCTATAAATTTTTATTTATCAAAAAAAAAATAATAATAATCCCTGCAATGGAAAAACACCTATAGAACATTTAGACTAGAAAATACATGCAATATATCATATCTACCAATCTCTATTGAAGAGAACAAACAAACACAATTACCCCACAAATTACGAAATGTAATACCTTTCCAGCTTGGTCTCTAATTGTACTGAAATCTAAAATTTAATATGATTTAAAAGGATATATGATCTAGATGTCAAAATGGATTTGATTCAAGGTTCAATTATTTTCAAATAAATAAATAAGATATGGTAAAGGTACATTTACATAAAACATGGATATCTATAGTAAATAAAATAGGAATAAAACATAGTGCACAAGTTACCAAAAAATTTCTTGATGGAGATTAGCCTCATTTATATCACTCAAATCATAATGTAATAAACTAGATCCAAAGGGGAGGAAGCATGGAGCAATTAAACATATGGAACGAAGATTTTTTGTACTACTATTGTAAAGGTACAAGTTTCACAGGTTTTCCCAATTTACTTTGAAAATATTAAAAGGATATGGAAACTGGACAAGCAAGTTCAACATACATCAATATATTAAAGCTAATAAGAAGAGAGGATGAAAGAGAGCCAATTTTTAAGAAAAAAATAATATGTATCTAGTAAAGCTCAATGCTTAATCAATTATATAAGCTGGAGACCATCTATTGAGATCTTAAAAGAATAAGGATTGTATATATCAGATTCCAAGGAAATATATCCGCCTAGTCCTCTTGAAAGGGTAAAGGTAAATAAATCTTGACACAATTTTTCCTATGCTATGTCCAAAAATCTGGTGATGGAAACCTAGAGAATCAACAGATCATACATCTAGGAGCGATTTTCACGGAGTGAGTGATTTCCATAATTAGACTCGACTTTCGAAGGTTTGAGAGAGTAACCTGAAATGTTTTCGGCGTGCAAGGAGAACGGGCCATGATGACGGATTCTTTTCCTTGGGGGTCAATCCTTTGAGTTTTAGGAGGCATCATTGGACTCCCGAGGCCATCGCCGGCTAGGGATTGTGGAACGTGGATTAGGTTTACGGCAAGAAGTGTTATTAGTCATCTTTGAAGTAGTTTGGATTGTGAAGAAGTTACAGGAGGCTTCAAGTCTCATTGGAACCGTATCATTTATGGGTCGTTTGGATGGGAATCGTCAGAGTGTGGCAGTTTGGATCCGTGGTGAGGAAGAGGGTGGGGCTTCGTTTCAAGTTGTGGTCACATTGGATGGTAAGCGGTTCCAGACTTTTATCCCTGCTTCGGAGTTTGGGGATAGGTGGAAGGGTGTGGGTCTGGTCATCGAGGGTTTTGCCAAGGGAGAGGGTTGGATTTCGAAGATTGGCGCTACGAATGGGGCATCAATGGTGCATAGTGCTGTTTCGGTGTGGGACAGAGGTTTGGCTCTCATTAGAGATGATGACCAGTTGGTTCAGGGTGTGGCGGAGGAGGGGTGGTTTGGTTTGTTGAATGGGGCTTTGGTGGGAACTGTAAGATAGGTCTTAGGTGCGTTAAGAAGTATGCCTAGGGATAAGGCCCCGAGGCTAGATGGTCTTTCAGCTGCTTTTCTTCAGCATTGCTGGGGGGTGGTCAAATGGGAGGTGTTGGATGTGTTTGAGCAGTTTCATCAAACTGGGCAATTTGAGAGAAGTCTGAATGCAACTTTTATTGCTTTGATTCCCAAGAAAAAGGGAGGGGGGCGAGATATCCGAGACTTTCGGTCTATTAGTCTTTTGGGCAATATTTACAAATTACTGGCCAAGGTTTTGACTAATAGGCTTCAGGGGGTGTTGGAGGGAGTGGTCTCAGAATGCTTTTGTGGGTGGGCGACAGATTTTGGATGCTGTTTTGGTGGCTAATGAGTGCGTGGATTCACGGCTTCGGCAAGGGAAAGAGGGAATTATATGTTAGTTGAATATTGAGAAAACTTTTGATAATGTCAATTGTAACTTTCTGTTATACATGTTGGAGAGGTTGGGTTTTGGGGCCTGGTGAAGGCGGTGGATACATTTTTGTATTTCCACTGTTCGGATACCAGTCCTGGTTAATAGGACACCGGCGAGTTTTTTCCCCACTTGGAGAGGTTTACGGCAAGGAGACCCACTATCCCTGTTCTTGTTTATTTTGGTTATGGAAGCATTGAGTCATCTGATTTCTAGGGCGGTCTAGAGGGATTTATTATCAAGTTTTGTGGTAGGGAAGGGATCAGCCTCTTTGATGGTCTCTCATCTATTCATGTTGATGATGTGTTGATTTTTTGTGATATGGAGGCTACTCAGATTGATCACTTGCGATGTGTTTCGTTATGTTTTGAGGCAGTGTCTCGGTTGTGGGTTAATTTGTCAAAATCAGAATTGATACCTGTGGGTCAGGTGGCTAGTTTATCGGCATTGGCAGCCGTTATGGGCTGTAAAGTGGCCAAGTTGCTAGTTTCTTATTTGGGACTTCCCTTGAGGGCTTCTTTTCAGGAGACTCGAGTGTGGGATGGGGTAGTGAACAAAGTGCAACGGTGGTTGGCAAGGTGGAAGCGTCAATACTTGTCCAAAGGGGGGGCGGATTACTTTGATCAAGAGTGTTCTATCCAGTATTCCAACATACTTTATGTCTGTGCATGTGGTCCCTGTGGGGGTGGCAAAGAGGTTGGAGAAGTTGCAACGGGAGTTTTTGTGGAGTGGGGATGAGAAGGGTTTTCATTATCATTTGGTGGCTTGGGAGAGGGTTTGTACTTAGAATGAGGGGGGGTTAGGTGTGCGAAAATTGGTGGTGTTTAATCGGGCTTTATTGGGTAAGTGGTTGTGGCATTTTGTAGGGGAACGGGACAGGTTATGGAGGAGGCTGGTGGTGGCCAAGTATGGAGAGAAAATGGGGGGTTGGTGTTCGCAAAGAGTGGCTTAACCTCATGGTCGTGGTTTGTGGAAGCAGATTTGGTTGGGGAGGGCGGGGTTTTGGGAGAGAGTTAGATTTAAAGTGGGGGTTTGTGATCGAGTTCGTTTCTGGCGAAATCGGTGGTGTAATGGTTTGACTTTGGCCGCCTTGTTTCCTTTGATTTATGCTATTGCTGCTGATGGGGAGGAGTTAGTTGCTTCGGTTAAGGCGACACACGGGGACGCAGTTGTCTGGAATGTTCGTCTTCGTCGTTATATAGAGGATTGAGAGGTAGACCAATTGGTGGATCTTTTAGGCTTTCTGTATGGCTTGCGGAATGGGGGGGATGGGTTGGATTCTTTAGTTTGGGAAATCCGGAGCTCTCAAGGTGTTTTCTTCGTGTCTTCTTCGTGTCTTCATTTTATGGGGTGCTTGTAGGAGGTGTTGGTGGTGTGTTTCCTTGGAAATGTGTTTGGGCCACGAGTTCTCTTTCTAAGGTCACTCTCTTTGTTTGGACCACTGCTTTGGGACGTATCCTCACTATTGATAATCTCATCCGACAGCGGCATGTGTTGGTCAATTGGTGTTGTATGTGTTCCAGGGAAGCGGAAACGGTGAATCATTTGTTTCATTGCCGGGTTGTGTCCAGACTTTGGAATTTCCTTGCTGCTTTGTTTGGCTTAGTGTGGGTGCAGCCGGGGTCTTTACTGGGAGTGTTACAGTGTTGGGGTGGGGCTAGAATGGGAAAGAGGCGCCGAAAGGCTTGGGTGCTTGCTTTCCATTGTTTGCTTTGGTAGATTTGGTTAGAATGGAATAGGCGAGTGTTTCAGGATGAATGTCATTCCGTTTTATAGTTAGAGAATAGGTTGTTGTTGGTGCTGCATAGTTGGGTTACGGGTACAATCGATCCCACTGTCTTGGTCTTTGTTGACTTTGTGGAGGATTTGATTAGTTAGTTTTGTTTAGTCCGTTTGCGGGTGGCTTGTTTGTATTCTTTGCATCATCTTGATACTTTCTAATAAAGTTCTATTATTTATCCAAAAAAAAAAAAAGAAAAGAAAAAAGCTCAATGCTTATCTTTCCACATCATTCTATCAAATGTTCTAGAAACATAATTTCATGCTCTACCCAACTACCTTATGAGAGAGAGACAGTAATAAATTGGATGACTACAAATTCAAATCCTGAAACAAAAGTTTACAACATATCAATTAGACTGAAGAGCAATGATTCCCTGTCCAAAAGCACAGAACAATAAACCTCACCCACTCTCTAAATCAGAAGTCTCCTAATAATGGAGCTGTACCAATGGTAGAAAAGGCAAGAGAACGAATATAGCACAAAATGTCAGGCTGAAGACTCAAGACACATCATTTAAAATAATAAATCTCAAGTAAAACTTTGAATGAAGACAATTAGTCAAGCTCCTAGAAATTCAACTTACAACAAATTTCCACGGATCATGGGAAGCTAATGCAGCATCCAGGAACAAAAGGCAAATATGAAGAGCTGTTGCCTGCAAATACATAATTACAAAAACATTACACAGAGGAATTTGAATAACATTGTCACATCATTGTTTCTTTTTTCTTGGGTGGAGGGTTATAAGGCACCATAGCATAACCCTTGCAGCTTATTCAATCATACCTCATCTATTGGTTCAATCTTTTGATATAAAGAATCAAGAATGGAATAGGCCTTCGCATATTCATGAAGATGAAACCAGATAACTGCTTGTGTAGAGCCATTTTGAAACAAACACCAATCCAAATTAATCGTCAGAAAAAAAGAAAAAAGGGGAAAAAAAGGAATCAAAAATCAAAACCATTACAATAAGCCACCAATAAATTAACTAGACACAGTATCAATTGAACATACTATTTTAAAATTGTCACAGAAGTATCAAATTCATCACCATAAACATGTGAACTATTTGCACTGGAAAATTGATGTGCCACACTATTGGTTCCTTTGGATCCCAATGCAGTTTTGTTGCCCAAATTGCCAACAGCGTCTGCATTTTCGCCGGATGCATCAGCAAGCTCATCACTTCGTTTCTAAATCAAATTAAAGAATACAAAACAAAATGTGAGAACAAAGGAAAATTTTGAGACAATTGATAATCTAACGTGATAACATAACTATGATTCCTATTATTTCTATGATTATACATTCAATTTATTTTTTCCAATATTGTGAAAAAGTATTGAACTTGACAGAAAGAAGTGTATATAATAAGGGTTTAAAGCTGATTAGTGGATATGTTCTTCACATTATTATTTAGTGTTTAACTCCCTTCCCGTTTGTCTACTTTACTGACTTAGGAATGACTTTTGAAAATTGCTTCTTAGGATGGCCCAAAAGACAATGGTTAGAATGATTTTTTGATTATTAAAAAAAAATTTATATAAACTATACTGAATTCCAAAAACAAATGTATTTATTTTAAAAAAAATATCTATAAAAAAATAGACCTCAATAAATTATGATATCCTGCCAGGCTAACATGAATTTTTGCACCTACTAGTATTGTCTCTTATTGAATTATGCTTTGTGGGCTTATATTTTAGGACAAATTACCTTCATAGTCTTTGTTGTTTGTCTTTTGTGTCAAATTAGTTCTTATAGTTCTAATTATATTAGTTTTATCTTTGAATTTTTCACATTATGTTAATTTAGTCCAATTGACATTAATCCTTTAAAAATTGAACTAAAATGGAAGAGTAAAATGATTCATTCATTGCTTACATTGAAAAATAGGTTAAAAATCAACTTTTTGACTTTTTTTGAAAAAATGTGTAAAAAAGTGAAGAGATAATGTGACCTAAAAAAATTAAAAAGCCAAGAGTTGGCTTTTAACCCAATTGCCAAAGTGGCTGAGGGATTGATTTTCAATTTGAAATGTTCCAATCTTTTTTGAATGGTTCATTTTTATCTTTGATTTTATTTTCCAATTTCTTAAAAGATATTATCAATTGCACTAAATTATCACAAAAATCAAATAATTTGCTCTAATTTTAATTACCATATTTCTAACTACCAAATCCCAATATTTCAAACGTGATTGCTCCTCCAAATTGAGTAAAATGAGTATGAATTTAAATTTGTCTATGATGAAGTTATTTATAATTAAAATTTTTCATTTTTTTCTTAACAAATTGCATCTTGATCAAATGTTTGTAAAAAAATATATTTAATTTTGGGCGAATTATACCAACAGTCCCTATAGTTTGGAGTTCATATCACTTTGATCGTTGACTTTTCAATTGTGACACATTTGATCCTAAATTTTGAATCTTGTTCCAAATAAGAACAATTGAAGATATCATTGCTCAATTTTAAGGGCAAAGTCATCAATTTGATAAAATATAAACTAATTTGACAAAAATAAATGTCAAAAAAAAATATTTTTTGAATTTTTTAAAATATTTTTTACCCACCAAAGATAAAATTATGTAAAATTAATACTCCCGCTGTCCCAAAATAATCATTTCTTTTGAAAAATCTAACTTTTTTTAATTGTATAGTTATTATATTTTAAAAATATTAATTTTTTAAAATTACCCTTTAATAGTATATATATATATATTTTGTGGAGAATATCTATTGTCATAATTATACTTTTTGTGTTATTAATAAATTTAAAAGAAGGAAAAAATAGTAAATTCATATTATTTTATTCCCTAATTTTTGAAAAGGGACTAATATTTTGAGACAATGAAAAATGAAGTAGGGAACTAATATTTTGGGATGGAGTGAGTAAATCTTTTAAACATTTATTTATTTATTTATTTACTTTACCAAATTACATTTTATTATATGTTTGGATGATAATTACGTAATGGGTGGTTGTTAGGTTTTTAATTTGCAATCGATATATTTAATATATGAAATGTTTTTAGTTTTGAATTTTTTTGATTTAATGGATTGATTTAATAAAGATATCAAAGTTGTCGCCGTATTTGAATTTAAAAAAAATAGAAACTAATTGAATGAAAATAAAAACAACCACCCATTATATGATCATCATTCAAATACATAATAAAAATTAATTTGATAAATAAATAAATATCTAAAAAATTTTCAATTTTACATAATTTTATCTTTAGTGGGTAGAAATAATTTTTAAAAATTCAAAAATATTTTTTTGATATTTATTTTTATTAAATTAATTTATATTTTATCAAGTTGATAATTTTGCTATTAAAATTGAGAAATGGTATTTTCAATTATCCTTATTTAAAACTTATCACAATTAAAAAAATAAAGAATCAAAATAATACAAATTATACTATAAAGACCATTAGTATAATTCTTACTTTAATTTTTATTTTGTTTCTCTCACTCTACTTTCTACTGTAACAACCCAGATTTTTAATTATTCTGTAGAATTTATACTAATATTATTTAATCTCAGTTAGGAAAATATATAATTTATTATATATTATTATGCGTAATTTTGTAAAATAATATAATTATTAAAAGTTTAGGGATTAAAATATAAATAATAATATAGATAATATAAATAATAATAATAATGGGTATAGTACTAAAATAAATAATTAATTTTCTGTTAGTATACGATAAAGTATAATTTAATTAGAAATTAAATTAATTTATATATTTATATTAAAATATTGGGTCAAAAGGTAATTATTTTAAATATCTATTAAGGATAAGAATGAATCTATATAATTATGAATTAAATCTGAGGAAAAGCGACGCGTACCCACGTGGGGGCCACGTACGCGCTCTCTCCTCCCTATAAAAAGGAGAAGGCATTTCACCTGGAGAAAGGAAAAAAGAAGAAAGAAAAGAAAAGAAAGAAAGAAAAGGAAAGAAAGAAAGGAGAGAAAGAAGAAAAAAAATAGTGAAAACTGAGAGGATCTTTAATAATGAAAAGAAAGAGTAAGGTATTAAAGTTATGGTGAGTTATATTATACCTTGAGTCACCAAAATGTATTTTACTTACTGTAGACGTCCCCGAACATCCCGGGAGGGAATCCCGTTTTGTTCATTGGGGCTTATTACGGTTTAGACTCAAATGTTACGGTTCTTAATCTGATCTCGCAAAGTGCAATGCAAGACTGATAAATCACAAAAGAGTCCAAATCTGGCAAATTGTTTTGGAAAACTAATTTTTTTAGAAAGAAGTGCCAAACATGGTCTGCTTTGTCAGATACAGAGTCGCCACCTAAATATTTTATTTTGGGGGAATTTAGGAAACCTTGACTCGTGCCAAAGGCCACGTGTCCGTCATCACCAAAGTTGCCTCGGCTCTGGAACTTGGGTACGATTTGGGAAAGGTCACTTCGTGAGCACCCCCGCTCGCCCGATCAAAGATCGGCCTCTACTAATCATGATATCGAGTTTTGAAAACATTATGTGCTCGTATTCTGGTTTATTAACCTAGAATTACTATGTGATGCGCACAACACAAAAGTATAGACTGGGTCGCTTGAATTGGAACAAAAAAAATTTCATGTTTGTTTGAAAATGGTTTGAAGGTGCTACTCGCAAGTAAGCTAAGACGTGGATTTGCCACCCTCAGGTGGGCTTAGAAAAACATGATTTTGCCACTCTCAAGTGGGCTTAAAACTCACAATCGATGAATTGTTCCAATTCAAATAACCCAACCTTCACCCACAGGCATTCAGGCAGTTATATCACGTAAGCAAATAGTCTCATGGCAAGGATGCTATCATGGCAGTCACTCACACGCATGCAAGGATGCTAAAGCATAAACACTTACCGAGTACTCCGAGCCAAAACAAAAGCTATGTTAGAAATCAATGCATGATCCTAGCTATGTTAAGAATGCCTAATGCAACACATACAAGATGCAACTAAGATAGGCTCGGCTATTCTAAGATGGCATATGAGATGCTACAGATAACATGTATTCAACTTGGAATTGAACTACAATGCAGTCAGTATGATGCGCCGAGCCCGGTGCATGCAATACAGATGAATGAATGCAAACATGCGAACGTATAGATGCTAAATTGAGACTTGCCCTAAAACTAACCATCATAGCTAGTAAATAAAAGGGAGAAAGACGTGGGGTTGGAAGACATACATCACACACACGCACATTTATTACAACATTGCCCTCTCTCGGAGGGTCCAAATAAATATTACACAACCAAAATGAATAACGAATTATAGCTAAATATTACACAACATTAATTAATTAACAAATTAACGAAGAAAGCGAATAAACTAGCATGCAATGCTACATGAAATGGACTGCCTCAGCTCTGCTCGGAATGATGAAGGATGCATGCATGCTCGAGTTGCCTTGTCAGGAAATCCATCGCGATGCCTCGATTTGCCTCTGTTTGCAACTGGTTCCGGACCATTGTACAAAGGTCCAAAAGGTTGTTGACCTGTTTTTGCTGCTGGTTTCCGGTTTGCTGCAACAGAGAGCAAGAAAGGGACATGGCAAAGTATTTTCAATATATGTGTGAATGACCACTCTCCCCGTCATTGCATAGGCTCTAGGGAATGTGATCCTTGATTATCGTGCCCCTAATCACGCATCTCAATGTATGATGGCCAAGGAGTCGGGTTGCACGACTCGATGTGAAATGAATGCATATATAAACACAACAAGGCCTAAACTCCATCATGGGTAATCCGGAGTGTCGGCAACTGAGAATTGAGGCACGTTTCGTCACTTGGAGTACGAAACGTCCCTCGTTTCCCGTGTTTGGGCTAAATCCTACTCCAAACACAATACAATACACATGGCATACATGAATGCAACTCTAACATGCAACCTAAACATAATGCCACTAAATGATGCAAACATGCAGATGATGATATGCAAACACGCTACTAGCATACACAATGCTATGGAATAATCAATGGCATACTCAATGCACACGAAAACTATATGGCATACGCAATGCACACATAGAGACTAACAATGAAATGATCAAGGCATTCTAACACCCCGTATTTTGAGGTATTAATATTTAGTGAGTGGTATTGGTGGTTTATTATAATAATTTAGTGGTGAGATTTTTAGATAAGAATTTAATTTTAAATTATTTATTTATATTTATCTCATCTTTTTTATATCTATTATATTATTGTTTATTTTTATTTAATAATAAATCCAATTTTCTTGCAATTCCCCATCACGTAGAGAAGCAAAAAGAATTTAAAAAAAAAAAAAGAAAAAAAAAAAGACAAAACCGTGGGCTACCCACAGTTTCCTTGAATTGCCCCATAGCCTTTTGTCTATCATTTTTAATTCATTTCATTAACTTTATTTACTTTCTTTCACTTTATGAATGATGAAGCCAGACCAAACCCATTTGCTTCCCCAAACTTACACTTATAAATTGAGCATACCATTCCTCCGTTCCTCAACTTTCTCAACTTCATCTTTTAATCTTTTGCTTTGGTTTCATCTCTCTCTCTCTCTTTAGATTGTTTTCTCTCTTAATTTATTTGTGATCAAAATTTTAAGTTTAGAGATGGTAGTGTTTCAAGTGAGAGTTAATGTTTTTAATATGAGAGTTGTATATTTTTATCAAAGTAAGCTCAAAGTTATTTTTGAAGATTCATGGAGCAATTTCAGATTTATGGTGATGGAGATAATTATTTTGAGGTAAATTCGGGTTGTATACAATATGCTCTATTTAAATATCTTTACAAAGAGTTCTCTTATTTTAAATTATCCTCAATTTGTAATCTACTTGATTATGGTGGTAAAATCATTTGTTGTCGAATCGTTGATATTCTGATCATTTGGTAAAATTCTCTACAAATATTTCTATGTTAAAATGGTGATTTGTCTGACTGAATGACATGGAAATACTCCGTACATGGATCAAGTGAATCTTATTAATTGTTTACACCAATATGCCCGGATAAGTGTGGAGCTTGGGTGAGGTGGGTGAATAAAGGAATTTATTCACTGGTCATGTACTGAGTAGGACCGGGTATTTGGTCCTAGATAAATTATGATTGATTTGTTGTGCAATTTGGTAAATTGCTTTATTATCGTATCGTTGATTTGATGTCATAAATTGTTGGATTCCTAATAAATTATTCTGTATCCAAGCCTTGTATTCCTGTCGTATTGTATACTTCCCGAATTAATTTATTTTTCAGGTGCGGAGCAGATTTTAGAGGAGCTCAAAATTGAGATTAAAAAGATTTATTAATATAGAGATTTGGGACCAACCATTGTAATTATTAAAATTGGAGATAGTCGTAATATTGTTTATTTTGGAGGTAATTAGAATATTTGGAGGATATTGTACCAATTGGAGACGATTTTGTAATTATTATTTTTGGAAGCAAAACTAGTATTTTTTTGAGGCTATTTTAGTGTCTTTAACGACCCGGGAGTGGGGCGTCACAGGCATATACAATGCAATGGTCAATCATGCAACAACATGGACTAAATGGCATATACAATGCAAGATGGACTTAAACCAAGATAGGTGATCCTCAGCCACACCCAAATCAGTGGCCAAACATGATGAAATTAAGGCAACGACACTTATGCAAACATGCACAATGCGAAGGACCAAACCTAAGGTACAAAGTGCAACTCTACTAAGGCATGGCAAGGGATGAAACATGGCATACAATCACACATTTTCCAGCTCTGAAATGACATACAAGATGGTCCCGAATCATGCAAACACCTCACACAATGCATGCTAGATGGCCCGAATACCGAAACTAGTGAAGTGGATTACACTATAGGCATGCAAAGCAATGCGCAAATGACCAAACCACCCCCAAATAGTCCCTATGCAGGTCCAAGACAGTGGAAAAATGGTCTAAAATGATGGCTCAAAACGCATAGAAATGAAGCTCATTCAATGGTCCAAAAATAAAGCATATAAGCACAACTCTCAAACGCATTTAAATAGTGGAAAACATGGGAATATGGCATACATATAAGCTCTGAAATATGATGCACAATGGCCCCAAAACATGTCAAGGGCCCAAACAACGCATGCTAGTGGACCCGATATGCAAAGTTAGTAAGCTTGATTGAACTATGACCATATACAACAATGCGTGCATGACCCAAAACACTTCAAACAGAGCTAAGGCAGTCTAAAATATGAATAAGATTAGTTCGGATCATGGCCAAAATATGCTAGGAAAGGGGGCCAAAACATCATGCAATACAAGCTAGTGAACCATGATTTACACTATGAACATATGAAGCACATGAGAGGCCACCAAATCAGTCAAAAATAGAATCATGGCATGCCAAATGAAGCCCAAAAACCTACTGAACCCTGACCAAAACATACAAGAATAAAGTGCTACTTTGATAGGCTAAGCAAGGGGTCGTTCTACACATGCAAGAAGGACATCTAATATGGAAAAATGGGCTCTGGACAGAGCCCATGAAGGTCCTAAAACCCACCAAAAATGGCCTGAAACATGCTCAAGAAGTGTACAAATAAGGGCTCATTTGTTAGGCCAAATATGCTAGTAAACAAGACAAGGGGTGAGAGGGTCACCCCTCTCTGATTTTCGTACTCAAAACAACATGCTAGCCACTAAAAATCCATTGGATTTCAGTGGCTAAGAGGCCAAACAAAGGCCAATGCAAAGGCTTACGTGCATGGCTCAAAACAAGGTGAAAACAAGCATGCAAGGGGGTAGATGGCCCCCAACAGAAAAATGATCTTAAACAAACATGTTAAGGACCTCAAAATAAGATTTTTTTCAGTTTATACCAAAGCCCAAATATGCTTTCAAGTATAGCTAAAAGATGAAGAAAAAATAAAGACCAAAAGAGGGAATAGGGTGTTACCCTCGAAGCTCAAGCACTCCAGTAGCTTCTGGACCAAAACAGCAACTCCTTAGCTTCTGAAAACAAGCTCCAAGGTGCTTAGGTTGGTAGTGGAGGTCTTGTGCTAGGAGATGGTATGCAAAGGGGTCAAGAACTTCAACCTTTCAAGGCCTAAAGGGAGAGATATAGAGGGATATGTATGTATATGCCTTAGATCAATTCTGGAACCCTCTACAAGGAAGGGGAGCCCTTCCTTCATAGAGTAAAGGGGCCAAAGCTTCTCCTAGAAGCCAAGAACCAAGGGCAAAGATCCTCCATACACGTGTATGGAGGATCCAGTCTATGCCCTCCAGCTGGCACGGCTGGAACCAACTCACTGAGACAAGACTGCAGAGAGCTGGCCGACCAATTCAGGTGGTCGGCCGACCACTTGCCCTGGTCGGCCGACCAGTTCAAAAGGGTCAAGTTGAAGAAAGGTGGTCGGCAGCCCTGATTGGTGGACTCCCAACCGAGTGCAAGGCAGTGGCACTATGGGAGACCAGTAAATGTGGCTCAAAACACAGGGAGACCAATTTTCCGACAAGAAAACTGGCTGGAGGAGAGAGAAATGGTCTCCAAAATAAATGCTGGTCTCCCACCCTACTACCACCTTCCAAACGATGAAAACAAGGTCCATGCCAAAAATGAACCAAGACGGATGCAAAACGAGGGTTCGGGGGTCAAAACGCGCAGCCGGGTGCCCCGAAAACAGGCTATTAAGCATTGAAAATGGCGTGCGACCACGAAGGTGGTCTCTCGGACCACAGTGTCCCTCTAGAGAGACGAAACAAGGTGTATGCCAAGAATAGGAGCAAACGGAGAAAGTTAAGCGGTCCTGAATTGAGGCGCACGGCCGATGGCTCCGAAAATCGGAAACTGGTCTCCAAACGGGAACAGTGGTCTACGACCACGAAAAGTAGCCTACGACCATTGAGAGATGGTCTACGAGACCTCTCCCTCCCTCCGGGAAGAGAAAGCAAGACCTGGTTCGCAAACCGAGGCAAAGCACAAAAGAGTCCCGAAGTTTGGAGGCAAGGCTCTCAGCTGAAACTCAGAAGCCTCAGAACGAGCACAACATGTGCAATCACCGAGCGCTCAATCGATGACGTCTGAGTCTTAAGGTCGGTCAAAATGGGGTGTCTACAGTTGGCCCTCTTTGACAGAACTCGAAAGTCATAAGTGACGGGAGTGAATGTCAATGCCCAGAGACGACCCATTTTTGATAAGGCTGAAGACTTAGACAAACAGGCGAGATAAACAAGAGAAAAGTGCCCGCAGGTAGGGGAAAAATGCAAAACGATATGCACAAAGCCGAACATAACTCATGATCATGCAAAGCGAGCTGTAATGAAGCAAATATTCACAATAAATACAGCAGTTTTAAGCAATAAGGCAAATCAGACTACATTTCATGTAGTTATGATGTAAGAGAATTATTCAATTCTCGCTATGTCTCACGCGGAGAAGATACAATACTTGTCCGGTTCGTCTGGTCGCATCAGCTTCAAATGAACCATACATACAATATCGTGCCTGCAAAATGAGAGAAACTTAACAGGCACAACATAGTTAGCAACATATGTTCAACGCTATATCGAACGCGGATGGATATGGTGCCAAAGGAAAAGGTGTATAGCAATGCAAGAGAAACATGCATGACAACGCAGGTTAAGTATGGATGTATGACAATGCCAATGAAATGTGCCAATCAATGCAATTGGTGTGCATAACAATGCAAGATAAGTGCAACTTCAAAAGCATGCTTGAAACAAGACGCCGAGTAAGGACGTGCAAGCCTCGAAGAGAGCAATTCAAGCGTGACCTCCGATTTACCTCTCGGAGGGGTCACAACATACTAAAAAAAGGATACACCTTGATCTTGGCGAGTAACGACGAGCCACACATCGAAGATTGGATTTGAAGTTCCCGCGGAGGCATTTCGCGCCGAAAAGTGCACTCTCCTTGTACTTTCCCGAGAGCCGGGGACTCCGATCACCACCAAAATTTGCAGGGAGAACATAGAGACCATGGAGACCACCCAGGAGTGCCACCAACCACCAACAAGGGACACCGACCAGTAGTTGCCTAGGGGGTGGTCGGTCTGCCAGAAAACCTAGTCAGCCGACCACTTTACCAAAACAGGGGCAGTTTTGTCCTTTTATGCTCGGCTCTTTAAATCCTCTTGTCCAACTCACTGTTGCCCACAACCCCAAGGTTGAAATTAGCTCCTCTTGCTTCCTAGACCATTTTCTCTCTCAGATCTGCTCTTTCTATGCGTTTTCCAACGCCCCACGCAAAGTTGTTTCGCGAAAACTTTCAGTTCTCTTCACTTTGAACCGATTAAACTTTGATTTTGGAGCTTCTTTCTCACTTGGGGTAAGTTTGCCTCGAAATTTGGAACATTTTCTCTAGAGTTGACTTTTGTTGACTTTTTATTTCTCGAGGGTTCACTTTTGTTGACTTTTTCCAATTTTGGCTCATTTTTGCTCATTTTTGCAGATTTCTTCAAATGGCGGGTCATTTTCATCATGGTGGAGGCCCTCCACATGCTAGGGATGAGTCGAACATCATGTCCTTGCCCCCGAGAGTTCGGCCTTTTGATCCCGAGAGGTATCCTCAAGAGCACGTCCTACCTTTGACAACCTTCTATCATTTCACTGACTTTGATCGACGAGCAACCGCAGATCTGCTGCTACGAGAGCCGGAGTCTCACCTCTCTCACCAAGCATGAGAGGTACGTACTTTACTTTTTTATTCTCTGTAATGTATTCTGCATTTTCTGCACATTTCATGCTTTCGCTATGTATTTCATCTGCTTGTTCTAAACATATTCGCACGCTCCGTCCGGTCTATTCGGCACACATCTCATATATGACCATACTTTGCTCATTTTAGCACACAGCTCACGGCACGGTATTCTGTATAGTTGGCACGCAGCTTATAACACTGCATATTCTGCATTTTGAACATATAGCTCGAACTTTTGATTGTGAACAAATAGCACACACTTGTTAAAAGTTGAAAACGCAGCCCAAACTTTTGAATTTCTGAACACGTAGCCCATTTTCTGATTGTGAACACGCAGCACACACTTGTTGAAAGTTGAACAGGCAGCCCAAACTTTTGAATTTCTGAACATGCAGCCCATTTTCTGATTGTGAACACGCAGCACACACTTGTAGAAAGTTTAACACGCAGCCCAAACTTTTGAATTTCTGAACACGCATCACACACTTGTTGAAAGTTGAACACGCAGCCCAAACTTTTGAATTTTTGAACACGCAGCCCATTTTCTGATTGTGAACACGCAGCACACACTTGTAGAAAGTGGAACAGGCAGCCCAAACTTTTGAATTTCTGAACACGCAGCCCATTTTCTGATTGTGAACACACAGCACACTTGTAGAAAGTTGAAAACGCAGCCCAAACTTTTGAATTTCTGAGCACGCAGCCCATTTTCTGATTGTGAACACGCAGCACACACTTGTAGAAAATTGAACACGCAGCCCAAACTTTTGAATTTCTGAACACGCAGCCCATTTTTTGATTGTGAACACACAGCACACACTTGTAGAAAGTTGAACACGCAGCCCAAACTTTTGAATTTCTGAACACACAGCTCATTTTCTGATTGTGAACACGTAACACACACTTGTTGAAAGTTGAACACGCAGCCCAAACTTTTGAATTTCTGAACACGCAACCCATTTTCTGATTGTGAACACGCAACACACACTTGTAGAAAGTTGAACATGCAGCCCAAACTTTTGAATTTCTGAACACGCAGCCCATTTTCTGATTGTGAACACGCAACACACACTTGTAGAAAGTTGAACACGCAACCCAAACTTTTGAATTTCTGAGCACGCAACCCATTTTCTGATTGTGAACACGCAGCACACACTTGTAAAAAGTTGAACACGCAGCCCAAACTTTTGAATTTCTAAACACGCAGCCCTTTTTTGATTGTGAACACGCAGCACACACTTGTAGAAAGTTTAACACGCAGCCCAAACTTTTGAATTTCTGAGCATGCAGCCCGTTTTCTGATTGTGAACACGCAACACACACTTGTAAAAAGTTGAACACGCAGCCCAAACTTTTGAATTTCTGAACACGCAGCCCATTTTCTGATTGTGAACACGCAGCACACACTTGTAGAAAGTTTAACGCGCAGCCCAAACTTTTGAATTTCTGAACACGCAGCCCATTTTCTGATTGTGAACACGCAGTACACACTTGTAGAAAGTTGAATACGCAGCACACACTTTTGAATTTCTGAGCACGCAGCCCATTTTCTAATTGTGAACACGCAGCACACACTTGTAAAAAGTTGAACATGCAGCCCAAACTTTTGAATTTCTAAACACGCAGCCAATTTTTTATTTGCACGCAGCTTATATATTTCATTCTAAAACTGAATACATCTGTTCATCTTGAATGCATGTATCTTCCCGTTCGACGCGAGGTTATGGCTCGATCATTGCCAGGGACTAGTATGCGGAGCTCCCAGATACCGTTCGCCATCTCGTGGACGAGACGGGGTTTGGACCTTTCTGCGCGGGGCTATCACGTTACCCTGTGAGCAGGACCTTGATGGGGGCACTCGTGGAGAGATGGTGGGACACCACCAACTCTTTGCACTTCTCAGCTACCGGGATATGACGATGACCCCGTTCGACTTTGCGATGCTGACTGGTCTTGATGTGGCCGGCCGACCGGTCCCCTTTGACAAGGATATGGGCGAGTGGGAGGCTGCTTGGATCTATCTGTTGGGAGCTCGCCTACCGATTGATCGATCTTCGGGCAGAGTCAGATACACTTGGTTCCCCGTGCAGTATAGGGGGAGTACGCCCGAGACTCTTGAGGAGATAGAGCAGTACGCTCGAGGTTTCTTGATGTTCCTCCTTGGGACCACTTTGTTCTCCGACAGGGGGAACACTGTTGGACTGTATCTGCTCAGTGCTTTGGTGGACCTATCACAGGTCAGCCAGTATGACTAAGGTGGCGCAAGCCTTGCTACCCTCTACTGCTATATGAGTGCGACCTTCTGCGGACGGGAGAACATAGTTGGCGGCTACTGGAGAGCCTGGGAGGTACCTTCTGCCCTCTTGATTTACATTTCTGCTTTTCATCATCTGTATACATGGCACACTTTACATTTTGTATTCCACATTCTGCACTCAACACTTTGTATTTTCTGTATATTCTGTATTCTGATGGCCACTGCCCTGTTTTCCACAACTATGGGTTTACGCGTACTTTCCGACGCTAGCCCCGGAGCTCGAGGTGGCGGTGCCTCTTGTGATCCCTTATTCTCACGTATTTGAGGGCCGATGCCAGCCGAGGGTTCGGGAGACTCTGCCCTACCTGCGACAATTTTTTTAACACAGTGCGGGCGACCGAGGTAATTCAAAACTCTCAGTTCTTCATGTTTTTAGCTTTGATTCATCTTGTATATTCACGATATCTGATCAGCTCATGCACCGGTTATCCGCAGGTCACTTGGCAGCCCTGGGTATCCTTGGGAGGAGATATCCATTTCCGGTTCCCTGGAGGATGGGGCGCTTCGCAATACAGGGTTTTATTTGAGGGGCCAGTTGGTAGGGCCTGGTTTCTGGGGGACCGCTTCTTACGTCAGACGTTGGGCCACCCTGATCAGGACATCCCCTCAGCACCTCCGGATGATATGCGGTCCACTGAGGGACTCATTCCCCAGGGGGTCGAGATGGCTATGTTGGGTAATGATGTTATGCTGTTCCTGGAGGAGGGTGAGTACGCGACCTACCGCCATATGTACTTGATGCCTCCACTGATAGGTATCCGTACTCCTACGAGGAGGGCTGCTGGTGCGTCATTGTCAGCTCGAGCCCGGGTTGCAGATGTTCCTTCGACTAGTAGGACTGGCACATCGAGGAGTGGGGCTAGACCGATTCCCCCAATTTCCCCGACTTATCAACACGCTGGGTGGCCCGATCTCCCGACTGAGCTGGCAGGATGGCGATACGGGACATCTTACCCGATTCCACTGGAGCCTCCACTGCCTGATCACTGATACGTCAGAGACCCTGACTCACCACCGGTATGCTTTATAGCTTTCATTTATCGCTCAGATATATATAGACATGCATTCATTTACTGATAACTTGAATTTGCATCTGTAGCCTTCTGGTGAGTACATGGATGGGTTGGTCGGAGTGATGGCCTCGCTCGAGGGCATGGTCCTACGGAGGGAGACGCAGCTGTTCATCGCCGGTGTTTCGGTACTTTTTAATTTTCCTGTATTTATCATACTTCTGATGACATGCTAAATTTGACCATTTCACTACATTGGTTGACTGCATGTGTAGAGCACATCTGACACACACCACATTCATTTACCGTATCTGTATGCACCCATTCTATGTAGCTTTCTTGTATCAGTATCTGATATACATATTGGCTAATGTTCTCTTTTTTCAGATGCCACCGCTACAGGTTGGGCCATCCAGGCCCTCTCAAGGAGCTGGGAGAGGGGACTCGTCTCGCAGACGAGGCAGGCGCAGAGCACCCGTCATAGATGACGAGGAGTCCAGTGAGGAGGAGGAGTCTGTGCATCCTCAGTCAGAGACATCTGCAAGTAGAGAGGATGGCTCTAGATCCGGTTTCAAGGGCGGAGGTGATTTCGGGGAGGGTTCTGGGGATGATGGCTCCGATTCAGATGGAGACGCCGACGATGATGGCGCCGAGGTGGCTCAGCCGAAGTGGACGAAGAGGGCCTCTGAGTCTTGCGCTTGATAGCATCGATGCGGATGTTCCCGCTTTATTTTTCTTTTTACTAGTAGTTGTAGCACATTAGCTTAGGCAACAGTTTTATTTTCTTTAAAACTTGTACCTTACTATAAGATGTTGTAAAAAGAAGATATGATGGAATAAAACAGCCTTTGTTCAAAAAGTGTTGTATTTTATGTTCTTAGCATCGCATCGCATCATTTTGCACAAAGATGAGATTGAATGGAAATTGAGCATTGTATATTGCCAAGTCAGGTAGTGAACCGTCACAACAAACTAAACAACTTAACTTACTAAGAAATAACAAAACCTTAGCATGTTTACAAGTCGATAAGCAAACTAAACAATGTTGACAAGCAGAGAGTAACAACTCGATGTACAAGACTCGACGACTCAATAAACAAACTTACAACTCGATGAACAAATGCATTACAACTTGATAAGCAAAGACTCCACAACAACTCGATAAGTAAATACATTTCGGACAAACCGGGCAATGGAACGCATCCGAAACAGGGGTAAACGCGGACCTTCGACACTCCCAACGCATAGAAATGCTAGGAGCTCTCTTCTAGAAGCTAGGACAAGACCAAAACTCTGTTTCTCTTCATAACCGACCACCTAAGAGGGCTGGCCGACCAGGTTTTTGCCTTGGAGACCAATGGGGTGGTCGGCCGACCAGTTGGCCCGGCGACCTCCAGATTTTTGACAAGTGTCCTCCAAACAGTGCCTTATCCTTTAAAGAGGTTCCAGCCTCGTGGTTCTCTCATTCCATCTCATTTTTACATCGAAATGGAGGCGTTTCTCACCCAAAATCTCACAGCTTGGATTGCTACTTTAGATGGCTCAGAAAAGTTGAACTTCCGGGGCTTCGGCTTGAATGCACTATTCACGTTGAGTTGCACTCCGTTGCATCTTCCTTTTCCTCATGCCGCGACAAGGTTTTGGAATCCGATAACGCATGTCTTTAACTTTTGCGGCAAGAGGTGTGTCCCACCTGCGAAGATTTCTGAGCTTTGATGAAGTCTGAGCGCAACGAAGAAATCTTGCCCCAGCTTTGTTTCAGCCACACCCAAGCCTTAGGACGGATGTGTGGGCTTACCATGCACGACGCTCGATCTTTAATTTGCAACGGAGAATTGGACATCCTCAGCTTGATTCAACATTTTTTTGATCCCGGTGACTGCGGTGACCATCATTGGCAAGGCTGTCGGTGACATACCCTTTGTTTGTGCATCTTATCTCACTTTTTGCTTGCCCCGGGCTTCAGCGGGTCTAGCGTTCGTCTGATTGAAGTTGCCCAAGGCGTAAGGGACAGCAAAAGCTGCATTGCCATGACATTGGTCGAGACACTGATGGGCCTGGATGCTTTCCATTGCTGGGAAACAACCAGATTTGTGGGGAGTCCATTACTGCTGCAGGTAATGTTTCCCTCCATATCTCACATATATATTGCTCACATCACTCAGCCCTCAGGCTCGGTTTTTCTCACAAAACCTTTTTCTCACTTTTCTCTCATCGTATATCTCTCTATCCTTTAATCTCTCTATCCTTTAATCTCTCATTTTCCATCCCTCCCCAGGTGTGGTTGATGGATAAGTTGCAGGTCGTGGACTCTTGCCCAGCATACTCGGCTCGTGGCTACTTCTTCCGACGACGCCTAGTCGATGCCCTTGATGAGGGATGGTGGTTCGACTGGATGTGCCATTTGTTCGCAGACTGCATTGCTTGGTGTTGTCCTTGGCTCAATCTATTGGTAATGAGCTACAGCATGTCCCGGCAGACTGGGATTCAGTTGATTGGTCTGACGCACTGCGTGTTTTACTTTCCTTTCCGGTTCCAGCGCCAGTTCAGCCATGATTAGACTTGCCGGCCAGAGGGGATGGAGTACCCTGCTACATTCCCGGTCCGAGGCGCATAGCTTACTCGGTATGCCACAACATAGAGGACGAGAGAACTCCTGGCCCCTGCTCCCATTTTCTGTTGCACTTTGTCTAATGAGTGCATAGATTGGCTCAATGAAGAGGCACAAATTGGGCCCACTTTGCGTCAGAAGCTTCGACCAGCTCTGGAAGGGGGCGCAGGAACACCTAACTTAGCTATGCCCCAGATTTGTTGCTTTATTAGTACTTTCAAGTTTTCTTTATGAATGTAATCAAGAGCAACTTCAATTTGTATGCAAGAGCAGGAGAACTCTGTATTGAAATCAATAAAATTGAAGGTTGTGGGCACTGAAAATTTCCCGTTTGGTCCAAAAATGGTCTAAGTTGTAAAAAGATTAATTTGAGCAAAATCAACTTTTATTAAAACTTTTCAAAACCATTTTCGATATGGATTAGAACTGGACACGCCTGAGATCTGTCACTGAGATGCACAACCTTGGATCCTAGCAACTGCAAAGTTTTCCCTAGTCTGAGTAGCACTGTATCGGAGATCGCAACCGAACTCTTGAATGCTGAATAGACAAAGATGACCGAGATGATCAAATGGACAAAGTTGATTGGGGAAAAAGTTTATGGCTGGACTTCAGGATGAAGTTGCCTACGTATCCCAAAGATGGGAATCAAGCCATACGTAGTTCGGCTTGGGTTCACTCGAGTATTTTCACTCTCCTTTTACGCTCTAACTTTTGCTAAGGCTGCCCTTTGCGGGTTTTCAACCTTGCGAGCTCAGTTTTTATAATTTCAAATTTTCTGTGCTCTAACTTTTGCCTAGGTTGCCCTTTCGGGTTTTCAGCCTAGCGAACCTCTCAGGGGTAATATTTCTTCAACTTGTCCATGTTGATTGGTTGTGAGAACTCTAGGCCATCTAGGTCCATCAGAACGACAGCCCCACCCGACCAGATAGACTTAATGATGTAGGGACCCGTCTAGTTGGGTCTGAACATGCCCCTAGGGTCGTGGATGGGAGCCCGATTATCTTTGAGCACCAAATCTCCTTCTTTCAAATTCCTGGACTTAACTTTCTTGTTGAAAGCCCTAGCAATTCTACGCTGATAACCCTGAACATGGTACAGTGCTTTCAGTCTTCTTTCATCAAAGAGCATGAGTTCTTCGAATCTGCTCTGCAGCCAATCTGCTTCAGCTATTTGACACTTGGCCAATACTCGCAATGACGGAACCTCAATTTCGATAGATAGAACGGCCTCCATCCCATAAACTAATGAATACGGAGTCGCCCCAGTGGAAGTTCTAATTGACGTCCGGTAGCCCCACAGAGCAAATGGCAGCTTATCTGGCCAGTCTCGGTAGGTTCCCACCATTTTCTGCAAAATATGTTTGATGTTCTTGTTGGCGGTCTCAACCGCTCCGTTGGTCTGCGGCCGATATGTGGATGACTTATGAAAAGCCACGTTGTATTTCTCTAACAAGTCAATCACTTCCTTCTTGAAGTGGGAACCATTGTCTGAAATGATCTCGTTCGGGACCCCGTAGCGACAGATGATGTTGTTTCTGATGAACTTTGCAACATGTGAAGCCTTCAACATCACATAAGATTGGGCCTCAATCCACTTTGTAAAATAATCTATCGCGACCAGGATGAACTCATGCCCATTCGAACCCTTCGGAGTGACAGCCCCGATCACATCGATTCCCCAAACTAAAAATGGCCATGGTGAAGTCATATTGTACAGCTTCGACGACGGGATATTCATGCGGTTTGCATGGATCTAACATTTGTGGCATCGCCGAACAAAACCGATACAATCCTCCTCCATGGTGGACCAGTAGTAACCCTGTCTGAGGATCTTCTGGGCTAACATCACCCCATTCATATGCGCTCCACACTCTCCTCCATGGATGGCCTCCATCAGTTGCTTCGATTCTTCAGCCTCAACACATAGCTTGTGCATTTCCAGATGACCTCTCTTATACAGTTTTCCCCCACATATGACGAACTGCGCAGCCATTCTTCTGATTGCCCTCTTATCTTTGGCATTTACCCCTGGTGGATATGCTTCTTTCTCCAAGAAGTTCCAGACATCGTGATACCAGGGGTTTTTATCTTGAACCTCTTCTATGGCAACAATAGACTTGTAAGCTGGCACAAACTTATGGTCAATGATGATCGGACGCGTCCGGACTCCAAAAGGGATGTCTATCATGGAAGATAGAGTTGCTAGTCAATCTGCGAACCTGTTATTTTCTCTTAGTAGATGAGCGAAGTTCAGCTTCTCAAGCCGAGGAATGAGCAAGTCCAAGGTCTGATGGTACATTATCATTTTTTCTTCTTTAACTTTCCAATCTCTCTTATCTTGGGATACAACAAGGTTCGAGTCCCCGATGACGTCCAACCGTTTTGCCCCTAGTTCTAGGGCTGCTTCTAAACTAGCAATGCATGCTTCATGCTCTGCTTCGTTGTTCGAGACTTTGAACCGAAGTTTAAATGCTAAAGGGATACGGAAATTGTCGGGTGCTATTAGCAACACCCCTATCCCATACCCATAATGGTTTGACGCTCCGTCAAAGTACATCGTCCAAGTTTCGTCTTCGATATGCAAAATGGCCTCATCTGGGAATAAGTACTCAACTGCTTCATCTCCTTCCACTGGATGATCAGTTAAGAACTCCGCTACCGCTCTTCCCTTGACTGACTTGCGTGTCACATATTTCAGATTGAATTCGGAAAGCAAAAGCAACCAACGAGCTAGCCTACCCGTAAGTGCCGGTTTCTCGAAGAGATATTTGATGGGATCTAATCTTGAAACCAACATTACAGAGTGAGCTAACAGGTAGTGTCACAGCTTCTTGGTAGCCCATACCAAGGCTAAGCAAGCCTTTTCCAACGGTGTGTAGCGGGTTTCATACTCCAGCATCTTCTTGCTCAGATAGTAGATAGCCCTCTCCACCTTGTCCTCAGACTCTTGTGTGAGCATGCAGCCCGTTGTAGTCTCAGTTACTGAAAGATACAAAATCAACGGTTTCCCCGGCTCGGGCGGTGACAACACGGGTGGGTTCTGTAAATATTCTTTGATCTGTTCAAAAGCAGCTTGGCATCAGCCGTCCCATTGGAACTTCTTTCCTTTCTTCAGGAGACCAAAAAATGGTTTACAAGTCAAGGTTAATTTTGAAATAAACCGTCTTATGAATTGCACTTTACCCAGAAAGCCTCGCACCTCCTTTTTAGTCCTTGGTGGTAGCATTTCTAAGATGGCCTTGATTTTGGAAGGGTCGACTTCGATACCTCTTTGTGTAATCAGAAACCCCAACATTTTCCCTACTGTAACACCGAACGTACACTTTTGAGGATTCAGCTGCAACCGAAATTCTCTGATCCTTTGGAAGGACTTTTGCAAGGCGGTGTAGTGGCCCTCTCTTTCTTTGGACTTGACAATCATGTTGTCTACATACACCTTAACCTCTTTGTGGATTATGTCATGCAATATTGTAGTCGCGGCCCGTTGATATGTAGCTCCAGCGTTCTTCAACCCAAATGGCATCACCCTGTAACAGTAAGTCCCCCACGGGGTGGTGAAAGCAGTCTTCTCCTGATCTTCAGGTGCCATTACTATCTGATTATAGCCCGAGAATCCATCCATGAATGAAAGCAAAGCATGCCCCACTGTGAAGTCCACTAACTCATCAATATGCGGCAAGGGAAAGTCGTCCTTCGGACTAGCTCTGTTCAAATCCCTGAAATCCACGCATACACGGATCTTGCCATCCTTCTTCGGCACCGGAACAATATTGGCCAACCAAGTTGGGTATTCGGATACCAACAGGAACCCTGCGTCAATTTGCTTGGTGACCTTTTCTTTAATCTTGAGGGCCCAGTCCAGGTGGATCCTTCTAAGTTTCTGTTTAATGGGTCAGGCCTCAGGGTCAAGAGGGATCCGGTGCTGTACAATCTCAGGATCGATTCCAGGCATGTCTTCGTAGGACCATGTGAAAACATCTTTGAAATCTTTTAATAAAGCGACTAAGCACTCGCATTCCTCCGAAGACAATGTGGACCCGATCTGGATCAGCCGCGAGTCCTCCTCAGTACCCACATTAACTGTAGTGATTTCATCAACCAGGGGTTTAACAAATCTCTCATGCTCTTGATCAATTAAGCGCTGTAAAACCGGAGGAATTTCTTCCTCGTCGTTTTCATCAAAATATTTAAAGTCCTGATTAATGCAATAAATCAAAGGCACAGAAAAGTAATCAAAAGCCACAGCCATTCCATTCTCATTAAGCATTTCCAAATCGTCCGATTCTACTGTTACAACAGACTCAAAAGAGAAAGAAAAAGACGACCTAGACAGGACTGTGGCATCCGGGTTATCACCCCCAGGAATACCGGACTCAGACTCAGACGAGCTGGAACCGGATTCCGACTCTACAGACTCGGTGGAATCAGATTTCAGCTCACTACCTGACCCGGTGCTGCTTGACAAAAATCCCTCCTCGTACTGCCAGATGAGAGAGGGTGTGATGGATGCATCCAAAATGCTCAACGGTGGGCTCGCAGCCGCTTCATTCGCGATCATGCATACTGAGAAGTTATCCCCCAAGCACTTCTGTTCAATCGGAGGATCTGAAAGTAGACATGCCAATGCTACCCCCATTTCAATTTCAGCGCTCTCGAAATCCACTTCCTTATGCTGCTCAACCTCAGCTGATGGGTCTGTCTGTTCTTTGGCAACGTCATCCCCGGATAACTGCTGGTCGAAGAAGATCTCAAAACCCAGCAGGCGCTTCCTCTCGGCATTCAGCCATGGCTCTGGGAAGCTACAAAATTGAAAGTCCTCCCCCTCTCAGACGAATCGTCCGTTTAGGGTACCCTGGATGGGTCGATGTATCAACTCGAAAGGCTTTCCCGCTGTAGCAACCCCATTTTTGACCGTCCTCAAGACTTGGACGTCATCGTTTGAACACTCGGTGATCATCCATGTTTGTGTTTCGTTTTGAGTTCCCGGAGGTCTCGGCTACGCACCTTGCCTCAAGATCTCTCAACTCGACTATTCTGTGTTTGGTTTTGCACCAAACACTTGTGTTTTTGCTTCTGAGGGTAGAGAGTAGCTTGTTAGCTACCCCTGACACCCACCGGCCTTGGCTTGAGGCCACCGGCCATGTTTTGAGGCTACCGGCCATTGGTGAATTATACCATTGGCCGGTCGGCACTTAGTGTGGCCGGCCGGCCATCTTTTTGGCCGGTGACCTCCTTTTCCAGTCGGTAGCACCTTTTTACCTTTTTCAGGCATGGTGCATGCTAGCTGTGCCAGCTGGAATGCACTAACCCTGCCCCGGGGCATGCATGTGGCTGTTTTGCCCCTTTTGCACCCTTTTGGTCTAGCTTCTTGAGGAAGCTTGGACCTTTGTCTTAGCTTCCTCAAGAAGCTTGCTAGCTGTCCTAGCTTCCTTAGGAAGCCTTGCCCCCCTTGCCCCCTTTGACCCTTTTTTTTTTTGTTTAGCTTCTTTGAAAAGCCTCAAACCTTTGCTTTGTCTATATATAGAGCCCCCCTCCTCCATTGTTGAGGGTTGAACGAAAAAAACCAGAGCTTATACATATATTTTGATATACATCACACACTCTCTCTATATATATATATATATTTCCCTCTCTCTCCTTTTTTGTGTGTGTTTTGTGGCCTAAAAGTGTGTTTTGACCTTAGTTTTGCACTAAGACACACACCATCACACCTTGCTTTGACCTTGAGAGGCTTGGAGGGTTTCTTCTTGAGTTTTTGGACTGGTTTTGACCAAAAGAAGGAGGCTGCACCTGCTGTTCATCAAGGGTTCTTCAAGGGTAACCTTTTTACTTTAGATTCTCCAATCTTGCACTAGATTTTTGCCTATCTTGCATGTTGATTTAAGCTTTGTGTATAACTGAAAAAAGTCTTGTATTTTCATGCTTAAGATAATTCATTAACGTTGTTTTGTGGTTTGGGGTCGACCTCCCCCTCTTAGGCCTTGTTTGGCCCATTTGGTACTCTCTTGGTTAAGCTTTGATTACTCTTGTGCATTGGCCTTCTCACCACTAAAATCCAGTGGATTTTCAGTGGTGAAGAAGGAGTCTTGAGGTCTTGCATAGGGGAGGGACACCCCTCTCCCTTAGTCTCTCATTTTTACATATTCTTGGCTCATAAGGGTAGCATGCATGATTAGGTGTTCTTGGTCCCATTTCAGAGGTTTTTGTATGTTGTTAGGTCATAATATGCCTCTATTTTTGGTCAGATTCTTGGTCCCTTTCATGCTTAATACACTTGCTTTGTATTCCCTCATTTTGCCTAGAAGTGCATCATGTCATTAGATCACCATGCCCTCATGTTTTGACCTTGCTTTGTGAAGTTCTTCGTCATGTTTTACCATGCTTGAGGTCTGTTGGGTGTTGGTTTGGTAGTATTTGATATGTTTTGTATGACCCCTTTGCATTCTAGCATGTGGACATAGGGTGTGTGAGTCATTAACATGCATTGGCTAGGCTTTTTCAATGATTTGGAATCACTTCTTAGGTCATTTCAGTTCATGTTTCATGCTCACATGACTACATTTTGTTACACTTTCAATGTCTTGGATAGATGTGCTCTTATGCTCCATGTTTTGTCTTCATGCATGCCTCTTTGCTTGAATCATTTGGGATGCCATGTGTGTGGGTTTTGGGGCTCATTCTAACATGCCATGGCACTGATTTCGTGGGTCCAATGTCCATGTTTGCCTTCTTTTCGTATGCTTGAAAGTTGGCCATCATGCCCTAGTCTTAGGCCCATTGGTTTGCATGCTTGTCTTGCATGTTAGCATCATCATTTTAGTACCTTTGGCCACTGTTTTGGGGTGTGGCTGAGGTTCCTCCATCCTAGTGTAAGTCCATGCATTTGTACATTTGTGTCTTGTAGTATCATCATCACATTGCATGATTATTACATCCTTGTAGTTGATGCATTATCACATGATTATCATTTTGCTTAGTTGTCTATCTATGGTAGCGTTGTAACATTGGACTCCTAGCACATTGCATATTTGCATGATTGGTTGGTATTTGCATTTGGCATGCTTTGCTAGCTTGAGGCATTTTGCATAATGGAGTCATAGTTGCATACATACATTGCATTGTTTGGTTTGGGGTGTCAAACCAAACATGAGAATTGAGGTGCATTTGTATTCAAAGTGACGTAACGTGCCTCGGTCCTCGGTCGCCGACGCCCTTGACATCAATATGATAGGGTGTTAGTACTCATCTCTTTTGTTGCATTCATTTACATTGACTTGCAAACTTGGCCTCTTAGGCCATCATGCATAATTGATGGCCCGAGGGTCGAGGGTCATGCTCCCTTGAGTCCATTGCATGATAGGGAGTGTGATCATGCTTACATTTGCTTAAAAATTCTATGCCATACACTACTTGCCCTCTGTTACTGTCAAAACTAGTTTCTGCAGGAAGCTTTGGCCGGCCGGCCATCTCTAGTGCCGACCAGCCATCCATCAATGGCCGATAACTTCATCAGTGGCCGGTGACTATCTCCTGTAGCCGGTGGCCATTCCTCCTGGCCGGTGATGCTCTACAGTCCTCAGAGAACCTATCCTGAGACTTGTGCAGTCTTCAGAGGAGTTAGACAGTGTAAACAGAGGCAGCAATGCTATGGCAGCGAGTTTCTGAGCAAGGCGGATCGAGCATGCATCATCCACTTATTCTGAGGCAGGGCTGCAGCCACCTTCCTTTTTGCATTTAATTTGTTAATTAATTAGAAGTTTTGTAATAATTAATTTAGTGTTATTTATTCGGACTGTAATATTTATTCGGACCCTCCGAGCGAGGGCAATTGTGTAATAAGTGTGCGTGAGTGTGTGTATGTCTTCCAACCTCACGTCTTTCTTCCCTTTTATTTACTAGCTTTCGATAGTTAGTCTAGGGCATGTTTCAATTAGCATACAGTATGATAGCATGTTTGTATCCATTCATTCGTTTTGCATGCACCAGGCTCGGTACATCATGCTAACTGCATTTGTATTTCAATTCCAAGTTGAGTACTTGTTATTTGCAGCATTTCATATGCCATCTTTAGGATAACCGAGCCAATTTTAGTTACATTTTGCATGTGTTGCATTAGCCATCTTAACATGAACTAGGATCATGCATATGATTGCTAACTAGTTTCTATTTTGGCTTGGAGTACTAGGTGAGCTTTTTATGCTTTAGCATACCGCATGCGTGTGAGTGCTGCCGTAATAGCATGATTACCATGAGGCTAGCTGCTTATGTGATATAACTGCTTGAATGCCTGTGGATGGAGGTCGAATTACCTAAATTGAAGTAATGCATCAAAACTGTGAGTTTTAAGCCCACTCGAGGGTGGCAAAACCATTTTCAAAACAAACATGAAATGTTTTGTCCCAATTCAGGCGATTTAGTCTATACTTGTTTGCTGCGCGCATAACATAGTAATTCTAGGCTAATAACCGGAATAAGAGCATATAATGTTTTCAAAACAAGATATCACGGTTAGTAGAGGCCAATCTTTGATCGGGCGAGAGGGGGTGCTCATAGCTGACCTTCCCCAATCGTACCCAAGTTCTCAAGCTGAGGCAACTTTGGTGATGACGGACACGTGGCCTTTGGCACCGAGTCAGGGTTTCCTAAATTCCCCCAAAATAAAATATTTAGGTGGCGACTCTGTATCTGGCAAAGCAGTCCATGTTTGGCACTTCTTTTCTAAAAATTTGTTTTCTCAAAACGATTTTCCGGATTTGGACTCTTTGGTACAGATTTAGAACCGTGACACAAATTGAGTCTGAACTATAGTGAGGCCCAAGGGCGCGTCTATAGTTTCTGGCGACTCTGATAGGGACTTAGAGAGCTTGACTCGAACTCGTGATATCCTGTTTTGATTTCGCTTATGTGTCTCTTTGCATTGCATGTGCATTGGTGCGCCTAGGACACCGTGTTGGCCATCTGCTATTCCTGAGTGGTTTGCCAGAGGCTCGCTTCGAGAAGCATGCCATAAGGCTGACCGGTTGCGGGCTCTACCAGTATGGGAACACAAACCCCGGTTTTACCGGGGCACCCTTTTTCGACCATTCGACCTAGTGCATATTCGGAATCCATAGTGACCATTCCAAACTAGGACAGGTTGCTTACCGGATGTTAGGTTATTTGAAACCACTGTGTGCATAGTGAAACCCTAGCTCCTGACAAAATAGGACAGGGAAACCCTACCCCAACATAGGGGTGTTTTGGCTCTCTTTTACTTGCTATGTGCTTCTACAATGTATCTCTATAGGGGAATATGTATGTCAGTTTGTAAGATTGGACATCAGGCCTATGGGCACCAGTGTTTTGAGGATCAGTTATCTGTGGATATCGGATTCAGATTTGGGGGCAATAATTCAAGAAACAGTGATCAGCGATTGAGGAACAGTGTATTCAGCTTATTAGCAGGATGTTGTGATACCCAACTATGCGCTGCGTATTTATTTTACGTCGTTACGCCGTCCATTTGTCTGTTTATTTATTTCCTTATACGCTTTATTTATCTTCTTGCTAGGTAGTTGAGCACAATTGCTTCTGACCAAGTAGATATTCCCCATGCACTCTGGACTAGAGGTCGTCGACTCCATCGATCTGAGGATCTGGTAGACGGACAACCAGTGTACCACTCTCTACCCCCGGTTACTAGACGGAGGGCAATTAGGTAGACGGCATTAGTTCAACAGTCAGTTCAGAGGGCCTTATCTACCCCACCCGAGTACAGTAGAGATTAGGGTTCTGTTTCACCTACAGAGAGGGAATATATACCAGCAATTCAATCAGATCAGAATAGTATGGCCAGCTTATAGGAGACGGTGCGCCAGCTTCAGGAGAGCATGAAAATTATGCAGCAAGATGCCGTCCGACAGGCATAGTTCACCAAACAACAGGCCACAGTTATGACTGAACAAGCAGAGTTAATTGTGAGGCTACAACAGCAAACTGGAGCATCTACTTCGCAACAAGCTCCTCCCCCGCCAGGAGTTCCAACCCTTGGGGAGACAACTAATGTTCAGAATGATACAGGCATTCCCACAGGACTGCCTCCACCCCCGATCCTACCCCCAATCCCACCCCAATTATCCAAAACACCCACCAACCTACCGGATTCTCCCTTTGAGTTCGAGACAGATCCCACAGCACTGAAGTTGAGCAAGCTTGAAAAGCTGTTCAAAAGATCCTAGGGAGTCAAGACCATCCCTGACATTGAAGATAGATATACCGACACAGCTGTGATGCTGCCTAACAGATTCAAAATGCCTCATATCGACCGATTTGATGGATCTGAGGACCCCATGGTGCACCTGAGGTTGTTTTTAGACATTTTAAGGCCGATGGGCCTCACCAGACTGCAGAAGCTGTCTTTATTCAGCCGGACCCTGTCGGGTGTGGCGGCAATATGGTATGCCAAGTTAGAAGATGATGTCAAGAGAAATTGGGACGAGATGGCTGAGGCCTTCATTGCGCAATACTCATACAATACACAAATCGAGATTACGACCCGTGATCTCGAAACAACAAGGCAAGAGCCTAAGGAGAGTTTCTCAGAATTCGTGACCAGATGGAGGGCCAAGGCTTCGATGATGACCTTAAGGCCCATAGACAAAGATCAGATTCGGATGATTGTGCGCAATCTTCAGCCGAAGTTAATGCAGAAGATGATTGTACTCCCCTTTCCTACCTTTTCCGATCTACATGAAATGGGGGTACAGATTGAGGATGCCTTGAAGTAAGGCTTAATTGATAATGACTGGGAGCAACCCTGAAGAACTTTCAATCGCAACAACAATGCGGGCCCGAGCGGCACTACAGCTACAAGAGCCTCCGAAGTGAGTATGGTCACTACCAACCTCCCTCCAAGAACCATGGCAGCCACACCATTCTCCGGCGCGTCCGGAAGCCATCCACAAACAGCCAAATACCCATCCAAAAATACAAGAACCTTCGCTCCACTGTATATGCCCCTGTCCAAAGCTCTGGGGGTTTTAATCAGAAAAGGGCACTTGAAGCCCCTAGAGTCGTGGCCATTACCGGAAAAACTTCCACATACCCACAATCCAGCCAAGTATTGCGAATTTCACCAACAGCACGGTTATGACATCGACCTATGCTACCGATTGCGTCATGAGATTCAAGATCTCATCGATAACGGGGTGATTATGCCTCCCGAGAAACCCAATGTTACAACAAACCCTCTCCCCACACACAACCAAGCTCCACCTCTCAAAAGAATCAACTTCATCCAGGCTAGGGTCGTGTCTTACGATCCTAGCATCTATATCACTCTTTCCCACTTGCCTAAGCCGAAGGTACTCCTCCTGATTGCACCGACTTGTGCATGATGGACATTTCCATAACCCAACCTAAGCCAATGGTGGTAACTGTCGAAGACAGAAGAAGGGAGATTTCAGAGGAGAAGGGGGTTTTTGAGCTAGAGTTTGAGAAATCTGGGAGTTCTGTTGAGAAAGTGTACAGTCCGAACGACTACATTTCGTCAGTAGGCCAGGATGGGCCAGATGTGGAATTGCCAACAGAGAGAGAGCTGTGCACAATCCAAGAGGATGGTTTGGGATAGAGGACAGATAATCTGACGGCTGTAGTAGAGGACCTTGCCAATCTCCAGCTTTATAGTGACCAAGATCCGGGGGACGCAACAGTCAACTGGTTCGATTATGAGGAATCGACAGAGGCTACTGGGTGGTTGGATGGTCAACCGGATGTGGTGGAAGAATGCCAACCAAAACAAGGGGTAGGAATGTCGGTGATGGCCGAAAGGGTCGAAGAACAGAGTACGTCACCGGAAAGCGCCAGTGTCAAGAATTTTGCTCAGGATTGAAGCATTTTGAACACAGGAATTATTGAACAGCCAGCTGTATTGACACAGTCGAAACAGGAAAGATTTGAAGATTCTGAGAGAATCAGGAAGGCAAAGGCCCATGTGGGGACTGAAACTGCTATGAACACAGAAATAGAAAATGCTGCGAGCATAGGGATGGAAGGTACCGCGAGTATGAGAACAGTCATACCAAAGCTGGACAAGTGTCTGTCGGCTGCGGATGGAATGTGGTGGGAGGACGATGACTTGTGTCTTGCCCACACGGATGAAGATTGGGGAAACAACCAACCCGACGACACCTGGTACATTGGAGAAGTTGACCATATGACAAGGAGCGGGCGGTACTTCAAACCCCCGCACCTAGATCAACCAGAGGCCTCTGGGAAAGACAGGGAGGCTGAGAAACAGAAGGAGAAACAACTTGAAGAGGAGGCTGTACTCAAACAGTTAAAAAAGATACAAGCAGACATCTCCATCTGGGGACTGCTTATGGCATCACGAGTGCACAGACAGACTATCTTATCGGCCATGGACAAGGCCAAGCTTTCGATATAAACCACGCCAGAACAGCTGGTGGGATTAGTCTTTCAGGGAGGATCTACCCCGACGCTAACTTTTTCGGACAAAGAATTGCCGCCCGAGGGGGCAAACCACAACAAGCCACTCTACATCTCTGTGGAGTGTAAGAATAAATGGATATCGGTGGTTCTTGTTGATACCGGATCTGTCATTAATGTCTGCCCAGCTAGGACGACATATGCAATCGGTTTGAAGACTGTGGACTTTATACCGACAGCTCAGGTGATCCGGGCATACGACAACACGAGCAGAGAAGTCATAGGGACGGTAAAAATTCAGACCAAGGTTGGACCGGGACAGCATGAGATAGATTTCCATGTCTTAGAGGTTCCTGCAACTTTCAACCTGCTCTTGGGGCGGCCGTGGTTGCATCAGGTAAAGGCGGTGTCGTCCACCTTGCATCAAATGATGAAATACCGCCATGGGAAGGGAGTAGCCATTGTCTTTGGAAATTCATCGATTCATCCACCACCGGAGGTATCTACGCCTGTTCTAGAAATTGAGCATGGTATGGAGGATGTGTTCATATCAGGTTTCACCCTGGCTGAGGCTCGGGTTGTACAGAACATCATGGCTACTAACGAGGGGATATATGTCAGTGCTCAGGCAGTATACCTCATGAACAAGTTCCAACACATCCCCGGGATGGGATTGGGAAAGAGTGGCCGGAAGGGCGTCGCAGCATTGGCCGAGGTACCACACAACCCACACACCTTTGGCTTGGGTTATCTGCCCACCAAAGAGGATTGGATAAGGAAGGGAAAGGAAATGGCCGGGAGAGCCAGAGCGAAGCAGGCTGGGAAGCCTTTTGAGCTGATGCATAGGCCCATTCAGGGTACCCTAAACGGACGCTTCGTCCGGGAGGGGGAGGACTTTCCATTCTGTGGCTTCCCAGAGCCGTGGCTGAATGCCGAGAGGAGGTGTGTGCCGGGGTTCGAGATCTTCTTCGACCTGCAATTACCTGGGGATGATGTTGCCGAAGAGCAGATAGACCCGACAGTTGAGGTTGAACATATCAAGGAAATGGAGTCTGAGGACATTGAGATTGAAATAGGGGTAGCACTGGCATGTCTACTTTCAGATCCTCCGATCGTACAGAAGTGCTTGGGGGATAATTCCTCGGTGTCCATGATCGGGAATGAAACGGCTGCAGGCCTACCATCAACTATTTTGGATGCATCCATCGCACCCTCTCTCGTTTGGTAGTACGAAGAAGGGTTTTTGTCAAACAGCACCGGGTCAAGTAGTGAGCCGGAATCTGATTCCACCAAGTCTTGTGAGTCGGAATCAGGTTCCAGCTCAACTGAGTCTGAGTCCGGTATTCCTGGGGGTGATAACCCAGATGCCATAGTCCTGTCCAGGTTGTCTTTTTCTTTCTCTTTTGAGTCTGTTGTAACAGAAGAATCGGACGGTTTAGAAGTACATAATGAGAACGATATGGATGTGGTTTCTGAGTACTTTTCTGTGCCTTTGATTTATTGCTTGAATTAGGACTTTCAAAATTTTGACAAAAACGACGAGGAAGAAATTCCTCCGGTTTTGCAACGATTAATTGATCAAGAGCAGGAAAGATTTGTTAAACCTTTAGTTAATGAAATCACTACTGTGAATATTAGTACTGAGAAGGACCCGCGGCTGGTTCAGATTGGGTCCACGTTGTCTTCGAAGGAACGCGAGCGCTTAGTCGCTTTATTAAAAGATTTCAAAGATGTTTTCGCGTGGTCCTACGAAGACATGCCTGGAATCGATCCTGAGATTGTACAGCACCGGATCCCTCTTGACCCTGAGGCCCGACCTATCAAATAGAAACTCAGAAGGATCCGCCCTGACTGGGCTATCAAAATTAAGGAAAAGGTCACCAAGCAAATCGATGCAAGCTTCTTGTTAGTGTCCGAATACCCGACTTGGTTGGCCAACATTGTTCAAGTGCCGAAGAAAGATGGCAGAATTCGAGTATGCGTGGATTTCAGGGATTTGAACAAAGCTAGTCTGAAGGACGACTTTCCCTTGCCATATATTGATGAGTTAGTGGATTTCACAACGAGGCATGCTTTACTTTTGTTTATGGATGGCTTCTCAGGCTACAATGAGATAGTGATGGCGCCTGAAGACCGGGAAAAGACTGCCTTCACCACCCCGCGGGGGACTTACTACTACAGAGTGATGCCGTTTGAGCTGAAGAATGCTGGAGCTACATATCAACGGGCCACGACCACGATATTACATGACATGATCCACAAAGAGGTCGAGGTGTACGTGGACGACATGATTGTCAAGTCCAAAGAAAGAGAGGGCCACTACGCCACCTTGCAAAAGTTCTTCCAAAGGATCAGAGAATTTCGATTGTGGCTGAATCCTCAGAAGTGTACATTTGGTGTTACAGCAGGGAAAATGCTGGGGTTTCTGATTACACAAAGGGGCATCGAAGTCGACTCTTCCAAAATCAAGGCCATCCTAGAAATGCCACCACCAAGGACTGAAAAGGAGGTGAGAGGCTTTCCGGGTAAAGTGCAATTCATAAGATGGTTTATCTCAAAATTAACCTTGACTTGTGAACCACTTTTTGGTCTTCTGAAGAAAGGAAAGAAATTCCAATGGGACAGCCGATGCCAAGCTGCTTTTGAACAGATCAAGAAATACATACAGAACCCACCTGTGTTGTCACCACTAGAACCAGGGAGACCGTTGATATTGTACCTTTCAGTGACTGAAACTACAATGGGCTATATGTTCGCGCAGGAATCAGAGGACAAGGTGGAGAAGGCCATTTACTATCTGAGCAAGAAGATGTTGGAGTATGAAACTCGTTACACACCGTTGGAGAAGGCTTTCTTAGCCCTGGTATGGGCTACCAGGAAGCTGCGGCACTTCTTGTTAGCTCACTCTGTAATGTTGGTTTCACGACTGGATCCCATCAAATATCTTTTCGAGAAACCGGCACTTACGGGTAGGCTAGCTCGTTGGTTGCTTTTGCTTTCTCAATTTGATCTGAAATATGTAACACGCAAGTCAGTCAAGGGAAGAGCGGTGCCAGACTTCCTAGCTGATCATCCTGTAGAAGGGGGTGAAGCAGTTGAGTACTTATTTCCAGTCGAGGCCATCTTGCATATTGACAATGAAACTTGGACGATGTACTTTGACGGAGCATCAAACCAGTACGGATATGGGATAGGAGTGTTGTTGATAGCACCTGACAATTCCCGTATCCCTCTAGCATTCAAACTCCGGTTCAAAGTCTCGAACAACAAAGCAGAATATGAGGCATGCATTGCCGGTCTAGAAGCAGCCCTGGAACTAGGGGCAAAACGGCTGGATGTCATTGGGGACTCCAACCTTGTTGTGTCTCAAGCAAAAGGGGACTGGAAAGTCAAGGAAGAAAAGATGATAATGTACCGCCAGGCCTTAATTTGTTAATTCCTCGGTTTGAGAAGCTAAACTTTGCTCATCTAGCAAGAGAGAACAACAGATTCGCAGATTCACTAGCAACTCTATCTTCCATGATAGACATCCCGTTTGGAGTCCGGATGCGTCCCGTCATCATTGACTAGAGGTTCGTGCCAACATATGAATCAATTGCTGCTATAGATGAGGCTCAGGACGATAACCCCTGGTATTACGACATTTGGAACTTCCTGGAGAAAGAGACGTATCTACCAGGGGCAAATGCCAAGGATAAAAGGGCAATCAGAAGAATGGCCGTTCAGTTCCTCATCTGCAGGGGTGAGCTATACAAGAGAGGTCATCTGGGAATGCATAAGCTGTGTGTAGAAGCTGAAGAATCGAGGCGCCTGATGGAGGCCATCCATGGAGGAGAATGTGGTGCACATATGAACGGGGTAATGTTGGCTTGGAAGATCCTCAGACAGGGTTACTACTGGTCTACCATGGAGGAGGATTGTATCGGCTTTGTTTGACGATGCCATAAATGTCAGATCCATGCAAACCGCATGAATATTCCGCCATCAAAGCTGTACAACATGACTTCGCCATGGTCATTTTCAGTTTGGGGAATCGATGTGATCAGGGCTGTCACTCCGAATGGGTCTAATGGGCATGATTTCATCCTAGTCGCGATAGATTACTTTACAAAGTGAGTCGAGGCCCAATCTTATGCAGTGTTGAAGGCTTCACATGTCGCAAAATTCATCAGAAACAACATCATCTGTCGTTATGGAGTCCCAAATGAGATCATTTCAGATAACGGTTGCCACTTCAAGAAAGAAGTGATTGATTTGTTGAAAAAATACAATGTGGCTTTTCATAAGTCATCCATATCCCGGTCGCAAACCAATGGAGCGGTTGAAGCCGCCAACAAGAACATCAAACACATACTGCAAAAGATGGTGGAAACCTATCGAGACTAGCCAGATAAGTTGTCGTTTGCTCTGTGGGGCTACTGGACTTCAATCAGAACTTCTACTAGGGCGACTCCGTATTCATTGGTTTATGGGATGGAGGCCGTTCTACCTATTGAAATTGAGGTCCTGTCTTTGCGAGTATTGGCTGAGTGCTAGATAGCCGAAGTAGATTGGCAACAGAGCAGATTTGAGGAACTCATGCTCTTTGATGAGAGGAGATTGAAAACACTGTACCATGTTCAAGGTTATCAGCGCAGAATTGCCCAGGCTTTCAATAAGAAAGTTAAGTCCAGAAATTTACAGGACGGGATTTAGTACTCAAGGACAACCGAGCTCCCATCCACGACCCAAGGGGCAAGTTCAGACCCAATTGGACTGGTCCCTACATCATCAAAGCTATCTAGTTAGGTGGAGCTGTGGTTCTGATGGACCTAGATGGCCTAGAGTTCTCACAACCGATCAATATGGACAAGTTGAAGAAATATTACCCCTGAGAGGCTCGCTAGGCCGAAAACCTGAAAGGGCGACCTAGGCAAATGTTAGAGCATAGAAAATTGGAAAATATAAAAACTGAGCTCGCAAGGTTGAAAACCCGCAAAAGGCGGCCTTGGCAAAAGTTAGAGCGTAAAAGGAGAGTGAAAATACTCGAGTGAACCCAAGCCTGAACTACGTAAGACTTGATTCCCATCTTTGGGATACGTAGGCAACTCCGTCTTGGAGTTCAGCCACAAACTTTTCCTCGATCAACTTTGTCCATTTGATCATCTCTACCATCTTTGTCTATTCAGCATGCAAGAGTTCAGTTACGATCTCCGGTGCAGTGTTTTTCAGACTAGGGGCAACTTTCCATTGCTATGCAGTGCCGCAGTACTATTCAGACTAGGGGCAACTTTCCAGTTGTTGGAATCTGGGGTTGTACATCTTAGTGACAGATCTCAGGCGTGTCCAGTTCTGATCCATACCGAAAATGGTTTTGAAAATTTTTAATAGAAGTTGACTTTGTTCAAATTAATCTTTTTACAACTAAGACCATTTCTGGACCAAAACGGGAAATTTTCAGTACCACAACCCTCAATTTCATTGATTTCAATACAGAGTTCTCCTGCTCTTGCATACAAATTGAAGTTGCTTTTTATTACATTCATAAGGAAAAACTTGAAAGTACTAATAAAGCAGTAATTCTAGGGCATAGATAAGTCAGGTGTCCCTGCGCCCCCTCCCCGAGCTGGTCGAAGCCTCTGGTGCCAAGCTGGGCCCAATCTATGCCTCATCATTAAGCCAATCTATGCACTCATCAGACAAAGTGCAACTGAAAGTGGGAGCAGAGGCCAGGAGCTCTCTAGTCCTCCATGCTGTCATATATCGGGCAAGCTGTCCGCCTCGAATCGGGAATATAGCCGGATACTCTATCCCCTTTGGTGGACAAGTCTGATCATGACCAAACTGGCGCTGGAACCGGAATAGGAAGTAGAACACACAGTGAGTCAAGCCAATCAGCTGAATTCCAAGTTGGCGGGTCATGCTATAGCCCATTGCCGGTAGATTAAGCCAAGGGCACCTCCAAGCAATGCGGTCTGCGGACAAGCTGCACATCCAGTCGAAACACCAACCCTTATCAAGGGCATCGACTAGGCGTTGCCTGAAGAAGTAACCGCAGCTGAGTAAGCTGGGCAAGAGTCCACAACCTGCAACTTGTCCATCAACCACACCTGAGGAGGGATGAAAAATGAGAGAATAAAGAATAGAGAGATGTACGATGAGAGAAAATTAAGAAAAGGGTTTTGTGAGAAAAACCGAGCTTGAGGGCCGAGTGATGTGAGCAAAACATATGTGAGATTGGATGGGAAACATTACTTGCAGCAATAGTGGACTTCCCGCAAATTAGGTCGTTTCGCGGCGATAGAAAGCATCTAAGCCCATCAACGTCTCAGCCAGAGTCATGGCGTTGCAACTCTTACCCTCTTTCAAACCTTGGGCAACCTCGATCAACCGAATGCTAGATCCTCCGAAGCCTGAGGCAAGTAAGAAATGAGATAGCATGCACAAACAAAGTGCGTGTTGCCGAAAACCTTGCCAATGACGGTCGCCGCGGTCACCGGCATCAGAAAAACGGAAAATCAAACTCAGAATATCCAACATTCCGTCACAAATCAAAGATCTAGCGTCGGGTATTGAGAGCCCACACATTTGTCCTGGCTTAGGCATGGCCAAAACGAAGTTGGGGCAGGATCTCTTTGTTGCGCTCGGACTCCATTAAAGCTTGAAAATCTTCAAAGGTAGGACATACCTCTTGCCCGCCAAAGCTAAAAACATGTGTTACCGGGTTCCAAAACCTTGCCGCAACATGGAGAAACGGAAGGTGCAGCGGAGTACGACTCAAAGTGAATAGTGCATTTATACCGAAGCCCCGAAAATTCAGCTTTTCCGAGCCATCCAAGTTGTTAATCCAAGTTGTGAGATTTTGGGCAAGAAACTCTTCCATTGAGAGCAAATCAGTGTTGAATTGAGAAAAACCACGAAGCTGAGACCTTTTGTAGAAGATAAAGTTGAGTGGAGGACATATGTCAGCATTTTGCTGGTTCTGGCAATTTATGGCCAGCCGGCTAAATATAGTGCCGACCGACCACCACTTTTGGCCGATTGATCAAAGGTTCTAGCCGATGGCCTTTACCCCTGGCCGGTGGTCTTCCTCCTTGTTCTCTGAGTTGTTTATGCTGAGGATTGGGGAATGCCATCACTTCCAATACCCTCCGGTGATCGATTCTTGCGGAGTCACGCTTATTTGCTTATCAAGTTGTTGTACATTTGCTTATCGAGTTGTATTTCACTCTCTTTAAGTCTTTGGTTTGATTATCAAATTGTACTCACACTTGGTTGGTTATGTCGAGTCTCTCTGTTTTGCTTATCGAGTTGTAAATTGGTTCACTACCTGATTATTACGATGCGAATGCTCTATTTTCAAACAAATTTCATTCACATTGTTATGTGATGCCATGCCATGCGATGCATAGAACATGCAAATGTAACACCTTTTGAACAAAATAGCGGTTTCATTTCCATCATGTACTTTGCAAAAATACGTAGTTTTTATAAAACCTGCCTGAGGCAGCACAATGTGCTTAAACTACCAGTAAAAAGGAAAATAAAGCAAAAAGAAGGAGCAAGGCAACAAAGTATTAGGGTTGATACCAGTAGCCCCTCCCTTGTGGTCAATACATCTCTCGCGCCCTTGTTTGGATCAATCACTACAACAAAAAAGGGTTTTTACGGCGCACAATGCACGCCGTAAAAACCCTTCTACGACGTGCAGGCGCGCGTCATATTATGACCAGTCATGAAAAGTCATTCACTTTCAACGACATGCTTCGTACGTCGTTAAAAACTATTTAACGACAGATTTTGTATGTCGTTATTACTTTTTCTACGACATGCTATAGTATGCCGTTAAAAACTATTTAACGACAAATTTTGTGCGTCGTCGTTACTTTTTCTATGACTACTTTTGCACACCGTTAATTGATGAGACAAATAACGACGCTGATTGCATGCCATAAAATATGTAATACGACGACTTATTATGTCTGCCGTAGAATATGTAATTTTTTTAAAAAAATATTTGACTAATTTTGTACAATTTAACAAATATTACAAACAAGCATTCACAAAACATCAATCAACAACCAAAATATTATTTGAAACATCAAAAAGAAACTATATTCATAAATTATAAACATTCAACAATCGTTTATACATTTCAAACATTCGAAAACTATATCCTTAAGTTCTAAACTGTACAAAAAGTTTAAGCCATCCAAAACTATGCATATCTAACTTTCTAAACATAAATTAAGAGATTATCTAAAACTACCAACAACAGTTCCTATAGCAGTTGCTGCTGCAGCTGTAGCAAATCCACTTGCTCCTATCACAAGGACGAGGGTGCCCAATGTATGTGTTAAGGCGCCTAAACCCGCGGCAATAGTTGAAGCAACTAGCCTTGTTGCATTTCTTGTCTACATGACAAAGAAAACTTCACATAAGTACAAAAACCAACAACTAATGGACAAAATATTACAAAAGTATAACAAACCATTTCACGAGACATTAAGGGTGCACAAGATCCCATGCTAAACAGAAATTTCACAAGACATTATATGCTCCCTGTGAGGCTGCTTGGTACCAGCTTATATGAATGATTACAAAAGTATAACAAACCATTTCACATGATAATGACTTGGATTGGAATTTACCACTAGCTTTTAGCCTGAGTGGTATGAGTATCATCTCTAAATCTGGGAGGTCAAGGTTCAACTCCTGATTGGACATATGTTGTGTATCTTACTAAAATACATATATAGAAATAAATAAATAATTAATTGATCTAGAATATATTAAAAAAAAAACAAATTAATACTTATTCTAGCAAGTATTAACAAAATCTTCTTTTTGTTCTGACACCATGCAATGCAGGAAAAATAGTGGCAAAGATTATCCACTAACTTTTGTTTCAAAATAGCAAACTTTACCTAGGTAAACCTACAAGGGAGGAAGCCCAGTAAGTATGCCTCCCTGTATCTTGAATTCATATTTATTTCATAGCCTGATTGGCAAGCTGCTACTCCCATCTAACACTTTATGGGATGGCTGATACAAAACTAGTTATTGCAAGGTTATGGGGACTAGTAGAAAGCCTAACAATACTTGCTCCTATATTATTTACAAATGTCTATTATTTCCATAACCCATACTTGCGAGGTTTCTGGCACAGCATTGACCACATTTCTCTAAAAATACCGTACTTTAAACCACAAAATAAGGGTAAGCAAAGATAAACATTTAGGTATTGACATAGAAATTATGTGAAAGCAGTGTATCCAATACCAAAGATTAGCAAGACTTAAAAATCTTTGCATGCGCACCTGCAGATCTGAGAATCACGCCTCCAAGAGGTAGCAGATTTCTTCGATCACCATCCACCTGAAAATTACTGATCATTACTTGTATCTTTACAACAACAAAAAATATAGCGCTCATAGAAGCAGGCCGATTGAGCCCAGTTTACTATATGTGAAGATCACAACCTTATTATAATTTTGTCTGCCATCCCGAGCCACAGAATCAACTGCACCAGGAACTGGATGTAACCCACCCACAGCCATAGTTGATGCACCTACAAACAATAACAATCCACCAAAAAAATCAGGTTGTAATGACATGCTATGCAGACCACCAACCATAAATGAAAAAATAGAAAAAATCAAGTTATAGGTGATTTCCAGACCTGGAATTGGAATATTAATTTTTGGTGCCTGTGCAACCACTCCATGTCGTGTTCCTCCTATAACAAATTCAACCTTTTGCTTCTTCTTCTTTTCTTGCTCCTTCCTCTTCATTTCACGCTTCATGTCAACCTCTACTTAAAAACATAGAAACCATGAGTGATTGGATTTTATGTTTAACAGAAATATAATAGCATTAGCAACAAATTAGACACTGTCAAATAAGGAAGTTCATGTAGAGCTGTACAAATTAATAAACTATGGCTGCACATGAACTATACTATTCATGAAATAGTTCAGGCTTTGCTCAGCAGAGGCAGATTCAAACTCATCAATTAGTGTTGATAAAAACAGAGCTAAGGCCATAAAAAAATAAAAATTAAAAAAAAACACCTCAACAAAGCATAAATTTAAAGAAGTGGCAATAATTGCAAATCAGTTGTCTCAAGTTGAAACCATCTTGGAGCTTCACATAGTCTAGTTTGTAGTTATTTTAGGATCTTACTATATGACTAGTGAGTTTTAGATTAGTCTGATAACTTAATAAGTCTTAAAGTCTATGAGCTTGACTCTTCCAATTCAATGGAGAAACTCGTTAGAAAATTTATGAATTTTTAAAACTCTCTTGAAATTGTGCAATGCAACTATAACCTTAGGTTGATTCCTAGAATATTCCTTTTCTTAACATTCTACACTTTTAACCTTTAAAATTCAAAACCATATCCATGTCAGGCTTATTTCCCCAGCCCAAAAATTCCTATATAGCACAACCCCAATCTCTTACCTACCACAATTACTCAACCCTAGGGTCTAAAAGAACATAAATGAACACTGTTACTACTCTCATGGTACTATTGTTCACAACCATTGGACAACCCCTAAACTTCATCTATCCTTTATTTCATTAATCCCTCAAAACTGTACCCTTCTATTATCACATAAAACCCCTAACAGTCAATATTTACCAAATTTCAACAGTAAAACCATATATTATTCAATCCTAGATAAAGACCACTGCTGCCAACACTAATTTTGGCATCAGACTTGTATTAGTACGAGTCAACTTGAAACAGACACATCAGTATTATCGAGACAATGTAATGCTCAAACTGAATTGAGTTTAAGCTTGGCCAAACAACTCTGATGAGCTAGGTCAAACAAGAGTATCTGCAATTCTATTGGAGTGGACATGGGCAACCTTGAAAAAGATGATGTTTTCAATAATAAAGTTTAAAAATGGATGAACAACCTTTAGTGATTTAGTTGTCCCAGAAGGACGGAAACAGAAAAGCTGTTCAAAGATTGCATCATGACCCGGTGTGAGGGTGACATCTACCTTCAATATATATTGACAAATAAATTTTATCAATTTATCTATGCATCAAATTAATAGCAACAGAAATCTTAGTAGCAGGAATCGTGGAAGGGACTCACGTTTCTGCGCGCATAACCTAATTTTGTCAATTATATGCAGAGAAAGAAAATGTATACTAAAGGATTAAATCAATTTTCAATGACAAGTGAAGAGTTTGACTATTGCTTCGGCACGCATAACCTACTTTGGTTTGTCTGTTAGGAACACAAGAGATTTGAGAACACTCAGACCGATCTTGTCAGCAAGAACACCTTTTTCTGAAATCAAGGACTTCTCCTTCACATAACTTTGTAGTTTCTTTGCGTCCAGGTCAATTTGTGCTTGATTTGCATTAAATCATGGACAATATTTAAGCACCCAGGATTCAAGAACTAGAAAGACAATAACATATTTGGTGAATAATGGAAAATAAGCTATTAGTGTATGACATGTCATTCAAAAGCTGAAGCACATTACAACAATGGCATTATTCGACTTCAATGTCGAAACTGGTAAAAAATAATTAATTAGTTCAAGCATCTAGAGAATGCCTTGGAAATTACTTGGAACCCCAAAGACATTAGCATTTGCAACCTACTAATGTTGAAATAGATGTTTCTCATGGTGATCACCTGCTAGCCATTAATGCAAAATGGACAAACCTTTGAAAAGAATTAGGGTCACAAGTGTAGAGATACCAAAATACTTTGCAGTGGAGTGGTTAGTTGTTCAATACTTATCAATATCCACACTACCAATAGGAAGTAGTATAGAGAACCCTGTAATAATAGAAAGCAAAGAACATGAAAGTTTCTTCAGAAACTGTAGATGGAAAACTGTTAAGAGGCATCTCAACCAAAGTTGTTAACCCACCTGTATAAACGAAGTTAATTAAGTACTTAATTACATGTGCAGATAAAAGTTTGATTTATAAAGTCAACAACCAGATATAATTAGACGTAACAAAGAATGAATTCTTATTTTCTATATATATGATAGCCCAATAGGGTTAGGTATTTATGTAAATGAGAGACAATCAAAATGAAGTGATCTGATAATGACCCAAAAGACAAAGTGATATCACGAATATGAAGAAAGAAGACCATATAAAATAATACATTGTAGCTGATGAAGCTTGTGACTAAATGATTCAATTTAACTATGTCATATTAAATTGCATAAAGTAATGTTTCAATATCACTTACATCTTAAAAGTACTAGTAACATAGAAAAACAATAGTTGGGTGACTACCTGAGTTGCCTTGGGTAAGTTTTCAGCAATATTCCAGCTTGAAACAATATCCACTTGAGATTCATCATGCACAATTCCATTTTCTGGTTCAGAATACCTTCTAATGTTTCACTATTAATTCTAGCTAGGATTCCACCATAATTGTACTAGTATAGAAAAATTGGAACAAAAATTTATTAGAACATGGAATCAAAACAGAATATATTTTACTACTGCACCGTAATCTGGAACCAATTGATACACTCCATGGCTTTAATGCACTACATATTCTTTGTATAATATATGACACAAAATTTGAAACTTTTGCCAAAAAACTAAAAGGTATCTATGGTTGAGTTATTAGAATGCCTAACAAATGTAGTTTAAACATATAATTCAATAAACCAATTTTAAACCTAGCCTTCACTTATTCTAAGTCATCAAATAGACTTTAGAATTTCTCTTAACAGAGATCTGGATGGTAGTACAAGGGCAACTAGAAGTTTGATGTACTTGTCAGCACAAGAACTTTCCTCTCCTTTAATTGTTGGTTGTCCATAATATTTATTCTGAACAGTAAACAACTTATCCACAACAACAACATACCCAATAGCTTCAATAGGGCTGATAACCTGCCAAGTTTATTAGACGAGAATAAGTTGGTTAATATTACAGAACATACCTAAAAAGAGTCTCACAATATTAGAGTATAATATGCTTGAGCTTAATAACATAAAACTAAATTGCACTGTTCCATCATCTAGCATGAAACAATGAAACACAGACTCCCTTTTTTTCTTTATGTTTTTACTTGTAATATATAAAAAATTGTCACTAGATCCTGATAAAATGACAATGATTAAAACTTTCTAATTAAGCCTGCATAGCTATATAAAAATTAAAAACAAAAAATAAAAATAAAAATAAAAAACTTGAGAGGACAACATTTGAAACCATAAATTGGTCACTTACACTATCTAAAGTCAAACCATGTTGGTCACTTACACTATCTAAAGACAACATTTGAAACCATAAATTGGTCACTTACACTATCTAAATTCCTATTTTGCTGCTAAAAATAGTTTAGTTATTCAAATAAATAATAATAATAATAATAAAAACGATAATGACTAGTGTTGTTTACTCCATCTAATAGAATTATAATTTCACCCATGTACTAATGAAAAGTAAAAACTAATTAATGCCTAAGATACATAGGTAGATACATAGGTGAAATAACCAAACCATCTATGAGAAAATAAAATATTGTCAAAAAGTACTAACACCATCACCTGAGGAATTCCATTCATACAATACTCCTACATTATCTATTCCATCCTCTCCCTTTTTGGTGCACGACCTGTGTGGAACACCAGTGTCCTTTTCGTACCAATCAAATTAGATCCTAACTTCACATTTCGTTCTTTCCCAATGGCTTTCCAATAGCCAGATTCAGTTGCTCTCTTACTTTGTGAGCCATTTGTTTACTTCCTTCCACGAGAAGAAAAGAAGAACCACTCATTCTTTGAAGGAATGACTGATTTAGCTGGCAATATATAAAAATCACTAACCATCCTCTGTACTCAATAAATCGGACTTTATATTCTTCAAACACAAAATAATGTATTAAAGCATGTGAACCACAAAATAAATACAAACAATGGCACTTAATACCCATGAAACAGTGAAAGTGAGGCATAATATCCAGAAGCCAATGCATAATTACTTCTATAAACATATCATTTTGTCCTATAGAAACCATACCACATGGGACACCTATAGATATAATTAAAATTCTGAGTCAATGTCATCATAAATAATTCTCAATAATATAAGTTGTAAAAGTGCATATTAGTATAAGTCTCATTGATATTAGCTCTCAAGTGTACTGCTTCACATTACTCACTGAAACCAAACCAAAGCAGGGGACGCCCTTCAAACTAACATAAGAAAAAAATGAAACTATAGACATTAGCTAGATACATAGGTGAAATAACCAAAGCATTCACCAAAATCCCAACACAAATTCCCATTTAATTTTCTTCAAAAGAGATTCCCTATTTGATAAAAGCCACTAACACAACAAAATAAAAAATCACCACCACCACAACTCATCAAAAATTCAAACACAATCTTACATAGTTTTTGCCAAAATGTGACGATGATGTGGGTTCAATTGGAAGAGATTCTATAAATGAAACCATGAATTCTTCATCTGATTGGCCAAAGGTTTTGGAGGATTGGGTTTTTTTTTCAACAAGTTTGTTTCTGCCTAGAGAAATTATCTATAAAAAGAAAATTTGATAGTTCTGTCTGTAAGATTTCTGAAAGCTTTTCTGTACATTCCATTGTATCAAAGATTACAATCAGGCCTTAGATTATATAGCCCTAAATTCTAAACCAAAAAGGAAAATACAAATACAATTATAATTATATCTCTAACAGGACTCTAACACAATCATGCCTCTAATAGGACTCTAATTTGTACAAAAAAACTTCAACCTCCATCAAGTTTTTTTACTCAAACTTTGAATCAAATTAGATGGGAAAAAAAGATATGGTAAAGGGTTGAAGATGCTCTAATATGTTGTTTCCATTTCAAAAGGCAAAAAAAAAACCCAAAACCAAATTTAGGGATAGCTAGCTCCACATAGATTAATTACAAAACAATAAAAGTGAGATGAAATGAAAGAAAGAAAATTAAAGAAGAAATACCCGAATGCGAGCAGTGGCATCTTAACCAGATAGAAGAAGCACAGTGATGTCATGCCTCATCTGCTTCATCACCGTCTCTCTCTTGTTCCTCAGCAACTTTATCCTGGCCTTTTCGTCATTGTCTTTCTGTTTTTACAATCATCAAATTCAATATACATACACACACCCATTGTTTGTCAAATTTTAGGGTATTTCAAAAAATCGAAGCAAGAAATTAGAGAAGACAAACCATCTAGAGGAGTTGAAGCCTCTGCGGAAGAGAGAGATTCCCAATTTCATTGCTTTCTTGCAGTGTTTGGTGGCTACACTCACTGTAGTCATGTCTTTTTCTTCCTCAATGATTTGCCGAGAGAGAGAAACAGAGAGGGAAATAGTCAGCTAAGAAGAACAAAAAAAACAAAGTTCCAACTTTTTCTAAGAATGGTGAAGATCTTCCAAGTTCCAATCTAGAAAAAAAGGGAGAAAACTTTTAGGGTTTTGGTTCGGGACATTGAAATCACCACGAGAGACAGAGAGAGAGAGGAAGACAGACAGATTGAGATAGCATTTGTAGAGGGAGAGAGAGAGAGCGCTATGCCCAATTCGAAGGGTATTTCATTTTTACCATTTTCGCGCTAGAGTATTTTATCTTGGCGCCTATTTTGATTTTGGTCATGTTATTTACGGCAGAAATTGCATGTCATGAAAAATAAAATATTTTTAATGACTAGCATATGTGTGTCATGAAAAGTATACTTTTTAACGGTTGACTTTTTGTGCCGTAAAAAGTACAATATTTTTAACGACTGACTTTTTGTGCGTTGTGAAATGTTCAATATTTTTAACGGCTAATGTACGTGTGTCGTGTATAGTTGATATATTAACGGCATGCCATATACACGTCGTAGAAAGTTTTATTATTTACGGCTAACATTGCAAGCCGTAAAAAAATCATCATTATTAGCATTCACGGCCTACGCAATAGACATGCCGTGATTGGGAAATTATTTACGACATGCAAAAAAAGCATGTCGTAAAAGTGAGAAACCATGGCTTGCATTTACTGTATGCCGTTAATGTGGAGCCGTAAAAACTCAATTTTGTTGTAGTGAATTATGTGGTTTGGCACCGTCATTTCTCGAGGCAGTGCAAGGAAGTACACCTTCAGAACATTCATGGACCTTTGAGTTGACCTCAAGTTGTGTTTGCAGCAAGTGATGCTCCGTACGTACGAGGAACATCCCTTCCGTATCCTTTATGTATCTTGTGAACTCCACGAATCATTTCAATCATACTATGTTGCAATGCTCTGTATTTCATCATCATGAATAGCTTGTCTTTACCATGCTTCAAGTTACACATTGCATGCGTTGTCGCGTTATGCTTTACTTATATGTGTTCAAGTTCTTTTCTATACACATTGCGTGCATGCGTTCATTGCTTTACTTACATGTGTTCAAGTTTCTATACACATTGCGTGCATGCGTGCATTGCTTTACTTATATGTGTTCAAGTTTCTATATACATTGCTTGCATGCGTGCATTGCTTTACTTATATGTGTTCAAATTTCTATACACATTGCGTGCATGCATGCATTGCTTTACTTATATGTGTTCAAGTGCCTCTATACACATTGCATGCGTTGTCGCGTTATGCTTTACTTACATGTATTCAAATTCCTTCACACACATTGTGCACGTTGTCGCGTGCTCTTTACATACATGTATTGGTGCCTTCACAACATTGTTATGCTTCCCACTTGCTTTACGTTGTCACGCACTTTCAATTGCATGTTATGCATATTGCTAACAATATTGTACCTATTAAGTTGCTTTCTTTGCAGGCACGATATTGTATGTACGGTTCATTTAAAGCTAGTGCAACCAGACGAACCGGACAGGTATCGTATCCTCCGAGTGAGACGTACCGAGAATTGCATAATTCTCTTACATCCTTTTTGCATTGTAGTGTAGTTTGGTGTATGCTAGCTTAGAACTGTCGCATGTTATGCTTCGTTACAGCTTTCTTTGCATGATCATAAGTTATGTTCGGCCTTGTGCATTGTTCTTGCATTTTTGCCCCTGCCTTCGGGCGCATACCTTGTTTGTCTTGCATGCTTTGTCTAAGTCTTCGGCCTTGTCAAAAATGGGTCGTCTCTGGGCTTTGACATTCACTCCCGTCATTGTTATGACTTTCGAGTTATGTCAAAGAGGGGCAACTGTAGACACCCCATTTTTGACCGTCCTCAAGACTTGGACGTCACCGTTTGAACACTCGGTGATCATCCATGTTTGTGTTTCGTTTTGAGTTCCCGGAGGTCTCAGCTACGCGCCTTGCCTCAAGATCTCTCAACTCGACTGTTCTGTGTTTGGTTTTGCACCAAACACTTGTGTTTTTGCTTCTGAGGGTAGAGAGTAGCATGTTAGCTACCCCTAACACTGACTGGCCTTGGCTTGAGGCCACCGGCCATGTTTTGAGGCTACCGGCCATTGGTGAATTATACCATTGGCCGATCGGCACTTAGTGTGGCCGGCCGGCCATCTTTTTGGCCGGTGACCTCCTTTTCTAGCCGGTAGCACCTTTTTACCTTTTTCAAGCATGGTGCATGCCAACTGTGCCAGCTGGAATGCACTAACCCTGCCCCGGGGCATGCATGTGGCTGTTTTGCCCCTTTTGCACCCTTTTGGTCTAGCTTCTTGAGGAAGCTTGGACCTTTGTCTTAGCTTCCTCAAGAAGCTTGCCAGCTATCCTAGCTTCCTCAGGAAGCCTTGCCCCCCTTGCCCCCTTTGACCTTTTTTTTTTTGTTTAGCTTCTTTGAGAAGCCTCAAACCTTTGCTTTGTCTACATATAGAGCCCCCCTCCTCCATTGTTGAGGGTTGAACGAAAAAAACCAGAGCTTATACATATATTCTGATATACATCACTCTCTCTCTATATATATATATTTCCCTCTCTCTCCTCTTTTGTGTGTGTTTTGTGGCCTAAAAGTGTGTTTTGATCTTAGTGTTGCACTAAGACACACACCATCACACCTTGCTTCAACCTTGAGAGGCTTGGAGGGTTTGTTCTTGAGTTTTTGGACTGGTTTTGACCAAAAGAAGGAGGCTGCACCTGCTGTTCATCAGGGGTTCTTCAAGGGTAACCTTTTTACTTTAGATTCCCCAATCTTGCACTAGATTTTTACCTATCTTGCATGCTGATTTAAGCTTTGTGTATAACTGAAAAAAGACTTGTATTTTCATGCTTAAGATAATTCATTCAGGTTGTTTTGTGGTTTGGGGTCGACCTCCCCCTCTTAGGCCTTGTTTGGCCTTTTTGGTACTCTCTTGGTTAAGCTTTGATTACTCTTGTGCATTGGCCTTCTCACCACTAAAATCTGGTGGATTTTCAGTGGTGAAGAAGGAGTCTTGAGGTCTTGGATAGGGGAGGGACACCCCTCTCCCTTAGTCTCTCATTTTTACATATTCTTGGCTCATAAGGGTAGCATGCATGATTAGGTGTTCTTGGTCCCATTTTAGAGGTTTTTGTATGTTGTTAGGTCATAATATGCCTCTGTTTTTGGTTGGATTCTTGGTCCCTTTCATGCTTAATACACTTGCTTTGTATTCCCTCATTTTGCCTAGAAGTGCATCATGTCATTAGATCACCATGCCCTCATGTTTTGGCCTTGCTTTGTGAAGTTCTTGGTCATGTTTTACCATGCTTGAGGTCTGTTGGGTGTTGGTTTGGTAGTATTTGATATGTTTTGTATGACCCCTTTGCATTCTAGCATGTGGACATAGGGTGTGTGAGTCATTAACATGCATTGGCTAGGCTTTTTCAATGATTTGGAATCACTTCTTAGGTCATTTTAGTTCATGTTTCATGCTCACATGACTAAATTTTGCTACACTTTCAATGTCTTGGATAGATGTGCTCTTATGCTCCATGTTTTGTCTTCATGCGTGCCTCTTTGCTTGAATCATTTGGGATGCCATGTGTGTGGGTTTTGGGGCTCATTCTAACATGCCATGGCACTGATTTCGTGGGTCCAATGTCCATGTTTGCCTTCTTTTTGTATGCTTAAAAGTTGGCCTTCATGCCCTAGTCTTAGGCCCACTGGTTTGCACGCTTGTCTTGCATGTTAGCATCATCATTTTAGTACCTTTGGCCACTGTTTTGGGGTGTGGCTGAGGTTCCTCCATCCTAGTGTAAGTCCATGCATTTGTACATTTGTGTCTTGTAGTATCATCATCACATTGCATGATTATTACATCCTTGTAGTTGATGCATTATCACATGATTATCATTTTGCTTAGTTGTCTATCTATGGTAGCGTTGTAACATTGTACTCCCAGCACATTGCATATTTGCATGATTGGTTGGTATTTGCATTTGGCATGCTTTGCTAGCTTGAGGCATTTTGCATAATGGAGTCATAGTTGCATACATACATTGCATTGTTTGGTTTGGGGTGTCAAACCAAACATGGGAATTGAGGTGCGTTCGTACTCAAAGTGACGTAACGCACCTCGGTCCTCGGTCGCCGATGCCCTTCACATCAATATGATAGGGTGTTAGTACTCATCTCTTTTGTGGCATTCATTTACATTGAGTTGCAAACTTGGCCTCTTAGGCCATCATGCATAATTGATGGCCTGAGGGTCGAGGGTCATACTCCATTGAGTCCATTGCATGATAGGGAGTGTAATCATACTTACATTTGCTTAAAAATTCCATGCCATACACTACTTGCCCTCTGTTGCTGTCAAAACTAGTTTCTGCAAGAAGCTTTGGCCGACCGGCCATCTCTAGTGCCGACCGGCCATCCATCAATGGCCGATAACTTTATCAGTGGCTGGTAACTATCTCCTGTAGCCGGTGGCCATTCCTCCTGGCCGGTGATGCTCTACAGTCCTCAGAGAACCTATCCTGAGACTTGTGCAGTCTTCAGAGGAGTTAGACAGTGTAAACAGAGGTAGCAATGCTATGGCAGCGTCTTTCTGAGCAAGGCGGATCGAGCATGCATCATCCACTTATTCCGAGGCAGGGCTGAGGCCACCTTCCTTTTTGCATTTAATTTGTTAATTAATTAGAAGTTTTGTAATAATTAATTTAGTGTTATTTATTCGGACCCTCCGAGCGAGGGCAATTGTGTAATAAGTGTGCATGAGTGTGTGTATGTCTTCTAACCTCACGTCTTTTTTCCCTTTTATTTACTAGCTTTCGATGGTTAGTCTAGGGCATGTTTCAATTAGCATACAGTATGATAGCATGTTTGCATCCATTCATTCGTTTTGCATGCACCAGGCTCGGTACATCATGCTAACTGCATTTGTATTTCAATTCCAAGTTGAGTACTTGTTATTTGCAGCATTTCATATGCCATCTTTAGGATAACCGAGCCTATTTTAGTTACATTTTGCATGTGTTGCATTAGCCATCTTAACATGAACTAGGATCATGCATATGATTGCAAACTAGTTTCTATTTTGGCTTGGAGTACTAGGTGAGCTTTTTATGCTTTAGCATACCACATGCGTGTGAGTGTTGCCAAAATAGCTTGATTACCATGAGGCTAGCTGCTTATGTGATATAACTACTTGAATGCCTGTGGATGGAGGTCGAATTACCTAAATTGAAGCAATGCATCAAAACTGTGAGTTTTAAGCCCACTCGAGGGTGGCAAAACCATTTTCAAAACAAACATGAAATGTTTTGTCTCAATTCAGGCGATTTGGTCTATACTTGTTTGCTGCGCGCATAACATAGTAATTCTAGGCTAATAACTGAAATAAGAGCATATAATGTTTTCAAAACAAGATATCACGGTTAGTAAAGGCCAATCTTTGATCGGGCGAGAGGGGGTGCTCATAGTTGACCTTCCCCAATCGTACCCAAGTTCCCGAGCCGAGGCAACTTTGGTGATGACGGACACGTGGCCTTTGGCACCGAGTCAGGGTTTCCTAAATTCCCCCAAAATAAAATATTTAGGTGGCAACTCTGTATTTGGCAAAGCAGTCCATGTTTGGCACTTCTTTTCTAAAAATCTGTTTTCTCAAAACGATTTGCTGGATTTGGACTCTTTGGTTCAGATTTAGAACCGTGACACAAATTGAGTCCGAACTGTTGTGAGGCCCAAGGGCGCGTCTACACCCGCCTTCTTTGCTCTGGCTCTCCTAGCCATCTCCTTACCTTTCCTCACCCAATCCTCTTTGGTGGGAAGATAACCCAAGCCAAAGGTATGCAGGTTGTGCGGTATTTCGGCCGATACTGCGATGCCCTTCCGGCCATTCTTTCCCAGTCCCATCCCAGGGATGTGCTGGAGTTTGTTCATGAGGTACACTGATTGAGCGTTGACATACAAACTCTCCCTATCAGCCAAGATGTTCTAAACGACCCAAGCCTCGGCCAGGGTAAATCCTGATAAGAAGACATTCTCCGTGCCGTGCTTGATTTCCAAGACTGGTGTGGACACCTCCGGCGGTGGATGGATTGATGAATTTCCAAAAACCATAGCTACCCCCTTCCCGTAAGGGTATTTCAACACCTGGTGCAAGGTGGAAGAACCTGCCTTTACCTGGTGCAACCACGGTCGCCCAAAAGTAGGTTAAAGGTTGCGGGAACGTCCAAGGCATGGAAATCGATCTCGTGTTGTCCTGGACCAACCTAGGTCTGAATTTTGACAGTCCCCATCACCTTCCTGCTTGTGTTATCGTACGCCCGAATCACCTGGGCAGTTGGCACGAAGTCCGCGGGCTTCAACCTGATTGCATATGCCGTCCTTGACAGGCACACATTAATAGTGGATCCTGTGTCAACAAGAACCACCGGTACCCACTTGCCTCTACATTCCATAGAGATGTAGAGAGGTTTGTTGTGATTTGCGCCCTCAGGCGGTAGTTCTTTTTCAGAAAAGGTCAACGTCGGGGAACCTCATTCCGGAAAAACCAATCCAACTAGCTGCTCCGGCGTGGTGTCTATTGAGAGTTTGGCCTTGTCCATGGCTGAAAGGACGGCCTGTCTATGTACTCGAGAAGCCATAAGAAGTCCCTAGATGGAGATGTCTGCCTCTATCTTCTTCAACTGTCTCAGCACAGCCTCATCTTCAAGCAGCTTCTCTTTTTGTTTCTCTGCCTCCCTGTCTTTCCCGGACGCCTCTGGTTGGTCTAAGTGCGGGGGCTTGAAATACCGCCCGCTCCTAGTCATATGGTCAACTTCGCCAATATACCAGGTATCATCCAGCTGATTGTTCCCCCAATTCTCATCCGTGTGGGCAAGACATAGATCATCGTCTTTCCACCACATTCCATCGACATAAGCAGACACACATGCGGCTCGCTCATACAAAATCTCGTGCTTGACACCTTGCGTTCCTGTACTCGCAGTACATTCTGTTCTTGTGCACACAGCACTCTCAACCCCCACAGGAGCTTTAGCCTTTCTGGCTCTTTTAGAATCTTCGATCCCATCTTGTTCTAACTGCTTCGACACAGCCCGCTCAACATTTCCTTCATTCACAATGCCCAGGTCCCGAGCGAAATTCTTAGTACCGGCGCTCTCCGGCGATGTAAACTAATTCTCGGCCCTTCTGGCCATAATTGATGTCCTTGCCCTTGACGGGTCCTTTTTCAGCTGAGATTCTTCAACAATATCTAGTTGGTCGTCAAGCCACCCTGTGACCTCTGCTGACTCCTCAAAATCGAACCAGTTGACTATCATGTCCCCCGGATCTCGTTCGTTGAAAATCTGAAGGTCAGCAATGTCCCCTTCCAGAGTTGCTAAGTCATCGTGCCTCTGATCGAATCCGTCCTCCCGTATTACACAAATTTCTGCCCTCACCGGCAATTCCACATTTGGCCTAATCTGATCTGCTGACACAATGTAGCCACTTGGATTGTACGCCACCTCAACAAAGCTCCCTAATTCCTCAGTCCCTGAATCCACTGTACCACTTTCCTCCGAAGTCATCCTTGTTCCATCTTCGATGGTCACCACCATTGGTTCAGGTTGGGCTTGGGAGATGTCTAACATGCACAAGTCAGTGTTGTCGGGGAGGAACACCTCCGGCTTGGGTAGGTGAGATGGGGTGATATATATGCTGGGGTCGTATGACATGACCCCGGTCTGGATAAAGTTGATTCGTTTGGGAGGTGGAGCTTGGTTGTGTGGTGGAAGAGGGTTGGTTGTGGCGTTGGGTTTTTCTGGAGGCACAATCACCCTGTTGTCAACGAGATCTTGAATCTCGTGACGCAATCTAAAACAATGGTCGGTGTCGTAACCATGTTGTTGGTGAAAGGCACAATACTTCACCGGGTTATGAGAGGGAGGTAGTGGATTTGGCAATGGTCGCGGCTTCAGGGGCTTCAAGTGCCCTTTTCTGATTAAAACCCCCAAAGCCTTGGACAAGGGGCATATATAGTGGGGTGAAGGTTCTTTGGCCTCGGGGTGTGAATTTGGTTGTTTGTGGGTTGCTACCAAACGCACCGGTGAATGGGGTAGCCGCAAGGGCTCTTGGAGGGGTGGTGGTGACAATGCTTACTTCCAAAGCTCTAGCAGTTACGGCATTGCTTGTGCCAGTATTGGTGTTACGGTTGAAGGTTCTCCTAGGTTGCTCTCTGTCTTGGTCAATCAGACCCTATTTCATAGCATCCTCAATTTGTACCCCCATCTCCTACAAATCTGAAAAGGTGGAAAAAGGGAGACCAATCATTTTCTGCATGAGCTTAGGCGGGAGATTGCACACAATCATCCGTATTTGATCCTTGTCAGTTGGCCTAAGGGTCATCATTGAGGCCTTGGCCCTCCACCGAGTCATAAAATCAGAGAAGCTCTCCTTCAGCTCTTGCCTGGTCGCCTCAAGATCATGGGTTGTAATCTCGATCTGTGTATTATAGGAGTACTGTGCAATGAAACCCTCGGCCATCTCATCCCAGTTTCGCTTGACATCGTCTTCCAATTTTGCGTACCAGATGGCCGCCACACCCGACAGGGTCCGGCCAAACAATGTAAGCTTCTGTAGTCTGGTGAGGCCCATCGGCCTTAGTATGTATGAAAACAAATGTAGATGCACCATGGGATCCCCGGACCCGTCGAAGCAGTCGATTTGTGGCATCTTGAACCAATCTGGCAGCATCACAGTTGCGTCGGTATACCCGTCCGCAATGTCTGGGATGGACTTTACCCCTTGGGATTTCTTGAACAACTTTTCAAGCTTGCTCAATTTCAACGTTGTGGGGTCCACCTCGAACTCGAAGGGGGAATCCGGTAGATTGATAGGTGTGGGTGCCTTGGATAGCTGAGGTAGAATCGGGGGCAGAGCCAGCCCCGTTGGGATGTCTGTATCCTCCTGGACATTCTGGACATTCGCCGTCTCCCCAGGTATTGGGACCCTTGGTGGGGGAGGAACCTGATGCGAAACTGATGCTCCGGCTTGCTGCTGTAGCCGGGTAATTAGCTCGACCTGCTGGGCCATGACTTCGGCATGTTGTTTGGCGACTTCTGCCTGATGGGCAGCGTCCTGCTGCATGACTCTCATACTCTCCTGGAGCTGACGGACTACCTCCTCCATCCCTGCCATACTGACCTGATCTAACTGAACTACCAGTATATCTGTCTCTGCAATAGACTCAGAAATCTCAGCCTGACTACTGAAGGACCACTGCTCTGGCAATCTCGGTACCGATACACTACACTTCATTGATCTCCGCCTAGCAACTGGGGGTAAAGAGCAGAACACTGGTTGTCCGTCCACCAGATCCTTAGATCGATGGAGTCTGCGACCTCTAGTCCAGAGTGCTTAGGGAATATCTTCTTGGTTGGAAGCTATTGTGCTAAACTACCTAGCAAAACGATTAATAAAGCAATAACAAGGAAATAAACAACCAGAAAACAAACAGCATAACAGCGTAAATAAACACACAACACACAGTTGGGCATCACAACACACAGTTGATAAGCTGAATAGACTGTTCTCAAACACTGATCATTGTTTCCAAATCACTGCCTCCAATACTGAATCTAATACCCGCAGATAATAGATTCCAAAAATACTGAACTGGTGCCCACAGGCCTGATACCCAAACTTGTAAACTAATACATGCATTCCTATAGAGACGCACTCTAAAAGCACATAGTAAACAAGTGAGAGCCAAAACACCCCTATAGTGGGGTAGGGTTTCCCTGTCCTATTTTGTCAGGAGCTAGGGTTTCACTATGCACACAGCGGTTTCAAACAACCTACAATCGGGTAAGCAACTTGTCCTAGCTTGGAATGGTCATTATGGATTCCGAATATGCACTAGGTCGAATGGTCAAAAACGGTGCCCCGAAAAAAACCGGGGTTTGTGTTCCTATCGTGACAGAGCCCATAACCGGTCAGCCTTATGGCACGCAGCCTCCGGCAAACCGTTCAGGAATAGCAGATAATAAACATGGTGTCCTAGGCGCACCAATGCAAATGCAATGCAAAGAAACATATAAGTGTAATCAAAACAATATATCATGAGCTCGAGTCAAGTTCTCTAATTCCCCAGCAAAGTCGCCAGAAACTGTAGATGTCCCCGAACGTCCCGGGAGGGAATCCCGTTTTGTTCATTGGGGCTTACAACAGTTCAGACTCAAATGTCACGGTTCTTAATCTGATCTCGCAAAGTGCAATGCAAGACTGATAAATCACCAAAGAATCCAAATCCGGCAAATCGTTTTGGAAAATTGATTTTTTTAGAAAGAAGTGCCAAACATGGATTGGTTTGCCAAATACAGAGTCGCCACTTAAATATTTTATTTTGAGGGAATTTAGGAAACCTTGACTCGTGCCTAAGGCCACGTGTCCGTCATCACCAAAGTTGCCTCGGCTCGGGAACTTGCGTACAATTTGGGAAAGGTCACTTCGTGAGCACCCCCACTCGCCCGATCAAAGATCGGCCTCTATTAACCATGATATCGAGTTTTGAAAACATTATGTGCTCTTATTCCGGTTTATTAACCTAGAATTACTATGTGATGCGCACAACACAAAAGTATAGACTGGGTTGCCTGAATTGGAACAAAAAATATTTCATGTTTGTTTGAAAATGGTTTGAAGGTGCTACTCGCAAGTAGGCTAAGACGTGGATTTGCCACCCTCAGGTGGGCTTAGGAAAACATGATTTTGCCACTCTCAAGTGGGCTTAAAACTCGCAATCGATGAATTGTTCCAATTCAAATAACCCAACCTTCACCCACAGGCATTCAGGTAGTTATATCACGTAAGCAAATAGCCTCATGGCAAGCATGCTATCATGGCAGTCACTCACACGCATGCAAGGATGCTAAAACATAAACACTTACCAAGTACTCCGAGCCAAAACAAAAGCTATGTTAGAAATCAATGCATGATCCTAGCTATGTTAAGAGTGCCTAATGCAACACATACAAGATGCACCTAAGATAGGCTCGGCTATTCTAAGATGGCATATGAGATGCTACAGATAACATGTATTCAACTTGGAATTGAACTACAATGCGGTTAGTATGATGCGCCGAGCCCGGTGCATGTAATACAGATGAATGAATGCAAACATGCGAACGTATAGATGCTAAATTGAGACATGCCCTGAAACTAACCATCATAAGCTAGTAAATAAAAGGGAGAAAGACGTGGGGTTGGAAGACATACATCACACACACGCACACTTATTACAACATTGCCCTCTCTCGGAGGGTCCGAATAAATATTACACAACCAAAATGAATAACGAATTACAGCTAAATATTACACAACATTAATTAATTAACAAATTAACGAAGAAAGCGAATAAACTAGCATGCAATGCTATATGAAATGGACTGCCTCAGCTCTGCTCGGAATGATGAAGGATGCATGCATGCTCGAGTTGCCTTGTCGGGAAATCCATCACGATGCCCCGATTTGCCTTTGTTTGCAACTGGTTCCGGAACATTGTACAAAGCTCCAAAAGGCTGTTGACTTGTTTTTGCTACTGGTTTTCGGTTTGCTGCAAAAGAGAGCGAGAAAGGGGCATGGCAAAGTATTTTCAACATATGTGTGCATGACCACTCTCTCTGTCATTGCATAGGCTCTAGGGAATGTGATCTTCGATCCTCGTGCCCCTAATCACGCATCTCGATGCATGATGTCCGAGGAGTTGGGTTGCATGACTCGATGTGAAATGAATGCACATATAAACACAACAAGGCCTAAACTCCATCATGGGTAATCCGGAGTGTCGGCGACCGAGAATTGAGGCACGTTTCATCACTTGGAGTACGAAATGTCCCTCGTTTCCCGTGTTTGGGCTAAACCCTACTCCAAACACAATGCAATACACATGGCATGCATGAATGCAACTCTAAGATGCAACCTAAACATAATGCCACTAAATGATGCAAACATGCAGATGATGACATGCAAACACGCTACTAGCATACACAATGCTATGGAATAATCAATGGCATACTCAATGCACACGAAAACTATATGGCATACGCAATGCACACATAGAGACTAACAATGAAATGATCAAGGCATATACAATGCAATGGTCAATCATGCAACAACATGGACTAAATGGCATATACAATGCAAGATGGACTTAAACCAAGATAGGTGAGCCTCAGCCACACCCAAATCAATGGCCAAACATGATGAAATTAAGGCAATGACACTTATGCAAACATGCACAATGCGAGGGACCAAACCTAAGGTACAAAGTGCAACTCTACTAAGGCATGGCAAGGGATGAAACATGGCATACAATCACACATTTTCCAGCTCTGAAATGACATACAAGATGGTCCCGAATCATGCAAACACCTCACACAATGCATGCTAGATGGCCCGAATACCGAAACTAGTGAAGTGTATTACACTATAGGCATGCAAAGCAATGCGTAAATGACCAAACCACCCCCAAACAGTCCCTATGCAGGTCCAAGACAGTGGGAAAATGGTCTAAAATGATGGCTCAAAATGCATAGAAATGAAGCTCATTCAATGGTCCAAAAATGAAGCATATAAGCACAACTCTCAAACGCATTTAAAGAGTGGAAAACATGGGAATATGGCATATATATAAGCTCTAAAATATGATGCACAATGCCCCAAAAACATGTCAAGGGCCGAAACAACGCATGCTAGTGGACCCGATATGCAAAGTTGGTAAGCTTGATTGAACTATGACCATATACAACGATGCGTGCATGACCCAAAACACTTCAAACGGAGCTGAGGCAGTCTAAAATATGAAGAAGATTAGTTCTGATCATGGCCAAAATATGCTAGGAAAGGGGGCCAAAACATCATGCAATACAAGCTAGTAAACCATGATTTACATTACGACCATATGAAGCACATGAGAGGCCACCAAATCAATCAAAAATAAAATCATGGCATGCCAAATAAAGCCCAAAAACCTACTGAAACCTGACCAAAACATGCAAGAATAAAGTGCTACTTTGATAGGCCATGCAAATGGTTGTTCTACACATGCAAGAAGGACATCCAATATGGAAAAATGGGCTCTAGACAGAGCCTATGCAGGTCCTAAAACCCAACAAAAATGGCCTAAAACATGCTCAAGAAGTGTACAAATAAGGGCTCCTTTGTTAGGCCAAATATGCTAGTAAACAAGACAAGGGGTGAGAGGGTCACCCCTCTCTGATTTTGGTGCTCAAAACAGCATGCTAGCCACTAAAAATCCACTGGATTTCAGTGGCTAAGAGGCCAAACGAAGGCCAATGCAAAAGCTTAAGTGCATGGCTCAAAACAAGGTGAAAACAAGCATGCAAGGGGGTAGATGGCCCCCAACAGAAAAATGATCATAAACAAACATGTTAAGGACCTCAAAATAAGACTTTTTTCAGTTTATACCAAAGCCCAAATATGCTTGCAAGTATAGATAAAAGATGAAGCAAAAATAAAGACCAAAAGACGGAATAGGGTGTTACCCTTGAAGCTCAAGCACTCCAGCAGCTTCTTGACCAAAACAGCAACTCCTTAGCCTCTAAAAACAAGCTCCAAGGTGCTTAAGTTGGTAGTGGAGGTGTTGTGCTAGGAGATGGTATGCAAAGGGGTCAAGAACTTCAACCTTTAAAGGCCTAAAGGGAGAGATATAGAGGGATATGTATGTATATACCTTAGAGCAATTCTGGAACCCTCTACAAGGAAGGGGAGCCCTTCCTTTATAAAGCAAAGGGCCAAAGCTTCTCCTAGAAGCCAAGAACCAAGGGAAAAGATCCTCCATACACATGTATAGAGGATCTAGTCTGTGCCCTCCAACTGGCACAGCTGGAACCAACTCACTGAGACAAGACTGCATAGAGTTGGCAGACCAGTTCAGGTGGTCGGCCGACCACTTGCCCTAGTCGGCCGACCAATTCAAAAGGGTCAAGTTGAAGAAAGGTGGTCGGCAGCCCTGATTGGTGGTCTCCCAACCGAGAGCAAGGCAGTGGCACTATGGAAGACCAGTAAATGTGGCTCAAAACACAGGGAGACCAGTTTCCCGACAAGAAAACCGGCTGGATGAGAAAGAAATGGTCTCCAAAAGAAATGCTGGTCTCCCACCCTACTACCACCTTCCAAACAATGAAAACAAGGTCCATGCCAAAAATAAACCAAGACGGATGCAAAATGAGAGTTCGGGGGTCAAAACGCGCAGCCTGGTGCCCCAAAAACAAGCTGTTAAGCACCGAAAGTGGCGTGCGACCACGAAGGTGGTCTCCCGGACCACAGTGCACCTCTAGAGAGAGGAAACAAGGTGTATGCCAAGAACCGAAGCAAACGGAGAAAGTTAAGCGGTCCCGAACCGAGGCGCACGGCCGGCAGCTCCGAAAACCAAAAACTGGTCTCCAAACAGGAACAGTGGTCTATTACCACGAAAAGTAGCCTACGGCCACTGAGAGATGGTCTACGAAACCTCTCCCTCCTTCCGGGAAGAGAAAGCAAGACCTGGTTCGCAAACCGAGGCAAAGCACAAAAGAGTCCCGAAGTCCGAAGGCAAGGCTCTCAACCGAAACTCCGAAGCCTCAGACGAGCACAACATGCGCAATCACCGAGCGCTCAATCGATGACGTCTAAGTCTTAAGGTCGGTCAAAAATGGGGTGTCTACACTTACGTTTTGACTTACCATATTTATTTTATTATACAAGTTATGTTTTATAAATTATTATAAACTATATTATTATTTCAGCTTCATGGATTATTTTCTGAACCATATTTGCTTAAAAGGAAACCCATGGATATGTTTGTTTATATTTTAAAGAATATTTGGCTATGACCTTATATACAATTATGTTTTGTAAGTACTACCACGGAAGTCCCATGCCTTGGGGGACTTAAATAACCATTGGTTTCTGTTTGGTTACTTTGTGGTCCTCTGTTTGTCATGAATCCATTGACCTCTGTTTTGTGCGGACCAAAGTGCTGTGCGAAGCTAAGTGCTACACTACTGTGGGAACCACCTCTAGAATCCATATGAGCCATCTCTTGAATCCGTACCTCTGTTCTGTGCGGAGTAAAGTGTTGTGCGGAGCTAAGTGCTACACTATTGTGGGAGCTACCTCTAGAATCCGTACAAGCCACCTTTTGAATCTGTACCTCTGTTCTGTTCGGTTCTGTTCTGTACCGTGGTTATGATTATATAATTACATAATTTATGTATTTCAGTTTCTGCTACCTAAATGATTTATTTACATAATCTAAGTTTTGCTACTTAAATGATTATTTGTTCCGACTAAGTTATCCTAAATGTTTTGGCCTAACTAACTATCCATGGTTGTTTCGTGTCCCTTATACTCTTAGTATAATATTTCTCACTCTGCCATATGCTTATAGTTGTTTACCAATTTTCAGGAAACAATGCAACTCAGAAATAGCTTTGGAAAGTCTTAGATGTGGGACTGCGGAATAGACACACACAACACTTTAATGATATTTTTCTATGTAAATATCGGCCTTTTTGGTCAATAAATTTTCTAATAAAAATAGAAGCTCCGATGATTATTTTGGTACCTTCATTTAAATATTTCTTCCGCTTGCGTTTATTGATTTGTTTATGAATTGGCCGGAGGTAACTTCAGTTACTGGCCATCACGATGCTTAACCCTTGGGTACGAGAAGCGGGTCGTGACATCTACGCCATTCACTTTTTTACTATTCTTCTTTCTATTGACCAAACAGACATTGGGGGCGTTTGGTAGAGCTTAAATCCAGCTTATTTTAGCTTTTAGCTTAAATTAAGTGATTTTTTCGTGTTTTGTGCAGCTCAAATGATCAACTTTTAGCTTAAATTAAGTAAAAAAGGTGATTATTCTTTGAGTTGGGAAGGAGGTGCTTTTCAATTCAGTTTAAACGCACAGCTGGGATATGAGGGCAAAATGACTAAAATGCCCCCTCATGTTTTCAAGTTATTACAAGTGTGCCACGTATATAAACCAAACACAACTCATTTTTGTCTCTCACACGTCTCTGAGAAGCGATTTTCGACAAAAATGAGGCGATTTCCGGCGAACCCTAGTTCTCTGAAACCCTAGCTCTCTCTCTCTCTCTCTCTCTGTTTAGATTCAGATCTATGAGAGTGACAATCACCGCTCTATAGAGGCTCGAGGGTGACGGAAATATAGCTTCCAACTTCGTGAAGACTATGGGGAAGTGCGGAGAGTCAAATCGACAGCCTCGATCAAAGGTGGCGAATCCACCTCCACCACCACCACCACCACCACCACCACCACCACTTTCTCTGTTCTGCTTCCTCCTCTGCCGCCTAGTACATTTGAAATTGAGAGAGAGAGAGAGAGAGAGAGAGAGAGAGAGAGAGAGAAGAGGTGTCAAAGGCGGTGGTGGATCTACCATTGCCCAGATTTGGTCTCTTTGCCTTCGGCGATGGCGATGGCGATGGCGATGGATGGGGAGGCGGTGGTGGTAGTTGTGTTGTCGGAGAAGACAAGGAGATTAAGATCTTGGCCTAGAAGATGAAGATGAAGATGAAGAGGTGATCTCAAACCCTAGCACCGCTCTGACTGCCGGAGCTAAGGTTTCAATGTTTTTTTTTTTTTTTGTTTTTGGGAGGTTTTCAGTGTTTTTTTTTTTTAAAAAAATAATAATAATTAAGCATTTTAGTCACTAATTAACACTAATTAATTAATTTATAATGACACAAATTAATTTATAATGAAATAAATTGTGCAAATTAATATCAATTAACATTGAAATAAATTGGGCGATTTATATCAATTAATATTGACACAAATTAATTTATAATGAAATATCACTAAATGGTGCAATTAATATCGAAATAAATTGTGCAATTAATATTGAAATAAATTGTCCAAATTAATATCAATTAATATTGAAATAAATTGTGCGATTTATATCAATTAATATTGAAATTAATATTGACACAAATTAATTTATAATGAAATATCACTAAAAAGAATATTTCAATTAATATTGAAATAAATTGTATTTCCATTAATTGACACTATTTAATTTATAATGAAGAAAAAGATTTAAAAAAATGAAATAAAAAAGGAAAAAAAAAGTATTGATGCTAATAAACCTATTAATTGACATTAATTAATTTATAATGAAGAAAAACATTTAAAAAAATGAAATAAAAAAAGTATTGATGCTAATTAACCCATTAATTGACATTAATTAATTTATAATGAAGAAAAATATTAAAAAAAAGAAAAAAAAAGGTATTGATGCTAATTAAGCCATTAATTATAATGAAGAAATGAAATAGTTTTACACAAATTGATACTATTAATGAAAATAATAATTTTTGTAATACTAATTATATTAGCTTTTATTAATGAAATCTTTTTTTTAAATTAAAATTGAAAAAAATGACAAAATAATTATTTTTATATCATATAAGGGCAAAAATAACAATTATATAACAAAAAGTTATTTTTACAATTTATCAACCAAACACTACTCTGTTGTTTAAATTCATAATCTCACAATTACACCAAATAGGTTAACAGCTTATGTTTAAAACTATAATCTACAATCTGTTAAATTATAATCTATAATCACTTTACCACAACTCTACCAAACGGGGCAATTAAGCACAACGTTTTTTGCAAGGTAGGAAAATTGCCAGCTGCCTTTGAGCCTGGCCAATCGAAGTTCACGGGATCTGCTTCAAGGGTTTAGGGTGTGTTTGGTTTGTGTTTTGAAATATATTTTTGGAAATTTTTTTTCTGTAAACATGTTTAGTTATAAATTTTTTCAAACAAATTTCAAAATTACTTCCCTCTATTACACATCAATCAATCATTTTTTCTCTCATACACATTAACTCAATTACAACAAAATATCAAATCATCTCAAACTCCAAAACTATTTTCAAAATATACAACAAAACAAATCAAAAAAAATTTCTAAACTCTCTCTCCAATATTTTTTATTTATTTATTTATTTTTTTAAATTTATCTCAAAACACAAACCAAATACATCCTTAATGTTTTATTTTAATTTTTTAGGCACTCACTCAGGCTTAGTTTGAAAATAAGTTATTTTAATATTTTTTTAGTATTTTTTACTAATATGAGATAAAAAAAAATTAGTATTTTTATAATGATTTTTTAAATTTTTTTTATAAAAAGATGTATAAAAAGTAGATAGAAAAGAAAATCTTTACATTTCTTGTATAAATTTTTTTTTTTTAATAACTTTTTGATTTTTAAGCTAAAAAGTAATGTTCTCAAATGAGATATCAATCTATGTACAATGATGCTAAAAATATAAAAATCAGATATAAAATGAGACACAAAAAATAAATCAAATTTTTTTTATAAAATTTATTTCTAAAAAATCTTATATATTTATTTATTTTCGGACAAATTATATCAGTGGTTCTTACATTTTGATACTTATATTATTTTAATCCTTACAATTTTAATTTACTCAATTTTAACTCTTAATTTCAATTTTGTTGTCAATTTGATCCAATTAATAATATCGTTAAGATTTTTGACAGAAAATTTTCATTAAATTTGTTGAGATTAAATCACTAAATTGATTAAGTTTAGAATTTTACTCCTAAAAAAATGACACATGTCCTTCATGCATATTTATCATAAAAAAATTGCTAATAAATAGAATTAATTAGATTAATTTAAGACAAAATAAAAAATTCAAAATTCAAATCAATCTAAATGAAATTAAAAGAACTAGACACAAATGCCAACATATAGGAACTTTTTATTTTTTCTGTATATGATTTTATATTTAGTTTTCGTATTCCTAGATTTATTTTTCCATATAACATCTTACTCGTCTAGAACAATTTTACCACCTCATTTCTTTCCTTCTTCTTCAACACAAACCGTAGAGAGAGAGAGAGAGAAACCAAAAAAAAAAATGGAGTCCTTTAAGTTCACCACTCTCCTTCTCATTTCCATGCTCTTCATCTCCTTAACCACCCCAATCCTTGGTTGTGACCACTGTTCAAAACCCTCTCCAAAACACAAAAAACCCATTACCCTCCCACCCATTGTTAAACCACACCGGACCACCACCAAGCCTTGCCCACCGCCACCGGGGGGCTCAGACATGCCCAATTGACACACCCAAACTTGGAGCTTGTGTGGATCTTCTTTGTGGGTTGGGCCACATTGGGCTTGGTGGGTTGGTCCACATCGGGCTCGGCGACCCGGTGGCGGACCAATGTTGCCCTGTGTTGCAAGGGCTGGTGGAGATTGAGGCTGCAGTGTGTTTGTGTAATACTTTGCAGCTTAAGGTTCTTAACCTTAATATTTTTGTTCCACTGGCTCTTCAACTTCTTGTCACTTGTGGGAAGACACCCCCTCCTGGCTTCACTTGCTCTCTCTAGATCTAAATTAAGTACACTCACTTCTTCTCAAAACCCTAATCTCAAACCCTAATCATGAATTTAAATAATAGCATCAGAATATGGATTAATTTTAGGGATACTTACCAATTAGTCCTATTAACTAGACTTATTTACCTACAGGTCCTAACTAATAAATTTAACACTATAAAAATAAGAGAGTGATAAATTTATCACTAAAAATTTATTCATAAAAACAAAGAGACTGATAAATTTATCACTATAAATTTATTCATAAAAATAAAAGACTGATAAATTTATATTTATCACTTAATAAATTTATCAAATAGGACTTAATGGGTAATAAGTCTCCAAAGTAAGACCTATTGATAGTTTACCCTTAATTTTATACTATTATATATCAGCTAATATCAATCAATATATCAATGAATATTAATGTAAAAAATTCAAAAGCGTTGTATCAGCCAATATTTATCACTCTCGCTCTAACCCTATTCTTGTGCTTTTCTAGTTTGATTTTTTTCTTCTCCTCTTGTTATTTCAAAGTTAACCCTACTCTTTTGCTTTTGTAGGTTTTTTTTTCTCCTGTTATTTCAAGTGGGTAATTATATACAAACAAAAATTTATATAAAATTTTTAATCAGAATGATATGACCTTTTATCTTTATTTCAAAACACGTTTCATTACATAATTTCAACATTGGGATTGAATTTTTTGAAAAAAGAATTACTTTTGTAAATCAATTTTCATTTTGAGTTTAGCTTATGCATCCATTCAAAAAAAATAAAACATTTAGCTTATGGATCCACATGGATGTTACTGCTTAGCATATTTGGATATGAAAGGTTAGTATTTGCTTTTAGCCAAAGGTTAAAGCTGCGTGCTTTTTCCTATTCATGTTCCCCTTTTTCTTGGTTTAGGAGAAAGCTCGACTTGACTTCTGGATCTTGATCCTCCGTTCTATGAATAGGGCATCATCTGAATTTGTCTCAGGACTAACAAATAATTTTTCATGATATACGCCTTTTCAGGTTGCTAGCTTGATGGATGTATGAAGAAATCGACATGAGAGGATGTCGACTCTCTCTCTCTCTCTCTCTCTCTCTCTCTCTCTCTCTCTCTCTCCTCTCTCTATATTTTCTTGATTGGAATTGATGTGCTGATATTTGGTTTTATTATACACATTTGTTTCTGTGAGACTACTATTTTGGATGTGTGTGTCTTTTTTATATTCAAGCTAGAAGGCAATGAAGGATGTCTTTGTGTTTCTCATCATTTGCAATATTCTCTCTCTCTCTCTCTCTCTCTCTCTCTCTCTTAAGCATATAACTCTGTGTTCGATTATGCACCAAATGTTTTACATTTTTATCTCTCGAACAGTCTTTTTCAATTAAGTTTTAAGTGTTTTTAACTTTGAACTCCCAACCTGAAAGTCTAGGTGCGTTTGGTAATGTTTACGTTTTCAATTTATATTTATAAAAATTTTATAAATTGGTTTTTGTTTATTTTTTATTTATTTTTAGAAAAACATAAACTACAAACGCGTTTGGTAATTGACAAAATGTTTAAAAAAATTAAAAACATAAAAAGAGTGAGAAATGACAAGTGGCGGCGGAAGACGGTGGTAGAAAGTAGTGACGGTGGGTGGTGGGTAGCGAGTAGCTGGTGGTGGTGGGTGGTGGCGAGTGAGTGGTGGTGGTGGTGGTGGTGGTGGTAGTGGCGGGTGGGTAGGTGACGGTGGTGGTGACGAGTGGTGGGTGGTAGCGAGTGAATGGTGGTGGTGGTGGCGGTGGGTGGTGGGTGGTGGTGGCAGGTGGATGGCGGATGGCGAGTGGTGGTGGCGTGGTGGGTGGTGGTGTGGTGGTAGGTGGGTGGCGGATGGCGGGTGGTGGTAGGTGGTAGCGGGTGGGTGATGGGTAGTGATGGTAGGTGAGTGGGTGACGGTGACGGGTGGTGGGTGGTAGCGAGTGGGTGGTAGTAGTGGTGGTAGTGGTGCGGTGGTAGTGGCGGGTGTGGGTAGATAACGGTAGTGGTGGTGGTAGTGGTGGTGGGTGGGCCAGGTGGCGGGTGGTAGGTGGTAGCAGTGGGTGGTGGTGGTGTGGTGGGTGGTGGGTGGGTGGTGGGTGGTGGTGTGGTGGTGGTGGTGGTGGTGGTGGTGGTGGTGGGTGGTAGCAAGTGGTGGTGGTGGTGGTGGTGACAGTGGTGGTGGTGGCAAGTGGTGGTGGTGGCGGGCGGGTGGTGGTATGGTGGTGGTGGCGGCAGGTGGGTAGTGGGTGGTGGTGGTGGTAGTGGTGGTGGTGGTGGTGGTAGTGGTGGCGAGTGGGTGATAAGTGGGTGGTGGGTGGCTAGTGGCTAGTGGGTGGTGGTGGCAGGTGGTGGATGGTGGTGGTAGATGGGTGGTGAGTGGTGGTGGCAGGTGGCGGTGGGTGGTGGTGGCAGAAGACGGTGGTGAAAAATGGTGGTGGGTGGTGGCTAATGTTGGGTGATAAAAATAAAAAAAAAAAAACTGAAAACTCAAAATAGAAACACATTTTTTGTGTTTTCATTTTTTAGCCAAATTTATAAACTGAGACCACTGATTTATAAATCAAAAAGTTTACCAAACAAGTTTTTATTTGAGTTTTTAAAATTTTTGTAAATATAAATAGAAAACTGAAAACGTAAGTGTTACCAAACGGCACCGTACCGTTTGTTTTCACAAATTTAAGGGCCAATTACACTAATAGTTGTTGTAGTTTAGGATTTGTATTATTTTGGTTCTTGATTTTTCAATTATAATGCATTTGATCATAAATTTTGAATCTTGTTTCAAATAAAGACAATCAAAGATGTTTTCTCTATAAATGGTCAATTTTAAAGGCAAAGTGGTCATACAAACTTATTTTATATTGATTAACTTGTATGTTGTTTGAAATGTAATGACCTTTTTTTTTAATGAATAATGCTAAAAAAAATTTTGGTTACAAAATTCAGTTTGATTTGGTTTTTGGAATCTATTTTCAGAGAAAAAAAATTATAGGAAATTAAAAATTAAATTGGTGAAAAAAAATTAAAAACACATCAGTTTTATATAATTTTATCTTTTGGGAGGGTATGAATAATTTTTTTAAATAATTTTTTTGATATTTATTTCATTCGATTTTTTCAAAAGTCAAATATGGCGACAACTTTGATGTCATTATTAAATCAATCCATTAAATCAAAAAAATTCAAAACTAAAAACATTTCATATATTAAACATATCGATTACACATTAAAAGCTTAATAACCATCCATTACATGATAATCATAAAAAAGTATCTATTAACAACAAATATAACCATATATTACATTATAATCATCTAAAAACATCAACAAAAATAATCACATATTACATGATCATCATCTAAATACATACTATAATTAATTTGATAAAAAAATAAGAATATAAAAGATTTATTATCTTTACCCAATTATTAACATGATCCTATTAATAAAAGTATTTATTGAAAAATTGAAAATATTAAAACATAAAGTTTAAATTAATAATTCCATTCATGAAACATTATTTAACTAATGACTTATAAAACACATACCAAGAGAAATTCAGGAGGATGGAAGGAGGATGAAAACCAGTGTTCAGGAGAAGAATAAGAAGAGCTAGAGCATCACCAAACATCTATACAGTGTTTGTTGATGATATACCTGATTCAATGAGTCCTAAAGGACTATATACTTTGTTTGCTAATTTTGGGGTAGTGAAGGATGTCTTCATACCACACAAGAGGTGAAAAGCAACACCGTCCATGTTTGGTTTTGTTCGATATGACTGTCCTATAGCAGTTGGGGTTGTTGTGAAAAAAGCTAATGGAGTGTGGTGTGAAGACAAGACATTGAAGGTCAAAAAGGCAGATTACGGAAAGGAGCAAGCTGGTAAGGAAAAGGTTCAAGTAAAAGAGGGGCCAGTAGACATCCCATTTTTGACCGACCTTAAGACTCAAACGTTATCGATTGAGCGCTCGGTGATGGTGCATATTGTGCTTGTCCTGAGGTTTCGGAGTTCTCGGCTGAGAGCCTTGCCTCCGAGCCTCGGAACTTTTTGTGCTTTGATTCGATTTGCGAACCAGGTCTTGTTTTCTCTTTCCGAAGGGAGGGAGAGGTCTTGTAGACCATCTCTCAGTGGTCGTAGACTACTTTTCGTGGTCGTAGGCCACTGTTCCCGTTTGGAGACTAGTTTCCAGTTTTCGGGGTCGTCGGTCATGCGCCTCGGCTCGGGACCGCTTAACATTCTCCGTTTGCCCTGGTTTTTGGAGCACACCTTGTTTCCTCTGTCTAGAGGGAAACTGTGGCCCGGGAGACCACTTTTGTGGTCACACGCCACTTTTGGTGCTCAACAGCCAGTTTTCGAGGCTTCCGACTGCGCGCTTTGCCTCCTAAACTCTCGTTTTGCATCCGTGTTGGTTCTTTTTTTTGGCACAACCCTTGTTTTCCCTGTTTAGAAGGTGGTACAAGGGTGGGAGACCAGCATCTCCCTTGGAAACCACTTCTCTCTCCTCTAGCCGATTTTCTGCTCAGGAAACTGGTTTTCTTGGTCTTTGGGCCACATTTACTGGTCTCCAACCATACCACTAACTTGCTTTCAGTGTGGAGACCACCTATTGTGCCTGCCGACCACCTTGTTTTGTGGGAGACCACTTGCCCTGGTTGGCCGAGCAGGGAAAGTGGTCGTCCGACCACCTCTTTTGGTCAGCCAGCTTCCTCCTGTCTTGTCTGTCTGAGTGCATGCCAACTGTGCCAGTTGGAAGGCACAGACTGGATCCTCCATACACGTGTATGGAGGATTTGCAACCAATTTTTTAGCTTCTTGGAGAAGCTTTGGCTTTGAAATTCTATAAGAGAGGCCCTCCCTCTCCTTATACCAGGTTGAAAAATTGCTCTAAGGCAAAGCATATATCTCTCTTTGTCTCTATATTTTAGGCTTAGAAAGTGCTTTGTTCTTGGCCTTTTGCACACCACCTCATAACCATACACCTCCACCATTGTTACTGAGTTGCTGGAGGGTTTTGAGAGGTCTCAAAAGTTGGGTTTTGGTTCAAAAAGTTGCTGGTTTTGCTGAGCTTCAAGGGTAACTCATTTTCCCTCTTTTTAAGCATTGTTTTGATCCTTCTCTTAGCCTCATTTGCATGCTTATTTGAGCTTTGTTGTCAACTGAAAAAAGCTTCATATTTATGTTTTTCATGTTTGTTTGAGGCCCTTTTGGTGTTAAGGGTCATCTACCCTCTTGCATGTTCTATTTAGCCTTGTTTTGTGTCATACCATGAGACATTTGTGTTGATCTTTGCTTGGCTTTTTAGCCACTGAAATCCATCAGATTTTTAGTGGTTGGCATGTGGTTTTGAGGGCCTAAATTAGAGAGGGGTGACCCTCTCTCTTGTTATCTTGTTTACTAGCATTTTTGGCCTACCAAAGGAGCATATGTTTATACCATTTGGAGGCCTAGTTCAGGCACTTTTTGGTGACTTCTAGGACCTGCCTAGGCTCTGACCATGGCTGGTTTAGTCCCCTTTTGCTTGCTTCTTGCATGTGTAGAGTAATCCATTTCATGGCTTATCAAAGGAGCATGTCATTCTTGCATGTATTGGTCTTGTTTCAATGGGTTTTTGGCCATCATTTGGCATGCCATGACTCTGTTTTTTCTTGGTTTGGTAGTCCTTCATATGGTTCATATGCTTGTAGTGTAACTCATGTTCACTAGCTCACAATGCATGTTGTTTTGGCCCTCTATTCTAGCATATTTTGGCCATAGTTCAAACTGATTTTGTTTATATTTTGGGTTGCCTTAGCTCTATCTTGAGGCCTCTTGGTCGAAAAATGCTTTCCATGCATACTTATTGTGTAATAGCATTGACTAGCTTTGAGTTTGGAGGTCCCTTGTATGCTTAACTTGAGCTATTTACATGTTTTGGCATCATTGGGCATGATATTTCAGAGCTTACAGGGGTGCTACACTTCCATATTTTCCATGCTTTAAGTGCTCTTTAGAGTTGTGCATTTATGCCCTATTTGCAAGCCATTGCATGAGCTTCACTTTTGTGCCTTTCAAGCTATCATCCCAACCCATTTTGCTACTGCTTTGGGCTTGCGCAGGGTCTGTTTGGGATTGGTTTCATCATTTGAGCATCGCTTTGCATGCCTATAGTGTAATGCATTTCACTAGTTTCAATGCTTGAGCCATTCAACATGCGTTGTGTGAGTTGTTTGCATGATTCGGAGTCATTTTGGAGTCATGTTATATGCCATTTCAGAGCTAGAATATATGCCATTGTACTCCATGTTTAGTCCTTTCAATGCATGTGCAAAATTCTATTTTTGTGCATTAGGCTCGGGGCCATTGTATTGTGCATGCTAGCATGAGTTTTGGAGTTTTGTTTTCATCATCCATGGCCACTGAATTAGGTGTGGTTGAGGCCCATCCATTTTGGTTTAAGTCCATTTTGCATCGAGTATGCCATTGTAGTTACATTACATGTTTTCCATATTGCTTGCATTGTGTTTGGAATAGGTGTTAGTCCAAACACAAGAAACGAGGGACGTTTCATACTTCAAGTGATGAAACGTGCCTTAATTCCTGGTCGCCGACGCTGTTGATTACCCATGATAGAGTTTTAGGCATTATGTGTTTACTTGTGCATTCATTTCCATATTGAATTGTGCAAATTCGACTCCTCGGCCATCATGCATCGAGATGCGTGATTGGTGGCCCGCGGGTCAAGGACTACATTCCCTTGAGCTTATGTAATGATAGGGAGAGTGGTCGTGCACACATGTGTTGCGAATACTTTTCCATCTCTCTCACTTGCCTTCTGTTGTAGAAAACCAGAAACCAGGGGCAGAAACTGGTCCGCCGACCAGATTTAGTGGCTGGCCGACCACTTTTTCTAGTTTTTCACCACAAAAGTGGTTGGCAAGTGGTCTCCAAGGCCAATAGCTGGTCGGTGGCCTTCCCACAGATTCCCAGGGTGGAGTTTCAGCCTTCTGGAGCTTTGTGCAGTGTTCTGAGGTCAATTGCAAACAGAGGCAAGTCGGGGCATCGCGAGGGATTTTCGAACAAGGCAATTCAAGCATGCATGCATCCTTCATCATCCAAAGTAGAGCTGAGCCAGCCTATTTCATTTAGTTTACATGCTTATTTAAATTGCTTACTTAGTTAATTTGTTGATTAATTATAGTTGTGTAATAATTAGCTGTAGTTCGTTATTCATTTTGTTGTGTGATAATTAGTTTAATTAGATTAGCTTACATTAGCTAGTTGGTTCTGTATTATTCATTCGGACCCTCCTCTGAGAGGGCACTGTTGTGAATAAGTGTGTGCGTGTGATGCATGTCTTCCAACCCTCATTTCTTTCTGCCTTTTATTTACCAGCTTACGATGGTTAGTTTTAGAGCATGTTTTCAATTAGCATCCTTATGCTCGCATGTTTGCATCCGTTCATCTGTCTTGCATGCACCGGGCTCGGCGAATCATGCTGACTGCATTGTATTTCAAATTCCTATTTGAATGCATGTATCAAATTGCATTGCACATGACATTTTTAGAATAGCCGAGCCTATCTTAGTTGCATTTGTGTATGTGTTGCATTAGGTATTCTTGACATAACTAGGATCATGCATTGATTTCTAACATAACTTTTGTTTTGGCTCGGAGTACTCGGTAAGTGTTTATGCTTTAGCATCCTTGCATGTGTATGAGTGTTGCCATGATAGCATGCTTGCCATGAGGCTAACTGCTTATGTGATATAACTGCCTGAATGCTGTGGGTGAAGGTTTGGTTACTTGAATTGGAACAATTCATTGATTGCAAGTATTAAGCCCACTTAAGAGTGGCAAAATCATGTTTTCCTAAGCCCACTTGAGGGTGGCAAAATCCGCATTTTAGCCTACTTGTGAGTAACAAGTTGCTTTCAAAAACAAACATGAAATGATTTGTTCCAACTTAAGCGATTCAGTCTATACTTGTATGCTATGTGCATCACATAGTATTTCTAGGCTAATACACCGGAATAAGAGCACATATGTTTTCAAAATAAAGTATCATATTTAGTAATGGCCGATCTTTGATTGGGCGAGCGGGGGTACTCATAGGTGACCTTCCCCAATCGTACCCAAGTTCCCGAGTCGAGGCAACTTTGGTGATAACGGACACGTGGCCTTAAGCAACGAGTCAGGGTTTCCTAAATTCTCCCAAAATAAAATATTTAGGTGGCGACTCTGTATCTGGCAAAGCAGTCCATGTTTGGCACTTCTTTCTAAAAATTAGTTTTTCAAAATGATTTTCCGGATTAGGACTCTTTGGTGATTTATCGATCTTGCATTGCACTTTGTGAGATTAGATTCAGAATCGTGACATTGAGTTCGAACTGTAGTGAGCCCAAATGAACAAAACGGGATCTTCCCTGGGACGTTCGGGACGTTCGGGCGAGCGGGGAGTTAGAGAACTTGACTCGAACTCATGATATCTTGTTTTGACTACACTTATGTGTCTCTTTGCATTGCATTTGCATTGGTGTGCCTAAGACACCGTGTTTGCTGTCTGCTATTCCTGAACGGTTTGCCGGAGGCTTGCTTGAGAAACATGCCATAAGGCTGACCGGTTACGGGCTCTGCCACGATGGGAACACAAACCTCGGTTTTTACCGGGGCACCCTTTTTGACCATTCGACCTAGTGCATATCGGAATCCATAGTGACTATCCCAAACTTGGACAGGTTGCTTACCCGATTATAGGTTATTTGAAACTGCTGCGTACGTAGTGAAACCCTAGCTCTTGACAAAATAGGACAGGGAAACCCTACCCCTCTATAGGGGTGTTTTGGCTCTTATTTACTTGCTATGTGCTTTTAGAGTATGTCTCTACAGGAATGCATGTATCAGTTTGCAAGTCTGGGTATCAGGCCTGCGGGCATCAGATTCATGGAATCAGTTTTACCTGAGGGTATCAGTTCACAGGCAGAATTTTGGGCAGAATTCAGTAGAAAGTACAGACATTCAGCTGTGCTCATATTTGTTCTGGTAAAATCAAGTTGAGATGCTGTCTGTTTTCTTCTTTTGCAAGGTAGTCTCAGAACCATAGCTTCAAAAGGCTCCAATATCCCCCGGGTACACTGGACTTATATTGATAGACTTTGTCAGGTCAGAATCGATTCAGAAGCAACCTGTGTTTGCCTCACCCCCATCGGTTACAAGACGAAAGAGGTTCAAGCAGAATTCACCAGTACAGTTTCTACAACAGTCACACCTCAGTTCACCCGAGTCTAGTCTGGTTTGGGAACAGTTGTTTGCATTCAACTCAGCACGAGATCAATCACCCATTCCCATAGCTCAATATCCCTCAGCCAGTATGGAAGAACAGATGCGGTACCTACAACAAACAATGGAGGCACTGCAGCAGGACGCAGTCCGTCAGGCCAAAGTCACGGCTCGTCAGGCCGAAGTGATAACCCAGCTACAACAACAACAGCCACAGCAGGCTGCGGCTTCTACATCTCATGCACCTCTCACGGGTAACCCGACACCCGAAGCCACTGCCCATACTGCTAATGTCCAAGAGACTCAGGACAATCCAGGGGAGCCAACCCCAGCACAGGTCTCTAAAGCTCATGATTATCAAATTGAAGCTCCCTTTGAATGTGAGGTTGACCCAACTGCACTTAAGATTAATAAACTGGAGAAGTTATTCAAACGAGCACAAAGAGTAAACTCCATCCTGGATTTAGAGGATGGGTATACTGAATCTGCAGTTACCTTACCGGAGCGGTTTAAAATGCCGCGTATCGACTGCTTCGATGGCTCTAGAGACCCAATGGTGCATCTTCACCTATTTTCCGATATCTTGAGCCAATGGGTTTGACCACAGCCCAGAAGTTGTCTCTTTTCGGTTCAACCATGTCTGGGATAGCCGCAATCTGGTATGCAAAATTGGAGGACTTGTGAAACAGAACTGGGAAGAGCTGGCTGAGGCCTTTATTGCTCAATACTCATACAACACACAGATCGAGGTCACAACTCGTGATCTCAAAGTCACTCGCCAAGAGCCAAAGAAGGGTTTCTCAGAGTTCGTGGCAAGATGGAGAGCAAAGGCCTCAATGATGACTACAAGGCCTTCCGACAAAGATCAGATCAGGATGATTGTTCGGAATCTGCATGGCAAGTTGCTGTAGAAGATGGTCGTTCTACCTCTGTTTACCTTTCCAGCCGTTCATGAAATGGGGGTTCAAATTGAGGATGCCATCAGACAAGGGATCTTTGCGGAAGATAATGAGCCTTTGAAGAAGAATGTTGTTCGCAGTTCCAATACTACTACTGAAGGTAGCACAACCGTGAAATTCTCAGAAGTAGACACTATCACCACTTCCCTTAATGGCCAAAAACCCCTCACTTCAACTCGGCCCCAAGCCCGAAACTTCCATCCTCTTTATATGAGTCTCTTTCAAGCTTTGAAAAAGCTGCGAGAAGAAGGGCACCTAGAACTCCTAGAACCCCAACCCCTTCCAAATCCTCTTCCACCAAGTTATGACCCACCTAAATACTGTGCCTATCATCAATAGCACGGTCATGATACGAACTGTTGCATCCACCTCCGTCATAAGATTCAGGATCTTATTGACGAAGAGACCCTTGCTCCACCAAAAGGACCTCAGGTTAGTACTGACCCGTCACCTCTACATCTCAACCTCATCCATATACTGTCGTCCGCCAATGACCCCAGTATATACATCACCCCAACCTATCTACCCAAGCCTGAGATGTTCATTCCAGAAAGTATGGACTTATGCATAATGAATGCACCTGAACCCCAATCATCTCAAACCCATGAACCCACTACTTCTGAGCAAATGAGAATGATTGAAGATCTTCAGAGAACTGTGGCAGATTTGGCCTTTGGGATATTGGCTCCGTCATCGACCACATCACAGGCCAGAAGTTTCAACCCAAAAGGCTCCTTGATCTCGGGGTGAGCTGCAATTGAAAAGGGTCAACTTGAATCCATCTCAAATCTAGGTGGTGGCATGTCAGCAACAACCGGGCTTCGCTCTGATATAGTGACCCAATGCTTTGGCCAAGTTGAGGCAAGTGGTAAGAACAAGGTAGGGGCAGGCATTGGTCCACATGAACACCTTCAGTGGACTGTTGAGGCTTGGAAAGCCAAAGGGCTGAACAAACAGCAAGTGCTGGTAGTTGTTGCAAAGACTGTGGATGGCACTTTTGCCACTCAGAATGAGAACCGTTTGAATCAAGGGACAAATCGGGAGAAGGGCCGTTGTACCAGAAACGTTCCTTTCAGCTCTAATCCTGCACTCAGAAGAGATCAGCAAACCCAGTTAGTGCCTATCAATCCCTTTGCTGTTGCATCTAGTAAAAATCCACAAACCTCGAAATACCAACCCCAAGGTCAGAGGGTCTTCCATGCCCTCTATATGCCTTTGTCCAAACCTTTCCAAATCCTCGTTGGACAAGGCCATCTCAAACCACTTGAGCCTCGGCCTCTCCCTGGTCGTCTTCCAGCCAGTCATGATGCTGTTCAATTCTGTGCCTTCCATCAACAAGCCGGTCATGGCACTGACATGTGTTTTCATCTTAGCCGCGAAATACAAGATCTGATTGACGGCAGGGTCATCACCGCGCCCAGTCCTGCAAAGCCTATCGGCACTGGATCGGTGAACTTGGGAGATAATGTGACCATGTGATCGGGGGATGAACCAGCTGTGGGTGGCGCTCGATTTACTCCAGACGTGGGAATGACACGCATTGTTTTGAGCAATATGCAAATACTAGTTTTTGTACTTTCTGACTTGGGTATTGGGTCAGTCTTGTTATATTGTATTGAGTCAATCCTTTTGTACTGGGTCAGTCGAATCAGTCTTGTTGTATCAAGTCTGTCTTGTTGTGTCAGAGTCGGGTGATTCCAGGGATGTTACCTCGGGCATCACTATTTTGTTTTGCGTTTGTCTTTTTGCTTTCTTTTTGAGTCTGTTTCTGCCGTAGAGCCAGTTACACCAACAGATCTGAATGAAACAACAGTGATTTTCATGCTCTTGTGTTTGCTTTTGCATTGAACCTGTAGTGCAAAAAGTCTACAATGAAATGGCAGAGCATCTCACCTGCTCTTCTGCACCTTTAAATCATTGCATTGACCTAAGTTTTTCAAAACCTTTTGAACATTATGATGAAAATGAAAAGGAAGGAATTCCTTGGGATTTGTAAAAATTTGATCAATTGAGAGATAGAAAGGCATGCTAAGCCCTTAATGAATGAAATCATGCTTGCTAGTGTGAGTACTGAGAAGGATCCTGGCTTGATCCAGATTGGTTCTGCATTGTCTTCAACGCGAGCGATTTGTCGCTTTCTTAAAATATTTCAAAAAATGTTTTGCGCGGTCCTGTGAAGACCTGTGTGGAATCATTCTTGAGATTGTGCAGCCTAGGATCGCTCTCAGCCTCGAGATTCAACCCCTTTACTCTCAAAACCTTGAACTTGGGTTCAAAATGTTCAACGGTCAACCACAATGTGAGGCCTGTGTGGCCAGATTCGAAGCAGCCCTCGAACTAAGGGCAAGAAAGTCAGATCAAGAAGATCAGATGTCGTCAAAAGAAGCTTACAAAGCTAGATCAAAAGCACCCCTCGAACTAGGGGCAAAAAATATCAGATGTGCTCGAAGAGCCGAAAATGGATCATTTTACAAATCAATGAAGACTGGCAAGAATGCCAAATCCCAGAAGGGAGGAAAGAAAAAAGTTTGTGCTGAAAGACAACTGAGTTCCTATCCACAACACTAGAGGCAAATTCAGCCCCCATAGGATGGACTCCTACATCATCAGTGAACATCATCCATTCTCCTAGATTCAGATGACTTCAGGATCTCAAAACCATTTGACATGGACAAAGCTACACTTTTACCCTTGAGAGGCTCGCTGGGCCGAAAACCCGGAAGGGCGACCCAGGCAAAAGTTAGAGCAAGAAAAAAAGAAAAGAAAAAAGAAAAAAAAATACAAAGAATGAAAAAGAAAAGATGAAAAAACATGAAAAGAAATGAAAAGAATTGAAAAGAAAAGAAAAACATAGCTCGCAAGGTTGAAAACCCAGAAGGGCGGCCTTGGCAAAAGTTAGAGTGTAAAAGGTGAGGGTTAATACACGAGTGTACCTTAACCCGAACTACGTAAGGCTTGATTCCCATCTTTGGGATACGTAGGCAACTTCATTCTGAAGTCCATCCGTAAAACACTTCAAATTCGACTGTGTCCATGTGATGGTTCTGGTCATCTTTGTCTTCTCTGTATCCGAGAATTTGATTGTAATTGTCACTGTGAGGACTGGTTGCCATGTGTTACGGCGCTATTCAGACTAGGGGCAACTTTCAGTTGCCATGCAGTGCCGTTCAGACAATGGGCAATTTTCTATTTGTTTTGGATCTGAGGTTGTACATCTCAAGAGTAAATTCTGTGTTGATCGAGCAGTGGCCATTTGCAAAAATAGTTTTTGAGAATTTTTAATGAGGTTGACTAATTCTCTCGAAAATTAATCCATTTTTCTAAAACTGGATCATTTCTTGGACCCAAAAAAGGAAATTTTTCAGTGCTTATAACCTAACTTGCATGATTTCAAATCAGAAAAATCGAACAAGCGTGTTAATCTAACTCTCATTTTGGTTAAAATTGTTTTAGCCGAAGCAAAAATCAAAAAAAATGGTCAAAATGATGAACTAGGAGCACAATTGAGTCAGGTTTTCTGTCTTTTCCCCTTTATCAACGCACTTGCCAGAAAGGGCATCATGCTTGCCGGAAAAGGGCACCACTGAAGCTAACCGCAAAAAGACAGAAAGCTCTCACATCCTCCAAGCAACGAGGTATCAAGCCAAGTGCGAAGCACGAACTGGAATGGGGCAAGATATTCCACTCCCTTATCTAGACAGATCTGATCACGTACAAACTCCCCAGTAGAGCATCGTCAACCAATGTCAGCTGCAGATTTGCTACACACCTAGTTGTAGCGCAGCCCCTCTGTGGGAGAAACTCACTGTTGTGAACAAGAAGAAGAATCTAGCGGAATGCCAGGGACAAGAGCCCACAACTTCCTGCTTATCCATCAACCACCCAGGAGAGGGATAAAAAAAATGAGATATTGAAGAATAAAAAGATGTGCGCTGAGAGGAAAAGTGAGGAAATGGCTTTTTCAGAAAAATAGAGCTTGAGGGCCGAGTGATGTGAGAATCACAAATGAGAAAGGGCGGGAAACAATACCCGAAGAAACTGGCTCCTCACGAACTGAGAGGTCTCTCGCCATTGGAACACGTCTGAGTGTCGTGTCTCTTGTTTTTGTTTGTCTCGATTCTTGTTTTGAGTCGTTTCAAGTGTCTGTGTTTGTGTTTAGGTTATTTACCTTTTGTTTTTCTTTGTTGAGTGCGCTGTGTTCAGTCATAGGCTCAATACTCGGTTAAGAACTCATTTCTCAATTTCAAAATGAATTGTTTTGTGCTCAGGAGTGCTGTGTCGTTCTCAACATTTGTGCAAAACATGATTGGTTCTTTCTTAAAACTGCAGGGTTCAACCCAGGTCATGTCAGAATAGTAAAACCAGGACCTATCTAAAGCTATGAAAGTTCCGGGCTGCAAAGCAAAAGAAAAGAGGGAAAATGTCGGGCATCTGAGTTTGTTTCAACTTCTGCAAGTTCCGTCATTGCATCCCGTATGTTCAGAATGATCAGTGTCTTGTATGAGCTGCATGCCGAATAAACCGAATACTGTGTTATGATCTGCGTGTTCAGAATAAGCAGTGTGCTTATACGAGCTGTGTGTTCAAAGTGAACAGAATACTGTGTTGACTGTTTCACTGTTTTAGGCCAGAATAGCGATCAGAAGTGCTCTCCCTGAGTACCATTCCCCGTCAAAGTTATCTTGGCTAGGTTTGCAATGAGGGAAAGTTGTGAATAAAATCAAGAAGGAAAACAGCATTTGTAGTTTCTGCATGCAGAAGCTACCCCTTGTCAGCATTTCAGGACCTTTGTACTGCGAATTGAAGGTAAGTGTTCGAAGAACACAATGGAGGGGAGATCCCCGTCAGAGTAAAGTGGTTTACCGCTACTCACTCCATGAGGTGCTTTCTAAGGTGCCGCTTTGTTTGTTCATTGCATTCCCTAAACATCATGCTCTACATTGCTTGTAACATGTACTATATCATCGCACTTATTGCGTTTATTTGCATCTTGTGTTATCGTGTACCATTTATCCTTTTACGCCGAGCTGCGTTTAGGATCATTGTCCTCCGGGACTTTCTCAGGTTGCGCCGAGCACGCGCCTAATAATTTGTCTTCGACCTCCTCTCACGATTTCAGCGTGGTTTGAGTGTCCGTTTCCTCACACGATTTCAGCGTGTTTGAAATTTATCTCAAGTTGCGTCGTGTACGCACCTGGGCGGTTTGTTTTCGGACCTCCTCTCACGATTTCAGCGTGGTTTGAGTGTCTGTTTCCTCACACGATTTCAACGTGTTTGGAATTTATCTCAGGTTGCTTCGTGTACGCACCTGGGTGGCTTGTTTTCGGACCTCCTCTCACGATTTCAGTGTGGTTTGAGTGTCCGTTTCCTCACACGATTTTAGCATGTTTGGAATTTATCTCAAGTTGCGTCGTGTACGCACTTGGGCAGTTTGTTTTCGGACCTCCTCTCACGATTTCGGCGTGTTTGGAATTCATCTCAGGTTGCGTTGTGTATGCACCTAGGCGGTTGTTTTCAGGCCTCTTCTCATGATTTCAGCGTGGTTAGAGTGTCCCCTTCCTCACACAATTTCAGCGTGTTTGGAATTTATCTCCAGTTGCGTGGAACGCGCTCCTGATTGGTTTTCTTTGTTCTTCCTCCTCTCACGATTCCAGCGTGGTTGGAGTGCGTTACCTCATTTGCATCTATTGCTCTATCTGTTACATCCATTGTATCATATTTGTTTTATTCCGGTCTAGGAGACCTTAAATCCTCTAAAGGTGCAATTCCTTTGGTGTTTGTCATGCCCGAACGACTTCCGGTAGTCTGGTATAGCCACCTGCCTGTGTTTGCGGTGAGTTCCTAGGAGACCAACTGAGACGGTGGAAACTAAAGTTCGAATGGCTCATGCCTAGAACACAAATGTTTGGGATTTCCGAGACTAAAGTCTGGTTTAAATACCTAGGGATATATCCTCGGCTGTGTATGCGCCTTAATTCTGGATACTGAACCAACCTAGTCTGTCACCCTGTTGGAGAATAGGGAAAGCTGCGACCATAGTCAGGGAGAAAAGTAGTACCTGCGGTTCAATCGAGAAAAAGGGGAAGGTCCCCAGCAGCATGAGGTAGGTCGTTGCCAATTGCCCCTGCAAGGTACCTTCGCTTCCTAACTACTACATCATCTAGTATGTCTATTGCATTGCATATAGAATATATTGCATGCATTTACTGCATATCCATTATATCACTTGTGCCTTTCCATGTTAAGCTTAGTCTGGCATGTGCCCATACTTTTCACGTTAAAGCATAGTTATGTGATTATGTGTACGTGCCTAGTGTTGAGGGTGACGGCACCATTTCTGTGTTAGACGTGGTTTGTTTGTGTCCATGCCTTTTCTAGGCAAAATGTGGTTTGGCCGCACGCCTTATTCACTCCATCTATTGCATTGTAGTTTGTCGCATTCAGCATGTAGGATCACGATCTTTCCTTATTAGATCATTCCTCATTTATATCATGCCACCCAATTACTTGTATTCTTTCTGCGAAACACATAGTTCTGTCTGTGTATGCATCTATTCCACTAAGAGAGTTGTGGTTAGAGCGCTCCGACAACTTTTCTATGTTACACGTAGTTTGATTTTGCATCTCCATCCCTTTATGATATTTGTGTGGTTTTGCACTACTTGTGGTTTGATCATCTCACATACATTGCATATCATTTGCATTGTTTCGTTACATTGTACATTATTACATTGTTTTCTAATATTGCATATCATTTGCGCTATTTTGCGCATCGCGCTATCTTACATATCGCATTGTCTTGTGCATTGCATATCATTCACGCTATTTGCGCATTGTGCTATCTTACGGATCGCACTGTTTTGTGCACTGCATCATTCGCGCTATCTTGCACACCTCATCTGCACTTGTTAGTGCATTGCATTGTTTTGCATCCCTATCGCATTTTTATGCGTTACACTTAGGTTGCATTGTTTTGCATCCCTTTCGCATTGTTATGCGTCACTCTTAGGTTGCATTGTCTTGCATCCCTTCCGCATTGTTATGCTTTACACTTAGGTTACACTGTTTTGCATCCCTTCCGCATTGTTATGCGTCACACTTAGGTTGCATTGTCATGCATCCCTTTTGTCATACCCCTATTTTGTATTATGTTAATTGATCCCTAATACGTATGTGATTATATGTTTTGATATGATTTTGTGTGCCATTATGTGGATATATGTTATTTTAGAACTCTATCTGTTCACCGTAGGAATATTTGTTTGAATAACCCGCTTTGGAAATTAAATTGAGGGCCCTATCGGCCACAGAACCCGAAATTGATTACGCCTTTGTGATTAGCGTAATTTTTGGAGCCTACGGTGAAATTTAATTGAAGATTGATTCGGGTTAGATTAAATCGATTAAATTGATGAATAGTGCCAAATTGCTCAATTATTTTATGTTAAACTAATATTGTGAGTGGGGCTATATTATGAGCCTTATTTCCTTCCCCTTTACATGACTTTGCTGATCAACTCTAAGTGAGTAATTCATGCATTTTAATTATTATCTTGTGAACTCAAGTTTGAAAGAGAGTCAAGAACATGGATTGGTTTGATCATAAGGGGATTGAAATGAAATTGGGCTAGTTTTGTTAAATTGAAGCCTAAAATGTGCATGCATGTAAGAAATTACTTTGATATTGCATGTTTGAACACAAATGTGTATAATCCATGTGAAACGTTAAAGGAATCTCATGTGTTAATCACCATTGGTGTTGTCTAAGTTGAGAATGTGGCTAGTTCATCACATGCATGTACAATTTGAGAAGATATGAGCTTTAAATGCATGAATATGTATGATAGAGTTGAAGTTGATGTCAATTTGAAACATGCAAGTGCGTAATCCTTGAAATTGAGCTTCCTAATGTTGTAATCTTGTATTGGTAGCATGTTAACATGTGTAAATGTGTAATTTGAGCCATTGCATGCGAGTAATGTGGTTGAAATGTCGAAGTTGAGCTCAAGAACACATTCTGGGTTTTCCAGAATTTTGAGGTCCGCTCGAGCGGAAGCGGGCGAACCTCCGCTCGAGTGTAAAAATCGTGCTCCTAGCACTTTTTGCAGAATTGGGTATCCGCTCGAGCGGGATATCTCACGCTCGAGCGGGGAGCTTTTGTGGACAAGCCTTCCGCTCGAGCACTTTATTCCACGCTCGAGCATATTTTTCATGCAACCAGTACTTTTGCAAGCCTTAAGGGTCCGCTCGAGCGGGGAAGTCCATGCTCGAGCGGGGACTCTGTCTTCTGAAAATCTGAAAATGCATTATGTGTTCTGTTTTCCGTTCCCTTTCACTTCTAAGCACTCTTAGGCATACATTGAGCATTGTGATTGAGTTAAAGAGATAAGAATGAAGCCTAAAGAGGAATATGTGAATTAATGAACGGATTGAATTGTTGGTGACCCTTTTGTGTTCATGAAATGTGTAGGGTGAAGCTCCGGGGAAAATCTGTAAGGCGATCACTGTGAGTAATATCTTAACAAGATATTTGAAATATACTGTTGTCTAATTGTTTACACTTATGTAAGTTTTATAAGTTCAGTAGTTTGAATGGTGGACAACGATGAATATAAATAATTGGGCCAAAGGCCGATTGATATAAATGATTGGGCCAAAGACCGATTGATATGAATAATTGGGCCAAAGGCCGATTGATATAAATGATTGGGCCAAAGGCCTATTGATATAAATAATTGGGCCAAAGGCTGATTGATGCGAATGATTGGGCTGAAGGCCGATTGACATGAATGATTGGGCCGAAGGCTGATGGATGCGAATAATTGACATGAATGATTGGGCCGAAGGTCGCTGGATACGAATGACGGACATAGATGATTGGGCCAAAGGCCGATGGATATAAAGGATTGGGCCGAAGGCCGTTTGTCGTACTGTTTCAATGATTACTTATATATTTTCCTCATTTGATATTATTCATTGGGCATTTGCTCACGCTCATTCATGTACATGTAGGTGAGCCAAGGGACGTCCAGAACCAGCCCCGGTGAACTTGTGAGAAACAGTTTAAGTTTTGAGGAGTCAGCCCAAACGTCTACACAGGAGACTGTCTTCGCCTTTGATCTCGTTTATGGTTTTGTTATATTGGCGAATACGTTGGTCTACTTTTGTATATAAGACTTGGGTTTGACTGACTTGTATCTATATGATCCTGTATGTACAGCGTTCTGTGATAGTACATATTTTGATGTGAGTTATTAACATATAAATGTTTGAAATGTTATGGTGTGCATTTAAGCACGGCTCTATGGACAAAGTTTTTGAATTGCTTCTGTTTGGCCCCTTTATCTCTGATGAGTTTTGGTTTACTTAAATTGAGGCCATAGGTAATCACACGATTACTGGCCGGTTATGGCCTTAACCCATAGGGGCGGGTTCGGGTCATGACACATTCGCTTGCGTTGTCATGCACTTTTTACTTGCAATGCTATGCATGTTTCTAACAATATTGTACCTATTGAGTTTCTTTTTTTTGTAGGCACGATATTGTATGTACGGTTCATTTGAAGCTGGCGCGACCAGACGAACCAGACGGTGTTGTATGTACTCTGCATGAGAGGTAATGAGAATTGTATAATTCTCTTACATCCTTTCTGCATGTAATGTAGTTTGGTTCATTTTTGCTTGCTTAAACTATTGCATTTATTGTGTATATTTGCTTCGTTACAGCTTTCTTTGCATGATCATAAGTTATATCCGGCTTTGTGCATGTCTTTTGCATTTTGCCCCTGCCTGCGGGCACATTTCTTTTATTATCTCGCCTGTTTGTCTAAGTCTTCGGCCTTGTCAAAAATGGGTCGTCTCTGGGCTTTGACATTCACTCCTGTCATTGTTATAACTTTCGAGTTCTGTCAAAGAGGGGTAACTGTAGACACTCCATTTTTGACCGACCTTAAGACTCAGACGTCATCGATTGAGTGCTCGGTGATGGTGCATGTTGTGCTTGTCCAGAGCTTTCGGAGTTCTAGGCTGAGAGCCTTGCCTCCGGGCCTCGGAACTTTTTGTGCTTTGACTCGGTTTGCGGACCAGGTCTTGTTTTCTCTTCCCCAAGAGAGGGAGAGGTCTTACAGACCATCTCTCAGTGGTCGTAGGCCACGGTTCTCGTTTGGAGACTAGTTTCCGATTTTCGGGGCCGTTGGTCGTGCGCCTCGGCTCGGGACCGCTTAACATTCTCCGTTTGCCTCGGTTTTTGGAGCACGCCTTGTTTCCTCTATCTAGGGGGACATTGTGGCCCGGCAGACCACTTTTCTGGTCGCACGCCACTTTTGGTGCTCAACAGCCAGTTTTCGAGGCTCCCGACTACGCGCTTTGCCTCCCGAACTCTCGTTTTGCATCCGTGTTGGTTCTTTTTTTTGGCACAACCCTTGTTTTCCCTGTTTAGAAGGTGGTACAAGGGTGGGAGACCAACATCTCCCTTGGAAACCACTTCTCTCTCCTCCAGCCGATTTCCTGCTCAGGAAACTGGTTTTCTTGGTCTTTGGGCCACATTTACTGGTCTCCAACCATACCACTGACTTGCTTTTAGTGTGGAGACCACCTATTGTGCCTGCCGACCACCTTGTTTTGTGGGAGACTACTTGCCCTGGTTGGCCGACCAGGGAAAGTGGTCGCCCGACCACCTCTTCTGGTCGGCCAGCTTCCTCCTGTCTTGTCTGTCTGAGTGCATGCCAACTGTGCCAGCTGGAAGGTACAAACTGGATCCTCCATACACGTGTATGGAGGATTTGCAACCAAGTTTTTAGCTTCTTGGATTTGGCTTTAAAACTCTATAAGAGAGGCCCTTCCTCTCCTTATACCAGGTTGAAAAATTGCTCTAAGGCAAAGCATATATCTCTCTTTGTCTCTATATTTTAGGTTTCGAAAGTGCTTTGTTCTTGGCCTTTTGCACACCACCTCATAACCATACACCTCCACCATTGTTACTGAATTGCTGGAGGGTTTTGAGAGGTCTCAAAAGTTGGGTTTTTGTTCAAAAAGTTGCTGGTTTTGTTGAGCTTCAAGGGTAACTCATTTTCCCTCTCTTTAAGTATTGTTTTGATCATTCTCTTAGCCTCATTTGCATGCTTATTTGAGCTTTGTTGTCAACTAAAAAAAGCTTCGTATTTAAGTGTTTTTCATGTTTGTTTAGGCTCTTTTGGTGTTAAGGGTCATCTACCCTCTTGCATGCTCTATTTAGCCTTGTTTTGTGCCATACCATGAGACCTTTGTGTTGATCTTTGCTTGGCCTTTTAACCACTGAAATCCAACAAATTTTCAGTGGTTGGCATGTGATTTTGAGGGCCTAAATCAGAGAGGGGTGACCCTCTCTCTTGTTGTCTTGTTTACTAGCATTTTTGGCCTACCAAAGGAGCATATGTTTATACCATTTGGAGGCCTAGTTCAGGCACTTTTTGGTGACTTCTAGGACCTGCCTAGGCTCTGACCATGGCTGGTTTAGTCCCCTTTTGCTTGCTTCTTGCATGTGTAGAGTAATCCATTTCATGGCTTATCAAAGGAGCAGGTCATTCTTGCATGTATTGGTCTTGTTTCAGTGGGTTTTGGCCATCATTTGGCATGCCATGACTCTATTTTTTTCTTGGTTTGGTAGTCCTTCATATGCTTCATATGCTTGTAGTGTAACTCATGTTCACTAGCTCACAATGCATGTTGTTTTGGACCTCTATTCTAGCATATTTTGGCCATACTTCAAACTGATTTTGTTCATATTTTGGGCTGCCTTAGCTTTGTCTTGAGGCCTCTTGGTCGAAAAATGCTTGCCATGCATACTTGTTGTGTAATAGCATTGATTAGCTTTGAGTTTGGAGGTCCCTTGTATGCTTAACTTGAGCTATTTACATGTTTTGGCATCATTGGACATGATATTTCAGAGCTTATAGGGGTGCTACACTTTCATATTTTCCATGCTTTAAGTTCTCTTTAGAGTTGTGCATTTATGCCCTATTTGCGAGCCATTGCATGAGCTTCACTTTTGTGCCTTTCAAGCCATCATCCCAACCCATTTTGCTACTATTTTGGGCCTGTACAGGGTCTGTTTAGGGTTGGTTTCATCATTTGAGCATCTCTCTGCATGCCTATAGTGTAATGCATTTCACTAGTTTCAATGCTTGAGCCATTCAACATGTGTTGTGTGAGTTGTTTGCATGATTCTGAGTCATTTTGGAGTCATGTTATATGCCATTTCAGAGCTGGAATATATGCCATTGTACTCCATGTTTAGTCCTTTCAATGCATGTGTAAAGTTGTGTTTTTGTGCCTTAGGCTCGGGGCCATTGTATTGTGCATGTTGGCATGAGTTTTGGAGTTTTGTTTTCATCATCCATGGCCACTGATTTGGGTGTGGCTGAGGCCCATCCATTTTGGTTTCAGTCCATTTTGCATTGAGTATGCCATTATAGTTACATTGCATGTTTGCCATGTTGCTTGCATTGTGTTTGGAATAGGTGTTAGTCCAAACACGGGAAATGAGGGACGTTTCATACTACAAGTGACGAAACGTGCCTTAATTCCAGGTCGCCGACTCTCTTGATTACCCATGATAGAGTTTTAGGCATTATGTGTTTACTTGTGCATTCATTTCCATATTGAATTGTGCAAATTCGACTCCTCGGCCATCATGCATCGAGATGCGTGATTGGTGGCCCAAGGGTCAAAGACTACATTCCCTTGAGTTTATGCAATGATGGGGAGAGTGGTCGTGCACACATGTGTTGCAAATACTTTTCCATCTCTCTCACTTGCCTTCTGTTGTAGAAAACCGTAAACGGGGCGAAACCTGGTACCGACCAGATGAGGGTCGGCCAACCACTTTTTCTGGTTTTTCACCACAAAAGTGGTCGGCAGGTGGTCTCCAAGGCCAATAGCTGGTCGGTGGCCTTCCCACAGATTCCCAGGGTGGAGTTTCAGCCTTCTGGAGCTTTGTGCAGTGTTCTGAGGTCAATTGCAAACAGAGGCAAGTCGGGGCGTCGCGAGGGATTTCCGAACAAGGCAATTCGAGCATGCATGCATCCTTCATCATCCAAAGCATAGCAAAGGCAGCCTATTTCATTTAGTTTACATGCTTATTTAAATTGCTTACTTAGTTAATTTGTTGATTAATTAGAGTTGTGTAATAATTAGCTGTAGTTCGTTATTCATTTTGTTGTGTGGTAATTAGTTTAATTAGATTAGCTTAGATTAGCTAGTTGGTTCTGTATTATTCATTCGGACCCTCCTCCGAGAGGGCACTGTTGTAAATAAGTGTGCGTGTGTGATGCATGTCTTCCAACCCCCATTTCTTTCTCCCTTTTATTTACCAGCTTACGATAGTTAGTTTTAGGGCATGTTTTCAATTAGCATCTTTATGCCCGCATGTTTGCATCCATTCATCTGTCTTGCATACACCAGGCTCGGCGCATCATGCTAACTACATTGTATTTCAAATTCTTGTTTGAATACATGTATCAAATTGCATTTCACATGACATTTTTAGAATAGTCGAGCCTATCTTAGTTGCATTGTGTATGTGTTGCATTAGGTATTCTTGACATAGCTAGGATCATGCATTGATTTCTAACATAGCTTTTGTTTTGGCTCGGAGTACTCGATAAGTGTTTATGCTATAGCATCCTTGCATGTGTATGAGTGTTGCCATGATAGCATGCTTGCGATGAGGCTAACTGCTTATGTGATATAACTGCCTGAATGCCTGTGGGTGAAGGTTGGGTTACTTGAATTGGAACAATTCATTGATTGCAAGTTTTAAGCCCACTTGAGAGTGGCAAAATCATGTTTTCCTAAACCCACTTAAGGGTGGCAAAATCTACATTTTAGCCTACTTGCGAGTAGCAAATTGCTTTAAAAAACAAACATGAAATGATTTGTTCCAACTTAAGCGATCCAGTCTATACGTGTATGTTATGTGCATCACGTAGTATTTCTAGTGGCCGATCTTTGATCGGGCGAGCGGGAGTGCTCATAGGTGACCTTCCCCAATCGTACCCAAGTTCCTGAGCCAAGGCAACTTTGGTGATGACGGACACGTGGCCTTAAGCAACGAGCCAGGGTTTCCTAAATTTCTCAAAAATAAAATATTTAGATGGCGACTCTGTATCTGGCAAAGCAGTCCATGTTTGGCACTTCTTCCTAAAAATCAGTTTTTCAAAACGATTTGCCGAATTTGGACTCTTTGGTGATTTATTGATCTTGCATTGCACTTTGTGAGATTAGATTCAGAACCGTGACATTGAGTCCGAACTGTAGTGAGTCCGAACTGTAGTGAGCCCAAATGAACAAAACGGGATCTTCCCCGGGACGTTCGGGCGCGTCTACAGGGCCAAACAAGCAACAAACAGAAGGTGTATGAAGGTTTATACCTGATGGAAACACAAAAAGAGACACCTATGCTGAGGTGGTCACAGGGCCAAGTGGTAGAGGCGGAAGTGATGTGCGAGTTAAGGCAGAGGAGTATGGGATTTGTTGGCTACATGATAGTGCAATAGCCAAGATGCGAGTGAAATGCAGTTTTGTAGAATTAAAAAAGGAATTTCAGAACAGTGGTTTGGTGGATGTGAAAGTAAGAGAAGGTGGAGGAAGATTTGTGTACATGACTTTCAAGGTAGGAGAGGAAATGAAGACTAAAATGCTAGAGATGGGAGAATGGATTCATGATTGGTGTGAGGTGTGTTAGTTGGAAAAAAGAGTTGAGAGTGGAAAATGAACGATTACTGTGGCTTAATTGCTATGGTGTACCTCCCAATCTGTGGAATAGCCAAAACTTCAAGAAAATAGGAAAAGTGTGGGGGGAAATTATGGAGATTGATGAAGCCACCTTAAGCATGGACTCTCTAAAATGTGGTAGAGTTAGAATCTGGTCCTCTCAACTAGAGCGAGTGGATAAAATGATTATTCTAGAAAACAAAGGTAGTGTGTACCTAATTCGTGTGGTCGAAGATTGCAGTTGTGGTAATGGAGCACATCTCAACTATTGTAATCACAATGAAAAGCCAAGTTGGAAGGATTCAGTGGGGAACAACAATAGAGAATAGCAGAGTGTTGCGTTTGGCCATGGCAAGATGGAAGAAGATGAGGACGTGGCATGCAAAGTAGCTGAGGTGGAGGCCCAAGATGATGTGGAAACCAATGAGATGATCAATGCTAGAAAGGAGAGATTGGATGATGGGAACACTATTCTCTCCACAACTGTATCCATCATAAATGAATCTGACACAAGGTTTGCGGCTCGAAGAGTTTGACAGACACCATTAACAGATTGTACAAGACTCAAGGGAGGCATGCGTGAAGCGGCATGATAGATCTAAGGTGGGGTCTGATGGGCTTATAAGAAGTTTAGATAAGAATGAATTAAGGAGGTCCAATATTAATTTAGTGGTGGTCTTGGATGCAGCCCAGATATGTAATGGGCGGAATGGTTTGAAGACAATCAGTGCCATCCCAACTTCTGCCAATGAGACCAATGAATTGTTGACTGGGCTGAGAGGTAGCTTAGTCCATATGGTGAAAGATGGTAAACAACCCACTGAGGTTTTAAGGATTAACCAGATAGAGACCCATGTGGAGAAAGAATACAACTTAGTAAGCCATGGAAATAATATAAGTAGAGTTTAATCTGATGTGAGTGAGAATGTTGAGCAGCAAAGGAAAGAAAAAGGGTATCATCAGAGGAAAAAAAAGGAAGAAAATGGGTAATTTTTAGAGGAGGATTTCAGAGTGGAGCTTTATTTTGTGAGGTAGTAGCTGCGATTTCAGCTTCGATGTCTGTCAGTAACATCTTTGGTAGGCAAATGAAATTAATGAATGAAGCCCAAGATACAATTACGATGGGAAAGGTATTGGAGTTGGATTTTGAAGGAAAGGAAGCTGAAGCAATTAACAAGATCATCCAAATGGAAGAAGATGATGAAGTAAGGCTAGTAGGAGAGATGAAAAAAGGAAGTGTTTAAACTAACATTCCAGGGTGAAATTAAGGGAAATTTACTACTAAATGAAGATTCTATAATGGAATGTGAGAGGGCTTGGAAGGGTAGAGGAAAGATGAAGAATCAAGGAAGTATTAAAAGAACAAAAGGTGGATATGGTTATGCTACAAGAGACAAAAAAATCAGAGGTTGATGATAGATTTGTTAGGTCACTCTGGCCTAATGAATCAATGGAGTTCATGGGGGTGGATGCGAAAGATAGTGCGGGTGGTTTTCTTTGCATATGGAATCCAGATGTCTTTGCTTTAAAAGATTGCTGCAGCTCCAGGAGGTTTATTCTACTTGCAGGTATTTTTCATTCTAGCATTGATTGTGTTATTAGTAATATTTATGCTCCTAATGATGAGGCTGTTAGGAGGCAATTATGGGAGGGGGGGTTGTCTAAATTAAAAGAAGACTTTCCTAAACCATGGTGCTTAGGAGAGGATTTTAATAAAATTACTTCAATTGTTGAGAGAAAACGTTGTCTAAGGAAAGATAGGGGTATGGCTGAGTTTGGGAGCTTTATTAATGAGTTAGAATTGGTGGACATTTCTATGCTTGGGAGACAATACACATGGGGCAATTCCCAAAGTTGGAGTAGAATTGACAGATTCTTAGTTAACCCAAAATGGTTAGAATGGTTCAAATTCAAAGTGTGGGGGTTATCTAGAATTCTATCTGATCATTGACCAATTTTATTGAAAGAAGATGAGAGAGATTGGGGACCTAAACCTTTTAGGTTCATAAATGTGTGGGTCTTGCATCCTATGTCCATGAAGGAGCTAAAAAAGGCTTGGGAAGGTTCGAATGTAAGGGGATGGGCAGGGTATATTGTTATGAGTAAGTTAAGATCATTAAAAATGGCTCTGAAAAAATGGAGCAGTGAGGTGTTTGGAAATGTGGAATCAAAGCTTAAAGAGGCTGAAGATGAGATGCACAAGTTAGACTTAAAGGCAGAATCCACAAACCTTAATGAGATGGAAATCACAAGAAGAAAGGAGGTGTTGGGGTTGGTTTGGCAGATTCGAAAAAGAAAGCAATGGTTGTGGCTACAAAAGTCAAGACTAGATTGGGCATTAAAAAGGGACAAGAATACAAGGTTTTTCCATATAATGGCATCTATGAGGCAAAACAGAAATATGATTAACTCAATGAAGATTGATGAAGTTATTTGTGATGCCCCAAAATTTAAGGACATCATATTAAGATTTAGAATTTAAAATCAATATTGCCACAAATATTACCAACATCTATTAATTACAACCCAGAAATTTAAGTTCTTAAATTATAACTTAGTCTTAGTACATAAAAAATAACACAAATATAAAAAAGAAAACTAGAAAATTTAGAAAATAGTTCATGGAACTTGGGCACTCTTCAAGCTAACCAAGGTTGAATGTCGCCTTGCAAGGCCTCGGTGTTCCCTTCTATTTCTTCGGTACCTGGCACAAAACGCCAAGGCAACGGGAATGCCAGTGAGCGACAAGCTCAATAAGATATTACAACCCGAAAACACCCACCCCGATAATAATACTCACAATTAATGAATAATGTGTAGTAACAAAATAACTAGTAGCATTTAATAAGCATAACAAGAATGCTATCAGTTGAAATAATAACAATCGATAATAATAAATAAATAAATAAAATGGCAAACGGAAGCAGTATTTCATCATATGAAAAATGCCCACCTTTCTTTTTAAATTCTAATAGATTTAGTTTATCAGATAAATTTAAGTAACTCTCCACGAAGCACTATTTTCATTCAACCGCTAAGTAATTGCCACGGGCAATTCTGACTCCCCCTCTTTCAAATATTCAAATGTTACTTGCTGTAATTACCAATGATGCCCATGCACCAAAGTTATGTACCCGAGTCGTGACATCACGGTCTGCCCAAGGGAACGGTCTATGTTGTGACACTCGCACCACCAACCTTATATCGCCTATACCGATAAGAGCTGAAATACTTTCCCGTGCCATATTAGGGTTCGCAACTCACTTGCGCAAGATTCTAAACCGGGCTCACCCCTTCACTTTTATAGCGATCCCGGTTTTCCCTTCCTTGTTTATTGTATTTTGGACTCGGTTCTGTGGATGTGTTGTTGTCTTATTCCCATTTCCGTCCTTTACTCTTTGTATTTGATGTCTTGGGTTGGGTTGAGCAGGTTTGAAACAGGTTGGTTGTGTTTGGAAACCAAGGGTTGATGCCCAGATTTTGGCCTTCACGCTCGAGCGGGGCTTTTGACGCTTGAACGGGCCCTTTGCTTTTGTTTCTCCGCTCGAGCGGGATTTTTCATCTCTCAGTATTTTGTTTTGCAGGTCATCGGACGCTCGAGCATCCACTTTCACGCTCGAGCGGGGACCTTCGTCTGCAAAACTTCTAGAAGTGTGCATTCGATGCTCGAGCGGTGCTTTTCACATTCGAGCGTGAGTCTGTGTCTGACGCTCGAGCGGACCCGTTTGTATATCAGTCCGAAAAATAGCTTTTTGGATCACTTTTTCAGGCCATTCTCTCTCTCTAACTTTTCAAAACCCAAACTTGAGAGCTTCTCACTCTAGACTACAACTTCTCTCTAAGAAATCATCTAGTTTGAGTGATCTTCTACCATAGTTCCTTTGCATAAAGTGTAGAGCTTGGTGTGGGCTACATTTCAATCTGAAAATCTTTGGGTTTGGAGCATTTCGAGTTTCATCATCTTCTCCATTTGGTCTCTTCATTTGAGGTAGGGATAACTACTCATTTTTATGAGCTTTAACATAGATGTTGGGCACTTTGTATAAATTGTTTGATTTGGGGAGGTTAGGGTTTGAGATTTGAAATATTGAAAAGAGGGGTTTTGTTCTTTTGACCAATACATGTGTGTTTTGGGTCTTAAAAGAGGTTATTAATGTTTATTGTTAATATTTGAACCTTTGGCGTCAATGTTGAGAAAGGAGGAGAAAAGCCCTAATTTATTATTATGAATTAATTTGTAAAATTACTTTGGGAAAGTTATGGAAATATGGAATTGGGTTGGAATTAATGAAATTGGCTTATTATGAGATTGAATGGTGAAGTTGAATTTATTAATCACCCACCTTTGAAACTATTAATAATTTATCTGTGGGATGTAATTGTTATCTGTTTAGAAATAATTGCTTTGGGCTATCGGTGGAGGATAGTCTTGATTATTGTAGACACTGCATGATGATTAGGTGAATTAAAACTAATCAATTGAGCATGTCATTGAATATGATGGATGGAATAACACATTGACTATGTGCTTTGCTTGATCATTTTATATGATAAGTGTTTAATACATCATATATGTATGTTGTTTAGGAGGCGATAAGGGATGGACTCCTAAACCGGATGTTTAGGAGGAGATATGGGATGGACTCCATTAATACAGCAAATATGTGTATTAATTGAAGTATGGAAGTGTTTTTGATATGAGTTGTTATCTCATTTGAAATTGAAGTATTGTTGATATGAGTTGTTATCTTATTTGAAATTGAAGTACTGTTGTTATGGGATGTTGTCTCATTTAATTGTTTGGCCAGGTTCTGAGCCATGTTTATGAAAGGAATTGGTTAAGTAAAGGAAAGAGGAATGAAACATATACATATTCGTCATGAAACTGACATGTGTTATAAGTTGATTTATATCAGTTAAACATTTATCAAATGCTAATGTTTTAGTTATTGCTCATAATATGTTTAGCATATCTCTACTGGGCGTTGCCTCACCCTACATGGACATCATTTTCAGGTTCAGGTGACATGCCACCTCCAAGGACGTAGCTTGGGAGGTTTAGAGTTTGAGAGATCTTTTTGTGATTACCTTTCTGTATTACATGTATATCAAGCCAAGGGCTTATTTTTGTGTAAAGAGAGTTAGGACTCTACTTTTGTTGAACCCAGGTGTTGACTTGGAAAGTTGTAAGCCTATAGGGCATTTACTTTTGTTGTCAACATGTAATTTCTCTTGTAAGAATACTCCGATGTTGGTAATATGATATCTTTTTTTTTTTGTATCATGAATGGATGATTATGGATTTTTTATGAGGGCGTTATAGCTTGGTATCAGAGCGTACTGGGTTTGAATACTTTGGGTACGTGAGAAGTGGTTAGTACCACAGTGGGTTTGTCTCGCATGTTAAAGACTTAGATGTAAGGTTATGTGCTTATGTGATAACATGTTTATATGACTACTTGAGTATGGGATTTAGTTTCTGGGATGTTGATTGGATCCTTGGGTTTCTGGGAGTCCTATTAGAAAGGCACTTGATCACTGCCGTTTCTAACTAGAACGCCTCGGGACTGTCATTATCCAGAAATGAAAGTTGTAAGTGCTTATGTGATTATGTGCTTATGTGGAGTGAGTTTCTGTTGTCTCATGTATTAAGACGCGAGTGAAATAGCTTCGGCACATTTGTGAATGTGCTAATGTTTTTGTTACCTTTATTAGGATGTCAGGACGAGGACATGGTGGTAGGCGAGGTAGGCGAGGTAGGCCTAGGAGGCAGGAGGTGCCTATACCGGATGAGATTCCGGAGCAGCAGGAGGGTGCTGGCCAGGTGTGGACGTCCCCGAACGTATCCCGGGGGAAAGGGAGTGCGAGTCCCCCCCGTTCTGGTGACTCTGCTGGGGAGTTTGGACATGATCAAATCCGTCTAGACGAGGGAGTGGAATATCCTGATCCATTCCAGTTCGTGCTTCGCACTTGGCTTGATACCTCGCTGCTTGGAGGATACGAGAGCTTTCTGCCCTTTCTAGCTTCAGTTGTGCCCTCTTCTGGCAGGTAGAGTGCCCTTTTTTGGCAAATGCATTGACAACAGGGAAAGGACAGGAAGCCTGACTCAACTGTGCCCCTAGTTCATCATTTCGACCATTTTTTTGTTTTTGGCTTTCTACTAAAACAATTTTGACCAAAAATGAGAGTTAGATTAACATGCTTGTTCAGTTTTTTGATTTGAAATCATGCAAGTCAGGCTATGAGCACTGAAAATTTTCCTTTTTTGGGTCCAAGAAATGGTCCAGTTTTGGAAAAGATAGAATGATTTTTCGAGAAAATTAGCCAACCTCAGTAAAAATTCTAAAAAATTGTTTTTGCAAACGGCCACTTGCTCAACGAGCATGAAACCTACTCCTGAGATGCACAGCCTCGGATCCAAAGGAAAACTGCCCCGTACTTGAAGAGAGCTGCATGGCAACGGAAAGTTGCCCCTTGTTTGAACGCATCACATGGCGCATTGAATGGCAACGAAAGTTGCCCCTTGTTTGAACCAGACCTTGAAGGCATTGTAGTCAGTCCTCGGAGCGATGATTGCAACTGTACTCTCAGATACAGAGAAGGCAAGGATGGTCAAAACCATTACATGGACACAATTGAATTTGAATTGTTTTACGGTTGGACTTCAGAATGAAGTTGCCTATGTATCCCAAAGATGGGAATCAAGCCTTACGTAGTTCGGGGGTTAAGGTACACTCAGGTATTTAACCTCTCCTTTTTATGCTCTAACTTTTACCAAGGCGCCTGTTGCAGGTTTTCGACCTTGCGAGCTTTGTTTTTCTTTCTTTTCTTTTTTTTATTCTTTTCATTCCTTTTTCTTCTTCTTTTTTGCATTTTTCTTTTCTTTTCTTTTTTTTTTTGCATTTTTTTTGTATCTTTGCATTTTTTCTTTTTGCATTTTTGTATATATATTTTTCTTGTCTCGCTCTAACTTTTGCCTGGGTCGCCCTTTCGGGTTTTCGGCCCAGCGAGCCTCTCAAAGGGTAAAAATGTAACCAGTCCATGCCAAATGGTTCTGAGATTGAAGCCCTCTATATCCAGGAGAGTGGCTGTTGTATCGACTTGCAGAAAGATCCACCTTTGGCTCTTCGAGCACATCGGATATTTTTTGCCCCTAGTTCGAGGGGTGCTTCTGTTCTAGCCTTGCAAGCTTCTTCTGATGAGGTCTGACCTTCTTGATCTGACTTTGGTGCCTCTTGTTCGAGGGCTGCTTCAAATCTGGCCACACAGGCCTTACATCGTGGTCGACCGTTGAACATTCTGAATGCCAGTTCAAGGTTTGAAAGGTAAGGGGGGTCGAGTCTCGAGGCTGAGAGCGATCCTAAGCTGCACAATCTCAAGAGCGATTCCACACATGTCTTTGCAGGACCACGCAAAACATTTTTTTTGAAAGTTTTTAAGAAAGCGACAAATCGCTCACGCTGAAGACAGTGTAGGATCAATCTGGATCAAAGCCAGGGTCCTTCTCAGTACTCACACTAACAAGCATGATTTCATTTATTAAGGGCTTAGCACGCCTCTCTTTCTCTCAATTTGATCAAAGTTTTGCAAATCCCGAGGAATTCCTCCCTCTTTGTTTTCACTGTAGTGTTCAAAAAGGTTTTGAAAAACTTAGGTCAATACAATGGCTTCAAGGCACAAGAGAGCAAGTGGAATGCACTGCCATTTCATTCAAATCCCGGCACAACTAGCACACGGCAGAAGCAAATGTGAGAGCGTGAAAATCACTGCTGTTTCATTCAAAATCTGTTGGCATAACTGGCTCCCTGGCAGAAACAGACTCAAAACAAGACAAAAAGACAAACGCAAAACAAAATGGTGACGCTCGAGGTAACACCCCCGGAATCACCCGACTCCTATACAACAGGACTGACTCGATACAACAAGACAGGCCCAAAACAAAAGAGACAGACTCAAAACAAAAGAGACAGACTCAAAACAAAAGGACAGACTCAAAACAAAACAACAAAATTGACCCAATACCCAAGTCAGAAAACACAAAAACTGGTATTTGCACATTGCTCAGAACAGTGCGTGCCATCCACCATATCTAGAGTAAACTGAGCATTGCCGGCATGTGTTTTATCCCTCGATCACATCACATTATCCCCCAAGTTCACTGACCCAGTGCCGATAGACTTTGCTGAGCTCAGCGGGAGGATGACCCCGTTGTCAAACAGATCCTGTACTTCATGGCGAAAGCGAAGCGGTTGTCGAGTATGGCGGTTTTGATGGTATCGTGATCTTGGGTAGCATCATGTGTAGCCGGAAAAGGGTTCGGGAGAGGCCGAGGCTCAAGGGGTTTGAGATGGACTTGTCCAACAAGGATTTGGAAAGCTTCGGACAAGGGCATGTGGAGGGCATGGAAGACCCTTTGACCTCGGGGTTGGTACTTCTGGGTTTGTGGATTTTTGCTGGGTGCAACCGCAAAGGGATTGGCAGGTGCTGGTCTGGTTTGCTGATCTCTTCTGAGTGGAGGATTATAGCTGAAAGGAACGTTTCTGATACAACGACCCTTCTCCCGGCTTGCCCCTTGATTCAAACTGCCCCCAACTTGAGTGGAGAAAATGCCGTCCACAGTTTTTGCAACAACTGCGAGCACTTGCTCTTTGTTCAGTCCCTCGGTTTTCAAAGCCTCAATAGCCAACAGAAGATGCTCATGAGGATCCATGCCTGCCCCTACCTTGTTCTTTCCACTCGTTTCCACTTTGCCACGGGATTGGCCTTCCTCAGATGTAACCCGCCCCAAGACTGGGGAGCCTTTTGACATGAAATTCCCAGCATGTAGTGTGGTCGATGATGGAGCCAATGTCCCGGAGGCCAGATCGGTCACAGTTCTTTGAAGATCTTTTATCATTCCCATCAATTCAGAAGTAGTGGGTTCTTGGGTTTGAGATGATTGGGGTTCAGGTGCACCCATCATGCATAAGTCCGTGATTTCTGGGATAAACACCTCAGGTTTGGGTAGATGGGCCGGGGTGATGTATATGCTGGGGTCATAGGTGGATGGTAGTGTATAGATGAGATTGAGGTAGGCGGGAAATGTTTGGTCATTGGGGCCTGAAGGTGGAGTTATCGTCCGGTTGTCGATGAGATTTTGGACCTCATAATGACGGTAGCTGAGTCGGTCGTGGCTGCTGATGGTACATACAGTACTTGGAGGGGTTATGTCTGGCTGGGAGTGGGTCGGGAAGAGGTTGAGGATTGAGGGGTTTGAGATGCCCTCTTTCCATCAAGAGTTTTAGTGCGCTAGTCAGGCTCATATAGAGGGGGGTGAAAGTTACGCCTGAGCTCATTTGGTCGGCTACTATTTGCGAGCTTGGATTGGCAAAAGGGTTGGCTGTGGTGACTGTATCAATTTCAGTGGGTTCGGGAATAGTGCTACTTCTGACATTGGTACTCCTTGAAATCACCCTCCTTGTCGGTTCACTTGTTCTGGGAATGATCCCGCTATTGAATGCATTCTCGACCTGGACCCCCAGTTCATGCAAACTCTTGAAAGTGAATAGCGGAGCAACTATCAATTTCTGCAACATATCATGCTCGAGGTTCCGCACCATCATCTGCACTTGATCCCTCTCAGAAGGGCGGCGATCATTATCATGCGGCCTTTGCTCTCTACCTTGTAACAAATTCCACAAAAGGCTCTTTTGGGTTTTGGCGGGTTGCTTCAAGCTCTTGGATGGTCATTTCAACTTGGGTATTGTAGGAATACTGCTCGACAAAGGCCTCAGCCAATTCTTCCCAGTTTTGCTTCACTTTGTCCTCCAACTTAGCGTACCAAGTGGCTGCTACACCGGACAGAGTTCTTGCATACAGAGAGAGTTTCTGTGGCTTAGTCAGACCCATCGGCTTTAGGACATCTAAGAAAAGTTGGATATGTACCATTGGATCCCCAGACCCGTCGAAACGGTCAATATGTGGCATTTTGAATCTGTTTGGGAGCCGGACGGCAGACTTAGTGTGCCCATCCTCAATGTCGGGAATGGAGTTAAGGCACTGTGCCTTTTTGAATTGCTTCTCAAGGTTCGCAATTTTCACTGCAGTCAGATCGAGGTCATTAGCATCGAGTGGATAACGCCTCTCATTAGGCTGCACCAGGGGTCTAAAAACTTGGGCTTGAGCTAACCCTTCTCGAGGATCTGGACCCTGCAAATCTTCAGTTGGCGGAATTGGGTCAAAGTTCGGCTGGGGTCCCAAAGCTGGATGTGAGGCAGATGCCCCAGATGGGCGCTGCGTTTCATCTTGGTCTCGGCACGTATGGCGGTTCCACGATTTAGTCTTTGCTATCACGCCACAAATTCTTAGAACCTGTACCATCACGGGTCTACTGATGATGTAACTGGTGACTGTCGGATCAGATGAACCAATGAGCCCTGTCTGGCCCTTCTTTGCCTTGCCTCAGCGAAAGAACACTGGTTGCCCTTGAATTGAATCTCTGACCTAACAAAGTCTATCAGCACTAGTCCAATGTACCCGGGGGATTTCGGAGCCTTCTGAAGCTATGGTTCTAGGACTACCTAGCAAAAGGGAAAACATGCAGCATCTCAGCCTAACTTCACTAAAACAGATGCGAGCATAGTAGGATGACTGTGCCTTCTACTAAATTCTGCCCCCAAAATTCTGCCTCAAATCTGATACCCTCAGGTAAACTGATTCTCAAAATACTGAATTGGTGCCCGCAGGCCTGATGCCCAAACTCGCAAACTGATACATGCATTCCTGTAGAGACGCACTCTAAAGCACATAACAGATAAGTGAGAGCCGAAACACCCCTATGTTGGGGTAGGGTTTCCCTGTCCTATTTTGTCAGGAGCTAGGGTTTTACTACGCACGCAGCGGTTTCAAACAACCTATAAACGGGTAAGCAACCTGTCCTAGTTTGGAATGGTCACTATGGATCCGAATATGCACTAGGTCGAATGGTCAAAAAGGGTGCCCCGGTAAAACCGAGGTTTGTGTTCCCATGCTGTCAGAGCCCAGAGCCGATCAGCCTTACGGACATGCCTTGACAAGACAAGCCTCCGGCAAATCGTTCGGGAATGGCATATGGCAAACACGGTGTCCTAGGCGCACCAATGCAAATGCAATGCAAAGAAATACACAAGTGTAGTCAAAACCAGATATCATGAGTTCGAGTCAAGTTCTCTAAATCCCCAGCAGAGTCGCCAGAAACTGTGGACGTCCCCGAACGCATCCCGGGGAAAGGGAGTGCGAGTCCCCCCCGTTCTGGTTCGATATTGGGTCACTACAGTTCGAAGGACTCAAATGTCACGGTTCTTAATCTTGAACCAAAGAGTCCAAATCCGGCAAATCGTTTTTGAGAAAACAGATTTTTTTGAAAGAAGTGCCAAACATGGACTGCTTTGCCAGATACAGAGTCGCCACCTAAATGTTTTTTTTTTTTTTATGGGAAATTTAGGAAACCCTGACTTGGTGCCAAAAGGCCACGTGTCCGTCATCACCAAAGTTGCCTTGGCTCGGGAACTTGGGTACGATTGGGGAAGGTCACTTCGTGAGCACCCCCGCTCGCCTGGTCAAAAATCGGCCTCTACTAACCATGATATCTTATTTTGAAAACATTGTGAGTTCTTATTCCGGTTATTAGCCTAGGTTACTATGTGATGCGCACAGCATACACGTATAGACTGAATCGCCTGAATTGAAACAAAACATTTCATGTTTGTTTGTTTGAAAATGGTTTGATGGTGCTACCCGCAAGTAGGCTAAGACGCGGATTTGCCACCCTCAGGTGGGCTTAGAAAAAAAGATTTTGCCACTATCTAGTGGGCTTAAAACAAACATTTGATGAATTGTCCCAATCCAAATAACCCAACCTCCACCCACAGGCATTCAAGGCAGTTATATCACGTAAGCACCTAGCCTCATGGTAAGCATGCTATTCATGGCAACACTCACACGCATGCAAGGATGCTAAAGCATAAAACTCACCGAGTACTTCAAGCCAAAACAGAAGCTTATTAGAAATCATGCATGTTCCTAATTATACAGAAATGCCTAATGCAACACATGCAAAGATGCAAATTATAGCAGGCTCGGCTATTCTAAACATGGCATATGAAATGCTACAACTAACACGTATTCAATTTGGAATTGAAATACAAATGGTTTTGTATGATCTTGCGCCGAATGCGTGCAAAACAGATGAATGATGCAAACATGCTGTCATACTGTTATGCTAATTGAAACATGCCCTATATCTAACCATCATAAGCAGGTAAATAAAAGGGAAGAAAGACGTGGGGTTGGAAGACATACATCACACTCACCCACACTTATTACAATTATGCCCTCGCACAGAGGGTCCGAATAAATAATACAGTCCGAAATAAAAGAATAATACAGTCCGAAATAAAAGAATATTACAGTCCGAAATAAAAGAATAATACAGATTCCTAATTAATTAACAGATTAACTAAGAAAATCAGAATCGGCATGCAAGCTGTGCCGATTCGATGAATGATGTATCTTTGGTCGCTTTTGAAAATCCACTGGGATGCCCCAATTAGCCTCTGTTTGCAATGTTCCTCGAAATGCGTGCCAAGCCTCGAAAGACTGCTGATTCTTCATTTTGCTGCAACTGAGAGCAGAAAGGGGCATAGCAATGTATTTCACAAATATATGCATTCCTCGATCCTCGTGCCACAAATCACGCATCTCGATGCATGATAGCCGAGGAGTCGGATTGCACAACTCAATATAGGATGAATGTAGATGAATGCTACAACAAAACCTAACTCCATCATGGGTAATCCGGAGTGTCGGTGACTTGGAAATTTAGACACATTCCGTTACTCGGAGTATGAAACGTGCCTCGTTTCCCGTGCCCGGGCTAACTCCTATTCCGAACACGATGCAATATGCATGATATGCATGAAATGTAGCTAATATGCAATCCTAACATACACAATGCTATGAAAATGAGATGTCTCGGAATGCGTGCACACGGGCACGCAAACTGAGGAAATGATCCTAAGGCATAAAATGGCATACGCAATGCAATTGGACTTACACTAACATGAGTGGACCTCAGCCACACTCTCATAAGAGGCCGTCGGATAAAATTAAAGTGCCTCGAAATGCGTGCATATGGGCACGCAAACCGAGGCAATGGCATACGAAATGCAATGATGCTAAAATGACATAAACAACACAATATGGGCTTACACTAACATGAGAGAGCCTCAGCCACACTCACATAAGAGGCTGAGAGATAAAAAATGAGATGCCTCGAAATGCGTGCACACGGGCACGCAAACCGAGACAATGGCATACACGATGCAATGAGACTAAAATGGCATATAGAATGCAAAATGGACTTACACTAACATAAGTGAGCCTCAGCCACACTCACATAAGAGGCCGTGAGATAAAAAATGAGGTGCCTCGAAATGCGTGCACACAGGCACGCAAACCGAGGCAATGGTACTAAAGCATGAAGTGGTGCTCCAAATGCAAATTGGACTTATACTAACATGAGAGAGTCTCAGCCACACTCACATAAGAGGCCGTGAGATGAAAATGAGATGCCTCGAAATGCGTGCACACGGGCACGCAAACCGAGGTAATGGCATTAAGGCATGAAATGACATAGAAAATGATATGCAAACATGAAAATAGAATTTCAGCACTGAAATGTGGGGGGAAACAGTCCCGAAACATGGCCAAAGTGCACCCGAAGCTTGGAATGATCCCGAAATGCGATATTAGGCGCCCGAAATGGCCTATAGCTATGCAATGCATGCATAATATGGACATGGAATGAAAATACAGTAGCAAGACAGCCCCAAGACAAGCATTTTTCAGTCATAAAAAAGGCTAAACAGCAAACACACATAGGATTAGGCAAGTATGCAAAAATGGCTCCGCAAGAGGGGTATTGAAGCAAGTGATACATGCGATGCCCAAATGGAAAAAATACCCTTCTACAACACTGATAAGGGACTAAAAATATGAACATTTATAGTAGATGACATCCCCCAAATCAGTATGCAAACATGCTAAAAATGTCATGCAAGAACTAGGATACATAAGGCTATAACATGAGGTACCCCAAACATTCATCAAACCAGCAAAGACCCTTAATAAAATATGTCAAGAAGATCAAAATATGACTCTTTCCAGCTCTGATGATGGCCGAAAACAGAAGCTAGATAAGCTTAAAAAAGCATGCAAAAATGGGGGTCAAAGAGGGGTATAATGACAAGTATAACATGGAGACCCCCAACAAGGTTGATCCCTTCTAAAATATTGTAGAGGGACACAAGATAAGCCTATTGAAAGTTCATGACATGCTCCGAAACAGACTACATGTAGGCCAAACAAATCATGCAAATTTACGGTAAATTGGAGGAATTGTGAAGCAAGTGCAAGATAGGGGGCCTAAACAGGGTTGAGCCATTCTTCAATGTTGAAGAGGGGCTCAAAATAGGCCCACTTAAAGTTTACATTATGCTCGAAAACAGATCACTCATATGCTAGAAATTTCATGCAAAATATTGTCATACAAGAGGATATTGAAGCAAGTGCACTATAGAGGGCTCAAACAGGGTTGAGCCCTTCAACAAACATGAAGAATAGCTTAAAAAAGTGACCCTTTCAGTTTGGGTCGGAGCTCAAAAAAATAAGAAAATAGGCTAGAAGAATGGTGCAAAAATGAGCTACAAAAGAGGGAAATGGCAACTTACCCTTGTAGACAAGTCTTGGCTACCTCTTGCTTGAAGAATGGATGCCTCCTAGCTGCTGGAAAGCTCTCCTAGCTGCTAGAATGGAGTGGTGATGGTAGAGCTTGAAGATGATGGAGAAATGGAGCCTAAACTTGAAGGAAATGGAATGATATTGATGTATATGCTTAAACAAATTCTTGGAACCCTCTTTCTTGAGTTGGGAGGACAGCAATATAGAAAAGAGAGGGAGAGAAGAGTCCTTGCCAAAGTGGAGGGAAATGAGCTCTTATTTCCCTCCAAAAGGTTCCCCCGGATAGAGATATTTTTTTGGGGAAAACCAAGACACAGCTGGAATGGACTCACACTGAGGAAGCAGGCCGGCCATCTACTTTTGCTGTAAGTGGCCGGCCGGCCACCCCTTATGGCCGGCCGGCTAGGGGTCAAAAGGGTCAATGAGAATTTCTGGCCGGCCACCAAAGATTGGTGTCCTCCCATGTGTGTACAACAAGACCCTATGGTTGGAAATTGGCAACTCTGAAACAAGAGAGACAACAAGCCACTTTTAGAAGGGGTTCAAAAGGGTCAATTAGAGTTACTGGCTGGCCATGTGTTTTTAGGATCCTCCCATGTGTGTACAACACAAATATGTGGTTTTGACTCGAAGAAAATGGCCCTAGGGTGTTCAACATTAGCCCGGAAGTGAGAAAAACGGGCGCCGGGGGGCGCCGGAGGAGCATAACTGGTTGCTGAGACAATTGCTGGCCTCCCACCCTCCAGTGATCTTCCTGGTGATAAAACAGAGGTACCTGCCAAAAATGAACAAAAACCGATGCAAAACGAATGCTCGGGGGCCAAAACACGCAGTTCGGGGTCCCGAAAACCGGCCGTTAAGCACTGAAAGTGGTGTTTGGCCACGAAGTGGGTATCTAAGACCCCAGTGTCCCTTGAAAGGGAGTAAATGAGATGCATGCCAAAAACCGGAGGAATCGGAGATGGTTGGGTGGTCCCAAATCGAGGCACACGGCCTGACGGCTCCGAAAACCGAGAACCAGGCTCCGAAATGGGCAAAATGGCCTACGGGCACGAAATGTAGCCCACGGCCACTGAGAGATGGTCTACGGGACCTCTCCCTCCCCTCAGGAAAGAAAATAGAGAAAACCGAGTCTAGTTCACAAACCGAGGCAAGGCACAGAAGAGAGTTCGGAAGTCTGGAGGCAGGGCGCACGGCCGCGACTCTGAGACTTCTGAACGAGCACAATATGCAACATCACCGAGCGCTCAATCGGTGACATCTGAGTCTTAAGGTCGGTCAAAAATGGGGTGTCTACACCAGGCCAATGTGGCCGAGCCAATAGGTCAGCTGGCCATAGACGCCTTAGCCCGCGAGATGGCAGGAGTGTTGTAGGAATCCATGGACATTCTCAGAGCTGAGAATCAGGTCCAGGCCCATGTTGCTGAGGTAGGGCCTTCTTTTCTAAAGAGGTTCTTCCGGCCGAATCCAGACGAGTTTGTGGGAGATTCGAAAGAGCCACTTAAGGCTGATGAGTGGCTTGAGCAGATGACGAAGACATTTGAGATGCTTGGCATCGAAGACGGGGCTTTGAAGGTGACCTTGGCGTCTTTTCAGCTGAAGGAAGACGCGGGTCAGTGGTGGAAGTTTGTTCGGGAGCGTGTTGATGGGACTTAGGAGGCTTTCGTCGGTGCCTTCCAGGAGAAGTTCTTGTCTCCCGCTGTCAGGAAGAAGTTGAGGGATCAGTTTTGTTAACTCAAATAGCTGAGTATGCCAGTGGCCGAGTTTGAGGCCGTATTTACCAGTTTATCTAGGTTTGCACCTGAGCTAGTGGCGTCTGAGGAACACCATTGCCTTGAGTTCGAAAAGAAGTTGAGACACGGACTCAAGACTAGGGTTGCCGGGAGTATGGGCGCCTTGTGGATGCTACGGCGCATCTTGAGATTATTATGTAAGAGAAGGAGGAGAGGATGAGGGGCTTCAAGAGGAGTTAGGATGGCCAGGGGATGGTCGCAGGCAGATGGGTTCTAACCCTCAGCAGTCCCAGGGTGCTTTTGCGAGATCTACCTTTCCAGTGCCTAGTGCAGGTTCTGGGAGAGGCAGTCAGGGAGACATTACTTGTTACAAATGTGGTCAGCTGGGCCACAAGTCTCCTGTTTGCCCACAGAGGGAAGGAGGGTAGAGAGCAGCTTCATCTTCGGCTCGACCTTAGAGTCAGAGTCAGGGCAGAGGCCAGCCGCTCTTTTGTTACTAGTGTAGTCAGGCGGGGCACCTGAAAAGGTATTGCCCACAGTTGAGTGGCACATTTGGTGCATCTGGTTCGAGGCAGACGTAGAGTTTTCAGCCAGCACAGCCAGTTCAGGCCTCGAGGGCCAATCAGAGGGCTTCATCGTCTTAGTCTATGCAATAATCTTTTGCTCCGAGAGGTGAGCAGGTAGACCAGAGACCTTCAAGGCGCGTGTATGCTGTTACCGCGTATGATCTTGTACCGGCTCCATCTGTTGTAAGAGGTACCTTTTTGTTTTACAACTCGGTTACCAATGTGTTGATTGATACGGGTGCATCCCATTCCTTTATATCTGCTACATTTGCATCTGTTTTGGGGTTGGAGTTGGCACAGTTAGCTTCTCCTATTTGTGTTGTAACACCTGTTGGAGGTGAGTTGATTTTGAAACAAGGGTGTTAGAGCTATGATATTGAAGTCGCCAACCGCCAGCTTCCATTTTCTTTTGTAGTTATGGCTATGTCGGGTTTCGATGAGATTTTGGGTATGGACTGGTTATTGTCATACCGGGCTATTATTGATTGTTACCGCCAGAGGGTCACTGTATGTACCTTGAGCGGGGATTGTTTCCATTTCTTGGGGGATCGGGTTGGTAATGTGTTGCCACCAGTGTACGATCCGCGAGGGCGGAGTGAGCTTAGTGGTCTTCTCGCTAGCTTTATGAGTAGTGAGTGTGATGAGATCCAGATTGAGTTGCCCAGAGTGGTTTGTGAGTACTCGAGCGTCTTTCCTGAGGACCTTGTTAGTTTGCCACCACACCGAGAGGTGGAGTTTTCTATTGATTTAGTGCCCGGCACGACGCCGATTTCCATGGCACCTTATCGTTTTGCCCCAGCCGAGTTGAGTGAGTTGAAGATTCAACTCCAGGAATTGTTAGATAAGGACTTTATCCACCCTAGTACTTCGCCGTGGGGAGCACTGACCCTCTTTGCTAAAAAGAAAGATGGTGCCTTGAGACTTTGTATTGATTACCAAAAATTGAATCGGGCTACGGTTAAGAATAAATACCCTATGCCCCGTATAGATGATCTGTTTGACCACTTGAAGGGGTCTCGTTGTTTCTCTAAGATAGACTTGAGATCGGGTTACCACCAGTTGAGGGTCAGGGAGGAGGATATTCCGAAGACAGCATTCCGTACGCGGTATGGCCACTATGAGTTTCTGGTGATGCCTTTTGGGCTTACCAATGCACCGGCAATGTTTTATGGACTTGATGAACCAGATCTTCCAGGAGTTCTTAGATCGCTTTGTGGTCATTTTCGTAGACCACATCCTGATTTATTCACCTTCTAAGGAGGAGAACGAGAAACACTTGAGAGTGGTGCTTGAGTTTCTTAGAGCCCATAAGCTATATGCTAAGTTTGGGAAGGGTGAGTTCTGGCTAAGAGAGGTTAAGTTCTTAGGCGATGTAGTCTTTGGGAAAGTGGTGTCTGTTGATACATCCAAGATAGAGGCAGTGCAAGATTGGGCACAGCCTAAGAGCGTTTTTGAGATCCGTAGTTTTCTGGGATTAGCTGGGTATTACCATCGGTTTGGGAAGGACTTCTCCAGGCTAACTTCGCCGTTGACTAGATTGACGCGAAAAGGGGTCAAGTTTGTATGGAGTGAGACTTGTGAAAAGTTGTTCCAAGAGTTAAAAGTTAGACTTACCACCGCTCCTGTTTTGATTATTCCGGAGAGAGGTTTGGGTTATGCGGTTTATTGTGATGCCTCACGAGAGGGTTTAGGCTGTGTGTTGATGTAAGAGGGGAAAGTGGTAGCCTATGGCTCGCAGCAGTTGAAAATACACGAGAGGAATTACCCTACGCATGACCTAGAGTTAGCAGCAGTGATCTTTGCCTTGAAGATTTGGAGGCACTACCTGTATGGTGAGAGATTCGAGGTGTTCTCGGATCATAAGAGTCTGAAGTATCTGTTTACACAAAGAGACTTGAACTTGAGGCAGAGAAGGTAGATGGAGTTTATTGAGGATTACGATTTCGAATTGCACTATTACCCGGGAAAGGCCAATGTTGTGGCCGATGCCCTTAGTAGGAAATCCATTAGTGATGTAGCTTGTATAGCCATCCGGGAGTGGAAAATGTTGGGTGCACTTGGCGAGTTTGATTTGCTTTTGGGTGAATCTGTTGAAGCTGTGGCCTTGTGTTTTCTGTAGTTGAGTAGCCTACACTTGTGAATCAAGTGTTAGAGGCACATAGAGGTGACCTTGAGGCAGAATCCCTCTAGGAGAAGATCTCCAGTGGGAAGGCTGAGAAGGGTTTGACTGTGTATCCTGACCTGAGTGTGAGATACCGAGACCGTTTCTTTGTGCCGGAGTCTTGCCGAGAGGAGGTACTCCGAGAGTTTCACCATTCACGTCTTGCGGTGCATCCGGGAGGCACTAAGATGTATCGTGATTTGGGTCGCTAGTTTTGGTGGCGGGGAATGAAGAAAGATGTGGTAGTTTTTATATCTAAGTGCCTTACTTATCAGCAAGTGAAGGCCGAGCATCAGAGGCTAGCGGGTTTGTTACAACCCTTGCCTATAGCCGAGTGGAAGTGGGAGCATGTCACGATGGACTTCGTTGTAGGTCTTCCGAGGACTCAGCGGGATAGTGATGCTATTTGGGTGGTTGTAGACCGGTTGACTAAATCGGCGCATTTTATCCTATACGCGTAAGAGATTCGGTGGATCATCTTGCTGACTTGTATGTTCGGGACATAGTGAGGTTACACAGGATCCCAGTGTCGATCGTCTCAGATAGAGATCCGCGTTTTACTGCTAGGTTGTGGCAGAGTTTGCAGAGTGCCTTGGGCACTAGGTTGACCTTTAGCACGGCTTATCATCCTCAGACTGACGGGTAGTCCGAGCATACTATTCAGATCCTTGAGGATATGCTCTGGGGTTGTGTCCTTGACTTTAGTGGGTCGTAGGAGAGGCATTTGCCCTTAGTAGAGTTTGCCTACAACAACAGTTTCCAATCAAGTATTGGTATGGCACCGTTTGAGGCCTTGTATGGTTGACCGTGTAGGTCTCCAGTTTGTTGGGCCGAGGTGGGTGATGCACCTTTGTTGGGCCTGGAGTTGGTGAGGGAAACAACGGAGAAAGTTGAGTTTATCCGTTGGAGGCTTGTTACAGCCCAGAGTCGCCAAAAGAGTTATGCTGACCATAGGAGGAGGCCTTTGGCATTTAAGACGGGTGATCATGTCTTTATGAAAATATCACCTAGGCGGGGTTTGATGAGGTTTGGGAAGAGTGGGAAGTTGTCTCCTCGGTTTATTGGCCCTTTCGAGATCCTTGAGAGGATTGGCGAGGTTGCCTACCGTTTAGCTTTGCCGCCACAGTTATCCAGAGTGCATGACGTGTTTCATGTCAATATGCTTTGAAAGTACGAGCTGGATCCGTCGCATGTATTGGATTGGACCGACTTAGAGGTAGATAAGGATGTCTTGTATGAGGAGAGACCGGTACGGGTCTTGGATAGGCGAGATCAGGTCTTGCGAGGCAAGACGATACCTTTGGTGAAGGTTTTGTGGAAGCATCACGGAGTGGAAGAAGCCACTTGGGAACGTGAGTTAGAGGTCTGTGGGAAATACCCAGACTTGTTTGTTAATGTTTAACCATGCATTGGGAATTTTGTTTGTGAATGGATTTTGGAAATATTATATATGTTTTAGATTGTGGAAATGATATAGCCATTGAATATGGTTCGGAAATGGAAGTTTATTTTAACATTGCATATGTTAATTCTGTTTTAGAAATGCAAATATATTGTTGGCATTGAATATGTAATTGAACTGTGGAAAACTTGTGTTGAAATTTGTGAACTTCAAGGGAATGCATGTTGATGATGCATATTGTAACATATGTTGTAATTTGCCACTTGAAAAGAGATGGAATGACCGGTAATGAGTCAAGTCGATGATATTGAATTGTAATATTGTTGAGAAATGAGAAATCATATTTTTGAAACTTATTTATCTAATTTCGAGAACGAAATTCTTTAAGGGGGGAGGTTATAGCGATCCTGGTTTTCCCTTCCTTGTTTATTGTATTCCGGACTCGGTTCCGTGGATGTGTTGTTGTCTTATTCCCATTTCCATCATTTACTCTTTGTATTTGATGTCTTGGGTTTGGTTAAGCAGGTTTGAAACAGGTTGGTTGTGTTTGGAAACCAAGGGTTGATGCCCAGATTTTGGTCTTCACGCTCGAGCGGGGCTTTTGACGCTCGAGCGGGATTTTTCATCTCTCAGTATTTTGTTCTGCAGGTCATCGGACGCTCGAGCATCCACTTTCACACTCGAGCGGGGACCTTCGTCTGTAAAACTTCTGGAAGTGTGCATTTGACGCTCGAGCGGCGCTTTTCACGCTCGAGTGTGAGTCTGTGTCTGATGCTCGAGCGGGGAGTTCCACGTTCGAGCGGACCTGTTTCTATATCAGTCTGAAAAATGGCTTTTTGGATCACTTTTTCGGGCCATTCTGTCTCTCTAACTTTTCAAAACCCAAACTTGAGGGCTTCTCACTCTAGACTACAACTTCTCTCTAAGAAATCATCTAATTGAGTGATCTTCTACCATAGTTCCTTTGTATAAAGTGTAAAGCTTGGTGTGGGCTACATTTCAATCTGAAAATCTTTGGGTTTGGAGCATTTTGAGTTTCATCATCTTCTCTATTTGGTCTCTCCATTTGAGGTAGGGATAACTACTCATTTTTATGAACTTTAACATAGATGTTGGGCACTTTTTATAAATTGTTTGATTTTGGGAGATTAGGGTTTGGGATTTGAAATATTGAAAAGAGGGGTTTTGTTCTTTTGACCAATACATGTGTGTTTTGGGTCTTAAAAGAGGTTATTGATGTTTATTGTTAATATTTGAACCTTTGGGATCAAGTTGAGAAAATAGGAGAAAAGCCCTAATTTATTATTATGAATTAATTTGTATAATTACTTTGGGAAAGTTATGGAAATATGGAATTGGGTTGGAATTAATGAAATTGGCTTATTATGAGATTGAATGGTGGAGTTGAATTTATTAATCACCCACCTTTGAAAATATTGATAATTTATCTGTTGGATGTAATTATTATCTGTTTAAAAATAATTGCTTTGGGCTATCGGTGGATGATAGTCTTGATTGTTGTAGACATTGCATGATGATTAGGTGAATTAAAACTAATCAATTGAGCATGTCATTGAATATGATGGATGGAATAACACATTGAATATGTGCTTTGCTTGTTCATTTTATATGATAAGTGTTTAATACATCGTATATGTATGTTGTTTGGGAGGAGATAGGGGATGTACTCCACGGTTTGGGAGGAGATAGGGGATGGACTCCTAAACTGGATGTTAAGGAGAAGATAGGGGATAGACTCCATTAATACAGCAAATATGTATATTAATTGAAGTATGGAAGTGTTTTTTATATGAGTTGTTATCTCATTTGAAATTGAAGTATTGTTGATATGAATTGTTATCTCATTTGAAATTGAAGTACTGTTGTTATGGGATGTTGTCTCATTTAATTGTTTGGCCAGGTTCTGAGCCATGTTTATGAAAGGAATTGGTTAAGTAAAGGAAAGAGGAATGAAACATATACATATTCGTCATGAAACTGACATGTGTTATAAGTTGATTTATATCAGTTAAACATTTATCAAATGCTAATGTTTTAGTTATTTCTCATATTATGTTTAGCATATCTCTACTGGGTTTTGGCTCACCCTATATGGACATCATTTTCAGGTTCAGGTGACATGCCACCTCCAAGGACATAGCTTGGGAGGTTTAGAGGCTGAGAGATCTTTTTGTGATTATCTTTCTGTATTACATGTATATCAAGTCAAGGGCTTATTTTTGTGTAAAGAGAGTTAGGACTCTACTTTTGTTGAGCCTAGGTGTTGACTTGGAAAGTTGTAAGCCTATAGGGCATTTACTTTTGTTGTCAACATGTTTTTTTGTATCATGAATGTATGATTATGGGTTTTTTATGAGGGCGTTACATTTTAAAATTTTAATGTATCATCGGTTCAATTTCGTGTTTCTTTACTTGTTGAGATATTCACAATAATTCAAAATTTAATTACCAATAATGTTATACCAACTCATCAAAATTCCCAATATAAAATATTACACATATCCCACGATAAGAATTCAAGGTACAAGATTTAAATAAACAATTCATTTAAATTATGGTATGAAATGATAATTTAGTGACAAAGAAAATAAACCATAATCACACACATGCATGGATTTTATTTATTTATTTATTTTTACAAGATTAGACTAGCACAATATTAAATATTAGTCCAAATAAACAATTTAAGTGGTAAATTTTTTTGTTTTTGATTCCTCCTCAATCTACCAGAATTTTTCTGAATGTATATCTTATAATTATAAATAAATTACTTATACAACTCCAAAATTCATATGAATCTATGAAATATTCAATAAACATGTTATGGTCATTTTTCAGAAAGTATTTTCCAAAAATAAATTGTAAATAATTCTGAAAAATCCCAAAAAGTTTATGACACAGATTTATCACTTTTTCTTAAATCAATTTCATAATCTAAAAATTTATTATGAAACTAGACTTCTCAATTTTTTATTTTTTTTTCCAAAAATCACCAGATTTGGTTTAATATAGAATTCTTAATGATCTCTCCAACATAGACTAAAATTTGTCTTACAGTTCCAAATTTGGTTAAAAATTTATATAAATTTGTAAAAAATTCAACAATTGTTGAAAAAAATCGTGGATGAACTAGATATCATTCTCCCCAACTTTGTAGAAAAAATTATCTCCAAATTTTGAGTATAAATGTTTCTAAAAATTCGTACAACGTTCTGGCAGATTTAAGGGCCAAATAAATTCTTCAATCCTCTCTTTAATGGTATAAACTATACATGCAAGCATATTTCTACAATAATACCATGACTTTAAAACTACCAATATCTTCAATTATTTGATATACAAATCACAAAATTTATATACAACTATAAATAAAATTCTATCTATAAATGTTGCTAGGAACATAATATGAAATTTTAACCAAAGAAAAATGAGTGGGTTGAGAGGGTTTTCTTACTTGGACATGCAAGGCTTCATTATTCATGGAGGGAAAATTTTCATGCATTAAAGAGGTCTTTCAGTGTGTGACCCTAGGGCAATGAGAATATATAAAGAGAAGATAGCAAGAGATAATGCAAAACAAGTTAAATCTAAAACATGCAAGATAGGCCCCTTCTCCTGTTGAGTTCATTCATACTTCTATCATGCATTATCAAGTATATCAGATTGTTTTGCATGCATTTTCAAAAAAATAAAGAAGTGGAGTATTCCTAAGTATCCTACCTCAATGAAGTTAAAAAATTTCAAGTGTTGAGACCCTTTTCTCTTTCCTTCTTCCTTCTCTCCCTCTTTCTCTCCGCTCTTTCTTTTCTTTCTCAACCATGTGTATGCATTATGGCTGATGGTGAAGTCTCTTATGTGGGGAACATGGGAGCAACTTTTTGTTTTATTTAATTATTTTCTTTCTTTAGCAAAAAAATAAAAATAAATTCTATTTGCTTGGAATTGTCATCCTATGCCATGCTTGCTTCTCTAGGGACGTTGGGTGTGCAATTGGGAAAACAAGCATGCCTTGCATGCAACAGAGCAGCCTAGGGAGAAGAGGGGGCAGCCCGCCACTTTTCTTGCAAATTGACATTTTTATTTTATTTTATTTTGAATTGAATTGAAATTGATGCCAATACAATATTAGTACATATATACATAACCTTTTTAACTGGATGGTTTTCTTCCTACTAAACTCTAACTAGCTTATTTACTATTAATTTAATCCATTTAGTTTTCACAACTATATTAGCTATAGAAATTTTTATCACAGGAAGATAAATAATTTTATTTAAAGGAATTTAACATTAGTATTAATCATGATGCTATTACCATTATAATTTGATAATTTAATAATCATTATTAATTGACTTAATATTGTTATTAACGAACTAATTAGTTGTCCAAAAATTCAGGTTCTTACATTATTGTTGAAGAACCAGCTGAAGTCAAACAAGCAATGTGTAATTATTTTAAGAAACAATTTGATGAACAATGGAGAAAAAGGGCCAACGTTGGTGGAAATTTTCAAAAGGTGAATCCTATTCAAGCCACTGAAATTTTGGAAAAAAACTTTACTAAGGCTGAGGTATGGGAGGAAATTAGAGAGAGTGATGGGAATAAAGCTCCAGGGCCCGATGGTTTCAATATGATGTGCTTTCAGAAGGGTTGGAAGGTGATGAAAGAAGATATAATGAATTTCATGAAGGAATTCCATAAAAACAGTAGATTGGGTTATGGTATAAACTGCTCTTTTGTCACCCTTATTCCAAAGAGAGACATCCCATCATCTATTATGGAGTATAGACCAATTAGTTTGATCTATTCTGTGCACAAAATCTTATCTAAAGTGCTAGCTAACAGAATGAAACAAGTATTACCAAATGTAACTGATAAAGTCCAATCAGCATTCTTGAGGGGGAGAAACATTTTGGATGGGGTTCTCATTGCAAATGAGGTAGTAGATTGGTGGAAGAAATCTAAAAAGAGAGGACTAATCCTTACACTAGATTTTGAGAAAGCCTATGATTCGATGAATTGGAATTTTCTTCTTCAGATGTTGGCAAACTTTAGGTTTGGACCAAGATGGTCAGGTTGGGTAAAAGAGTGCATTACCACACCTAGAGTATCTATTTTAGTGAATGGATCTCTATCTGAAGAGTTTTGTCCTCGTAGAGGGTTAAGGCAAGGTGATCCACTCTCACCTCTTTTGTTCAATGTTGTAGCTGAATGGCTTAGTATATTGTTGAATAGAGCAAAGGAATTGAGGATTATCAATGGGGTGGAAGTGGGCAGTGGTGGGTTTTGTGTGTCTTATCTTCAGTACGCAGATGACACAATAATCATGTGCAATGCGTAATGATCTGTAGTGGTTGCTATTAAAAGAATTTTGAGGTGCTTTGAAGTGGTATCTGGGCTTAGGATAAATTTCCACAAAAGTGTGGTATGTGGGGTTGGTGAGGCTGATGATCTAATTTTGGAGTTTGCAACAAAACTTAATTGTTTAAATAAAAAATTGCCATTCACGTACCTTGGTCTTCCACTTGAAGCTAACCCAAGCAAAAAATATTCTTGGAAACCTGTCATTAACAACTTTAAAAAGAAGCTCTCAGGTTAGAAAAGAAGACTATTGTCATTCGCAGGGAGAGTTGTTCTTATTAAATTTGTTTTGTCGTCTTTGCCAATTTATTACGTGTCACTTTATAAGATTCCTGAAAATGTTGCTAAGGAACTTGATAGCCTGCAAGCAAATTTTTTGTGGGGACGTTCAGAAGTTAGGAAGAAAATTCATTTAGTAAAATGGAAGGAGAATACAATGGAAAAGCAAAAAGGAGGTCTAGGGATAAGAGATATCAGGCTCACAAACCAGTACATACTATTCAAATGGTGGTGGAGGTATGCAATTGAAGATGATGCATTATGGAAAGCAATAGTTTGCTGTAAGTATGGATCTGCTAGAGGGAAATGGTTGCTGTCTACTAATGTAGCAGGATATCGGTAACATTATAATCAAATTAATTTTGTATTAGTAAAAATAAACGATAAGAACTATTGCCACAATCACTATCATCACTACCATCACTACCACCACAATTACTACTAACACTATTAGCACTATCACCATCACGACTATTGACACAATTGTCACCACTGTCATCGTCACTACCACCATGACTACTGATACAACCACTATCACCACTACCCTACTGTTACCCTTACCCTCACCCCTGCCACTGCTGTTGCAACTATCATTGCTACAATTACAACCACCACATTCTCCACCATTGTTACCTCATCATTATAATATAAAAATTTGAAGAGAATTTAAAAATAATAAATTTCAAATTTCATCAAATACAAATCAAATACTAATAACTAAAAGTTAAAGGGAAAATTACAAATTAGGTTTAATTTTAAAAAATAATTATATATTCATTAAAAAAATTATGATTTTAATAATTAAAATTTACAAACTATATAATGAATTTGAATTTTTTTTCAACCAATACACTGATTGGTTATTTTTGCAAAAGTTAAATCCTTGTCATTTTGTTTTTGGTGGTGGTAAATCAAATTTTAAGAATAGAAAATGATTATTCATTCAATTTTTCAAGACAATCTCAAATAAATTTCAACCAAACTTAACTCAAAGATTTTTATACATTAAAGATTTGCAAATTTCAAAATAGATTCAAATTTAATTTATTTACATAATCAATACATCTAAAACAAAATTTTATCAAGTCAAGCTCGAATAAAAACTCTTAAACTATGTTTAGATTATGAATTTAAATAAAAATTTAAAAAGAAAAAAAAGAAAAAGTGAGTAAAATATAAAGAGAAATACAATCACTCTGTTTGTTTTCAGTTTTCAAATTTATTTTTTTTTAAATTCTACTTTTTCTGTTTCCACTAATTTTTTTTAATATTTTAAGTAATTTTTTTAATTTTTAAACAAACTTAACATAAATACACTTAAAAAAGTGTAAAATTTGTATTAAAAAAAATAATTAAAAAATTCACTAAATATCAAAAATACAAAAAATAAAAATAAAAATAAAATTCAGTATAGTTTTCATATTTTTGTGCATTTATTAATTTTTTAAAATGTTTTGTCACAAATAATTTACTATTTAAATACATGTAAGTAAAATCCATCTAAAAAAAAAAAAAATTACTTAAAATTTAAAAAATATTCACTAAAAATAGAAAAAATACGAAAAACTTAATTTTCAGAAAACTGAAACTAAACACATTGAATATAACCATTTCACATTTTTTTTTTCTTTTTCTATCAAAATCACATGCCACATTACACTATATCTATAGGATATGGCATTGACAAAATAAAAATAAAAGATTAATCCTGCATTATCATCTGGAAGGAATGAATTTTCTTTCAGAGTTCATTTTCTCGAGAAAATAGCATGACCTCTATAATCTTTGAATGCCAACCTGATTTAGCCACTAAAACAACACAAAAAAATATTCTGAATCAGAACTACATCTCAAATCATATAGGGTAGGGGCATTTCATGACTAGGGATGGCAATCTGAAACCGACCCGACGGTGACCCGACCCCCCGACCCCGAATTAAGCGGTGAATAACCGAAAAATAGCCCCTACGGGCCGGGGACGATATTAAAAAATTCATCCCCGATAATATCCGGGCCGGAGACGGGGATATGTTTTCCAGAACCGGACCCGGCCCCGCCACCCGGCCCCGGTCCCGTCCCGCATGATCCCCGAGGTAAAATGACCCTTTTGTCCCTAGATATATATATGTGCATATGCTTGTCTTAGGGTTTCACATACACACATCTGAAAGCCTCCCACACTCACCTCACGCCGCTCCTCTCTCTCTCTCTCGCCACTGGTCTGGCCCTCTCTCTTCCCTCCTTCACTGCCGCGCCTCCCTCCGTCACCAGCGATCCTCCCTCCGTCACCGACGATCCTCCCTCCTCTCTCTCTCTCTCTCTCTCTCTCTCTCTCTCTCTCTCTCTCTCTCTCCCTCCATCACCGCCTCCCTCACACCGGGCGATCCTCCCTCCATCACCGACGATCCTCCCTCAGTCACCACCGTGCCTCCAATCTCTGTTTAGGTATCTCTCTCTCTCTCTCAGCTGGATTTGTGTTTTTTTTTAATCTATTTTATGTAGATATATAGATCTGTTTTTTTTTTTTGAATCTATTTTATATTGAACCTTCTTAGAGTTTTTTTTTTTTTTGGATCTTTTATATTGAACCTTCTATATAGATCTGTTTTTTTTTTTTAAATTTATACTCTAGTGTTTACAAATTCCGATTTTTTAGAGTTTTTTTTTTTTTTTTTTTTTTGGGTCGATTTGGTTGCTGTGTGTGTTCGTCAACGCTATTTATTTGGAAATTTGAGCTAATTATACACTAGATTTTATGAATTGTGATTTCAGTTTTTGGCTAGGGTTTCTGTCTTAATACATTTCGAATTCCTTGTGTATGGTTGTCTGTGTTTTTTTTTTGGATTGAATGCTTTTGCTTAATGATGGACAAGTTCTATTGATCGATTTTCAATCTGAATAGTTCCAATTCACTGTCTTGGATTTTTTTTTTTTTTCTTCTCAGTGCTTTGGTCACTAGTTAATAGATGATTGATTGTTTTGATTTTAGTTGTAGCTGAGAGCTCAAATGATTTGTATTGATAATTTCCAACTGTTGTTCTCTTTTAGTTGGTAATTTATATACAAAGTGAATAAGGTTTGCTGATACTCTGGCACAATAAACTGTATTTTACATAAATTTCTTGGGTTTATAGACATGGTTTTGTTCGCTAAATGTGTCGTTAAGATCCTCTGTTTTTCCATTCAAAGAGGATTACCAGACAATTTCTTCATCGTCAATGAAGTAGTAATTTTGAAGAATATAGTATGCATGCCAATATTTTTACAAGTACAGGATTCCATCAATCTTTCAGCCTTAAACTGCCACTGATTAAAGAATTAGCAAGATGCCACTAACATGAAGAAGAAAAAAAATTCAATCTCTTCTGCTTATAATACCACAGAATGGGAAAGTTTCTACAAGTTGGCTATGTAGAACATTCATTTATTTTTCTTAATTTCTTAATCTGGTTTCTTTGCCTCTTTAATTTATATTGTAGTGTTTTATTATCTTCATGACATATTAGTTGTTAAAAGATGATGAGTACTTAATTTATTTATATTAATTGAATTAATGTTTTTGTCTTTTGAAATCTTCTACAATTATGTTTCAATCATGTCATAATTTGTTTAAAAGATGATGAGTACTTAATTTATTTATATTAATTCAATCCATATTATATTTTAAAGGTTAAAAATGTTAGATGTTAATTCTGAAGCACCAGTTAACTCTGAAGCACCCGTTAACTCTCAAGTACCATTATTAGTATTAATTATTTATTTTTTTCCTTTTGTTATTTAACAGGAGTTCAAGTTGAAGGAGATGATGGAAGTTGTATGGTTTGTATGGGTTTGAAGAAACAATGGATTTGCTTTTTTATGTTGCAATGGATATTTTTTTTTTAAATTTTTAATTTCAATTTTTGGGTAACCTATCCCTTGCGGGTTGTGCTTGGGATTAATTATTCTCTTTGCTACTTGTTGAATTTTCTTGTGTGTGCTGTTGGACACATGTTTTGGTTGTTATTTTGTTGCTACAGGATGCTTTGTGTGTGGGTTGTGTATGTATGGGCTGCTGAATTTATGGATGTTGTGTATTTATGGATGTTGCTACAGATTTATGTTGTGAATTTATAGATGTTGTGTATTTATGTGGGTTGTGTATTTATAGATGTTGTTACAGGTTTATTGATGAATTTATAGATGTTGCTACAGGTTTATTGATGATAGCTTCATTTATAATGTTACAGGTTTATTGATGATAGCTTCATTTATGATGTTGCTACAGATGATGTTTTTTAAATGGATGTTTATTGATATTTATTGATCTGATTAATTAAAAAAATGATATTCCAACAGATGGATGTTGCTACAAATTTATGGTGTTGCTACAATTCTAATTAATTAAAAAAATGAAACTATTAGGGTTGATATTCCAACTGAGAATGTTTAGTGATGTTTATAGATTTTTACATTAAAAAAAAAAAAAAAAACGGGGGATTTTCTGGGGTTGGGGATCCCCGATCGCCGATCGGGGCGGGGATGGGGCCTGGATTGGGGTCCCCGTCGGGTACGGGGACGGGGACGGGGGAGAGTGTTACTTTCGGGGATCGGGGACGGAGGTAGTCCCCGGCCCCGCCCCGCCCCGTTGCCATTCCTATTCATGACCAACCAAAACAATTTTACCCACCACCAATCCCCTGAACACTACAACAAAATGAAAAATATTAAAACATAAAATTGTAAAAAAAAGAAAAAAAAAATCTTATTCCCTGGGTTGAAACTATATATATGTTACAAAATCCTCGTCAAAAAAAGGATATTTTGACCTACCTCCTAAAACTCAACAGTGCTAAAATCCACCAACACAACACCAATCAACAAGCGTTTTTTAGCATTGAACTTCCCGAGAGAAACCTAACGCGACTACACTGTTTCAACTTGGCGAGCGCTTCTTGTGCCTTCCCGATCATGAGATCCACATAAATGGCGGTAACAATTGCTTCTGGGCTATCGGGTATTGACAATAAAGCTTGAAACACAGACCGATGACTCGATGAGCCTGCTCGAGCTCTCCCTGCAAAGCAAAAATCGCAGCTTGGTTGCGTAAAGAGTTCCATGTGCCTCTTCGGGGTTGAGAAACATGACATATTGTGATTCATCAAGCGAAGAGTTTTTTGAAAACCCGCCATTCGACTCCTCACAATCCAAGTTTTTAATTACTCGCCATTGTTTGCAGTCCTCTTTGCTGTACGGTAATTCAACGTTGTTATCACCGGACAAATAGATCAACAATTGCTCAGCGGCTTCCTTTGGCCGGTTTAGCAAGCAGAGAGACTCGGCTGCATACACGTTGCCTAGAAAAATATATATTCTAGAGCATTCCGGAAGTTCTAAGAGACATCGTGCCGTTGACAGTGCCTTCAAAGGATTTCCTAATTCCAACTCGACGTATGCCAAGTCAGCAAGAAGAGCTTGCTTGATCATCAGATTCTCTCTTTCACAAATCTCTTCATAATCCGATATCGAGCTCTGTAAGGAGGCATTCGGACTGTTTCCATTTCCACCCTTCTGTTCTTTAGCATCCCCGTTTCCATTGATTTGACCCGTGCCGACCATCAGATTAGATGCCTAGGAATCACCACCAGACCCACTTCTGTAATTAGTATTATTCGAGGATGTGACCTCTCCTGATTCGTTTTCCTCCAAGGTGGAACTACGAGGGGAATCAGAATTTGAACACTTCGACTCAGAACGGTTCAACAAGTACAGGGCATTGAACAGGCACTGCCGGGCAAGTGACAGCGAGAGATTAGGCTGTTTATCATCACCCAAAAAGCAATCGTCCATTCCAACAAAATCCACCTTCCCATTACGTGAAACCCCATCTTCCACAGCAAGTTGTCTCCATTTTCCCATTCCGACCACATGAACTTCAACATCAGATCCATTCAATTGGGCAGGACCGGACTTCAAAAGTCCCTTCTCTAAAGCCATTAGACAACATTCAGCGATTCGGAACCACAAGAGAGGCCGGTTGTAGAAAATTAAACTCGCCTTGTGGAAACAACGAGCGGCAAGTATTGGTTTCCCACAAGCCAAAGTACTGAACACCACAGTTGTATATGATTTGGAGTGATTTGTCCTGTGAGAAAGTCGAGAGCTTTAACGGTTTTTCCTTCCGAAGAGATGAACTATTACTCTGGAAAAGAAGATCGTTGACGTATGATATTTTCCGAGTCCATAATAGATATGTTAGAAAAAATAGTTTTTTAGTGACTTTAATTTAATATTAAAGTGTGGTGACTTTAATTAAATATTAAAATAGGTCTCAACCATCTTTTGTGTTAGGTTCAAGTGAGCGAAAAAATCATTGGGTTTTGAATAAGAAATTATCAAGAAATTGTTTCATAATGTTAGATTCGTGAATAGGATTTTAAAGAGTATTTAAATCCTTTTTCTTAACTAAAGGGTGTGAATCCTTTGGGCATCCAAACTTTTCATATTTTTTTGAAAGGGGCTATAGGTGCTTGGTGTTTTAATGAGCAGCCTTAACACTGTGTTTGGATTGAGGGATTTGGAGAGAAAAGAAAAGAAATAGAGATAAATGTATTTCTCTTCTTTGTTTGGTTATCTTAAGTGGAGAGAAATGGAGAGAAATAGAAAGAAATAGAGAGAAACTCATTTCTCTCATAACCCTTATTTTCAATCTTCCCAAAAGTGGAGAGATTGGGAGAGAAAAGAAACCCACAAATGTTTATATTTTCATAATACCAATTTTACCCCTATAAAAATAAAAGAAATAAAATGATTGAAAATATAAAAAGGTTATTTTGGTAATATAATATAAAATAATTTCTTTTCTTTTCTCTTAATGAAATCTAACCAAACAAGAAGGAGAGAAATCACAATCATTTCTTTTCTTTTATTTCTTACTTATCCAAACAAAAAGAAGAGAAATTACAATCATTTCTTTTCTTTTCTTTTCTCTCCTAAGTTACCAAACATAGCGTAAAGGCTGGAGGCTCTTCTTCTCTCCCATTGACATGTATAAATTGAGACTCTCTTATCAAGTTTCATATAGAAATTTTTGTTTCCATTTTACAAATCAGTTTGCCAGAAAATTCCTTCTGTGAGAGAGTACTGTCACTGTTTTTGTTTGCTAAGCTAAACAGAAAGTGCTTCTGCCGTAGCTGGTCTTGACCGTCATATCCTGGGAGACAGACGCCGGGATTCCTCAAGCACTCGACCCGTGAGGCGGTGAAATCTGTTTTAAGGAAACTGCTTCTGTACAGGTTTCGATTTCGTCTCTTTACCCTTTTATTGTTTTGTGTATTTCTGTGAAAATTTAATTGTAATTATCAGCATATGTTCTTCGTATATAATTTGACTTCTTTATAAATCTATTTATTTAATTTCACAATTTGAACAACAAGATACACCCCAAATTGTTGTTGTATATGCTTGAAATCCCCATTTCTGTCCGATTACTTGATGCCATCAAGAGCTTGATGGCTTTATGGTAATTTCCACGTGCATACTCGAGCTGGGACTTCAAGAGGAGATCCATGGGAGAATCTTTCCCCCGTGCTACATTCATAGCCATAGCCATCTTAACTTCACGCTTTGCTGCCTTGAGGTTCCTAGTGAGAAGCAAAAGCCGAACCTTGTAAAGTTGCAACTTCAATCTCAGATCACTGGTTGAAATTGAATGATCAGCTGGAGTTCTGGAAAAATCATTGGTCGATACGCCTGATGGTCTTGCTAGGTTCTGTCCGCTCATGTCGATACTTGAAATTAGGCTTTCGAGATTTTCCTCTGATAAAGTTCTAAATAAAGGACTTTTTGACGAATTTGAATTAGCAACTGAATCAGAATTAGAAACATCTGTGGCATTAGAATTGCTTGGAAGCGAAGAAGATTTCACCACTAGGTTAGAAGATTGTTATGTCGTGGAGCTTCCATTGTCACTTTAACTGATCAAATTTATGAAACAATAAGCTTTCTCCACAATTAATTACATCCTAGATAAAAAAGAACCACGACAAAATTATTCCAATACCTCAGCATAAATTTAAAACATACACAACAGAAAAAAAGATATGTAAAATTTCAATCATGCTGTCAATAAATGTGAAGACTAAAACACTGCATAGAAATTCCAAAAATATGTAAAAAAAAATAAAAATAATAATCACTTTGATGCATTGACCATTGTATAACATAATTATTGAATCTCATACATGACCAAAAAAATGCACAAAATACTAGTGGGCTTTCAAACCTGATTCAAGCAAAGTAACAATAAGAAATGAATTCAGAAAAATTAAATGGGCAAACCCCACAGTGTTTGGAACCAAATCCTTTTATTAGAAATGGAATTTCAAAATGGGAAAGGAAAATAACAGAGTTCTAAGGACGTCCCTTTACTAATTGGAATTAAAAGGAAAAAATTCCATTTTCTGTTTGGTTTGATGAGGAATTGGAAAGGAAACAAAATTGATGACAATGATGCCCCTACGAGAGACGTTAGTTAGTAGAGAAAGACAGAAGAATGGGATTTCAAGATGGTTTCTTTTCGTTTTCCCCTTTTCAAATCCCACCAAATCCAAAGCCCATTTTAAGTTCCATCCATTCCGAGCGTATCAAATTCCATTTTCAACTATAGTTCCACCAAATTCCTTAATTCCAAACACACTAGGCACTAAGTCTGCAGAATGGTTACAATTACAAAAGAACAGAGCTTTACTCAAAGCACAAGAAGTAAAGAACCCATAAATGGTAATTTGAGCTTTTGGCACCATAATCCACAATTTACAACAATCCCCAGTCATGCACAAAACTGGGCATCCCATAAAATAACTAAAAATAACCACTTCAGCCTTCCAAACAACCAAGCTAAAGGAGAACTAGAAAAGTACAACCAAAAAAAAAAAAAAAAAGAAAGAAGAGTAAAGTAAAGCTATAATACATCTCTACTTAAAAAGAATTTAAATGAAAGACAATTCACAAGCCCAATCTCTCTCTTTTGAACATGCATTTCAATTGGAAGAACAATCCTTAGCTTACTAAATGAAAAATAACTAATATTTAGCTAAAAAGAAAGTCCAGAATCAAAGAAACAGAAGTCCTCTAAACAGACCAATAGCGGAACTTCACAACAACTACTTGATCTAGCATAGCGTTAAAACATTTCACGCAGAAGGCTTTATTTTGGAGATTTCCATATCAATACAACCTCCCTATATCCCTACATACTCACAATATACATTTTCTGAAAAAAGAATTTAGTTACCATCAACTACCTATCATGAATATATATATAACCACACAATTACCCACCACTCACGCATTTCACATAATTGACCACCATGGCTTTAGCAATCAGCTACATCCAAACAGTACTCAAAACCAAAGAAGATGAAACTGCAATTCTTCATTGCTACTCTCTTAAAAATTTCTTCCAATCCTTCCCACCCACATGTAACCATATAATGGCTAAAACAATGACACATTGTGATAGAACTTTCCAATTTTACTTTGCCAAAGATGAAAAAGAACATTGCAAAGGATCCATATTCAGGCAACCAACTAACCTTCACAAAGCCAAACATCATTTGCAACAATGTATGAGTCAGATAATGCAAAAGAATAGGTAAAATCTTCATCCCTTTTGAAAACACAAAATGGAGAGCGGTTCCTAAGGAGGCTGCACCTTCCATGAGCTAGAATCCAATCATTTCTCCTAAGTGGGATAATTCAGATTATCACATAAACTTTGCAGTGAAAGAAAAGGATTACTAAGAATTGAGGATAGTCTAAGAAGCATGGACGAGCTCGAAAACACAAACATGACACAGATATAACACAATACAGACCTGCCAACACGTCAACTTCCAAAAATCTCAAATACAACAAGGCCGATACGACAAACGTTAACAGCAAAAGAAGAGGATTACTACGAAGTCTAAGAAGCACGAACACAAGCATGAAAAAAGAAACACGACACATATATAACACAATACGGATTGTAGGCACAACAATTTCCAAAAGTCCCAGATACAACAAAGCAAGGTACAACAAATGAATATATATTTTTATACATATCATATACAACAAATATAATTTATAAATCTTTTCACTTGTTATATACATACAATCTTTTCTCTTGGCTTATAAATAGGTAGTTAGGTCCTTCAGTAATTAGTATTTTAAAGAAATTTTCATATTGTAATTAGAGCTTTAGCACTTTGTATCCCAATTTGGGACTCTCTCTCTCTAATGACAGCATACCCCCAATTTTGGTTAAATCACACGGTGCTTCTCAAAAGATAGCGGATTGTCAAAAGGCTTTGCAAGTGAATTCACCATGGAGTAGCATCTAGTGTTAATGCACTATACACACACACACACATATAGAGAGAGAGAGACGTGCAACAAGATTGAGAAGAGAGGAAAGGTTCTAACCAAAATTCCAAGAAAGAAGAAATTAGAGAAATGCACATGTCAAGTACTGTAACCCTGACTGACAGCACAATAGATTAAGCAAAGGATTCTCCTCCCAAAATAAATAAAATAAAATAAAATAAAAAATAAATCTCACCACTTCAAATAACATGCTCATTTGAGCATGCCTAATGAACTTTAGAAATACAATGATTTTCCCTAGTCGCATAGTTGTCAACCTACCCATTGTGTTACAATACACTTACACTTTACTATACAACACTAAATAGCGGAAGTAATATCTTTGAGATGCAGTTTATCATTCAACTTGGAAAAGACGACAGATTTGAAAAAGGCACTGCCTCTACGATGGAGTCTCTCAGATCCAAACCCTCTTAAAAGGAATGACGACACCTTGAAACCTGAGGCATTGTTTCTTTAAGGAAGATTTGACACGAAAATGGAATGGGCTAGATACATTCATCAAACGCTTTATAGTATGGCACCTACTCAGATGGATTTTAGCTTTGTCATCTTCTTTAATGCATATTAGTATTACCAGACAAGGCCAATGTCCTACCAATTTACATTTTGGAACACACTTTCTGAAACATGATACACTTATGTTCTATAAAATGCTGGATTCAGCCATCCAAAGAGATTCCAAAATTTGTTCCTATTCTCTTAAAAATCTAATAGGAGGAAAACATCAAATATAATGAACTAAGTCTCCATAGAGTGGAGTTTTAGGACATAAAGCTTCCAGAATTATGTTTTACATGATCAATTTACTCAACACATTAACAAGTAGCCAAATTCTAATGGTGCAATTAGTACAAGCCTACTACCCCTAATATCATAGCACATTTTAAAGCATGTGGCATACCAAGTTGTTCTCATTCCCGTTACTAGAACGATCCATGTTCCAAGTAACACACATGAAAATACTAGCTATGGACTTACTAGAGCTACTAAGCATCCTAGAATTGGGGGAAGGCGTCTACACGCCTAAAAGGAGGACAATTAGAAAGATTCGACCAACGAGACACGAGCAAGGTTTTCTTAATTAGTTTTGTAAGGGTCCATATTTACCCTAGCTTCTTTCTCATAGTTTTTTAGTGTTTATTTCTATTCTGTTACTAGGGCAATAAGCATGGATGGGTGTGTGGAGAGGCCATCGGGTGGTAGCTAACTTCAATATTATAGCATTGCAACTTTCTTTTTCATCGGTGAAAGGTATAGCTCATCCTTCTTGTCTATACTTCTTCATTGCCTTCATTAATAAAATTTTCTACAAAAGACAATCATCTTCTACATTTCCATTGTACATGCAACTTTTCTTTCACAATGTTTTTCAGACTTGCAGTTTTAAATTCTCAAAAGAAACAAACTAATAATGAGTAATGATGACTAGAACCAATGACCAAATGCCAAAAAAAAAAAAAATAATAAAATAAAATAAATCAACCTTCAATCAAGGAGAAACCAATTGTCACACCCCAAACTCGGGTATGACCGGCCGTGGCCCACAGGGCCTTAGCCCAAGGCACATGTAAGCCTAAAACACGAAACCATAATCACATTGAACAACTAAACAATAGTCCAATAATAAATAACCAATACTCAAACCAGACATGCCACAATTGTAAATAGCAAAATCAACCGTAATCAAACCCATCCAAACTTACGGGATATAAACAACCCACATATCAAAAATAATCCTAAATGAATTTCAATAAAAATAAATAAATAAATATAAATATGCACAAACTCGACAAGCAACCTAAAACAAATTAAATAAATGCCCTAGAGGTCCATGAAATTGAGTCCCCGCTATGCCATGAGTCCACTCTAAGTCCTTCTAACACCTGGAAATGATAAACAACTAAGTCAGCTGATAGTTCAGTGAGTAGCAACATGGATAGAAAATATAGTTTTGAAAACAGGGTTCAATTCCAAAATAAGATATATATCACAGAAACTAGATTGGCATACAGTTTGGTAAATACAATCTGTTTCAAAAAGAGGTTCCACATACAATCTGTTTCTAAAAGAGGTTCCATAGTTCAACACTTAAAATACTCATGTCTCGCAAGAACATGATAAACAACATTTTTCACTTAAAACAGATTATAATATGAACACCAATAATTTTCTGGATACCAAGAAAAACAAATAATCTGTCACACAGTTCTTAAGGCTATAAGCCCCGTTGGATCCAATATCGAACTAAGAGTCATCCTCAGGGTGGCACCTGGGCCTTTTCTCAAAGACGATCCGATTGAAGGTCACCTAGTTATTTTTAAAGGTCTTTTCCTTACAATCGTTGAGCACTAGAGTCATCACGGCCCAACCCGGATCTGTTCCCTAGTGGCCAGAGTCACCACACACAGTGGAATAATTTCCCTTGACTAAATACACACATGGTCCCAATAATCAATACACATCAGTTTCACAAAACATGGTAGTTCATCATTATAAACATGAGACCAAAACAAATAGTTTACAGTATGCCAAGTTCACACATGTTTTAGAAATAATTTGATTCCATTGATAATATAATAATTTATCAAAACAGTTTAGTCTTGAAACAACAATTTAATTTTCCAACAGTTCAGGGTAGGGGAACATTTATAAAAATACGTAGCATGAAACTACTCACCTGAAAATGAAATAATATAATCCTCGAATAGAGTATGAAAGTGCAACTAGGGCCCTGAACCAATATGAAAACTATACGTCACTACTAATTTAAAAATACTAAAGAATACGAACTAAGTAACCCCAAACTAAAACGCACTAATACGGCTCAACCCAACTCACCGTTACTCTTAAATATTACCTAAGTTCATGTTCTTCAAGGTCTAAAATCACCTAAGACATAGGTTCCTATCGGAACTTAATTAATTGTGATTTTAAGATAAAACAGAATTTCAAACAAGCCTTCCTAACCTATTCGCTAACTTTGAAAATTACAAAACCCACTCCACGCTATGCGAAAAATTCCAATAACCTCCAGATATGATCTAATATATCATAAGTTTCAAACCCAAATGGTTTCACTTGATTGGTTTATCAAAATAATTATCTACAATTTATTATATCCAAACAAGTTGTTTTCTGCAGCACTTTAAAGAAATTGACGGTTCTCTTAATATACACAAGCGATCAATGCAAGGCCAAAAACGTACGAAACTAGACTCGTAATCGATTCTAATGACACTAATTTGATAATTTTTGGATTTATATCCAAAGAGAACAACATTCCCGAATTTACTGTTTCGGACTGGTTTCCTGGACAGATTTGAATACCTCAATTTATATGGATTTTGACTCCCAAAAATTATGAGAAAATTTGGATATTAAATTCAATATGTAATTAATCTACTGTAAAAATTTCAGTTTAAAATTCATCCGTTTGATATGGTTTCTTGATTTTTAAACTCTATGATTCTGCACAAAATTAATGTCTTACACATGAATGTTTGAACCTTAAACATTATATCTAGACCTATACCAAACAAGGGCACCAGCCCACTGCCAACAAAACACACAAAAGACAATGCCACATCTCTTCCACAATGAGGCTCACGCAACCACACAACACCTGTTCTTCCATCATTATTTCCCATGACCCAGGTTTGATATACTAGAATGTCCTTCACACAAGCTCATAAATTACTAGATACCTCAATGAATAATCCTTGCAGTTTCACGAACTCAACTATGGAAGATAAAAATAATAATAATAATAATAGTAATAACAGAAGTGCAATTAAACAGTGTACTTACCCACAGTATATATTACCCAGAGCCGAATGCAAAATTTCTCTTTCTCTCCTTGTTGTTCATCACAGCTTCGTTGCCTCTCTCACTAAATCTCACGGCTGCTGCTAAAAATTTGTTGTACCTCATTTTCAGCCTCTACAGTGGTACGGTACTGCGGATTACGGGTAAAGGTGGGGATCTCTTCATCCTCAAATCCTTGACAGATTTTACAATGGGTAACTTCTTGTGAATGCCGAGAGGTCGAGGCCTAATTGACAGTCAACTTATATCAGCTCATCTCCATATCAAACAAGCCTCTCTCTTTACTTTCATGCCACCACCCTAGTTGCACTAATTTAATCTTGATAAGATTTAGCTTCAGCCGTAACATCCATCAGTTTTAGCTTCAGCCATATTCTCCTTCTCTATTGTGTATTGCTGCTCAACATTAATGAGGTAGGCATTGACTTGTTTCAATAATTCCTCTTGCACCTTCTTCTTCTTTAATGCTAGAAGGTTTTGTCTTTATTCTTTTCATGGAGCAACACCTTTTGACCCCACTTCCAGCACATCCTCTTATTTTATTTTTTTTTATTATACCCCCACTCTACTATATCCTCTAAGATCCACTAATGGTGCTTGCTATATCAGTATAAACTTTACCGACAAGGACCACAAACTTAAAACTTCCTTTATATATATAAAAGAATATATTCTTCTTTCCATGCCTAAACCCCACTCCAGTACTCACCTCTCTCTTTACCATAATGCACAACACTTGAGCACCCACCCCACACCTCTTGAAATAAACATATTTTACATTCACAACTCATCTTGTCTCCACCCAAAAACAAATCAAATTATTCTCCACCGAAAGTGAGCAACCCTAAAAAATTTTCCATTACCACATTTTTTTTATTTTTTTTAATTTTTATTTGGGTCTTTACACCAATCACACTATCCGGAGTTTGGAATTAGCAAAACACTGTCTAGCTTCTTGAAACTAGACTCCAAAGCAATACAAGTGTAAAGCAGGAGTGACCAAAACATAACCCAAACAATTCATAATTTTATCCATAAATTTTTTTTTTCCTCACTGTGTTGCCTTGTCAAGAAAAACATCTCCTACCAATACTCAAGTAGCTTTTGAATTGGATTGTGTTAGAATAGTTATTTCTGTTTTACTGTTAATATTTGCTGAAGTGGAGGGTACGATGGTCATATTGCAATATTAGCGTTTGTAAATATATTTTGCTAATGTACTAATGTAGGGTTGAGCACAACATTATAAGACATATAAAAAATTCCTTCCTCTTCTCTTATCTCTTCTTCTTCTTCCTAACACTAAATTTCTTCATTTTACATTCTAACTAATTGGATGTGGGGTTAACACAAAAAACATGGTTCCAATTTTTTCCCTCAAAGCTAGAGAAGACCAAACAGTTGTGTTGAAGAAAATTGGCATTGTTTTGTGGTTCTGACCAAGTAGAAAGGGTGCTCGCTTACATGTTAGTATAGATATCAAGTTATGAGGCATGGGTACTCTAAAAATGTTGTCGTACAAGTACCGGATACTTATCGGGTACGGGTATGCGTACACGTACCGGGTACGGCAAAAACACACCGGATACATTTATACGATTTGTAGATGCCTGGTACACCATGGGTACTCCATGGGTTCGTTGTTGGGTATGCAGGGTAAAAAACAAGATTTCCAACAATTATAAGGGTACCGGAGCAATTTTTTCTCGTTAAATTTAAAAAATTAAATAACTTTAGGGTTCTTTTGTAATAATAAAAAAAGCACAAATTAAAATTAGGTTTATTGTTTTGATTCAATTCTCTCTGGCGAAGAGCACAGTTGACAAGTTTGAAGAAAGAACACAATCGGTAGTTGAACTCTTCTTCAAAGACGACAGTACTGGTCGACGGCAAAACTTGATATTCCAGTGTTGGTTGATGGCAAAATTCGATATTCCAGTGAGTTTCTCTTAGTTGCTTTGCTTCAATTCTTCTTTTTCTTCCTCGATTCTTCTTCCTCTTTCTTTGAATCTTTTTTTTTTTTTTTTTCCAAATTTTCCCCTTTTTTTTCGCAGCAAACAAGCAGATTTGTCCAACATCTGATTTTTCTTGTTTCTGGTGAGTTTTCTTACCTCCTCTTGTAGCCAATCTACTCTTCTTCTTCTTCTTTTTTTTCTTCTTTTTTTTCTTTTTTTTTTCATAAATAGCCAATCTACTCTTCTTTGACTGTCGTTTTTTCTGATCTTCCCCACTTCTAATATTTTATTTTTGATATAGTTCTGTAGTAAACACAATCAGAATTATATAAAATAAAAGATAGAAAAATTTAAAATCTAAAAACACAAAAGAAAGAAACATTTAAATTTAGGGTTCATAATTTATCAAAAAAACAAAAAAAAAAATTGGGTTCATAAACTGATTCTAATGTATTTATTTCATTGTAATTACTTTCATATTATTGATGGTTTTAATTTATTATTTTAATATTTGAAAAATTATATACTCGAATGAAGTAAAAGAATTCACAAATTATTTTGATTTTTTAATTTCTCTTTTTAATTATGATATTAAATTTTGATTTGTATGTTGGATGTTTAACTACAAATTATAATAAATAAATAAATAATGAAAAAATAAATAATTGGCGTACCCCAGTCATACCCATACCCTACTTTTTAAAGAAGTTGCCATATCGGCGTATCTGTATCGTACCCGTATCCATATCCGTACCTGCACCCCTTGCTTCCTAGATATCAAGCCTTGTATCATATGAATCAACTATCTAAGAACAAAAATTACTCTATACACTAACAGTGTTTCCTGATTCTCGTTATCCTTATCAGACTGTACGGAATTTGTACTTTCTTATACTTTCAAGAAGGGGTATAGCACCTTTTTTTTTTTTTTGGGATGCATTCTAGAAAGGGTATAGCTTTTGTTTAGTCAAATACACTTTTTCACATGTGAGGGACCTCATTTGGCATTTCTAATGATATTCTTACCTATAAGATGGAAAATCATAAAAATAAAATAATAATCCCTACAAATTTGTATTTTTACATCTCCTTGATGCTTAGTTTTCTATAAATTTTTATTTATCAAAAAAAAAATTTAATAACCCCTGCAACGGAAAAACACCTACAAAACATTTAGACTAGAAAATACATGCAATATATCATATCTACCAATCTCTATTGAAGAGAACAAACAAACACAATTACCCCACAAATCAAGAAATGTAATACCTTTCCAGCTTGGTCTCTAATTGTACCGAAATCTAAAATTTAATATGATTTTAAAGGATATATGATCCAGATGTCAAAATAGATTTGATTCAAGGTTCAATTATTTTCAAATAAATAAATAAGAGATGGTAAAGGTACATTTACATAAAACATGGATATCTATAGTACATAAAATAGGAATAGAACATAGTGCACAAGTTACCATAAAATTTCCTGATGGAGATTAGCCTCATTTATACCACTCAAATCATAATATAATAAACTAGATCCAAAGGGGAGCAAGCATGTAGCAATTAAACATATGGAATGAAGATTTTTTGTACTACTATTGTAAAGGTACAAGTTTCATAGGTTTTCCCAATTTATTTTGAAAATTTTAAAAAGATATGGAAACTGGACAAGCAGGTTCAACATACATCAATATATTAAAGCTAATAAGAAGAGGGGATGAAAGAGAGCCAATTTTTAAGAAACAAATAATATGTACCTAGTAAAGCTCAATGCTTAATCAATTATATAAGCTGGAGACCATCTATTGAGATCTTAAAAGAATAAGGATTGTATATATCAGATTCCAAGGAAATATATCCGCCTAGTCCTCTTGAAAGGGTAAAGGTAAATAAATCTTGACACAATTTTGCCTATGCTATGTCCAAAAATCTAGTGATGGAAACCTAGAGAACCAACAAATCATACATCCAGGAGCGATTTTCGCAGAGTGAGTGATTTCCATAATTAGACGCGATTTTCGAAGGGTTGAGAGAGTTACTTGGAATGTTTCCAGCGAGTAGGGAGGACGGGCTACAACGACGGATTCTTTTCCTTGGGGGTCAATCCTTTGAGTTTTAGGAGGCATCACTGGACTCCCGAGGCCATCGACGGCTAGGGATTGTGGAACGTGGATTAGGTTTACGGTGAGAAATGTTATTAGTCGACTTTGAAGTCGTTTGGATTGTGAAGAAATTATGGGAGGCTTCGAGTCTCATTGGAACCGTATCATTTCTGGGTCATTTTGATGGGAATTGTCGGAGGGTGGCAGCTTGGATCCGTGGCAAGGAAGAGGGTGGGGCTTTGTTTCAAGTTGTGGTCACATTGGATGGTAAGCGGTTCTAGACTTTTATCACTGCTTCAGAGTTCGGGGATTGGTGGAATGGTGTGGCTCTGGTCATCGAGGGTTTTGCCAAGAGGGAGGGTTGGGTTTCAAAGATTGGCGCTACGAACAAGGCATCAGTGGTGCATAGGGCTGTTTCGGTGTGGGACGGAGGTTTTGCTCCCACTGGAGACGATAGCCAGTTGGTTCAGGGTGTGGTAGAGGAGGGGTGGTTTGGTTTGTTGAATAGGGCTTTGGTGGGAACTGTGGGACAGGTCTTGGATGTGCTAAGAAATATGCCTGGGGACAAGGCCCTGAGGGCCCTGAGGCTAGATGGTTTTCAGTTGCTTTTTTTCAGCATTGCTAGGGGGTGGTCAAAGGGGAGGTGTTGGATGTGTTTGAGCAGTTCATCAAACTGGTCAATTTGAGAGGAGTCTGAATATAACTTTTATTGCTTTGATTCCCAAGAAAGGGGGGTGAGATATCAAAGACTTTTGGCCTTTTAGTCTTTTGGGCAATATTTACAAATTACTGGCCAAGGTTTTGACTAATAGGCTTCGGGGGGTGTTGGAGGGAGTGTTCTCAAAATGCTTTTGTGGGTGGACGATAGATTTTGGATGTTGTTTTGGTGGCTAATGAGTGCGTGGATTCGTGGCTTTGGCAAGGGAAAGAGGGAATTATATGTTAGTTGGATATTGAGAAAACTTATGATAATTTCAATTGGAACTTTCTGTTATACATGTTCGAGAGGTTGGGTTTTGGGGCCTGGTGGAGGCGGTGGATACATTTTTGTATTTCCACTGTTCGGATGTCAGTTCTGGCTAATAGGACACCGGTGGGTTTTTTCCCCACTTGGAGAGGTTTACGGCAGGGAGACCCACTATCCCCATTGTTGTTTATTTTGGTTATGAAAGCTTAAGTCGTCTGATTTCTAGGGCGGTCTAGGGGGATTTATTATCGGGTTTTGTGGTGGGGAATGGATCAGCCTCTTTGATGGTCTCTCATCTATTCTATGCTGATGATGCATTAATTTTTTGTGATGCGGAGGCTACTCAGATTGATCCCTTGCGATGTGCTTTGTTATGTTTTGAGGCGGTGTTTGGGCTGCGGGTTAATTTGTCAAAATCAGAATTGATACATGTGGGTCAGGTGGCTAGTTTACCGGTGTTGGCAGCCGTTATGGGCTATAAAGTGACCAAGTTGATAGTTTCTTATTTGGGACTTCCCTTAGGGGCTTCTTTTCAGGAGACTCGAGTGTGGGATGGGATAGTGAACAAAGTGCAACGGCGGTTGGCAGGGTGGAAGAGCCAATACTTGTCCAAAGGGGGGGCAGATTACTTTGATAAAGAGTGTTCTTTCTAGCATTCCAAAATACTTAATGTTTGTGCATGTGGTCCCTGTGGGGGTGGCAAAGAGGTTGGAGAAGTTGCAACGAGAGTTTTTGTGGAGTGGGGGTGGAAAGGGTTTTCATTATCATTTGGTGGCTTGGGAGAGGGTTTGTACTTTGACAGAGGGTGGGTTGTGTGTGTGAAAATTGGTGGTGTTTAATCGAGCTTTATTGGGTAAGTGGTTGTGACGTTTTATGGGGGAACGGGACAGGTTATGGAGGAGGCTGGTGGTGGCCAAGTATGGAGAGGAGAGGGGGGGTTGGTGTTCGTAAAGAGTAGCTCAACCTCATGGTCATGGTTTGTGGAAGCGGATTTGGTTGGTGATGGTGGGTTTTGGGAGAGAGTTCGATTTAAAGTGAGGGTTTGTGATCGAGTTCGGTTTTGGCGAAATCGGTGGTGTGATGGTTTGACTTTGGCCGCCTTGTTTCCTTTGATTTATGCTATTGCCACTGTCACGCCCCACTTTTTATTACTCGAAATCCTTACCAAATTCATTAATTTAATTTAATTTCAAAGATAGCATGCGGAAAAACTCTTTAGTTCAACGAGTAGAAATAAATAACCATTCTCTCATCCAAATGCAAATTAAATACAACATGAGTATATCAAATAAATTGCCCGTGGGCTTACATCATTAAAGGATCAAGAAGAAGGGCGTAACCCTTTTACATAAATGGCATTCCACCAACACAAAAAAGGCCTCGTGGCCAACAAATAAAAAGATCCCAAAATCTTGTAACACATCCTGATTATCACCTGAAAAAAGATTCAACAACGTGGGATGAACATATAGTCCAGTAGGGTTCTCAACATGGTCCTCAACAATAACAACTTACAGATAGCTATGACTATGAATGCTCAATCTCATACTAGAATAGTAATGTGACGGTTTATACAAAAATATACATAGGTATGAACTTTTCTCAAAATCAGCCATTTCATTCAACACTGAAAGCGATTCACCTTTCTCTTCTTTTCATTACCCTTTTTCTCAAACTTTCATGACAATAACAGTTCTAGAAAACAATTTCACCAAGCCCATTACTGTTCTCCCATTTTCTGTACTTACAACAGATTTGCCTTTTTCAAAACATGTTCACAAATACCCAATTTCCTTCACACTTTCCAAATTCTCAAAATAGTATTTATGTCTGTTCCCAACACATTCATAACTATACATGCATGCCTTTAGTAAAAAGGGAAATAACAAATCATCAACATGTATATAGTCAACAAATGAGGCAACTCGGCCTTTCAAAACTGTAACCAACGTAACCCATAACATATTCAGATACCTTGAGACAATGATGATAAAAAGCTCTACTCTACCTGCCATAAGCACGGTAAGTTAAGGATACACCTCTCGACAAATAACAAGCCAAGTTCTTCAGACACAAGTTGAAAGGTACTGGTACCTCTACTAAGTTCTCCAGACATGAGCTGGAAGGTGTTGGTACCTCTGCCAAGTTCTCCAGGCGCTAGCTGGAAGGTACTGGTACCCCTCATTCTAAGCGCGGTATATAACACCAACCATTACAATGCGACAAAACATAACCAACAAGTGTAATACATACACATAAACTATTCAATAATGTTCAACCAACACAAGTGTAATGCATACACAACAATTCAACACAACAATGTCATCCTCCACCGATGACCAAGGACAAAACCTCTAGATGAATGTATTCAACACACTATTTAAAAAGATTCAACTCTCGTGAGATCTTAAACCCAACAACGACACCAATACAATAGTTAAAGGTAAAACCCCCAAATGTGTGTATTCAACACTCATGATATAATAGTTCAACTCTCATATTTATTTTCTGAGACTCACATAGAGTTATCATTTCATTTTCCACTTTCAAGATCAACTTTCATAATGTTCCAGGTCAACATATTCCACCATTTATTCCAATCCACTTTTCCCATCTCATAAAATCAATTTCATTCTTTTCATTTGAGAAAACCAATTCTACGGTAATAAAGCCATAACCCATCTTAGTTCAATATGTTCATTTCAAAATAACCCCAATGCCATAGTTAATCCCTTAGCCATTAACTCATTTACACAACCCATGTAAACAATAGTAATTTACAAACATTGACCAATCATCCTCCCTTTTAATTTACCAAATTAAAATATAATTTAGGGCTTTCTCGTCTTTCAACATAATCATGCTAGATTTTCTCCCCAATTAGCCCAAACAACAATCAATGGTAACAAACTCATTCTCAACAACCAACCCTAGGTTCCCTTTCATGATTTTCAAAGAAATCCAACATGGATATTATTTTCATGCAATATAAATTTACCACATGTCTATCTATGAACGAGGTATTGAAAAAAAGTAAGGAAATCCCTACCTCAAATGGAGAAACCCAAAGGAGAAAAAGAGAAGAACTTGAAAGTGCTCCAAACCCAAACTTTTTCGGATCAAAACGTAGCCCCCCGCAATGCTCAACCTTTCTTACAAAGAGACTAGGGTAGAAGGTCTCTAGAACAAGGTGTATTTGTATAGAGAGAGAGGAGTTTAGAGAGGGAAGCTGCTGATCTAGGGTTTTGAAAAAGAAAGAGGATCAAAAATGGAGAAGAAGACCCCTGCTGCGAACTAATATAATCGATCCTCGCTCGAGCGAAGGAGTGGTCGCTCGAGCGCACAAAGCCTCGCTCGAGCGAACAACACGAAGCTTTAGGTTTGCAACCCAGAAGCACGCTTGAGCGGAAGAGTTCTCACTTAAGCGAAGAAACACAAAACATACAGCTCGCTCGCTCAAGCAAAGGAAAGCTCGCTCTAGCCAAGAAACACAACCTTCAGGTCAAAAGAGACGCAGATGCACGCTCGAGCGCAAAAGTGCTCGCTCGAGCCGAGAGATACAAACTCAAAGCTTGCTCGAGCGACAAAAGCCTCGTTCGAGCGAAGACACCAAAACTGGATAGCAACACTGTGTTTACAAACACAACCAACCTATTACAAACCTGCCCCACACATCCCAAAACTCAAATATAAGAAATTAAAGGATGGAAACAAGATACAGATATCAGCACACAACTCAGAACTCAAGTCCAGAATGCCACAAAAGACGGGGAAAAATCTGGATCGCTATAGCTACTGATAGGGAGGAGTTGGTTGCTTCGGTTAAGGCGACACACGGGGGACACAATTTTTTGGAATGTTCGTCTTCATTGTTATATACAGGATTGGGAGGTAGACCAATTGGTGAATCTTCTAGGCTTTCTGTATGGCTTGCGGAATGGGGGGAATGGGTTAGATTCTTTAGTTTGGGAAGTCTAGAGCTCTAAAGGTGTTTTCTTCGTGTCTTCTCTGTGTCTGCATTTTATGGGGTGCTTGTAGGAGGTGTTGGTGGTGTGTTTCCTTGGAAATGTGTTTGGGCCATGAGTTCTCCTTCTAAGATCGCTTTCTTTGTTTGGACCGTTGCTTTGGGACTTATCCTCACTATTGATAATCTCATCCGACAACGGCATGTGCTGGTGAATTGGTGTTGCATGTGTTCCAGGGATGCAAAAACGGCGAATCATTTGCTTCATTGTCGGGTTGTGTCCAGACTTTGGAATTTCGTTGTTGCTTTGTTTGGCTTAGCGTGGGTGCAACCGGGGTCTTTACTGGGAGTGTTACAGTGTTATGGTGGGGCTAGGATGGGGAAGAGGTGCCAAAAGGCTTGGGTGCTTGCTTCCCATTGTTTGCTTTGATAGATTTGGTTAGAATGGAATAGGCGAGTGTTTCATGATGAATGTCATTCCGTTTTATAGTTAGAGAATAGGTTGTTGTTGGTGCTGCATAGTTGGGTTACGGTTACAGTCAAACCCACTGTCTTGGTCTTTGTTGACTTTGTGGAGGATTTGATTAGTTAGTTTTGTTTAGTCCATTTGTGGTTGGCTTGTTTGTATTCTTTGCATCGTCTTGATGCTTTCTAATAAAGTTCTATTATTTATCAAAAAAAAAAAAAAAAAGCTCAATGCTTATCTTTCCACATCATTCTATCAGATGTTCTAGAAACATAATTTCATGCTCTACCCAACTACCTTATGAGAGAGAGAGAGACAGAGTAATAAATTGGATGACTACAAATTCAAATCCTGAAACAAAATTTTGCAACATATCAATTAGACTGAAGAGCAATGATTCCTTGTCCAAAAGCACAGAACAATAAACCTCACCCACTCTCTAAATCAGAAGTCTCCTAATAGTGGAGCTGTACCAATGGTAGAAAAGGCAAGAGAACGATTATAGCACAAAATGTCAGGCTGAAGACTCAAGACACATCATTTAAAATAATAAATCTCAAGTAAAACTTTGAATGAAGACAATTAGTCAAGCTCCTAGAAATTGAACTTACAACAAATTTCCACAGATCATGAGAAGCTAATGCAGCATCCAGGAACAAAAGGCAATTATGAAGAGCTGTTGCCTGCAAATACATAATTACAAAAACATTACACAGAGGAATTTGAATAACATTGTCTCATCATTGTTTGTTTTTTCTTGGGTGGAGGGTTATAAGGCACCATAGCATAACCCTTGCAGCTTATTCAATCATACCTCATCTATTGGTTCAATTTTTTGATATAAATAATCAAGAATGGAATAGGCCTTCGCATATTCATGAAGATGAAACCAGATAAGTGCCTGTGTAGAGCCATTTTGAAACAAACATCAATCCAAATTAAGCATCAGAAAAAAAGAAAAAGGGGGAAAAAAAAGGAATCAAAAATCAAAACCATTACAACAAGCCACCAATAAATTAACTAGACACAGTATCAATTGAACATACTATATTTAACATTGTCACAGAAGTGTCAAATTCATCGCCACAAACATGTGAACTATTTGCACTAGAAAATTGATGTGCCACACTATTGGTTCCTTTGGATCCCAATGCAGTTTTGTTGCCCAAATTGCCAACAGCATCTGCATTTTCGCCGGATGTATCAGCAAGCTCATCACTTTGTTTCTAAATCAAATTAAAGAATACAAAACAAACTGTGAGAAACAAAGGAAAATTTTGAGGCAATTGATAATCTAACGTGATAACATAACTATGATTCCTGTTATTTCTATGATTATACATTCAATTTATTTTTTCTAATATTGTGAAAAAATATTAAACTTGACAGAAAGAAGTGTATATAATAAGGGTTTAAAGCTGATTAGTGGATATGTTATTCACATTATTATTTAGTGTTTAACTCCCTTCCCGTTTGTCTAGTTTACTGACTTAGGAATGACTTTTGAAAATTGCTTCTTAGGATGGCCCAAAAGACAATGGTTAGAATGATTTCTTGATTATTAAAAATAAAATTATATAAACTATACTGAATTCCAAAAACAAATGTATTTATTTTAAAATATATATATATATATATATAAATATACCTCAATAAATTATGATATCCTGCCAGGCTAACGTGAATTTTTGCACCTACTGGTATTGTCTCTTATTGAATTATGCTTTGTGGGTTTATATTTCAGGACAAATTACCTTGATTGTCTTTGTTGTTTGTCTCTTGTGTCAAATTAGTTCTTATAGTTCAAATTGTATTAGTTTTATCTTTGAATTTTTCACATTATGTTAATTTAGTCCAATTGACATTAATCCTTTAAAAATTGAACTAAAATGGAAGAGTAAAATGATTCATTCATTGCTTATATTGAAAAATAGGTTAAAAGTCAACTTTTTGACTTTTTTTTTTTTTTTAAATGTGTAAAAAAGTGAAGAGATAATGTGATCTAAAAAAGTTAAAAAGCCAAAAGTTGGCTTTTAACCCAATTGCCAAAGTGGTTGAGGGATTGATTTTCAATTTGAAATGTTCCAATCTTTTTTGAATCGTTCATTTTTATCTTTGATTTTATTTTCCAATTTCTTAAAAGATATTATCAATTGCACTAAATTATCACAAAAATCAAATAATTTGCCCTAATTTTAATTACCATATTTCTAGCTACCAAATCCCAATATTTCAAACATGATTGCTCCTCCAAATTGAGTAAAATGAGTATAAATTTAAATTTGTCTATGATGAAGTTATTTATAATTAAAATTTTCCATTTTTTTCTTAACAAATTGAATCCTGATCAAATGCTTGTAAAAAAATATATTTAATTTTGGGCGAATTGTACTAACAGTCCCTATAGTTTGGAGTTCATATCACTTTGATCGTTGACTTTTCAATTGTGACACATTTGATCCTGAATTTTGAATCTTGTTCCAAATAAGAACAATTGAAGATATCATTGCTTAATTTTATGGGAAAAGTCATCATTTTGATAAAATATAAACTAATTTGACAAAAATAAATGTCAAAAAAAATATTTTTGAATTTTTAAAAATAATTTTTACCCACAAAAGATAAAATTATGTAAAATTAATACTCCCTCTGTCCCAAAATAATCGTTTCTTTTGAAAAATCTAACTTTTTTTAATAGTATAATTATTAAATGGAGAGAGAGAAGGAAGCAAGGTGAGGCTGGATACCAGTGGTCAAACAAAGAGCTAGGCAGCTGCGTTCCAACTCACGGTTTATAGATCACAGAACATCTTTGTATACACTATTTGTGAATAACTTGCCTAAATCAATGGTACCTAGAAAAGCTTCATGAATTGTTCAACAAGTTTGGTGTGGTGAAGGACCTTTACATTCCACAAAAGAGACGGAAAGCAACAAACACCAGATTTGGGTTCGTGCGTTATGATTGTTCCATCGCAGCTGATGTAGCTAAGCAAAAGGCCAATGGTTTGTGGGTTGATGACAAGTCTTTATCAATGAAAGTTGCGGAATATAGTAAAGGCAGAGTGGATAGTCATCGAAAGAATCTGCTACCACCAACATCTTTTGAACCTTTGAAAGGCAGTTTTGTAGCACCAAATCAGATCTGGCAACAACGCATTGATGGCAGATCATATGCAGAGGTCATTAAGGGAGTTGAACCCAACTACCAATCAGTGACAACTATTAAAGTCGAAGAAACCGGGAATGGATGGCTCCATGAAAGCATGATTATGAGGCTCAAAACACCATACTCTGCTATGCAGGTAAGAAAGGAACTCATGAATAAAGGGGCGAAGGATATTTTGGTCCGGAAGGGAGGAGGGCGTGATGTTATCATCTCTTTCAACTCCAAGGAAGAAATGGTGAGTAAAATTATTTTGCTTAAATCTTGGTTCACTGACTGGTGTGAGTATATCACAGAATGGCGAACCAAAATGTATCTTCAGCAGCAAAGGTGTGTTTGGGTCACTTGCTATGGAGTACCCCTCAACCTGTGGAACCCAGCTACTTTTCGTAAGATTGGGCAACTTTGGGGAGAGGTAGTTCTTCTCAATGGGGATGTTTGCTCCCCCAAATCCTTCCGCTGCGGCCGGTTTAAGGTTGTTACAAATGTCATGAATCCTATCAATACCAGCCTAAATTTGGAGTGTAAAGGTAGAATCTATCCTATCTGAGTCTTGGAGGAGCTAATTTCAGTAGAGGATAGTAGTAGTTCCGTTGAATTGAACTTTACTGGCACAACCAAAGAAGTTTGCTCTAACATCAATGGAGGGCTTCCCCTCCCTGCAGATCTTCGCCTGGATCGGGACGATGCTGACAAGGCAGTCGTGGTGGCACTATCATCTAACGTGGAAGCTAATAAGGCAGCTGTAGGGGGTAGCCTAAGCCATGTATCAGCAGTGGAGGAGACCAAGGATGGCGCGGGCTTTTCAAATGAAACCAGCGTAGGTGTTGTGGAATTATCATTACCTATGGTTAGTCAGCATCAAGGGCAGTGTAATCATGCCATTTAGAATGGCGTGGAAGCTACATCTGTGTGTAACACGCATCAGCCAGTAGGGGGTACTGTGCATGTTTCTAATCTTTGCCAAGGCTTTCTGAAAAGCCTTAGCCAATCTTTCATTGATGGGCTTGGTATTCAGTTGGAGATTGCATTGGGCCATAATACATTTGGACCACAGCCTTTTGGGCCCTCTAGTTCTGGTCTTAAGGCTCCATCAGTTGGGCCTATTTGTGCAACTTCTTGGGAGGGCTCACAGACAAAGATTGGTGCTAGCTCCAGCCCAATCATTTCTAGCTCTAACACCCAACGTTTGAAGAAAGGTAAGAGGAAATGGAGTAAAAGAGAAGGTCTCAAGCACTGTCTGCTAGCTGGTAAGTTCTCTAGCTTTGCTAGAAGATTAGTGCAGACGGGTGCAACCTCAAATAAGGGACTTGCCAAAAGCTTCAAATCTGGATCCACAGCCGCAACTTTACCTGTTTCAACTCATAGTCCATATTTACAACAATCTTCTAACCGTGGTCTTGTTCAAGAGGCTCAATCCACTTTGCAAATGGGGAAAAGACTGGGTTTAGATTTCAAGGGCCATGAATCCGAGGTGATTAGAGAACTAGTACAAATGGAGGAAAGGGACAAGGAGTGACTGGAAAGAGGAAAGGGTAAAGTGGAATAATCTTCAATCACTGGGTGTTATTAGAGTCAATCTATTCCTCATATGAAGACATTAAGCTGGAATATCAGAGGGCTAGGAAGACATGAAAAGAGAAGCAAAATCAAAAAGCTATTATTTGATAAGAAGATTGACATAGCTTTGATCCAAGAAACCAAAAAATCAAGCCTAACCAATACGATGGTGAAAAGTGTCTGGCCAAGAGATGGGCTTGAGTTTATGAATGTTGATGCTAAAGGCTTTGCTGGTGGTCTGCTTTGCATTTGGGATCCAGTCATATTTGAGCTCTCTGAGTGTTGCTGCAGCAGGAACTTCATTCTCATATCTGGTAAGCTTCTTAACTCCTTTAATTGTACTATTGTCAATATCCATGCCCCTACTGACATCATAAGGAGAAGGAAATTTTGGGAATCTTTGCTAAGTTTGAAAGCCCATTTCCCCATGCCATGGTGTATCGGTGGTGACTTCAATGAGATTAGAAATTTAGGGGAAAGAGTAGGTGTCTCACTCAGGGATAGGGGTATGAGTGACTTCAACAAATTTATTGACAAATGTGAGGTAGTTGATCTTCCTTTGCTAGGCAGAAAGTACACTTGGTGTAATGCAACTAATGGCCACAAGTGGAGCCGAATTGATAGGTTTCTGCTCAGTCTTGAATGGCTAGAAAAGTTTAAATTCAACCAGTGGGGTCTTGCTAGAGTCTCCTCTGATCACTGTCCTATTGTAGTTATGGAAGATTCTAGAGATTGGGGGCCTAAACCATTTAAGTTTTTAAATGCGTGGATGTTGCATTTGAATTTTGCATCCTTTGTGGAACATACTTGGAGTCACTCACAATTCTCAGGTCCTGCTAGTTTTATCCTTCAGCGTAAGTTGTATGCCCTCAAGTTGGCTCTAAAAAAATGGAGTAAAGAGGTATATGGTGATGTCCCTTCTAAGTTGCATCTTCTTGAAAATAAACTTCATCAATTGGACTTGAAAGCTGAGATTATGCCTTTAGTGGAGGATGGCCTGGAGCAGCAAAGAGAGAAAAAGACTGAGATGTGGAAGTTAAGCAAGAAGTTAGAATGGGAATGGCTACAAAAATCTAGGCAGGATTGGAATATGAAAGAAGATAAAAATACAATTGTAGACACCCCATTTTTGACCGACCTTAAGACTCAGACGTCACCGATTGAGCGCTCGGTGATGTTGCATATTGTGCTCGTTCAGAAGTCTCAGAGTCGCGGCCGTGCGCCCTGCCTCCGAACTTCCGAACCCTCTTCTGTGCCTTGCTTCGGTTTGCGAACCAGACTCGGTTTTCTCTGATTTCTTTCCTGAGGGGAGGGAGAGGTCCCGTAGACCATCTCTCAGTGGCCGTGGGCTACATTTCGTGGCCGTAGGCCATTTTGCACATTTCGGAGCCCGGTTCCCGGTTTTCGGAGCCGTTAGGCCGTGTGACTCGGTTCGGGACCACCCAACCATCTTCGATTCCTCCGGTTTCTGGCATGCATCTTATTTACTCCCTTTCAAGGGACACTGGGGTCTTAGATACCCACTTCGTGGCCAAACACCACTTTCGGTGCTTAACGGCCGGTTTTCGGGACCCCGAACTGCGTGTTTTGGCCCCCGAGCATTCGTTTCGCATCGGTTTTTGTTCATTTTTGGCAGGTACCTCTGTTTTATCATAACGAGGGACACTGGGGTCTTAGATACCCACTTCGTGGCCAAACACCACTTTCGGTGCTTAACGGCCGGTTTTCGGGACCCCGAACTGCGTGTTTTGGCCCCCGAGCATTCGTTTTGCATCGGTTTTTGTTCATTTTTGGCAGGTACCTCTGTTTTATCACCAGGAAGATCACTGGAGGGTGGGAGGCCAGCAGCAACCAGTTATGCTCCTCCGGCGCCCCCCGGCGCCCGTTTTTCTCACTTCCGGGCTAATGTTGAACACCCTAGGGCCATTTTCTTCGAGCCAAAACCACATATTTGTGTTGTACACACATGGGAGGACCCTAAAAACACATGGCCGGCCATTAATTCTTTTTTTCATTTTGAAACCCCTCTTTAAAGTGGGTTGTTCTCTTTCCTGGTTCATAGTTGCCAATTTTCAACCACAGGGTTGTGTTGAGGACACATGGGAGGACCCTAATATGCTATGGCCGGCCATTAATTCAACTTTCCATTTTTGCCCCTTGGCCGGCCGGCCAGAGGGGGTGGCCGGCCGGCCACCTGCCATAAAAATGCCTAGCCGGCCTGCTTCCTTGGGATGTGTGCATTCCAGCTGTGTCTCGGTTTTCCCCCAAAAATATCTCTATCCGGGGACTCTTTTGGAGGGAAATAAGGGCTCATTTCCCTCCATTTGGCCAAGGATTCCCCTCTCCCTCTCTTGCACACATTAGTGTCCTCCCAACTCAAGAGAAGAAGCCACATGGATTGATTGGAGCATATACATAGATACAACTCCATTTTCTTCAAGTTTTGGGGCCATTTCTTCATCATCTCCAAGCCCTAACATCAAAACTCCATTCCAGCAGCTAGGAGAGCTTTCCAGCAGCTAGGAGGCATCTATTCTTCAAGCAAAAGGAAGTCAAGACTTGTCTACAAGGGTAAGGCTCCATTTCTCTCTTTTGCAGCATTTTCTTGCCTCATTTCTTAAGCCTATTTTCTTATTGTTTTGGGATCCGACCAGAACTGAAATGGGCCTTATTTTGAGCTATTCTTCATGTTTGTTCAAGGGCTCAACCCTGTTTGAGCCCTCCATCTTGCACTTGTTTCAATATCCTCTTATATGCCTTTATTTTGCATTGAATATTTGGCCTATGTGTGATTTGATTTGGAGTATCTCATGAACTGATATTGTGCTTATTTTGATCCCCTCTTCAACATTGAAGAAGGGCTCAACCTTGTTTTCATGCTTCATATGCCACTTGCTTTGAATCCATGTTTTACCCTTGTTTTTGCATGCTTCATCTAGCTTATGAGTGATCTGTTTTCGAGCATAATGTAAACTGTGAGAGGGCCTATTTTGAGCCCCTCTTAAACATTTAAGAAGGGCTCAACCCTATTTGGTCTATCTATCATGCACTTGCTTCATAATTCCTCATATTTACCGTAAATTTGCATGATTTGTTTGGCTTATATGAGATTTGTTTTGGAGCATTCCATGAACTGTGAGTAAGTTTATTTTGTGTCCCTCTACAACATTGTCGAAGGGATCAACCTTGTTGGGGGTCTCCATGTTATACTTGCCATTATATCCCTCTTTGGCCCCCATTTTTGCATGCTTTTTAGGCCTATCTAGCTTCGGTTTTCGGCCATCATCAGTACTGAAAATATCCATATTTTGGTCTTCTTGTCATGTTTTGTTAAGGGTCCAAGGCTGTTTGATGAATGTAAGGCATACTTCATGTTCTAGCCTTTGTTGGCTTCATTCTTGCATGACATTTTTAGCAAGTTTGCATACTGATTTGAGGGTTGTTATCTACTGTAAATGTGCATTTTTTGGTCCCTCATCAGTGTTGTAGAAGGGAATTTTTCAGTTTGAGCATCGCATACATCACTTGCTTCAATACCCCTCTCTTGGCCCCCATTTTTGCATGCCATTGTTGTCCTATCTATGCTCACTATTTTGCCATCTCTTGTACTGTAAAAAATACTATTTTGGGGCTGCCTTGCTGCTGTTTTGCATATCATGTACCAATTATGCATGTTTAGTATGGCTATAGGCCATTTCGGGTGCTTAATATCGCATTTCGGGACCGTTTCGTGCATTTGGTGTCATTTCCCCACCTTTCGGGACTGTTTTGCATCATTTATGAGTGCTGAAATTCCATTTGCATGTTTGCATATCATTTTCCATGTCATTTCGTGCCTTAGGGCCATTGCCTCGGTTTGCGTGCCCATGTGCGCGCACTTCGAGGCACTTCATTTTCATCCATCGGCCTCTCATGTGAGTGTGGCTGAGGACCTCTCATGTTAGTGTAAGTCCAATTTGCATTGTGTATGCCATTTCATACCTTTATGTCATTGCCTCGGTTTGCGTGCCTGTGCGCACGCATTTCGAGGCACCTCATGTTCATCCATTGGCCTCTTATGTAAGTGTGGCTGAGGCTCACTCATGTTAGTGTAAGCCCATTTTGCATTCTGTATGTCATTTTAGCATCATTGCATTCCGTATGCCATTGCCTCGGTTTGCGTGCCCATGTGCACGCATTTCGAGGCACTTCACTTTTTAGTCCATTTTGCATTCGGCATGTCATTTTAGTCTCATCGCATTGCGTATGCCATTGCCTCGGTTTGCATGCCCGTGCGCACGCATTTCGAGGCACCTCATGTTCATCCATCGGCTTCTTATGTGAGTATGGCTGAGGCTCTCTCATGTTGGTGTAAGTCCAATTGCATTGCATATGCCATTACATGCCTTAGGATCATCGCCTCGGTTCGCGTGCCCGCGTGCACGCATTTCGGGGCATCTCATTTTCATAGCATTGTGCATGCTAGGATTGTATTTTAGTTGCATCCATGCATATCATGCATATTGCATCGTGTTCGAGATAGGAATTAGCCCGGGCACGGTAAATGAGGCACGTTTCGTACTCCGAGTGACGGAACGGGTCTCAATTCCCAAGTCACCGACACTCCGGATTACCCATGATGGAGTTAGGTTTTGTTGTAGCATTCATCTGCATTCACCCCATATTGAGTTGTGTAATCCGACTCCTCGGCCATCATGCATTGATATGCGTGATTGGTGGCACGAGGATCGAGGCATGCATATATTTGTAAAATACATTGCTATGTTCCTTTCCTGCTCTCTGTTGCAGCAAAATGAAGAATTAGTAACTTTTCGGAGTCTGACACGCATTTCGAGAAACATTGCAAACAGAGGATAATTGGGGCATCCTAGTGGATTTCCGCGCAAAGCAGCTCAACATGCATCATTTCATTATCCGAAGCGGAGTCAAGGCAGCCCCTGGCTTGCACGCCAATTTTACAGCTTTCTTAGTTAATCTGTTAATTAATTAGGAATCTGTATATTTCGGACTGTATTATTTCTTCATTTGGGACTGTATTATTTATTCGGACCCTCTGCGCGAGGGGATAATTGTAATAAGTGTGGGTAAGTGTGATGTATGTCTTCCAACCCCCACTTCTTTCTTCCCTTTTATTTACCCGCTTATGATGGTTAGATATAGGGCATATTTCAATTAGCATACAGTATGACAGCATGTTTGCATTATTCATCTGTTTTGCACGCACTGGGCTCGGCTCATCATACAAACTGCATTTGTATTTCAATTCCAAGTTGAGTACTCGATAGCTGTAGCATTCCATATGCCATGTTTAGAACAGCCAAGCCTGCTATAGTTGCATCTTTGCATGTGTTGCATTAGACATTTCTGTATATTTAGGATCATGCATGATTTCTAATCGGTTTTCTGTTTTGGCTTGGAGTACTCGGTGAGTTTTATGCTTTAGCATCCTTGCATGCGTGTGAGTGACTGCCATGAAAAGCATGCTTACCATGAGGCTAAATGCTTACGTGATATAACTACCTTGAATGCCTGTGGGTGGAGGTTGAGTTATTTGAATTGGGACAATTCATCAAATGTTTGTTTTAAGCCCACTAGATAGTGGCAAAATCACGTTTTTCTAAGCCCACCCGAGGGTGGCAAATCCACGTCTTAGCCTACTTGCGGGTAGCACCATCAAACCATTTTCAAACAAACAAACATGAAATGTTTAGTTCCAATTCAGGCGATTCAGTCTATACTTGTATGCTGTGCGCATCACATAGTAACCTAGGCTAATAACCGGAATAAGAACTCACAATGTTTTCAAAGAAGATATCATGGTTAGTAGAGGCCGGTCTTTGAGCGGGCGAGCGGGGGTGCTCACGAAGTGACCTTTCCCAATCGTACCCAAGTTTCCGAGCCGAGGCAACTTTGGTGATGACGGACACGTGGCCTTTTGGCACTGAGCCAGGGTTTCCTAAATTTCCCATTTTAAAATATTTAGGTGGCGACTCTGTATCTAGCAAAGCAGTCCATGTTTGGCACTTCTTTCAAAAATTAGTTTTCTCAAAACGATTTACCGGATTTGGACTCTTTGGTTCAAGATTGAGAACCGTGACATTTGAGTCCTTCGAACTGTAGTGACCCAATATCGAACCAGAACGGGGGGGGGCTCGCACTCCCTCTTTCCCCCGGGATGCGTTCGGGGACGTCTACAGTTTCTGGCGACTCTGCTGGGGATTTAGAGAACTTGACTCGAACTCATGATATCTGGTTTTGACTACACTTGTGTGTTTCTTTGCATTGCATTTGCATTGGTGCGCCTAAGACACCGTGCTTGCCATCTGCTATTCCTGAGCGGTTTTCCGGAGGCTTGTCTTGTCAAGGCATGTCCATAAGCCTGACCGGTTACGGGCTCTGCCAGTATAGGAACACAAACCCTGGTTTTACCGGGGCACCCTTTTTGACCATTCGACCTAGTGCATATTCGAATCCATAGTGACCATTTCAAACTAGGACAGGTTGCTTACCCGTTTGTAGGTTGTTTGAAACCGCTGCGTGCGTAGTGAAACCCTAGTTCCTGACAAAATAGGACAGGGAAACCCTACCCCAACATAGGGGTGTTTTGGCTCTCACTTATCTGTTATGTGCTTGTTAGAGTGTGCCTCTACATGGAATGCATGTATCAGTTTATGAGTTTGAGCATCAGGCCTGCGGGCATCAGTATTTGGTGGAATCAGTTTTACCTGAGGGTATCGGTTTACAGGCGGAATTTTGGGGCAGAATTCAGTAGAGAGCACACTCATTCGGTTTTGTTTGTATCTGTTCTAGTGAAATTGGGCTGAGATGTTGTTAGTTTTCTCTTTTGCTAGGTAGTCCTGGAACTATAGCTTCAGAAGGCTCCGATATCCCCCGGGTACATTGGACTAGTGCTGATAGACTTTGTTAGGTCAGAAATTCAATTCAAGGGCAACCAGTGTTCTTTCGCTAAGGCAAAGCAAAGAAAGGCCAGTCAGGGCTTACCGGTTCATCTGATCCGTCAGTCACCAGTCACATCACCCTTGTTCAGAATCAGCAGCCCGTGATGGCACAGGGTTCGGAAGAATTTGTGGCCGTAATAGCAGCGCTAAATCAGGGAACTGCCATGCAGGCTGAGACCAGTATTGAAACGCAGCGCCCATCTGGGACATCTGCCTTACATCCAGCTTTGGGACCCCAGCTGAACTTTGACCCACTTCCGCCAGTTGAAGATTTGCAGTGTCCGAATCCTCGAGAAAGGTTGGCTCAAGCCCAAGTTTTCAGACCCCTGGTGCAGCCTAATGAGAGGCTTTATCCCCTTGATGCTAATGACCTCAATCTGACCGCAGTGAAAATTGCGAACCTTGAGAAGCAATTCAAAAAGGCACAGGGCCTTAACTCCATTTCCCGACATTGAGGATGGGCACACTGAGTCTACCGTACGGCTCCCAGATAGCTTCAAAATGCCATATATTGACCGTTTCGACGGGTCTGGGGATCCAATGGTACACATCCGACTTTTCTTGGATGTCCTAAAGCCGATGGGTCTGACTAAGCCACAGAAACTCTCTCTGTATAGAAGAACCCTATCCGGTGTAGCAGCCACTTGGTACGCTAAGTTGGAGGACAAAGTGAAGCAAAACTGGGAAGAATTGGCTGAGACCTTTGTCGATCAATATTCCTACAATACCCAAGTTGAAATGACCATCCAAGAGGTTGAAGCAACCCGCCAAAACCCAAAAGAGCCTTTTGTGAAATTTGTTGCGAGGTGGAGAGCAAAGGCAGCACAGATGACAGATCGCCGCCCTTCTGAGAGGGATCAAGTGCAGATGATGGTACGAAACCTCGAACATGATATGTTGCAAAAGTTGATAGTAGCTCCGCTATTCACTTTCAAAAGTTTGCATGAACTGGGGGTTCAGGTCAAGAATGCGTTCAACAGTGGGATCATTCCCAGAACAAGTGAACCAACGAGGAGGGTGATTTGAAGGAGTACCAATGTCGGAGGTAGCACTATTCCCGAGCCCACTGAAATTGATACAGTCGCCACGGCCAACCCTTTTGCCAATCCAAGCCTGCAAATAGCCGACCCAGCCCGAGCTCAGGGCAGAACTTTCACCCCTCTCTATATGAGCCTGACTAGCGCACTAAAAGTCCTGATGGAAAGAGGGCATCTCAAACCCCTCGATCCTCAACCTCTTCCCAACCCACTCCCAGCCAGACATAACCCTGCCAAGTACTGTATGTACCATCGGCCGTCAGTCATGCCTTCCGTCATGAGGTCCAAAATCTCATCGATAACCGGACGATAGCTCCACCTTCAGACCCTAATGACCAAACATTTCCCACCTACCTCAATCTCATCCATACACTGCCATCCACCTATGACCCCAGCATATACATCACCCCGACCCATCTACCCAAGCCTGAGGTGTTTACCCCAGAAAGCATGGACTTATGCATGATGGGTGCACCTGAACCCCAATCATCTCAAACCCATGAACCCACTACTTCCGAGCTGATGAGGATGATTGAAGATCTTCAAAGAACAGTGGCGGATTTAGCCTTTGGAGTTTTGGCTCCATCATCAACCACATCGCCTACCAGGGAGTTCATGTCAAAAGGCTCCCCAGTCTTGGGACGGGCTGCATTTGAGGAAGGCCAATCCCTTGGCAAAGTGAAAGCGAGTGGAAAGAACAAGGTAGGGGCGGACATGGATCCCCATGAACATCTTCTATTGGCTGTTAAGGCTTTGAAATCCGAGGGATTGAACAAAGAACAAGTGCTCGTGGTTGTCGCAAAAGTTGTGAATGACACTTTCGCTACTCAAGTTGGGGGCAGTTTGACTCAAGGGGCAAGCCGGGAGAAGGGCCATTGTACCAAGAATATTCCTTTCAACTCTAATCCCGTGCTTGGAAGAGATCAGCAAACTAGGCCAGCACCTGCCAATCCCTTTGCTGGTGCGCCCAGCAAAAATCCACAAACCCAGAAGTACCAACCCCGAGGTCAGAGGGTCTTCCATGCCCTCCACATGCCTTTATCCAAAGCTTTCCAAATCCTTGTTGGACAAGGCCATCTCAAACCCCTTGAGCCTCGGTCTCTCCCGAACCCTCTTCCGGCTACACATGATGCTACCCAGTACTGCGCATACCATCAGCAAGCTGGCCATGCTACCAACAACTACTTCCGTCTTCGCCATGAAGTACAGGATCTATTTGACAATGAGGTCATCCTCCCGCCGAGCTCAGCAAAGTCTATCGGCACTGGGTTAGTGAACTTGGGGGATAATGTTATGTGAATGGGGAATGAACCACCTGTGGGCGACGCCCAATCAACTCCAGACGTGGGAATGGCACGCACTGTTCTGAGCAATATGCAAATACTAGTTTTGTGCTTTCTGACTTGGGTATTGGGTCAGTTTTTGTTACTTTGTTTTGAGTCTGTCTTTTTGTTTTGAGTCAGTCTCTTTTGTCTTGGGTCTGTCTTGTTGTATCGAGTCAGTCCTGTTGTATAGAAGTCAGGTGATTCCGAGGGTGTTACCTCGGGCGTCACCATTTTGTTTCGCGTTTGTCTTTTTGTTTTGTTTTGAGTCTGTTTCTGCTAGGGAGCCAGTTATGCCAACAGATTTTGAATGAAACAGCAGTGATTTCCATACTCTCGCATTTGTTTTTGCCGTGTGCTAGTTGTGCCGGGATTTGAATGAAATGGCAGTGCATTCCACCTGCTCTCTTGTGCCTTGAAGCCATTGTATTGACCTAAGTTTTTTCAAAACCTTTTTGAACACTGCAGTGAAAACAAAGAGGGAGGAATTCCTCGGGATTTGCAAAACTTTGATTAAATTGAGAGAAAGAGAGGCGTGCCAAGCCCTTAATGAATGAAATCATGCTTGTCAGCGTGAGTACTGAGAAGGACCCTAGTTTTGATCCAAAATGGTTCTACACTGTCTTCAGCACGAGCGATTTGTCGTTTTCTTAAAAATTTTCAAAAACAAAATGTTTTGCGCAGTCCTGCGAAGACCTATGTGGAATCGCTCTTGAGATTGTGCAGCCTAGGATCACTATCGGCCTCGAGACTCAACCCCTTTGCTTTCAAACCTTGAACTCGCATTCAGAATGTTCAAAGGTCAACCATGATGTGAGACCTGTGTGGCCAGATTTGAAGCAGCCCTAAAACAAGAGGCACCAAAGTCAGATCAAGAAGGTCAGACATTATCAGAAGAAGCTTGCAAGGCTAGAACAGAAGCACCCCTCGAACTAGGGGCAAAAAAATATCCGATGTGCTCGGAGAGCCAAAGGTGGATCTTTCTGCAAATCAATACATCAGCCACTCTCCTAAATACAGAGGGTTTCAATCTCAAAACCATTTGGTATGGACTTGTTACACTTCTACCCTTTGAGAGGCTCGCTGGGCCAAAAACCCGGAAGGGCGACCCAGGCAAAAGTTAGAGCGAAGAAAAGAATGAAAAAAGAAAAAAAAAAAGAAAAAAAATGCAAAGATACAAAAAATGCAAAAAAGAAAAGAAAAGAAAAATGAAAAAAAAAAGAGAAAAGAAATGAAAAGAAAAGAATGAAAAGAAAAAAAAGAAGAAGAAGGCTCGCAAGGTTGAAAACCTGCAACAGGTGCCTTGGCAAAAGTTAGAGCATAAAAAGGAGAGGTTAAATACCCGAGTGTACCTTAACCCCGAACTACGTAAGGCTTGATTCCCATCTTTGGGATACGTAGGCAACTTCGTTCTGAAGTCCAGCCGTAAAACAATTCAAATTTGATTGTGTCCATGTAATGGTTTTGATCATCTCTGCCTCCTCTGTATCCAAGAGTCTGTTTGTGTTCGTAGCTCTGAGGACTGACTGCAAATGCGCTCCAGTGCCGTTCAAGCAAGGGGCAATTCTTCGTTGCCATTCAGTGTGCTGCGACGCCATTCAAACAAGGGGCAACTTTCCGTTGCCATTCAATGCGCCGCGGTGCCGTTCAAACAAGGGGCAACTTTCCGTTGCCATGCAGCTCTCTTCAAGCACGAGGCAGTTTTCCCTTGGATCCGAGGTTGTGCATCTCAAGAGTAGGTTTCATGCTCGTTGAGCAATGGCCGTTTGCAAAAATAGTTTTTGAGGATTTTTACTGAGGTTGACTAATTCTCTCGAAAATTATCCCATTTTTCTAAAACTGGACCATTTCTTGGACCCCAAAAAGGAAAATTTTTAGTCCTCATGGCCTGACTTGCGTGATTTGAAATCAAAAATCGAACAAGTATGTCAATCTAACTCTCATTTTGGTCAAAATTGTTTTAGTAGAAAGCAAAAACAAAACACGGTCAACATGATGAACTAGGAGCACAGTTGAGTTAGGTTCTCTGTCTTTTTCCCTTTATCAACATACTTGCCAGAAAGGGCACTCTACCTGCCAGAAAAGGCACAACTGAAGGGCACAACAAAAGGTTGAAAGCTCTCACATGCTCCGAGCAACGAGGTATCAAGCCAAGTCTGAAGCCTGTTGGAATGAGGCAAGATATTCCACTCCATCATCCGGACAGATCTTATCACGTCCAAACTCCCGACAAAGCATCATCAACCGATGCTAGTGCATGGTTGCTACACCCAGTTGTAGCGCAACCCCTCTGTGGGAGAAACTCACTAGCCGCGTGCAGAAGAAGAAGAATCTAGCAGAATGCTAGGGGCACGAGCCCACAACTTGTTGTTTATCTATCAACCACCCAGGGGAGGGATTGAAAAATGAGAGATTGAAGAATAAAGAGATGTGCGATGAGAGAAAAAGTGAGAAAATGGCTTTTTTAGAAAAACAGAGCTTGAGGGCTGAGTGATGTGAGAACCACAAATGAGAAAGGGTGGGAAACACTACCCGGTGAAACAGGCTCCCTGTGTACGTCTGAGTATCGTGTCTTTTTGTTTTATCTTGATTCTTGTTTTGAGTCGTTTCAAGTGTTACTCGATGTGTCTAGGTTGTGTGCCTTTTATTTCCGTGTTGAGTTGTTTTGCTGTGTCCAGTCGTAGGCTCAATACCTGATCGAAAACTCATCTCTCAATTTCAAAAATAAAATCGTTTTCTGCTTCGAGTGACGTGCCGTTCTCCACATTTGTGCAAAACAGAATTGGTTCTTTCATAAAACCGCAGGGTTCAACCCAGGTCATGTCAGAATAGTAAAGTAAGGACCTATCTGAAGCTATTTAGGTTCCGGACTGCAAAGCAAAAGAAAAGAGGGAAAATTTGGAGCATCTTAGCATGTCTCAACTTTGGCAAAATCTGAGACTGCATTCTAGGTGCACCTTCTCAGGCCTCGCCATTTCTCTGGAGTATGAGTGTGTCTCGACCCCAAGTGTAAGCCCGCTTCAAGTCAGAATGGCAGTCCAAGCAGCACCAGAGGGTTTCACATGCAGATGTTATCTCTCGCCAAGTTGAATAGGGTGTGCCCCTTTTGTGCTGAGTATGTTGGGAAGTCTTCTAAGAGGCAAATCAGAGGCACCAGAGTACATATTTGATGATCCTCTATTGCATAGAATGTGAACTTTCATATACACTGTTGTTGCATGCGTGCCGCGCATCGTTATGATTCTTGCATAGAATATGCTTGCTTTCAATATTGCATAAATTGTCCTTCCATACTTGCATAGAAGATGCATTTTATCGCACTCTCTTGTGCATTTTATCTCGCTCGCACTGTCTTGTGCACTTACACTTTGTATCTCACTTGCACTGTCTTGTGCATCTTGTGTTTGTATCTCGCTCGCACTGTCTTGTGCACTTACACTTTGTATCTCACTTGCACTGTCTTGTGCATCTTGTGTTTGTATCTCACTCGCACTATCTTGTGCATTGCATATCAATTGCGCTGTTTAGCGTATCGCACTGTCTTGTGCATTTCAGAACACTCGCGCTGTTTAGCGTATCGCGTTGTTTAGCGTATCGCACTGTTCTGTGCAGTTTTCACTCGCACTATTTTGCGCACCTCATTCGCACTGTTTTGTGCAGTTATCATTCGCGCTATTTTGCGCACCTCAATCGCACTGTCCTGTGCTTTGCATTTCAAATCAATTGCGCTGTTTAGCGTATCGCACTATTTTGTGCATTGTATCATTCGCGCTATTTTGCGCACCTCAATCACACTGTCCTGTTCTTTGCATATCACATCGCACTATCTTGTGCATTTCAAATCACTCACGCTGTTTAACTTATCGCACTATTTTGTGCATTATATCATTCGCGCTATCTTGCGCGTCTCACCTGTACTTGTTAGTGCATTACATTTCACTCGCGCTATTTTGCGCATCGCACTATTTTGTGCACATTAATTGCGTTGTGCATGCATTTTATCGTGTTATCTTGCGCATCTCACCTGCACTTGTTAGTGCGTTGCAGCGCGCTATCTTGCGCACCTTACCCGTATCACACTGCTTTATGCATTCACTCGCCAACACTGTGTGTGTCAAACTTTCGGAATCACAAAATCACATTGAATATATGTTTTTAGCATATTGTTCTTGTTGAATTTCTCTCTTTTGCAGGCACGATATTGTATGTACGGTTCATTCAAGGCTGGTGCGACCAGACGAATTGCGCAGGTATCGTATCTTCTCCGTGTGAGACGCGACGAGAATTGAATAATTCTTCGCATTCCTAACTGCATGAAATGTAGTTGTTGCTTTGCATTCTTGCTTAAAACTGTTTCATCTATTTGTGAATACTTGCTTCATTACAGCTTGCTGCATTTGCATGATCATTTGGCTCTGTGCATGTCGCTTTGCATTTTGCCCCCCCCCCCCGCCTGTGGGCACACATCTCTGTTCACCTTGTATGATTGTCTAAGTCTTCGGCCTTGTCAAAAATGGGTCGTCTCTAGGCATTGACAGTCACTCCCATCACTTCTTGACTTCCGAGTTCTGTCAAAGAGGGGCAACTGTAGACACCCCATTTTTGACCGACCTTAAGACTCAGACGTCACTGATTGAGCGCTCGGTGATGTTGCATATTGTGCTCGTTCAAAAGTCTCAGAGTCGTGGCCGTGCGCCCTGCCTCGGAACTTTCGAACCCTCTTCTGTGCCTTGCTTCGGTTTGCGAACCAGACTCAATTTTCTCTGTTTTCTTTCCTGAGGGGAGGGAGAGGTCCCGTAGACCATCTCTCAGTGGCTGTGGGCTACATTTCGTGGCCGTAGGCCATTTTGCCCATTTCGGAGCCCGGTTCCCGGTTTTCGGAGCCGTCAGGCCGTGTGCCTCGGTTCGGGACCACCCAACCATCTTCGATTCCTCTGGTTTTTGGCAAGCATCATATTTACCCCCTTTCAAGGGACACTGGGGTCTTAGATACCCACTTTGTGGCCAAACACCACTTTCGGTGCTTAACGGCCGGTTTTCGGGACCCCGAACTGCGTGTTTTGGCCCCCGAGCATTCGTTTCGCATCGGTTTTTGTTCATTTTTGGCAGGTACCTTTGTTTTATCATAACGAGGACCGGGTCTTAGATACCCACTTCGTGGCCAAACACCACTTTCGGTGCTTAACGGCCGGTTTTCGGGACCCCGAACTGCGTGTTTTGGCCCCCGAGCATTCGTTTTGCATCGGTTTTTGTTCATTTTTGGCAGGTACCTCTGTTTTATCCCCAGGAAGATCACTGGAGGGTGGGAGGCCAGCAGCAACCAGTTATGCTCCTCCGGCGCCTCCCAGCGCCCGTTTTTCTCACTTCCGGGCTAATGTTGAACACCCTAGGGCCATTTTCTTCAAGCCGAAACCACATATTTGTGTTGTACACGCATGGGAGGACCCTAAAAACACATGGCCGGCCATTAATTCTTTTTTTCATTTTAAAACCCCTCGTTAAAGTGGGTTGTTCTCTTTCCTGGTTCACAGTTGCCAATTTTCAACCACAGGGTTGTGTTGAGGACACATGGGAGGACCCTAATATGCTATGGCCGGCCATTAATTCAACTTTCTATTTTTGCCCCTTGGCCAGCCGGCCATAGGGGGTGGCCGGCCGGCCACCTGCCATAAAAATGCCAAGCCGGCCTGCTTCCTTGGGATGTGTGCATTCCAGCTGTGTCTCGGTTTTCCCCCAAAAATATCTCTATCCGGGGACTCTTTTGAAGGGAAATAAGGGCTCATTTCCCTCCATTTGGCCAAGGATTCCCCTCTCCCTCTCTTGCATAGATTAGTGTCCTTCCAACTCAAGAGAAGAAGCCACATGGATTGATTGGAGCATATACATAGATACAACTCCATTTTCTTCAAGTTTTGGGGCCATTTCTTCATCATCTCCAAGCCCTATCATCACAACTCCATTCCAGTAGCTAGGAGAGCTTTCCAGCAGCTAGGAGGCATCTATTCTTCAAGCAAAAGGAAGTCAAGACTTGTCTACAAGGGTAAGGCTCCATTTCTCTTTTTTGCAGCATTTTCTTGCCTCATTTCTTAAGCCTATTTGCTTATTGTTTTGGGCTCCGACCAGAACTGAAAGGGGCCTTATTTTGAGCTATTATTCATGTTTGTTCAAGGGCTCAACCCTGTTTGAGCCCTCCATCTTGCACTTGTTTCAATATCCTCTTATATGCCTTTATTTTGCATTGAATATTTGGCCTATGTGTGATTTGATTTGGAGTATCTCATGAACTGATATTGTGCTTATTTTGAGACCCTCTTCAACATTGAAGAAGGGCTCAACCTTGTTTTCACGCTCAATATGCCACTTTCTTTGAATCCATGTTTTACCCTTGTTTTTGCATGCTTCATCTAGCTTATGAGTGATCTGTTTTCGAGCATAATGTAAACTTTTAGAGGGCCTATTTTGAGTCCCTATTCAACATTGAAGAAGGGCTCAACCCTATATGGCCTCTCTATCATGCACTTGCTTCATAATTCCTCATATTTACCGTAAATTTGCATGATTTGTTTGGCTTATATGCGATTTGTTTTAGAGCATGCCATGAACTGTGAGTAAGCTTATTTTGTGTCCCTCTACAACATTGTCGAAGGGATCAACCTTGTTGGCGGTCTCCATGTTATACTTGCCATTATATCCCTCTTTGGCCCCCATTTTTGCATGCTTTTTAGGCCTATCTAGCTTCTGTTTTCGGCCATCATCAGTACTGAAAATATCCATATTTTGGCCTTCTTGTCATGTTTTGTTAAGGGTCCAAGGCTGTTTGATGAATGTAAGGCATACTTCATGTTCTAGCCTTTGTTGGCTTCATTCTTGCATGACATTTTTAGCAAGTTTGCATACTGATTTGAGGGTTGTTATCCACTGTAAATGTGCATTTTTTGGACCCTCATCAATGTTGTAGAAGGGAATTTTTCAGTTTGAGCATCGCATACATCACTTGCTTCAATACCCCTCTCTTGGCCCCCATTTTTGCATGCCATTGTTGTCCTATCTATGCTCACTATTTCGCCATCTCTTGTACTGTAAAAAATGCTATTTTGGGGCTGCCTTGCTACTGTTTTTCATATCATGTACCAATTATGCATGTTTAGTATGGCTATAGGCCATTTCGGGTGCTTAATATCGCATTTCGGGACCGTTTCGTGCATTTGGTGTCATTTCCCCACCTTTCGGGACTGTTTTGCATCATTTATGAGTGCTGAAATTCCATTTTCATGTTTGCATATCATTTTCCATGTCATTTCGTGCCTTAGGGCCATTGCCTCGGTTTGCGTGCCCATGTGCGCGCACTTCGAGGCACTTCATTTTCATCCATCGGCCTCTCATGTGAGTGTGGCTGAGGCCCTCTCATGTTAGTGTAAGTCCAATTTGCATTGTGTATGCCATTTCATACCTTTATGTCATTGCCTCGATTTGCGTGCCCGTGCGCACGCATTTCGAGGCACCTCATGTTCATCCATTGGCCTCTTATGTGAGTGTGGCTGAGGCTCACTCATGTTAGTGTAAGCCCATTTTACATTCTGTATGTCATTTTAGCATCATTGCATTCCGTATGCCATTGCCTCGGTTTGCGTGCCCGTGTGCACGCATTTCAAGGCACTTCACTTTTTAGTCCATTTTGCATTCTGCATGTCATTTTAGTCTCATCGCATTGCGTATGCCATTGCCTCGGTTTGCGTGCCCGTGCGCACGCATTTCGAGGCACCTCATGTTCATCCATCGGCTTCTTATGTGAGTATGGCTGAGGCTCTCTCATGTTAGTGTAAGTCCAATTGCATTGCATATGCCATTACATGCCTTAGGATCATCGCCTTGGTTCACGTGCACGCATTTCGAGGCATCTCATTTTCATAGCATTGTGCATGCTAGGATTGTATTTTAGTTGCATCCATGCATATCATGCATATTGCATCGTGTTCGGGATAGGAATTAGCCCGGGCACGGGAAACGAGGCACGTTTCGTACTCCGAGTGATGGAACGGGTCTCAATTCCCAAGTCACCGACACTCCGGATTACCCATGATGGAGTTAGGTTTTGTTGTAGCATTCATCTGCATTCACCCGATATTGAGTTGTGCAATCCGACTCCTCGGCCATCATGCATCGATATGCGTGATTGGTGGCACGAGGATCGAGGCATGCATATATTTGTGAAATACATTGCTATGCCCCTTTCCTGCTCTCTGTTGCAGCAAAATGAAGAATCAGCAACTTTTCGGAGTCTGGCACGCATTTCGAGAAACATTGCAAACAGAGGCTAATTGGGGCATCCCAGTGGATTTCCGCGCAAAGCAGCTCAACATGCATCATTTCATTATCCGAAGCGGAGTCAAGGCAGCCCCTGGCTTGCATGCCAGTTTACAGTTTTTCTTAGTTAATCTGTTAATTAATTAGGAATCTGTATATTTCGGACTGTATTATTTCTTCATTTGGGACTGTATTATTTATTCGGACCCTCTGCGCGAGGGCATAATTGTAATAAGTGTGGGTAAGTGTGATGTATGTCTTCCGACCCCCACTTCTTTCTTCCCTTTTATTTACCCGCTTATGATGGTTAGATATAGGGCATATTTCAATTAGCATCTGATGTAATGACATGTTTGCATCATTCATCTGTTTTGCACGCACTGGGCTCGGCTCATCATACAAACTGCATTTGTATTTCAATTCCAAGTTGAGTACTCGATAGCTGTAGCATTCCATATGCCATGTTTAGAACAGCTAAGCCTGCTATAGTTGCATCTTTGCATGTGTTGCATTAGGCATTTCTGTATATTTAGGATCATGCATGATTTCTAATCGGTTTTCTGTTTTGGCTTGGAGTACTCGGTGAGTTTTATGCTTTAGCATCATTGCATGCGTGTGAGTGACTGCCATGAAAAGCATGCTTACCATGAGGCTAAATGCTTACGTGATATAGCTGCCTTGAATGCCTGTGGGTGGAGGTTGAGTTATTTGAATTGGGACAATTCATCAAATGTTTGTTTTCAGCCCACTAGATAGTGGCAAAATCACGTTTTTCTAAGCCCACCCGAGGGTGGCAAATCCACGTCTTAGCCTACTTGCGGGTAGCACCATCAAACCATTTTCAAACAAACAAATATGAAATGTTTAGTTCCAATTCAGGCGATTCAGTCTATACTTGTATGCTGTGCGCATCACATAGTAACCTAGGCTAATAACCGGAATAAGAACTCACAATGTTTTCAAAACAGATATCATGGTTAGTAGAGGCCGGTCTTTGAGCGGGCGAGCGGGGGTGCTCACGAAGTGACCTTCCCCAATCGTACCCAAGTTCCCGAGCCGAGGCAACTTTGGTGATGACGGACACGTGGCCTTTTGGCACCGAGTCAGGGTTTCCTAAATTTCCCATTTTAAAATATTTAGGTGGCGACTCTGTATCTGGCAAAGCAATCCATGTTTGGCACTTCTTTCAAAAATCAGTTTTCTCAAAACGATTTGCCGGATTTGGACTCTTTGGTTCAAGATTGAGAACCGTGACATTTGAGTCCTTCGAACTGTAGTGACCCAATATCGAACCAGAACGCGCGGGCCGGGGGGGGCTCGCACTCCCTCTTTCCCCCGGGATGCGTTCGGGGACGTCTACAACAAGATTTTTCCATGTTATGGCTACTTGTAGGCAAAATCGAAATTCTCTTAATTCCATCATAGTGGGAGATGTAGTCATTGAGGCACCAGACCAAGTTAAAAATGAAGTGTGCTCATATTTCTCTAATCATTTCACTGAGGCTTGGAAGCATCGGCCAGTTCTTGTTGGTGATTTCAAGAGTGTACGGCTTAGCGACCACTTCTCTTTGCTTGAGGAAGAGTTCTCTGAAGAAGAGGTCTGGGCAGCTGTAGCTGATTGTAATGGAAACAAAGCTCCTGGGCCGGATGGCGTTAACCTGCTGTTTTTTCAAAAGTTTTGGAAGATGCTTAAAGGGGAGGTACTTAACTTTATGAAGGATTTTCACACCAGTGGCAGATTACCAAATTGCTTCAACAGTACATTCATCACACTGATTCCAAAGAAAGAGAAAGCTGTCACCTTAAATGAGTTTAGGCCTATAAGCCTTGTTGGTTCTGTGTACAAAATTCTCTCTAAAGTTCTTGCTTCCAGGCTCAAACAAGTTATGCCTGGGATCATTGGTGACTCACAATCAGCTTTTCTGGAAGGCAGGAACATTTTGGATGGAGTTTTGGTTGCTAATGAAGTTGTAGATAGTTGGCTTAAATCCAGAAAATCTGGGCTGCTGTTTAAGCTAGATTTCGAAAAGGCATTTGACTCTATCAATTGGAATTTTCTCCTCTCAATGTTATCAAACTTTGGGTTTGGTCCCAAATGGAATTCATGGATCAAGGAATGTGTTTCTACTTCTAGAATTTCAATCCTCGTTAATGGCTCTCCATCTAAGGAATTTAATCCTTAAAAAGGTCTCAGACAAAGAGATCCTCTATCCCCTTTCCTATTTAATTTGGTTGTTGAAGCTCTTAACATCCTCCTCCTCCGAGCTCGGGAGTTGAATTTGCTCAAAGGGGTCGCCATTGTAAATAATCAAGTTCAGATGTCTCATCTCCAATTTTCAGATGATTCTCTTCTGTTCTGTGAAGCGAAGTTATCAGAAGTCCTCACTTTGAAAAGGATCCTCAGATGCTTTGAAGTAGTGTCAAGTCTCAAAATCAACTATCATAAGAGTGTGATTTGTAGGGTTGGTATTCCTGGCAATACTCTAGAGGAGTTTGCATATCTGCTGAATTGCAAGACCCAAAGTTTGCCACTCAAGTATCTTGGATTGCCGCTGGGAGCTAATCCCTAAAGAAAGAGGATGTGGAAACCAATTGTTGATAAATTCAAAATGAGGCTTGCTGGGTGGAAAAGGCGGTTTCTCTCCCATGCCAGGAGGTTGACTCTGGTGAAAGCAGTGTTGTCAGGCTTACCTGTATTTTACTTATCTCTGTTTAAGATACCTGAAGGCGTAGCTAAGGGGTTAGATAAAATTCAAGCTTCATTTCTTTGGGGAGGCCCAGATCTAAAGAGGAGGATTCATCTTGTTAAGTGGTCGGAGGTAACAAAGAGCATAAAGCAAGGAGGATTGGGCATCAAAAGAATTAGGGATGTGAATGTGTGCTTACTACTCAAATGGTGGTGGAGATTTGCCTCAGATCATGATTCACTATAGAAAAGAGTCTTATGTAGTAAATATAAGTTTCTAGAAGGGTCTTGGCTTCCAAACCTTTGCTCAGGCATCCATCATTCTAATATCTAGGATGGCATAACAGCAGCAGATAAGCATGAGTCCCTCCTATTGTTCTATATTAGTAATCTTCAACTAAAAGTGGGGAATGACTGTCGTATTAAGTTTTGGTATGATCAATGGTGTGGGGTTCATTGCCTCAAAGATGCATTCCCCAAACTTTTTCAACTGTCTAATAGTAAGGAGGGACTTCTCAAGGACTTTGTGTCAAACACATCTTCCATTTGGCTGTTTACCTTAAGGAGAGCCCTCTTCGAATGGGAAAAGGATGAACTCCACAGACTTATTACCACCATAGTTGCTCCCCCTTCCTTGAATCTAGGAGTTGATGACAGAGCTGTGTGGGCAGCACTACATCCTAGCAAGTCTTTTGTTTCCACTCTTTGTAATCACATTAATCTTGCCATGGGTGACACTGATCCATCTAGTGATTTGGTTTGGCTCAACTATCTGCCACCCAAAATACATTTTTTTGGTTGGCTCGCTTGGAAACACAAGGTTAAAACTTTTGTCTTCTTGCAACGGATTGGCGTATTGGATAGGTCGGCTTCCACCTCATGTATCTTTTGTAACTCGCAGCAGGAAACTGTCCAGCATGTTCTGATTCACTGCCCTTTGGTGTGGAAAGTTTGGACTGGGCTATTACAATGGTGGGGTATTCTCTGGGTGGTTCCTGCCTCTGTTGAAGATCTGCTGCAGTGGTGGGCAGGGTTCATCTGCAAGAAAAATGAGAGGAGAATCTGGCGTGCCATTCCTTTGGTCACCCTCTGGTCCATTTGGAAGATCAGAAACGACTGTCTCTTTCAAGCTTCCCATCTTAACACCCAGCTGCTGCAGGATCTCATTATCTTCAGGCTAGCGATTTGGTTAAAGTCCTCTTCCAATCATTTTCCATTCTCCATCAATGATTTTCTATTCAATGCTTCAGGTGTTAGGCACTGCATACGCTCTTGAGTTCTTGGTTGGCATGGTATCTGATATGTTGAGGTTTTCTGGGTAGTGTAATTCTGCTGTGTTTGATTTGTTGCTGTTGTCCGTATCAGTTTTGTTTAAGTGGTTCTGTCTATGGTTTTTTGTTCTGTTTTGTTCATATCAGTTCTGTTTGCTGCTGTTCGTATCAGTTTTGTTCATGGTAGTGTAATTTGTTTGCTGTTGTATTTTTGCTGCTGCCCGTATCCGTATCAGTTCCGTTTTGCTGCTGTATTTTTGGATCTGCTTCTTGGCTGCAGGTTCTGTTTCATTCAGGAGGTCCTGTCCATGGTAGCTGGTTTGGTTTGTTCTTATCAGTTCTGTCTTTTTTCTGTTTTTCTCTTTTTCTTGTTGGCTCCTTGCCAACGGGAGCTCGAAGCTTGTGTTAGCTTCAAGCTCCTCTTTATTGATGTATTTGTCATACTTTGTATGTTTCATCAATAAAGATCTTCTTTTTTGCCGTTCAAAAAAAAATATTAATTTTTTAAAATTACCCTTTAATAGTACATTTTTTTTGGACAATATCTATTGCCATAATTATACTTTTTGTGTTATTAATAAATTTAAAAGAAGGAAAAAATAGTAAATTCATATTATTTTATTCCTTAATTTTTGAAAATGAACTAATATTTTGAGACAATGACAAATGAAGTAGGGAACTAATATTTTGAGATGGAAGGAGTAAATCTCTTAGACATTTATTTATTTATTTACTTTACCAAATTAAATTTTATTATATGTTTGGATGATAATCACATAATGGGTGGTTGTTAGGTTTTGATTTGCAATCGATATATTTAATATATGAAATATTTTTAGTTTTGAATTTTTTTGATTTAATGGATTGATTTAATAAAGATATCAAAGTTGTCGCCGTATTTGAATTTTAAAAAAATAGAAACTAATTGAATGAAAATAAAAACAACCACACATTATATGATCATCATTCAAACACATAATAAAAATTAATTTGATAAATAAATAAATGTCTAAAAATTTTATCAATTTTACATAATTTTATCTTTAGTGGGTAGAAATAATTTTTAAAAATTCAAAAATATTTTTTTGATATTTATTTTTATTAAATTAATTTATATTTTATCAAATTGATAATTTTGCTATTAAAATTGAGCAATTATATTTTCAATTATCCTTATTTAAAACTTATCACAATTAAAAAATCAAGAATCGAAATAATACAAATTAAACTATAAAGACCATTAGTATAATTCTTACTTTAATTTTTATTTTGTTTCTCTCACTTTACTTTCTACGTGTAGACACCCCATTTTTGACCGCCCTCAAGACTTGGACGTCACCGCTTGAACATTCGGTGATTATCCATGTTGGTGTTTGTTTTGAGTTTCCGGAGGACCCGGCTGCGCACCGTGCCTCAGGACCTCTCAACCGGTTTGTTCTGTGCTTGGTTTTGTACCAAGACTTGTGTGTTTTTGCATCTGAGGGTAGGGGGAGGCTTGTTAGCCATCCCTGAAGCCCGCCGGCTGCCCCACACCTCCACCAGCACCACCTAGTGGCCACCGGCACTTATTTCTCAAAACCTTTGGCCGGTCGGCACTTTATTATGCCGACCGGCAATCTTTTGTGCCGGTGACTGTTTTGGCTGGTCGGTGTGACCCCTCTACACCCCCAGGGATGGTGCATGCCAGCTGTGACAGCTGGAGTGCACCATCACCACTCCTCATGCCCGGGTTTGCACCCTTTGCACCCTTGAACCCCATAAACCTTCTAGAAGGTTAAACCCTTGGCCAAGCTTCTTGGAGAAGCTTGGCCAGCTGTCTTAGCTTCCCTTGGAAGCCAAGACCCTCTTGCACCTCTTGAACCCCCCTCTCTTTGCTTAACCACTAAGTTAAGAGCTTTATTTTGCCTATATAAGCTCATCTCTTCCCCTTGAGTTAGGGGTTAGCCATTTTTAGGTCAAAAACCAGAGCTTATATCTGTATATCTGTGTGATACACTCTCTCTCTCTCTCTCTCTATATTTTCCTTCTCTCTCCTCTTGTGTGTGTGTTTTTGGGCCAAAAAGTGTAGTTCTACCTCATTTTTGCACCATTACACACACTAGTACACCTTAGCTCGAGATTGAGGGACTTGGGAGGTTGATTGTTGTGATTTTGGACTGACTTTGATCACTAGAGAGTGACTGCTCCACCTGTTCTTCAAAGGATCTTCAAGGGTGAGCTTGTTACTTTAGTTTCCCCATTCTTGCACTAGCTTTCTACCCCTCTTGCTTTGTGTTTTTGGATTTGTGTTTAACACAAAAAAGACTTGTTTTTCCTTGCTTAAGAACATTCATCAAGGTTGTTTTGTGGTTTGGGTAGAATCTCACCCTCTTAGGCCTTGTTTTGGCCATTTTGGAGCCTTTTCTTGAGGCCTTGTGTACTTGGTGTTTTTGATCCTCTCACCACTGAAAACCAGTGGGTTTTCAGTGGTGAGGAAGGTATTTTCAAGTCTCATATAGGGGAGGGACACCCCTCTCCCCTTTGGCCCCTTGTTTGCCTTTGTTTTGGGCTCAAATAATAGCATGCATGCATGGTCGGTTTTGGCTTCATTTCAGAGCATATTTGTGGTTCATATGACATGTTGTGCCTCTATTTTAGGTTGGTTTTATGGCCCTTAACATGCCTCTTATGTTTGCTTTGAAATGCTCTCTTATGCCTAGAAATATGCCATGCTTTGAGGCCATGTTTCCTTGCATGTTTTAGCTTAGTTTCATGGAGATACTAACATCATTTTGCCATGTATAAGGGCTGTGGGCCACTGTTTTTTTCATATTTAGCATGCTTGATATGGTTGTTTTGCATGATGGCTTGTAAACCTTAGGTAGGTGATCCATGCACATGCATTGGATAGTCTATTTAGATGATTTGGGATCATTTGACATGCTATTTCAGACCCTAATCCATGCTCATATGTTTGTACTTGTCATCTCTTTCATGCTTTAAAGGTGTGACCTTTTATGCCTAAGAATAGGCCTTGCGTATGCTCCCATGATTAATGTATTTTGGGGGTGCCATGTGAGGGGATTTGGGTGTCATTTTGCATACTAAAAATCTATTTTTGGTTGTTAGATTCATGCCATGAGTGGTTGTGTAAGTGGTAGTAAAATGCTCCTTTTGGTGCCTTAGGTTTGGGCCCATGAACTTGCATGTTTGTGTAGTATTTTGGTCATCATTTAGGGCTTACTTTGCCACTGTTTTGGGGTGGTTGGAGGGCTGCCCCATCGAAGTTAAGGCCACCATTGTATGTTCATTATATGCTTGATGCATGCTTGGTTCATCGAGTGTTGTAGTAGGTTGGTTCCATTGCTTGATTGGCCAATGTTTGCATGCCACTTATACCTTGCATGCTCTAGCATTTTGCATGCCTATTGTGATAGTTGCATGACACTTGGTATGCCTTGCATCTTAGTCCCATTGTTGCATCATTTGAGCTATGTTGCATACATGCATTCCATGGCTTGGCAGGGATTGTCAAGCCAAGCATAGGATTGAGAAGAGTTTACACTTCAAGTGGTGCAACTCGTCTCAATTCTTGGTCACCAAGACCTTTGACTAACACATGATAAGGCCTTGGATTCCATTTGTTTGTTTGCATGCATTACCATTAAAATGCAACCTTGGTTCCTTAGGCCATCATGCATCAAGATGCATAATTGATGGCCCAAGAACCAAGAGTCATGCCTCCTTGAGTCCCCAAGCATGATAGGAGGCATTGGCCATGCTTACATATGCTCAAAATCCATGCCATGCACTGCTAGTTTGCTGCTGCTGTCAAACTGTCCTCTATAGGAACTTTCTGCCTACCGGCAGTACAATGTGCCGACCGGCACATTTTTTGTGCCGATAAACTCTACAAGAAGCCGGTGGCCAATTTAAGCAGCCGGTGGTCACTTCCTCCAGCCGGTGGGTTACTGCAGTTCATGTAGAAGGTATTCTGGGACTTTGGGAATTTTTGGAGAGGCGAGCGGTAAAGCAAAGCTTGATGTCATGACACGGGTTTTCCGGGCAAGTCGGATCGAGCATGCATCATTCGCGCATCCCGAGCCTGGCGGCTGCGGCCACCTTTCCTTTTTGCATTTATTCGTTAAATAATTAGAAACTTTGTAATAATTAATTTATTCATTATTCGGACTGTAATATTTATTCGGTCCCTCTGTGTGAGGGCGTAATTGTAATAAGTGTGGGTGAGTGGTGTGTATGTCTTTCAACCCCCATTTCTTTCTCCCTTTTATTTACCTGCTTATGATGGCAGATTAGGGCACGTCTATTTTTAGCATACCTTATACAATGCATGCGTGCATCCATGCATTTATTTACATGCGCCGGGCTCGGCACATCATACAAACCGCATTGTATTTTCAATTCCAAATTGAATACGTGCATCGAATAAAGTGCATCTCACATGCCATCTTTAGGGTTAGCCGAGCCTACTCTAGATTGCATCATTGCCTGTGTTGCATTAGCCACTCTAACATGAACAAGGTCATGCATGTTTGCTAACTAGTTTCTTGTTTTGGCACGGAGTACAATGTAAGTATTTATGCTTTAGCATATCGCATGCGTGTGAATGTTGCCATAATAGTATTCTTACCATGCGGCTAAGTGCTTACATGAGATAAACTGTTTGAATGCCTGTGGGTGGAGGTTGGATTGCTTGAGTTGGGAAAACTCATTGAAATCCGTGTTTTAGCCTACTTGCGAGTAGCAAATCCCGAAACATTTTCAAAACGAACGGATATGCAATGTTTGTTTCCAAATTAGGCGATCTAGTCTATACTTGTTTGCTGTGCGCATAACATAGTAATTCTAGGCTAATAATTGGAATAAGAACACATAACGTTTTCAAAAACGGATATCTTGGAGAGGCTTGAAGAGCGAAGAGGTGCTCATATTGAACTTCCCCAAGCTACCCGAGCCAAGACCACTTTGGTGATAGCGGACCGTGGCCTTGGCCTTAAGTCGAGGGTTTCCTAAATTTCCCGTTTAAAATATTTAGGTGGCGACTTTATGTCTGCAAAGCATCCATGTTTGGCACTACTTTTTCAAATCTGTTTTTTTCAAAAGCGATTTGCGAGTTGGACTCTTAGGTTCAGATTTAGAACCGCAACACACAAAAGGAGTCCGAATCAGAAGGCGAGGTCCCCCAGCGTGACGATTCTGATACAGCCACTCATTGGGATTTTAGAGAGCTTGACTCGAACTCGCGATATCCTGTTTTGACTACACTTATGTGTTTCTTTGCATTGCATGTGCATTGGTGCGCCTAGGACACCGTGTTGGCCCTCTGCTATTCCTGAGCGGTTTGCTGGAGGCTTGTCTTGTCAAGGCATGACCATAAGGCTGACCGGTTGCGGGCTCTGCCAGTATGGGAACACAAACCCCGGTTTTACTGGGGCACCCTTTTTGACCATTCGACCTAGTGCATAGTCGGAATCCGTAGTGACCATTCCAAACTAGGACAGGTTGCTTACCTGATTTTAGGTTGTTTGAAACCGCTGCGTGCGTAGTGAAACCCTAGCTCTTGACAAAATAGGACAGGGAAACCCTACCCCAACATAGGGGTGTATTGGCTCTCATTTATCTGCTATGTGCTTTTAGAGTGTATCTCTACAGGAACACACATGTCAGTTTATAAGATTCGGGTATCGAACTGAGGCGATTATATCTGCGGTATCGATTGATTTGGGCGATGATTTCAAAAGCGATGCTTTCGATATTCAAGGAACAGTGTATCGAATTCAACGTGTTATCCAAACCGTGTGTTGTATGTTTATTTTATGCCGTTGTGCCGTCCAATTGTCTGTTTATTTATACGCTTTATTTATCTTTTTATTAGGTAGTTGAGCACGATTGCTACCGACCCGATAGATATCCCCCAAGCACCCTGGGTTAGAGGCCGTCGACTCCTTCGATCTGAGGATCTGATAGACGGACAACCAGTGTACTACTCACTACCCCCGGTTACTAAACGAAGGTCAATAAGGCAGAGGGCATCGATCTGTGATCGATTCGAGAGGGCTTTATCTACCCCACCTGTGTTCAGTAGGGATCGGGATTCTGTGTCACCGACAGAGAGAGAATATATACCAGTAATCCAACCAAAGCAGGATAACATGGCTAGTTTGGAAGAGATGGTGCACCACCTTCAAGAAAGCATGAAAGCAATGCAACAAGATGCCGTCCATCAGTGAACTTCGCGAACAAGCCACGATTATGAGGAACGGCGAAGACAATTGCGAGCTAGAGACAAAGCTGGAGCATCCGCTTCGCATCAAGTTCCTCCCCCACCAGGAGTCCCTAATGTCGGGGAGACGAACAATGTTCAGACTGATACAGAGCTGCCCACAGGACCGCCCCCACCTCCAACCTTACCACAAATCCAACCTCAGCTATCAAAAACACCCACCAACCTACCGGACTCTCCCTTTGAGTTCGAGATTGATCCCACCGCACTAAAGTTGAGCAAGCTTGAAAAGCTGTTCAAGAGATCCCAAGGGGTCAAGACTATCCCCGATATTGAAGATGGTTACACCGACGCAGCTGTGACGCTGCCCGACCGATTCAAAATGCCTCATATTGATCGATTTGACGGGTCTGGGGACCCCATGGTGCTTTTAAGGCTATTTTCAGATGTTCTAAGACCGATGGGCCTCAGTAGGCTTCAGAAATTGTCTTTGTTTGGCCGGACCCTGTCAGGTGTGGTAGCAATATGGTATGCTAAGCTAGAAGATGACGTTAAGAGGAATTGAGACGAAATGGCTGAGGCCTTCATCGCACAGTATTTGTATAATACACAGATTGAGATCACGACCCGTGATCTCGAGACTACTAGGCAAGAGCCTAAGGAGAGTTTTTCAGAGTTTGTAACCAGATGGAGGGCCAAGGCTTCGATGATGACCTTGAGGCCTACGGACAAAGACCAGATTCGAATGATTGTGCGCAATCTTCAGCCGAAGTTGATGCAAAAGATGATAGTTCTCCCATTTCCTACTTTTTCTGACCTACATGAAATGGGAGTGCAGATTGAAGATGCCTTGAAGCAAGGCTTGATTGATAATGACCGAGAACAACCCCGACGAACTTTCAATCGTGGTAGCAATGCAGGCCCGAGTGGCGCTACTACTGCGAGAGCCACCGAAGTAAGCATGGTCACCGCTAACCCCCCAAGAAATACGGCAGCTGCACCATTCTCCGGCGCATCCGGAAGCAACCTGCAAATAACCAAATACCCACCCAGAAACACCAGAACCTTCGCCCCACTATATATGCCCCTATCCAAAGCTCTGGGGGTTTTGATCAAGAAAGGGCATCTGAAGCCCCTGGAGCCGCGACCCCTACCAAAAAAACTCCCTCCTACCCATAACCCGACCAAATATTGTGCATTTCACCAGCAACACGGTCACGACACCGATCTGTGCTTCTGATTACGCCATGAGATTCAAGATCTCATCGACAATGGGGTGATGTTGCCTCCCGAAAAACCCAATGTTACTACAAATCCCCTCTCCGCACATAACCAAGCTCCACCATCCAAAAGACTTAATTTCATCCATACCGGGGGCGTGTCCTACGACCCTAGTAGCTACATCACACCCACCCACCTGCCTAAACCGGAGGTGTTCCTTCCCGATTGCACCAACTTGTGCATGACGGACATCTCTATCACCCAACCCAAGCCAGCCGTGGTGACCACCGAGAACGGATGAAGGGAAATTTCAAAGGGGAAACAGGTTATTGAGCCAGAATCTGCGGAATCTGGGAATTACGTTGGGAAGACATACAGTCCGAGTGACTACATTTCATCAAAAGGCCAAGATGGGCCCGGAGTAGAATTGCCAACAGGGGCAAAGTTGTGTATGATCCAAGGGGATAGTCTGGGACAGGGAACAGATGATGTAACAGCTGTGGAGGAGGGCCTGGCCAATCTCCAATTTTACAATGACCAATACCCGGAAGGGCCTTGATGGTTGCGTGGTTCGATTATGAGGATTCAGTAGAAGCTACTGGGTGGTTGGACGATCAGCTTGATGTGATAGAAGAATTTCAGGCAGAGCAGAGTTCAGCAGGAATGAGAATATCAGCGACGGCCGGAAGGGTCGAAGAACAGAACACGTCACCGGGGGGCGCCGGTGTCGAGAATTTCGCCCAAGATTGGAATATTTTGAGTGCCGAGATCATTGAACAGTCAGCTATGTCAGAACAAGCAAGTTTTGAGGATTCCGAGAGAATCAGAAAGGCAAAGGCCCATGTGGGATTGGAAATTGTTGTGTGCACGAAGCGAATACTACTGAGCCGGATGGAAGGTCTTTGCGGCGCAAACGATCATACCAGAGCCGGATAGGTGTCTGTCGGCCGCTGATGGAATGTGGTGGGAAGATGAGGACTTGTGTCTTGCCCATACGGATGAAGATTAGGGGAACGACCAACCTGATAACACTTGGTACCTTGGGGAGGTCGACCACATGACGAGAAGTGGGCGATATTTCAAACCCCCACACTTGGATCAACCAGAGGCCTCAGGGAAGGATAGGGAAGCCGAGAAGCAAAAGGAGCAGCAACTTGAGGAAGAAGCTGTTCTCAAGCTGCTGAAAAAGATACAAGCAAACATCTCCATTTGGGCACTGCTCATGGCCTCGCGAGTACACAGGCAGGCTGGTATGACAGCCCTGGATAAGGCCAAACTCTCCATAGAAACTACACGGAAGCGGTGGTTGGGTGGTCTTCCCGGGAGGGGGTTCCCCGACATTGACCTTTTCGGATAAAGAACTTCCGCCTGAGGGTGTAAATCACAACAAACCCCTCTACATTTCTGTGGAATGTAGAGATAAGTGGATACCGGTGATACTTGTCGATACCGGGTCCGCCATCAATGTCTGCCCGGCTAGGACAGCATATGCGATTGGCTTGAAAATCGCAGATTTCGTACCAACAGCTCAGGTCATCCGGGCGTACGACAACACAAGTAGAGAAGTAATGGGAACGGTTAAAGTTTAGACAAAGGTCGGGCCGGGACGACATGAGATAGATTTCCACGTCCTAGAAGTTCCTGCAACTTTTAATTTGCTTTTGGGGCGGCCGTGGCTGCATCAAGTGAAGGCAGTGTCATCTACTTTGCATCAAATGGTGAAATACCCTTACGGGAAGGGAGTAGCCATCGTCTTTGGGAATTCATCAATTCATCCACCACCGGAAGTATCCACACCTGTATTAGAAATCGAGCATGGCATGGAAGATGTGTTCATATCAGGTTTTACCTTGGCCGAGGCTCAGGTCATACAGAATATCATGGCGGCTAACGAAGGGATATATGTCAGTGCTCAAGCAGTATACCTCATGAACAAGCTCCAATACATCCTCGGGATGGGATTAGGGAAGAGTGGCCGTAAGGGCATTGTAGCGTTGGCCGAAGTGCCGCACAACCCTCATACCTTCGGCTTGGGTTATCTGCCCACCAAGGAAGATTGGGTAAGAAGAGGAAAAGAGATGGCAGGGAGAGCCAGAGCAAAACAGATGGGAAAACCTTTTGAATTGATGCATCGGCCCATTCAGGGTACCTTGAACGGACGCTTCATCCGGGAGGGGGAAGACTTTCCATTCTGTGGTTTTCTGGAGCCATGGTTGAATGCAGAGAAGGAGCGCATGCCGGGGTTCGAAATTTTCTTTGACCTACAGTTATCTGGGGATGATGTTGTTGAAAGCGAGCCAGACCAAGTTGAGACTGAGCATAGTAAGGAAGTGGAATCTGCAGGCACAGAGTTTGAAATGGGGGTAGCACTGGCATGTCTACTTTCAGATCCTTTGATCGACCAGGTGTGCTTGGGGAATGACTCCTCGGTGTCCATGATCGGAGATGAAACGGCTGCGGACCTACCATCAGCTATTTTGGATGCATCCATCGCACCCTCCCTCACCTGGCAATCTGAGGAGGATTTTTGTCAAGCGACAAGGTCGGAGTAGTGAGCCGGAATCTGATTCCACCAAGTCTTGTGAGTCGGAATCAGGTTTCCAGCTCGTCTGAGTCTGAGTTCGGTATTCCTGGGGGTGATAACCCGGATGCCATAGTCCTGTCCAGGTCGTCTTTTTCTTTCTCTTTTGAGTCTGTTGTAACAGAAGAATTGGATGGTTCGGAAGTACATAATGAGAATGAGGTCACTGTGGTTTCCGAGTACTTTTCCGTGCCTTTGGTTTATTGCTTAAATCAGGACTTTCAAAATTTTGATGAAAACGACGAGGACGAAATTCCTCCGGTTTTGCAACGACTAATTGAACAAGAGCAAGAGAGGTTTGTTAAACCCTTAATGGATGAAATCACGACTGTGAACATTGGTACTGAGAAGGACCCATGGTGGTCGGATCGGGTCCACGTTGTCTTCGGAGGAACGCGAGCGCTTAGTCGCTTTATTAAAAGATTTCAAAGATGTTTTCGCGTGGTCCTACGAAGACATGCCTGGAATCGATCCTGAGATTGTACAGCACCGGATCCCTCTTGACCCCGAGGCCCGACCCGTCAAACAGAAACTCAGAAGGATCCGCCCTGATTGGGCCATCAAGATCAAGGGAGAGGTCACCAAGCAGATTGATGCAGGCTTCCTGCTGGTATCTGAAAACCCGACTTGGTTGGCCAACATTGTTCCAGTGCCAAAGAAGGATGGCAGAATCCGGGTACGTGTGGATTTCAGGGATTTGAACAGAGCCAGTCCGAAGGATGACTTTCCCTTGTCGCATATCGACGAGTTGGTAGATTTCACAGCGGGGCATGCTTTGCTCTCGTTCATGGATGGCTTTTCAGGCTATAATCAGATAGTAATGGCACTTTCAAGACCGGAGAAGATCGCTTTTACCACCGTGGGGTACATATTATTCTGAGTAATGCCGTTTGAAATTTGAAGAATCTTTGGGGCTACATATCAACGGGCAACTACAATATTACATGACATGATCCATAAAGAGGTCGAGGTGTATGTGGGCGACATGATTGTCAAGTCCAAAAGAAAGAGGCCACTACACCGCCTTGCAAAAGTTTTTCCAAAGAATCGGGAATTTAGGAAATGGTGAATCCTAAAAATGTACGTTTGGTGTTCTGATTGGGAAAAATGTTGGGATTTCGATTACACAAAGGGACATCAAGTCGACCCTTCCAAAATCAAGGCCATCTTAGAAATGCCACCACCAATGACCTAAAAGGAGGTGCGAGGCTTTACGGGTAAAGTGCAATTCATAAGGCGGTTTATCTCAAAACTAACCTTAACTTGTGAACCACTTTTGGTCTCTGAAGAAAGGAAAGAAGTTCCATTGGGACGGCCGATGCCAAGGCTGCGTTTGAGCAGTTAAAGAGTATCTCTGAGAATCCGCCCGTGTTGTCACCACCAAAGCCGGGGAAGCCGTTGATATTGTATCTGTCAGTGACTGAGACCACGATGGGCTGTATGCTCGCACAAGAGTCGGAAGATAAAGTGGAAAGGGCCATCTACTATCTGAGCAAGAAGATGCTCGATTACGAGACCCGCTACACTCCGCTGGAGAAGGCATGTCTGGCCTTGGTATGGGCTACCAGGAAGCTGCGGCACTACCTGTTAGCTCACTCTGTAATGTTGGTTTCACGACTTGATCCCATCAAATATCTTTTTGAGAAACCGGCACTTACGGGTAGGCTAGCTCGTTGGCTGCTGTTGCTCTCTGAATTTGATCTCAAGTATGTGACGCGCAAATCTGTAAAAGGGAGAGCGGTGGCAGAATTCCTTGCCGACCACCCGGTTGAAGGAGATGAAGCGGTTGAGTACCTATTCCCAGACGAAGCCATTCTGCACATCGACGATGAAACTTGGACGATGTACTTTGACGGAGCGTCAAATCAATACGGGTACGGGATAGGAGTGTTGCTGATAGCGCCTGACGATTCCCGTATCCCTTTAGCATTTAAGCTCCGGTTCAAAGTCTCGAACAATGAGGCAGAGTATGAGGCATGTATTGCCGGTCTAGAAGCTGCCCTAGAACTAGGGGCAAGGCGATTGGACGTCATTGGAGATTCGAACCTAGTTGTCTCTCAAGCTAAAAGAGACTGGAAAGTCAAGGAGGAAAAGATGAGAATTTACCACCAGACCTTGGATTTGCTGATCCCTCGGTTTGAAAAGCTAAATTTCACTCACCTAGTAAGAGAGAACAACAGGTTTGCAGATTCGCTAGTAACTCTATCTTCCATGATAGACATCCCCTCTGGGGTCCGGATGCGTCCAGTCATTATTGACCAGAAGTTTACACCTGCCTACGAGTCAATCTCTACCATAGATGAAGTGCAGGATAATAACCCCTGGTATTACGATATATGGAACTTCTTGGAAAAGGAGGCATATCCACCAGGGGCAAATGCCAAGGACAAGAGGGCAATCAGAAGAATGGCTGTTCAGTTTATCATCTGCGGGGGTAAGTTGTACAAAAGAGGTCATCTGGGAATGCACAAGCTGTGTGTGGAAGCCGAAGAGTCAAAGCGCCTGATGGAGGCCATCCATGGATGAGAATGTGGGGCACATATGAATGGGGTGATGCTGGCACGAAAGATCCTCAGACAAGGCTACTACTGGTCTACCATGGAAGAAGATTGCATCGGCTTTGTTCGGCGATGCCACAAATGCCAGATCCATGCGAACCACAAGAACATCCCGCCATCAAAGCTGTACAACATGACATCACCATGGCCATTCTCAGTTTGGGGAATCGATGTGATTGGAGCTGTTACTCCGAAGGGGTCGAATGGGCATGAGTATATCTTGGTAGCAATAGATTACTTTACAAAGTGGGTCGAGGCCCAATCTTATGCCGTGCTGAAGGCTTTGCATGTCGCAAAGTTTATCAGAAACAACATTATCTGCCGTTATGGAGTCCCGAATGAGATCATTTCGGACAACGGTTCTCACTTCAAGAAGGAGGTGGTTGATTTGTTGGAGAAGTATAATGTGGCTTTTCATAAGTCGTCCACGTATCGGCCGCAGACCAACGGAGCAGTTGAGGCCACCAACAAAAACATCAAACACATACTGCAGAATATGGTGGAAACCTATCGGGACTGGCCAGATAAGTTGCCGTTTGCTCTGTGGGGCTACCGAACTTCAATTAGAACCTCTACCGGGGCAACTCCGTATTCCTTGGTATATGGGATGGAGGCCGTTCTACCCATAGAGATTGAGGTTCCGTCTTTACGAGTACTGGCTGAGTGTCAGATAGCTGAGGCAGATTGGCAGCAGAGCAGATTTGAGGAACTCATGCTCTTCGATGAAAGGAGATTAAAAGCACTGTACCATGTCCAAGGGTATCAACGCAGAATCGCCCGGGCTTTTAACAAGAAGGTTAAGTCTAGAAATTTGAAGGAAGGAGATTTGGTGCTCAAAGACAACCGAGCTCCCATCCACGACCCAAGGGGCAAGTTCAGACCCAATTGGACGGGTCCCTATATCATCAAGTCTATCTAGTCAGGTGAAGCTGTGGTTCTGATGGACCTAGATGGCCTAGAGTTCTCCCAACCGATCAACATGGACAAGTTGAAGAAATATTACCCCTGAGAGGCTCGCTAGGCCGAAAACCCGGAATGGCGACCTAGGCAAAATTCAGAGCACAAAAAAATTAGATAGTATAAAAACTGAGCTCGCAAGGTTGAAAACCCGCAAAGGGCGGCCTTGGCAGAAGTTAGAGCGCAAAAGGAGAGTGAAAATACTCGAGTGAACCCAAGCCTGAACTTCGTAAGGCTTGATTCCCATCTTTGGGATACGTAGGCAGCTTCATCCCGAAGTTCAGCCATAAACTCTTCCCCGATCAACTTTGTCCATTTGATCATCTTGGTCATCTTTGCCCATCAGCATCTATCACAATCTCCGGTACAGTGCTATCCAGACTAGGGGCAACTTTCCGTTGCCATACAAGTGCCGCGGTACCATTCAGACAAGGGGCAACTTTCTAGTTGCTAGGATCCGGGGTTGTGCATCTTAGCGACAGATCTCAGGCATGTCCAGTTCTGATCCATATCGAAAATAGTTTTGAAAAGTTTTAATGAAGATGACTTTGTTCAAATAAATCTTTTTACAACTAAGACCATTTCTGGACCAAAACGAAAAATTTTCAGTACCACAACCTTCAATTTCATTGATTTCAAATAAAGTTCTCTTGCCCTTGCATACAATTGAAGTTGCTTTTTATTACATTCATAAAGAAAACTTGAAAGTACTAATAAAGCAATAAATCCGGGGCATGGTCAAGTCAAATGTCCCTGCGCCCCCTCCCAGAGCTGGTCGAAGCCTCTGATGCCAAAGTGGGCCCCTACTGTGCTTCTTCATTAAGCCAATCCAAACACTCATCAGACAAAGTGCAACTGAAAGTGGGAGCGGGGGCCAGGAGTTCTCTCGTCCTCCATGCTGTGGCATACCGGGCCAGCTGTGCGCCTCGAATCGGGAATGTAACCGAGTACTCTGTCCCTTCCGGCGGACAAGTCTGATCATGACCAAACTGGCGCAGGATACGGAATGGGAAGTAGAAGACACAGTGAGTCAAGCCAATCAATTGGATCCCGGGTTGACGGGTCATGCTGTAACTCATCATTGGAAGATTGAGCCAAGGGCACCGCCAAGCAATGCGATCTGCGGACAAATTGCACATCCATTCAAACCACCAACCCTCATCAAGGGCGTCAACTAGGCGTGGCCTGAAGAAGTAGCCGCGAGCTGAATATGTTGGGCAAGAGTCCATAACCTTCAGTTTATCCATTAACCACACCTGGGGAGGGATGAAAAATGAGAGAATAAAGAATAGAGAGATGTACGATGAGAGAAGAAGTGAGAAAAGGGTTTTTGTGAGAAAAACCGAGTCTGAGGGCCGAGTGATGTGAGCAAACATAAAACGTGAGATGGGGTGGGAAACATTACCTGCAGTAATAGTGGACTCCTTGCTAATCTGATCGTCCCTCGACGATAAAAGGCGTCTAAGCCCAGCAATGTCTCAGCCAGGATCATGGCGATGCAGCTTTTGCCCTCCTTCAAGCCTTGGGCAACCTCAATCAACCAGACACTAGGCCCTCTGGAACCGGAGACGAACAGAAAATGAGATAGCAGGCATAGACAGAGGGCGTGTTGCCGAAAACCTTGCCAGTGATGGTCGTCGCGATCACCAGTCTCGGAAAAACGACAAACCAAGCTCGGACATCTAATGTCCCGTCACAAATCAGAGAGCGAGCATCGGTCATTGAGAGCCCACACATTTGTCCTAAGGCTTGAGCATGGCCAAAACGAAATTGGGGCAGGATCTCCTCATTGCGCCCAGATTCCATTAGAGCTTGGAAATCTTCAAAAGTGGGACACACCTCTTGCCCGCTAAAGCTAAAGACATGTGTTACCGGGTTCCAGAACCTTGCCGCGGCATGGAGGAATGGAAAATGCAGCGGGGTATGGCGCAAAGTGAATAGTGCGTTTATGCCAAAAGCCCGGAAATTCAGCTTTTCCGAGCCATCCAAGTTGTTAATCCAAGTTGCGAGATTTTGGGCAAGAAATTCTTCCATTTGGAGTAAATCAGTGTGGAAATGAAGGAAACCACGAAGTTGAGACCCTTTTGAAGAAGATAAGGTTGAGTGAAGGACAGATGTCAACATTCTGCTGGTGCTGACATTTTAAGTGCCGACCGGCCAACTATAGTGCCGACCGGCCATCTGTTTTGGCCGGTGGATCATCTTTCCGGCCGATGGCCATTCCTCAAGGCCGGTAGCCTTTCTGCTCAGCCGGTGGTTCTCTTCCTTGCCCTTTGAGCTGTTTATGCTAGGAATTTGGAAAATCCCACCACTTCCAATACCCTCCAGTGATCAATTCTTATGAGGGCGCGCCCATTTGCTTATCGAGTTGTATTTCACTCTCTTTGAGTCTTTGGAATGCTTATCAAGGTGTACTCGCATTTGGCTAGTTTGCTGAGTCCTCCTGTTTTGCTTATCGAGTTGTAATTGGTTTACTACCTGATTATTACGATGCGATGCTTTGTTTTCGAAACGCAATTTCAATTTCAGTCACATTGTTGTGTGATGCCTTGCGATGCGATGCATAGAACACGCAAATGTAACACCTTTTGAACAACCAGCTGTTTCATTTCCATCATATGTTTTGCAAAAAACACACGCTTTTGAGAAATAAAACCTGCCCGAGGCAGTGCAATGTGCTTAAACTCCTAGTAAAAAGGAAAGTAAAGCAGAAGAATAGCAGGGTAACAGAGTGCTGGGTTTGACGCCGGTAACCTCCCCCTTTCGATCATCGTACCTTTTGCGCCCTTGTTCGGGTCAATCGTGTGATTTGGCACCCTTATCACTTAAGGCAGTCCAAGGAATTGCACATTCAGAATATAAATAGAGCTTCGAGTTGACCTCGTACCACAACTTTCGTGAACAATGCTCGGGACATGCAAAGGACGTCCCTTCCCGTATCCTTTTATATCTTGTGAATTCTCTAAATCATTTCGAGTTGCAGTACGTTGCATTCCAGCATCGTGTTTGCCATGATCAATTTCAAGTTTCTCTATATACACATTGCATTGTATGCGTGCTTTGCTTTACTGATATGTGTTCAAGTTTCTTTATATACACATTGCATTGTATGCGTGCTTTGCTTTACTGATATGTGTTCAAGTTTCTTTTATACACATTGCATTGTATGCGTGCATTGCTTTACTGATATGTGTTCAAGTTCCCTTTTATACACATTGCATTGTATGCGTGCATTGCTTTACTGATATGTGTTCAAGTCTCTCTATATACACATTGCATTGTATGCGTGCATTGCTTTACTGATATGTGTTCAAGTGTCTCTATATACACATTGCATTGTATGCGTGCTTTGCTTTACTGATATGTGTTCAAGTTCTTTTCTATACACATTGCATTGTATGCGTGCATTGCTTTACTGATATGTGTTCAAGTCTCTCTATATACACATTGCATTGTATGCGTGCTTTGCTTTACTGATATGTGTTCAAGTTCCTATCTATATACATTGCGTGCACGTGTGCATTTCTTTACTCACATGTGTTCAATCCTACTATCTTGCTGCACACATTGCATGCATTGTCACACACTTTCGACTGCCTTGTCATGCATATTGCTAACAAAATATTGTACCTGTTAAGCTTGCTTTCTTTGCAGGCACGATATTGTATGTACGGCTCATTTGAGGCCGGCGCAACCGGACGAGCCGCACAGGTAGTGTATCCTCCGAGTGAGATGTACTGAGAATTGCATAATTCTCTTACATCCTTTCTGCATTGTAGTGTAGATTGGCATATGCTAGCTTATAACTGTTGCATGCGTGCATCATTACAGCTTTCTTTGCATGATCATAAGTTACGCTCGGCTTCTTACATCGTCTTACATTTTGCCCCTGCCTTCGGGCGCATACCTTGTTTGCCTTGCATGTTTGTCCAAGTCTTCGGCCTTGTCAAAAATGGGTCGTCTCTGGGCTTTGACATTCACTCCCGTCATCGTTATGACTTCCGAGTTTTGTCAAAGAGGGGCAACTGTAGACACCCCATTTTTGACCGCCCTCAAGACTTGGACGTCACCACTTGAACATTCGGTGATTATCCATGTTGGTGTTTGTTTTGAGTTCCCGGAGGTCCCGGCTGCGCGCCGTGCCTCAGGACCTCTCAACCGGTTTGTTCTGTGCTTGGTTTTGTACCAAGACCTGTGTGTTTTTGCATCTGAGGGTAGGGGGAGGCTTGTTAGCCATCCCTGAAGCCCGCCGGCTGCCCCACACCTCCACCAGCACCACCTAGTGGCCACCGGCACTTATTTCTCAAAACCTTTGGCCGGTCGGCACTTTATTATGTCGACCGGCAATCTTTTGTGCCGGTGACTGTTTTGGCTGGTCGGTGTGACCCCTTTGCACCCCCAGGGATGGTGCATGCCAGCTGTGACAGCTGGAGTGCACCATCACCACTCCTCATGCCCGGGTTTGCACCCTTTGCACCCTTGAACCCCATAAACCTTCTAGAAGGTTAAACCCTTGGCCAAGTTTCTTGGAGAAGCTTGGCCAGCTGTCTTAGCTTCCCTTGGAAGCCAAGACCCTCTTGCACCTCTTGAACCCCCCTCTCTTTGCTTAACCACTAAGTTAAGAGCTTTATTTTGCCTATATAAGCTCATCTCTTCCCCTTGAGTTAGGGGTTAGCCATTTTTAGGTCAAAAACCAGAGCTTATATCTGTATATCTGTGTGATACACTCTCTCTCTCTCTCTCTCTATATTTTCCTTCTCTCTCCTCTTGTGTGTGTGTTTTTGGGCCAAAAAGTGTAGTTCTACCTCATTTTTGCACCATTACACACACTAGTACACCTTAGCTCGAGATTGAGGGACTTGGGAGGTTGATTGTTGTGATTTTGGACTGACTTTGATCACTAGAGAGTGGCTGCTCCACCTGTTCTTCAAAGGATCTTGAAGGGTGAGCTTGTTACTTTAGTTTCCCCATTCTTGCACTAGCTTTCTACCCCTCTTGCTTTGTGTTTTTGGATTTGTGTTTAACACAAAAAAGACTTGTTTTTCCTTGCTTAAGAACATTCATCAAGGTTGTTTTGTGGTTTGGGTAGAATCTCACCCTCTTAGGCCTTGTTTTGGCCATTTTGGAGCCTTTTCTTGAGGCCTTGTGTACTTGGTGTTTTTGATCCTCTCACCACTGAAAACCAGTGGGTTTTCAGTGGTGAGGAAGGTATTTTGAAGTCTCATATAGGGGAGGGACACCCCTCTCCCCTTTGGCCCCTTGTTTGCCTTTGTTTTGGGCTCAAATAATAGCATGCATGCATAGTCGGTTTTGGCTTCATTTCAGAGCATATTTGTGGTTCATATGACATGTTGTGCCTCTGTTTTAGGTTGGTTTTATGGCCCTTAACATGCCTCTTATGTTTGCTTTGAAATGCTCTCTTATGCCTAGAAATATGCCATGCTTTGAGGCCATGTTTCCTTGCATGTTTTAGCTTAGTTTCATGGAGATACTAACATCATTTTGCCATGTATAAGGGCTGTGGGCCACTGTTTTTTTCATATTTAGCATGCTTGATATGGTTGTTTTGCATGATGGCTTGTAAACCTTAGGTAGGTGATCCATGCACATGCATTGGATAGTCTATTTAGATGATTTGGGATCATTTGACATGCTATTTCAGCCCCTAATCCATGCTCATATGTTTGTATTTGTCATCTCTTTCATGCTTTAAAGGTGTGACCTTTCATGCCTAAGAATAGGCCTTGCGTATGCTCCCATGATTAATGTATTTTGGGGGTGCCATGTGAGGGGATTTGGGTGTCATTTTGCATACTAAAAATCTGTTTTTGGTTGTTAGATTCATGCCATGAGTGGTTGTCTAAGTGGTAGTAAAATGCTCCTTTTGGTGCCTTAGGTTTGGGCCCATGAACTTGCATGTTTGTGTAGTATTTTGGTCATCATTTAGGGCTTACTTTGCCACTGTTTTGGGGTGGTTGGAGGGCTGCCCCATCGAAGTTAAGGCCACCATTGTATGTTCATTATATGCTTGATGCATGCTTGGTTCATCGAGTGTTGTAGTAGGTTGGTTCCATTGCTTGATTGGCCAATGTTTGCATGCCACTTATACCTTGCATGCTCTAGCATTTTGCATGCCTATTGTGATAGTTGCATGACACTTGGTATGCCTTGCATCTTAGTCCCATTGTTGCATCATTTGAGCTATGTTGCATACATGCATTCCATGGCTTGGCTTGGGGATTGTCAAGCCAAGCATAGGATTGAGAAGAGTTTACACTTCAAGTGGTGCAACTCGTCTCAATTCTTGGTCACCAAGACCTTTGACTAACACATGATAAGGCCTTGGATTCCATTTGTTTGTTTGCATGCATTACCATTAAAATGCAACCTTGGTTCCTTAGGCCATCATGCATCAAGATGCATAATTGATGGCCCAAGAACCAAGAGTCATGCCTCCTTGAGTCCCCAAGCATGATAGGAGGCATTGGCCATGCTTACATATGCTCAAAATCCATGCCATGCACTGCTAGTTTGCTGCTGCTGTCAAACTGTCCTCTGTAGGAACTTTCTGCCGACCGGCAGTACAATGTGCCGACCGGCACATTTTTTGTGCCGATAAACTCTACAAGAAGCCGGTGGCCAATTTAAGCAGCCGGTGGTCACTTCCTCCAGCCGGTGGGGTACTGCAGTTCATGTAGAAGGTATTCTGGGACTTTGGGAATTTTTGGAGAGGCAGGGCAGTAGAAACAGAAGCAACAGTGTCATGACACGGGTTTTCCGGGCAAGTCGGATCGAGCATGCATCATTCGCGCATCCCGAGGCTGGCGGCTGCGGCCACCTTTCCTTTTTGCATTTATTCGTTAAATAATTAGAAATTTTGTAATAATTAATTTATTCATTATTCGGACTGTAATATTTATTCGGTCCCTCTGTGTGAGGGCGTAATTGTAATAAGTGTGGGTGAGTGGTGTGTATGTCTTTCAACCCCCATTTCTTTCTCCCTTTTATTTACCTGCTTATGATGGCAGATTAGGGCACGTCTATTTTTAGCATACCTTATACAATGCATGCGTGCATCCATGCATTTATTTACATGCGCCGGGCTCGGCACATCATACAAACCGCATTGTATTTTCAATTCCAAATTGAATACGTGCATCGAATAAAGTGCATCTCACATGCCATCTTTAGGGTTAGCCGAGCCTACTCTAGATTGCATCATTGCCTGTGTTGCATTAGCCACTCTAACATGAACTAGGTCATGCATGTTTGCTAACTAGTTTCTTGTTTTGGCACGGAGTACAATGTAAGTATTTATGCTTTAGCATATCGCATGCGTGTGAATGTTGCCATAACAGTATGCTTACCATGCGGCTATGTGCTTACATGAGATAAACTGTTTGAATGCCTGTGGGTGGAGGTTGGATTGCTTGAGTTGGGAAAACTCATTGAAATCCGTGTTTTAGCCTACTTGCGAGTAGCAAATCCCGAAACATTTTCAAAACGAACGGATATGCAATGTTTGTTTCCAAATTAGGCGATCTAGTCTATACTTGTTTGCTGTACGCATAACATAGTAATTCTAGGCTAATAATTGGAATAAGAACACATAACGTTTTCAAAAACGGATATCACGGTTAGTAGAGGCCGGTCTTCGGACCGAGCGAAAGGGGGTGCTCATAGCTGACCTTCCCCGATCGTACCCAAGCTCCCGAGCCAAGACCACTTTGGTGATGACGGACACGTGGCCTTCGGCACCGAGTCAGGGTTTCCTAAATTTCCCGTTTTAAAATATTTAGGTGGCGACTCTGTAATCTGGCAAAGCAGTCCATGTTTGGCACTACTTTTTCAAAATCTGTTTTTCTTCAAAACGATTTGCCAGAGTTGGACTCTTTGGTTCAGATTTAGAACCGCAACACACAAAAGGGAGTCCGAACTGTAGCCGAGGTCTCCTGCGGACGTGTTACACTACGCCATTCACTTTTTTACTATTCTTTTTCCTATTGATGAAACAGACATTGGGGGTGTTTGGTAGAGCTTAAATCTAGTTTATTTTAGCTTTTAGCTTAAATTAAGTGATTTTTGTGTGTTTGGTGTAGCTCAAATGATCAACTTTTAGCTTAAATTAAGTAAAAAAGGTGATTATTCTTTGAGTTGGGAATGAGGTGCTTTTCAATTCAGTTTAAACGCGCAGCTGGGATTATGGGGGCAAAATGACTAAAATGCCCCTTATGTTTTCAAGTTATTACAAGTGTGCTACGTATATAAACCAAACACAACTCATTTTTGTCTCTCATACGTCTCTAAGAAGCGATTTTCGACGAAAATGAGGCAATTTCCGACGAACCCTAGCTCTCTAAAACCCTAGCTCTCTCTCTCTCTCTCTCTCTCTCTCTCTCTCTCTCTTTCTCTCTGTGTGTGTGTTTGGATTCAGATCTATGAGAGTGACAATCACCGCTCTATAGAGGCTCGAGGGTGATGGAAATCTAGCTTCCGACTTGGTGAAGACAATGGGGAAGTGCAGAGAGTCAAATCTAGCTTCCGTCTCTGAGAAGCAATTTTCGGGGAAAAGGAGGCGATTTCCGAAGAACCCTAGCTCTCTGAAACCCTAGCTCTCTCTCTCTCTCTCTCTCTCTCTCTCTCTCTCTCTCCGTGTTTGGATTCAGATCTATGAGAGTGACAATCACCGCTTTATAGAGGCTCGAGGGTGACGAAAATCTAGCTTCTGACTTGGTGAAGACTATGGGGAAGTGCGGAGAGTCAAATCGACAGCCTTGATTAAAGGTGGCGAATCCATCTCCACCACCACCACCACCACTGCTTCTGTTCTGCGTTCTCCTCCGCCGTCTAGTGTATTCGAAATTGAGAGAGAGAGAAAAGAGGTGTCAGAGGCGGTGGTAAATCTACCATTGCCCAGATTTGGTCTCTTTGCCTTCGGCGATGGCGATGGCGATGGATGGGGAGGCGGTGGTGGTAGTTGTGTTGTCGGAGAAGACAAGGAGATGAAGATCTTGGCCTAAAAGATAAAGATGAAGATGAAGAGGCGATCTCAAACCCTAGCATCGCTGTGACTGCCGGAGCTCAGGTTTCAATGTTTTTTTTTTGGGAGGTTTTCAGCTTTTTTTAATAAAAAATAATAATAATTAAGCATTTTAGTCACTAATTAACACTAATTAATTAATTTATAATGACACAAATTAATTTATAATGAAATAAATTGTGCAAATTAATATCAATTAACATTGAAATAAATTGGGCGATTTATATCAATTAATATTGAGACAAATTAATTTATAATGAAATATCACTAAATGGTGCAATTAATATTGAAATAAATTGTGCAATTAATATTGAAATAAATTGTCCAAATTAATATCAATTAATATTGAAATAAATTGTGCGATTTATATCAATTAATATTGACACAATTAATTTATAATTAAATATCACTAAAAAAAATATTTCAATTAATATTGAAGTAAATTGTATTTCCATTAATTGACACTATTTAATTTATAATGAGGAAAAAGATTAAAAAAATGAAATAAAATAGAAAAAAAAAGTATTGATGCTAATAAACACATTAATTGACATTAATTAATTTATAATGAAGAAAAAGATTTAAAAAAATGAAATAAAAAAAAAGTATTGATGCTAATTAACCCATTAATTGACATTAATTAATTTATAATGAAGAAAAAGATTAAAAAAAAGAAGAAAAAAAGGTATTAATGCTAATTTAGCCATTAATTATAATGAAAAAATGAAATAATTTTTCACTAATTGAAACTATTAATGGAAATAATAATTTTTGTAATACTAATTATATTAACTTTTATTAATGAAATATTTTTTTTAAAATTAAAACTGAAAAAAAATGATAAAATAATTATTTTTATATCATATAAAGGCAAAAATGACAATTATACAACAAAAAGTTATTTTACAGCTTATCAACCAAACGCTACTCAGCTGTTTAAATCCATAATCCCACAACTACACCAAACAGGTTAACAACTTATGTTTAAAGTTATAATCTATAATCTGTTAAGTTATAATCTATAATCACTTTCTCACAACTTTACCAAATGAGGGAATTAAGCACAACTTTTTTTGCAAGGTAGGAAAATTGCTAGCTGCCTTTGAGCCTGGCCAATCGAAGTTCACGGGATCTGCTTCAAGGGTTTAGGGTGTGTTTCGTTTGTGTTTTGAAATATATTTTTGGAAAAAAAATTTCTATAAACATGTTTAGTTATAAATTTTTTTCAAAAAAATTTCAAAATTACTTCTCCCTATTATACATCAATTAATCATTTTTTTCCTGATACATATCAACTCAATTATAACAAAATATCAAATCATCCCAAACTCCAAAACTATTTTTAAAATATACAACAAAACAAATCAAAAAATTTCTAAACTCTCTCCAATTTTTTTATTTTTTGTTGAAAATTTATCTCAAAACACAAACCAAATACATCCTTAATGTTTTATTCTAATTTTTTAGGCACTCACTCAGACTTAGTTTGAAAATAAGTTATTTTAATATTTTTTTAGTTTTTTTTACTAATATGAGATATAAAAAAAAATTAGTATTTTTTTAATGATTTTTTAATTTTTTATAAAAAGATGTATAAAAAGTAGATAGAAAAGAAAATCTTTGCATTTTTTGTATAATTTGTTTTTGTTTTTTTAATAACTTTTTGATTTTTACGCTAAAGAGTAATATTCTCAAACGAGATATCAATCTATGTACAGTCATGCTAAAAATATAAAAATTGGATATAAAATGAGACACAAAAAATCAATCAAATTTTTTTTATAAAATTTATTTCTAAAAATCTTATCTATTTATTTATTTTCGGACAAATTATATTAGTGGTTCTTACATTTTGATACTTATATTATTTTAATCCTTACAATTTTAAATTACTCAATTTTAACTCTTAATTTTAATTTTGTTGTCAATTTGATCCAATTAATAATATCGTTAAGATTTTTGATAGAAAATTTTAATTAAATTTGTTGAGATTAAATTACTAAATTGATGAAGTTTAGAATTTTACTCCTAAAAATATGACACATGTTGTTCATGTGTATTTATCATAAAAAAATGCTAATAAATAGAATTAATTAGATTAATTTAAGACAAAATAAAAAATTCAGAATTCAAATCAATCTAAATGAAATTAAAAGAACTAGACAGAAATGCCAGCATATAGGAACTTTTTATTTTTTCTGTATATGATTTTATATTTAGTTTTTGTATTCCTAGATTTATTTTTCTATATAACACCTTGTCTACAACAACTTTACCACCTTATTTCTTTCCTTCTTCTTCAACACAAACCATAGAGAGAGAGAGAGAGAGAGAGAGAGAGAGAGCGAAACCAAAAAAAAAAAATGGAGTCCTCTAAGTTCAGCACCCTCCTCATTTCCATGCTCTTCATCTCCTTAACCACCCCAATCCTTGGTTGTGGCGACTGTTCAAAACCCTCTCCAAGTTGTGGCGACTGTTCAAAACACTCTCCAAAACACAAAAAACCCAAACCACCCATCAACCTCCCTCCGGTGACTAACCGACCAACCACCACCAAGCCTTGCCCGCCGCCCCCGGGGGCTCAGACATGCCCAATTGACACACTCAAACTTGGAGCTTGTGTGGATCTTCTTTGTGGGTCGGTCCACATTGGGCTTGGTGGGTTGGTCAACATTGGGCTTGGTGGGTTGGTCCACATTGGGCTCGGCGACCCAGTGGCGAACCAGTGTTGCCCTGTGTTGCAAGGGCTGGTGGAGATTGAGGCTGCAGAGTGTTTGTGTACTACTTTGCAGCTTAAGGTTCTTAACATTAATATTTTTGTTCCACTGGCTCTTCAACTTCTTGTCACTTGTGGGAAGACACCCCCTCCTGGCTTCACTTGCTCTCCCTAGATCTAAGTTAAGTACACTCACTTCTTCTCAAAACCCTAATCTCAAACCCTAATCATGAAATTAAATAATAGCATCAGAATATGGATTAATATTATTGATACTATTATATATCAGCTAATATCAATCAATATATCAATGAATATTAATGTAAAAAATTCAAAATCGTTGTATCAGCCAATATTTAGCACTCTTGCTCTAACCCCATTCTTGTGCTTTTCTAGTTTGATTTTTTTCTTCTCCTCTTGTTATTTCAAAGTTAACCCTACTCTTTTGCTTTTGTAGGCTTTTTTTTTTTCTCTCCTGTTATTTCAAGTGGGTAATTATATACAAACAAAAATTTATATAAATTTTTTAATCAGAATGATATGACGTTTTATCTTTATTTCAAAACACGTTTCATTACATAATTTCAACATTGTGATTGAATTTTTTGAAAAAAGAATTATTTTTGTAAATCAATTTTCATTTTGAGTTTAGCTTATGCATCCATTCAAAAAATAAATAAAACGTTTAGCTTATGGATCCACATGGATGTTACTGTTTAGTATATTTGGATATGAAAGGTTAGTATTTGCTTTTAGCCAAAGGTTAAAGCTGCATGCTTTTTCCCATTCATGTTCCCCCTTTTCTTGGTTTAGGAGAAAGCTCGTTTTGACTTCTGGATCTTGATCCTCCGTTCTATGATTAGCGTATCATATGAATTTGTCTCAGGACTAACAAATAATTTTTCATGATATACGCCTTTTCAGGTTGCTAGCTTGATGGATGTATGAAGAAATCGATATGAGAGGACGTCGACTCTCTCTCTCTCCTCTCTCTATATTTTCTTGATTGGAATTGATGTGCTGATATTTGGTTTTATTGTATTTGTTTCTGTGAGACTACTATTTTGGATGTGTGTCTTTTTTATATTCAAGCTAGAAGGCAATGAAGGATGTCTTTGTGTTTCTCATCATTTGCAATATTCTCTCTCTCTCTTAAGCATATAACTCTGTGTTCAATTGCACCAAATGTTTTACATTTTTATCTCTCGACCAATCTTTTTCAATTAAGTTTTAAGTGTTTTTAACTTTGAACTCCCAACCTGAAAGTCTAAATCATGTACCGTTTGTTTTCATAAATTTAAGGGCCAATTACACTAATAGTTGCTGCAATTTAGGATTTGTATCATTTTAGTTCTTAATTTTTCAATTATAATGCATTTGATCATAAATTTTGAATCTTGTTTCAAATAAAGATAATTAAAGATGTTTTCTTTATAAATGGTCAATTTTAAAGGCAAAGTGGTCATGCAAACTTATTTTATGTTGATTAACTTGTATGTTGTTTGAAATGTAATGACTTTTTTTTTAATGAATAATGCTGAAATTTTTTTGGTTACAAAATTCAGTTTGATTTGGTTTTTAGAATCTATTTTCAGAGAAAAAAATTCTAGGAAATTAAAAATTAAATTGGTAAAAAAAAATTAAAAACACATCGGTTTTATATAATTTTATCTTTTGGGAGGGTAGGAATAATTTTTTTAAATAATTTTTTTGATATTTATTTTCATTCAATTTTTTCAAAAGTCAAATATGGCGACAACTTTGATGTCATTATTAAATCAATCCATTAAATCAAAAAAAATTCAAAAATAAAAACATTTCATATATTAAACATATCGATTACACATTAAAAACTTAATAACCATCCATTACATGATAATCATAAAAAAAGTATCTATTAACAACAAATATAACCATATATTACATTATAATCATCTAAAAACATCAACAAAAATAACCACATATTACATGATTATCATCTAAATACATACTATAATTAATTTGATAAAAAAATAAAAATATAAAAGATTTATTATTTTTACCCAATTATTAACATGATCCTATTAATAAAAGTATTTATTGAAAAATTGAAAATCTTAAAACATAAAGTTTAAATTAATAATTCCATTCATGAAACATTATTTAACTAATGACTTTTAAAACACATACCAAGTTAAAGAGAAACTCAGGAGGATGGAAGAAGGATGAAAGCCAGTGTTTAGGATAAGAATAAGAAGAGCTAGAGCATCACCAAACATCTATACAGTGTTTGTTGATGATATACCTGATTCAATGAGTCCTAAAGGACTTTATACTTTGTTCACTAATTTTTGGGTAGTGAAGGATGTCTTCATACTACACAAGAGGTGAAAAGCAACACCGTCCATGTTTGGTTTTGTTCGATATGACTGTCTTATAGCTGTTGGGGTTGTTGTGAAAAAAGCTAATGGAGTGTGGTGTGAAGACAAGACATTGAAGGTCAAAAAGGCAGATTACGGAAAGGAGCAAGCTGGTAAGGAAAAGGTTCAAGTAAAAGAGAGGCCAAACAAGCCACAAACAGAAGGTGTAGGAAGGTTTATACCTAATGGAAACACAAAAAGAGACACCTATGCTGAGGTGGTCAAAGGGCCAAGTGGTAGAGGTGGAAGTGATGTGCTGTAGACACCCCATTTTTGACGGACCTTAAGACTCAGACGTCACCGGTTGAGCGCTCGGTGGTGTTGCATATCGTGCTCGTTCAGAAGTCTCAGAGTCGCGGCCGTGAGCCCTGCCTCCGGATTTCCGAACCCTCTTCTATGCCTTGCCTCGGTTTGCGAACCAGACTCGGTTTTCTCTGTTTCTTTTCCTGAGGGGAGGGAGAGGTCTCGTAGACCATCTCTCAGTGGCCGTGGGCTACATTTCGTGGCCGTAGGCCATTTTGCCCATTTCGGAGCCCGGTTCCCGATTTTCGGAGCCGTCAAGCTGTGTGCCTCAGTTCGGGACCGTCTAACCATCTCCAATTTCTCCGATTTTTGGCATGCATCTTATTTACTCCCTTTTGAGGGATACTGGGGTCTGAGAGACCTATTTCGTGGCCGAATGCCACTTTCAGTGCTTAACGGCCTATTTTCGGGACCCCGAACTGCGTGTTTTGGCCCTCGAGCATTCGTTTTGCATCGGTTTTTGTTCATTTTTGACAGGTACCTCTGTTTTATCACCAGGAAGGTCACTGAAGGGTGGGAGGCCAATAATTGTCTCAGCAACCAGTTATACCCCTCCGGCGCCCTCTGACGCCCGTTTTTCTCACTTCCGGGCCAATGTTGAACACCCTAGGAGCATTTTCTTCAAGCCCAAACCACATTTTTATGTTGTACACACATGGAAGAACCCTAATATCACATGGCCGGCTAGTAACTCAAATTGAACCTTTTTAACTCCTCCTAAAAGTGGCCTATTCGAGTTGCCAATTTCCAACCACAGGGTTGTGTTGAGGAGACATGGGAGGACATCTTTCTCCTATGGCCGGCCAGAAAATCTTCTTGAGCTTTTTGACCCTTGGCCAGCCGGCCATGGGGGGTGGCCGGCCGGCCACCTGAAACAAAATTAGGTGGCCGGTCATGATCCCCTCAATGTGCACTTTACAGCTGTATAGTTGTTTTCTCCCAAAAATATCTCTATCCGAGGGAAAGCTTTAGGAGGGAAACTTGGTGTCATTTCCCTCCACCTTTTCTCCTCTCCTCTTGCCTTTGTAACCAACCTCCAAGAATGGTTTTAGGGTTACAAAAATTTCCCTAAGGGCCTTGCATACATCTCTCTCTATTTCTCTCTCATTTTCTCTCAAAATCCCTAAGTTTCTACCCTTTTTCTTCATCACTACCAAGCACCACCACCACCACTCCATTCCAGCAGCAAGGAGAGGTTTTTCAGAGGCTTAGAAGCAACATCCCTTGGTCCTAAAGGCAGCAAAGAATAGTCTTCAAGGGTAGGTTCACATTTCCCCTCTTTTAGCTCATTTTTTGCACCATTTTTTCTAGCCTATTTGCTTACTGTTTTGAGCTCCGACCCTAGCTGAAACTAGGGCTTTTTTGAGCCATTCTTCATGTTTGTTCAAGGGCTCAACCCTGTTTGAGCCCTCCATTTGGTACTTGCTTCAATACCCCTTAGTATGTCACATTTTTGCATGAAATTTCTAGCCTATGTGTGATCTGTTTTCGAGCATAATGTAAACTGTAAGTGGGCCTATTTTGATCCCCTCTTAAACATTAAAGAAGGGCTCAACCCTTTTTGAGCCTCCTATCTTGCACTTACTTCATAATCCCTCTTATTTACCGTAAATTTGCATGATTTGTTTGGCCTATATGTAAATTGTTTTGGAGTGTGTCATGAACTGTGAGTAGGCTTATTTTGAGTCCCTCTACAACATTTTAGAAGGGATCACCACTGTTGGGGGCCTCCATGTTGTGCTTACCATTATACCCCTCTTTGCCCCTCATTTTTGCATGCTTTTTTAGGCTTACCTAGCTCCTGTTTCCGGCCATGATCAGAACCAAAAATGGCCATATTTTGACCTTCTTGGCATGTCTCATTAAGGGTCCTTTCTTGTTTGATGAATTTTTGGGGTACCTCATGTTATAGCCTCTTGTTATCCTTAATCTTGCATTGCATTTTTAGCATGTTTTTATACTGATTTGAGGCTTGTCATCTACTGTAAATGTTCATATTTTTAGTCCCTCTTCAGTGTTGTAGAAGGCTATTTTTCCATTTGGGGCTTTGCATCTACTACTTGTTTCATAGCCTCCTTTGCGGAGCCATTTTTGTATGCCATGCTAGCCCTACTTGTGATTGCTTTTTGGCCATGATTTGTACTGTAAAAATGCTTGTCTCGGGACTGCCTTGCTTCTGTATTTTCATGCCATGTACCAATTATGCATGTATGGTATAGCTGTAGGCCATTTTATGCATTGAAATCCATGTTTCGGGATCATTTTATGCATCGAGTATTATTTCGCCATGATTCGGGGCTGTTTTTTCCCCTCGTTTTGCCACTGATTTTCGCATGTTTGCATATCATATTCCATGTCTTCGCCATGTCTCATTAGAGTGGCATTTCGGTGCTTGAGGGTCCGTTCTCGGTTTGGGCACGCACTTCGAGGTATCTTGTTTTTCATCTGATGGCCTCTTATGTGAGTGTAGCCGAGGTCCGCTTATGTTAGTATAAGTCCATATTGCATTGTATATGCCATTGTAGCCTCATTGCATTGCGTATGCCATTTTCTCGATTTGCGTGCCCGTGTGCACGCACTTCGCGGTATCTTGTTTTTCATCTGATGGCCTCCCATGTGAGTGTGGCTGAGGCTCTCTCATGTTGGTGTAAGCCCATTATTGCATTGCGTATGCCATTTCATCCATAGCATTGTGTATGCCCGGTTGTGTATTACCTCGTGTAGCGTGTATGCCATTCCATGACATTGTGTATGTTAGGATTATATATTAGCTGCATTTCATGCATATCATGCATATTGCATCGTGTTCGGGATAGGAGTTAGCCTAGGCACGGGAAACGAGGCACGTTTCGTACTCCGAGCGACGGAACGGGTCTCAATTCCCAAGTCACCGACACTCCGGATTATCCATGATGGAGTTAGGTTTTTGTTGTAGCATTCATATGCATTCATCCCATATTGAGTTGTGCAATTCGGCTCCTCGGCCATCATGCATCGATATGCGTGATTGGTGGCACGAGGATCGAGGCATGCATATATTTGTGAAATACATTGCTATGCCCCTTTCCTGCTCTCTGTTGCAGCAAAAATGAAAAATCAGCAACTTTTCGGAGTCTGGCACACATTTCGAGGAACCTTGCAAACAGAGGCTAATCGGGACATCCCAGTGGATTTCCGCGCAAAGCAGCTCAAACATGCATCATTTCATTATCTGGAGCGGAGTCAAGACAGTCCCTGGCTTGCATGCCAGTTTTAAAATTTTTCTTCTTTAATTTGTTAATTAATTAGGAATTTGTATATTATTTGGACTGTATTATTCGGACTGTATTATTCTTTCATTTCGGGACTGTATTATTATTTATTCGGACCCTTTGTGCGAGGGCATAATTGTAATAAGTGTGGGTGAGTGTGATGTATGTCTTCCAACCCCACGTCTTTCTTTCCTTTTATTTACCCGTTCATGATGGTTAGATATAGGGCATATTTCAATTAGCATACAGTATGACAGCATGTTTCCATCATTCATCTGTTTTGCACGCACGGGGCTCGGCGCATCATACAAACTGCATTTGTATTTCAATTCCAAATTGAATACGTGTTAGCTGTAGCATTTCATATGCCATGTTTAGAATAGCCGAGCCTGCTATAATTTGCATCTTTGCATGTATTGCATTAGGCATTTCTGTATATTTAGGATCATGCATGATTTCTAATAAGCTTCTGTTTTGGCTTGGAGTACTCGGTGAGTTTTATGCTTTAGCATCCTTGCATGCGTGTGAGTGACTGCCATGAATAGCATGCTTACCATGAGGCTATGTGCTTATGTGATATAACTGCCTTGAATGCCTGTGGGTGGAGGTTGAGTTACTTGAAGTAGAACAATTCATCAAATGTTTGTTTTAAGCCCACTAGATAGTGGCAAAATCATGTATCTAAGCCCACCCGAGGGTGGCAAATCCACGTCTTAGCCTACCTGCAGGTAGCACCATCAAACCATTTTCAAACAAACAAACATGAAATGTTTCGTTCCAATTCAGGCGACTCAGTCTATACTTGTATCCTGTGTGCATCACATAGTAACCTAGGCTAATAACCGGAATAAGAACTCACAATGTTTTCAAAATAAGATATCATGGTTAGTAGAGGCCGGTCTTTGACCGGGCGAGCGGGGCTGCTCACGAAGTGACCTTCCCCAATCGTACCCAAGTTCCCAAGCCGAGGCAACTTTGGTGATGACGGACGCGTGGCCTTTGGCACCGAGTCAGGGTTTCCTAAATTTCCCATTTAAAAAACATTTAGGTAGCGACTCTGTATCTGGCGAAGCAGTCCATGTTTGGCACTTCTTTCAAAAAAATCTGTTTTCAAAACGATTTGCCGGATTTGGACTCTTTGGTTCAAGATTGAGAACCGTGACATTTGAGTCCTTCGAACTGTAGTGACCCAATATCGAACCAGAACGGGGGAGGACTCGCACCCCTTCCCTCAGGATGCGTTCGGGGACGTCTACAGTTTCTGGCGACTCCGCTGGGGATTTAGAGAACTTGACTCGAGCTCATGATATATGGTTTTGACTACACTTGTGTGTTTCTTTGCATTGCATTTGCATTGGTGCGCCTAGGACACCGTGTTTGCCATCTACTATTCCTGAGCGGTTTGCCGGAGGCTTATCTTGTCAAGGCATGTCCATAAGGCTGACCGGTTACGGGCTCTGCCAGTATGGGAACACAAACCCCGGTTTTACCGGGGCACCCATTTTGACCATTCGACCTAGTGCATATTCGGATCCATAGTGACCATTCCAAACTAGGACAGGTTACTTACCCGTGTATAGGTTGTTTGAAACCGCTGTGTGCGTAGTAAAACCCTAGCTCCTGACAAAATAGGACAGGGAAACCCTACCCCAACATAGGGATGTTTTGGCTCTCACTTATCTGCTATGTGCTTGTTAGAGTGTGTCTCTACAGGGAATGCATGTATCGGTCTATGAGTTTGGGCATCAGGCCTGCGGGCATCAATCAGTATCTGAAAATCAGTTGTCTGCGGATATCGATTGATTTGGGGAAACGATACAGAGCGATGATCGATGATTGAGGATGTGTATTTTCAAATTTTATCAACTGCGTGTTGTATGCCCGACTGTGTGTTGTGTGTATTTAATTTAAGCTATTATGCTGTCCATTTATCTGGTTATTTATTTCCTTTTCGCTTTATTACCTTTTTGCTAGGGCAGTTTTTTTAGCACGATTGCTTCCGAACCAGTAGATACTCCCCAAGCACTTTGGACACGAGGTCGCCGACTCAACCGATCTGAGGATCTCGTTGATGGACATCCAGTGTTCCACTCTCTACCCCCAGTTATCAGAAGAAGGCCGAGGAGGCGCAGTGTCGTAACAGGATTACCGGACAGAGGGCTACTTTGACAAGATCAACAAAGTTGAGATTTACGTATCCGCCATAGAGATACATTTACGGTCATTGAGATGGAGCAATGAGAATACATCAGGGATGGAGGCGATGATGCGTCAAATGCACGAGAGCATGAAACAGATGCAGGAGGATGCCACCCGCCAAGCGGAATTTGCCAAACAACAAGTCATCATGGCCCAAAGCCGAGCCGATCACTAGGTCCGCAAAGCGAGAATCGCGTCGCTCAGATCGCTCCTCCTCCACCAGCGGCTCCACTACCCGAGCAGGCACCTACTGGTCAGAATACTCTGCCAAATCCCCAGAATACCCCCCCAAACACCCAGAACATCCTACCCAATGTCCAGAATACTCAAGAGGACACGAACCTTCCAACGGGGCTGGCTCCGCCCCCGCTTCTGCCGCAACTGTCCAAGAATCTTACACCCAACCACCCGGACTCTCCATTCGAGTTCGAGGTAGATCATACAGCTCTAAAACTGAGTAAGTTGGAGAAGCTTTTCAAGAAATCGCAGGGGGTGAAGGCCATCCCAGACATCGAAGATGGGTACACCGATGTGGCCGTAACATTGCCAGACAGATTCAAGATGCCACAGATTGATCGTTTTGATGGGTCAGGGGATCCTATGGTCCATTTCCGGCTATTTTCAGACATCCTGAGGCCAATGGGCCTAACCCGACCACAAAAGCTTTCCCTGTTTGGCCGAACTTTGTCGGGTGTGGCAGCCATTTGGTACGCGAAGTTAGAAGATGACGTGAAAAGAAGCTGGGATGAGATGGCTGAGGCCTTCGTTGCACAAAGATCAGACAATACACAGATCGAGATTACAACCCGTGATCTCGAAACGACGAGGCAGGAACCCAAGGAGCCTTTCTCCGATTTTGTAACTAGATGGAGGGCAAAGGCGTCGATGATGACCTTGAGGCCTATAGACAAAGATCAAATTCAGATGATTGTGCGCAATCTCCAACCGAAACTCATGCAGAAGATGATCGTACTCCCCTTTCCTACCTTCTCAGATTTACACGAGATGGGGGTACAGATCGAGGATGCGATGAAGCAAGGTTTGATCGACCAGGACCGGGAGCAACCCCGAAGGACATTCAACCGCAATAACAATGCAGGCCCGAGTGGCGCTGCAAACACAAGGACTTCGAAGGTTGGTATGGTCACCACCACTCCCCCTCCCCATCCAAGGCCCGCGGTGGCCACACCCTTTTCCAATACATCCGGGAGCAGTACCCAAGCCCCGAGATATCAGTCCAGAGGCCAAAGAACCTTCACTCCACTATACATGCCTTTGTCCAAGGCTCTCGGGGTTCTAATAAAAAAGGGGCATCTGAAACCCCTAGAGCCGAGGCCATTACCAAATCCACTCCCCCCTTCCCACAACCCGGCCAAGTACTGCGCGTACCACTAGCAGCATGGCCATGATACAGACCAATGTTTCCGGCTGCGTCACGAGATTCAAGACCTCGTTGACAAAAATATTATCCTGCCTCCCGAAAGACCCAACGTCACAACCAACCCACTCCCCGCACATAACCAAGATCCACCACCCAAAAGAGTCAACCTCATCCAAACTGGGGTCGTGTCTTACGATCCCAGTATCTATATTACTCCCTCTCACCTACCCAAGCCGGAGGTGACCCTTCCTGACTGCACTGACTTATGCATGTTGGACACCTTCATAACCCGATCTGAGCCAAAAGTGGTGACCATCGAATATGGAATGGGGCAGGTTTCAGAGGAAGAGAGAACTATTGAGTCTGGGATGGAACAGTCTGGGAATCTAGCTGGAAGATCCTATGATCCAAGTGGATACATCCTACCAGTGGGCCAATCTGAGTTGAGTGTGGGGCTGCCAGAAAAAGCTGAATTGTGCATGATTCGGGGGGACAGACTTGAACAAGGTGCAGATGATCTGACGACAGTGGAAGAGGACTTTGCCAACTTCCAGTTCTTCAACGACCAAGAAGCAGTGGATGCAACAATCAACTGGTTTGAATATGGGGAGTCGGCAAAGATTACCGGATGGTTAGATGATCAGCCAGATGTTGTGGAAATTCAGCCAAAGCAAGGCCCGGCAGGGGCAGGGGTATCAATGATGGCCGGAAGGGCCGAGAGTTAGAATGGATTGCCGGAGAGCGCCGGTACAAAGAATTTCGCTCGGGACCAAGATATTGTGAAAACTGAGCAACAAACCGTACTAACACAAGAGGAGCAAGGGAAGAATTGCGATTCTGAGAGAATCTGGAAAGCCAAGAACCATGAAGAGATTGAAAGTGCTGCGAGCACGAAAGCAGGAGATGCTGTGAGCATATGGGATGAAAGTACCGAGAGTACAAACTTGCCAGAACCAGATAGGTGTCTGTTGAACGCTAGCGGGATGTGGTGGGAAGACGATGACTTATGTCTTGCCCACACGGATGAAGATTGGGCAGGCGCTCAACTAGATGACACTTGGTACCTCGATGAGGTGGACCACATGACCAGGAGCGGGCGGTACTTCAAGCCCCCACACCTAGACCAACCCGAGACATCTGGAAAAGATAAAGAAGCTGAGAAACAGAGAGAGAAACAAATTGAAGAAGAAGCTGTACTGAGACAGTTAAAGAAGATACAGGCAGGTATCTCCATCTGGGGACTGCTTATGGCGTCAAGGGTACATAGACAGGCTGTCCTATCTGCTATGGACAAGGCCAAACTCTCTATTGATACTACACCAGAGTAGCTGGTTGGGCTGATTTTTCCGGGAGGAGGTTCCCCGGCATTAACCTTTTCAGATAAAGAACTGCTACCTGAGGGCGTGAATCATAACAAACCCCTCTACATCTCCATGGAGTGTAGAGACAAGTGGATACCGGTGGTACTTGTTGATCTAAGATGCGCCATCAATGCCCGCCGAGCGGCATATGCAATCGGGTTGAAACCCGCGGACTTCATACCAACCACTCAGGTGATCAAAGCTTACGATAATACCAGCAGGGAAGTGATGGGGACTGTCAAGGCTCAGACCTAGGTTGGTCCAGGACAACACAACATCGAATTTCATGTCTTGGACGTTCTCGCAACCTTCAACTTACTCTTGGGGCGGCCGTGGTTGCACCAAGTAAAGGCAGTCTCTTCCACTCTACACCAGATGTTGAAATACCCTCATGGGAAGGGGGTTGCAATTTTTTTCGGAAACTCATCCATCCATCCGCCGCCGGAAGTGTCTACACCAGTTTTGGAAATCGAGCACGGCACAGAGGATGTGTTCTTGTCAGGGTTCACTTTGGCAGAGGCCCGGGTAGTATAGAATATCATGGCTGTGAATGAAGGTGTGTACGTCAGTGCTCAATCTGTCTATCTCATGAACAAGCTACAACATATCCCTGGGATGTGATTAGGAAGGAGCGGCAGAAAAGGAGTCGCTGCATTGGCCGAAGTGCCGCACAACCCGCATACCTTTGGACTGGGTTATCTGCCCACCAAAGAGGACTATGTGAGGAAAGGAAAAGAAATGGCCGGTAGAGCCAGAGCGAAGCAGGCTGGGAAGCCTTTTGAATTAATGCACAAGCCCATTCAGGGTACCCTGAACGGACGCTTTGTCCAGGAGGGGGAGGACTTTCCATTTTGCGGCTTCCCAGAGCCATGGTTAAACGCGGAGAGGAAGCGCGTACCAGGTTTCGAAATCTTCTTCGACCTACAACTCCCCAGGGATGATGTTGCCACAGAGCAGACGAACCCAACAGCTGAGGTTGAGCAGAATAAAGCAATGGATCCTGAGGGCACAGAACTGGAAATAGGGGTAGCACTGGCATGTCTCCTCTCTGATCCTCCGATCGACCAAGAGTGCCTGGGGGATAACTTCGTGGTTTCCATGATTGGGGATGGAATGGCTGTGGGCCTACCAGCAGCTATCTTGGATGCATCAATCGCACTCTCTCTCACCTGGCAGTACGAGGAGGGATTTTTGTCCAGCAACATTGGGTCAGGTAGTGAGCCAGAATCTGATTCCACCGAGTCCTGTGAGTCGGAATCAGGTTCCAGCTCGACTGAGTCTGAGTCTGGTACTCTTGGGGAAGCTAACCCGGATGCCACAGTCCTGTCTAGGTCGTCTTTTTCCTTTTCATTTGAGTCTGTTGTAACCAATGAATCGGACGAGTTGGATGTGCCTAATGAGAATGAACTATCTGTGGTTTCCGAGTATTTTTCTGTGCCCTTGATTTATTGCATTAATTCAGACTTTCAAAACTTTGATGAAAACGACGAGGACGAGGTTCCTCCGGTTTTACAACGTTTAATTGAACAAGAGCAAGAGAGATTTGTTAAACCATTAATGGATGAAATCATTACCGTGAACATTGGTACTGAGGAGGACCCGTGGCTGGTCCAGATCGGGTCCACGTTGTCTTCGGAGGAACGCGAGCGCTTAGTCGCTTTATTAAAAGATTTCAAAGATGTTTTCGCGTGGTCCTACGAAGACATGCCCGAATCGATCTGAGATTGTACGACATCGGATCCCCTTGATCCCGAGGCCGACACATCAGCGAAACTTCGAAGGATCCGCCGGATTGGGCTCTTAAGATTAAGGAAGAGGTCACCAAGCAAATCGACGCAGCTTCTGCTGGTATCTGAATATCCGACTTGGTTAGCCAACATTGTTCGATCTTAGAAGAAAGATGGCGGGATCCGGGTGTGTGTAGACTTGAGGATTTGAACGAGCTAGTCAGAAGGGCGACTTTCCTACCGCACATCGATGAGTTGGTAGACTTCACAACAGGCATGCATTGCTCTCATTCATGGATGGCTTCTCGGGATACAACCAGGATAGTGATGGCACCGAAGATAGGGAAAAAGGCGCATTCACCACCCGTGGGACATATTGCTACCGGGTAATGCCGTTTGGGTTGAAGAAACTGGAGCTACTTATCAGCAGACGCGACCACAATACTACATGATATGATCCACAAAGAGGTTGAGGTGTATGTGGCGACATGATTGTCAAGTCCAAAGAAAGAGAGGCCACTACACCTTGCATAAGTTTTCCAAAGGATCGGGAATGCAGTTGCGGCTAAACCCTCAGAAATGTACATTTGGTGTTACCGCGGGAAAAATGCTGGGGTTTCTGATTACACAAAGAGGCATCGAGGTCGATCCTTCCAAAATCAAGGCCATCTTAGAAATGCCACCACCAAGGACTAAAAAGGAGGTGCGAGGCTTTCTGGGTAAAGTGCAATTCATAAGACGGTTTATTTCAAAATTAGCCTTGACTTGTGAACCACTTTTTGGCCTCCTCAAGAAAGGAAAGAAGTTCCAATGGGACGGCCGATGTCAAAATTGCATTTGAGCAGATCAAAGAATATCTCTGAGAACCCACCCGTTTTATCGCCACGAGCGGGAAACCGTTGATTTTGTATCTGTCGATCGTTGAAACTACAATGGGCATGCTTGCACAAGAATCGAGAAGATAAGGTGGAGAAGGCCATCTATTATTTGAGCAAAAGATCTTTGGAGTATGAGACCCGATATACACTGCTGGAAAAGGCTTGCTTAGCTCTGGTATGGGCTACCAGGAAGCTGCGGCACTACCTGTTAGCTCACTCTGTAATGTTGGTTTCACGACTTGATCCCATCAAATATCTTTTCGAGAAACCAGCACTTACGGGTAGGCTAGCTCGTTGGTTGCTGTTGCTCTCCGAATTTGATCTCACGTACGTGACACGCAAGTCAGTGAAAGGAAGAGTAGTGGCAGAGTTCCTTGCCAACTATCCGGTTGAGGGGGATGAAGCAGTTGAGTACCTGTTCCCGGATGAATCAATTTTGCATATCGACGATGAAGCTTGGACGATGTACTTTGACGAAGCGTCAAATCAACATGGGTATGAGATTGGAGTGTTGCTGATAACACCCGATGATTCCCGTATCCCTCTAGCCTTCAAGCTCCGATTTAAAGTCTCGAACAATGAAGCAGAATATGAGGCATGTATTGCTGGTCTAGAAGCAGCCTTGGAACTAGGGGCAAGACGGTTGGACGTCATTGGGGATTCGAACCTTGTTGTGTCTCAAGCTAAAGGAGATTGGAAAGTGAAAGAGGAAAAGATGATGATGTATCACCAAACCTTAGATTTGCTGATTCCTCGGTTTGAGAAACTAAGTTTTACTCATCTACTAAGAGAGAACAACAGGTTCGCCGATTCTTTAGCAACTCTATCATCTATGATAGACATCCCGTGTGGAGTCTGAATGCGTCCAGTCATCATTGACCAGAAATTTGCATCTGCCTATGAGTCGATTGCAGCCATAGATGAAGTTCAGGACGAACACCCCTGGTATTACGACATCTGGAACTTCTTGGAGAAAGAAACATACCCGCCAGGGGTAAATGCCAAAGACAAGAGGGCAATCAGGAGAATGGCAATTCAGTTCATCATCTGCGGAGGTAAACTGTATAAACGGGGTCATCTGGGAATGCATAAACTGTGCGTTGATGCCGTAAAGTCAAAGCGTCTGATGGAAGCCATCTACGGGGGAGAATGTGGTGCACACATGAATGGGGTAATGTTGGCACGGAAGATTCTCAGACAAGGTTATTACTGGTCCACCATGGAGGAGGATTGTATTAGTTTCATCCGGCGATGTCACAAATGTCAGATTCATGCAAATCGTATGAACATCCCGCCGTCAAAGCTGTACAACATGACTTCGCCATGGCCGTTTTCAGTCTGGAGAATTGATGTAATCGGAGCTGTCACGCCAAAGGGGTCGAATGGGCATGAGTTCATCTTGGTAGCGATAGATTATTTCACAAAGTGGGTTGAGGCCCAATCTTATGCGGTGTTGAAGGCTTCGCATGTAGCAAAATTCATCAGAAACAACATCATCTGTCGCTACGGGGTCCCAAATGAAATTGTTTCAAACAATGGTTCCCACTTCAAGAAGGAGGTGATTGATTTGTTGGAGAAATACAATGTGGCTTTTCATAAGTCATCTACCTACCGGCCACAAACTAATGGAGCAGTTGAGGCCGCCAACAAGAATATCAAGCGCATACTACAGAAGATGGTGGAAACCTACCAAGACTGGCCAGATAAGCTGCCGTTCGCTCTGTAGGGCTACAGGACTTCAATCAGAACTTCTACTGGGGCGACTCCGTACTCATTGGTTTATGGGATGGAGGCCGTTCTACCTATTGAGATTGAGGTCCCGTCATTACGAGTATTGGCTGAGTGCCAGATAGCCGAAGCGGATTGGCAGCAGAGCAGATTCGAGGAACTCATGCTTTTCGATGAAAGGAGGTTGAAAGCACTGTATCACGTCCAAAGTTATCAACGAAGAATTGCCTGGGCTTTTAATAAGAAGGTTAAGTCCAGGAATTTGAAAGAAGGAGATTTAGTACTCAAAGACAACCGAGCCCCCATCCACGACCCAAGGGGCAAGTTCAGACCCAATTGGACTGGTCCCTACATTATCAAGTCAATGCAGTCGGGTGGGCTGTGGTTACGATGGATCTAGATGGCTTAGAGTTTTCCCAACCGATCAACATGGACAAGTTGAAGAAATACTACCCTAAGAGGCTCGCTAGGCCGAAACCGAAAGGCGACCTAGGCAAAATTCAGAGCATAGAAAATTTGAAATTATAAAAACTGAGCTCGCAAGGTTGAAAACCCGCAAAGGGCGGCCTTGGCAAAAGTTAGAGCGCAAAAGGAGAGTGAAAATACCCGAGCAAACCTAAGCCTGAACTACGTAAGGCTTGATTCCCATCTTTGGGATACGTAGGCAGCTTCATCCTGAAGTTCAGCCACAATCTTTTCCCCGATCAACTTTGTCCATTTGATCATCTCAGTCATCTCTATGCATCAGCATTTATCGCGATCTCCGGTACAGTGCTATTCAGACTAGGGGCAACTTTCCGTTGCTATAAATTGCCGAGGCACTTTTCAGACTAGGGGCAACTTTCCAGTTGCTAGGATCCGGGGTTGTGCATCTCAGTGACAAATCTCAGGCGTGTCCAGTTCTGATCCATATCGAAAATAGTTTTGAAAAGTTTTAATAAAAGTTGGCTTCGCTCAAAATTAATCTTTTTACAACTAAGACCATTTTTGGACCAAAGCGGAGAATCTTCAGTACCACAACCTTCAATTTCATTGATTTCAAAACAGAGTTCTCTTGCTCTTGTATACAATTGAAGTTGCTTTTTATTACACTCATAAAGAAAACTTGAAAGTACTAATAAAGCAATAAATCCGGGGCATAGTCAAGTCAGGTGTCCCTACGCCCCCTTCCAGAGCTGGTTGAAGCCTCTGATGCCAACCTAGGCCCAATCTGTGCCTTCTCATTGAGCCAATCCCAGCACTCGTCAGATAAAGTGCAACTGAAAACAGGGGCAGGGGACAGAAGCTCTCTAGTCCTCCAGGCCGTAGCATGTCGGGCAAGGTGTGCACCTCTGACCGGGAAAGTGACCGGGTACTCAATCCCCTCCAGAGAGCAAGTCTGATCATGAACAAATTGGCGCAGAATACGGAATGAGAAATAGAATACACAGTGAGTCAAGCCGATCAACCGGATCCCAGTATCCTGGAACATGCTATAGCTCATCGCTGGAAGGTTAAGCCAAGGACAGCGCCAAGCAATGCGTTCAGCTGACAAGTTGCACATCCATTCAAACCACCATCCCTCATCCAGGGCGTCGACCAAGCGTTGTCGAAAGAAGTAGCCGCGGGCTGAGTAACAGGGCAAGAGTCCACAACTTGCAATTTATCCATCAACCATATTTGGGGAAGGATGAAAAATGAGAGAATAAAGAATAGAGAGATGTGCGATGAGAGAAAAGTGAGATGAGGGTTTTGTGAGAAAAATCGAGCCTGAGGGCCGAGTGATGTGAGCAAATACATAGGTAAGTTTGGGTGGAAAACATTACCTGCAGCAGTAGTGGACTCCCCGCAAACCTGGTTGTCTCTTGGCGGTAGAAGGCATCCAAACCTAGCAGCGTCTCGGCCAATGTCATGGCGATACAGCTCTTTCCTTCCCTCAAGCCTTGAGCGACTTCAATCAAATGGATGCTAGCTCCTCCGGAGCCCGAGACAAACAGAAAATGAGATAGCATGCACAAGCAGAGGGCATGTTGTCGGAAACCTTGCCAATGATGGTCGCTGCGGTCACCGGCATCAGAGAATCGGTAAATCAGGCTCGGGATATCCAACATCCGTTCTGGTCGAGATCGAGCATCATCGCGATGAGACCGCACATCCGCCCTAAAGCTTGGGCGTGGCCAAAACGAGGCGAGGCAAGATCTCTTCGGCGTTCAGACTCCATCAAGACTTGAAAATCTTGAAAGTGGGACATACCTCTTGCCCTCCGGTGAAGACATCGTCCTTTGGGTTCCAAAACCTCGCCGCGGCATGGAGGAAAGGAAGATGCAGTGGAGTCCGGCCCAGCGTAAATAGTGCGTTCAAGCCGAAACCCCGGAAGTTCAACTTTTCCGAGCCATCTAAAGAAGAGATCCAAGATGTGAGATTTTCTACGAGAAATGCCTCCATTTTTGTGCAAAGCAGTGATGAAATGAAAGAGTTCCAAAGTTGGAGTTTTATAGGGGGGTAAAACACTATTCGGGGACACTTGTCACAATTCTAGGAGTTGCAGGAAAGGTGGCCAGCCGGCCATCTATTCCAGCAGGCCGGCCATCCTTGTTTCAAAAAGTGGCTGGCCGGCCACCCTTCAGTCCTCAGATGCAAAATGTGGCCGGCCATGCATTGGTCCTGTTTTGCCCCCCCCCGGAAGGAAGTTTGAGGCATTTCTATGCATCGGGGATGTCGAAGGCCTCCATTTCTCTCAATTTCGGATGCGTTCCATCGTCCAGATCGTCCGTCCGAAGCACGCTTTGTTGTTTTTTTTGCTTATCGAGTTGTTGCTTTGTTTATCGAGTTGTAAGTTTTGTCGAGCTGTTGCATTTTGTGTTTTGAGTTGTTACCTTTTGTTTACGCAATTTTGTTAAGTCTTGTTTATCGAGTTGGTAGCATTGTTGTATTTTGCTTATCGAGTTGTAAACTTGCTAAGATTCTGTTATTTTTTAGTGAGTCGAGTTGTTTGATTTGTTACGTCGGTTCATTACCTGACCCGGTAAATACACAAGGCACATTCCCATTCAATCTCATTTTTGTGCAAAATGATGCGATGCGATGCTAAGAGTTCCAAATACAAACACCTTTTCAAAAGCTGTTTCATTCCATCATGTTTTACAACAAAGTAAAGGTACAAGTTTTACAGAAAATAAAACTGCCTAACAATATGCAAAGTGCTACAAACTACTAGCAAAAAGTAAAATAAAGTAGGAAATAACATCAATATCCTCGGGAGCGGGAATGAGGAGGCCCCCTCATCCTCTTCTACGGGACAACCTCTGCACCATCATCATCATCCGGGTTGGAGCTGTCATCCTCAGGATCCCCCTCAGCCTTGCCTCCACTCCCGAAACCAAGGCCGGAGCCCCCCTCCTCAGCAGATGTCTCTGACTCGCGATCTGCGACCTCCTCCTCCTCCTCCTCATCGGGCTCTGCCTCTATAACATGTGCCCTACGTCTACGAGACGACCCCGCTCCTTGAGCTCCTCGAACAGGCCTAGATGGCCCTGCTCCCTGAGAAGGCCTGGATGGCCCAACTCCTCGAAAGGGCCCAGATGGCCCAGCACCTCGACCTCTCTGAGAAGGCTCGGGTGGCCCATGCGGCATATCTGACAGGATGCATCTGAAAGTGAAGAGTTCAAAACTTCAGTTCAAATATGAAGCGGATGCAAGTACAATATCACGAGTGGGGTGTGTGTCGGATGTGCTCTACTGACCTATCAATACAGCAGAATGTTCAAAACCAGTATGTCATCAGAAATATGCTAAATACAGGAAAGATGAACAGTACCTGCACGCCCATAATGGCCAGCTGTGCCTCCCTCCGTAGGATCATGCCCTCGAATGTGGCCAGCATCCCAAGCACCTCGTCCACGTACTCAACTAGAGGCTACAGATACAAATGCAAAAACTATCAGTGAGGGAATGAATGTCCAAGTATCTGACTGATAAATCAAAGCTGTAAAACATACCGGGGGCGAATCAGGATCTCTGACATATCTGTGGTCAGGAAGAGGACGCTCCAGCGAGACCTGGTAAGGAGTCCCAAATCGCCAACTCGTCAACTCGGTCGGCATATCTGGCCACCCAGGATGATGAAAAGTCGGAGGGATCGGAGGAATCGACCCACCCCCACCTCGAGACGTACCAGCCCTGCTGGAGGAGGGGATATCCGTAGCACGAGCTCGACTTGAAGATGGTACATCAGTAGGCCTCAGTGGCGGAACGCGCACTCCCGTCAAGGGAGGCATCAGATATGTATGACGATAAGTGGCGTAGTCCCCGTCTGTAAGGTGTAGCAAAGCATTGGTGCCCTGCATAGCACTAACGACCTCCTGAGTAGAGAGTCTATCGGCAGTCCGCATAGTGACTGGAGGCGCGGCAGGAGGGTCCTGAAAATTGTACCCCCACACCTGACGTAGAAAGCATTCCCCCAGGAACCATGCCCTACCAACCGGTCTTTCAAGCAGGAACCTGTACTGGGAGTTACCCGCTCCTCCGGGATACTGGAATCGGAGATTATCGCCCAAGACCGCCCAGGGCTGCCACGTAATCTGCGGATAACCAGTGCACAAATCAATCAGAAATCGGGAATATACAGGGCAAATCAAAGATGAAAACAGAAAAGAACTGAGAGTTCTGAAATACCTCTGTCGTCCGAACAGTGTCAAAATACTGTCGCAGGTAGAAGAGAGTCTCTCGAGGCCTCGGTCGGTGCTGGCCCTCGAATACCAATGAAAACGGGGTCATAAGGGGCCCCGCCACCTCTATCTCTGGGGCTAACGTCGGAAAATATACGTAAATCCATAGCTGAGAAAAGCAATGCAGAATGTAAATACAAAGTGCTGAGGGAAAAATACAGAATGTAAAGTGCGCCGTGTGTGCAATGAACAAGTAATGAGGAGCACAAATGTAAATCAAGAGGACAGAACGTACCTCCCAGGCTCTCCAATAGCCGCCGAGTAAGTCTCCCCGCCCGCGAGAGGCCGCGCTCATATAGCAATAGAGGGTAGCCAGGCCGGCGCCACCCCAGTCGTACCGGCCCGACTGTGATAGGTCCACTAGAGCACTCAAAAGATACAACCCAACAGTGTTCCCCCTATCAGCAAACAGAGTGGTGCCAAAGAGGAACATAAGGAAACCGCGGGCGTACTGCTCTGCCTCCTCAGGAGACTCGGGCTCCATCTCCGGCCTCCGAAAACGGGAAGAGAACCAGGTGTACCGGACTCTCCCAGAAGCTCTGTCCACAGGTGGGCGGGCCCCCAGCAGATGTACCCAAGCGGCCTCCCACTCGCCCATATCCTCGTCGTAAGGAATGGGCCAACCTCCTATGTCTAAGCCGGTAAGCACAGCAAAGTCTAGCGGGGTCATGGTCAAATCCCCGGTGGCGGAAAAATGGAAGGAATTGGTGGTGTCCCACCATCTCTCCACCAAAGCGGCCAACAATGTCCTACTGGCAGGACAATGTGATAATCCTACGCAGAAGGCCCCGAACCCTGCTAAGTCAACCAAATCCCGTACAGCCTCCGGGAGCTCGGCGTACCACTCTCTCGCAGCAGTGGAGCCGTATCCTCGTACGGTACGAGAGCCAACCTGCATTCAGAATGAACGCATGTGTCAGAATGGAATGAACAAGCTGTGTGCAAATGAAATGAACAAGCTGTGTGCAAATGAAATGAACAAGCTGTGTGCAAATGAAATGAATGAGCCGTGTGCAAATGCAAGTAAATGGACTGTGTGTCCAGAAAATCAGTGATCTGGGTTGCGTGTTCAGAAAATCAGAGTTTGGGCTACGTGTTCAAATCTTAATCAATGGACTGTGTGTCCAGAAAATCAGTGATCTGGGCTGCGTGTTCAGAAAATCAGAGTTTGGGTTGCGTGTTCAAATCTTAATCAATGGACTGTGTGTCCAGAAAATCAGTGATCTGGGCTGCGTGTTCAAAAAATCAGAGTTTGGGCTGCGTGTTCAAATCTTAATCAGTGGGCTGCGTGTTCGCTTTAATCAATGATCTGGGCTGCGTGTTCAGAAAATCAGTGATCTGGGCTGTGTGTTCAGAAAATCAGAGTTTGGGCTGCGTGTTCAAATCTTAATCAGTGGGCTACGTGTTCGCTTTAATTAGTGATCTGGGCTGCGTGTTCAGAAAATCAGTGTTTTGGGCTGCGTGTTCAAATCTTAATCGATTAAATGCGTGTTAACTTTAATCGATGATCCGTGTGTTCAGAAAATCAGAGTTAGGGCTGTGTGTTCTACTCTCACAATCAGTGGGCTGTGTGTTCACCATCAACTTGGACTGTGTGTTCAGAAAATCAAAGTTAGGGCTGTGTGTTCTACTCTCACAATCAGTGGGCTGTGTGTTCACCATCAACCTGGGCTGTGTGTTCAGAAAATCAGAGTTAGGGCTGTGTGTTCTACTCTCACAATCAGTGGGCTGTGTGTTTACCATCAACTTGGACTGTGTGTTCAGAAAATCAGTGTTTTGGGCTGCGTGTTCAAATCACAATCAGTGGGCTGTGTGTTCACCATCAACTTGGACTGTGTGTTCAGAAAATCAGTGTTTTGGGCTGCGTGTTCAAATCACAATCAGTGGGCTGTGTGTTCACCATCAACTTGAGCTGTGTGTTCAGAAAATCAGTGTTTTGGGCTGCGTGTTCAAATCACAATCAGTGGGCTGTGTGTTCACCATCAACTTGGACTGTGTGTTCAGAAAATCAGAGTTTGGAACTGTGTGTTCTACTCTTAATCAGTGGGCCGTGTGTTCACCATCAACTTGGACTGCGTGTTCTACTCTCAATCAGTGTGGGCTGTGTGTTCACCATCGATTTGGACTGTGTGTTCAGAAAATCAGAGTTTGGGACTGCATGTTCTACTCTTAGTCAGTGTGGGCTTGGTGTTCACCATCAACTTGGACTGCGTGTTCAGAAAATTAGAGTTTGGGACTGCGTGTTCTACTCTTAGTCAGTGTGGGCTGTGTGTTTAGAAAATCAGAGTTTGGGACTGTGTGTTCTACTTTTAATCAGTGGGCCGTGTGTTCACCATCAACTTGGACTGCGTGTTCTACTCTCAATCAGTGTGGGCTGTGTGTTCACCATTGATTTGGACTGTGTGTTCAGAAAATCAGAGTTTGGGACTGTGTGTTCTACTCTTAGCCAGTGTGTGCTGTGTGTTCACCTTCAAATTCGGGCTGTGTGTTCGAAAAATCAGTGCTTGAGCCGTGTGTTCAATTCTTAACTAATGTGTACCGTGCGCTCACAATCAATCGATGAGCTTAGTGTTCAGAAATTCAAGTGTTTAAGCCACATGTTCAGGATGCAAGCAAAGTACTATGTTATAAGCTAAACTGTGTGTTCAAGCATGGCAAAAGTATGAAATGCACGAAAAATACAGAAAATGAAGTAAAATACCTCTCGTGCCTCATAAGAAAGGTGGTGCTCCGGCTCTCGTAGAAGTAGATCTCCGGGTGCCCGATCATTGAAGTCAGTGAAATGACGAAAAATGGCCCGCGAAAGAATGTGTACCGACGGGGCGTACCTCTCGGGGATAAAGGGGCGGACCCTCGGGGGCAGCGTCATGATATCGAAATCATCCCTGGCACCTGGAGGACCTCCACCATGAGGGAAATTACCTGCCATTTCAAAAAAAATCTGCAAAAGGAGCAAAAATAAGCAAAAATGAGCCAAAATTGGAAAAAGTCAACAAAAGTCAACTCTCGGGAAATGGAAAAGTCAACTCCCGAGAAAATCTTCCAAATATTGAGACAAACTTACCTCAAGTGGTGAAAATGAGAAAAGAAGCCCAGAAATCAAAATTTAATCGGTCCAAAGTGCTTAAAATCGAATGTTTTTGCAAAAACAACTTGCGTGGGAGGCTAAAAAACGCGTATAAAGTGCAGATCTGAAGGAAAAAATGGTTTGGGAGGCAAGGGGAGAAGTTTTCGCAGCTGTGGGTGTGGTCTCGGATTGAATAGATGAGGGAATATAAAGAAAATGAGGCGAAAAGACAAAACTGCCCCCTGTTTTGGATAGGTGGCCGGCCAGCCACCTTTTCTGGCTGGCCGGCCATTTGCTTTTTGGTTCCTGGCCGGTGACCTCCCCTAGGGCAACCACCTGGCCGGTGGTGTTCTCCACATGCTCCCCTAGCCCTCTGCAAATTTTGAGGAAGATTGGAGTTCCCGGGACCTGAAAAAGTTCAAGAAAAGTGTATTTTTTGGCGCGAAATTGCTCCGCCGGAACTTCAGCTGCAATTTCTGACATGTGTTTCACCATTACTCATCAAAATCAGAGTGTATCCTTTTTGAGCATGTTGTAACCTCTCCGGGAGGTGAACCAGAGGCTGCGATCGAGTCGCCTTCACCGAAATGCGCATTTCCTTGCTCGTTGTTTCGCAACAAGCGGGCACCCTGATTTATACTCGTTTTGCATTGTTGTGCACATAACTTGCATTCTCATGAGCATTTTGCATTGTCATGCATGTTTTCTTGGTGTACCATACCTCTGTGCTTGAGCATGCGTTGTCACGCACGTTCCTTTCTCGCATTGCGATGCATTCACTCGCCGACACTGCGTGTGTCAAACTTTCGGAATCACAGGAATCACATTGAATATATATTGTTAGCATTTTGTTCTTGTTGAATTTCTTTCTTTTGTAGGCACGATATTGTATGTACGGTTCATTTGAGGCTGGTGCGACCAGACGAATCGCGCAGGTATCGTATCTTCTCCGTGTGAGACGCGATGAGAATTGAATAATTCTCCGCATTCCTAACTGCATGAAATGTAGTTGTTGCTTTGCATTCTTGCTTAAAACTGTTGCATCTATTTGCGAATACTTGATTCATTACAGCTTGCTGCACTTGCATGATCATTAAGTTACATCTGGCTCTGTGCATATCGCTTTGCATTTTGCCCCCTTTGCCTGCGGGCACGCCTGCGGGCATATCTCTGTTCACCTTGTATGATTGTCTAAGTCTTCGGCCTTGTCAAAAATGGGTCGTCTCTGGGCTTTGACATTCACTCCCGTCACTTGTGACTTCCAAGTTCTGTCAAAGAGGGGCAACTGTAGACACCCCATTTTTGACCGACCTTAAGACTCAGACGTCACCGGTTGAGCGCTCGGTGGTGTTGCATATCGTGCTCGTTCAGAAGTCTCAGAGTAGCGGCCGTGAGCCCTGCCTCCGGACTTCCGAACCCTCTTCTATGCCTTGCCTCGGTTTGCGAACCAGACTCGGTTTTCTCTGTTTCTCTTCTTGAGGGGAGGGAGAGGTCTCGTAGACCATCTCTCAGTGGCCGTGGGCTACATTTCGTGGCCGTAGGCCATTTTGCCCATTTCGGAGCCTGGTTCCCAGTTTTCGGAGCCGTCAGGCCGTGTGCCTCGGTTCAGGACCGTCTAACCATCTCTGATTTCTCTGGTTTTTGGCATGCATCTTATTTACTCCCTTTTGAGGGACACTGGGGTCTGAGAGACCCACTTCGTGGCCGAATGCCACTTTCGGTGCTTAACGGCCTATTTTTGGGACCCCGAACTGCGTGTTTTGGTCCCCGAGCATTCGTTTTGCATCGGTTTTTGTTCATTTTTGGCAGGTACCTCTGTTTTATCACCAGGAAGGTCACTAAAGGGTGGGAGGCCAACAATTGTCTCAGCAACCAGTTATGCCTCTCCGGCGCCCTCCGACGCCCGTTTTTCTCACTTCCGGGCCAATGTTGAACACCCTAGGAGCATTTTCTTCAAGCCCAAACCACATATTTGTGTTGTACACACATGGGAGGACCCTAATATCACATGGCCGGCCAGTAACTCAAATTGAACCTTTTGAACTCCTCCTAAAAGTGGCCTATTCTCTCTCCTATTTTAGAGTTACCAATTTCCAACCACAAGGTTGTGTTGAGGAGACATGGGAGGACATCTTTCTCCTATGGCCGGCCAGAAAATCTTCTTGAGCTTTTTGACCCTTGGCCAGCCGGCCATGGGGGGTGGCTGGCCGGCCACCTGAAACAAAAGTAGGTGGCCGGTCATGATCCCCTCAATGTGCACTTTACAGCTGTATAGCTGTTTTCCCCCAAAAATATCTCTATCCGGGGGAGAGCTTTAGGAGGGAAACTTGGTGTCATTTCCCTCCACCTTTTCTCCTCTCCTCTTGCCTTTATAACCAACCTCCAAGACTGGTTTTAGGGTTACAAAAATTTCCCTAAGGGCCTTGCATACATCTCTCTCTATTTCTCTCTCATTTTCTCTCAAAATCCCTAAGTTTCTACCCCTTTTCTTCATCACTACCAAGCACCACCACCGCCACTCCATTCCAGCTGCAAGGAGAGGTTTTTCAGAGGCTTAGAAGCAACATCCCTTGGTCCTAAAGGCAGCAAAGAATAGTTTTCAAGGGTAAGTTCACATTTCCCCTCTTTTAGCTCATTTTTTGCACCATTTTTTCTAGCCTATTTTCTTACTGTTTTGAGCTCCGACCCTAACTGAAACTAGGCCTTTTTTGAGCCATTCTTCATGTTTGTTCAAGGGCTCAACCCTGTTTGAGCCCTCCATTTGGTACTTGCTTCAATACTCCTTGGTATGTCACATTTTTGCATGAAATTTCTAGCCTATGTGTGATCTGTTTTCGAGCATAATGTAAACTTTAAGTGGGCCTATTTTGAGCCCCTCTTCAACATTGAAGAAGGGCTCAACCCTTTTTGAGCCTCCTATCTTGCACTTACTTCATAATCCCTTCAATTTACCGTAAATTTGCATGATTTGTTTGGCCTATATTTAAATTGTTTTGGAGTGTGTCATGAACTGTTAGTAGGCTTATTTTGAGTCCCTCTACAACATTTTAGAAGGGATAACCACTTTTGGGGGCCTCCATGTTGTGCTTACCATTATACCCCTCTTTGCCCCTCATTTTTGCATGCATTTTTAGGCTTATCTAGCTCCTGTTTCCGGCCATGATCAGAACTAAAAATGGCCATATTTTGACCTTATTGGCATGTATCATTAAGGGTCCTTTCTTTTTTGATGAATATTTGGGGTACCTCATGTTATAGCCTCTTGTTATCCTTAATCTTGCATTGCATTTTTAGCATGTTTTCATACTGATTTGAGGCTTTTCATCTACTGTAAATGTTCATATTTTTAGTCCCTCTTCAGTGTTGTAGAAGGGTATTTTTCTATTTGGGCTTTGCATCTACCACTTGTTTCATAGCCTCCTTTGCGGAGCCATTTTTGTATGCCATGCTAGCCCTACTTGTGATTGCTGTTTGACCATGATTTTTACTGTAAAAATTCTTGTCTCGGGACTGCCTTTCTTCTGTATTTTCATGTCATGTACCAATTATGCATGTATGGTATAGCTGTAGGCCATTTTATGCATTGAAATCCATGTTTCGGGATCATTTTATGCATCGGGTATTATTTCGCCATGATTCGGGGCTGTTTTGCCCCCTCGTTTTGCCACTGATTTTTGCATGTTTGCATATCATATTCCATGTCTTCGCCATGTCTCATTAGAGTGGCATTTGAAGGTTCGAGGGTCTGTTTTTGCTTATGCTGCGGGCACGACTTCGAGGTATCTTGTTTTTCATCTGATGGCCTCTTATGTGAGTGTGGCCGAGGTCCACTTATGTTAGTATAAGTCCATATTGCATTGTATATGCCATTGTAGCCTCATTGCATTGCGTATGCCATTTTCTCGGTTTGCGTGCCCGTGTGCACGCACTTCGAGGTATCTTGTTTTTCATCTGATGGCCTCCCATGTGAGTGTGGCTGAGGCTCTCTCATGTTGGTGTAAGCCCATTATTGCATTACGTATGCCATTTCATCCATAGCATTGTGTATGCCCGGTTGTGTATTACCTCGTGCAGCGTGTATGCCATTCCATGACATTGTGTATGTTAGGATTGTATATTAGCTGCATTTCGTGCATATCATGCATATTGCATCGTGTTCGGGATAGGAGTTAGCCCAGGCACGGGAAACGAGGCACGTTTCGTACTCCGAGCGACGGAACGGGTCTCAATTCCCAAGTCATCGACACTTCGGATTATCCATGATGGAGTTAGGTTTTTGTTGTAGCATTCATATGCATTCATCCCATATTGAGTTATGCAATTCGGCTCCTCGGCCATCATGCATCGATATGCGTGATTGGTGGCACGAGGATCGAGACATGCATATATTTATGAAATACATTGCTATGCCCCTTTCTTGCTCTCTATTGCAGCAAAAATGAAGAATCATCAACTTTTCGGAGTCTGGCACGCATTTCGAGGAACCTTGCAAACAGAGGCTAATCGGGGCATCCCAGTGGATTTCCGCGCAAAGCAGCTCAAACATGCATCATTTCATTATCCGGAGCGAAGTCAAGGCAGTCCCTGGCTTGCATGCCAGTTTTACAATTTTTCTTCTTTAATTTGTTAATTAATTAGGAATTTGTATATTATTTGGACTGTATTATTCGGACTGTATTATTCTTTCATTTCGGGACTGTATTATTATTTATTCGGACCCTCTGTGCGAGGGCATAATTATAATAAGTGTGGGTGAGTGTGATGTATGTCTTCCAACCCCACGTCTTTCTTCCCTTTTATTTACCCGTTTATGATGGTTAGATATAGGGCATATTTCAATTAGCATACAGTATGACAGCATGTTTGCATCATTCATCTGTTTTGCACGCACCGGGCTCGGCGCATCATACAAACTGCATTTGTATTTCAATTCCAAATTGAATACGTGTTAGCTGTAGCATTTCATATGCCATGTTTAGAATAGCCGAGCCTGCTATAATTTGCATCTTTGCATGTGTTGCATTAGGCATTTCTGTATATTTAGGATCATGCATGATTTCTAATAAGCTTCTGTTTTGGCTTGGAGTACTCGGTGAGTTTTATGCTTTAGCATCCTTGCATGCGTGTGAGTGACTGCCATGAATAGCATGCTTACCATGAGGCTATATGCTTATGTGATATAACTGCCTTGAATGCCTGTGGGTGGAGGTTGAGTTACTTGAAGTGGAACAATTCATCAAATGTTTGTTTTAAGCCCACTAGATAGTGGCAAAATCATGTTTTCTAAGCCAACCCGAGGGTGGCAAATCCACGTCTTAGCCTACCTGCGGGTAGCACCATCAAACCATTTTCAAACAAACAAACATGAAATGTTTCGTTCCAATTCAGGCGACTCAGTCTATACTTGTATGCTGTGTGCATTACATAGTAACCTAGGCTAATAACCGGAATAAGAACTCACAATGTTTTCAAAATAAGATATCATGGTTAGTAAAGGCCGATCTTTGACCGGACGAGCGGGGGTGCTCACGAAGTGACCTTCCCCAATCGTACCCAAGTTCCCGAGCCGAGGCAACTTTGGTGATGACGGACACGTGGCCTTTGGCACCGAGTCAGGGTTTCCTAAATTTCCCATTTAAAAAACACTTAGGTGGCGACTCTGTATCTGGCGAAGCAGTCCATGTTTGGCACTTCTTTCAAAAAATCTGTTTTCAAAACGATTTGTCGGATTTGGACTCTTTGGTTCAAGATTGAGAACCGTGACATTTGAGTCCTTCGAACTGTAGTGACCCAATATCAAACCAGAACGGGGGGGGGACTTGCACCCCTTCCCCCGGGATGCGTTCGGGGATGTCTACATGTGCGAGTTAAGGCAGAGGAGTATGGAATTAGTTGGCTATATGATAGTGCAATAGCCAAGATGCGAGTGAAATGCAGTTTTGCATAATTAAAAAAGGAATTTCAAAACAGAGGTTTGGTGGATGTGAAAGTAAGAGAAGGTGGAGGAAGATTTGTGTACATGACTTTCAGGTTAGGAGAGGAAATGAAGACTAAAATGCTAGAGATAGGAGAATGGAATGATGATTGGTGTGAGGTGTGTTAATTGGAAAAAAGAGTTAAGAGTGGAAAATGAACGATTACTATGGCTTAATTGCTATGTGTAGGCACCTCATTTTTTACTGTCCTCAAGACTTGGTTGTGCTTGTAGGTACACCCAACAACTAGTTCGATTGCTCGCTGAGTACTCGATTGCCGCGGCAGAACGTCACCGATTCGAGCTTCCCGGACCTTGTATCCTTTCTGCCCCTTTATTTAGACCTTGGCTAGGTCCTTTCATAGTGGACCTTTTGGTGCACTGTCGGCCATGTCCTTGTGCCTGCCGGCCATCAGTGACCCACTGCCGGCCATTGATGATGGCCGGCACCCCCTCTGTCTCAGCAGGTTTTCCTCTAGATCTTTTGAGCCAGCTGGTTTTTTGTTTACTTCCCTCCATACACGTGTATGGAGGGATGGAACCCTTGTAAAGCTTCTTGAAGAAGTTTTAGCTTTGCATTCCTCTATATAAGGAGAGAGCCTCTCTCCTTAAAAGAGGTTCAGCTATTTTGAAGAGAAAAAGCTCTATTTCTCTCTATATTGTTTGTATTTTGTGCTTAGAAGTTGGATTTCCTTGCACTTTTACACTACAACACATAGAGATACACCACCACCATTGGACCAAGCTTCTTGGGAGGTCTTCTTGAGGTTTGAAAACTGTTTTCCACCCCCTAAAGTTGCTGGTTTCGAAGAGGGTCTTCAAGGGTGAGTATTTTCCCCTTTTTTGCACCTTCTTGTACCTCACTTTAGCCCTCCTTGAATATTGATTTGGGCTTTTCTTATAACTGAAAAAAGTCTTGTATTTAAGTGATTTTGAAGTTTGTTTAAGGTCATTTTGCTGCTAGGGGTGTGTAACCCCCTTGCATGCTTTGTTTGGCTTTGTTTTAAGCCATTCCTTGAGGCCTCCGAGCTAGCCTTGGTTTGGCCTTCTTACCATTAAAATCCAGTGGATTTTTAGTGGCAAAGGTGTGGTTTTGAGGTCTTTAATCAGAGGGGGTGGCCCCCTCTCTTTTGGTTCATCTTTGCTTGCATTTTTGGCCTTCCAAAGGACCATCCCTCCATGCATTTTTGAGGCTTGGTTCAGGCCTATTTTTGTGACTTTTAGGACCTGCCTTGGCCCTGTCCATGGTTGGTTTGGTCATATTTTGCATGCATCTAGTATGTGTTGGGTAACTCCATCCATAGCTCATCAAAGTAGCATGTGTGCTTAGCTTGTGTTGAGTCCATTTCAGTTGGTTTTTGGTGATGTTTTACCATGCCATGAATCTATTTTGGGTTGGTTTTTTCACTCCATGCTTACATGATACACTTGTAGTGTAAATCCCCTAAACTAGCTTCATATGCTCCATGCTTTGCCATGTCATGTTAGCTTGTTTGGTTTGTATTTCAGCATGTATTTGGTCATCATTTGGCATGTCATGACCCTATCCATAGTTGGTTTGATCATCCTTTCCATGCTCTATATAGGTGTAGAACAAATCTTGTTTACTAGCCCTTTGTGCATGATGTTTTGACTCATCATACTAGCATATTTTGGCTTTGCTCTAAGATGATTTTATGCTTATTTTGGGCTAGCCTAGGACTTTTTTGGGCTGCCATGGCCATATCACTCGTGCTTTGTATAGCTATAGTGTAAATGCTTAGGCTAGTCTTGGGTTTTGAGGCCCCTACCATGCCATACATGTGATGTTTGCATGCTTTTCCCTCATTCCATATGCTATTTCAGTCCATGAAATGTTGTCATACACTTGCATTTGACATGCCTTGAATGCTTTATAGAGCTTGTGCTTTATGCCTCAAGAATTGACTTTTGTACATGCCATTAAGCCTAAGCCTTTGGCTCATCATTTCAGTGCATTTTGGTTCTTATTATACCATGATGTAACTCTGTTTTATGTTGTCCAAGTCTTGTCACAATTGGTTTCAATAGGTGTAGTGCATTGCCTCTTTAAAGCCTTGCATGCTCCATGTTTTTGGCTTTGTGTTCTAGCCTATGTTGACTAGCTTTGAGCTTAGTTTTGGTCTTGTTTGGACCTGCCCTAGGACTGTTTTAGGTCCCCTCGACCCCTTGGGGTTTGCCTTGTATGGCCATGGCTTAAGTCCCTTTGCTCACTTTGAGCTTTAAGCATCATAATATGCTATGCTTGCATTGTTAATTTGATTTGGCATCACTTTAAATGAGATTTTAGAGCTTATGTCACGCCCCAAATCCGCCCCTAAAAATTTGGGCATGACCCATTCGAAATTGGACACCAAACCTGATAAATATTACCTATGGGGCCTGAACGGAAGCATTTAATATCATAATAGTATAAAATAATATCCATTGAGCTACCACTACTATGCCAGGATCACAGACAGGACATAATGCAGATAAATATACATTGACGTGTGTTTGGAGATAGCTAAATACATATACATATACATCGAGCTTAATAAACACTTAGGGTACAAATTAAAACTTAACAAAACTCCAAAACTTAAACGGTCAACATCTAACAGCTTAGACACTCAAGGCTTGGCAACTGGTAACGGAAGCCACAGGTTAAGGTTGACCTCCAGGATGAGTGCCTCTGAAATATATAAAATAAAGTGAGTCAAGCTCGGTGAATAATTGTACGTAAGTCATGTAATATTCAACTCAAACAATAAAGTATATAATCGCATAAGTATATGTTTAATTACTCAGAATATAACTCAACAATCATGAGTCCAGTTTCTTTAACAAAGCTTTAGTATGTACAGAGGATCCAAAATGTTCATATGCTCAAATAATGTAATAGCCATCATCCCAAAAGATACAAAATAGCCTTTTCGCCCAATCATAATGAGAATGGCTTATCGGCCAGAGATAACAGAATGCATAAAGTGTAAGGGTACGAAATAGCGAAGTAATAAGTTTTAAAACCAACAATACATATCATGCTACATCATAAACGGAGCGGATCGAAAGACAAATATATAAGCGAATACATAAACAGTAGATTAATCCCAAAGTCATCCGAATATCGTCAAACCATAGGATACACAAATCATCTCAATTTCATACGGATACTTGGTTTAAGGACGAACATAGGTCCATTTAAAGTCATACCGATGTTTGCCGTCTTTCAACGTTCTCACTGACTTTTAATCATCACAATTGGTTGTGTAACATGTTCATGTAATACTTACAATAAACAAAACGTTAGTGATAATAATTGTCAATGATAAATAAAATATATAAATCTTCGTACTATTACTCACAATTGCATTGGATGCTTGGTCCGCCTTTGTAGTTGACCCTACACAATTGAATACACATAAAAATCGGGTTACATATAGTTTCTTCCGCTTTTAACTTGTTATTCTCTTTATACTAAAATACATATCAAGTTGCAATTCATATCATTAACTCAACACACTTCTTCATTCATATCTCAATTCATTCATATCTCAATACAAGCCAATATAAGTTGTACCATTTGGCAATTCAACTTATCACCCCTAAATATAATTCAACATCCTTCAAAGTGAAGTCTTAAATCCCATTTCATCATTTCATCCTAAGACTCTTATCATCCTTAACATTAATGATCTTGTTCCTTAATTTTCATCTCACATAATAGCATGATTCACCATGTCCCTAATTGAAGTTCATTCAGAATTTTAAACATAATTTCCAAGTCTCACCAAATTCCAATTAAACTTGTATATATCTAATTCAATACCCTAATTTCATTATTCTACTTTCGATTTGGACCAACTCTTTGGTTATCAACCTTAATCGATCTAGGGTTCCAAGAAAATAGTGAAAATTCAAGAAATAATTAACTTATAACCCAACACTTTATATTCTAATTTTTTCCATTGATTAAACATCTAGGATCCATAATTCATCATTTAAACCCATCAATTGGCCCCTCCATGCCTCAAATCCGAAATTCCCAAATCTTATAAGTTACTCAATATGCTTCAAAATGCAAATTTATACATTAATACAATGGAACTACCACCACTCTAGCTCTTAATGTAAATCTTGAAGGAGATTAGAACCCTTACCTCAAGAATCAACAAAGGAGCAAGCTTGAGACGAAACCTCCGCAAATCCAAGTTCCAATCGGTTAAAAACGTTGCTCTTCTCTTATTCTCCATCCTTGATGCCAAAATCATGGTAGATTGTTGCTCAAACTAGAGGAGATCAAGGTTTTGGGCTAGGGTTTCGAAGGGTTTCAGACCTAGGAGAAGAGGAAATAAGAAAGGGGAAAGAAGATGTGGAAAAATATCTCAAAATCTCGTTTTTAGAGCTGCTGTCCCGTAATTCCTGCTCGAGCGTCCATATTCCCGCTCGAGCGGGCCTGTTCCAGCACAGATTCCCAAAACTTCAAATAGGTGTAACTCTCCCATCCGGACTCCGTTTTAGGTCGTTCTTGTGTTCAAATTGAAGCCCCGGAAATAAGCTTTCCAATGGTTCTAACCTCACATCCAAATTCAAAGTGAGGAAAAAGAAAAGGGAAAATGAATGACGGTTGGTCGCAAACAAATTATTCCAATTAAAGTTTTTAGTCCCATCTTACATTACCATCATCTTATCATCTCGATTAATATCCCAAAATAGGGTAAGAACATTTCAAATACACTAAGAAGAACATCAAAAATGAATCCACATGCTTCATAACCAAACTTACCCAGCGACTCCGCCGAAGCGCTTAACCTTGCGCCGAGCGCAGATCAACAAAGTCGTCCCGCTCGAAAGAACCCTTCGGCGAAAGTGAGAACCACAACTCCCAGAATCTTAGGCCGTCTGAAAAATTGCTGGAAACCCCAAAAGTCCGCTCGAGCGGCCACTCCTCCGCTCGAGCGGAGGAAAGAATTTCTGGGTCGTTACAGCTTACCTCATTGTCATACATCCGTGTTTGTTGCTCCTTAAGGTGCTTAAGAGTTGTCCTCTTTGTGCCTTAATACTTGAGCCACTTGGCATACATGTTTGCCTTGCCATTTCATGCTTTTCATGCCATCAATTCATCACTTTTGGCCACTGATTTGGGCTTAGTTGAGAGTTGCCCACATTAGTTTGAGTCCATCCCTTTGCATGTTGTCGCATGCCTGTCTTGCATATTGTTGTATGCTTGCTCCATCTTTGCATGTTGTCGCATGTTAGCCCCATTACATGTTGTTACATGTTCATGTTGCATTTTGTCATGTTGTCCAAGGTTGTCACCTCACATCATGCCTATGTGCTCATTGCATGTCATTAGCCTTGTTAGGTTGTTCATATTGCATGTTTGCGATGCTTACGTGTTGCATTGTTTGGATTAAGTGTTAATCCGAGCACGAGGAACGAGGGGCATTCATACTCCGAGTGATGGAACGTGTCTCAATTCTCGATCGCCGAAGCTCTTGATGATTCATGATAGAGTTCTAGGCTTTACTTGCTTTATTTGTGCATTCATTTTCATATTGATTTGCACAAGTTAGATCTTTGGCCATCATGCATCAGGATGCGTAATTGATGGTCGTGGATCCAACTAGGCCTTTCCCTTGATGTTTTGAGGCGATATGGGGTGGCATAGTGCATACATGCCCTTGGGAGACCCACTCTTCTCTCTATTTTGTGCTTTGTTGCATCTTGGTGTCACAACACACCAGTGGCCGGCAGTGCCCTGTTGTTGGCCGGTGTAGACGTCCCCGAACGCCCCGGGAGGGTTAAGTCCCGTTCTGTTCATTTGGGCTCACTACAGTTCAAGGACTCGATTGTGACGGTTCTAAATCTTGAACCAAAGAGTCCAAATCCGGCCAAATCGTTTTTGAGAAAATAGATTTTTGAAAGAAGTGTCAAACATAGACTGCTTTGCCAGATACAGAGTCGCCACCTAAATATTTTATTTTGGAAAAATTTAGGAAACCCTGACTCATTTGCCTAAGGCCACGTGTCCGTCATCACCAAAGTTACCTCGGCTCGGGAACTTGGGTACGATTGGGGAAGGTCACTTCGTGAGCACCCCCGCTCGCCTAATCAAAGATCGGCCTCTACTAACCATGATATCAAGTTTTGAAAACATTGTGTGCTCTTATTCCAGTTATTAGCCTAGGATTACTATGTGATGCGCACAACATACAAGTATAGACCAGGTCGCCTGAATTGGAACAAAACATTTCATGTTTGTTTATTTGAAAATGGTTTGATGGTGCTACTCACAAGTAGGCTTAAAATGTAGATTTTGCCACCCTCAGGTGGGCTTTAGAAAACATGGTTTTGCAACTATCTAGTGGGCTTAAGACACACAGTCAATGATTTTGTTCCAATCCAAATAACTTAACCTCCACCCACAGGCATTCAGGCAGTTATATCACATAAGCACATAGCCTCATGGTAAGCATGCTATTCATGGCAGTCACTCACACGCATGCAAGGATGCTAAAGCATAACCACTTACCGAGTACTCCAAGCCAAAACAGAAACTGATTAGAAATCCATGCATGATCCTAAGTATACAGAAATGCCTAATGCAACACATGCAAAATGCAACTATAGCAGGCTCGGCTATTCTAAACATGGCATGTGGAATGCTACAACTAACATGTATTCAAATACAAATGCAGTTAGTATGATGCGCCGAGCCCGGAATTGAAATACAAATGCAGTTAGTATGATGCGCCGAGCCCGGTGCATGCAAGACAGATGAATGAATGCAAACATGCTATCATCCTGTATGCTAATTGAAACATGCCATAATCTAACCCTCATAAGCAGGTAAATGAAAGGGAAGAAAGACATGGGGTTGGAAGACATACATCACACACACGCACACTTATTACAATTATGCCCTCGCGCAGAGGGTCCGAAAGAATATACAATCCCAAAAAAAAGAATACTACAGTCCAAATAATGTACAAATTCCTAATTAATTTACAAATTAACTAAGAAAAATAATAAACCGGCATGCAAGCCAGGGACTGCCTTGATTCCATTCCGGATGCTGAATGATGCATGCCCGGGTTGCCTTTGCGCGGAAATCCATGACGATGCCCCAATTAGCCTCTATTTGCACTTGTTCTTGAAATGCGTGCCGAACTTCAAAAAGTTGTTGATTCTTCATTTTGCTGCAACAGAGAGCAGGAAAGGGGTATAGCAATGTATTTTTACAAATGTATGAACGCCTCGATCCTCGTACCACCAATCACGCATATCGATGCATGATGGCCGAGGAGCCGAGTTGCACAACTCAATATGAGATGAATGTACATGAAAACAAAACAAGACCTAACTCCATCATGGATGATCCGGAGTGTCGGTGACTAGGGAATTGAGACACGTTTCGTCACTCGGAGTACGAAACGTACCTCGTTTCCCGTGCCCGGGCTAACTCCTATCCCGAACATGATGCAATATGCATGATATGCATGAAATGCAACTAAGGTACAACCTAACACGCAAAATGTTATGGAATGGCGTACACGATGCACAAGGTAACATGGCATACACAATGCGCTAACATACATCCTAGCATACACAATGCTATGAAATGAAATGGCATACACAATGCAATATGGACTTACACCAACACAAGTGGACCTCAGCCACACTCACATAGGAGGCCATTAGATGAAAATGAGACAACTCGAAATGCGTGCACACATGCACGCAAACCGAGGACCGACCCTAAGGCACCAAAATGCCACTTTAACAAGACATGGTAAGGCATGGAATATGGCATACAAGCATGCAAATTTCAGAGGCAAAATGAGATGCAAAACAGCCCTGAATCATGGCAAAATGATACCCGATGCATGGAACGAATCCCGAAACATGAAACTTGGCGCATGAAATGGCCTATAGCTATGCAATGCATGCATAATTTGAACATGAAGTGTAAATACAGAAGCAAGGAAGCCCCAAAAAAAGCATGTTTACAGTTCAACACATGGCCAAACAGTGATCACAAATGGGACTAAATTAGCATGCAAAAATGGGGGCCAACAGAGGGGTAATGAAGCAACTCACAAATGATGGCCCCAAACAGGAAAGGGGCCTTCTACAATATTTAAGAGGGGCCAAAAATATGATGTATTACATTTTATGACAAACCCCAAAAACAGATACAAGTATACTCAAAATGCTATGCAAAATAAGGGCACCAAGAGAGCTATAACATGAAGTATAAAAAGGATGTCCCAACCAGCCATAGACACTTAATGAAACATGAAGAGGGGGTCAAAATAGGGCCATTTTCAGTTTGAACCAAGGTCCAAAAATAGAAGCTCAATAGGCTAATAAATCATGCAAAAATGGGGACCAAAGAGGGGGATAATGACAAGTGGCACATGGAGGTCCCAAAAATGGGGACCAAAGAGGCTAATCAATGTTGAAGAAGGGCTCAAAATAAGCCTATCTACAATTTACATCATGCTCCAAAACAGATTAAACATAGGCCAAAAATACTATGCAAGATTATGGCATACAAAGGGGTAATGAAGCAAGTGCAAGATGGGGGTCCCAAACAGGGTAAGACCCTTAATGAAACAGAAAAATGAGCTTAAAAAAATGACATTTCCAGTTATGGCCGGAGCTCAAAACAGAAAGCAAAGAGGGCTAAGAAATGGTACAAAAATGAGCTAGAAAATGGGGAAATGGTCCTTACCCTTGAAGACCAAGCCTTGGCTGCCTCTTGGACTGAAAAATGGTGCCTCCTAGCCTTTGAGAAGAGCTCCAAGCTGCTGGAAATGGAAGTGGTAGTGTAGTGCTAGGTGGTGATGAAGAAAGGGGTGTAGAACTTGATGTTTTGAAGCTTGAAGGGAGAGAGAGAGAGGGGGGATGTATATGCAAGCTCAAGGCAATTTTTTCCAACCTCTAAACCAGACCTGGGAGGCTGGTTATATTGGCCAAAGAGGGGGAGAAAAGGAGGGAAAAATGGAGGGGGGAAACAAGCCAAGTTTCCCCCCAAAAAGTTTCCTCCCTGGATACAGATTTTGGGGGGAAAAAAAAGTATACAGCTGCAATGTACCACCTATAAGGATCAAGGCCGGCCAAGTATTGGAGCTACAGGTGGCCGGCCGGCCACCCCCCATGGCCGGCCGACCAGGGGTCAAAAAGGCCAAGGTGAATTAATGGCCGGCCACCACAAATTGGTGTCCTCCCAGATGCCCTCAACACAGCCCTGTGGTCCAAAATTGGAGGAAGTGAAACAGGAGAGAGAACAAGCCATTTTTCAAAGGGGTTCAAAAGGTTCAGATGGAATTACTGGCCGGCCATGTGATATTTGTGTCCTCCCAGGTGTGTACAACACAAATATGTGGTTTGGAGCTGAAGAAAGTGGCCTTAAGGTGGTCAACATTGGCTTTGAAGTGAGAAAAACGGGCGTCAGAGCGTGATGAAGGAATATAACTGGTGGCTGAAACAATTACTAGCCTCTCACCTTTCTATGACCTTCCTGGTGATGAAACAGAGGTCCCTGCCAAAAATGAACGAAAATCGATGCAAAATGAAGGTTTAGGGGTCGAAACGCGCAGTCCGAGGCCCCGAAAACTGACTGTTAGGCACTGGGAGTGGTGTTCGACCACGAAGTGGGTCTCTCAGACCACAGTGTCCCTCAAAAGGGAGTAAATAAGATGCATGCCAAAAACCGGAGCAAACGGAGGTAGTTAGGCGGTCCCGAACCGAGGCACACGGCCTGACGGCTCCGAAAATCGGAAATCGGGCCCCGAAATGGGCAAAATGGCCTACGACCACGAAACGTAGCCTACGGCCACTGAGAGATGATCTATGAGACCTCTCCCTCCCCTTAGGAAGAGAAAACAGAGAAAACAGAGCCTGGTTTGCAAACCGAGGCAAAGTACAGAAAAGCCCAGAAGTCCGGAGGCAAGGCTCGCAGCCGAGACTCTGAAACCTCTGGACGAGCACAGTATGCAACATCACCAAGCGCTCGATCAGTGACGTCTAAGTCTTAAGGTCGGTCAAAAATGGGGTGTCTACAGTTGCCCCTCTTTGACAGAACTCGGAAGTCATGAGTGACGGGAGTGAATGTCAAAGCCTAGAGACGACCTATTTTTGACAAGGCCGAAGACTTAGACAATCATACAAAATAAACAGAGATATGCCCACAGGCGTGCCCACAGGCAAGGGGGCAGAATGCAAAGCCATATGCATAGAGCCAGATGTAACTCAATGATCATGCAAATGCAGCAAGCTGTAATGAAGCAGGTATTCGCAAATAGATGCAATAGTTTTAAGCAAGAATGCAAAGCAACAACAACATTTCATGCAGTTAAGAATTCGGAGAATTATTCAACTCTCGCCAAGTCTCACACGGAGAAGATACGATATCTGCGCGATTTGTCTGGCCGTGTCAGCTCCAAATGAACCGTACATACAATATCGTGCCTGCAAAAGAGAGAAACTCAACAAGCACAACATGTTTAGCAAGATATATTCAATATGATATCGAAAGTTCAACAAAAGCGGTGTTGGTGGGTGAATGCATCGCAATGCGAGAAAGGAACGTGGGTGACAACACAAGCTTAAGCACAGAGGCATGGTAATATCAAGAAAACGTACATAACAATGCAAGTATGTTCATGAGAATGCAAGTTATGTGCATGATAATGCAGAACGAGCATAAATTAGGGTGCACGTTTGTCACAAAACCCCGAGCAGAGAAACGCGCATTTCGGCGAGGGCGACTCGATCGCGGCCTCCGGTTCACCTCCGGAGGGGTTACAACATGTTTCGAAAAGGATACACTTTGATTTTGATGAGTAATGATGAGACACATGTCAGGAATTAAAGCTGAAGTTCCGGCGGAGCGATTTCGCGACAAAAGGTGCACTTTTCTTGAACTTTTTCAGGTCCCGAGAACTCCAATCTTCCCCAAAATTTGCAGAGAGCTTGGGACCCACCTAAGGATCACCACCGGCCAGTTTTCTTCCCCAGGGGAGGCTGCCGGCCACTTTTCAAAAAGGAGATGGCCGGCCAGCCTGAAAAGGTGGCCGGCCGGCCACTTGTTCAAAACAGTAGACATTTTTGTCTTTTCACCTCATTTTCTTTAAACCCATTCGGCCAAACATTTTGAGCTCACAACTTCAGCTCCGAAATCACCTCCTCTAGCCTCCCAAACCATTTTTCTCTTCAGATCTGAGCTCTATACGCGTTTTCCAACGCCCCACGCAAGTTATTTTCGCAAAAACATTCAGTTTTAAGCACTTTGAATTGATTAAATTTTGATTTCGGGGCTTCTTTTCTCATTTTCGCCACTTGAGGTGAGTTTGCCTCAACATTTGGAAGATTTTCTCGGGAGTTGACTTTTGTTGACTTTTTCATATCCCGAGAGTTGACTTTTGTTGACTTTTTCCAATTTTGGCTCATTTTTGCCCCTTTTTGCTCCTTTTTGCAGATTTTCTGAAATGGCCGGTCATTTTCCTCACGGCGGAGGTCCTTCGGGTGCCGAGGATGATTTTGATGTCATGACTCTGCCTCCGAGGGTTCGACCCTTTATTCCCAAGAGGTACGCCCCGCCAGCACACGTTCTTCCGCAGGCCGTTTTTCGTCACTTCACTGACTTTAATGAGCGAGCACCCGGAGATCTGCTTCTGTGGGAGCCAGAGTATCACCTCTCCCACGAGGCACGAGAGGTATTTATTTCATTTTTTACCTTTTCTGCAACATATTCTGTGTTTTTCATGCACTTCGTGTCTTTGCCATGTTTGTCTGCTCATTTTGAGTAAGCAGCTTATTTAGAATGTTTAGTTCATGACACAGCATCCTGTTTGCATTCTGAACACACAGTTCAATCACTTGAATTTCTGAACACTGGGCCCATAAATTGATTGTGGACGCATGGCACACACCAGTAGGGAATTGAACACACGGCCCAATACTTGAATTCTGAGATGAACACACAGCCCATTCTTTGATGTCGAACACACAGTTCATTGTTGAGGTGAACACATGGCACACACTGATTGAGAGTTGAACACGCAGCCCATATTTTGATGTCAAACACACAGCTCGTCGTTGAGGTGAACACATGGCACACACTGATTGAGAATAGAACACGCAACCCTAACTCGGATTTTCTGAACACACAGCCCAAATTGAAGGTGAACACGCAGCACACTCTAATTGAGAGTAGAACACGCAGCCCAAACTCGGATTTTCTGAACACGCAGCCCAAATTGAAGGTGAACACGCAGCACACACTGATTTAGAGTAGAACACATAGCCCAAACTCGGATTTTCTGAACACACAGCCCATATTGAAGGTGAACACGCAGCACACACTGATTTAGAGTAGAACACACAGCCCAAACTCGGATTTTCTGAACACACAGCCCAAATTGAAGGTGAACACGCAGCACACACTGATTGAGAGTTTGAACACGCAGCCCAAATTGAAGGTGAACACGCAGCACATACTGATTTTGAGTAGAACACACAGTTCGCTTACTTTACTTCGCACGCAGCCTATTTACTTGCACACGGCTTATTCATTTCATTTGCACACAACTCATTCATTTCATTTGCACACAGCTCATTCATTTTATACTGACACATGTATTCATTCTGAATGCAGGTTGGTTCTCGCCTTTGTCTTGAGGATCGTCCACCGCTGCTAGAGATTGGTATGCTGAGCTCCCGGAGGCTATCCGGGATTTAGTTGATTTGGCGGGGTTCGGGTCCTTCTGCGCTGGGTTATCGCGTTGTCCTGCCAGGAGGACACTGATGGCAGCTTTGGTGGAGAGATGGTGGGACACCACCAACTCCTTTCATTTTTTCGCCACTGGGGATTTGACTATGACCCCGCTGGATTTTGCTGTATTGACTGGCGTAGACATAGGAGGTTGGCCCATTCCTTACGACGAGGACATGGGCTAATGGGAGGCCGCTTGGATACATTTACTGGGGGCCCCGCCCGCCTGTTGATAGAGCTTCAGGGAGAGTTCGATACACCTGGTTCTCTTCCCATTTTCGGAGGGAGGGGATGGAGCCCGGGACTCCTGAGGAGGCAGAGCAGTATGCCCGTGGTTTTCTTATGTTCCTCTTCGGGACTACTCTGTTCGCCGATAGAGGGAACACGGTTGGGCTATATCTGTTGAGCGCTCTGGTGGACCTATCACAGGTCAGACAGTATGATTGGGGTGGTGCCGGCTTGGCTACCCTTTACTGCTACATGAGCGCGACCTCCCGCTGGCAGGGAGACTTATTTGGCGGTTATTGGAGAGCCTGGGAGGTACTTTCTGTCCTCTTGATTTACATTTCTGCCCCTCATTACTTGTACATTGCACACACAACGCGCTTTACACTCTGTATTTTGCCCTCAGCACTTTGTATTTACATTCTGCACTGCTTTCCTCAATTATGGGTCTACGTATATTTCCCGACGTTCGCCCCAGAGTTGGTGGTGGCAGGGCCCCTCATGACCCGTACTCCTTTGGTATTCGAGGGCGGACCTACGAGACCACGAGAGACTCTCTTTTATCTCTGGCGATATTTCGACCTTTGTCGCAGACGACGGAGGTATTTCAGAACTCTCATTCCCTTCAGTTTTCATCTTTGATCTATCCCATATATTCCCGATTTCTGATTGGTTTATGCCTTTGGTTATCCATGATTACATGGCGTACTGGCGCCCTTGGGTGATGGTCTCCGTTCGATATCTTTGGAGGATCGGGCACCTCAAAGATCTGAGATCCTATTCGAAGGACAGTTGGTAGAGCATGGTTTACGGGGAACGCTTTGCGTCGGTATGGGGTACACTTCTCGGGACCCTCCGCGGCACCCCGGTCGATATCACTGGCGATAGGCTCTCTTCCCGAGATGTTGCTAGTGCTATGCTGGGCACTGATGCTTTGCCTCATCTTGAGGAGGGGGACTATGCCACTTATCGCCACGTATATCTGATGCCTTCCTTGACGGGAGTGCGCACTCCCTCGATGAGGCCTATTGGTGTGCTGTCTTCGAGCCAGGCTCGGGCTACAGATATTCCTTCCAGCAGCGGGGCCGGTACATCCAGAGGTGGGGGTGGATCGGTCCCCCCGATTCCTCCGACTCTTCATCATCCTGGGTGGCCAGAAATGCTGACCGAGTTAATGAGTTGGCGATTTGGGGCTCCTTACCAGGTCTCGCTGGAGCCTCCCCTTGCTGACCACAGATATGTCAGAGATCCTAATTCGCCACCGGTATGTTTTACAGCTTTGATTTATCAGTCGGATACTTAGACATTCATTCCTTTACTGATAGTTTCGCATTTGTATCTACAGCCTCCTGTTGAGTACGTGGATGAGATGCTTGGAGTGATGGCCGCATTTGAGGGCATGATCCTGCGGAGGGAGGCACAGCTGGCCATTATGGGTGTGCAGGTACTGTTCATCTTTCTTGCATTTATCATATTTCTGATGACACGCTGGTTTTGAACATTCTACTGCATTGATAGGCTGTTTGTGTAGAGCACATCTGACACACACCCCACTCACATACTGTACTTGCATCTGATTTTCATATTTGAACTGATGTATTGAACTCTTCACTTTCAGATGCCTCCTGTATATGCTCCGCCGCGGGCCGGGCCACCCGGGCCTTCTCAGGGAGGTCGATCGTCTGGACCTTTTCGAGGCGCTGGGCCATCTGGGCCCTTTCGAGGAGCTGGGCCATCCAGGCCTTTTCGGGGAGCTGGGCCATCCAGGCCTTTTCGAGGAGCTCGAGGAGGGTCCTCTCGCAGACGCAGGGCACATATTATAGAGGCGGAGCCCGATGAGGATGAGGAGGAGGAGGTCATGAGTCGATCGGAGACATCCTGCCGAGGAGAGGATTCGATCTTGGTTCGGGAGTGGAGGCGAGGTGAGGGATCTGAGGATAATGGCTCGACTCGGATGGTGATGGTGGTGCAGAGGTTGTCTCGCAGAAGAGGATGAGGAGGGCCTCCCATTCCTGCTCCCGAGAGTATTGATGCTGCTGTTCCCTGCTTTATTTTCCTTTTTGCTAGTAGTTTGTAGCACTTTGCATGTTGTTAGGCAGTTTTATTTTCTGTAAAACTTGTACCTTTGTTTGTAAAAGAAAATATGATGGGGTGAAACAGCTTTTTGAAAAAGTGTTGTATTTTTATGCTCTCAGCATCACATTGCATCATTTTGCACAAAAATGGGATTGAATGGAAATGTGCACTGTGTATTTACCGGGTCAGGTAATGAACCGACGCAACAAATCAAACAACTCGACTCATTAAGAAATAACAGAATCTTAGCAAGTTTACAACTCGATAAGCAAAATACAACAATGTTAACGACTCGATAAACAAGACTTAACAAAATTACGTAAACAAAAAGTAACAACTCAAAATACAAAATGCGACAGCTCAACAAAACTTACAACTCAATAAACAAAACGACCACTCGATAAGCAAAAATTACAACTTGATAAACAAAACAAAGCATACTTCGGACGATCTGGGCAACGGAACGCATCTGAAACAGAGGGAAATAGAGGCCTTCGATACACCCGATGCTTGGAAATGCCTGGAACTTTCCTCTGGAAGGCAAAACAAGACCAAAGGCATACATTGGTGCATGGCCGGGCACTTTTTGGAGCCAGCCGGCCAGTTTTTTGTATTTGAGGGGAGAAATGTGGCCGGCCAGCTAGAAAAGGTGGCCGGCCGGCCACTTATTTCAGCAGCCGTCAAATTTTTGACACGTGTCCCCTGAATAGTGTCCCATCCTCTATAAAAGCTCTAACTTCGGGACTCATTCATTTCATCACTGCTTTGCATAAAAAATGGAGGCATTTCTCATAGAAAATCTCATATCTTGGATCTCTTCTCTAGATGGCTCGGAAAAGTTGAATTTCCGAGGTTTCAGCTTGAATGCACTATTCCCACTGAGTTGGACTCTGCTGCACCTTCTTTTCCTCCATGCCGCGGCGAGGTTTTGGAACATAGTGACGCACATCTTTAGCTTCGGCGGCCAAGAGGTATGTCCTACTTTTGAAGATTTTCAGGTTTTGCTGGAGTCTGAACGTTCGGAAGAGATCTTGCCTCAGTTTTCGCTTTGGCCATGCCCAAGCTTTAGGGCGAATGTGTGGGCTTTCCGTGCACAACGTTTGGTCTCTGATCTGTAATGGGGAACTGGACATCCTCGGCCTGATTCATCATTTTTCCGGCGTCGGTGACCGCAGTGACCATCACTGGCAAGGGTTCCGACAACATGCCCTTTGCTTGTGTCTGCTATCTCACTTTCTGCTCGCCTCGGGCTTTGGTGGACCTAGCCTTCGTCTGATTGAAGTTGCTCAAGGCTTGAAGGAAGGAAAGAGCTGTATTGCTATGGTGCTGGCCGAAACGCTGATGGGTTTGGATGCTTTCCACCGCCGGGAGACGACCAGATTTTCGGGGGGTCCACTACTGCTACAGGTAAGGTTTCCCACCCAACCTCACATATGTATTTGCTCACATCACTCGGCCCTTAGGCTCGGTTTTTCTCACAAAACCCTTTTCTTACTTTTCTCTCATCGCACATCTCTCTATTCTTTATACTCTCATTTTTCATCCCTCCCCAGGTATGGTTGATGGATAAATTGCAGGTTGTGGACTCTTGTCCGGCCTACTCAGCCCGCGGCTACTTCTTTCGACAACGTCTAGTCGATGCTCTTGATGAGAGATGGTGGTTTGACTGGATGTGCAACTTGTCTGCAGATCGCATTGCTTGGCGCTGCCCTTGGCTCAATCTCCCAGCAATGGGTTATAGCATGTCCCGGCTGATCGGGATTGATTGATTAGTCGACCTTTGTGTATTCTACTTTCCGTTCGGTTCTGTGTCGATTCGGTCATGATCAGACTTGCCCACGAGAGATTGAGTATCCATTGCTTTCGGTCAGGCGCTAACTTGCCCGATATGCCACGGCATGGAGGACTAGAGAACTCCTGGCCCCCGCCCCTACTTTCAACTACACTTTGTCTGACGAGTCCTGGGATTGGCACAATGAGGAAGCACAGACCGGGCCCAGCTTGGCATCAGAGGCTTCGACTAGCTCTGGGAGGGGGCGTAGGGACACCTGACTTGACTATGCCCCAGATTTATTGCTTTATTAGTACTTTCAAGTTTTCATTATGAGTGTAATAAAAAGCAACTTCAATTGTATGCAAGAACAGGAGAACTCCGTTTTGAAATCAATGAAATTGAAGGTTGTGGTACTGAAAATTTTCCGCTTTGGTCCAAAAATGGTCTTAGTTGTGAAAAGATTAATTTGAACAAAGTCAACTTTTATTAAAACTTTTCAAAACTATTTTCGATATGGATCAGAACTGGACACGCCTGAGATCTGTCACTGAGATGTACAACCCTGGATCATAGCAACCGAAAAGTTGCCCCTAGTCTGAATGGTGCCACAGCACCTCCTGGCAACGGAAAGTTGCCCCTAGTCTGAATAGCACTGCACCGGAGATTACGATGAATGCTGATGGACAAAGATGACTGAGATGATCACTATGGACAAAGTTGATTGGGGAAAATGTTTATGGCTGAACTTCAGGATGAAGTTGCCTACATATCCCAAGGATGGGAATCAAGCCTTACGTAGTTCAGGCTTAGGTTCGCTCGGGTATTTTCACTCTCCTTTTGCGCTCTAACTTTTGCCAAGGCCGCCCTTTGCGGGTTTTCAACCTTGCGAGCTCAGTTTTTATATTTTCAAATTTTCTATGCTCTGAGTTTTGCCTAGGTCGCCCTTGCGGGTTTTTGGCCTAGCGAGCCTCTCATGGGTAATATTTCTTCAACTTGTCCATGTTGATCGGTTGGGAAAACTCTAAGCCATCTTGATCCATCAGAACCACAGCTCCACCTGACCAGATTGACTTGATGATGTAAGGACCAGTCCAATTGGGTCTGAACTTGCCCCTTGGGTCGTGGATGGGAGCTCGGTTGTCCTTGAGTACCAAATCTCCTTCCTTTAAATTCCTGGACTTAACCTTCTTGTTGAAAGCCCGGGCGATTCTGCGTTGATAACCTTGGACATGGTACAGCGCTTTCAGTCTTCTTTCATCAAAAAGCATGAGTTCCTCAAATCTGCTCTGTTGCCAATCTGCCTCGGCTATTTGACACTCGGCCAATACTCGTAATGACGGAACCTCAATCTCAATAGGTAGAACGGCCTCCATCCCATAAACCAATGAGTACGGAGTCGCCCCAGTAGAAGTTCTGATTGAAGTCCGGTAGCCCCACAGAGCAAACGGCAAATTATCGGCCGATCGGTAGGTTTCCACCATCTTCTGCAATATGCGCTTGATATTCTTGTTGGCGGCCTCAACCGCTCCATTGGTTTGCGGCCGATTGGTAGATGACTTATGAAAAGTCACGTTGTATTTTTCTAACAAGTCTATCACTTCCTTCTTGAAGTGGGAACCGTTATCTGAAACTATCTCATTTGGGACCCCGTAGCGACAGATGATGTTGTTTCTGATGAACTTCGCAACGTGTGAAGCCTTCAACACCGCATAAGATTGGGCCTCGACCCACTTTGTAAAATAATCTATCGCAACCAGGATGAACTCATGCCCATTCGACCCCTTTGGCGTGACAGCCCCCATCACATCAATTCCCCAGACTGAAAATGGCCATGGCGAAGTCATATTGTACAGCTTCGACGGCGGGATGTTCATGCGATTTGCATGGATCTGAAATTTGTGGCATCGTCGAACAAAACCGATACAATCCTCCTCCATGGTGGACCAGTAATACCCCTGTCTGAGGATCTTCCTTGCCAGCATTACCCCATTCATATGTGCTCCACATTCTCCTCCATGGATGGCTTCCATTAGACGTTTTGACTCCTCTGCATTAACACACAGTTTATGCATTCCCAGATGACCTCTTCTATACAACTTACCCCCACAGATGATGAACTGAACGGGCAATCTTCTTATTGCCCTTTTGTCTTTGGCGTTTACCCCTGGTGGATATGCTTTCTTTTCTAAGAAATTCCAAATGTCGTAGTACCAGGGGTTTTCGTCCTGAACTTCATTTATAGCAGCAATCGACTCATAGGCTGGTGCAAGCTTCTGGTCAATGATGACTGGACGCATCCGAACTCCACACGGGATGTCTATCATGGAAGATAGAGTTGCTAAAGAATCTGCGAACCTGTTGTTCTCTCTTAGTAGATGAGTAAAACTTAGCCTCTCAAACCAAGGAATTAACAAATCCAAGGTCTGGTGATACATCATCATCTTTTCCTCTTTTACTTTCCAGTCTCCTTTTGCTTGAGACACAACAAGGTTCGAGTCCCCAATGACGTCCAATCGTCTTGCCCCTAGTTCTAGGGCTGCTTCTAGGCCAGCAACGCACGCCTCATAGTCTGCTTCGTTGTTCGAGACTTTGAATCAGAGTTTGAAGGCTAGAGGAATACGGGAATTGTCGGGTGCTATCAGCAACACTCCTATCCCATACCCGTACTGATTTGATGCTCCGTCGAAGTACATCGTCCAAGTTTCGTCGTCGATATGCAAAATTGCTTCATCTGGGAACAAGTATTCAACTGCTTCATCCCCCTCAACCGGATGGTCGGCAAGGAACTCTACTACTGCTCTTCCTTTGACTGACTTGCATGTGACATACTTCAAATCAAATTCGGAGAGCAACAGCAACCAACGAGATAGCCTACCCGTAAGTGCTGGTTTCTCGAAAAGATATTTGATGGGATCGAGACGTGAAACCAACATTACGGAGTGAGCTAACAAGTAGTGCCGCAGCTTCCTGGTAGCCCATACCAAAGCTAAGCAAGCCTTCTCCAGCGGTGTGTACCGAGTCTCATACTCTAGCATCTTCTTGCTCAGATAGTAGATGGCTCTCTCCACCTGTCTTGACTCTTGTGCAAGCATCTGACCCATCATGGTCTCGATCCGATAGGTACAAAATCAACGGTTTCCCCGGTTCTGGTGGTGATAAAACGGGCGGGTTCTGTAGATATTCTTTAATCTGTTCAAATGCGGCTTGACATCGGCCGTCCCATTGGAACTTCTTGCCTTTCTTCAGGAGACCAAAAAGTGGTTCACAAGTCAAGGTTAATTTTGAGATAAACCGTCTTATGAATTGCACTTTACCCAGAAAGCCTCGCACCTCCTTTTCAGTCCTTGTTGGGGGCACTTCTAGGATGGCCTTGATTTTGGAAGGGTCGACTTCGATGCCTCTTTGCGTAATCAGAAACCCCAGCATTTTTCCCGCTGTAACACCGAATGTACACTTTTGAGGGTTCAGCCGCAACTGGAATTCCCTGATCCTTTGAAAGAACTTTTGCAAGGCGGTGTAGTGGCCCTCTCTATTTTTGGACTTGACAATCATGTCGTCCACGTACACCTCAACCTCATTGTGGATCATATCATGTAATATTGTGGTCGCGGCTCGTTGATAAGTAGCTCCAGCATTCTTCAACCCAAACGGCATGACTCTATAGCAGTATGTCCCCCATGGGGTGGTGAATGAAGTCTTTTCCCGGTCTTCTGGTGCCATTACTATCTGGTTGTAGCCTGAGAAGCCATCCATAAATGAAAGCAATGTGTGCCCTACTGTGAAATCCACCAACTCATCAATATGCGGTAAGGGAAAGTTGTCCTTCGGACTAGCCCTGTTCAAATCCCTGAAGTCCACGCATACTCGAATCCTGCCATCCTTCTTCGGTACCGAAACGATGTTGGCCAACCAAGTCGGGTATTCGGATACCAGCAGGAGGCCTGCATCGATTTGCTTTGTGACCTCTTCCTTAATCTTGAGAGCCCAGTCCGGGCGGATCCTCCTGAGTTTTTGCTTGACAGGTCGGGCCTCGGGGTCAAGGGGGATCCGATGCTGTACAATCTCAAGATCGATTCCAGGCATGTCTTCGTAGGACCACGCGAAAACATCTTTGAAATCTTTTAATAAAGCGACTAAGCGCTCACGTTCCTCCGAAGACAACGTGGACCCGATCTGGACCAGCCGCGGGTCCTCCTCAGTACCAATGTTCACGGTAGTGATTTCATCCACTAGGGGTTTAACAAATCTTTCCTGCTCCTGCTCAATTAATCGTTGCAAAACCGGAGGAACTTCATCCTCGTCGTTTTCAAAATTTTGAAAGTCCGAATTAATGCAATAAATTAAGGGCACAGAAAAATACTCAGAAACCACAGTTGCCTGATTCTCATTAGGCACATCCAAATCGTCCGATTCATTTACAGCAGACTCAAATGAAAAGGAAAAAGACGACCTAGACAGGACTGTGGCATCCGGGTTATCATCCCCAGGATCACCTGACTCAAACTCAGTCGAGCTGGAATCTGATTCCGACTCACAAGACTCGGTGGAATCAAATTCCGGCTCACTACCTGACCCGGCGCCGCTGGACAAAAATCCCTCCTCGTATTGCCAAGTGAGAGAGGGTGCGATAGATGCATCCAAGATAGCTGCTGGTAGGCCCACGGCCGTTTCATCCCCAATCATGGAAACCTTGAAGTTATCCCCCAAGAACTTATGGTCGATCGAAGGATCTGAGAGTAGACATGCCAGTGCTACCCCCATTTCAAATTCAGCGCCCTCGGAGTCCACTGCCTTACACTGCTCAACCTGAGCTGATGGGTCTGTCTGCTCTGTGGCAACATCATCCCCGGGTAGTTGCAGGTCGAAGAAGATCTCGAAACCTGGCACGCGCTTCTTTTCCGCATTCAGCCACGGCTCTAGGAAGCCGCAAAACGGAAAGTCCTCCCCCTCCCGGACAAAGCGTCCGTTCAGGGTACCCTGAATGGGCCTATGCATCAATTCAAAAGACTTCCCAGCCTGCTTTGCTCTGGCTCTTCCGGCCATTTCCTTTCCCTTCCTTACCCAGTCCTCTTTGGTGGGCAGATAACCCAAGCCAAAGGTATGAGGGTTGTATGGCACCTCGGCCAATGCTGCGACGCCTTTCCTGCCACTCCTTCCTAATCCCATCCTGGGGATGTGTTGTAGCTTGTTCATGAGGTAGACGGATTAAGCACTGACGTACACACCTTCATTCACAGCCATAATGTTTTATACAACCCGGGCCTCAGCCAGAGTAAACCCTGATATAAACACGTCCTCCATGCCGTGCTCGATTTCTAGGACTGGTGTAGATACCTCCGGAGGGGGATGGATCGATGAATTCCCAAACACAATGGCTACTCCCTTTCCATAGGGGTATTTCACTATCTGATGCAGAGTGGACGAGACGGCCTTCACCTGGTGCAACCACGGTCGCCCCAAAAGCAGATTGAAAGTTGCGGGAACCTCCAAGACATGGAAATCTATCTCGTGTTGTCCAGGTCCAACCTTTGTCTGAATCTTGACAGTCCCCATCACCTCTCTGCTGGTGTTGTCATAGGCTCTGATCACTTGAGTAGTCGGCACGAAGTCCGCGGGCTTCAACCCAATTGCATATGCTGTTCTGGCTGGGCAGACGTTGATAGCGGATCCGGTATCAACAAGTACCACCGGTATCCATTTGTCCCTACACTCCACGGAGATGTAAAGGGGTTTGTTGTGGCTTGTACCCTCAGGCGGCAGTTCTTTGTCTGAAAAGGTTAATGTCGGGGAACCTCCTCCCGGAAAAACCAACCCAACCAGCTATTCTGGTGTAATGTCTACAGAGAGTTTGGCTTTGTCCATAGCAGATAGGACAGCCTGTCTGTGCACCCGTGATGCCATAAGCAGTCCCCAGATGGAGATGTCTGCTTGTATCTTCTTTAATTGCTTGAGCACAGCTTCTTCTTCAATTTGTTTCTCCCTCTGTTTCTCAGCTTCCTTGTCCTTCCCAGATGCCTCGGGTTGGTCTAGGTGCGGGGGCTTGAAGTACCGCCCACTTCTTGTCATGTGATCAACCTCATCGAGGTACCAGGTGCTGTCTAGTTGGTCGCCTGCCCAGTCCTCGTCTGTGTGGGCAAGACACAAATCGTCATCTTCCCACCACATCCCGTTAGCATCCAAAAGACACCTATTTGGTTTCGGCGTGATTGTACTCTCAGCACTTTCAGCCCATATGCTCACAGTATTTTCTGTTCTTGTGCCCACAGCACTTCCGGCCCCTTCATGGGCTTTTGCCTTTCTGATTCTCTCGGAATCCCAAAACTTCTCTTGTTCTAACTGCGTCACAGCGGTTTGTTGTTCCGTTTTCTCTACATCCACAATGCTTAAGTCCCGAGCGAAATTCTTTGTACCGGCGCTCTCCGGCAATGTCTTCTGACTCTCGACCCTTCCGGCCACAGTTGGTACCCTTGCCCCTGCCGGGCTCTGTTCTGGTTGAAATTCCACAACGTCTGGTTGATCATCTAACCATCCGGTAACTCCCGCCGACTCCTCATATTCAAACCAGTTGATCGCAGCATCCCCTGATTCTTGATCATTGAAAAACTGTAGGTTGGCAAAGTCCTCTTCCACAGTCGTCAGATCATCCGTTCCTTGCTCAAATACATCCCCTCAGATTACACACAGTTCTGCCTTCTTTGACAATTCTATACCCGAGCCAATCTGGCCTGCTGGTAGAATATACTCGCTCGGATCATAGGCTTCCCTGGTGGAACTCTCAAACTGTTCAACCCCAGACGCAACAACTCCACTTTGTTCTGAACTCTGTCCTGCCCTATCTTCGATGGTCGCCACCATTGGCTCTGGTTGGGTTGTAGAGATGTCCAACATGCACAAAGAGTCGGTGCAGTCGGGGAGGAGCACCTCCGGCTTAGGTAGGTGGGATGGGGTGATGTAGATACTAGGATCGTAAGATACGACCCCAGTCTGGATGAAGTTGATTCTGTTGGGAGGGGGAGTTTGGTTATATGGTGGGAGAGGGTTTGTTGTGACGTTGGGTTTGTCAGGAGGCGCGATCACTTGTTTGTCAATAAGATCCTGGATCTCGTGACGCAGTCTAAAGCAACGGTCGGTGTCGTGACCGTGCTGTTGGTGATACGCGCAGTATCTGGCTGGGTCATGAGAGGGATGGAGTGGATTTGGTAGTGGCCTCGGCTCTAGGGGTGTCAAGTGCTTTTTCCTAATTAGAACCCCCAGAGCTTTGGACAGGGGCATGTATAGTGGAGTGAAGGTTCTTTGGCCCCTGGGTTGGTATTTAGTGGTCTGTGTATTGCTTCCGGATGCACCGGAGAAAGGGGTGGCTGCCATGGGTTTTGGAATGGAAGAGGGAATGGTGGCAACCATGCTCACCTCTGAAGTTCTTGCAGCTGCAGCGCCACTCGGGCCTGCATTGTTGTTAGGTTAAAAGTCCTCCTGGGATGTTCCCGATCTTGGTCAATCAGACCCTATTTTATCGCATCTTCGATCTGCACCCCCATCTCGTGTAGATCTGAAAAGGTGGGGAAGGGGAGCACGATCATCTTTTGCATCAGTTTTGGTTGGAGATTGCGCACAATCATCCTGATTTGGTCTTTATCGGTGGGCCGTAGAGTCATCATCGAGGCCTTTGCCCTCCACCGAGTCACAAAATCTAAGAAGCTCTCTTTGGGCTCCTGCCTTGTTGTTACGAGATCACGGGTTGTAATCTCGATCTGGGTATTGTACGAGTACTGTGCAACAAAGGTTTCAGCCATTTCATCCCAACTCCTCTTGACATCATCCTCCAGCTTTGCATACCAGATGGCGGCTACACCCGACAGGGTCCGGCCGAATAAAGAGAGCTTCTGGGGTCTGGTGAGGCCCATTGGCCGTAGTATATCAGAGAATAGTCGGAGGTGGACCATGGGGTCCCCGGATCCATCGAAGCGATCGATCTGGGGCATTTTAAATCTGTCTAGCAATGTCACAGCCACATCGGTATATCCGTCCTCGATATCCGGAATAGCCTTCACCCCTTGGGATTTCTTAAAAAGCTTCTCGAGCTTGCTCAGTTTCAGAGCTGTATGGTCTATCTCGAACTCGAAGGGAGAGTCCGGGTGGTTCGGTGTATGGGTCTTGGACAGTTGAGGCAGAAGCAGGGGCAGAGTTGGCCCCGTTGGAGGGCCCGTGTCCTCCTGAATATTTGGTAGGGTGTTTTAGGGATTTGGTAGGTCATTTGGGCAGCTGGTGTCTGCTCGGGTAGCGGGATCCTTGGTGGAGGAGGGACTGAATGTGAGGCTGACGCTGCATTCTGCTGTTGCAGCCTAGTAATGAGCTCGGCCTGTTGGGACATGACTGTGGCTTGTTGTTTGGAGAACTCCGCCTGGCGGACAGCGTCCTCCTGCATTTGCCTCACGCTCTCCTGCATTTGGCGCATCATTTCCTCTATTCCGGCCATACTCTGTTGGTCCTGCTGACTGACCGGTATGTGTATTTCTATAGCGGAAACCGAAACCTCAACCTAACTGCTCACTGCTATGGTAGACCACTTCCCTGATGACCTCTGCTCAGACACACTGCGCTTTCTTGACCTCCTCTTAACAACCGGGGGTAGAGAATGGAACACTGGATGTCCGTCAACCAGATCCTCAGATCGATTGAGCCGACGACCTCTTGTCCAAAGTGCTTGGGGAATATTTATTGGTTCGGAAGCAATTGTGCTAAAAACCCTGCCCTAGCAAAAAGATAAATAAAGCGAAAAGGAAATAAATAACCAGATAAACGGGCAACATAACAGCTTAAAATAAATACACAACACACAGTCGGGCAGAACAACACACAGTTGATAAGCTGAATACACTGTCCTCAAACACTGATCAATATCCCTGAATTACTGTCTCCAAAACTGAATCCTGATACCCGCAGATAACTGATTCTCAAATAACTGACTGATGCCCGCAGGCGTGATGTCCAAACTCATAAACTGATGCCCGCGGGCCTAATGCCCAAAACTCATAAACTGATACATGCATTCCCTGTAGAGACACATTCTAACAAGCACATAACAGATAAGTGAGAGCCAAAACACCCCTATGTTGGGGTTGGGTTTCCCTGTCCTATTTTGTCAGGAACTAGGGTTTTAGTACGCACACAGCGGTTTCAAACAACCTATATTGGGTAAGCAACCTGTTCTAGTTTGGAATGCTCACTATGGATCCGAATATGCACTAGGTCGAATGGTCAAAAAGGGTGCCTCGGTAAAACCGGGGTTTGTGTTCCCATACTGGCAGAGCCCACAACCGGTCAGCCTTATGGACATGCCTTGACAAGACAAGCCTCCGGCAAATTGTTCAGGAATAGCAGATGGCAAACACGGTGTCCTAGGCGCACCAATGCAAATGCAATGCAAAGAAACACACAAGTGTAAACGAAACAAGATATCATGAGTTCGAGTCAAGTTCTCTAACTCCCCAGCAGAGTCGCCAAAAACTGTAGATGTCCCCAAACGCCCCGGGAGGGTTAAGTCCCGTTCTGTTCATTTGGGCTCACTACAGTTCAAGGACTCGATTGTCACGGTTCTAAATCTTGAACCAAAGAGTCCGAATCCGGCCAAATCGTTTTTGAGAAAACAGATTTTTGAAAGAAGTGCCAAACATGGACTACTTTGCCAGATACAGATTCGCCACCTAAATATTTTATTTTGGGGAAATTTAGGAAACCCTGACTCGTTTGCCTAAGGCCACGTGTCCGTCATCACCAAAGTTGCCTCGGCTCGGGAACTTGGGTACGATTGGGGAAGGTTACTTCGTGAGCACCCCCGCTCGCCCGATCAAAGATCGGCCTCTAGTAACCATGATATCAAGTTTTGAAAACATTGTGTGCTCTTATTTCGGTTATTAGCCTAGGATTACTACATGATGCGCACAGCATACAAGTATAGACCAGGTCGCCTGAATTGGAACAAAACATTTCATGTTTGTTTATTTGAAAATGGTTTGATGGTGCTACTCGCAAGTAGGCTTAAAATGCAGATTTTGCCACCCTCAGGTGGGCTTTAGAAAACATGGTTTTGCTACTATCTAGTGGGCTTAAGACACACAGTCAATGATTTTGTTCCAATCCAAATAACTCAACCTCCACCCACAGGCATTCAGGCAGTTATATCACATAAGCACATAGCCTCATGGTAAGCATGCTATTCATGGCAGTCACTCACACTTATGCAAGGATGCTAAAGCATAACCACTTACCGAGTACTCCAAGCTAAAACAGAAACTGATTAGAAATCCATGCATGATCCTAAGTATGCAGAAATGCCTAATGCAACACATGCAAAATGCAACTATAGCAGGCTCGGCTATTCTAAACATGGCATATAAAATGCTACAACTAACATGTATTCAACTCGGAATTGAAATACAAATGCAGTTAGTATGATGCGCCGAGCCCGGTGCATGCAAGACAGATGAATGAATGCAAACATGCTATCATACTGTATGCTAATTGAAACATGCCCTAATCTAACCATCATATGCAGGTAAATAAAAGGGAAGAAAGACATGGGGTTGGAAGACATACATCACACACACGCACACTTATTACAATTATGCCCTCGCGCAGAGGGTCCGAAAGAATATACAATCCCAAAAAAAAGAATACTACAGTCCAAATAATGTACAAATTCCTAATTAATTTACAAATTAACTAAGAAAAATAATAAACCGGCATGCAAGCCAGGGACTGCCTTGATTCCATTCCGGATGCTGAATGATGCATGCCCGGGTTGCCATTGCGCGGAAATCCATGACGATGCCCCCAATTAGCCTCTGTTTGCACCTGTTCTTGAAATGCGTGCCAAACTTTGAAAAGTTGCTGATTCTTCATTTTGCTGCAACAGAGAGCAGGAAAGGGGCATAGCAATGTATTTTCACAAATGTATATACGTCTCGATCCTCGTGCCACCAATCACGCATATCGATGCGTGATGGCCGAGGAGCCGAGTTGCAAAACTCAATATGAGAAGAATGTACATGAAAACAAAACAAGACCTAACTCCATCATGGATGATCCAGAGTGTCGGTGACTAGGGAATTGAGACACGTTCCGTCACTCGGAGTACGAAACGTACCGTGTTTCCCGTGCCCGGGCTAACTCCTATCCCGAACATGATGCAATATGCATGATATGCATGAAATGCAACTAAGGTACAACCTAACACGCAAAATGTTATGGAATGGCGTACACGATGCATAAGGTAACATGGCATACACAATGCGCTAACATACATCCTAGCATACACAATGTTATGAAATGAAATGGCATACACAATGCAATATGGACTTACACCAACACAAGTGGACCTCAGCCACACTCACATAGGAGGCCATTAGATGAAAATGAGACAACTCGAAATGCGTGCACACATGCACGCAAACCGAGGACTGACCCTAGGGCACCAAAATGCCACTTTAACAAGACATGGCAAGGCATGGAATATGGCATACAAGCATGAAAATTTCAGAGGCAAAATGAGATGCAAAACAGCCCCGAATCATGGCAAAATGATACCCGATGCATGGAACGAATCCTGAAACATGAAACTTGGCGCATGAAATGGCCTATAGCTATGCAATGCATGCATAATTTGAACATGAAGTGTAAAGATAGAAGAAAGGAAGAACCAAAAAAAGAATTTTTACAGTTCAACACATGGCCAAACAGTGATCACAAATGGGACTAAATTAGCATGCACAAATGGGGGCCAAGAGAGGGGTAATGAAGGAACTCACAAATGCTGGCTCCAAACAGGAAAGGGGCCTTCTACAATATTGAAGAGGGGACAAAAATATGATGTATTACAGTTTATGAAAAACCCCAAAAACAGATACAAGTATGCTCAAAATGCTATGCAAAATAAGGGCACCATGAGAGCTATAACATGAAGTATAAAAAGGATGTCCCAAACAGCCATAGACCCTTAATGAAACATGAATAACAGGTCAAAATAGGGCCATTTTCAGTTCAGACCAAGGTCCAAAAACAGAAGCTCAATAGGCTAATAAATCATGCAAAAATGGGGACCAAGGAGGGGGATAATGACAAGTGGCACATGGAGGTCCCAAAAAGTGATGAGCCCTTCTTAAATGTTGAAGAAAGGCTCAAAATAATCCTATCTACAGTTTACATCATACTCCAAAACAGATTAAACATAGGCCAAAAATACTATGCAAGATTATGGCGTACAAAGGGGTAATGAAGCAAGTGCAAGATGGGGGTCCCAAACAGGGTAAGACCCTTAATGAAACAGAAAAATGAGCTTAAAAAAATGACATTTCCAGTTATGGCCGGAGCTCAAAACAGTAAGCAAAGAGGGCTAAGAAATGGTACAAAAATGAGCTAGAAAAGGGGGAAATGGTGCTACCCTTGAAGACCAAGCCTTAGCAGCCTCTTGGACTGAAAAATGGTGCCTCCTAGCCTTTGAGAAGAGCTCCAAGCTGCTGGAAATGGAAGTGGTAGTGTAGTGCTAGGTGGTGATGAAGAAAGGGGTGTAGAACTTGATGTTTTGAAGCTTGAAGGGAGAGAGAGAGAGAGGGGGGGGATGTATATGCAAGCTCAAGGAAATTTTTTCCAACCTCTAAACCAGACCTGGGAGGCTGGTTATATTGGCCAAAGAGGGGGAGAAAAGGAGGGCAAAATGAGGGGGGGAAAACAAGCCAAGTTTCCCCCCAAAAAGTTTCCTCCCTGGATACAGATTTTGGGGGAAAAAAAAGTATACAGCTGCAATGTACCACCTATAAGGATCAAGGCCGCCCAAGTATTGGAGTTGCAGGTGGCCGACCGGCCACCCCCCATGGCCGGCCGGCCAGGGGTCAAAAAGGCCAACGTGAATTAATGGCCGGCCACCACAAATTGGTGTCCTCCCAAATGCCCTCAACACAGCCCTGTGGTCTAAAATTGGAGGAAATGAAACAGGAGAGAGAACAAGCTATTTTTCAAAGTGGTTCAAAAGGTTCAGATGGAATTACTGGCCGGCCATGTGATATTTGCGTCCTCCCAGGTGTGTACAACACAAATATGTGGTTTGGAGCTGAAGAAAATGGCCTTAGGGTGGTCAACATTGGCTTTGAAGTGAGAAAAACGGGCGTCGGAGGGTGATGAAGGAATATAACTGGTTGCTGAAACAATTACTGGCCTCCCACCCTTCTATGACCTTCCTGGTGATGAAACAGAGGTCCCTTCCTAAAATGAACGAAAACCGATGCAAAATGAAGGTTCGGGGTCAGCCTTGATCGAGGCCGAATCGCTGATAGGCAGGGAGTGGTGTTCGACCGAAGTGGGTCTCTCATACCAGTGTCCTCAAAAGGAGTAAATAAGATGCATGCCAAAACCGAGCAAACGGAGGTAGTTAGGGTCCCGAATCGAGGCACGGCCCGTGACCGGAATCGAGCCCCGAAATGGGCAAAATGGCCTACGACCACGAAACGTAGCCTACGACCACTGAGAGATGATCTACGAGACCTCTCCCTCCCCTTAGGAAGAGAAAATAGAGAAAATCAAGCCTAGTTCACAAACCGAGGCAAAGCACAGAAAAGCCCGGAAGTCCGGAGGCAAGGCTCGCAACCGAGACTCTGAAACCTCTGGACAAGCACAGTATGCAACATAACCAAGTGCTCGATCGGTGACGTCTGAGTCTTAAGGTCGGTCAAAAATGGGGTGTCTACTGCCGGCATCTCTCCTTTCATGGGTGGAAGGCCACTGGTGAATTCCCCAACAGTGTTTTGGTAAGTTCCAACAACAAACACTGGAAGACACCCTGCAAACAGAGCCTCTAAAGAGCAACCGGAAGGTGTTTCAAGGCGAAGAACCGAAGCGAGCATGCATACGTTCCTCTTCTTCAAACAGAGCTGGAATGACATTCATTTACTGCTTACTTGTTAGTTAGTAGTTGTGTAATAATTAGTTGTAACTAGTTATTAATTCGGTTTTGTAATAATTAATTAGCTCGTGAGTTAGTTAATTAGGCGGCTTGTATTATTTATTCGGACCCTCCAAGCGAGGGCACAATTGTAATAAGTGTGCATGTGTGTGATGTATGTCTTCCAACCCCACGTCTTTCTTCCTTTTATTTACCAGCTTATGATGGTCAGCTAGGGCATGTTTCAATTAGCATACTTATGCTTGCATGTTTGCATTCATTCATCTGTCGTGCATGCACCGGGCTCGGCGCATCATACTAACTGCATTGTATTTCAATTCCAAAGTTGAATACGTGTTAGCTGTAGCATCATCATATGCCATCTTAAAATAGCCGAGCCTATTGTAGTTGCATTTTTACATGTGTTGCATTAGGCATTTCTGTATAGTTAGGATCATGCATGGATTTCTAACATAGCTTCTGTTTTGGCTTGGGAGTACTTGGTAAGTATTTATGCTTTAGCATCCTTGCATGTGTGTGAGTGACTGCTATGATAGCATGCTTACCATGAGGCTACCTGCTTATGTGATATGACTGCCTGAATGCCTATGGATAAAGGTTGGGTTATTTGGATTGGAACAATTCATCAATTGTGAGTTTTAAGCCCACTTGAGAGTGGCAAATCATCATGTTTTCTAAGCCCACCTGAGGGTGGCAAATCCACGTTTTAGCCCACTTGCGAGTAACAAAACCATTTTTCGAAACAAACATGAAATGTTTTGTTCCAATTCAGGCGATCCGGTCTATATTTGTATGCTATGCGCATCACATAGTAATTCTAGGCTAATAACCGGAATAAGAACGCATAATGTTTTCAAAACTCGATATCATGGTTAGTAGAGGCCGATCTTTGATCGGGCGAGCGGGGGTGCTCACGAAGTGACCTTCCCCAATCGTACCCAAGTTCCTGAGCCGAGGCAACTTTGGTGATGACGGACACGTGGCCTTAGGCAACAAGTCAGGGTTTCCTAAATTCCCCCAAGATAAATATTTAGGTGGCGACTCTGTATCTAGCAAAGCAGTCCATGTTTGGCACTTCGTTCAAAAAATCTGTTTTCAAAAATGATTCACCAGATTTGGACTCTTTGATGATTCATCAGTCTTTGAGTCCTGAACTGTAGTGAGCCCAAATGAATAAAACTGGGGGGGGGGGGATTCCCTCTCGGGACGTTCGGGGACGTCCACAGTTTCTGGGGACTCTGCTGAGGATTTAGAGAGCTTGACTCGAACGCATGATATCTTGTTTTAGTCACACTTATGTGTTTCTTTGCATTACATGTGCATTGGTGCGCCTAAGACACCGTGTTTTCCGTATGCTATTCCTGAGCGGTTTGCTGGAGGCTTGCTTCGAGAAGCGTGCCATAAGGCTGACCGGTTGCGGGCTCTGCCACGACGAGAACACAAACCCCGATTTTACCGAGGCACCCTTTTTGACCATTCGACCTAGTACATATTTGGAATCCATAGTGACCATTCCAAACTAGGACAGGTTGCTTACTCGAGTTTAGGTTATTTGAAACCGCTACGTGCGTAGTGAAACCCTAGCTCCTGACAAAATAGGATAGTGAAACCCTACCCCAACATAGGGGTGTTTTGGCTCTCATTTACTTGCTATGTGCTTTTTGGAGTGTATCTCTACAGGAAATGCGCATATCAGTTTACGAGTTTGGGTACCAAGCCTGCGGGCGTCAGTGTTTTTGGGAATCAGTTACCTGCGGGTATTAGATTCAGACTTGGGGGAAATGATTTGGAAATAGTGATCAGTGTTGAGGAACAGTGTGTATTCAGCTTATCAATCGTGTGTTGTGATGCTCAACTGTGTGTTGTGTGTTTATTTAAGCCGTTATGCTGTCCGTTTGCCTAGTTGTTTATTTCCTTATTATTGCTTTATTTATCCTTTTGCTAGGGTAGTTTTAGCACAATTGCTTCAGACCAAGTAGATATTCCCCAAGCACTCTGGACAAGGGGTCACCGACTCGATCGATCTGAGGATCTGGTTGACGCACAACCGGTGTTTCATTCTCTACCCCCGGTTATCAGACAGAGGCCGAGAAAGCGCTGTGTGTTTGAGCAAAGATTACTAGAGCAGTGGTCTACCCTAGCAGTGAACAGTTGGACCGAGGTCTCAGTTTCTGCCATAGAGATAAACGTACCAGTCAGTCAGCAGGATCAGCAGAACATGGCCGAAATGGAAGAAATGATGTGCCAGCTCCAAGAGAGTATGAAGCAAATGCAGGAGGACACTGTCCACCAAGCGGAATTCTCTAAACAGCAGGCCACAATCATGACCCAGCAGGCGGAGCTAATAACCCGGCTACAACAGCAAGCCGGAACATCGGCCTCACATCAAGCTCCTCCTCCACCAAGGGTCCCGTTACCTGAGCAGACACCAACTGTCCAGAATATCCTGCCGAATGCCCAGAATATCTTGCCAAATGTCCAAACCATCCAGGAGGACATAGACATTCCAACGGGGCCAGCTCCGCTCCCGCTTCTACCTCAATTATCTAAGGCACATACGCTTATCAACCACCTGGACTCTCCCTTCGAATTCGAAATAGACCCTACAGCACTGAAATTGAGCAAGCTCGAGAAGTTGTTCAAGAAATCCCAAGGAGTAAAGGCTATCTCGGATATCGAGGACGGATATACCGACGTGGCTGTAACGCTGCCGGATAGGTTCAAAATGTCGCAAATCGATCGCTTCGACGGATCTGGGGTTCCCATGGTGCATCTCCGGTTATTCTCAGATATACTACGGCCGATGGGCCTCACCAGACTGCAGAAGCTTTCATTATTCGGCCGGACCCTGTCGGGTGTGGCCGCTATCTAGTATGCAAAATTAAAGGATGATGTCAAGTGGAGTTGGGATGAAATGGCCGAGGCCTTTGTTGCGTAATACTCTTACAATACCCAAATCGAGATTACAACCTGTGATCTTGAAACAACAAGGCAGGAACCTAAGGAGAGCTTCTCGGATTTCGTAACTCGGTGGAGGGTGAAGGCTTCAATGATGACTGTAAGGCCTACTGACAAAGATCAAATCCGGATGATTGTGCGTAATCTCCACCCGAAACTGATGCAAAAAATGATCGTGCTCCCCTTCCCTATCTTTTCTGATCTGCATGAGATAGGAGTACAGATCGAAGATGCAATGAAATAGGGTCTGATTGACCAAGATAAGGAGCAGCCTAGAAAGACTTTCAACCACAATAACAACGCAGGCACAAGTAGTGCTATGAATACAAGGGCTTCGGAAGTCAGCATGGTCACCACCATTCCCTCTCCAAGACCCATGGCAGCTACACCTTTCTTCGGTGTGTCCGGAAGTAACACACAAACCACCAAATACCAACCGCGAGGCCAAAGAACCTTCACCCCATTATATATGCCCCCGTCCAAAGCTCTGGGGGTTTTAATCAGGAAAGGACACTTGAAGCCCCTGGAGCCGAGGCCGTTGCCAGAAAAACTTCCCCATTCCCATACTCCTACCAAATACTGGGCGTATCACCAGCAACATGGCCACGACATTGACTAGTGTTTTATATTGCGTCATGAGATTCAAGATCTCATTGACAAACATGTGATTTTGCCTCCAGAGAAACCCAATGTCACAACCAACCCTCTCTCACCACACAACCAAGCTCCACCTCCCAAAGGAGTCAACTTTATCCAGACTGGGGTCGTGTCTTACGATCCTAGCGTATATATCACCCCGTCCCACCCACTCAAGCCGGAGGTGCTCCTTCCTGACTGTACTGACTTGTAAATGTTGGACATCTCCAGAACCTAACCCGAACCAATGGTGGTGACTGTCGAAGATAGAACATGGGACATTGCAAAGGAAAAAGGGATTGTTGAGTCAGAATCTGAGGAATCTGGGAGTTTTGCTGGGAAGGTATACAGTCCGAGTGACTACATTTTATCAGTAGGCTAGGTTGGGCCGTATGGGGAATTGCCGGAAAGGGCAGAGCTTTGTGTGATCCAGGGGGATGGATTTAAGCAGAGGACAGATGATTGGCGGCTGTGGAAGAGGACTTCGTCGACCTCTAGTTTTTCAACGACCAAGATCCAGGAGACACGGCAGTCAACTGGTTTCATTTTGAGGAGTCAGTAGGGGTTACTGGGTGGCTAGATGATCAACCGAATGTTGTGGAAGAATTCCAACCAGAATAGCACCCGGCAGGGGCGAGAATATCAATTGTGGCCGGAAGGGCCGGAAATCAGAATGCATCACCGGAGAGCACCGGTGCTAAGAATTTTGCTCAGGATTTGGGCATTGTGAATGCAGGAATTATTGAACAACCAGTTGTACTGACGCAATTGGAGCAGGAAAAGTTTGGGGATTCTGAGAGAATTAGGAAAGCTAAAACCCCCGTGGGGACTGAAGGTGCTGTGTGCACAAGGACAGAGAATGCTACGAGCATGTGGACGAAAAGTATTGCGAGTACAATCATACCAGAGCCGGACAGGTGCCTGTTGGTTGCCGACGGAATGTGGTGGGAGGACGATGACTTATGTCTTGCCCACACGGATGAGGATTGAGGAAGCAATCAACCTGACGATACCTGGTATATCGGCGAAGTCGATCATATGACTAGGAGTGGACGGTATTTTAAGCCTTCACATCTAGATCAGCCAGAGGCGTCTGGGAAAGAAAAGGAGATAGAGAAGCAAAAAGAGAAACAAATCGAAGAAGAGGCTGTACTAAAGCAGTTAAAGAAGATATAGGCAGACATCTCTATCTGAGGACTCCTTATGGCATCGCGAGTGCATCGACAAGCTGTCTTATCGGCCATGGACAGGGCCAAGCTCTCAATAGACACCACGCCCGAATAGCTGGTGGGCTTAGTCTTTCCGGGAGGAGCAACCCCGATGTTGACTTTCTCCGACAAAGAATTGCCACCTGAGGGTGCAAACCATAACAAGCCACTCTACATCTCTATGGAGTGTAAAAACAAATGGATAGCCGTGGTACTTGTCGACACAGGGTCCGCCATCAATGTGTGCCCGGCAAGAACTGCTTATGCAATCGGTTTAAAGACCGCAAACTTTGTGCCGATAGCCCAGGTGATTCGGGCATATGAAAACACAAGCCGAGAAGTGATGGGGACAGTGAAAATTCAAACCAAGGTTGGGCCGAGATAGCATGAAATATACTTTCACGTCTTAGAAGGTCCTGCGACCTTCAATCTGCTCTTGGGGCGGCCGTGGTTGCACCAGGTGAAGGCAGTTTCATCCACTTTGCATCAGATGGTGAAATACCCCCGTGGGAAGGGAGTAGCCATTGTTTTTGGAAATTTGTTAATCCATCCACCGCCAGAAGTATCTGCACTGGTTCTAGAAATCGAGCATGGTATGGAAGATGTGTTCTTATCTGGTTTTACTTTGGCTGAGGCCTAGGTCATGCAGAACATCATGGCTGTTAATGAGGGGGTGTATGTCAGTGCTCAATTAATATACCTCATGAACAAGCTTCAACACATCCCCGGGATGGGATTGGGAAATAGCGACCGGAAGGACGTCGCAACATTGGCCGAAGTGCCACACAACCCACATACCTTTGGTTTGGGTTATTTGCCCGCCGAAGAGGATTGGGTAAGGAAAAGAAAGGAGATGGCTAGGAGAGCCAGAGCAAAGCAGGCGGGGAAGCCTTTTGAGCTAATGCACCGACCCATCCAGGGTACCCTAAACGGACGTTTCGTCCGGGAGGGGGAGGACTTTCCATTTTGTGGCTTCCCAGAGCCATGGCTGAACTTGGAGAGAAAGCGCGTACCAGGTTTTGAGATCTTCTTTGATTCGTAGTTATCCGGGGATGATGTTGCCGAAGAGCAGATAGACCCATTGGCTGAGGTTGAGCAGAATAAGGAAGTGGATTCCAAGAGCGCTGAAATCAAAATGGGGGTAGCATTAGCATGTCTACTTTCAGATCCTCTGATCGATAGAAGTGTTTGGGGGATAACTTCTCGGTATGCGTGATCGAGAATGGAACGGTTGCGGGCCTACCAGCAAACATTTTGGATGCATCTATCGCACCCTCTCTCATTTGGCAGTATGAAGAGGGATTTTTGTCAAGCAGCACCGGGTCAGGTAGTGAGTCAGAGTGGATGGTAGGATCCACTCTCAAGATTAAGGAAGAGGTCACCAAGCAAATTGACGCAGGCTTCCTACTGGTATCCGAATACCCGACTTGGTTGGCCAACATTATTCTGGTGCCGAAGAAGGATGGTAGGATCCGAGTATGCGTAGATTTCAGGGATTTGAATAGAGCTAGTCCGAAGGACGACTTTCCCTTTCCGCATATTGATGAGTTAATGGACTTCACAGCGGGGCATGCTTTGCTTTCATTCATAGATGGCTTCTCAGGCTATAACCAGATAGTGATGGCACCTGAAGACCGGGAGAAGACTGCATTCACTACCCCGTGGGGGACTTACTATTACCGGGTGATGCCATTCGGATTGAAGAACGTTGGAGCTACATATCAACGGGCCGCGACCACGATATTACATGACATGATCCACAAAGAGGTTGAGGTGTACGTGGACGACATGATTGTTAAGTCCAAAGAAAGAGGGGGCCACTACACCGCCTTGCAAAAGTTCTTCCAAAGGATTAAGAAATTTCGGTTGCGGCTGAATCCTCAAAAGTGTACGTTTGATGTTACAGTGGAAAAAATGTTGGGGTTTCTGATTACACAGAGAGGTATCGAAGTCAACCCTTCCAAAATCAAGACCATCTTAGAAATGCCACCACCAAGGACTGAAAAGGAGGTACGAGGCTTTCTGGGTAAAGTGCAATTCATAAGACGGTTTATCTCAAAATTAACCTTGACTTGTGAACCACTTTTTGGCCTCCTGAAGAAAGAAAAGAAATTCCAGTGGGATGGCCGATGCTTTTGAACAGATCAAGGAATACTTACAGAACCCACCCGTGCTGTCACCGCCGAAGCCGGGGAGACCATTGATATTGTACCTTTCAGTAACTGAGACTACAATGGGCTGCATGCTCGCGCAAGAATCAGAAGACAAAGTGGAGAGAGCAATCTACTATCTGAGCAAGAAGATGCTAGAGTATGAGACTCGCTAAACACCGTTGGAAAAGGCTTGCTTAGCCTTGGTATTGGCTACCAGGAAGCTGCGACACTACCTGTTAGCTCACTCCATAATGTTGGTTTCACGATTGGATCCCATCAAATATCTCTTTGAGAAACCAGCACTTATGGGTAGGCTAGCTCGTTGGTTGTTGTTGCTCTCCGAATTCGATCTGAAATATGTGACGCGCAAGTTAGTCAGGGAAAGAGCAATAGCAGAATTCTTAGCCGATCATCTAGTGGAAGGGGGTGAAGCAGTCGAGTACTTATTCCCAAATGAAGCTATTTTGCACATCGACGATGAAACTTGGATGATGTACTTTGACGGAGCATCAAACCAGTACGGGTATGGGATAGGAGTGTTGCTGATAGCACCCGACAATTCCCGTATCCCTCTAGCACTCAAACTCCGGTTCAAAGTCTCAAACAATGAAGTAGAATATGAGGCATGCATTGCCGGTCTAAAAGCCGCCCTGGAACTAGGGGCAAAACGGTTAGACGTCATCGGGGACTCGAACCTTGTTGTATCTCAAGCGAAAGGAGGCTGGAAAGTCAAAGAAGAAAAGATAATAATGTATCACCAGACCTTGGACTTGTTAATTCCTCGGTTTGAAAAGCTAAACTTCGCTCATCTATTAAGAGAGAACAACAGGTTCGCAGATTCATTAGCAACTCTATCTTCCATGATAGAAATCCCGTTTGGAGTCCGAATGCGTCCGATCATCATTGACCAAAAATTTGCTCCAGCCTACGAGTCGATTGCTGCTATAGATGAGGTTCAAGACGAGAACCCCTAATATTACGATATTTGGAATTTCTTGGAGAAATAGGCGTATCCACCAGGGGCAAATGCCAAGGATAAAAGGGCAATCAGAAGAATGGCCGTTCAGTTCATCATCTGCGGAGGTAAATTGTATAAGAGAGGCCATCTGGGAATGCATAAGCTGTGCGTTGAAGCTGAAGAATCAAGACGCCTGATGGAGGCCATCCATGGAGGGGAATGCGGTGCACATATGAACTGAGTAATGCTAGCGCGGAAGATCCTTAGACAAAGTTATTATTGGTCCACCATGGACGAGGATTGTATCGGCTTTGTTCAGCAATGCCACAAATGTCAGATCCATGCAAACCGCATGAACATTCTACCGTCAAAGCTATACAACATGATTTTGCCATGGCTATTTTTAGTTTGGGGAATCAATATGATCGGGGCTGTCACTCCAAAAGGGTCGAATGGGCATGAGTTCATCCTGGTCGCGATAGATTATTTCACGAAGTGGGTTGAGGCCCAGTCTTATGCGATGTTGAAGGCTTCACACGTTACAAAGTTCATCAGAAACAACATCATCTGTCGTTATGGGGTCCCAAACGAGATTATTTCAGATAACGGTTCCCACTTCAAGAAGGAAGTGATTGACTTGTTGGAAAAGTACAATGTGGCTTTTTATAAGTCATCCACATACTGGCTGCAAACCAATGGAGTAGTTGAGGCCGCCAACAAGAACATCAAACACATTTTGCAGAAGATGATGGAAACCTAGCGGGATTGGCCAGATAAGCTGCCGTTTGCTCTGTGGGGCTACCAGACTTCAATTAGAACTTCTACTGGGGCGACCCTGTATTCATTGGTTTATGGGATGGAGGCCGTTCTACCTATCAAGATTGAGGTTCTGTCTTTGCGAGTGTTGGCTGAGTGTCAGATAGCCAAGGCAGATTGGCAGCGGAGCAGATTTGAAGAACTCATGCTCTTTGATGAAAGAAGATTGAAAGCACTGTACCATGTTCAAGGTTATCAGCGCAGAATTACCAAGGCTTTCAACAAGAAAGTTAAGTCCAGGAATCTAAAAGAAGGAGATTTGGTGCTCAAGGACAACCAAACTCCCATTCACGACCCTAGGGGCAAGTTCAGACCCAATTGGACTGGTCCCTACATCATCAAGTCTATTTGGTCAAGTGGAGCTATGGTTCTGATGGACCTAGATGGCCTAGAGTTCTCCCAACTGATCAACATGGACAAGTTGAAGAAATATTACCCCTGAGAGGCTCGCTAGGCTGAAAACCCGAAAGGGAGACCTAAGCAAAAGTTAGAGCACAAAAAATTTGAAAATATAAAAACTGAGCTCGCAAGGTTGAAAACTCGCAAAGGATGGCCTTGGAAAAAGTTAGAGCGTAAAAGGAGAGAGTCAATACTCGAGTGAACCAAAACCTGAACTACGTAAGGCTAGATTCCCATCTTTGGGATACGTAGGCAACTTCATCCTGAAGTTCAGCGATAAACTCTTCCCCGATCAACTTTGTCCATTTTGATCATCTCGGCCATCTCCTTCTATTCAGCATCCAAGAGCTTCAGTTGTAATCTCCAGTGCAGTGCTATTCAAACTAGGGGCGACTTTCCAGTTGCAGGAATCCGGGGTTGTGCATCTCAATGACAGATCTCAGGCGTGTCCAGTTCTGATCCATATCGAAAATGGTTTTGAAAAGTTTTAATAAAAGTTGATTTTCCTCAAATTAATCTTTTTACAACTTAGACCATTTTTGGACCAAAGCGGAAAATTTTCAGTACCCACAACCTTCAATTTCATTGATTTCAATACAGAGTTCTCCTACTCTTGAATACAAATTGAAGTTGCTTTTTATTACATTCATAAAGAAAACTCGAAAGTACTGATAAAGCAATAAATCTGGGACATAGATAAGCCAGGTGTCCCTTCGCCCCCTGCCAGAGCTGGTCGAAGCCTTTGATGCCAAGCTGGGCCCAATCTGTGCCTCTTCATTGAGCCAATCTAGGCACTCATCACAAATGGTGCAGCTGAAAGCAGGAGCAGGAGCCAGAAGCTCTCGAGTTCTCCAGGCTGTGGCATATCGGGCCAGCTGTGTGCCTCGCACCGGAAATGCAGTGGGGTACTTAATCCCTTTTTCCGAACAAGTCTGATCATGTCCGAACTGGCGCCGGATTCGAAATGGAAAATAGAACACGCAGTGTGTCAGGCCAACTAACTGGACCCCAGGCTGGCAGGTCATGCTGTAGCTCATCGCCAGTAGATTAAGCCAAGGACAACGCCAAACAATGTTAGTAGAAGATAAATTGCACATCCAGCTGTACCACCATCCCTAATCAGGGGCATCGACTAAACGTTGCCGGAAGAAGTAGCTGCGAGCTGAGTATACTAGGCAAGAGTCCACAACCTTTAATTTATCCATAAACCACACCTGGGGAGGGATGAAAAATAAGAGATTAAAGAATAGAGAGATGTACGATGAGAGAAAAGCAAGAAAAGGGTTTTGAGAGAAAAACCTAGCTTGAGGGCCGAGCGATGTGAGCAATATATATGTGAGATGGGTGGGAAACATTACCTGTAATAGTAGTGGACTCCCTGCAAGCCTAACCGTCCCGACGATGAAAAGCGTCTAAACCCATCAATGTCTCAGCCAATGTCATGGCAATGCAGCTTTTGCCCTCTTTCAAGCTCTTGGCCACCTCAATCAAACGAGTGCTAAACCCGCCAGAGCCCGGGGCAAGTAAGAAATGAGATAGCAAGCATAGGCAAAGTGCATATCGCCAATAACCCTGCCAATGGTGACCGCCGCGGTTACTAGTATCAGAAAACTGGCAAACCAAGCTCGGAATATCTAACTCTCCATCATGAATCAATGATCGGGCGTCATGCATCGCGAGCCCACACATTTGTCCCAAGGCTTAGACGTGGCTGAATCGGGGTTGAGGCAGGATTTCCTTGTAGGCTCGGATTCCATCAAAGCTTGGAAATCTTCAAAGGTGGGACACATCTCTTGCCCGCTAAAGCTAATGACATGTGTCACCGGATTCCAAAATCTTGCCGCGGCATGAAGAAACGCAAAATGCAGTGGAGTGCGGCTCAGCATGAATAGTGCACTTATGCCAAAACCCCAGAAATTGAGCTTTTCCGAGCCATCTAAGTTGACAATCCAATTTGTGAGGTTTTGGGCAGCGAGTGCTTCCATTTTTGTGCAAATTTGAGCTGAAATGAAGAGAATCCCGAAGCTGGAACTCATATAGAAGATAAGGTAGTGAGTGGAGAACAAATGTCATCATTTTAGAGAGTCTGCCATCGATGGCCGGCAGTGGCTCATCAGTGGCCAGCAGGGCTCCATTGATGGCCGGCAGTACTTCCCTCTTGCTCATTGGCTCCCTCACTGAAGACCCAGTTGTCCATTGCAGTAGAGTCCTGTTCCTTGTGTCTTTCAAGGTCTTGTTTTGTCCTATTGGACTCTGTCGTGCCTTGTTTAAGACGTATTATTTTCTTTTTCTGTGTCAGGTTGTAATTATCTTCCTTTCATTTATCGAGTTGTAAACTTGCTAGGCTTTGTTTTGTTTATCGAGTTGTTTTGTTATTAGTCAGTTCACTACCTGATTAGTGCAATTTGAGCGTTTGGTTTTCAAAACAAAACTTCGATTTCATTTACATTGTTGTGTAAAGTAATGCAATGCGATGCATAGAATGTACAAACGAAACACTTTTTCGACAAAAAGGTTGTTTTCATTCCATCATAGTTTCTTTTTACAAAAGAGATTAGTTTTAAAATAAATCTGCCTAACGTAGTACAATGTGCAAAACTACTAGTAAAAAGGAAAATAAAACAAAAAGAAGATTAGCATCTGAAGTAACAAAATGTCTAGATCAGTGCCGGTGGCCTTAAGTGCAGGAATTCATCCTGGTCCTCTTCCTCGACGAAGGGCCAGGACCTCTACCGTCAGCATCTGACTCTAAATCTGACTGCGAACTCATCACCTCCTCATCAGACTTATTATCATCAGGGGTAGGCCCCCGTGAACTAGTCCCTCGTCCTGCTCCCTCTACTACTCGAGGAGGTGCTGAAGGGCCCGCCCCTGCTCCTGCTAGAACACTCAATGGGCCTGGTGGCAAGAAAGGAATCTAAAAGAGGGACAATCCACCAAAATGCATTAGTAATCAAAATGTATCAGATGCAGGAAAAAATGATGTACTATGAACAGTGAATGATTTGCAGTGAATGTATACCGTGAGTGGTTTATGAGAACAATGTATCAGATCAATGCAGTGTGCAAGCTGTACAAATGATGGTGTGTTAAGAAAAGACTTCATGGCACGAAGTGCAGTTTGAACGAACTTACCGGAATGCTGTAGATACTGAGTAGGTCCATGCTCGTCTACAGCATCCCCATCACTGAAGCCGTCATTACCAGAGACTGACGAGTGTACTCAATGGGAGCCTGCAAAAATGATTGAAATCATTAGTACTCTGCAGAATATCAAGTGAAATAAAATGACTGTACAAGGGATGACGATGTAGTATATACCGGAGTCGAGCCATAACCTCTGACAAGCTCGTGACCAGCTAGAGAAGAAGCAAAGGGAACCTGATAAATCTCTCCAGCTCGCCCTCGAAGTGTCATAGTAGTAGGCAGCACTGGCCATCCAGACCCCTCTCTCCTCAGGACCTCTCCTCCTACGAGACCTGATCACTCCGCCTCTGCCTCTCGTAACTGAAACCCTTGCTCCCTCTCCTCCTCGGACACCAGTCAAAGGTGACATCAGATGTGTCTGAATAAAGGTCGCGTAGTCGCCCTTGGCATGGAAGTAATCTGTCTCCAGCCCTACCATGAACTAGATCACCTGGTCGGCGGATAACATATGTGCCTCCCTCATCGATGGTGGAGGCGCCATCGGTACAAATGGGGCGGGCAACCCCAAAGTCTGATGCACAAAGCGCTCACTCAGAAACTAGGCCCGACAGATCGGCCCCTCGAAGAGGATACGGTACTGAGACATAATCTGGGCAACGCGATACTGATCCCGGAGTCCTGACGGAATCACCTCCCATGGTCGCCATGTAATCTGAGAAAGAGAACCAATAAGATGATCAGTCGTCAAATAACTAAGGCAGGTGCATTGGGTTAATTGAAATAATCTTATTGCATACTTACCTCACGCGCTGTGACTGTGTCAAAATACTGCCGGAAGAACATGAAGCTCTCCCGGGTCCTATGACGGAGCGGACCATCATATACATCAGAGAATGGGACCATCACTGCAGTCTCCTCCACCGTATCTGGAGCAAGCGCCCGGAAGTATGCATATACCCAAAGCTGTTGAACAGATGTGATCAGTACAACGTATGAACAAGAATGCAGAAAGCAAAATGTAGAATGCAGTACAGTACATAACAGATGCAGGCCTAGAAAGGCGGACATTAGATCCTGTGCATGTAGTGTATCATGAGCAGTGTGCAGATCCTGTGTGTGCAATGTATGGTGTACAAAAAATACAAAGCAGAAAGCATACAGTGTGACAGTGAGTACGGAGAGTACAAATGTTGAACAAAGCAAAACGTACAAATGCGAAGCGAAGTAATGAAAAGGGGAACTAGGTTGTGCACCTCCCAAGCTCGCCAGTAGCCTCTAATTAATCTCCCACGCATCCGAGAAGTGGAGCTCATGTATCCATAAAGAGTGGTGAGGCCAGCTGCGCCCCAGTTGTAGGAGTGGACCCGCGGAAGCACCACCAGGGCGCTCAAGAAGTACAAACCCACGATATTCCACCTGTTTGAAAACAAGGTGGTACCAAAAAGGAATAGGATGAAGCCCCTGGCGTACTGCTTCACTCCCTTATCGGTCTCAGGATCCTCCTCCCGGAACTGCTCCTCAAACCAAGAGTATCTAACCATACCCACTCGAGCAAGGGGTGGACGTGCTCCAAGCAACACATCCCATGTAACCACCCACTCCCCCATGTCGGGATCTAGGGGAATCGGATCACCTCCCATGCCCAGACCGATGATCATAGCAAAATCAAAAGGGGTCATGGTCATCTCCCCTGCTGTGGAAAAATGGAAGGAATTGGTGGTGTCCCACAACCTCTCCATAAGAGCCCCCAGGAGAGGGCGACTCCCTGTAACTTGCGTCAGGCAGTAGCAAAATATACCGAAGCTGGTCTCATTGACAATCTGGCGGACCCCCGTGGGGAGCACATCGTACCAATCATGAGCGGTCGTAGCGCCGTAGCCTCGAAAGGAGCGAGATCCATCCTGTTGAAAGTACAGTTTCAAATCAAATCAGTGGTGTATTGAAAACACATGTTCAAATCAAATGAGTAGTGTATTGAAGATACGGTTCAAACCAAATCAGCACTGTTTGAATCAGATCAGTAGTGTATTGAAAATACAGTTCAGATCAGATTAGTGATGTATTGAAAATACAGTTACATCCAGAGCAGTGATGTGTCAAAGATGCATTCGAATTCAGAATAGTAACGCATGAGATGCGGTTATATGTAGTATATACAGGTAGTAATGTGTAAGGTACATTTAAGGACAGATCAGCAATGTATGAAATGCAGTCAAATCAAAGCGTGCGATGCAATCAGATCGAAATAGCGCAAGAGATGCAGGTATTCGAAAGTAATACTACAGAAAAACAGAGGTGGTACCTCCATGGCAATGGCCGACAAGTGAGACATCGGCTCTCTCAATAAGAGGTTGTCTGGTACATCCTCATCAAAATCGGTAAAGGTATGGATGCCTCCTACCACTGGAATGATGTGAGTCTCCGGATGGTACACCATAGGATCGAAGGGACGTACATCCAATGGTAACGGCTGAGGCTCAACCTCTGGCTCAGCCGCAAACTCTGCCGCTAACTCTACTGGAGGGAGTGCGGGGAAACCCTCGTCATGAGGCACATCATCAGCTATCTAAGATGGATGCAAAAGAATGATGTGAAAATGAGCAAAAATGAGCAAAATGATGAAATTTAGAATAAACTCAAACCCTAAGAGAGAGAAAATTCAAGAAAAGTTGAAAAACCCAGGAAAGTGAACTAACCTCGAGAGAAGATCGGGGGAAATAATCCTTGAATGCGGGAAATGATGAAAGAAGCCTTAGATGCAATTTCTGATCGGTTCAAATCGAAGAAAACCAAGAATCCTTAGTGATGCAAGGTTGTATAGGGTGTTGGGAAACGCGTAGAATGCGCGAATCTAGAGAGAAGGCACACCTAAGAAGGAAGAAAATTGATTTCTATGGAAGGGTTTGTGAGGAAATGGGTTGGTTTTGAGCCAATTTAAAGACCCATGGCTTGAAAGTCCCTTTTGCCCGAATCTGCCACCGATGGCCAGCAGGGGCACATCGGTGGTCGGCAACATGTTGTCGATGGCCGGCAATGGATACACCAGCGGTTATCCCTGGTGACCAGCAGCCTTCTTCAGCTTTCCTGGCCTATTTGATCTTGGAATCTGTTCCCGGGTCCCAACAATCCCACGAAATGCTCAAAACTTGATTCGAAATGCTTCCGTGGGAGCTCGGGAATCACGTTCTCAATATACGATGGTTTACACCCATCAATGCGCACGAGGTGTATCCTTTTGACGCATCCCAAACCCTCCGGGAGGTAAACCGGAGGTCTCCTTTTAAGATGTATTTATTAAGCATCTTTCTCTTCTGTTGGTGTCAATTAGTCTGTTACAATAAACATATATCTAGTTCACATGCATTGTTTTGCATATCTCTAAAATGCATTGTCATGCATTTTCTCTATCATGCATTGTCATGCATTTCCTTGTCACACATTGTTATGCACTTCCTTATCATGAGTTGTCATAATTTCCTACTATACACATTGCATGCGTTTCTGCATGTGCTTTACTTACATGTGTATATTGTATCTTCCAGGTGGTTACACACTGTGCACGTTTTGGCGTGTGCTTTACTGATATGTGTTCACGCCTTTGCTTGCTTTACACATTGCATGCGTTTCTGCGTGTGCTTTACTTACATGTGTCTATGCATTTTACAGGACGTTACACATTGCTTGCGTTAATCGCGCTTGCTTTAATGACATGTGTTCAATCCTGCTATACACATTGCATGCGTTTCTACATGTGCTTTACTTACATGTGTATAATGTATCTTCCAGGTGGTTACACATTGTGCACGTTTCGGCGTGTGCTTTACTGATATGTGTTCATGCCTTTGCTTGCTTTACACATTGCATGCGTTTCTGCCTGTGCTTTACTTACATGTGTTTATGCGTTTTACAGGAGGTTACACATTGCCTGCGTTAATCGTGCTTGCTTTAATGACATGTGTTCATTCCTGCTATACACATTGCATGTGTTTCTGCGTGTGCTTTACTTACATGTGTATAATGTATCTTCTAGGTGGTTACACATTGTACACATTTTGGCGTGCGCTTTACTGATATGTGTTCATACGTTTGCTTGCTTTACACATTGCATGCGTTTCTGCGTGTGCTTTACTGACATGTGTTTATGCATTTTACTGGAGGTTACACATTGCTTGTGTTAATCGCGCTTGCTTTAATGACATGTGTTCATTCCTGCTGTACACATTTCATGTGTTCATTCCTGCTATACACATTTCATGCGTTTCTGTGTGTGCTTTACTTACATGTGTATAATGTATCTTCCAGGTGGTTACACATTGTGCACGTTTCGGTGTGTGCGTTACTTATATGTGTTCATACCTTTGCTTGCTTTACACATTGCATGCGTTTCTGCGTGTGCTTTACTTACAAGTGTTTATGCATTTTACAGGAGGTTACACATTGCTTGGATTAATCGCGCTTGCTTTAATGACATGTGTTCATTCCTGCTATACACATTGTTTGCGTTACTGCATGCTTTACTTACATGTGTATAATGTATCTTCCAGGTGGTTACACATTGTGCACGTTTTGGCGTGTTGCTTTACTAATATGTGTTCATACCTTTGCTTGCTTTTCACATTGCTTGAGTTAATCGCGCTTGCTTTAATGACATGTGTTCATTCCTGCTATACCCATTGTTTGTGTTACTGCATGCTTTACTTACATGTGTATATGTATTTTCAAGTGGTTACACATTGTGCACATTTCGGCGTGTGCTTTACTGATATGTGTTCATACCTTTGCTTGCCTTACACATTGCCTGCGTTAATCCCGTGTGCTTTAGTTACATGTGTTCAAATTCCTACTTCACACATTGTATGCGTTGTCACGTATTCTTTACTTACATGTGTTTATGCACACTTCGCATGCGTTGTCACGCACTTTTCAAATGCATTGTTGTGCATGTTTCTAACGATATTGTACCTGTTAAGTTTATTTCTTTTTTAGGCACGATATTGTATGTACGGTTCATTTGAAGCTGGCATGGCCAGACGAGCCGCACAGGTATTGTATGCACTCCGTGTGAAACATGGTAAGAATTGCATAATTTTCTTACATCCTTTCTATTGGAATATGTAGGACTGTTGTTCATCTTCTTAAAACTGTTGCATGATTTGTTTCATTACAGCATTCTTGGCATGATTATTAGTCATGCTCTTGCATCTTGCATACCGTTTACTTTTTTCCCCAGCCTCCGAGCGCATCTCTGCATGCCTATATTGATTGATTGTCTGAGTCTTCGGCCTTGTCAAAAATGGGTCGTCTCTGGGCTTTGACACTCACTCCCGTCACTTTGTGACTATTGAGTTCTGTCAAAGAGGGGCAACTGTAGACACCCCATTTTTTACCGTCCTCAAGACTTGGTTGTGCTTGTAGGTACACCCAACAACTAGTTCGATTGCTCGCTGAGTACTCGGCTGTCGCGGCGGAACGTCACCGGTTCGAGCTTCCCGGACCTTGTATCCTTTCTACCTCTCTATTTCGGCCTTGGCTAGGTCCTTTCATAGTGGACCTTTTGGTGCACTACTGGCCATGGCATGGCACTGCCGGCCATGTCTTTGTGCCTGCCGGCCATTGGTGATGCCCTGCCGGCCATCAATGAGCCACTGCCGGCCATTGATAATAGTCGACACCCCCCTGTCTCAACTGGTTTTCCTCCAGATCTTTTGAGCTAGCTGGTTTTTTGTTTGCTCCCCTCCATACACGTGTATGGAGGGATGGAACCCTTGTAAAGCTTCTTGAAGAAGCTTTAGCTTTGCATTCCTCTATATAAGGAGAGAGCCTCTCTCCTTAAAAGAGGTTCAACTATTTTGAAGTGAAAAAGCTCTCTTTCTCTCTATATTGTTTGTATTTTGTGTTTAGAAGTTTGATTTCCTTGCACTTTTACACTACAACACATAGAGATACACCACCACCATTGGACCAAGCTTCTTGAGAGGTCTTCTTGAGGTCTGAAAACTGGTTTCCACCCCCTGAAGTTGCTGGTTTCGAAGAGGGTCTTTAAGGGTGAGTATTTTCCCCATTTTTGCACCTTCTTGTACCTCACTTTAGCCCTCCTTGCATATTGATTTGGGCTTTGCTTATAACTGAACAAAGTCTTGTATTTAAGTGTTTTTGAAGTTTGTTTAGGTCATTTTGCTGCTAGGGGTGTGTAACCCCCTTGCATGCTTTGTTTGGCTTTGTTTTAAGCCATTCCTTGAGGCCTCTGAGCTAGCCTTGGTTTGACCTTCTTACCACTGAAATGCAATGGATTTTCAGTGGTAAAGGTGTGGTTTTGAGGTCCTTAATCAGACGGGGTGGCCCCCTCTCTTTTGGTTCCTCTTTGCTTGCATTTTTGGTCTTCCAAAGGACCATCCCTCCATGCATTTTTTAGGCTTGGTTCAGGCCTATTTTTATGACTTTTAGGTCCTGCCTTGGCCCTGTCCATGGCTGGTTTGGTCATATTTTGCATGCATCTAGTATGTGTTGTGTAACTCCATTCATAGCTCATCAAAGTAGCATGTGTGCTTAGCTTGTGTTGAGTCCATTTCAGTGGGTTTTTGGTGATGTTTTACCATGCCATGAATCTGTTTTGGGTTGGTTTTGTCACTCCATGCTTGCATGATACACTTGTAGTGTAAATCCCCTAAACTAGCTTCATATGCTCCATGATTTGCCATGTCATGTTAGCTTGTTTGGTTTACATTTCAGCATGTATTTGGTCATCATTTGGCATGTCATGACCCTATCCATAGTTGGTTTGATCATCCTTTGCATGCTCCATATAGGTGTAGAACAAATCTTATTTACTAGCCCTTTCTGCATGATGTTTTGACTCATCGTACTAGCATATTTTGGCTTTGCTCTAACATGATTTTATGCTTATTTTGGGTAGTCCTAGGACTTTTTTGGGCTGCCATGGCCATATCACTCATGCTTTGTATAGCTATAGTGTAAATGCTTAGGCTAGTCTTGGGTTTTGAGGCCCCTACCATGCCATACATGTGATGTTTGCATGCTTTTCCCTCATTCCATATGCTATTTCAGTACATGAAATGTTTTCATTGACTTGCATTTGACATGCCATGAATGCTTTATAGAGCTTGTGCTTTATGCCTCAAGAATTTACTTTTGTACATGCCATTAAGCCTAAGCCTTTGGCTCATCATTTCAGTGCATTTTGGGTCTTATTATACCATGATGTAACTCTGTTTTATGTTGTCCAAGTCTTGTCACAATTGGTTTCAATAGGTGTAGTGCATTGCCTCTTTAAAGCCTTGCATGCTCCATGTTTTTGGCTTTGTGTTCTAGCCTATGTTGACTAGCTTCGAGCTTAGTTTTGGTCTTGTTTGGACCTGCCCTAGGACTATTTTAGGTCCCCCTCGGCCCCTTGGGGTTTGCCTTGTATGGCCATGGCTTAAGTCCCTTTGCTCACTTTGAGCTTTGAGCATCATAATATGCTATGCTTGCATTGTTGATTTGATTTGGCATCACTTTACATGAGATTTTAGAGCTTACCTCATTGTCATACATCCGTGTTTGTTGCTCCTTAAGTGTGCTTAAGAGTTGTCCTCTTTGTGCCTTAATACTTGAGCCACTTGGCATATATGTTTGCCTTGCCATTTCATGCTTTTCATGCCATCAATTCATCACTTTTGGCCACTGATTTGGGCTTAGTTGAGAGCTACCCACATTAGTTTAAGTCCATCCCTTTGCATGTTGTCGCATGCTTGTATTGCATATTGTTGTATGCTTGCTCCATCTTTGCATGTTGTTGCATGCTAGCCCTATTACATGTTGTTGCATGTTCATGTTGCATTTTGTCATGTTGTCCAAGGTTGTCACGTTGTCCAAGGTTGTCACCTCACATCATGCCTATGTGCTCGTTGCATGTCATTAGCCTTGTTAGGTTGTTCATATTGCATGTTTGCCATGCTTACGTGTTGCATTGTTTGGATTAAGTGTTAATCCGAGCACGAGAAACGAGGAGCGTTTCATACTCTGAGTGATGGAACGTGTCTCAATTCTCGATCGCCGAAGCTCTTGATGATTCATGATAGAGTTCTAGGCTTTACTTGATTTATTTGTGCATTCATTTTCATATTGATTTGCACAAGTTGGATCTTTGGCCATCATGCATTGGGATGCGTGATTGATGGTCGTGGATCCACCTCTCCCTTGATGTTTTGAGGCGATATGGGGTGGCATAGTGCATACATGCCCTTGGGAGACCCTCCTTTCTCTCTATTTTGTGCTTTGTTGCAACTTGGTGTCACAGCACACCAGTGGCCGGTAGTGCACCACTGATGGTTGGCAGTGTCACACCCCTGGCCGGCAGTGCCCTGTTGTTGGCCGGCATCTCTCCTTTCATGGTCGGCAGGCCACTAGTGAATTCCCCAGCAGTGTTTTGGTAAGTTCCAACAACAAACACTGAAAGACACCCTGCAAACAGAGCCTCTAAAGAGCAACCGGAAGGTGTTTCGAGGCGAAGAACCGAAGCGAGCATGCATACCTTCCTCTTGTCCAAACAGAGCTGGAATGGCATTCATTTACTGCTTACTTGTTAATTAGTAGTTGTGTAATAATTACTTGTAGCTAGTTATTAATTCGGTTTTGTAATAATTAATTAGCTCATGAGTTAGTTAATTAGGCGGCTTGTATTATTTATTCGGACCCTCTGAGCGAGGGCACAATTGTAATAAGTGTGCGTGTGTGTGATATCTGTCTTCCAACCCCACGTCTTTCTCCCTTTTATTTACCAGCTTATGATGGTTAGATTGGGGCATGTTTCAATTAGCATACTTATGCTTGCATGTTTGCATTCATTCATCTGTCTTGCATGCACTGGGCTCGGCGCATCATACTAACTGCATTGTATTTCAATTCCAAAGTTGAATACGTGTTAGTTGTACCATCATCATATGCCATCTTAGAATAGCCGAGCCTATTATAGTTGCATTTTTGCATGTGTTGCATCAGGCATTTCTGTATAGTTAGGGTCATGCATGGATTTTTAACATAGCTTTTGTTTTGGCTTGGAGTACTCGGTAAGTATTTATGCTTTAGCATCCTATCATGTGTGTGAGTGACTGCCATGATACCATGCTTACCATGAGGCTACCCGCTTATGTGATATAACTACCTGAATGCCTGTGGGTGAAGGTTGGGTTATTTTGATTGGAACAATTCATCAATTGTGAGTTTTAAGCCCACTTGAGAGTGGCAAATCATCATGCTTTCTAAGCCCACCTGAGGGTGGCAAATCCACATTTTATCCCACTTGCGAATAGTAAATCGTTTTTCGAAACAAACATGAAATGTTTTGTTCCAATTCAGGCGATCCGGTTTATATTTGTATGCTGTGCGCATCACATAGTAATTCTAGGCTAATAACCGGAATAAGAACGCATAATGTTTTCAAAACTCAATATCATGGTTAGTAAAGGCCGATCTTTGATCGAGAGCGCGAGGGTGCTCACGAAATGACCTTCCCCAATCGTACCCAAGTTCCCGAGCCAAGGCAACTTTGGTGATAACGGACACGTGGCCTTAGGCAACGAGTCAGGGTTTCCTAAATTCCCCCAAAATAAATATTTAGATGGCGACTCTGTATCTAGCAAAGAAGTCCATGTTTGGCACTTCTTTCAAAAAAATCTATTTTCAAAAACGATTCACCGGATTTGGGCTCTTTGATGATTCATCGGTCTTGCATTGCACTCTGTGAGATTAGATACAGGACCGTGACTTTGAGTCCTGAACTGTAGTGAGCCCAAATGAACAAAATGAGAGGGGAGAAGGGGGGGGATTCCCTCCCGGGACGTTCGGGGACGTCCACACTATGGTGTACCTCCCAATCCGTGGAATAGCCAAAACTTCCAGAAAATAGGAAAAGTGTGGGGGGAAATTGTGGAGATTGATGAAGCCACCTTAAACATGGACTCTCTAAAATGTGGTAAAGTTAGAATATGTTTCTCTCAGCTAGAGCGAGTGGATAAAATGATTATTCTGGAAAACAAAGGTAGTGTGTACCCAATTCGTGTGGTCGAAGATTGCAGCTGTGGCAATGGAGCACATCTCAACTATTGTAATCACAATGAAAAGCCAAGTTGGAAGGATTCAATGGGGAACAACAATGGAGAAGAGCAGAGTGTTGCGTTTGGCCATGGCAGGATGGAAGAAGATGAGGACGTGGCATGCAAAGTAGCTGAGGTAGAGGCTCAAGATGATATCAAAACCAATGAGATGATCAATGCTGGAAAGGAGAGATTGGATTATGGGAACACTATTCTCTCCACAACTGTATCTATCATAAATGAATCTGACACAAGGTTTGTGGCTCGAAAAGTTTGACAGACACCAATAACAAATTGTACAAGACTCAAGGGAGGCATGCGTGAAGTGGCATGACAGATCTAAGGTGTGGTCTGATGGGCTTATAAGAAGTTTAGATGAGAATGAATTAAGGACGCCCAATATTAATTTAGAGGTGGTCTTGGATGCAGCCCAGATATGTAATGGGTGGAATGGTTTGAAGACAATCAGTGCCATCCCAACTTCTGTCAATGAGACCAATGAACTGTTGACTGGGCTGAGAGATAGCTTAGTCCATATGGTGAAAGATGGTAAACAACCCACTGAGGTTTTAAGGATTAACCAGATGGAGACCCAAGTGGAAAAAGAATACAACTTAGTAAGCCATGGAAATAATATAAGTAGAGTTTAATCTGATATGAGTGAGAATGTTGAGCAGCGAAGGAAAGAAAAAGGGTATCATCAGAGGAAAAAAAAAAGGAAGGAAGAAAATGGGTAATTTTTAGAGGAGGATTTCAGAGAGGAGCTTTATTTTGTGAGGTAGTCGTTGCGATTTCAGCTTCGATGTCTATCAGTAACATCTCTGGCAGGCAAAGGAAATTAATGAATGAAGCCCAAGATACAATTACGATGGGAAAGGTATTGGGGTTGGATTTTGAAGAAAATGAAGCTGAAGCAATTAATAAGATCATCCAGATGGAAAAAGATGATGAAGTAAGGCTAGTAGGAGAGATGAAAACATTAAGTGTTTAAACTAACATTCCAGGGTGAAATTAAGAGAAATTTGTTGCTAAATGAAGATTCTATCATGGAATGTGAGAGGGCTTGGAAGGGTAGAGAAAAGATGAAGAATCAAGGAAGTATTAAAAGAAAAAAAGGTGGATATGGTTATGCTACAAGAGACAAAAAAATCAAAGGTTGATGATAGATTTGTTAGGTCACTCTGGCCTAATGAATCAATGGAGTTCATGGGGGTGGATGCGGAAGATAGTGCAGGTGGTTTTCTTTGCATTTGGAATCCAGATGTCTTTGCTTTAAAAGATTGCTGCAGCTCCAGGAGGTTTATTCTACTTGCAGGTATTTTTCATTCTAGCATTGATTGTGTTATTGGTAATATTTATGCTCCTGATGAGGAGGCTGTTGGGAGGCAATTAGGGGGGGTGTTGTCTAAATTAAAAGAAGACTTTCCTAAATTATGGTGCTTAGGAGAGGATTTCAATGAAATTACTTCGATTGTTGAGAGAAAAGGTTGTCTAAGGAAAGATAGGGGTATGGCTGAGTTTGAGAGCTTTATTAATGAGTTGGAATTGGTGGACATTTCTATGCTTGGGAGACAATACACATGGGGCAATTCCCAAAGTTGGAGTAGAATTGATAGATTCTTAGTTAACCCAAAATGGTTAGAATGGTTCAAATTCAAGGTGTGGGGGTTACCTAGAATGCTATCTGATCATTGCCCAATTTTATTGAAAGAAGATGAGAGAGATTGGGGACCTAAACCTTTTAGGTTCATAAATGTGTGGGTCTTAAATCCTATGTTCATGAAGGAGCTAAAAAAGGCTTGGGAAGGTTCGAATGTAAGGGGATGGGCAGGGTATATTGTTATGAGTAAGTTAAGATCATTAAAAATGGCTCTGAAAAAATGGAACAGTGAGGTGTTCGGAAACGTGGAATCAAAGCTTAAAGAGGCTGAAGATGAGCTGCACAAGTTAGACTTAAAGGCAGAATCCACAAACCTTAATGAGATGGAAATCACAAGAAGAAAGGAGGTGTTGGGGTTAGTTTGGTAGATTCGAAAAAGAAAGGAATGGTTGTGGCCACAAAAGTCAAGACTAGATTGGGCATTAAAAGGGGACAAGAACACAAGGTTTTTCCATATAATGGCATCTATGAGGCAAAACAGAAATATGATTAACTCAATGAAGATTGATAAAGTTATTTGTGATATGGCCACAAATATTACCAACATCTATTAATTAACAACCTAGAAATTTAAAGTTCTTAAATTACAACTTAGTCTTAGTACATAAAAAATAACACAAATATAAAAAAGAAGACTAGAAATTTAGAAAATAGTTCATGGAACTTGGGCACTCTTCAAGCTAACCAAGGTTGAATGTCGCCTTGCAAGGCCTCGGTGTTCCCTTCTGTTTCTTCGGTACCTGGCACAAAACGACAGGGCAACGGGAATGCCAATGAGCGACAAGCTCAATAAGATATTACAACCCGAAAATACCCACCACGATAATAATAATCACAATTAATGAATAATGTGTAGTAACAAAATAACTAGTAGCATTTAATAAGCATAATAAGAATGCTATCAGTTGAAATAATAACAATCGATAATAATAAATAAATAAATAAAGTGGCAAACGAAAGCAGTATTTCATCATATGAAAAATCCCCACCTTTCTTTTTAAATTCTCATAGATTTAGTTTATTAGATAAATTTAAGTAACTCTCCACGAAGCACTATTTTCACTAAACCGCTAAGTAATGGCCATGGGCAATTCTAACTCCCCCTCAGTCAAATATTCAAATGTTACTTGCTATAATTACCAATGATGCCCACACACCAGGGTTACGTACCCGAGTCGTGACATTACGGTCTGCCCCAAGGGAACGGTCTATGTTGTGACACCCACACCACTAACCTTATATCGCCTGCACCGATAAGAGCCGAAATACCTTCCCGTGCCATATTAGGGTTCGCAACTCACTTGCGCAAGATTCTAAACCGGGCTCACCCCCTCACTTTTTATAGCGATCCCGGTTTTCCCTGCTATAGACACCCCATTTTTGACCGTCCTCAAAACTTGGACGTCACCATTGGAACACTTGGTGATCATCCTTGTTTGTGTTCGTTTGGAGTTCTCGGAGGTCTCGGCTACGCGCCTTGCCTCAGGATCTCCGAACTCGACTGTTTTGTGTCTGGTTTTGCACCAAACACTTGTGTTTTGCCTTGGAAGGGCAGGGAATGCCTTGTGAGGCATCCCCACACATCACCGGCCGTGGCTAGAGGCCACCGGCCAGAGTTTTGTTGCCATCGGCAATGTATATTGCCAGTCGGCACTATTTGTTGCCGGTCGACAGTCAATTTTGTCAAAATGACACTTTTGGCTGGCCGACTACTGTTCATCTGCTTTTGCAGATATTTTAATGCAGCTGGCATGCATTTTGTTCCCCTCCATACACATGTATGGAGGGATGGCCTTCTTGTTAGCTTACCTTGTAAGCTTTATGAGATTGGCTCCTCTATAAGAGGAGCCCTCCCCTCTTGGCTTTAGGGTTGGAGATTTTGGTTACAAAACAGTGAGAGAGAGAGCTCTGGTTTTAGGTCAAGGTTCATATATCTATCCTATATCTCTCTCCCTCTTGAGCTTAGTATGTGTGTTTTGTCTCACTTTTGCTCACAAGCAACCACCATCACACCATCCCTTGGAGCTGAGACCTCTTGAGGGTTGTTTTGGAAGCTTTGGAGCTGTTTTCAACCTAAAGAACCAGCTGGTCCACCATTTTTGAAGAAAGGCTTCAAGGGTAAGAATCTTCCCCCTTTTTACCCCTTTTTTGCATACTATTTTTGCCTACTTTACAACTACTTTTGTGTTTAGTATATAACATAAAAAAGTTCTTTTTTTAGGCCCTTTAAATAGTTTCTTAAGAGTGTTTTGTGGTTTGGAGGAGTTTGACCCCTCTTAGGCCTTGAGAAGCCCCATTTTGTGCCATTTTGAGTGAGCTCCGGGACCCTAGTGTTTGGGCCTCCTCACCACTGAAATCTTGAGGGATTTCAGAGGTAAGAATGGTGCCTTGAAGTCCCAAGAAGGAGAGGGCCACCCCCTCTCCTTGTTGTCCTTAAAAAGGACCATTTTTGCCTCTTGAGGGAGCACCATGTTCAAGTGTGTGTTGACCATGTTCTAACTGTTTTTTGTGCTTATTTTGCCATGAAATAGCATTACTTTAAGTTGGTTTTGGTACACCATGCATGTTTAGCATACCTACCTTGTAATGCCATGTTTAGGCCCTAACATGCCTTAGGTTGTAAACCCTTATTAAAGCATGTTTTAGGCTTAGCCTTGTGAAGGTTTTGTGTTTATTTTGCCATGTTTGAGGTCTGTCCTTGGTGGTTTGGGTCGACCATAGCTTGCATTGTATGCCCCCTTTGCATTTTGGGCTTGTTGGCCTTAAGTATGTAAGTGTGTAGCATGCCTTGTTTGCATCACTTCAATGGTTTGGAACCATTTAACATGTTATTTCAGTCCTTATAACATGCTTATATGCTTGCATTTAATCCTCCTTCAATGTGTTTAAAGGTTATTACCTTATGCCCTTTGTTTAGGCCTTGGAGTATGCTTGCACCTTTAGTCCACTTAGACGCCATCTAAGTGCACCCTTAGCTTTGTTTTAGCCTGCATTTGACTTGTTTTAAGTCCCCTTAGCCTTGTGAGGTTTGGTGGACTTGACCTTGGTTTAAGCCTCCTTGGTTTGCCTTAAGTACTTGGACCATTTGCATGCTAATGTTTGTCTTGTTTAAGTTGGTTTGGCACCTCTTATAGCATGATTTTCAGAGCTTCATTTGCATGCCATTCGTCCATGTTATGCCTCTTTTGAGTGTGCTTAAAAGTTGCCTTTATATGCTTAAGTGTTGGACCATACTCGCATGCATGTGTGTGTGTGTGTTGGATCTCACTTCCATGGTTTTGGCCACTGTTTTAGGCCTATTTAGAGCTGCCTAAATCATGTTTAAGTCCACCCCTTTGTTGGTTGCATATGCTCCTTGTGTGTTGTAGCATATTGGTAAGTTGTTGCATGTTAGAACTTGCATGATTGAATGAAGTCACATGCTTGTTTGCATGCTTGAACATCCACATTGCATATTGCATGCTTGTTGGTTAACATTGATGTTTCATGTCTTGTATGCTTGTTAGCTTGTATGCTCCCTTGTTTGCCATGTCACATACTAGTCAACATGCCTAGGATTGCATTACATAAGCATGCATGCCTTGTCCCTTGATCTAGTGATAGGGATTGGGCCTTTATTTGTTAGTTTGCATTTCATTTGACATGAAAATGCACAACTTGATTTTTGGGCCATCATGGATGGAAATGCACGATTGGTGGTCCGAGAACCAAGGACCATGTCCCTCTGAGTCATACACATGATAAGGGGCTTGGTTAGGGCATACATTGCTTGAATTGCAATGCCATGCAAGGCTCTGTCCTCTGCTGCTGTCAAACAGGTTCTGCAGGAATTTGTTGCCGATTGACTGCACATAGTGCCGACCGGCAATCAATTGGTGGCCGATGGACGTATTCTCAGCCGATGACCACATCCCACTGCCGGTGGAAAATCAACTCAGCTGATGGTGTCTCCCAATGTCCAGGGAAGCAATCCTGAGACATTGACAGTCTTCAGAGAGGCAGAGTAGGGAAAACAGAGGCAGTCTATGCATGGCAGTGTACTTCCGAGCAGGACCTGAGCACGCATGCATTGGGCCCTCTTCCCGAGGCGGTTTACTGTTTTTCCTAGCTTAGTTAGTTGTTAACTAATTAGGTAATTTGTAATATTTAATTAGCTTGCGTAGTTAATTAACTTGTATTATTCTTTCGGTCCCTCCGAGCGAGGGCGAATTTGTAATAAGTGTGGGTGTGTGGATGTGTATGTCTTCCAACCCCACGTCTTTCTTCTCTTTTATTTACCTGCTTATGATGGTAGATTAGGGCATATTTAAATTAGCATACTTTATGCTATACATGCGTGCATCCATACATTTTTCTTACGTGCACCGGGCTCGGCACATCATGCTAATTGCACTTGTATTTCAATTCCAAGTTGAGTACTTGTTATCTTTGCATTTCACATACCATGTTTAGGGTAGCCGAGCCTGTTTAGATTGCATCTTTGCATGTGTTGCATTAGCCATTTTTAACATGAACTAGGATCATGCATGTGATTACTAACTAGTTTCTGTTTTGGCTCGGAGTACTAGGTAAGCTTTTATTCTTTAGCATATCGCATGCGTGTAAATGTTGCCATAATAGCATGATTACCATAAGGCTAGCTGCTTATGTGATATAACTGCTTGAATGCCTGTGGATGGAGGTTGAATTACCTAAATTGGGACAATGCATTAAAACTGTGAGTTTTAAGCCCACTAGATAGTGGCAAAACTATCTTTTCTAAAAGCCCACTTGAGCGCATAACATAGTAATTCTAGGCTAACAACCGGAATAAGAACACATAATGTTTTGAAAAACGGATATCATGGTTAGTAGAGGCCGGTCTTCGGACCGGGCGAGAGGGGGTGCTCATAGCTGACCTTCCCCAATCATACCCAAGTTCCCGAGCCGGGGCAACTTTGGTGATAATGGACACGTGGCCTTTGGCACCGAGTCAGGGTTTCCAAAATTCCCCCTTTTAAAAAAATATTTAGGTGGCGACTCTGTATCTGGCAAAGGAGTCCATGTTTGGCACTTCTTTCAAAAATCTGTTTTCTCAAAACGATTTGCTGGATTTGGACTCTTTGGTTCAAGATTTAGAACCGTGACACAAATCGAGTCCGAACTGTAGCGTAGCGCACGGGGTCCCTCGCGGGCGTGTCTACAGTTTCTGGCGACTCTGTTGGGGATTTTAGAGAGCTTGACTCGAACTCGTGATATCCTGTTTTGATTTCGTGTATGTGTTTCTTTGCATTGCATGTGCATTGGTGCGCCTAGGACACCGTGTTTGCCATCTGCCATTCCTGAACGGTTTGCCGGAGGCTTGACTTTGTCAAAGCATGCCATAAGGCTGACCGGTTATGGGCTCTGACAGCAAGGGAACACAAACCCCGGTCTTACCGGGGCACCCTTTTTGACCATTCGACCTAGTGCATATTCGGAATCCGTAGTGACCATTCCAAACTAGGACAGGTTGCTTACCCGATGTTAGGTTGTTTGAAACCGCTGTGTGCGTAGTGAAACCCTAGCTCCTGACAAAATAGGACAGGGCAACCCTACCCCAACATAGGAGTGTTTTGGCTCTCTTTTACTTGTTATGTGCTTTTAGAGTGTATCTCTACAGGAACGTACATATCAGTGTGCAAGTTTGAGTACCAGGCCCGAGGGCACCAGTATCAGTGTTGTTGAGAAATCAGTCATATCTGCGGTATCGATTCGATTTTGAGAACAGTGATTCTGGGGAACAGTGATCAGTAGTAGAGTGCAGTTGTTCGGCTACACCTGTGTTTGATTTGTTTGGGGCTGAAATGCTGCTTGTCTTTTCCTTTCAGTTCAGAGAGTTCAGAAAGTTGATACAGAATAGCCAGTGTTCCCCCTTGCTGAGGCAGGACCTATGATGACGCAGAATTCAGAAGAGATTGTGGTTATGACAACCACGCTGGATCAAGGGATCGCCCTGCGGGATGAAACCAATGTTGATGTATCGCATCTGCCTAGGTCGCTTGTCGCGCACCCGGTCTGGGCACCCCAGTTGTATCAGGCTCGCGAGCCCACCACATTCGAGCTGATGGGAATGATAGGTGATCTCCAGAGGTCTATGGCGGATCTTGCCTACGGAATGTCAGCTTCGCCATCCACAGCACCATATGCCGGTAACATTGTGCCCCAGGAGCCCCCGCTACTGGGACGAATTGTGATTGAGCTTAACCAACCAGAGGTGGTCTCAAGTTGTAGCAATGATGTATCAACACCAACCCAAACCCTTGATCAGGCTGAGGCCAGAGGTAAAGACAAAGCGAAGGCAGATGCCGATCCCATTGAACAACTGCTGTGGGCAGTCGAGGCTTTGAAAGCCAGGGGGATGAACAAGCAACAAATATCAGCGGTTGTGACCAAAGCCGTGGATGATGTTTTCCCCACTCTGATCGAGGGCAGTTCAAGCCAGTCAGAAAACCGGGACAGGCCCCGTCATGCCAGAGCAGTTCCTCCCATTCCTAACCCTACACCCGGGAAAGATCAGAAAGTAAAGGCAGTGCCTGCTGACCCGTTCGCTAGTGCGTCTAGCAAGAACACCCAGACTTTGAAGTACCTGCCCCGAGGGCATAGGGCCTTTCACACTCTTTATATGTCATTGTCTAAGGCACTTCAGATCCTGGCCGAGAGGGGGCATCTTAAGCCCCTTGAGCCTAGGCCTCTCCCCAGTTCTCTTCCAGCAGGCCATGACGCTACTCAGTACTGTGCGTACCATCAGCAGACTGGCCACCCCACCGATAATTGCTTCCGCCTCTGTCATGAGGTGCAAGATTTGATCGATAACGAGGTTATCCTCCCGCCCACCTCAGTAAAGTCCGTTACTGCTCAGCTATTGGATTTTGAAGATACTGTGAGTATGTGATCAGGGATGGGCCACTTTTAGGCAGCGCCCGATATCTTGATGTCACGTCTGGCACGTATTTTTTTGAGCATCTGCGAATGCTAGTCTTGTAAATTCTGGCTTGGGTGTCGAGTCAGTCTTTTGTTTTGTTTTGAGTCTGTCTCTTCGTCTCGAGTCAGTTCTTTTTGCTTAAGGGTCTGTCTTATTGCAATGAGTCGGTCCCCTTGTATAGAATGGCGGGTGATTCCGGGGTTGTTGCCTCGAACACCGTTTTGTTTTGTAATTATCCTTTTGCTTTCTTTTTGAGTCTGTCTCTGCCATGGAGCCAGTTGCATCTGGGAAACCTGAATGAAACAGCTGCGGCTATCATGTTTCCGTGCTTATTGTTGGTTTTGGGCCGGTTGTGCCAGAGGATTTGAATGGAGCGACAACACATTCTACCTGCTCTCTTGTGCCCTGAAAATTATTGCATTGACCTAAGTTTTTCAAAACTTTTTTTAGCACTGCGGTGATAAAAACGAAGAGGGAGGAATCCCTCGGGATTTGCAAAACTTTGATCAAATTGAGAGAAAGAGAGGCGTGCCAAGCCCTTAATGAATGAAATCATGCTTATCGGCATGAGTACTGGGAAGGACCCTGGCTTGACCCAGACTGGTTCCACACCATCTTCAGCGTGAGTGATTGGTCGTTTTCTTAAAAACTTTCAAAAACAAAATGTTTTGCGCGGTCCTGCGAAGACTTGTGTGGGATCGCTCTTGAGATTGTGCAACCTAGGATCACTCTCGGCCTCAAGATTCAACCCGTCTATTTTTGAGCCTTGAACCTATTTGGAACATTCAACAGTCAACTATCAGAGGAGGCCCGTGTGGCCAGTTTTGAAGCAGCCCTCGAACAAGAGGCACCAAAGTCAAGCCAAAAAGGTTAGATCTCACTGGAAGAAGCTTGTGAAGCAACCGTGATGGATTATTCTGCAAATCATTGCAACAGTCGCTCTCCAAGATACAGAGAGGCTTCAACTTCGAAAACCATTTGGCATGGACTTGTTATACTTTTACCCTTTAAGAGGCTTGCTGGGCTGAAAACCCGGAAGGGCGACCCAGGCAAAAGTTAGAGCAAGATAAAAATAATACAAAAAATATATATATATATATATATAAAACAACAAAAAAAGAGAAAAAAATATGTATAAAAAAGAAAAGAAGAGAAAAAGAAATAGAAAAAAGAGAATGAAAAGAAGCTCGCAAGGTCGAAAACCCGCATCGGGCACCTTGGCAAAAGTTAGAGCCTAAAAAAAGTGAAGGTTAAAATACCCGAGTGTACCTTAACCGGAACTACGTGAGGCTTGATTCCATCATTGGGATACGTAGGCAACTTCATTTTGAAGTCCAGCCCCCAACGCTTTCATAGCGTCTCAGTCCATACAATGGTTTTGATTTCATCTGGAAGTCCGACCGCCAACATTTCCAAGGTGACTGTGTCCATATATTGGTTGTGACCGTCTTCGTCTTCTCCGTGTCCGAGAATTCAACCACCACCAATGAGGACTGTTTGCAGAATGCTGCGGCGTCATCCATACACGGGGCAACGTTCCGTTGCCGAAAGTTGCCATGAGTCACCGTTCAAACCAGGGGCAACTTTCCGTTGCTGTGCACCACTTTCAAGTAAGGGGCAATTTTCTGTTGCCCCCCGATCCGAGGTTGCGTATCTCGAGGGTAAGTTCCGTGCTTGTTTAGCAGTGGCCGTTTGCAAAAATAGTTTTTGAAAATTTTTATTGAGGTTGACTATTTTCTCGAAAACTATTTCATTTTTCCAAAATCGGACCACGTTTGGACCCAAAAAGGAAAATTTTCAGTGCTTATAGCCTGACTTGCATGGTTTTCAAATCAAAAATCGAACAAGTATGTTAATCCGACTCTCATTTTGGTCAAAATTGTTTTAGTAGAAAACCAAAAAACAAAAAAATGGTCAAAGTGATGAACTAGGGGCACAGTCGAGTCAGGTGTTCTGTCTTTCCCCCGTCATCAATGTACTTGCCAGGAGGGCACTCTATCCACCGAAAAAAACAGCCGCGGGCTAACTATATCGTGCATGAACCCGCAAATTCCTATTCATCCATCAATCACTCTGGGGAGGGATGAAAAATGAGAGAATAAAGAATAGAGAGGTGTAAGTTAAGAGAAAAAGTGAGCACGAGGGTTTTATCCCGCACGAGGGTTGGTGCTGACATTCCGTAGGCAAGATCCGCCACAGATCTCTGGAGATCACCTATCATTCCCATCAGCTCGAATGTGGTGGGCTCGCGAGCCTGATACAACTGGGGTGCCCAGACCGGGTGCGCGACAAGCGACCTAGGCAGATGCGATACATCAACATTGGTTTCATCCCGCAGGGCGATCCCTTGATCCAGCGTGGCTGTCATAACCACAATCTCTTCTGAATTCTGCGTCATCATAGGTCCTGCCTCAGCAAGGGGGAACACTGGCTATCTGTATCAACTTTCTGAACTCTCTGAACTGAAAGGAAAAGACAAGCAGCATTTCAGCCCCAAACAGATCAAACACAGGTGTAGCCGAACAACTGCACTCTACTACTGATCACTGTTCCCCAGAATCACTGTTCTCAAAACTGAACTGATACCCGCAGATATGACTGATTTCTCAACAACACTGATACTGGTGCCCTCGAGCCTGGTACTCAAACTTGCACACTGATATGTACGTTCCTGTAGAGATACACTCTAAAAGCACATAACAAGTAAAAGAAAGCCAAAACACTCCTATGTTGGGGTAGGGTTTCCCTGTCCTATTTTGTCAGGAGCTAGGGTTTCACTACGCACACAGCGGTTTCAAACAACCTAACATCGGGTAAGCAACCTGTCCTAGTTTGGAATGGTCACTACTGATTCCGAATATGCACTAGGTCGAATGGTCAAAAAGGGTGCCCCGGTAAGACCGGGGTTTGTGTTCCCTTACTGTCAGAGCCCATAACCGGTCAGCCTTATGGCATGCTTTGACAAAGTCAAGCCTCCGGCAAACCGTTCAGGAATGGCAGATGGCAAACACGGTGTCCTAGGCGCACCAATGCACATGCAATGCAAAGAAACACATACACGAAATCAAAACAGGATATCACGAGTTCGAGTCAAGCTCTCTAAAATCCCCAGCAGAGTTGCCAGAAACTGTAGACACGCCCGCGAGGGACCTCGCGTGCTACACTACAGTTCGGACTCGATTTGTGTCACGATTCTAAATCTTGAACCAAAGAGTCCAAATCCGGCAAATCGTTTTGAGAAAACAGATTTTTGAAAGAAGTGCCAAACATGGACTCCTTTGCCAGATACAGAGTCGCCACCTAAATATTTTTTTAAAAGGGGGAATTTAGGAAACCCTGACTCGGTGCCAAACACCACGTGTCCGTCATCACCAAAGTTGCCACGGCTCGGGAACTTGGGTACGATTGGGGAAGGTCAGCTATGAGCACCCCCTCTCGCCCGATCCGAAGACCGGCCTCTACTAACCATGATATCCGTTTTTGAAAACGTTATGTGTTCTTATTCCGGTTGTTAGCCTAGAATTACTATGTTATGCGCACAGCAAACAAGTATAGACCAAATCGCCTAAATTGGAACAAAACATAGCCTGTTTGTTTTGAAAATGATTTGCTACTCGCAAGTAGGCTAAAATGCAGGTTTTGCCACCCTCAAGTGGGCTTTTAGAAAAGATGGTTTTGCCACTATCTAGTGGGCTTAAAACTCACAGTTTTAATGCATTGTCCCAATTTAGGTAATTCAACCTCCATCCACAGGCATTCAAGCAGTTATATCACATAAGCAGCTAGCCTCATGGTAATCATGCTATTATGGCAACATTCACACGCATGCAATATGCTAAAGCATAAAAGCTTACCTAGTACTCCGAGCCAAAACATAAACTAGTTAGTAATCACATGCATGATCCTAGTTCATGTTAAAAATGGCTAATTCAACACATGCAAAGATGCAATCTAAACAGGCTCGGCTATCCTAAACATGGTATGTGAAATGCAACAGATAACAAGTACTCAACTTGAAATTGAAATACAAGTGCAATTAGCATGATGTGCCGAGCCTGGTGCATGTAAGAAAAATGTATGGATGCACGCATGCATAGCATAAGGTATGCTAATTTAAATATGCCCTAATCTACCATCATAAGCAGGTAAATAAAAGGGAAGAAAGACGTGGGGTTGGAAGACATACACACCCACACACCCACACTTATTACAAATTCGCCCTCGCTCGGAGGGACCGAAAGAATAATACAAGTTAATTAACTACGCAAGCTAATTAAATATTACAAATTACCTAATTAGTTAACAACTAACTAAGCTAGGAAATTCTTTGGTTACCATGCATTAAAAGTGCTTGGTTGGTGGCTTGAGAGCCAAGTGCCACACTCCTTTGAGCTTGAGACATGATAAGGAGGGTGACAGTACATACATTCCTTGCAAATACACTAACATGCCTCTGTTTGCTCTATGTTGCAGCAAAAGGAGGAATTTCAAGGAAGCAGTAGCTGACCGGCCACCAAAGCTAGCCGACCGGCCACCAATATTGGCCAATGGCCACCAATCATGGCCGATCGGCCATCAGTGTATTCTTGAGATCAAACAAAAGCAATCTGGAGGTTGGTATAACTTTTAGAGGTTCAAAGATGTGCAAATAGAGGCATCTAGAGGCAAGGTAGTGGATTTTCGGGAGGACACAATCGAGCATGCATATCTCCCTCGCTTCCCAAGGCCTTTCATTTGAATTTCTTAGCTAATTTCATTAGCTTAGTCGTTTTGTAATTAATTAGTTAAAGTGTTTAATTAATCAATTAGGTTTGTAATTAATTAGCTTAGCATAGCTAGTTAATCAATTCGGTTTGTAATAATTAATTATCTAGAATAGTTAATTAGTTGATTTGTAATAATTAGCTTAGCTTAGTGTAGCTTAGCTTATTTATTCGGACCCTCCTTTGAGAGGGCGCAATGTTGTAATAAGCGTGTGTGTGTGTGTGAATTTCTTCCAACCCCACGTCTTTCTCCCTTTTACTTAACTGCTTTCGATAGTTAGTTTAGGGCACGTTTTGATTACCATACCTTATGCTTACATGTTTGCATCATTCATTTGTCTTGCATACACCGGGCTTGGCGTATCATACAAACTGCATCGTATTTCAATGCTTATTTGAATACGTGTATCAAATTGTTGCATTCATATGCCATCTTAGATAGCCGAGCCTATTAGTTGCATATTGCATGTGTTGCATTAGGCATCTTGTATAGTTAGGATCATGCATATTTCTAACTAGTTTTTGTTTTGGCTCAGAGTACGCTTTAAGTCTTTACGCTTTAGCATACTTGCATGAGTGTGAGTGATGCCATGTTTAGCATGTTTGCCATGAGGCTATTTGCTTAAGTGCTTAACTGCATGAATGCCTGTGGGTGGAAGCTTGATTGCCTGAATTAGAACAACTAGATGATTATGAGTTTTAAGCCCACTTTGCAAAGTGGCAAAATCATGTTTTTAAGCCTACTTGAGGGTGGCAAATCCGCACTTTAGCCTACTTGCGAGTAGCACTTTCAAACCATTTTCAAAAACAAACATGAGTTGTTTTGTTCCCATTCTCGTGATTGAGTCTATACTTGTATGTGTGCGCCACATAGTAAAGTTAGCTAATAATCAAAATAAGAACACATGTATTTATAAAACAATATATCATGTTTAGTAGAGGCCGATCTTTGATCAGGCAAGTGGAGGTGCTCATTGCATGACCTTCCCCTCTCGTACCAAAGTTTCCAAGCCGAGGCAACTTTGGTGATGATGGACACGTGGCCTTTGGCATGAGTCAAGGTTTCCTAAATTTCCCAAAAACAAAATATTTAGGTGGCGACTCAGTTCATGTTTGGCGTTTTTTCATTCAAAATTGATTTTCCAAAACCAATTGCCAGATTTTGACTCTTTAGTGTTTATCAGTCTCACATTACACTTTCTGAGATTAGATTTAGAACCGTGATAGGAGTCCAACCTGTAGTAAGACCAATTCGCGCCTTTCCGAAAGGGGGGCGCGCAAAGAAAGTTGGGTCTACAGCTGATAGTTGGGATACCGACTTTGATCAACAAATGTTTCTTTCCTGAAAGGAAAACCTAGGATAGCTAAGTTACGATATATTTTCTGATTTCTATCTCCGCAGACGAGATAACCATAGTTTCCATTATACGCTAATAGAGGATTGTTGGCAAATTTCCCCCATTTATTAAGCTGATCTGTGAGTGCAAGTCCTGGGTATCCTGGAAATGTTGAAGTTCCTCTAAGGTACATTTTATGCTTAGCTAGAATGCACCTTATTCTGTTCCATTCTAGTAACTTGCTGTCAATTAATACCTCTACATACGGATGATACTCTTCCATTACACAGTGTACTGAATGAGCAAGCTTATTTCCAAAATTATCTGTCTGTTCCAGATCTAAAAAAATTATTCTAGAAACAAAACCGTAATCTAACAATTGAGCTACTGTTAGATGATGAGTTCTACCTCTAATCCGTATCTCCAATGGCTCAAAAGTTACTAGGTTTATCTGGCAAAAACAAATGCTGAAATCGAGATTAGACTGACATCTTCCAAAATATTCGGGCCTTTCTCTACATCTTTCTTCTTGTAAACATGGTTATTCTTCATCATCATAGAGATAAGTCTATTGATATGCTATACCGGGACACTAAACTCCAGCTAAAGAAAAGTCCTGAAGAAACTGTTGTCTAGTGACAAGCTCACTATTTCTGCTATCTTTGGCTTAGGCGTATATATAAGGTTTAAGGTCTTCTATTTCTCGTCTTTTCTCGCAAAAAGATTGAATGATAGAATGCCAAAAAAAAAATTACATTTTAGCATTGAATTTATAGCGATCCCGGTTTTGACCCGACTTTTGTTGTATTCCGAACTCAGGTCTTGCGGTTTGATATTTTTATTTATGTCTTTTCCGCCTTTTACTCTTTGAATTTGAGTTTTGGAATGTCTTGGGCGTGCTCAAAACAAGTTGGTTGCTAGTTGGTCTAGTATGTTGTTGCCCAGAATTTTGGTCTTTCGCTCGAGTGGGCCTTCTTGCGCTTGAGCCGGGTTCGCAAACATTCAGTACTTTCCACGTTTGCAAAAAATACTAGGAAAGGGTTTTTTACGCTCGACGGCGTTTCTTACGCTCGAGCGGGTAGGCGCTCGAGTGATCTTTCTTTAGCTCGAGCGGTCCATCTGTTGTCTGCAAAAAAAACTGGAAGTGTGTGTTTCGTTCTCGAGCGGGTCAAGTTTTTGTGTCTGACGCTTGAGCGTCAAACTCTCTGCTCGAGCAGATGGTGCGTATATCAAATTGTAAAAGTGACATTTTATATCACTTTTTCAGCCCTCTCTCTCTAAAACTTTCCAAAATCCTAAATCCACACTGTCTGTCTCTAAAATACACACTCTCTCTACATTTTGGCCTAGATCCTTTGATCTCTTCACCTTTGTACCTTTGAGAAAAAGTTGGAGCATCTCAAGATCTACATTTTGATCCGAGTAAAGTCAAGTTTGGGCATCTTCTCCTTTGAGCTTGTAGACTTGAGGTAGGGATTTTCTACACTTGTTATGGTTTTTAACTTAGATATTTTGTGGTTGTGTAACAATGGTGGATTTGGGAGTATTTTGAATACAAACCTACGGTTTGGGTGAAATGTAATAGAGGGGTTTTTGGTGGAAATGGAATAAAAGAATCTGGGGTTTGAAAAAGTAATCTTGTGATGTCAAAATAGTTGATTTTAGTACTTGGTTAAGATTTGGAGAAAAGGGGAAATTTGCCCTAGAATGAGTATTATATTTATTTTGTATACATAAATGAAATTGATGTTGTAAACATGAAATTGGACAAGTATGGAGATAGATGGTGAAATGGAATAGGTGATATGTCTCACCTTTGGAAATCTTGATTAAATTATCTGTCTTGAGATTGTATGTCTGTTAGAAATATTTGTATTAGGCTATCGATGGAGGATGGCTTTGACTGTTGTAGAAATTGCATGTGGATTAGGTGAATTGAAACTAATCACTTATTGATTGTCACTAAATATGACTATGTGTAAAAAATATATATACGTATGTTATTTAGAAGGAGAAAGGAGATGGACTCCACTATAATTAAGTTGGCCAGAGTGTCTTGGGTGAAAGTCCCGAAATTATACATGGGTGTCGATCCAATGGACGAAATATCCGTAAAATGGCAAACAAAAATTACACATGGGTATCGATTCCTGAGGACAAAATATCCGTAAAATGGAAAGTTTGAAGTGTTATGTGTTGAGTGTGAAATTTGTTGAACTATTGAGTTGTAGTCTCATTTGGATTAATGAAAGTAATGAAATTGGCTCATGCATTGAGATGAATTGAAAGCAAACGAAATGGAATATGGAATTGATACTTTACGAATGTATGTAAAGGTATGAACGTTTTTAGCCCTAGCATTGTTTATGCATACTGCTCTTATATTTTTGTTAAATATCATATATTATGTTAGATTGTTCCTACTGGGCTGTGGCTCATCCTATTTGGGAAAAACCTTTTTCAGGTAATGATAGCATGCCTCCACCAAGGCAATAGCATTGGAGGGATATTCGAGAAGCAAGAGAGCTTGTAGTTTTGTTTAATATTTTGTATAGCCTAGGGCTTTAATTGTAAGGGTTAGTCCCATTTTTGTTGTAACCAAGTCAAGACTTGGAAAGGTGTAAGCCCGAAGGGCATTTATTTATGATTAAATCCTCTTGTATTATTAACTTCATGTAACGAAAGAACTATTTTGCTCTGATGGATGTTGTCATTTATATATATTATGGGTTATACCTTTAGTCCTATTTTGAGGGCGTTGGAGCGTACCGGGTTTGAATGCTTCGGGTACATGGGAAGTGGTTAGTACCACAATGGGTTTGTCTCGCTTGTTAGAGACTTAAGTATGGATAATATGTGCTTGTATGATAACATGCTTAGGTGATAATATAGGAATGGGATTTAGTTCCTAAGATGCTGATTGGGTCTACGGGTTTCTAGAAGTCCCATTAGAAGAGCACTTGATCACTGCTGTTTCTAATTAGAACTCTAATAACGCCATGGGATGGTCGTTATCTAGGAAGGAAATTCGTATGTGTTTACGTGATTATGTGCTTATGTGGACTGAATTATAGTTGTCCATTGTATTAGGACATGAGTGAATTAGCTTCGGCATTTGTAAATGTGCTAATGTCTATCGTTACTTTTATTAGGATGTCAGGATGTGGACGTGGTGGTGGTAGGCGTGGTAGGCGTGAGATGCCTATACCGGATGAAATTTCGGTGTAGGAGGAAGGAGTTGGTCAGGCCAATGTGGCCGAGCCAATAGGTCAAGAAGCCATGGGCTGCCTTAGCCTGCAAGATGGCCGCAGCATTGAGGGAATCCATGGACATTCTCAAGGCTGAGAATCAAGTCCATGCCCAAGTAGCTGAAGCGGGACCTTCCTTTCTAAAGACAGAGTTCTTCCGGTCGAATCCGGATGAGTTTTTGGGTGATCCTAAGGAGCCAATGAGTGGCTAGAGCAGATGGTGAAGATGTTTGAGATGCTCGACATCGAAATGGAGGTTTGAGGGTGACCTTGGCGTCCTTCCAGCTGAAGGAAGACGTGGGTCAGTGGTGGAAGTATGCGCAGGGGCGCATTGAAGGAACTTGGGAAGCCTTTGTTAATGCCTTCCAGGACAAGTATTTACCTGCTACAGGAAGGGAGAAGTTAAGGGATCAATTTTTCCAGCTCAAATAGTTGAACACGCTAGTGGCTGAGTTTGAGGCCACGTTCACTAGTTTTTCGAGGTTTGCACCGGTGTTTGGAGTTCAAGAAGAAATTGCGGACTGGGCACATGTTTAGAGTGGTTAGATCCATGATTAAGGATTATGGGCGCCTTGTGGAGGTTGCAGCCCATCTTAAGACTATCATGCATACAGAAGAGGAGAGGATAAGGGGCTCTAGAAGGAGTTAGGATGGTCAGGAAGACGGTAAAAGGCAGAGGGGTTCTAACCCTCAGCAGTCCCAGGGAGCTCAGCCGAGGTCCACTTTTCCAGTGCCGAGTTTGGGTTTTGGGAAGGGTGACTAGGGAGATTTCACATGTTTCAAATGTGGATAGTTGGGCCACAAGTCTCCACCTTGCACACAAAGGGGAGGAGGGCAGTGAGCAACATCATCTTTGACTCATTCTCAAGGCCAGAGTCAGGGTAGAGGGAAGCCATCCACTTGTTATCAGTGTGGTCAGGTAGGACACCTGATGAGATTTTTTCCACAGTTGGGTGGCACACCTGGTGCGTCTGATTCAAGGCAGACACAGAGTCATCAGCCAACACAGTCAATACAGGCCTCGAGGGCCAATCAGGGAGCCTTTTCAGCTCAATCCGTACAGCAGACCTACGCTCCGAGGAGTGAGTAAGTAGATCAGAGACCTACAGGGTGCGTGTATGCTATTACCGCGCCAGACCTTGAACCTACTCCATCTGTTGTGAGAGGTACCTTCTTGTTTTGGAACTCAGTTACTAGTGTGTTGATTGATACGGGTGCATCTCATTCCATTATATCTTTTGCATTTGCATCGGTTTTGGGATTGGAGTTGGCACAGTTAGCATCTCTTGTTTTTCTAGAGTCATATATTAGTGGTGAGGTTATTTTGAAATAGGGGTGTCGGGGTTATGATACAGAGGTTGCTAGTCGGTGACTTCCATTTGCATTTGTTTTGTTTAATATGACTAGTTTTGATGTTATCTTGGTATGGACTGGTTATTGTCATACCGGGCGGTTACAGATTGCTATCAGCAGAGGGTTACTGTATGTACCTTGAGCAGTGATTATTTTTATTTCTTCGAGGACCGAGTGGATAGAGTCTTATCCTCGGTATATGATCCGCGTGGACGGAGTGAGCTTAGTTGTCTTCTTGCTAGCTTTCAAAGCAATGAGTGTGATGAAGGCCGAGTTGAGTTGCCAAGGGTAGTTTGTGAATATCCTAATGTTTTTCCCGAGGACCTTACTAGTTTTCCACCTCACCGAGAGATCTAGTTCTCTATTGATTTAGTGCTTGGTACGGTACCAATTTCTATGGCACCGTATCGGTTTGTCCCTGCTGAGTTAAGTGAGTTGAAGGTTCAACTCCAGGAGTTATTAGATAAAGGTTTTATTCACCCTAGTACTTCGCCTTGGGGAGCACCGGCCCTCTTTGCTAAAAAGAAAGATGGAGCCTTGCGACTTTGTATTGATTATCGGAAGTTGAGCCGGGTAACCGTGAAGAACAAGTATCCAATGCCACGTATAGATGACCTGTTTGATTAGTTGAAAGGATCTTGTTGTTTCTCTAAGATAAACCTAAGTTCAGGTTACCATCAATTGAGAGTAAGGGAGGAGGATATCCCGAAGACGGCATTCCGTACGCGGTATGACCACTATGAGTTTCTTGTGATGCCTTTTGGGCTAACCAATGCACTGGCTGTATTTATAGACTTGATGAACCAAATCTTCCGAGAGTTCTTAGATTGTTTTGTGGTCATCTTTGTGGATGATATCTTGATTTACTCACCCTTCTTCGTGCTCCTTGCGAGTAGTGCTTGAGTTGCTTAGAGCCCATAACCTGTATGTTAAGTTCAGGAAGTGTGAGTTCTAGCTAAAAGAGGTTAAGTTCTTAGGCCATGTGGTATCCAGGGAATGAGTGATTGTAGATTCATCCAAGATAGATGCAGTGCAAGATTGGGCACAACCTAAGAATGTCTTCAACATTCGTAGATTCTTGGGGTTGGCCGGGTATTACCGTCGGTTTGTGAAGGATTTCTCCAAATTAGCTTCACCTTTGACTAGATTGACGAGGAGAGGGGTCAAATTTGTGTGGAGTGAGCCTTGTGAAAAGTCATTCCAAGAACTTAAAGTTAGACTTACCACCGCTCCAGTCTTGATTATTCCGGAGAGAGGTTTGGGCTATTCAGTGTATTGTGATGCCTCACAAGAAGGCTTGGGCTATGTATTAATGCAAGAAAGGAAGGTAATGGCCTATGGCTCACGACAGTTGAAAACCCATGAGAGGAACTACCCTACTCACGACTTAGAGTTAGCAACAGTTATATTTGCCTTACAGATTTGGAGGCATTATCTGTATGGTGAGAGATTTGAGGTGTTTTCTGATCATAAGCGTCTGAAGTATCTGTTTACACAAAAGGACTTGAATTTGAGGTAGAGAAGGTGGATGGAGTTCATAGCGGATTATGATTTTGAGTTGCATTACCATTCGAGAAAGGCCAACGTTGTGGCCGATGCCCTGAGTAGGAAATCGATTGGTAGTGTAGCTTATATTGCCATCCGAGAATGAGAAATGTTGGGTACTCTTGGGGAATTTGACTTGCATCTGGGCGAGTCTGTTAAATCTACGGCCTTGTTTTCTGTAGTTGCTCAACCTACACTTGTGAACCGAGTGTTAGAAGCGCAAAGGGGTAACCTTGAAGTAGAATCCCTCCGGGAGAAGATCTCCAATGGAATGGTGGAAAGAGGCTTGACTGTGTATCCCGACCAGAGTATAAGATAACGTGATCGTTTGTTTCTACCGGAGTCTGGCCGAGAGGATGTACTCCAAGAGTTTCACCATTCATGCCTTGCGGTGCATCCGGGAGGCACAAAGATGTATCATAATCTGAGTCGCTAGTTTTGGTGGAGAGGTATGAAGAAGGATGTGGCCGTGTTTGTATCAAAGTGCCTTACTTGTCAACAAGTGAAGGCTGAGCACCAGAGGCCAGCAGGTTTGTTGCAACCCTTGCCTATAGCTAAGTGGAAGTGGGAGCATGTCACGATGGATTTTTTTGTGGGCCTTTCGGGGACTCAACGGGGTAGTGATGCCATTTGGGTGGTAGTTGATCGATTAACCAAGTTGGTGCATTTTATTCCTATGCGTGTAAGTGATTCTATAGATTACCTTGCCAACTTGTATATTAGGGACATAGTGAGGTTGCACGAGGTCCTTGTGACGATTGTTTCGGATAAAGATCCGCATTTTACAGCTCAGTTATGGCAAAGGTTGCAGAGTGCCTTGGGCACTAAGTTGACTTTTAGTACTACATACCATCCTCAAATTGATGGATAGTCCAAGCATACTATTCAGATCCTTGAGGATATGGTTTGAGGCTGTATCCTTGACTTCAAGGGGTCATGGGAGAGACACTTATCCTTAGTGGAGTTTGCCTACAACAACAGCTTCCAGTCGAGTATCAGCATGGCCCCGTTTGAGGCCTTGTATGGCCGACCATGTAGATCGCCTGTGTGTTGGGCCGAGGTGGGTGATGCACCTTTGTTGGGCCTAGAGTTGGTTTCGGAAACGCAGAGAAAGTGACACTTATCCGTAGGAGGTTGGTTTCAACCCAGAGTCACTAGAAAAGTTATGCCGACTGTAGGAGGAGACCCTTGTCTTTTGAGGTGGGAGACCATGTGTTCTTGAAAATATCACCTAAACGGGGCTTGATGAGATTTGGGAAGAGTGGGAAGTTATCCCCTCGGTTTATAGGCCCTTTTGAGATCCTTGAGCGGATTGGGGAGGTTGCTTACCATTTGGCGTTATCGCCACAACTTTCCAGGGGTGCATGACGTGTTTCATATTAGTATGCTTCGGAAGTATGAACCGGATCCATCGCACGTGTTAGATTGGACCGACTTGGAGGTAGATGATAATGCCTCGTATGAGGAGAGACCGGTGAGAGTCTTAGATAGACAGGACCAAGTCTTGCGAGGCAAGACAATTCCCTTAGTTAAAGTCTTATAGAAACATCACGCAGTTGAGGTAGCGACTTGGGAACATGAATTGGAAGTCCGAGAGAGATATTCAGACTTATTTGTTGATGTTCAATTTTCCATCAAGATTTCGATTATGATGATGAAAAGTATATAAACATTGTATATGTTTTAAATTATGAGAACATTATACATGTTATAGGCATTTTGGAAGCATTGTATATGCCATGTAAATTTCTTGAAATTTTGGATTTTGGTCAAGCATTGTGAATGTTTTGGGAAATGGTAAATTTCATGTTAATATGGGACTTGTGTATCGAATCAATAAGGATAGATGACCGGAGAATGGGTCATGGTGATTGACTTGTAAGAATAACCTTGTTTTGAATGATCTAATGTTGATTTTGAACTTAATTTGAAATTTCGAGGATGAAATTCTTTAAGGGGGGAGGTTATAACAATCCCGATTTTGACTCAACTTTTGTTGTATTCTAGACTCGGGTCTTGTGGTTTTGTAGACGCGCCTGTAGGCCTCACTCTACAATTCGGACTCGATTTGTGTCACGGTTCTTAATCTGAACCAAAGAGTCCAAATCCGGCGAATCGTTTTGAGAAAACAGATTTTTAGAAAGAAGTGCCAAACATGGACTGCTTTGCCAGATACAGAGTCGTCACCTAAATATTTTATTTTGGAGGAATTTAGGAAACCCTGACTCGTTTGCCTAAGGCCACGTGTCCGTCATCACCAAAGTTGCCTCGGCTCGAGAACTTGGGTACGATTGGGGAAGGTCAGCTATGAGCACCCCCTCTCACCCGATCAAAGATCGGCCTCTACTAACCATGATATCTTGTTTTGAAAACACTATGCATTTTTATTCCGGTTATTAGCCTAGATTTACTATGTTATGCGCACAGCAAACAAGTATAGACCAAATCGCCTAAATTGGAACAAAACATTTCATGTTTGTTTTGAAAATGGTTTGCTACTCGCAAGTAGGCTAAAATTCAGATTTTGCCACCCTCAAGTAGGCTTTAGAAAAGATGATTTTGCCACTATCTAGTGGGCTTAAAACCCACAGTTTTAATGCATTATTCCAATTTAGGTAATTCAACCTCCATCCATAGGCATTCAAGCAGTTATATCATATAAGCAACTAGCCTCATGGTAATTATGCTGTCATGGCAACACTCACACATATGCAAGGATGCTAAAGCAAAAGGACTTACAGAGTACTCCAAGCCAAAACAGAAACTAGTTAGTAATCATATGCATGATCCTAGTTCATGTTCAGATGGCTAATGCAACACATGCAAGATGCAACTAGAAGTAGGCTCAGCTTTTCTAAGCATGGCATGTGAAATGCAACAGATAACATGTATTCAATTTGGAATTGAAGTACAATGCAGTTAGCATGATGCGCCGAGCCCAGTGCATGCAAGACAAATGTATGGATGCACGCATGCATAGCATAAGGTATGCTAAATTAAATATGCCCTAATACTAACCATCAAAAGCAGGTAAGTAAAAGGGAGAAAGAAGTGGGGGTTGGAAGACATGCACACACGTACCCACACTTATTACAAATTTGCCCTCGCTCGGAGGGACCGAAAGAATATTACAGTCTGAATAAATAATACTAAATTAATTCCTACAGAACTTCTAATTTAACAAATTAAATGCAAAGGGAAAGTGGCCACAGCCCCCGCCTCGGGATGCGCGAATGATGCATGCTTGACCCATCTCGCCTGGAAACTCGCTGCCATAGCACTGTTGCCTCTGTTAACACTGCCCTGCTCCTCTGGGGACTACCAAAGTCTTAGGATAGGTTCTCTACACACTTTGGAGCACCATCGGCTAGAAGAAATGAGCACCGGCCATGGAGAATAGTTACCGGCCACAGATGAAGTTATCGGCCATTGATGGATTGCCAGTCGGCACTGTATTTAGCCGACCGGCCAAAGCTTCCTGCAGAACCTGCAATTGACAGCAGTAGAGGGCAAGCAGTGTATGGCATGGAATTTTTAGGCAAATGTATGCATGGCCACACCCCCTATCATGCAATGGACTCAAGGGAGCATGGCCCTTGACCCTCGGGCCATCAATCACGCATTTCAATGCATGATGGCCCAAAAGCCAAGTGTGCAACTTCGATATCAAATGAAATGCAAGCACAAAACACATCAAAGGGCCCCAACCCCTATCATGATTGATCAAGGGGCAAGGGATGCATGCTCAATGAAATGCAACCTAGGCATGGAGGCTAAATATGCATCATGAACATGCAAATGAGCAATGTATACTAGGCACGCAACCTAAACATGTAAGCAAGCATGGCATGCAACAACATGTGATGATGGACTTAAACTAACATGGATAGCTCGCAAGCATGCCAAAATTAGTGGCCATTAGATGAAAATGAGACAATCGAAATGCGTGCACACATGCACGCAAACCGAGGATCGAACCTAAGGCATAAAATGCGACTCTACCAAGGCAAGGCAAGGCAAGGGATGCAATATGGCATACAAACATGTGATTTTAGCACTGAAACATGATGCTAAACAGCCCCAAAACATGGAAAAATGGCACCCGATGCATGAGACGAACCCCAAAACTCAAAACTAGGCACATGGAATGACTTATAGCTATACAAAGTATGCATTATTTGATCATGAAGTATAAAGATAAAGCCAAAGCAGTCCCAAAACATGGACATTTCCAGTTCAAAGCATGGCCAAAAAGTGCTAGCAAGATGGACTAAAATAGCATGCAAGATTGGCTAGCAAACATGAGTTATATGGCAAGTATAGGATGCACATGGAATCTCACCAAACCAGAAAAAATCAGTGAATAAAATATGTGAAAATAGGCCCAAATAACCACTGAAATGAGGTCAACACATGCAAAAAAGATGAGCTCCTTTGGAGAGCTATGCAAGGGATTCTTAGACACACATAAGGTAGACACTTAGCATGGCACAAACAACTCTGAAAATAAAATATGATAGCTCCAAAACTTATCAAATTGACCTTGAAATGTGGCTAGGAAACATGCAAGATAAGGTCTCTTTGGAAGGCCAAAAAGATCATCAAACAAGGCAAGGAGAGAGGGGGTCACCCCCCTCTGATTTGGAGGCTCAAAATAGTAGGCTAGCCACTAAAAATCCACTAGATTTCAGTGGCTAGAAGGCCAAACCAAGCATGCAACAAGAGCTTAGGTGTAAGGCTCAAAATAGGGGACAATCAAGCATACAAGGAAGCATATGACCTCAAAGAAGAAAATGCCCTTAATCAAACATGAAGATGATGTCAAAAGGAGACTTTTTTCAGTTTATAACACATCTCAAAAGTGAACACAAATAGGGCTAATCCATTATGCAAAAATGGTCCTAAAAGAGAGATTAGAGGCAAGGGGCAGCAGCTGGCCCCAAAAAGAGAAAAACCCTTAATCAAACATGAAGATGAGCTCAAAATATGACTATTTCTAGTTCAGGTCAGAGCCCAAAAATGCTTGCAAGTATGGCTTATAGATGAAGCAAGAAAAGACTAGAAAAGGGAAAAGAAGAACTCACCCTTGTAGAGCAGTAAACCAGCAGCTCTTGGACCAAATTTATGAGCTCTCAACCTCTTCAAATGGCCTCCAAGTTGCTGGAATGGAGTGTAGAGGTGTGGTGCTATGGGTTGTAGTGCAAATGGCCAAGAACCAAGGGTGTTTGGAGGCTTGGATGAGATAGATATATGGAGGATTGTATGCAATGCTCCAGCTGGTTTTTCTAACCCTTCAAAATGGTGGTGGAGTGCTGGTTATATAAAGGGAAAGAGGCTAAGGAAAGGGGGGGAAAACAAATTCAAATCTCCCCCCAAAAGGGCAGACCCTCAGATAGAGGGTCTGGTGCCAAAAAAGCTGGCACAGCTGGCATGCACCATGCCTGAAGGGTGCAAAAGGGTCATATCGGCCAAGAAAGGAGGTCATCAGCCAAATAAATGGCCGGTCGGCACAATAAATGGCCGGCCTGCTATTTTTGCTGGCCGGTCGGCTAAATGGATGGCCAATGGGTGGCCAATAAGGTCAAAAATTGGCTGGTGGATGTCCAGATTGAAGCCCCGGAAGTTAGCTTTCCAATGGCACAAACCTTGCATTAAAATTCCTCCTGTGCAAAAAGTTATGCCCTTTTTGGTGAAGCCGCGCAGATTTGATCCAACCGGGATGATGTCCAACTTCAACCAATCATATCTCCCCCACCCGGACTTGGCTCTAGGAGATTCTTGAATGCAAAATGAAGCACCGGAAGTAAGCTTTCCAACGGTGGTGGCCTCATAGCTTAACTCCAAGTGTATAGACAGATAAGCTTGATTTAGCGATGATTGCTCGTCCCTCTCTTAACGATTCTTGCCTATCTTCTTCTCCAACTTGGTTTCTTCTCTCTTCCCCTCTTTTCTTCAACTTCAAACCCCTAAGCAAGGTGTTTTGAAATAATTTTCAAAGATTTCATCTCTCTTTCATTCATTTCCACTTTGTCCTTGCTCAGTTTATCGAAAAGCGCAACATTTGCCAAAATGCGAGCCTCGGAACATCGCAGAAACTTTATTTCAAAAATGTTTTGAAAGAGAGGGCTTTAAGGTCTAAAAACCATCCAAAAATATTTTTGGTCCAAAATGGGGTGTGAAGTTGAGATTTGTCTCTCTCCTTGCCGAAGAAACTGAACCTTTGCCCTACACACTTTTCTTCACCAAGTAAACCATCAGTAACGCCCAAGTCTTAAGGGCGGTCAAAAATGGGGTGTCTACAGGTTTGATATTGTTATTTATGTCTTTTCCTCCTTTTACTCTTGGAATTTGAGTTTTGGAATGTCTTGGGTGTGCTCAGAGCAGGTTGGTTGCTAGTTGGTCTAGTATGTTGTTGCCCAAAATTTTGGTCTTGCGCTCGAGCGGAGTTCGCAAACATTCAGTACTTTGCACGTCTGCAAAAAAATACTGGGGAAATATTTTTCACACTCGAGCGGCGTTTCTTACGCTCTAGCAGGTAGGCGTTCGAGCGATTTTTCTTGAACTCGAGCAGTCCGTTTGTTGTCTGCAAAAAATATTGGAAGTGTGTATTTCATGCTCGAGCGGGTCAAGTTTTTGTGTCTAGCACTTGAGCGTCAAACTCTCCACTCGAGCGGACTGTGCGTATATCAGATCGTAAAAGTGACATTTTATATCACTTTTTCGGCCCTCTCTCTCTCTCTAAAACTTACCAAAAACCTAAATCCACACACACTCTCTCTCTCTCTCTCTAAAATACACACTCTCTCTACATTTTGACCTAGATCCTTTGATCCCTTCACCCTTGTACCTTTGAGAAAAAGTTGGAGCATCTCAAGATCTACATTGTGATCCGAGTAAAGTCAAGTTTGGGCATCTTTGAGGTTTCTCCATTTCTCCTTTGAGCTTGTACACTTGAGGTAGGGATTTTCTACACTTGTTATGGTTTTTAACTTAGATATTTTGTGGTTGTGTAACAATGGTGGATTTGGGAGTATTTTGAATACAAACCTACGGTTTGGGTGAAATGTAATAGAGGGGTTTTTGGTGGAAATGGAATAAAAGAATATGGGGTTTGAAAAAGTAATCTTGTGATGTCAAAATAGTTGATTTTGGTACATGGTTGAGATTTGGGAAAAAAGGGGAATTTGCCCTAGAATGAGTATTATATTTATTTTGTATACATAAATGAAATTGATGTTGTAAACATGAAATTGGACAAGTATGGAGATAGATGGTGAAATGGAATAGGTGATATGTCTTCCCTTTGCAAATCTTGATTAAATTATCTGTCTTGAGATTGTATGTCTGTTAGAAATATTTGTATTGGTTGTCATCGAATATGACTATGTATAAATACATTGTATATGTATGTTATTTGAGAGGAGAAAAGGGGGTGGACTCTACTATAATTAAGTTGGTTGGAGTGTCCTGGGTGAAAGTCCTGAAATTATACATGGGTGTCGATCTTGTGGACGAAATATCCGTAAAATGGCAAACTGAAATTACACATGGGTGCCAATTCCCATGGACGAAATATCCATAAAATGGAAAGTTGGAAGTGTTATGTGTTGAGTGTGAAATTTGTTGAACTATTGAGTTGTAGTCTCATTTGGATTAATGAAAGTAATGAAATTGGCTCATGTATTGAGATGAATTGAAAGCAAATGAAAAGGAATATAGAATTGATACTTTACGAATGTATGTAAGGGTATGAATGTTTTTAGCCCTAGCATTGTTTATGCATACTTCTCTTATATTTTTGTTAAATCTCATATATTGTATTAGATTGTTCCTACTGGGCAGTGGCTCACCCTATTTGGGAAAAACCTTTTTCAGGTAATGATGGCATGCCTCCACCAAGGCAATAGCATTGGAGGGATATTCGAGAAGCAAGAGAGCTTCTAGTTTTGTTTCATATTTTGTATAGCCTAGGGCTTTAATTGTAAGGGATAGTCCCACTTTTGTTGTAACCAAGTCAAGACTTGGAAAGGTGTAAGCCCGAAGGGCATTTATCTATGATTAAATCCTCTTGTATTATTAACTTCATGTAACAAAAGAATTGTTTACTCTGATGGATGTTGTCATTTATATATATTATGGGTTATACCATTAGTCCTATTTTGAGGGCGTTACACAATTGTTCAAATTTCTCACTGGTGAGTTGTTTGATTTCTAGGTTTGGAACGGGAATGGGTGCTTTATCTGGAGTTAGTTTTTTAATCTGGTTGGTTAGGGTTCGAATGGTTGCTCTCAAATGTTTTTTCTCATCTCAGAGCTGGTTCAGCTCTTTACTAACCTTTTTGCCTTTGTCCTTGATTTTCTTGAAATTTTTGGAAAGGCCTTCATAATGTCTACACATTTGGAGAGAATTTTGAGAATTTGGCTGAGGATTAGTATTACTGCTTCCTGTTATCTGGCTAACTGGAACTCCACTAGTAGCAAGAATAGTTGACTGCATCTTGCTCAATGTGTCCAGATAAGCTTTAGCTATTTGGCTAATAAAATAACTAGTTCCTATTTGTCTGTGGGCATATGTACTGACTAACTCAAAATCATAAAATCCCTTAAATTGAGGTACGGAAAAAAATTTAACTAAAGGTTCAACTTCTATCCAGTCATGGTAAATACCAGGCTTGGTTCATTCCGCTACTACATAGAAAGAAAAACTTTTAGACAAAGATTTATTCTGGATTTTTGAAAAATATATACTGAGAGAATTTAAAGCGGACAAACGTTTGGGTGGGTGGTTAAGGTTGTTCCAAACTTTATCTAAAAGACAATGTTGAACTGGGTCTAGCTCGATTCCTGTTAATGGTTTGAACTTGTTTCTACCTTCATAAATGGAAAGAGCAAATCCCCCAAAGTTTATTGTTTTGCTGTTCTCCATTATCTGCACAAAAATTAAACTGGTCATTTTCTCTTTTTAAATAAATTTTCCTACTTAGCCAATCTCTTGACTTATTATCACTCCCTTTAATATGTTCAAATTCTATCTTATATCGTCGTCCTACTATACAATCTAAAAATTGTGCCCATCTTCTACTACTAAGTTTACGCTCATTAAGTTTATTGTGAAATTTAACTATAGCTTTGCAGTCTGTTCTAATTGTAAAAAACTTTTCTAAAAATAATCTAAATTTGTTTATTGCATATAGTACCCCTAATATTTCAAAATCTAAGCTGGTCATAGTTGTATCTTTTTCTTTAAATTTTCCAAAACCATATCTACAAATGTGTTTTTTATTTTTACTATCATATTTGTTTGGTGTAGCTAATAGCACTATTCCCCATCCTAATTAGCTTGCATCTGTTTTTACGACTATATATTCTGATTCTAAGGGAAGTTGTAAGTCGGGTAAATTTCTACCAATGTCTTTAATTTTTCTTACTAAAGCTATATCTTGTTGGTTAAAATATTTTTTGTCCTGTAGGTGTAGTCTTGTTATATAGAAGTCCTATTATCTTGCTAAGGTTAGGAATGTACATTCGTGCATAATTTAGAATTCCTAAAAATGATTTAAGTTGTTTTGTATCTTCTAATTTATCTGAGTAGTCTAAAATTTTCTTTACTATATGAGGTTGTAGTCTGATTTTATCATCTCCTAACTCCATTCCTAAAAATTCTATATGAGATTTATTTAATACTATTTTTCTTTAACTAATTATTATTCCACTATTTATAAATTCTTCTAATACTATATATAAATGATCTATACGAATATTTTTATCTGGGCTAAATACTAATATATCATCTATATATACCAATACAAAACTATATTTATTGAATATACTATCCATTTTACGCTGAAATATGGAAGGGGCATTTTTAAGTCCAAAAGGCATGACTAGCCATTCATAATGTCCTTGTGGGCAACAAAAGGTTGTCCAAGGTATGCTTTCTTTTTTTTTTTTTATTTGCCAGAAACCTGACTTGCAATCAAATTTGCTAAATATTCTTATTGTCTGTATTCTATTTATGAACTGATATTTATCATCTTTTGTATTATCATTTAATCTTTCATAATTTATAACCAATATAGCTTTGCCTCTTTTTATCTCTGCATGATTTCTTACCATAAATGCGGCGCTTTTATGTGGACTATTACTAGGTCGAATTACTCCTAAATCTAATAACTCTTTAATTTGTATTCTAGATTCTTCTATATCTGCTGGCGTATGATCTATTTATGCTGATGTGAGCCTATAATCTTTATTTTTTATATCTAAGCTAGCTAAGACTTTATTTCTTTCCCTGTATTTGATGGGCTGTTCTCCTAAAATTTCTGTTTTTACAGCTAATCTTATTATTTCATCTAAATCATTTTATGTTCTTTTGTATATTGGTTTTTTCTTCAGTTTTCCTAAATTTGCAAAAATTAATTCTAAGTTAACAATTTGTTGACAATCTTCTAAATTCCAAGAGTCATATTTTTCTTCTAATTCAAAATCTTCTAAGTTTTCTAATTCAAAATCTTCTATGTCTAAATTTTCTAAAGAAGTATTTTCTATCTCTTCATTTGGTATATACTTTTGGGCTAGCTCAGGAAAAATATTTCTACAAAGAAATAAAAAACTAGCGGGAACGGAATCTACTCCTATGGTACCATCACGCTTCGCATACAACTCTGATGAATGAGCAATGGTGCTAAGGGCATATGTTGTGGGTGTATATACTGTTCATTTGAAGAAACTAATGCTACTATGGCTAATAAACATGTCACCTTGTAGATTGAGTATGAAATTAAGGCCTAATATAAAGGGAGGGTTTTGTCGAGCATTCCCAATCCAAACTTAGGATAAAGAGAACCATTCTATATGTTGAGTTTGAGAGCCGATATGATGAAAACTAATTTGTGCTCCGTTAATGCAATGTGTATATGTCTGTCTAGTGCCATTGGCTATACTGACTAAACACTACAAGAAAATCAAGATTTAACAGGGTTTTTTATTGTATCGGCCTGAAAAATGCTACTATAGATGGCTATTGTAGCGGTTATTAACTGCAACTAAAAATAAAATCATTAGCAGCATTTTTTCCCTAAAACGCTGCCATATATTTTTTTTATAGTGACAGTTTGACCTCAAACATTACAAAAAAAACCAAGGAAAAGGCCCGACAAATTGATTTATGATTTCGCGCGAAATCAGTTTTTTTTTTTTTTAAACATATCAAAATTTCAGTCAAAACAAAAAAAAAAAAAAAAAACCGTTCTACTCCTTCTCTTTGATTACATGTGCCCTAGTTTTGCGAAGTATCAGAGCCTTCGTTCATCCTCCACCATGGCGTGTTGACGACGGCAAGCTACCACCATGGTTTGAAGGTTAGTCTACCCTCTCTGTTTCTCTTTCTCTATCCCCCTCTTTCTTCTGTCTCTCAGTTTCTCTCTCTACCCCTCTCTCTTTCTTCTACTGTCTTTGTTTTCCTTTCTCCCTCACTGTCTTCTTCCTCCCTCATCATCTATTTCAAATTACACCGCACTTCATGTTCTTTACTCCTTCCATACCAATTAGCAAAACCCTTTCACTCTGCTTTGTTTGATTTAGGTCGGTTATCTAGTGTCACTATAACCATGAAACAATCATGAAGATGAAGAATCCCATAAAAACATAAAGCATCTTCGGACAAGTTTGGGTCCATGGAATTCATTGTTAAGATCTCCAAAACTTCTCTACTTTGAGGATTTCATGAACATCTTGAATGATTTTGATTTGGGAAAATAATTTATAAAATAGATATTTTAACATGTTTAGCATTCTGAATATGATATTCACACACACACACACACACACACACACACACACACACGTATTTGATCATCTATGATATTCATATTTTAACCAATGTAATTAGTGAAGTGAATGGATTGTTGTTGATACTACAGAGTAAAATCTCATGCTTGAGGAATCATTATGTATGCTAGATATTTGATAAAATGCCACAAGGGATAAATGGCAAGATTGGCTACAAACGGCTCACAAGATTCAAAAGTACGGTGACTTTTACTTTGGAAGACAATATGAATTCCACTGAAAAATGCTTACTATAGTAACTAATTTTAGTTACTTCACTAGTTTATTGTGAAAACTTCAATTTTATAAATAAAGTTGGAGGAACTTTATTATAGCATTCCATTAGGAGTCTACAATGGAAAAATCCATTTCTTGAAAAGAACACAGACTTGTTCATCATTAAGGTGGGGAACAACCATGTCCTTATAGGGGAGAATTTAAAATTTTAAAACTAAATAGATAAAAAAAAACTTGAACACAGATTTCCAGACTAAAAATTTTCTTGAGGTAGGCAATTACTAGGTCCAGGGGAAAATTTGTAACGCCCTCAAAATAAACCCACAAATCATACAATATTGACATGCTTAGACAAGGGAATAAAGCTCAAATACATTTCATCAAAGTATTTCTTACAAAGGTATTATATGTTAACAGCAAAAGCAAATGCCCTACGGGCTTACAGCTTTCCAAGTTAACACTTGGTTACAAAAAGAAGAGTACTAACTCTATACAAAATAAGCCCTTGGCTTGATATACATGTAATACAAAAATGTAATCAAAAGATGACCCAGCCACTAAGCCTCTCAAGTTACGTCCTTAGAGGTGGCATACTACCTGTACCTAAAAATGATGTCCCATATAGGGTAAGCCAACGCCCAGTAGAAATGTGCTAAACATAATATAAGCAATAACTAAAACATTGGCCAATGATAAATGTTTAACTCATATGGATCATTTCATAAACCATTTCTTATCCAATTCTCATGCATACCTATGGCTCAGAACTTGGCCAAACAATTTGATTGAAATCACATCTCATATCAACAGCATTTCTATTTCAGATGAGATAATAGCTCATATTAAACATTTCACACTGCATATTAGATACACATTTTGGTACTGTATCAATAACACATGACCACACTTCCATACTTCACAAATGATACACATTTTAGTGCTGTATCAATATCAAAAGAAAACACTTCCATACTTTACAAGTGATACACATTTTAGTGCTGTATCAATGTCAAACGAAAACACTTCTATATTTTACAAGTGATACGCATTTTAGTGTTGTATCAATGGAGTCCATCCCCTATCTCCTCCCACACAATATTCGATTTAGAGGTCCATCCCCTATCTTCTCCTAAACCGTGGAGTACATCCCCTATCTCCTCCCACATAACACAATGTATATAAACACATATCATATACATAATCAAATCAATACATAAAATTCATGTATTATATCAGCCGCCATATTCGATGGCATACTCATTTGATTAGTTTTAGTTTGCCTAATCATCATGCATTATCTACAACAATCAAGACTATCCTCCACTGATAGCCCAAAGCAATTATTTCTAAACAGATAATAAATGTGTCAACAGATAAATAATCAATATTTTCAAAAAGTGAGCGATTAATAAATCCAACTCCACAATCTCATCTCATAATGAACCATTTTCATTATATTCAACTCAATTTCAATAAACCCATAATTTTCTCAAATTAATTATACCAATTAATTTATGCACAAATTAGGGCTTTCTCTCCCATTTCTCAATATTAACCCAAAGGTTCAAATATCGACAACCAACACAATACTACCATTTTGAGACCCAAAATACATGTTTAAGAATCAAAATAACAAAACCCCCCTTATACATTTTGAAACCCGAAGTCCCAAAATTTCCCAACTTCCACACTTTATCAAAATGACCAACAATTTAAGTCAAAGCCCATAAGAATGAGTAGTTATCCTTACCTCAAGAGATGAACCCAAATGGAGATGATGAAGAAATCCGAAATGCTCCAAATCAAGAATTTTACAGATTGATAGGAAGCCCACACCAAGCTCTACAACTTTTGCAAAGGAACTAAGGCAGAAGGTCACTCTAACTAGATCAAACCTTAGAGAGAAGGTAGGTTCTAGAGGGAGGAGCTCTCAAAATCGATTTTGAGAAAGTAAGAGAGAGAAAGAAAATATAAAAAGTGATTCAAAAATGCCCAATTGCCAACTGATATATGACTCTCCCGCTCGAGCGGAGAACAAGACGCTCGAGCGTCAAGCACAAAAAACTGGACCCGCTCGAGCTCCAAGACACAAAACAAAACACATCCGCTCAAGAGCGAAAACCAATCTGCTCGAGAGTAGATTCTCCTCTCCCAGCCCAGTTCTTTTACAGACAATGAACTACCCGCTCGAGCGCCAACATACCTGCTCGAGCGTGAAAAACACACTTGTAGAAGTTTTACAAAGGCACGAAATACTGGGAGTATGTAAATCCCGCTCGAGCGCAATAATACCTGCTCGAGCGTACCACCAAAGAAACGAACTCCGCTCGAGCGCAGAATGACCCGCTCAAGCGTAACACCAAAAATTTAGGCAACAACGCTTGAGACCAAAACTCAACCTATCTGTTCGAAACATGGCCAACACATCCTAGAATTCAAACATAGAGAATTAAAGGATGACAATAAGATATATACAACAACCAATTCCACAGAACCGAGTCCGGAATATGATTAAACAGTAAAGGGAAAACCGAGATCGCTATAAAATTTATTTCGGCCAACTTTATCTTCAATATACTGAGAGATTGCGAAGTTTGGATATAAAACCTCAAGTCAAACTTACAACTTCCAAATCAACTATTTTATTAACCAAGGTTTATGTTATTAAAACTGAGACATACTTCTATAACAGCCCAACGACAAAATCATGCAGCAGCTTCTACCAACAAACAATAATTGTCAATAATGAACAAGAAAATACAAAATAATATCTTGTATATTAAAAATGTGTTGATTTTAGATAAACGAATCGAAGTATAAAATGATATCCTACTCATTAAATTCACGCTGCACCTAAGGAAAGTTACCAGCCATTCCCATATCATTAAAGGCCTCTAACGTTTCCAATATATGAAATCTCTGCATGACCACAAAAAAATGTATCTTGAAACTGACAGGTACATATGCATACATCTAATACCTCGTTAACCTTAAAAAGCCAAACCAAAACAATAAAAAGGGAGTGGAATTTGAAAATTAAATTAAGAAATTCATTTTCTGTTGTCTATGACCTCTAAAGCATACATTGAGAGTCAAAATATTTTTATCACATCCACTAGCAGTAACTAACTAATAGAAGTTTATCTATGACTGCTAGTTTTCTGCCCATTTATTAACAAACATCTAACTGGATACTAGGAAGTTCATGAACCCTAATCAAATTTGTCTATAAGAGTTTCAAGATTAAAAATCATAGTACTCAATATTGTTAATCATGTTGTCTAAAATTAAATGCCTTTAAAATTTAAAAATATTAATTAATTTTGAAAAAAGAAACATAATTTGAAGTTGAATGTGAACTCTGAGCATATAATCTCATAAACCAACATATGATTTAAAAGAAAAATAATATAAGAGACCAAGGAGATCAACTTAATTATCTGTCTCTTCAATTCATACCACCCCAAACCACATATCAAGGAACCCAGGTAACCATAAGAATGAAACTTAAAAAGAATTAAAAATATATATATTATAAATCAGGAATGGAGATATAAGTCCAATACCATATCCAAATCCATGTTCGAAGGAAAGACAAGATTTCTTTCCCTATTTAATGTCGTAGGTACATGTCTGGGTAAACGACTCCTCAGCTGTGTCAATCGTGAAGAGGTAGAACCTCGAGCCTGAGTGCCTCTCCGAATTAAAGGGTTTTGAGAAGACCGTGATTGGGATTGTCTATACAAATTTGAAATTAATGAACCTCTCTGCATAAAATGCATAAGAAATAACCTTTGAAAACATATCACAATAATAATAAGCATACCATTGAACAATAAATATCTAGGAAAATAAGGTGATAACTATTGTAAGATTAGCACAATGGGATGATTCAAACAAAACAACTTTTAAAGATGAAAAAAGGTTTTATCATCTTGCATCAATATAATTAAACATAGAAACCAAATCCCATATCATATTTTAATACAATTTTTCCTACCTAAAACTTCCATTGTTCAAAACTACTAAGAATTGTTCTGTAGTGTCCATAAGAAGAACAACAAAAATTAAATTCCAAGAAGCAGCGAGAACTAGAAAGTGGTTGAATTAGCGTTTTCTTCTTTTCTTCTTGTGTTTTGCAGGCTACGTTCACTGACATTCTGAAACTAAATGGTATGCCTTCTTCATTCTTATTTTCTTAAATCTCATGTCAAGGCTGATGCTTCATTGAGTTAAGTCAAGTCAAGTCTATGAATCTAATTTAAAAGTGTATGTGAAAGTTTAGATGATACTCAAATTCTATTTAGTAGTATATTGCATTTTAGTAATGAACATTGAAAAATGACCCGCAAATGTTTCATTATTCCAGTGGCTTAAATGATCCGTATGGATGTATTACACTTCAATGGGAAATTAGTCCTGCTCTTGAATGGCCTAGGATTTATTAAAAACAGTTAGTTGGATAAATAAATAAGAAGCAGCCAGGCAGCAGCAATCCACAACAAAGATATCTCATCCAAGATAGACTTTACTATCTTTTCTCTTATGCTTGGCTGTGAATGTGCTACCACTCACACACACACACACACTCACTCTCTCTCACTCTCTCTCTCTCTCTCTCTCTCTCTCTCTCTCTCTCTCTGATCCACACAAGGGAACAAGTAATGCTTGACACCCTCACTTGACATACACCACTGTCACATATAGATACCCATAACTCCTACATACTAACCATTTAAATTTTCAGTCAGGGTATTTTTTTTTTATTTTTTTAAATATGGATAAACAAAGAGGCTTGTGTTTGATGGATGCCTCTGAAATCACAATGACCATTACTTTTCACTTATGTGATGTGTGAAAAACTTGACTAAAGACTTAAAAAGGGGGGGAGAATATTTGGAAGGTCATTTAGACTATTGGATTGGATGGGAATGATGCTCAATACAAGCCTGATATTGTAGAAGGAGTACTATCACTAGATGTTATATTAAATATTGGACCCATTACCTGAGGGCATTCAAATCTGGGATCCAAGGTTAATTACACTGCACATTGTCTTCTTTGAATTTTTTTTTTTTCTGTTTTTGCTGAGAGAGAGCACCTTTTAAATGAATCACATATGCTTCAAGCGGTTTTTGGGGTTTAATTACACTGCACCTTTTATTTATTTATATTTATTTGAAAGCTTTTATTAGTGAAAAAGCAGAATGTACACTAAACCTCGGGCACAACCCCAAAGGGAAACGCAATAACACCTCTCCTACATTGCTACCACACATATTTTGCATGTATGCCATTGAGAATCAAAGGTATTAGACAGTGTGCATGTTGTCATCCTGTCACACATTTTACATGCTATTCAAAGTTGGCTCAATATCTATGGCTTCTCATAAAAGAAATGGAACTTCTTTACACTATCAAATTGGTATATATAGATGTATGGCCCATTTGAATACTATTCCACTATCCATTGTGAATGTATATTAAAACGAAGATTCTCCAGGAAGTCTTTTCTCTTCCATTCAACATGTGTTGTGCTAGCTTCTTTTTTACCCTTCACCAGTCAACAAGCTTTTGTTTCAATTGCAATGTATTCATGTAGTTTTTGTTTTCAATTCAAGTACTATGCTTTACTTTATTTTTTTATATGATTTCCATGGACTATCTTATGTCCTTAAAACATCCATTTCTCAACCTTATCCAATATTTCTTTCCTGCTGAGAGCCTCTTCCTTTGCTTTTATTATCTGGTTATCCATGTCAGCAAGTAACTCAGAAGGATCGACATTCCTAGAATCAATTAGAGTCATAATTTTTTCTTGAGCAACCTTTGAATCAATCTCACTATGAGCATGAGCAAAAATCTCCTCAAGCTCAGTTTGCCTTTTTAAATCAATTTCCTTCATCCTGCTAGCTTTTAGTTGATCAAGCCTTTCAACTTTCACCTCAGCCTTGACAACAAAAAACAAGTCAATATTTAAACAGCAGGTATTCAATACAAATTCAAGGACCTTGTGCAACCTCTCACTCTACCACCAGATCAAATAATCAACCAAAATTCATTGACTCAGTGGGTATGAAAGTTAGTCAAGTTGATATTAACCGAACAATATGAAATAAATTACCTTTTCCTTTTGCAGTTCTTGGAGCCGAGACTGAAACTCATCCAATGCATATAGTAAGGAATACTTTCATAGTATGTTACATGATCTTGTGCCAGCATATTTGCATAATGTAGTGCCAACCATGTTTCATAATGTGGCATCAACACAGTTTCAAAATGTAGCTTCTACACATGTTCATGACTCTAGGCTTCCGCATTAGCTTGAACTTTATTTTGTGGATGTTGGTTATAGCAGCATGGATTAGTTCTTTTCTTTTTGTTATTATTTTTTTTTTCTTTTGCCTCTGTAAATTAGAAGCAATAGTTAACAAAGGAACTATTCTTATCCAATTTATTTTTGCTTTCTTATGTTTCTCATATTTTTGGCCTTGAATTTCCATTGATTTGAGTAGGGTTGATCTGGGAAATGGTGGGGCTAGATGAAATATCATACCACATCATACTTGAGAGCTTTTATGATTTTGTTGAGGGGTGTGAATATTCCCAAATGACATGTTGAAAAATGGATTTTACACAATTGTATGTTTCTGTCCCAACTTGTTGACCCACATGCAAAGACAATTGGCACAAGGATGATCATCACTGATTTACCATTTTCTTAGTGGATGCAATTGGGTGACTTGTTCGTACTCATATGGCAATGATCCTTGTAACCAGCTTTTCCCTACATGTCTTTAGCACTTGGAATTTAATTGAAGTTGTCGATGAAGTCTGATTCGTGTTGTCTAGTCTCCTGGTAAGGCTTCAACTAAAGCTTTTCACTACCTCTTAGATTGCTTTCCTAGGATAACTTTATATTAAGAGTCATTATCTTAGTTTTACAGTGCAAGAGGTTTTGGTCCTGCACTTTCTTCACCTTTGATGTTTGAATTGATCCTCCACTGTCCCATCTGGGTTAGATAGTGTTTTATGTCAGTGATTATTATTAATCACAATATCTTGATTATTGTTGTCCTATTTAGTTTGGTTTTCCAGGATAATTTGTTATTCATTTGGGTTAGACTTAAATACGCCCTGTTTGTTTAAAAAAAAATTGGCAACTTATTTAGCTTAAAATAATGTGCTTAAACAATGCACTTCTAAAGCAGGGGGATTAGTTCTTCTTTTTGGGTTTTCAGCTTTAAAAACTTAAATAGTCTCTATTTTTTATAAGTTGGATTTTAGTTGTTTTTTCAATATTGTGTTTTTTTATTTTATTAATTGGAAACAAATGGAGCCTACTGTTGTTCGATTGCTATTGAAAACCCCTTCAATTGTTAATTCTCAATTGCTCAACCCTGATTCAATTGTTGTTGTTGTTATTGTTGTTGTTGTTGTTGTGTCTTCTTTTTTAGAAAGTAATTTGTAGACATTATATTAATCAAATTCAAATTGAAGCAAATGAACCTAGTAGTTTCATTGGAGTTGCTTTTTATTTTTGGGCATTGAATTTATTTATTTATTTATTTATTATTTGCAGTATGCCAGTTAATCAAATATGTCCTCAGTTTATGCTAATCTCTTCTGTTGTTGGGTAGCCCAACTTAAATAATTCAGTTGATACGACCAATCTAACCATTTGTTGTTGTTTTCTCTCTTAATAGCTGATCTATCTTAATATGCAAATATGATCTTCAACTTCATTGTAATCTTTATTTTTTGATATGTAAACCACATACTTACCAAAAAAGATAAACTTGTCGAGAATTATTTGTAGTCTAAATTTTTTTTATAGATTTTGAAATTGAAAATGATACTTATGCTCATTCAATCATTTTTATTGCAAGAAATAAGACAATATGAAAGCATCAAACAATGGACATCATTTCTCGATTTGAATATTTTTTTATGGAGGTCTTTATAAAATGGCATCATGAGTAATATTTTTTAGTACAATTGTCATGTGACAAGTTTATATGTACCTTTTAGATTATGGTGTGGGTTATTAGTTTGCTAGAAATATTGGATCTATTTTGTATTACAGGCTTATGTAATGAACCTTTTAATTAAGGTGTTTTGGATATTTTGGGATTATGAAAATGCTGACTCTTTTACCTTTTACAATTATTGAGTATTAAGCCATTAGAATAAAATAGTGTTTTTATAGATATATAATGTGAGCAGGGATAAGTGAGAGACAACCATTAATGGTTAGCAAATCATTAAAAATTTCAAGCTATATATTATTGGTAATTGAATAGTAAACATTGCCTATAACCGCAGTTAATAACCCTCACTACAAATAAAATTCAAAAAGAATTTTATGGCTATAGCGACAGTGTAAAACTGATGGAAAAGAGTCAAAATATAGTATTGGTTCACAAAATGTCGCAAAAGTGAAGGATATAGCAGCAGTCAACCCGTCGCTATAAAGTTAGCAAGTAATGGGTAAATTTAAGATATAGCAACATTTATAACTGTCACTACATCAACCGTCGCAATAAAAATAACTATACCAACGTTTGAAGAAAACGTCACTATAAGGATATGCCGACGGGGCTATTGCGGCGGTTTGGCTGTCGCTATTTCAACCGTGGGTAAAGGTTTTTTAGTTTTTAGCGATGTTTTTTTTTTGCTTTTAGCGATAGTTTTGGCCGCTGCTAAAAGTGAAATTTTTTGTAGTGAAAGCTGAGGTTGTTAAAAGTGAATCCCACCCTGGCGGAACTATGTGTTGTTCAATATATGATTTACTATTGCCGGTATCTATCATGGAATTTACACTTTGAGTTTTTTCTGCAAACTTGATTACACAAGAGATCTCAACTAAGTTTAGGTTGCGTATAACAGGCTAATTAAATGGTAAATATGCATTGTCAGACTGTTCTTGGGAATATTGACTAAAAGGTTGAGAATCAACTAGGCTAACTAATTCTAAAGAGTGCATATGTTCTTCAACAAGTTTATCTTTTAAGGGGTATCTAGTATGAAATTGTTCTAACAGCTATTTTAAGCTGTTTTTTTTCTTATTTTAAGCATTCTATGTCAAAATTAGCCTTAGTCTCAATCTCACGTATTTGTAGTCTAAGGTCTTTTACATGTATCTCTAATTCTCTAATTGTTAGGTGTAATTCTTTCTTTTCTAGACTATGATCTTCTCGCATCCCTTCTTTATTTTCTAATGTTATCTCGTGTGTCGTATTTAATTTTTCTAAACAGACTGTACAATAAGTTATACTGCATAATGAACATTGAACTCTCTTATTTTTAGCTGGAAACCAATTACAATAACTACATCTAGTGGTATCAAATCCTAGTCCAATCCTAAAGTTATGTTGATATTCAGTAACTGGATTGCATTCAATCATCATAAAGAAATTATTACGAGAAGAAGGTATTCCTATTTCTTGGTTAAGTTGTCCTAAAATATTGTCTATATTGGTATTGCTTTCTGAATCACTATCTGAGCTTAGGGCTTCTATTTAATATTCATAATTACTGACTATGCTATAAACGTTTGAGTCATCACTCCTTATGCTTACTATATCTTCTTCTAAATTTTCTATAATATGTAATCTTCTTTCTATCTGTTTATTAGTATTGAGCTTATGTCTTTTTGGGTAGTTTTTTGCAAAATGATTAGGTTCTCCACATATAAAACAATTGCATTTTTTACTACTAGGTTTCCTGACATATCTTTGTTTTCTTTTGTCTTTCTCTTCCTTGGGTAATTGTTTATAATTTATTCTATTAAAAGTTCTACTTTTTCTAATGAATTTTTGTTTTTTCCATGGTTTCCTATATTTTTTCTTCCAATACTTTTCTTTTTTATATTTCCCATAATTTTTGTATTTTTTCCTATTATATTTACCTTCATATTGCTGAGACGTATATATTATGCTGCTACAGAAACCATAATTTTGTTTTTCCAAATCTTTCTGTATTTTGACTTATATACATTTTTCTCTAAGCCTGTAAAATGTAAAAACTATTCTAGGTCCTATTCCTAAAGTTCCTCTTATATTTACTTCTCTTGAGGCTATTCTTGCTGGTAAGTTTGCATAATAAATCGACCATTTATTTTCTATCTCTCTTCCTAATTTTCCTAGTAATTTCCTTAAATATTTATTTCCTATTTCTTCATCAAAACTCTTTCTTGTTCTAGTTGCTATAGCTAAATATTCCTTGCTAAAAGGTAGAACATATTTCCAACTTCCTATTGTTATCTAATCTAACTCAGTTAATGCTATACTTTGAGTATAATCATTTCTTCTAGAAGTGTCGTATCCTATAAGCATTTCTTTTATAAAACTAGTAAAATTCTATGGGTTATCTCCTAATTCTTTAAGCTGTCTAATTGTCTCCTCATATTTTCCTTTAAAAGTTAAATATATATTAAAAGCTAAATCTCCTAAAAGTGTTTCCATATATTCCCACATATTAGTTGATTCAAAGGGATTATTCGTCAATGCCTTTACTGCATCCTTTTCCCATTGCTCTATTACTTCTTGCCATATCTATGGGTCGAATTTAGTTAAGTCTAAAAGGGTTCCCTGGTTGGTTGCTGGTTGTAATTGTATGCTCATATCTGGTTGTCTGCGTTTTCTATGAAACTTATACTGTTTATTAGGATATGCTTTACTACGTCCTGTATTGGTTAATGGTCTCCTTCCTCCTAATGCATATTGCATTGGTTCTACTAGTTCTTCAACTGTATGCCTTGGGTTGTTAGTGCCTGTGCTTTCTATTGTTTGAGTGTTCATATAAAAAATTGTCTTCTAAGTTAGATTGTTTTGGTATTTTAAATATTTTGCTAGGATGTGTTTTATCTTCTAAAATATCATCTACATATTCAATATGAAATTCTTGGTTTAAAAATGACACTGCATCCTCATAGGTATCTCACCTAGCTATATATTCATAGTATCTGGTATCTAATATTTTATTCATATCACATAGAGTAAAATTTTTCAAATTTATCTCATCAACATTATATATCTTATTTTGTGATATTATTTTTTCTTCTGTCATTACATAAAGTTGATTTATGTCACTATGATTATCTTAATTTTCTTCCCTATCTATATTACTAAATTCATCGTCTTCGGATTTTTTTGGTGCTACATATGTATATTGAGTAAATCTTATTGTATAATTTCCATCTGCTTTTTGATATAATAAATTATCATGAGGGGCTAACCTCTTTTGTCCTAGGAAGTCTCCTAAATTCCAATCCAGTGATGTATTGTCTTCAGAACTATATTTTTAGCTGGTAGTGCCTTTATCCCTTTGCGCCTAACATATTAACTATTTGATCATTTCTAAGTCTATAATGGGTATTGCTTTCTAAGACTGCTAAGCCTAAAAACCCTGTATAAACTAATAAATTATTTTCTCCTTTTTTTCTTTTTATATCCTCTACTCTTAATTCCTATTTTTATCTTTTTATGAAAAGTCGAAGTTGGTAAAAGGAAATCTGGTGTAAAATAAACTATTCTTCCTTTCAAATTCATGTCTAATTCATAGTTGCCTAAAATACTCTGTCCTACATCATTAAACCTATCATCATAAAGACATACAAAAAAATTAGCTTCTAAATTTTTTCTGATTAAAGCCTTAACTCCTATCACAACTAATCCTAAGTGGCTCATTTTGAGATGTTCATGTATAGCATATTTATAACTTTCTCTATTTATTAAATTTAGCTCTTTTTTGTCATCTGCTTGAGTTACACTAATCATTTGTTCACCATAGTGTTTAAATAAATATTGTTTTTTATGAATTTTTCCTAGCTTATATACATACTTAGCTGGAATTAACTGTAATTTTTCCTTTTTAAATTTTTCTAGTTGCTGTTCTACATCTATAAATTCTTCTACTTTGATATCTTCATCCTCATTACGCTTTTTACTGCTACTTCCTTTTACTAATTGTTCAAACATTCTTATTTTCTATATGTTCTACAAACATGTTTGTTTGGTAATTTAAGCTTTTCAAAATATTTAACTATATCTTCTTCGTTTATTCAAGACTGGGCTTTACTTGCTTGTCCTTCTACTCCTTTTTCTTTTTGAAATACTAGTCTTTCTAACGAAGCTAAATGATTTTCTAAATTGTGTAGCTGTTCTGATAATTCTTCAACTTTTTCACACAACCGGATAAGAAATAAGATTTCTATATTATTTTGTCTTACAAATATTTTATCTGACTGATTTATTCCTTGATAGCTACTAATTCCCTCTGGGTTATTATGAAAGTCTTCTGCTTGTTTTAAAATGACTTGGTAATCTCTGTTAGCTTTTTTTATCACTACTCATAAATTAAGATCTTATTAGTTGTTCTAAAATTTCTAATTTTTGTTTTAAATTATCTTGAATTTTGTTGATTTGTTCTATTTGTCTAGCTATTTGGTTTATCTGATTATGAATTTTTTCAATTACTTGCTTAAATTCTAACTCAATTTGCTTCGGACTACTAATATTTGTAGCTGAAATTAGAGTTTCTATTTCTAGCTTGGTGGGGAATTTTTCTAGATTTAAATCTATTCATTTTTGTAAAATTGAGCTACACTGATCTTGGATATAATCTAATTTTTTATCTTGATCCTTAATTATACTACGAGTATTACGAAGATGGTCTATAGACAAGGTAAAAAGATTACTGATTTTATCTACATCATTTTTAATATTTTCTGCAAAATTAATCTGGTGATCTACAATACTATTTAGCTGAGAATTATGTTTGCTGTGGAGCTGGCGTGTAAAAGTTCCTTCAAAATTACAACGAAATTTATTTTTATCTATATTAAGGCGATGGTTATAATTACTGAGTTCTAAATCTAAATATTCTACTCTTTTCATACACAAAATTAAATCCTACTTTAAAATTATTGAAAGCTACTATAACATGAAACTTATAACTAAATTGTCCAATAATAACAACTACTCTATTTTGGTAAACAAAATGCATAAACTAACTTAAACTATCATAAAACCGAATATAGCTCTGATACCAATTTTTTGGGGGAAGTTAGTGATTTACCACTATTTTGAAGTTGGGTTGAGAATTATCTAATTAATTCTATAGTTGTGATGATATTATATCCTCAAGTTGCTATATGACTAGCTGTAAGGTTTCGTGTTTTATAGTTGTTTGTCTATTTATTTGAGTGACTTTCAAACTATAGTGTACTTGAGATCTACCTGCAGCTAATGATAACAGAAATTGATATCTTAGTTTTTAATCTTCTAATTCTTGTATAAGCTAAATACTAGATCTGATTTTAATTCTAAGTTCTTCTTCTAAAAGCATAAAATTTTGATTTTAAAACTCTAATATTGAAAATATTTCTTTGATATTTCTACTTAGGTTGCTCTCATTTAAAAAAAAAAAAATTCTCTTATTTGGAAAACTCTTTTTAAGTGATGTTTGTTTTCGTTACATGTACTCCCACCTTGAAGCTAAGCCTCGTTTAACATAATATATTTTTATTTTCTATTTCTTACATTTCCCTTTCTGCTTATAATTTACCCCTAATGCCTAACCACGGCTCACACGGGGTTCTTCAGCTAAGGTCACTCAGTAATGAAATAGAAAATAATAGACACTATGAAGGTTCAAAGCATGTAATATTAATGAGCAAGAAAGCATTCCATAAACTTAGTTTTCCAACAACAAAAAAAAAATTTGAACATTTAGCGATCTCGGTTTTTCCCCTTCATTTGTTGTATTCCAAACTCGGGTTCCATGGTTGGTTATTATTGTCTATATCTCGTTTCCATCCTTTAATTCCTTGTATTTGAATTATGGGATGTGTTGGGTAAATTTGGAATAGGTTGGTTGTGAGTTGAAACAAATGCTTGCTGCCTAGGTTTTTCCTTCTTCGCTCGAGCGAGGCTTTTTTGCGCTCGAACGAGCTTTGGGTAACTGCTTGTTCGCTCGAGCGAAGGTTTTTGCGCTCGAGCGAGCTTTGCTTGGTGTGTCTCTTGGCTCGAGTGAGAACTCTTGCGCTCGAGCATGAGTCTGCGTCTAAATTGGACCTGATGGTTGGTATTGTTCGCTCAAGTGAGCTTTCCTGCGCTCGAGCGAGCTTTTGCGTTGCAGACCTAAATCTTTACATTGTTCGCTCGAGCGACGCTTCCTACACTCGAGCGAGGTTCTTTTGTGTCTGGTCGCTCGAGCGACCACTCCTTCGCTCGAGCGAGCCCTGTGTATATTAGATCGTAGCAGCATGATTTTACATCACTTTTTCATCTCTTTTTTACTCCAAACCCTAAATTCGGCTGTCTCTCTCTCTGAACTCTCTCTCTCTCTCTACAAATACACCTTGTTCTTGGGTCTTTCTACCCTAGTCTCTTTGTAAGAAAGCTAGAGCATTTCGTGGGCTTCACTTTGATCCAAAAAAGTTGGGATTTGGTGCATCTTGGGTTTCTCTCTTCATCTCCTTTGAGCTTCTCCTTTTGAGGTAGGGATATTCTACTCATTTCTATGAGTTTTGACATAAATATTAGACATCTTGTATAAATGGTGAGATTTGGAAATTTTGGAAAGTTAGGGTTTGAGATTTGAAATGTTTGAAAGAGGGGTTTTCTATTTGTGGGCTCTATGGGTCTATGAGACCTTGAAAATGGGGTTAATTGTGTATAATGGGTGAAATTTGGCCTTGGGTACACCATTTGAGAAAATCGGGAAAAATGCCCTAATTGGAATAAGGAAGTTATTTGTATAATTATGAAATTCACGTGGAAATATAAAATTGGTTTGAGAACCGTGAAACTGGAGGAAATTGTGATTAAATAGTGTAGTTGGATTGACGAATCACTCACCTATGAAAAATGTGATAAATTATCAGTTTGATGAATTTATTTATCTATTTAGATATATCTGTTTTGGGCTATCGGTAGAGGATAGCCATGATTGTTGTAGAAACTGCATGATGATTAGGTGAATTGAAACTAATCAATTGCAATATGTCATTGAATATGACGGTTGAATATAAACAATGAATATGTGATTGAATTGGTCATTGTATATGACGATTTTGTTTAAATACATTGTATATGTATATTTGTTTGGGAGGAGATAGGGGATGTACTCTATTTTTTGGGAAGAGATAAGGGATGTACTTCATTTGTTTGGGAGGAGATAGGGGATGGACTCCATTGATAACTAAGTTGGCCGGAGTGTCTAGGGTGAAAATCCCAAAACCTTATATACATCTAAATGATGTTGATGATTGAAGTGTTGATAATATGAGTTGTAGCCTCATTTTGAATTGTTTGGATAAATGACGTGACATGTTAATGAATTGATTTGGATAAAGAAATGAAAATGGATTGGAACACGGTTGTAAATGTTGATTGGTTATGAAAAAGATGTACGTTAGTTCACATGTGTTGAACATTTATCGGATGCTAATGTTTTAGTTATTTCTCATACTATGTTTAGCATATCTCTACTGGGCATTGGCTCACCCTACTTGGGACACCATTTTCAGGTACAGGTGACATGCCGCCTCTAAGGTCTTAGCTTGGAAGGTTTAGGAGTTGAAGGCTCCATTTTGTTGATATATTTTTGATGTTAAATATAAATCTAAGCCGAAGGCTTCACTTGTAAAGGAGTTAGAACTCTTCTTTTGTGTAACCAAGTAACAACTTGGAAAGATGTAAGCCCGCGGGGTATTCTATTATTCTGTAAACATTTGTAACTTATAAGAAGTATCCTTTTGTAATATTAACTCTGATGAATGGGAATGTGACTTATCTATCATGTTTATAGAACTGTTAAATGATGGGTTTATGTGTTATTTTGAGGACGTTACAACTTTGTATCAGAGCATATCGGGCTTGAATACTTTGGGTACGTGGGAAGTGGTTAGTACCACAATGGGTTTGTCTCGCTTATTAGAGACTTATGTATAATGTTATGTGCTTATATGATAACATCCTTATGTGACTATATGGGTATGGAATTTAGTTTCTGGGATGTTGATCGAGTCCATGGGTTTCTGGGAGTCCTGTTGGAAAGGCACTTGATCACTGCCAGTTCTAACTGGAACTCTAGCGACGCCATGGGACGGTCATTATCCGAAAATGAAATTCGTAAGTGTTTATGTGATTATGTCCTTAAGTGGAGTGAATTACTGTTGTCCATCACATTAGGATGCGAGTGAAGTAGCTTTAGCACATTTGTGAATGTGCTAATGTCTTTGTTACCTTCATTAGGATGTTTGGACGAGGACGTGGTGGTAGGCGTGGTAGGCCTAGGAGGCAGGAGATACCCATACCGGATGAAATTCTGACACAAGAGGAAGGAGTGGCTCAGGCCAATGCGGCCGAACCGGTTGGTTAGCAGGCCATAGGCGCCTTAGCCCGCGAAATGACTAGAGCATTAAGGGAATCTATGGACATTCTCAGGGCTGAGAATCAAGTCCAAGCCCAAGTAGCTGAAGTAGGGCCTTCTTTTCTGAAGAGGGAGTTCTTCCGGTCGAGTCTGGACGAGTTTTTGGGTGACCCTAAGGAACCATTGAAGGCTGATGAGTGGTTGGAGAAGATGACGAGGACATTTGAGATACTTGGCAATGAAGACGTTTGAGATGCTTGGCATCGAAGACAGAGGCTTGAAGGTGACCTTGGCGTCCTTCTAGTTGAAGGGAGACGCGGGCCAGTGGTGGAAGTTTGTTCGAGGGTGTATTGGAGGGACTTGAGAGGCTTTTGTTGACGCCTTCCAGGAGAAGTTCTTGCCTCCCACTGTTAGGGAGAAGTTAAGGGATCAGTTCTATCAGCTCAAGTAGCTGAATACACCTGTAGCAGAGTTTGAAGCCACTTTTACTAGCTTATCGAGGTTTGCACCAGAGTTAGTGGCAACCGAGAAACGTAGATGTTTGGAGTTCGAGAAGAAATTGAGGACCGGACTCATGTTTCGAGTGGTCGGGTACATGATTAGGGAGTATGGGCGCCTTATGGAGGCTACAGCCCATCTTGAGACTATCATGCATGCGGAGGAAGAAGGGATGAGGGGCTCCAGGAGGAGTCAGGATGGCTAGGAGGACGATAAGAGGCAGAGGGGTTCTAACCCTCAACAGTCCCAGAGAGTGCATTCGAGGTCTACCTTTCTAGTGCCGAGTTCAGATTCTGAGATAGGAGGTCAGGGAGGCATCACCTGTTACAAATATGGTCAGTTGGGCTACAAGTCTCCAACTTGCCCGCAGAGGGGAGGAGGGTAGCGTGCAGCATCATCTTCGTCTCGTTCTCAGGGCCAGAGTTAGGACAGAGGCCAGTCGCTCACTTGTTATCAGTGTAGGCAGGCGAGGCACCTGAAGAGGTTTTGCCCGCAGTTGAGTGGCACATCTAGTGCGTCTGGTTCGAGGCAAACACAGAGTCATCAACCAGCTCAGTCAATTCAGGCCTCGAGGGCCAATCAGGGAGCCTCTTCGGCTCAGTCTATGCAGCAGTCTTATGCCCCGAGGGGTGAGCTAGTAAATCAGAGACCTACAACGCGCGTGTGTGCTGTTACAGCGCTAGACCTTGTACCAGCTCCATCTGTTGTGAGAGGTACCTTTTTGTTTTGCAACTCGGTTGCTAATGTGTTGATTGATACGGGTGCATTACATTCCTTTATATCTTCTGCATTTGCATCTATTTTGGAATTGTAGTTGGCGCAGTTAGCATCTCCTATTTGTGTTGTATCACCCATTGGGGGCGAGATGGTTTTGAAACAGGGATGTCGGGGCTGTGATATAGAGGTCGCCGATCGCCGGCTTCCATTTTCTTTTGTATTGTTGGATATGTCTAGGTTTGATGTGATTTTGGGTATGGACTGGTTATCATCATACCGGGCTGTGATAGACTGCTACCGTCAGAAGGTTACTGTATGTACCTTGAGCGGTGACTGTTTTCATTTCTTGGTAGTGTCTTGCCACCGGTGTATGATCTGCGAGGGCAGAGTGAGCTTAGTTGTCTTTTCACTAGCTTTATGAGTAATGAGTGTGATGAGACCTGGACTGAGTTGCCAAGAGTGGTTTGTGAGTACTCGGACGTCTTTCCCGAGGATCTTATTAGTTTACCACCCCATCAAGAGATCGAGTTCTCTATTGACTTAGTGCCTGGCACGACACCGATTTCCATGGCACCGTATCGGTTTGCCTCAGCCGAGTTGAGTGAGTTGAAGATTCAACTCCAAGAGTTGCTAGATAAGGGTTTTATTTTCCCTATTACTTCGCTTTGGGGAGCACCGGCCCTCTTTGCTAAGAAGAAAGATGGGGCTTTGAGACTTTGCATTGATTACCAAAAATTGAACTAGGCTATGGTTAAGAACAAGTACCCTATGCCTCGTATAGATGATCTGTTTGATTAGTTAAAAGGATCCTGCTGTTTCTTTAAGATAGACTTGAGATCGGGTTACCATCAGTTGGGGGCCAAGGAGGAAGATATCCCAAAGACGGCATTCCGTACGCGGTATGGCCACTATGAGTTTCTGGTGATGCCTTTTGGGCTTACCAATGCACCGGCTGTGTTCATAGACTTGATGAACTGGATTTTCTGAGAGTTCTTAGACCGCTTTGTAGTCATCTTTGTGGACGACATTCTGATTTATTCACCTTCTGAAGAAGAGCACGAGGGACACTTACGAATGGTGCTGGAGTTGCTTAGAACCCATAAGCTGTATGCTAAGTTTGGGAAGTGTGAGTTCTAGCTAAGGGTGGTTAAATTCTTAGGCCACGTGGTATCTGGAGAAGGGGTGACTATAGATTCATCCAAGATAGAGGCAGTGCAAGATTGGGCACAACCTAAGAATGTCTTCGAGATCCGTAGTTTCTTGGGGTTGGCCAGGTATTACCGTCGTTTTGTGAAGGATTTTTCCAAGCTAGCTACATCTTTGAATAGATTAACACGAAAATGGGTCAAGTTTGTGTGGAATGAGACTTGTGAAAAGTCGTTCCAAGAGCTTAAGGTTAGACTTACCACCGCTCCAGTCTTGATTATTTTGGAGAGGGATTTGGGTTATGTAGTGTATTGTGATGCCTCACGAGAGGGTTGGGGTTGTGTGTTGATGCAAGAGGGGAAAGTAGTAGCTTATGGCTCACGGCTCACGGCAGTTGAAAACACATAAGAGGAACTACCCTACTCATGTCTTAGAGTTGGCGGCTATGATATTTGCCTTGAGAATTTGGAGACACCATCTTTATGGTGAGAGATTTGAGGTGTTCTCGGATCATAAGAGTCTGAAATATCTGTTTACACAGAAAGACTTAAATTTGAGGCAGAGAAGGTGGATGGAGTTCATTGAAGATTATGACTTCGAGTTGCATTATCATCCGGGGAAGGCCAATGTCTTGGCCGATGCCCTAAGTAGAAAGTTCATTAGTGATGTAGCTTGTATTGCTATCCGAGAATGGGAGATGTTAGGTGCTCTTAGCGATTTTAACTTGCATCTGGGCGAGTCTGTTGAATCTGCAGCCTTATTTTCTGTAGTTGCACAACCTACACTTGTGAATCGAGTGTTAGAGGCACAAAAGGGTGACTTTGAGGTAGAATCCCTCTGGGAGAAGATCTCCAGTGGGAAGGTAGAGAAGGGTTTGACTATGTATCCCGACCTGAGTGTGAAACGGAGTCTTGCCGAGATGAAGTACTCCGAGAGTTTCACCATTCACGCCTTGCGGTGCATCTGGGAGGCACGAAGATGTATCACGATCTGAGTCGCCAGTTTTGATGAAGGGGTATAAAGAAGGATATGGCGGTGTTTGTGTCAAAATGCCTTACTTGTCAGCAAGTGAAGGCTGAGCATCAGAGGCCAGCGGGTTTGTTGCAACCCTTACCTATAGCCGAATTGAAATGAGAGCATGTCACGATGGATTTTGTTGTGGGTCTTCCAAGAACTCAGCGGGGTAGTGATGCCATTTGGGTAGTAGTGGACCGGTTGACTAAGTCGACGCACTTTATTCCTATACGCGTGAGAGATTCGGTAGATTACCTTGCCGACCTGTATATTTAGGACATAGTGAGGTTGCACGGGGTCCCAGTGTCAATCGTCTCAAATAGAGATCCATGTTTTACCGCTAGGTTGTGGCAGAGTTTGCAGAGTGCCTTGGGCACTAGACTGACTTTTAGTACGGCTTACCATCCTCAGACTAACGGGCAGTTCGAGCGCACTATGCAGATCCTCGAGGATACGCTTAGAGACTTTGTCCTTGACTTTAAGGGGTCATGGGAGAGACACCTACCCTTGGTGGAATTTGCCTAAAATAACAGTTTCCAATCGAGTATTGGTATGGCACTGTTTGTGTCCTTGTATGGCCGACTGTGTAGATCTCCAGTGTGTTGGGCCGAGGTGGGTGATGCACATTTGTTAGGCCTGGAGTTGGTGCGAGAAACGACGGAGAAAGTAGCACTTATCCGTAAGAGGCTAGTTACGGCCCAGAGTCGCCAAAAGAATTATGCCGACCGTAGGAGGAGACCGTTGTCATTTGAGGTGGGTGATCACGTCTTTCTGAAAATATCACCAAAACGGGGTTTGATGAGGTTTGGGAAGAGTGGGAAGTTGTCCCCTCGGTTTATTGGCCCTTTTGAGATCTTTGAGCGGATTGGGGAGGTTGCCTACCGTCTAGCTTTGCCACCGCAGTTGTCCGGGGTGGATGACGTATTTCATGTTAGTATGCTACAGAAATACGAGCCGGATCCATCACATGTATTGGATTGGACCGACTTAGAGGTAGATGAGGATGCCTCGTATAAGGAGAGACCGGTGAGGATCTTGGACAGACGGGACCAAGTCTTGCGAGACAAGATGATTCCCTTGGTCAAGGTACTGTGGAAACATCACGGGGTTGAGAAAGCTACTTGGGAACGTAAATTAGAGGTCCGAGAGAAATATCCGGATCTGTTTGTTAATGTTTGAGTATATGTTGAAAATTTTGTTTTGTTAATGAACTCTAAGAACATTGAATATGTTTCAGGTTGAAAAACATTGTATATGTTTTGGATTATGGAAGTATTGTAATTATTGAATGTGTCTCGGAAATGCGAGTTTAGTTTAACATTGTATATATTGAATATGTTTTAGAAATGCAAATATGATTATGGACATTGAATATGTTTTGGAAAGCATGACATATATGTGTTGAAGTTAGTTGAATTTCAAAAGGATGCATGTTGAATTATGTTGTAGATTGCTCTCTTGAGAAGAGATGAAATGACCGGTGGTGAGTCATGTTGATTAAAGTTGAACTATAATCTTGTTAGGAATTGAATAATCACAATTTTTGAAACTTGTATAAAATTTCGGGGACAAAATTCTTTAAGGAGGGGAGGTTATAGCAATCTCGGTTTTTTCCCTTTATTTGTTATATTCCGAACTCGGGTTCCATAGTTGGTTGTTATTGTCTATATCTTGTTTCCATCCTTTAATTCCTTGTATTTGGAACATGTTGGTTGTGAGTTGAAACAAATGGTTACTGCCCAGGTTTTTCCTTCTTTGCTTGAACGAGTCTTTTTTGTGCTCGAGCGAGCCTTGGGTAATTGCTTCTTCGCTCGAGGGAAGGTTCTTGAGCTCAAGCGAGCTTTGCTTGGTGTGTCTCTTGGCTGGAGCGAGAACTCTTGCGCTCGACCGTGCGTTTGCGTCTAGATTGGACCTGAATGTTGGTAGTCTTCACTCGAGTGAGCTTTCTTGCGCTCGAGCGAGCGAGCCCTATGTTTTGAATTTCTTCACTCGAGCAAGAACTCTTGCGCTCGAGCGTGCTTCTGCATTGCAGACCTAAAGCTTTGCATTGTTCGCTCGAGCGACGCTTCTTGCGCTCGAGCGAGCCCTGTGTATATCAGATCGCAGCAGCGTGATTTTACATCACTTTTTCATCTCCTTTTTACTTCAAACCCTAAATACGGCTGTCTCTCTCTCTAAACTGTCTCTCTCTCTACAAATACACCTTGTTCTTGGGTCTCTCTACCCTAGTCTCTTTGTAAGAAAGCTAGAGCATTTCGTGGGCTTCACTTTGATCCAAAAAAGTTGGGATTTGGAGCATCTTGGGTTTCTCTCTTCATCTCCTTTGAGCTTCTCCTTTTGAGGTAGAGATAATCTACTCATTTCTATGAGTTTTGACATAAATATTAGACATCTTGTATAAATGGTGAGATTTGAAAATTTTGAAAAGTTAGGGTTTGAGATTTGAAATATTTGAAAGAGGGGTTTTCTATTTGTGGGCTCTATATGTCTATGAGACCTTGAAAATGGGGTTAAATGTGTATAATGGGTGAAATTTGGCCTTGGATATACCATTTGAGAAAAGGGAAAAAAATGCCCTAATTGGAATAAGGAAGTTATTTGTATAATTATGAAACTAATGTGGAAATATGAAATTGGTTTGAGAACCATGAAATTGGAGGAAATTGTGATTAAATGGTGTAATTGGATTGATGAATCACTCACCAATGAAAAATGTGATAAATTATCAATTTGATGAATTTATTTATCTGTTTAGATATATCTGTTTTGGGTTATCGGTGGAGGATAGCCATGATTGTTGTAGAAACTGCATGATAATTAGGTGAATAGAAACTAATCAATTGAAATATCTCATTGAATATGACGGTTGAATATAAACAATGCATATGTGATTGAATTGGTCATTGTATATGACGATTTTGTTTAAATACATTGTATATGTATATTTGTTTGGGAGGAGCTAGGAGATGTACTCCATTGTTTGGGAGGAGATAGGGGATGTACTTCATTTGTTTGGGAGGAAATAGGGGATGGACTCCATTGATAACTAAGTTGGCCGGAGTGTCTAGGGTGAAAATCCCGAAACCTTATATACATCTGAATGATGTTGATGATTGAAGTGTTGATAATATGAGTTGTAGTCTCATTTTGAATTGTTTGGATACATGACGTGACATATTAATGAATTGATTTGGATAAAGAAATGAAAATGGATTGGAACACGATTGTAAATGTTGATTGGTTATGGAAAGGATGTACGTTAGTTCACATGTGTTGAACATTTATCGGATGCTAATGTTTTAGTTATTTCTCATACTATGTTTAGCATATCTCTACTGGGCATTGGCTCACCCTACTTGGGACACCATTTTCAGGTACAGGTGACATGCCGCCTCCAATGTCTTAGCTTGAAAGGTATAGGAGTTGAAGGCTCCATTTTGTTGATATATTTTTTATGTTAAATGTAAATCTAAGCCGAGGGCTTCACTTGTAAAGGAGTTAGAACTCTTCTTTTGTGTAATCAAGTAACAACTTGGAAAGATGTAAGCCCGCAAGGCATTCTATTATTCTGTAAACATTTGTAACTTATAAGAAGTATACTTTTGTAATATTAACTCTGATGAATGGGAATGTGACTTATCTATCATGTTTATAGAACTGTTAAATGATGGGTTTATGTATTATTTTGAGGGCATTACAGAACAGAAGAGTTACCCTTTTGAAATATCTAAGGAAAATGAGAGACTACTCACATTTTATATTTAATATAGATTATACTTACAAAGAGGTTGTTACAGACTTTGAGACACTAAAAGACTTGAACACTTGAAATTTTTTAGACAAGGGTTTGAGAAGTTGGAGAAATGCAAGGAAAAGTGAAGAGAATTTACATTGCATTGTCCGTTGGCATAAATGCCCATTTATAATACAATTGATGGATACTAAAAAACAAAAAACAAAGACTAGCTTACATAACACTAACGGCCAAATCTTACTCAAAAGTCTAAAGACATAGTCAAGCCTAGTCATAGGCTTTACAAAACTTCTACATACAATGACTTTTTACATAACATAATAAACACAAGGACTTTGTGGCTACAATTATATACACATTTTCTGACAAACTTTCTATTACTCTAGACACAGACAAAATTAAAGGGTTCAAATAATGATGTCGGGTACTACTTTGGGTCCCATCGCACATCATTCAATCTTTCCCGTCTTTATTTTTTATAAAAATTTGATGCTGCAAAACACGTGTAAGGATTCTCACAGCTTTTCTTTAATAGAGCAGGGTAGGGGTCCTCTATTCTGTTAAAGCAATGAGTGAATGAGAAGCCTTACTACTGACATACGTAAATAATTATAGACACAAATAATTACAATGGATGTTGTCGTTTTTTGGCGTGAAGAAGCCTTATCTTCTACAAACTGGTTATTTTTCTTTTTCTTCTGATCATCTTGAAACCAATTATTGATGTAGACATATGGATGCTTGGATGATGGAGAGAGTCTTCAAAGCTAATCTTCTCTAGATACGAAATTTCAAAAAGTCAAAAAGTCTAAAATTTATGGGGCTAAAAGTTCAAAATAGTAAATGAAATATGGACTTTGTGACTATAATACTTCCAAGATCTCTAATTATTGAGTACACGCTTTTTTTTAGACAAAGGTTTATTCTGAATTTTTAAAAAATATATACTGAGAGAATTTAAAGTGAACAAACATTTGGCTGGGTGGTTAAGGTTGTTCCAAAGGTTATCTAAAAGCCACTATTGAACTGGGTCTAGCTCGATTCATGTTAATGGTTTAAACTTGTTTCTACCTTCATAAATGGGAAGAGCAAATCCCTCAAAGTTTATTATTTTGTTGTTCTCCATTATCTGTACAAAAATTAAATTGATCATTTTCTCTTTTTAAATAAATTTTCCAACTTAGCCAATCTGTCAAGTTATTATCATTCCCTTTAATATGTTCAAATTCTACCTTATATCCTCATCTTACTATACAAAATCTAAAACTTTTGTCCATCTTCTATTACTAAGTTATTAAACTTAAAGTTAGATTTTTGAAATTATGTTTTCAAAACGCTAATTCAATTAATATTTTTATAAAACTTTGCATGACTACAAGTTAAGACGACTTTGACTTTATAGTTAAGTTGTATTTTCAAAGTATATAAAATAAGTTCAAAATAACATACATTTAGGCCTTGTTTGGGAAGACTAAATAAGTGCACTTTTTGTCTTTTTTGACTAAAAAAGTGAGTTTGAAAATATGGATGTTTGGGTTAACTTTTTGACTTTTTATAGAAAAATGTGTAATAAAAAATTGTAAAAATTAGTTTTTAGAGGAAAATTTGAATTGGGAGTTGTGCAGCCGTAATTGTTGACTTTTGGTGAATAGTGTTAACTTTTTAACTTTTTGAGTAACTTTTTAGCTTTTTGGATTATTTTCAACATCCCAAACAAGGCCTTAGTAAATATGATTTAAAAGAACTCGGCTTTGGTTTTTCAAAATAAAAATTGGGTGACGTAATTGTTTTGAAATTACTCTATGTTTGGTTGGGAATTTATGGAGGGATTTGGAAAGGGAAAGGAAAAATGTGTGTGAAATTAGGTGAAATTTAAGTATGGAAGTATTAATTTAAACAATTTTTCTTAAAACTAATTTATTCAATTTATCCTAAGCCATCAATAAAATCAATCTTTTTAATGGAATATCACTTGTCAATATACAAACATTTGTGCACGTACTTTGTTTAGTTTGATTATATTCAGAGACAATCTTTTGTTATAATAAGTTGTGTTTTATGTTTTATGAAATATTTTCAAAAGAATTAATGCTTTGTGATATGGTATGACGTGAGATGTTTATCTCCATATCTCTCCTTATTATGAACCAAATGTATTCACCCAAAAAAAATGAACCAAATGAATTATTATTCTCAATTAAGCAATTGTGTATCAATAAATGAGATTTCATTAAAAAATTTAATCTTATTATGTAAATTTTATTTAAAAATATTCATTTTATACTTAGATTTATAATGTACTAATTTAATTTTCACCACACAATCACACTACTCAAAAAAATCTGATTGATTATTTTGGAACAGTAGCATGTTTGTAAAATTATTTAATGTCAATATTTTAGGAAGTGTAATTATTGAAAATAATATTAATAATTCAAAATAAAAAGTAAGTTTGGAAGACAAACGAATTCTCCTTCCAAAATTCGTAACACTTTTTTCCATGATGATCAGTGGTTTCCCAACATGCCCTCAACCAACCGCCTTAACGAATCAAACGAAGACCCACCTTCCATGACAGCCTTTCTGCTCTTGTCTCTCATCTCCCTCACTCTCTCCCTCACCAAATTCTCACCATCCATCACACCCCTCACTGCTCTCTCTATCTCCTCCGCCGCCACCAATTCTACTTTGCCGCCGATCCCACCAAATTCACACTTGTAATCCAATCTCAGCTCCACCGCCAGATCCAACTCCACCACCATCTCAAACGCATTGATTTGTTGCTCTGCGTATATCGGCCATGTCACCATCGGCACACCAAACCACAAGCTCTCCAAGATCGAGTTCCACCCGCAGTGCGACACAAACCCTCCCACCGCCGCGTGCCCCAGCACCGCCGTCTGCGGCGCCCACCCGCACACCATTCCCCTGTTTTCCGTGCGTTTCAGAAACCCCTCCGGCAGCAAGCCGTCGTAGTCGCCGCCGCAATCGGTTGGCAAACCAAACTCGCCTTTTGGTGGCGACCGCCGTATGGACCACAAGAACCGGTGGCCGCTCTTCTCTAACGCCGCCGCGATCTCTTCCAGTTGCGGCGGATCGAAGCACCCTAGGCTTCCGAAGCAGAGGAACACCACCGACGATGGAGGCTGTTCGTCGAGCCATTTCAGAATCTTGTCTCGATCGCTCCCCGATCGGGCATTGCCACTGAGGTCAAGCAGCGGTCCGACGGTGTAAACCGGCGGCGATTCCGGCGAGACAAACAGAGACTTCATCGCACAGGATTCGAGCTCTTCGAATGTATTTACGATTATGCCCTTGGTGTTCCTGAACCTCCTGGCGTGGTTCAGGGAGGTGGAGTACCCTCCTTGTTTGTTGAATAGAGCTGAGGGTATGACTGAGGTAGGGATCGGGTTAGCGTAACTCGGGAAGTGAGTTAGCGAGTCTGGATCGGAGATCGTGAACTCGGTTCCGATAAAGGCATGGCGGATTGGGAGGTGGAGCATGAGGCCAAGAAAGGCTGCGCTGGATGTGAAGAAGAGGTAAGTAGGGACGGCAAAGTCGTCGGCGACGTCGATCATGGCGGTGCATAAGCAGCCCACCACCAACCCCGCCAGCCTCGCCGTCGCCGGAGAAGAAGACAATACATAATTGACGATTGCGTCTCTCACCTGAGATTTATAGCTTTCCAGAAAATCGGAGAAAAATTTATCCGGAGACGTCAGGACTGGGTGTACGGAAGGCGGTGCCAATGGCGGAGGAGAGAGGTGGATGTAGCGGAATTGGGTGTCGGAGGCGGCGAGTGATTCAACATAGAGATTGTAAGAGGGATTGAATAATGGTTTGATGAGGAGGATTGTGATAGAGAAGTGTTGGTGTTGATCATGCAAGCGTTTGGCAAAGTCTACCATGGGTACAATGTGACCCATTACTGGGGTTGGTATGAATACAAGCTCTCTCTTTTTCTCCATTTTTTTCAAGGCTAGTTTTTTTTTTTTTTTTTTTTTTTTCCCCTTCTTGATGAATCAATCTTTTATAGAGGAGAGTCCATAGCTTGCAGCTCTCAAAAGCTGGCATATAATGTGCTTGAAATTGTGATGTAATCCATGATTCAAACACTTTTTAACTCAGTAAATTATTAGAGATGTGATGATATGATGTGACTGGATAATAAAAAATTATTCATAAATTTCATTTGGAGGAATGTTATTTCATTTGGTCTTATAAATTTTCTTTCAAATCAATTAGTTTTTTTTATTTTAGGCATGTTATATTTTCTTGATTTGGAGGTTTGAGAGTTTACTTGTTTGTTCTTGTGTGTAATTTTGTTTGGATTTTTTTTTCTAATGTTAGATATGTGTGGATAAGGTAGATTTTTACGTTTTTACTTTTTCGTGGAGATTTAGTGGAGTAATTTGTGAGTGGATGATGTTATTCTGTTTATGATATTACTAGTGTGGTGTTCATTCCTAATATAACATTGACATTGGTTTACATCAAAATAACCCAAACTACTAACTAACACTACTAAATCCCCAATAACCATACTTATGTCAAAAAAGATGGGTCATTTCACGTGCATAAAACATATATTAATACAAACATCATAATGACAAAATACAGCTAGCAAAAATCACAATGTTACAAAACACAATCATTGTTCGCGGCAATACAAAGTGGGTGTTTGGGAAGTGAATTTTTTGGTAGGTTTTTTTAATTATAGGATATTATTGGAGAAAAAAAAAATTGTGTTTGGAAAGATAGTTGAGTTTTTTTGTGATTGGATATGATGTTTGTGAGAGAAAAAGTGAGAAGATTATGGGGCTTGATGTGATATTTTGTTTGGATTTTTTTTTTTTTTTTTTTGTAACCAATTTGTCTTTTAGTGGATAAAAATAAAAATAAACACTAAAAAAATTTATTCCTAAACAGCGCCAAGTTACACCAACTTGTCAAATGACATCTACACCTACAAAATCCAAAAAAGAACAATCACCACCCCCAGTGGCGAAACCAGGAAATTAAATCATTAGGGGCACTTATTAATTACAGTTTTTTTTTTTTTTTCATAACCAACAATAAGAAGATGATAATAATAATTCTTGAATTAATATTAAGTACAGAAAATAAAATAAATTGTTACAAAAGTATTTCACATAAAATTTTACAATTAACTTCCAGTAAAATCGAAAAAAAAAAGTATAACGTGTAACTAGTGTATCATGAACAATGTAAAAAAGTCATATATTTAAATCGTAAAATAAATTATATAATGGTAAGATAAATCAAATTTTTACAAAATTTAAGTAAAAAATTCATATAATAGTGATATCATGTCACTATTAACATATGATACTTTGTCGCCGATCCCATCAAATTCACACTTGTAATCCAATCTCAACTCCACCGCAAGATCCAACTCCACCACCATCTCAAATGCATTGATTTGTTGCTCTAAGTACATCGTGTTGGTCATATATGCTAATTAAATGAAACAAATAGATTAAAAATTAATCAGTTAACTTACATAACATGAACCATGATTAACCGAAATACAAATGAAATTGAAATATTGAAAACAAGGGAGCAAACCAAATTCTGTGTGATACCACAGTGTCCTTAAAATAGATTAGCCGTCTCACCGTGGGTGCTGAAGGAACGTCGACTTCTATCTCCCAAGATGAGATGGTTTAAACCGGCTAACTCAGAAGCACCTTCTGTTAGTTTTGGCGAACCGACAATGGCAACACTCTCTCACACAAGAAGAAAATTGTAGACACAAGCAGACTAACTATATAATTCTTGAAGGGAAAAGTTGTATCTAAACCAAGGGAGATGGGTCTCCTTTTATACACCATGGGGGAGTGAGGAGGAGCCTCTAGCCATAAAGGCTATCATCTAATGCCCATGAAAGCTGGCCACTAATGGCCATTACTCTTACAAAACTGCCGGAGTAATGGACCAAAATTGATGGGAGAAAATATCTTATATATTATTTTCTGTATACACAAGTGTGTATTTCTGCCACAATCAATGTGAGATTAGTAGTTATACACAATTCCCAAAATCTCATTCATGAGACCATCTTTATGAGACAATTTCTCATTCAATTCTCAATGGTTTTTGGTCATTCTTTATGTGGTGTAAAGACCTTATTACAAAAAATCTAAACCTATTTAATCTCACTTTAACCAATAGTTGGGACCTACTTTAATTTCACGTTAAAGTTTACCAAAAACCCATTTTTTTCAACAATCCTCCACATGAATAAAAATTGACCGAATAAGAAAAACGGACAACGTTTACAACAAAGACTCGGAGAGAGAGTACACAGACTAACCCTGCATCAGAAAAGGTAGTTGTTGGCTTTGAACCTTTCATAGTGACAACCTATCGATTTTACTGGCTGACCAGTGAACGTGATGTCTTGAACTATTCTGCCGTTTGTGTAAACCGAGACAATAGACCTCACACAGGAGTTAGTCCAACCATTGTTCTTACTCTCACTTGTGTGTCCGGTATGGCCCTAGAACTCTAACTTGGTTCAGTGGGTGGTTTTAAAGAATTCGACCTTACTAATTCTTAAAGAAATGGCCCCACTTCGCACTCAAATAGGTGACCTATATAAGGTATCTCATTATCGCACGATTGACTATCATATCACTTAGGTCATTAAAAGCATTAGCTTAACCTTTTACCCCCATCAGGTATCACTACACAAAGGAATAGGCAAGAAGATTTACCTCTTCAGTGACTCATCATTACACGAAATTAGGTTGTCCCTTTGAACCTAAATCTTGGGATCTCCAGTCAATTAGGTTGGGTTTTCCGTTCCAGTAACATTACTAAAGGCCTTAACCCCATTCCTCTTGACAACGTTTCTACTAACTCTCGAGTTAACCCTTTGGTTAGTAGATCCGCAATGTTGTCTTTAGACTTTACATAGTCTAGAGAGACAATTCCATTAGAGAGTAGTTGTCGTATGGAATTATGTCTAAGACGGATATGTCTAGACTTTCCCTTATACATATGACTCTATGCCCGTCCAATCGCCGATTGGCTATCGCAATAAATACATATAGCAGGCACAGATTTCGGCCAACGTGAAATATTTTCAACGAACTGGCAAAGTCATTCAGCCTCTTCAGTTACTTTATCCAACGCAATAAACTCAGATTCTATCGTTGACCTCGATATATACGTTTACTTAGAAAATTTTCAAGACACGGCTGCCCCTCTGAGGGTAAACACATAACCACTAATGGATTTGGAGTCTTTTATATCAGATATCTAGTTAGCGTCACTATACCCTTCTGGCATATTTGATTGGGTGGATTAGAGCATGGGATTGGGATTATTAATCTGTGGGCCCAATTATCCTATGTTTGTTTTAACATTTTGGTTTAGGATTATTAATCCAATGGATAATTAATCCAACAAATTTGTAGGATTATTAGTAATGGGGTGGGGGGTGGGATTATTAATCCAATGGATATTAATCCAATTGGATAGTGAATACCACACTAATTTAATAGGATTATTAATACTTCACTATTAGTCTTGTGAATCAAACATGACCTTCTAGTACCGCTGGGTATCTGGTATAATGCAGCCCATAATCCCGAGTGTAGCGTAAATAACCTAATACCCGCATAATGCATCTCCAATGAGTGGCATTAGGATTACTTGTGTATCTACTAAGCTTGCTAACAGAGTAGGCTATATCCGACCTCGTACAACTCATCAGATACATCAAACTTCCAATGACCCAAGAATATTCTAACTAAAAGACACTCTCACCATTATTCTTGGTCAAATGTAGACTCACGTCTACCGGTGTCCTAGACACACTTGTATCTAATTTACTAAATTTCTCAAGTATCTTCTCAACATAATGAGACTGAGAAAGTACAATACCACTAGATGTTGTGGTAATCTTAATACCTAGAATAATATCTGCAAGGCCCATATCTTTCATGTCAAACTTTGAGTTTAACAATCTCTTGGTAGTTCGAACCATTTCATCGTTACTACCAATAATGAGTATGTCGTCTACGTATAGACACAAAATGACATAACCTCTGTCAGTGTCTTTAACATTTATGCACTTGCCACACCCATTGATTCTAAACCTATTTGACAACATAGCATTGTCAAACTTCTCATGCCATTACTTAGGCGCTTGTTTCAAACCATATAATGACTTGACAAGTTTACAGACTTTCTTATTTTTTCTTGGAGCTAAAAACCCCTCGGGTTGTTTTATGTAAATTTATTCATCTAAATCTCCATTTAAGAAAGTTATTTTTACATCCATCTGATGTATCTCTAGACCACATAAAGCGGTTATCGCAATCACCATGCGAATGGATGTAATTCTTGTCACAGGTGAATACGTATCAAAGTAATCCAAGCCTTCTCGCTGCTTGTATCCTTTGATAACTGGTCTAGCTTTATATTTATCAATTGACCTATCAGCCTTCATCTTTCTTCTAAAGATCCACTTACTCCCCAAGGACTTACTGCTTGGGGGTAGATCAACCAACTCCTAAGTATGATTCTATAAGATTGAGTTAATTTCACTTTTAATAGCTTCTTTCCATAAGGGACTTTCTAGTGAAGTCACCGCTTCATAGAAAGTTTGAGGTTCTCCCTCTAACATATAAGTCAAGAAGTTCGGGCCAAAGGACTTGGTAGTCCTAGCCCTTTTACTCCTTCTCAGCTCATTTACTTCCTCATCTTGATCATCTATATGATCATTATCTTGATAATTATCTTCAAGTTCCTTCTCAGAACTTTGATCCTCTTATCGGGTTCGGTAAGGAAATGTGTCTTCAAAAAAAGACGCATTCCTTGACTCCATTATGGTATTCTTGTGGATATCTGAAATATCAGACTTGTGCACAAGAAACCTATATGCACTACTATTCTGTGCATAACCAATGAATATACAATCCACGGTTTTCAGACCTATCCTAACCCGCTTGGCTGTAGGTATCGCCACTTTTGCAAGACACCCTCACATTCGTAGGAAATTATAAGAAGGCTTCCGACCTTTTCATAACTCATATGGAGTCTTGTCTACTTTCTTCTGAGGGATTCTATTTATAATGTAATTCGCGGAGAGAATTGCTTCCCCTCACAGTTTTGTGGCAATCCAGAACTTAGCAACATTGCATTCATCATCTCCTTAGCGTCCTTGTAACAACCCCGACCTCTGATTAACATTAATCCACGATTAAGTATGCCTAATTAGTAATTAAAGGGAAATTCTGAATTAAAATGCATGTGTGTGTTGCATTGTTGTGTTTATATCTGTTAGGCATAGGAAGATCTGTTCGCGTCCTAGTTTCGGTTTGCGAATTGAAAGCCTTATCGGCGATCGATTCAGAAATTGTTTAGTGTTATGTATTAATTAGGATTTATGTGATTTTATGGCGGTTAAATTAAAATCCAATTTGAAATGATTAAATTAGATTAAATAATGTTAGATCAATTGAATATAGATTAATTGAATGTAAGTTAATTACATTAGTTTGAATTTGTTACATTGTTGCCATTAGTGGGCACTTTCTAAGCCATTAGTTGATTTCATGTTTGGCACTATCCTTTTTCCATTTCCTCAGACCAAACCATGAGAGAGAGGGTGCATAGGGAAAAATTGAATTCATCTAGGAACTTTGCTTGAATTTGGAAGGAATTGAAGAATTGTTCATTTGCTCAAGAACCTTGTTTAAGTAAAGCTTAATTGAAAAGCCTGGGTAAGAACCCAACCCTTTGATCTTGTTTTTGGGCCACCTAGAGCTTGTGTATGAATGAAATAGGTGAATCCATGGGTTAGTTAAGCTAGAATTTGAAATAGTCAAGTGAATTCATACATGCATATACATGTCCTTGAATTTTGAAGTTGTTTTGCATAAAATTTCCACATGCATGTCTAGATTATGGTTATAGTCTTAGAATTTACCATGTTCTTGAGCTCAATCTTGCATTTGATTATGTTTTGGAGCATTAGAGTTCATGAAAACTCATGCATGTTATGTTCTTGCATCATTCTTCAAGTTTCATTGATAATTGTGTTCAACTGGCATACTTCTGGGCTTTGATTTTGTAAAATGATCTTCAAAACATGTTGTTTTATGAGTTTTCATGTATTTCCTCAAGCTTTGGCCCAGAAAAATGAGTTTTGGATGCTTCAAGGTTGAATTTGAGCCTGGTGATCAAATCTGGAATTTCCAGAAATTTGATCCACGCTCAAGCTTGCACTCTAAGTACATGTACTTCCGCTCGAGCAACGATGGTTACGCTCGAGCGTGAAATGCATATACCCAGAAGTTCTTGTGTTTTGCAGTCCGCTCGAGCGAGGGGATCTACACTCGAGCGAGGATCTAAGTCTCACGCTCGAGCGAGGGTCGAGTGTCCGTCGAGTGTGAAAAACATATAACCAGTACTTTTTCTAGTTTGCAGTCCGCTCGAGCAGGTAAAGTCACGCTCGAGCGGAGCTTCATTGTCTGCATGTCCGCTTGAGCGGGGAAAGACACGCTCGAGCGTGGACCTTATTTTCAGCAAGTTTTAAGAGATGTTTTCCAATGCATTCTTGCATCCCCATTCCATCCTAGGCATTCCTAGGCCATGTTTAAGACTCCTTAATAAGGATTAAAGGTTAGAAACACACTAAGAGCCAACAAAGTAAGTTATGTACAATTAGAACGTGTGTTTCAAGTGTGTGTCTGTTATGTGTTATGTAGGTCACGTGCTGCGTACCGTTTGACCAATTTGCTCCGTCTATCCGTCTCAAGGCCAACTGTGAGTAATAACAAAGTAAAGCTATGTTCAACTTTACTTATTTTCTGTGTAATGAATTAAGATCTGTTTTCTAAAATAATATGTACTGTACAATGAATGATTGTCCAATTTCTGACATGTATTCGTGACATCCTTAGCATCATGTGATATCTGTTGGCTGTTACCCGGTATCGAAGGTTCTATCATGGAACTTAATATGTCTGCACTCTGTTACCCGTACCGGAGGCTCCATCATGGGGCCCAGCGTGTTTATTCTCTGTTACCCAGATCTGGAGGTTCCTTTATGGAGCTGGTTATTCGTAACCTTCACGTGTCTGCATCTGTTCTGTATCTGCTCTGTTAATGCTAATGGATGTATCACGTATACTTAAGTGTACCTCATGATTTCTGTATATGATCTGGACAAATTATGAATTTGATACAAAACTGAATTATGATTTCTGAATTTGTACGGACTCATTCATTGAAACCCCTTTACTCTGTTATTGATCGAGCTACCACAATTTATATTATGTATGTAGGTGAGCCGGCGCGTGATCAGGGCCAGAGTTGACGGCCTTCATTTCTGTTTTTGTCAGCCAACCGTTGTGTCTCCCGAGGAGGTTCCAATCGAAGTCTAGTTACATGGCTGTTTTTGTACTTATGCTAATCTCTGTCTGTTTTGTGAAGTCGGGTCCTAGGAATTACACTTTTGTAAATGTTTTGTAAATATTGATGTCCTTCGACCGACACGCTTCTGTATATGCAAGTTTCGAAATCTTCTATCCTATGTATATTATCACAGCTCATTAGACCTTATCTATTTTGTATAATTGCTTCCTCAGCCCCTTACTATGTGTTTATTTGTTAAGAGGCCTTTGGTAATCCACAGATTACTGGCCGGTTACGATGCTAAACCTACAGGGGCGGGTTTAGGTCCTGACAGTCCTATTCTTCCGTTCAGCAATCCTATTTGATTGAGGAGAATAAGGCGCCGTGGTTTGGTGGATAATCCTGGACTGGGTACAAATCTCAATAAACGGTGATTCATACTCACCACCACAATCACTTCTTAAAGCCTTAATCTTGCGGCCTAATTGATTCTCAACTTCATTCTTATAAAGAACAAATTTGTCAATAGCCTCATCTTTGCTTTTGAGCAAATAGATATAACAATACTTAGTGTAATCATTAACAAAAGTGATGAAGTGTTTATTGCCACCACGTGATTGTATAAACTTTAAGTCACACACATCACTATGCACTAAGTCCAATGGCTCTGAACTTCTTTCAATAAAATGAAACAAAGATCTTGTCAACTTCGCTTCAACACAAGTCTTATTCTTGTGTTTTGGATTAATTTTAAAAGATGGTATGTGATCTAACTTGATTAATCTACGTAAAGATTCAAAGTTCACATGTCCTAGTCTACCATGCGACAAATTGGAAGACTCAAGCATATAAGCAGAAGAAGATGCATTTTATTCATCTTTAGGATAACAGTCATTACATTGAGTTTAAACATATCCCCCAACATATAACCCATACCCACATACACTCCGCTCTTGGTCAAAATGACCTTGTCGGACTCAAAACCCATGCGAAAACCATGTTTACTGAGAAGAGACCCTGAGACAAAATTCTTACGAATGTCCGGAATATACAGGACTTCGTTCAAGGTCAGCTCCTTTCCTGAAGTCAACTTCAGGACCACCTTTCCTTTCCCCTTAACAATCGAGGTAGCAGAGTTTCCCATAAACAACTTCTCACCGTTTGTAACCAGTTTGAAAGTTGTAAACAGCTTCTTCTCGGAGCAGATGTGGCGTGTAGCCCAAGTATTAATCCACCATTCTCTTGGTTTTGAACCCACCAAATTCACCTCAGAGACAACGGTAGACAAGTGCATATCATTCTCCTCATGGAAGTGCTCTTGTATATCTGCCATATGAGTACAAGGTTTGGTCTTGTATGGCTTCTTCTGTTTGCGACAGTCACTAGCCCGATGCCCCTCGCTACCACAGTTGTAGCACTTCCCTAAGAACCGATAACTAGTTTCTTGCGGCTTGTATGCCGGCTTCTTTGCAATACTATCCCTTGGCCCCAGCTTTGAGCCCTTGTTCATAGGAGGCTTCTGTAACAAGCCCGCGGGGGACCTCGCTACAGCTCGGACTCGATTTGTGTCATGGTTCTTAATCTTGAACCAAAGAGTCTAAATCCGGTAGATCGTTTTGAGAAAACTGATTTTTGAAAGAAGTGCCAAACATGGACTGCTTTGCCAGATACAAAGTCGCCACCTAAATATTTTATTTTGGGAAATTTAGGAAACCCTGACTCGTTGCCTAAGGCCACGTGTCCGTCATCACCAAAGTTGCCTCGACTCGGGAACTTGGGTACGATTGGGGAAGGTCACTGTGAGCATTCTCGCCCGGTCAAAGACCGGCCTCTACTAACCATGATATCTGATTTTGAAAACATTGTGCGTTCTTATTCCAGTTATTAGCCTAGGTTACTATGTGATGCGCACAGCATACAAGTATAGACTGAGTCGTCTGAGTTGGAACAAAACACTTCATGTTTGTTTGTTTGAAAATTGTTTGATGGTGCTACCCGCAGGTAGGCTAAGACGTGGATTTGCCACCCTCGGATGAGCTTTTAGGAAAACATGATTTTGCCACTATCTAGTGGGCTTAAAACAAACATTTGATGAATTGTTCCAATCCAAATAACACAACCTCCACCCACAGGCATTCAAGACAGTTATATCACATAAGCAGTTAGCCTCATGGCAAGCATGCTATTCATGGCAGTCACTCACACGCATGCAAGGATGCTAAAGCATAAAAACTCACCGAGTACTCCAAGCCAAAACAGAAACTACATTAGAAATCATGCATGATCCTAAGTATACAGAAATGCCTAATGCAACACATGCAAAAATGCAAGCTATAGCAGGCTCAGCTATTCTAAACATGGCATATGGAATGCTACAGCTAACATGTATTCAACTTGGAATTGAAATACAAATGCAGTTAGTATGATGCGCCGAGCCCGGTACATGCAAGATAGATGAATGAATGCAAACATCCTATCATACTGTATGCTAATTGAAATATGCCCTAATCTAACCATCATAAGCAGGTAAATAAAAGGGGAAAAAGACGTAGGATTAGAAGACATACATCACACTCACTCACACTTATTACAATTTTGCCCTCGCACAGAGGGTCCGAATAAATATACAATCCCGAATAAAAGAATAGTACAGTCCAAATAATGTACAAATTCCTAATTAATTAACAAATTAACTAAGAAAGTTGTAAAACTGGCATACAAGCCAGAGACTGCCTTGATTCCGCTCCGGGTGATGAATGATGCATGTTCGGATTGTCTTTGTGCGGAAATCCATGACAATGCCCCAATTAGCCTCTGTTTGCACCTGTTCTTGAAATGCGTGCCAAGCTCCGAAAAGTTACTGATTCTTCATTTTGCAGCAACAGAGAGCAGGAAAGGGACATGGCAATGTATTTTCACAAATGTATGCATGTCTCGATCCTCGTGCCACCAATCACTCATATCGATGCATAATGGCCAAGGAGTCGAATTGCCCAACTCAATATGAAATGAATACATATGAAAATACAACAAAACCTAACTCCATCATGGATAATCCGGAGTGTCGGTGACTGGGGAATTGAGACACGTTCCGTCACTCGGAGTACGGAACGCATTCGCTTCGTGCTGCTAACTCCTATCCCGAACACGATGCAATATGCATGATATGCATGAAATGCAACTAAGATACAACCTAACATGCGAAAGGCTATGAAATGGCATACACGATGCACGAGGAAACATGGCATACACAATGCGTTAATATACGGCCTAGCATACGCAATGCTATGGAATGAAATGGCATACACAATGCAATATGGGCTTACACCAACACAAGTGGACCTCGGCCACACTCACATAAGAGGCCAAAATGATGAAAATGAGACAACTCGGGATACGTGCACACGTGCACGCAAACTGAGAACCGAACCTACGGCACGGAATGCCACTCTAACAAGACATGGCAAAACACAAAAAATGGCATACTGTCATGAAAAAATCAGAGGTAAAATGAGATGCAAAACAGCCCCGAAACCCGGTAAAATGAAACCCGATGCATGAAACGAGTCCCGAAACACGGGTTTTGGCGCATGAAATGGCCTATAACTATACAATGCATACATAATTTGAATATGAAATGAAAAGACAGAAGCAAGGAAGCCCCGAGACAAGCATTTTTACCGTTTAGAGTGAGGCCAAACAGTGGGCCCAGGTAAGACTAAATTAGCATACAAAAATGGCTCCGCAAGGGAGGTAATGAAGCAAGTCACAAATTCTGGCCCCAAACAGAGAAGGGGCCTTCTACAATATTGAAGAGGGGCCAAAAATATGATGTTTCATAGTTTATGACAGGTCCCAAAAACAGATACAAGTATGCCAAAGATCTCATGCAAGAAATGAGCCAACAAAGGGGCAAAGAAGCAAGTGGTGCATGGAGGTCTCAAACAAGTGAGGGCCCTTCAACAATGTTGAAGAGAGACCCAAAATAAGTCTTTTTACAGTTGATGGCCGAGCTCAAAACAGTGTACAAATAGGCTCAAAATATCATGCAAAATGAGGCCATCAAGAGGGCTATAACATGAAGTATATAAAGGGTGTCTCAAAAAGCCATAGACCCTTAATGAAACATGAAGAGGGAGTCAAAATAAGCCCTTTTCAGTTCTTCTCAGGGTCGAAAAACAGAGACAAAATAGGCTAATAAATCATGCAAAAATGGGGACCAAAGAGGGGTTCAATGGCAACTGACACATGGAGGTCCCAAACAAGGATGAGCCCTTCTTCAATGTTTAATAAGGGCTCAAAATAAGCCTATTAACAGTTTACATCAGAGCTCAAAACAGACTACACATAGGCTAAAAATATCATGCAAAAATATGGCACAAAGAGGGCTAAAGAGGCAAGTACCAAAAGGGGGTCTCAAACAGTGATAGACCCTTAATGAAAGATGAAATAGAGCTCAAAAAAATGCTACTTTCAGTTTTAGTCGGAGCTCAAATGTATAATAAAGAAGGGCTAAGATATAAACCAAGAAAAGAGCAAAAAAAGGAAAAACGAGACTCACCCTTGAAGAACCAAACTTTAGCAGCCTCTTAGTCCAAAATACAGCACTTCTAGCCTCTGAGAAGGTCCTCCAAGCCTCTGGAATGGAGTGGTGGTGGTGGTGCTAGGTGGTGGTGAAGAAATGGTGAAGAAATGGTATAGGACTTTTAGGGTTTTGGTGCTTGAAATATAGAGAGAGAGAGAGAGAGAGAGAGATTGTATATATGAGATTCAAACCAAAGTCTTCTAACCCAGAAAAATGCAATTGGAGCTCTGGTTTTATAGACAAAAAGGGATGGAAAAGAGGGGGAAAAAAGGGGGGGAAATTCGGATTCAAAATTCCCCCCAAAATGGCCAAAAGGTGAGCTAAAGGGGCAAGTGATAGCTGCGTATCCAAAATAGCCGAGAGCCCTTCAATAAAGTTTAAGAGAGGCTCAAAATAAGACACTTTCTAGTTTACATCAAGCCACGAAAATAAATACAAGTAGGCCTAAACTATCGTGCAAGAAAAGGGGAAAATGGAGGGGTAAAGAAGCAAGTGATAGATGGAGATGTCAAATATCAAGAGGTCCATAATCAAACATGAAAATGAGTTCAAAATATGACTATCTCAAGTTCGGGTCAGAGCCCAAAAATGTAGAATGAAGGTTCGGGAGCCGAAACACGCAGTTCGGGGCCCCGAAAGTGGGCTATTAGGCACCGGGAGTGGTGCTCAACCACGAAGTTGGTCTCTCGGACCACAGTGTCCCTCAAAAGGGAGGAAATAAGGTGTGTGCCAAAAAACGAAGCAAACGGAGGTGGTTAAGCGGTCTCGAACCAGCTCCGAAAAACCGGGAACCGGGCTCCAAATAGGAAAAATGGCCTACGACCACAAAACGTAGCCTACGGCCACTGAGAGATGGTCTACGAGACCTCTCCCTCCCTTTGGAAAGAGAAAACAGAGAAAACAAGGCTTGGTTCGCAAACCGAGGCAAAGCACAAAAGATTCCAGAAGTCCAGAGGCAAGGCTCGCAGCCGGGACTCCGCAACCTCAGAACGAGCACAATATGCAACGTCACCAAGCGCTCAAACGGTGACGTCTGAGTCTTAAGGTCGGTCAAAAATGGGGTGTCTACAGTTGCCTCTCTTTGACAGAACTCGAAAGTCATAAGAATGATGGGAGTGAATGTCAAAGCGCAGAGACGACCCATTTTTGACAAGGCCGAAGACTTAGACAAAGCAGACAAGATAGACAAAGATGTGCCCGCAGGCAGGGGCAAAATGCAACTGACAATACAAGAAGCCGAACATAACTTATGATCATGAAAAGAAACATAGGGACGTATCCCGGTGTTTCGGAAAGGTATAAGCATTGGAACATATTCCAGATGCTCTTAACCAAAGATGGAGAAACAAGGGGACGTATCCCGGTGTTTAGGGACGTATCCCAAGGTTTAGGGATGTATCCCGATATTTAGGGACGTATCCCAAGATTTAGGGACGTATCCCAAAGATTAGGGACGTATCCCAAAGGTTAGGGACGTATCCCAAAGGTTAGGGACGTATCCCGGTGATTAAGGACGTATCCCAAAGGTTTGGGACGTATCCCAGAGGTTAGAGACGTATCCCAAATATTAGGGACGTATCCCAAGGTTTAGGGACGTATCCCAGAGGTTAAGGACGTATCCCAAAGATTAGGGACGTATCCCAGAGGTTAGGGACGTATCACAAAGAGTAGGGATGTATCCTAGTAGTTAGAAAAGAAGGAGAAACATAGGGATGTATCCCGGTGTTTCAGGAGGAAGGAGAAACATAAGGACGTATCCCGGTGTTCTGCAAGGAATGTGAAACATAGGGATGTATCCCAGTGTTCCGCAAGGAATGAGAAACATAGGGACGTATCCCAGTGTTCCGCAAGGAATGTGAAACATAGGGACGTATCCCGGTGTTCCGCAAGGAATGAGAAACATAGGGACGTATCCCGGTGTTCCGTAAGGAATGTGAAACATAGGGACGTATCCCGGTGTTCCGCAAGGAATGTGAAACATAGGGACGTATCCCGGTGTTTCGGAAAGGCAAGAGAAACATAGGGACGTATCCCAGTGTTTCGAAAAGAGAGAGAAACTTAGGGACGTATCCTGGTGTTTCAGAAAGAAGAGAGAAACATACGGACGTATCCCAGTGTTTCGGAAAAGGGATAAGCATTGGAACGTATTCCAAATGCTCTAAACCAGAGGAAGTCTGACCCGTCACACGTGCGAGGAGAAGGAAAGACAATTGCAAGTGAAAAGGTGCATAACAATGCGAGATAGATGTGCATAATCAATGCAATGAATGAGAATAACAATGCTAGTGAAGTGGGTGCATAACAATGCAATTGGAATGGGCATCACAATGCAAGCATGAGAAGTGCATAATAATGCGGGTGGAAGGATGCATAACAATGCAAGTGGAATGTGCGTGACAACGCATATTTGAAACAAAATGCTGAATAAGGGAATACACGCCTTAACGAGACCAGATTAAAACGCGACCTCCGATTTACCTTTCGGAGGGGTTTGCAACACATTCAGCTCAAAAACAGGCGCACCCTGTTCATATTAGAGAGAGATAACATCTGTTGCTGTTTTAATTGCCATTCTGACTTGAAGCAGGCTTACACTTGGGATAGAGGCACGTTCATTCTTCGGAACACTGACAAGGTCTGAAGAGGTACATCCGGAATACAATCTCAGAATTCGCTGAAGGTGAAACACACTCAGCTGCTTCGATTTTCCCTCTTTTCTTTTGCTTTGCAGTTTGGAACCCACATAGCTTCAGATAGGTCCTTATTTCACTGTTCTCACATGACCTAGGTTAGACCCTGCAGTTTTCGAAAGAACAAATTCCTTTTTTGCACAAATGTGGAGAATGGCACAGCACTCTAAGCACATAACAAATCATTTTTGAGATTGAGAAAATGAGTTCTCGACCAGGTATTGAGCCTACAACTGAACACAGCAAAGACGACCCAACAACGAAAAATAAAGGTAAACAACCTAAACACACCGAGACACACTCGGAACGACTCAAAGCAAGAATCGAGAAAAACAAAACAAAAGACACGACACACAGACGTGTTACAAAGACAAGAGACCTCTCAACAAGACGAGGAGCCGCTCTGGTATTATTTCCCACCCTTTCTCATTTGTGATTCTCACATCACTCGGCCCTAAAGCTCTGTTTTTCTGAAAAAAGCCCTTTTTCCTCACTTTTCCTCTCAGCGCACATCTCTCTATTCTTCAATCTCTCATTTTAAATCCCTCCCCTGGGTGGTTGATGGATAAACAGCAAGTTGTGGCCTCATGCCCCTAACATTCTGCTAGATTCTTCTTCTTCTGTGTGCAGCTAGTGAGTTTCTCCCACAGAGGGGCTGTGCTACAACTGGGTGTGTAGCAAATCTGCAGCTGACCTCGGTTGACGATGCTCTGCCGGGAAGTTTGGACGTGATCAGATATGTCCAGATGAGGAAGTGGAATATCTTGCCCCATTCCAGTTCGTGCTTTGCACGTGGCTTGATACCTCGTTGCTTGGAGGGTAAGAGAGCTTTCAGCCCTTTGTTGTTAGCTTCAGGTGTGCCCTTTTCTGGCAAGTAGAGTGCCTTTTCTGGCAAGTATTTTGACAAAGGGGAAAAGACAGAACTCATGACTCGACTGCGCCCCTAGTTCATCATTTTGACCATTTTTTATTTTTGCTTTCTACTAAAACAATTTTGACCAAAATGAGAGTTAGATTAACATGCTTGTTCGATTTTTGATTTGAAATCATGCAAGTCAGGCTATGAGCACTGAAAATTTTTCTTTTTTGGGTCCAAGAAATGGTTCAGTTTTTGGAAAAGATGAAACAATTTTTGAGAAAATTAGTCAACCTCAGTAAAAATTCTCAAAAACTATTTTTGCAAACAGCCACTGCTCAACGAGCATAGAACCCACTCTCGAGATGTACAACCTCAGATTCGAAGGAAAATTGCCCCTTGCTGGAGGGGAGCTGCATGGCAATGGAAAGTTGCCCCTTGTTTGAACGGCACCGCGGCGCATTGAATGGCAACGGAAAGTTGCCCCTTGTTTGAATGGCGCCACGGCACACTGAATGGCAACGAAGAGTTGCCCCTTGTTTGGATGGCGCCGCAGCACACTGAATGGCAACGGAAAGTTGCCCCTTGTTTGGATAACACCGCGGCGCATTGTAGTCAGTCCTCAGAGTGACGAACACAACCAAATCCTCAGATACAGAGAAGACAAAGATGACCAGAACCATCGCATGGACACAATCAAATTGAAGTGTTTTACGGCTGGACTTCATAATGAAGTTGCCTACGTATCCCAAACATGGGAATCAAGCCTTACGTAGTTCGGGGTAAGGTACACTCGGGTATTAACCTCTCCCTTTTAGGCTCTAACTTTTGCCAAGGCGCCCGTTGTGGGTTTTCGACTTTGCGAGCTTCTGTTTTTCTTTTCTTTTCAATTCTTTTCTTCTTTCTTTTTCTTTTTTTTTTTTCTTTTTTGCTTTTCTTCTTTTTTTCTCTTTTCTTCTTTTTCTTTTTTTTTTTCTTTTCGTATATATCTTTTCTTGCTCTAACTTTTGCATGGGTTGCCCTTCCGGGTTTTCGGCCCAGCGAGCCTCTCAAAGGGTAAAAGTGTAACAGGTCCATGCCAAATGGTTTTGAGATCCTGAAGTCATCTGAATCCAGGAAAATGACTGCTGTATTGATTCGCAGAAGGATCCATCTTCAGCTCTTCAAGCACATCGGATATTTTTGCCCCTAGTTCGAGGGGTGCTTCTGATTTGGCTTCGCAACCTTCTTCTGATGAGGTCTGATCTCCTTGATCTGACTTTGGTGCCTCTTGTTCGAGGGCTGCTCCAAATCTGGCCACACAGGCCTCACATTGTAGTTGACCGTTGAACATTCTGAATCCCAGTTCAAGGTTTGAAAGTGAGGGGTCAAGTCTCGAGGCTGAGAGCGATCATAAGCTGTAAAATCTCAAAAGCAATTTTACACAGGTCTTCGCAAGACCGCGCAAAACATTTTTTGAAAGTTTTTAAGAAAGCAACAAATCGCTCGCTCTGAAGACAGTGTAGAACCAATCTGGATCAAGCCAGGATCCTTCCCAGTACTCACACTAACAAGCATGATTTCATTCATTAAGGGCTTAGCACGCCTCTCTTTCTCTCAATTGATCAAAATTTTGCAAAACCCGAGGAATTCCTTCCTCTTTGTTTTCACCGTAGTGTTCAAAAAGCTTTTGGAAAACTTAGGTCGATGCAATGAACTCAAGGCACAGAAAAGACACAGCTTCTAATCAAATACTGCCATCTCATTTGGAATTTCTAGTACAACTGGCACACGACAGAAGCAAACACAAAAGCATGAAAAAAAAAAAAAAAAAAAACACTGATGTTCATTCAAATCTGTTGGCGTTACTGGCTCCAAGGCAGAAACAGACTCAAAACAAAACGAAAAGACAAACACAAAACAAAATGGTGATGCCCGAGGTAACACCCCCCCCCCCCGGAATCACCCGACTCCTATACAATAGGACTGACTCAATACAACAAGACAGACCCAAAACAAAAGAGACTGACTCAAAACAAAAGGACAGACTCAAAAACAACAAGACTGACCCAATACCCAAGTCAGAAAGCACAAAAGCTAGCATTCGCAAATGCTCAAAATAGTGCATGCCATCCACCATATCTGAAATAAACTGAACGTCGCCCGCAGGTGGTTCATCCCTCGATCACATCACATTATCTCCCACAAGTTCACTGATCAAGTGCCGATAGACTTTGCAGGACCTGGTGCGGGGATGACCCCGTTGTCAATCAAATTTTGTATCTCGTGGCGGAGACGGACGCAACTGTCGGTGTCATGACCGGTTTGTTGATGGAAAGCACAGTACTTAGTCGGGTCATGCTTTGGAGGGAGAGGATCGAGTAGAGGCCGTTGCTCTAACGGTTTCAGATGTCCTTTCCTGAGTAGAACCCCCAGGGCTTTAGACAAAGACATATAGAATGGGGTGAAAACCCTCTTGCCTCGGGGTAGATAGTCTGAAGTTCGGGGGTTTGAAGTGGATGCACCAACAAAGGGGGTGGCTGCTCTTGGTGTGGTGGTGGCGACCATGCCCACTTCGGAAGATCTTGCAGCTACGTCACCGCTGGTGGTCGCATTCGAACTGCGGGTAAACGCCCTCCTGGGCTGCTCCTTCTCCTGGTCAATGAGGCCCTGCTTCATAGCATCCTCGATCTGTACTCCCATCTCATGCAAATCTGAAAAGGTAGGGAAGGGGAGCACGATCATTTTCTGCATTAGTTTGGGCTAGAGGTTGCACACAACCATCCGTATTTGATCCTTATCCGTTGGCCTAATGGTCATCATTGAGGCTTTGGCCCTCCAGCGGGCCACGAATTCTGAGAAGCTCTCCCTAGGCTCCTGCCTCGTCGTCTCAAGATCATGGGTCGTAATCTCGATTTGGGTATTGTATGAATATTGTGTGACGAAGGCCTCGGCCATCTCCTCCCAGCTTCGTTTCACTGAATCCTCCAATTTGGCGTACCAGATAGCCACAATACCCGACAGGGTCCTGCCAAAAAGGGAAAGCTTCTGTAATCTTGTCAAGCCCATCGGGCGCAGAACATCTGAAAACAAACTCAGGTGGACCATGGGATCTCCTGACCCGTCAAAACGGTCGATGTGAGGCATCTTGAACCTGTCCGGCAGTGTCACAGCTGCGTCGGTGTACCCGTCCTCAATGTCCGGGATGGACTTTACCCCCTGGGATTTCTTGAACAACTTTTCAAGCTTGCTCAACTTCAACGCTGTGGGGTCGACCTCGAACTCGAAGGGAGAGTCCGGTAGATTGGTAGGTGTTTTGGATAGTTGGGGTAAAATTGGGGGCGGAGCCGGCCCTACCGGAATGTCCGTACCTTCCTGGACATTTGGCGTCTCCCCAGGTGCTGGAGCTCCTGCTGAGGAAGGAACTTGTTGTGAAACGGACGCGCCGCTTTGCTGTTGCAGCCTGGTGATGAGCTCGACCTGCTGAGCCATGATTGCAGCTTGCTGCTTGGAGAAATCCGCTTGGCGGATAGCATCTTGCTGCATGAGTTTCATAGTTTCCTATATCTGACGTATCATTGCCTCCATCCCTGATGTATTCTACTGATCCATCTGACTGACCGGTAGATCTATCTCTACGGCAACAATTGAGACCTCAGTCTGACTGTTAAGGGCCACTGATATGGTAACTGCTGAACTGGTGATCTATGCCTGACTGGCCCTTTTACCCTATTTCTGGCGAAAGAACACTGATTTACCCTTAAATTGAGTCTCTGACCTAACAAAGTCTATCAGCACTAGTCCAATGTACTCGGGGGATATCGGAGCCTTCTGAAGCTATGGTTCCAGGACTACCTAGCAAAAGAGAAAACAGACAACACCTCAACTCAACTTCACCAAAACAGATACGAGCATAGCAGGATGACTGTGCCCTCTATTGAATTCTGCCTCCAAAAAAAAATTCTGTCTCAAAACTGATACCCTCGGGTAAAACTGAATCCCAAAATATTGAATTGGTGCCCGCAGGCCTGATGCCCAAACTCGCGAACTGATACATGCATTCCTGTAGAGACGTACTCTAAAGCACATAACAGATAAGTGAGAGCCAAAACACCCCTATGTTGGAGTAGGGTTTCCTTGTCCTATTTTGTCAGGAGCTAGGGTTTCACTACGCACGCAGCGGTTTCAAACAACCTATATCGGGTAAGCAACCTGTCCTAGTTTGGAATGGTCACTACGGATTTCGATATTCACTAGGTCGAGTGCTCAAAAAGGGTGCCCCGGTAAAACCGGGGTTTGTGTTCCCATACTGGCAGAGCCCACAACCGGTCAGCCTTATGGTCATGCCTTGACAAGACAAGCCTCCGGCAAACCGTTCAGGAATAGCAGATGGCAAACACGGTGTCCTAGGCGCACCAATGCAAATGCAATGCAAAGAAACACACAAATGTAGTCAAAACCAGATATCACGAGTTCGAGTCAAGTTCTCTAAATCCCCAGCAGAGTCGCCAGAAACTGTAACAAGCCCGCGGGGGACCTCGCTACAGCTCAGACTCGATTTGTGTCACGGTTCTTAATCTTGAACCAAAGAGTCCAAATCCGGCAGATCATTTTGAGAAAACTAATTTTTTAAAGAAGTGCCAAACATGCTCTGCTTTGCCAGATACAGAGTCGCCACCTAAATATTTTATTTTGGGAAATTTAGGAAACCTTGACTCGTTGCCTAAGGCCACGTGTCCGTCATCACCAAAGTTGCCTCGGCTCGGGAACTTGGGTACAATTAGGGAAGGTCACTTCGTGAGCACCCCCGCTCGCCCGGTCAAAGACCGGCCTCTACTAACCATGATATCTGATTTTGAAAACATTGTGCGTTCTTATTCCGGTTATTAGCCCAGGTTACTATGTGATGCGCACAGCATACAAGTATAGACTGAGTCGTCTGAGTTGGAACAAAACACTTCATGTTTGTTTGTTTGAAAATTGTTTGATGGTGCTATCCAAAGGTAGGCTAAGACGTGGATTTGCCACCCTCGGATGGGCTTTTAGGAAAACATGATTTTGCCACTATCTAGTGGGCTTAAAACAAACATTTGATGAATTGTTCCGATCCAAATAACACAACCTCCACCCACAGGCATTCAAGACAGTTATATCACATAAGTAGTTAGCCTCATGGCAAGCATGCTATTTATGGCAGTCACTCATACGCATGCAAGGATGCTAAAGCATAAAAACTCACCGAGTACTCCAAGCCAAAACAGAAACTACATTAGAAATCATGCATGATCCTAAGTATACAGAAATGCCTAATGCAACACATGCAAAAATGCAAGCTATAGCAGGCTCGGCTATTCTAAACATGGCATATGGAATGCTACAGCTAACAAAATGCAGTTAGTATGATGCGCTGAGCCCGGTGCATGCAAGACAGATGAATGAATGCAAACATGCTATCATACTGTATGCTAATTGAAATATGTCCTAATCTAACCATCATAAGCAGGTAAATAAAAGGGGAGAAAGACGTGGGATTGGAAGACATACATCACACTCACCCACACTTATTACAATTTTGCCCTCGCATAGAGGGTCCGAATAAATATACAGTCCCGAATAAAAGAATAGTACAGTCCAAATAATACAATCCAAATAATGTACAAATTCTTAATTAATTAACAAATTAACTAAGAAAGCTGTAAAACTGGCATGCAAGCCAGGGACTGCCTTGATTCCGCTCCGGGTGATGAATGATGCATGTTCGGGTTGCCTTTGTACGGAAATCCATGACAATGCCCCAATTAGCCTCTGTTTACACATGTTCTTGAAATGCATGCCAAGCTCCGAAAAGTTGTTGATTCTTCATTTTGCTGCAACAGATAGCAGGAAAGGGGCATGGCAATGTATTTTCACAAATATATGCATGTCTCGATCCTCATGCCACCAATCACGCATATCGATGCATGATGGCCGAGGAGTCGAATTGCCCAACTCAATATGAAATGAATGCATATGAAAATACATCAAAACCTAACTCCATCATGCATAATCCGGAGTGTCGGTGACTGGGGAATTGAGACACGTTCCGTCACTCGAAGTACGAAATGTACCTCGTTTCCGGTGCCCGGGCTAACTCCTATCCCGAACACGATGCAATATGCATGATATGCATGAAATGCAACTAAGATACAACCTAACATGCGAAAGGCTATGAAATGGCATACACGATGCACGAGGAAACATGGCATACACAATGCGTTAATATACGGCCTAGCATACGCAATGCTATGGAATGAAATGGCATACACAATGCAATATGGGCTTACACCAACACAAGTGGACCTCGGCCACACTCACATAAGAGGCCAAAATGATGAAAATGAGACAACTCGGGATACGTGCACACGTGCACGCAAACCGAGAACCGAACCTACGGCACTGAATGCCACTCTAACAAGACATGGCAAAACACAAAAAATGGCATACTGTCATGAAAAAATCAGAGGTAAAATGAGATGCAAAACAGCCCCGAAACCCGGTAAAATGAAACTCGATGCATGAAACAAGTCCCGAAACACGGGTTTTGGCGCATGAAATGGCCTATAACTATACAATGCATACATAATTTGAATATGAAATGAAAATACAGAAGCAAGGAAGCCCCGAGACAAGCATTTTTACAGTTTAGAGTGAGGCCAAACAGTGGGCCCAGGTAAGACTAAATTAGCATACAAAAATGGCTCCGCGAGGGAGGTAATGAAGCAAGTCACAAATTCTGGCCCCAAACAGAGAAGGGTCCTTCTACAATATTTAAGAGAGGCCAAAAATATGATGTTTCACAGTTTATGACAGGTCCCAAAAACAGATACAAGTATGCCAAAGATCTCATGCAAGAAATGAGCCAACAAAGGGGCAAAGAAGCAAGTGGTGCAAGGAGGTCTCAAACAAGTGAGGTCCCTTCAACAATGTTGAAGAGGGACCCAAAATAAGGCTTTTTACAATTGATGGCCGAGCTCAAAACAGTGTACAAATAGGCTCAAAATATCATGCAAAATGAGGCCATCAAGAGGGCTATAACATGAAGTATATAAAGGGTGTCTCAAAAATCCATAGACCCTTAATGAAAAATGAATAGGGATTCAAAATAAGCCCCTTTTCAGTTCTTCTCAGGGTCGAAAAACAGAGACACAATAGGCTAATAAATCATGCAAAAATGGGGACCAAAGAGGGGTTCAATGGCAACTGACACATGGAGGTCCCAAACAAGGATGAGCCCTTCTTAAATGTTGAATAAGGGCTCAAAATAAGCCTATTCACGGTTTACATCAGAGCTCAAAACAGACTACACATAGGCTAAAAATATCATGCAAAAATATGGCACAAAGAGGGCTAAAGAGGCAAGTACCAAAAGGGGGTCTCAAACAGTGATAGACCCTTAATGAAAGATGAAATAGAGCTCAAAAAAATACTACTTTCAGTTTTAGTCGGAGCTCAAATGTATAAGAAAGAAGGGCTAAGATATAAACTAAGAAAAGAGCAAAAAAGGGAAAAACGAGACTCACCCTTGAAGAACCAAACTTTAGCAGCCTCTTGGTCCAAAATACAGAACTTCTAGCCTCTAATAAGGTCCTCCAAGCCTCTGGAATGGAGTGGTGGTGGTGGTGCTAGGTGGTGGTGAAGAAATGGTGAAGAAATGGTGTAGGACTTTTAGGGTTTTGGTGCTTGAAATATAGAGAGAGAGAGAGATTGTACATATGAGACTCAAACCAAAGTCTTCTAACCCAGAAAAATGCAGCTGGAGCTCTGGTTTTATAGACAAAAAGGGATGGAAAAGAAGGGGGAAAAAAGGCCCCAAAATGGCCAAAAGGTGAGCTAAAGGGGCAAGTGATAGCTGCGGGTCCCAAATGGCTGAGAGCCCTCAATAAAGTTGAAGAGGGGCTCAAAATAAGACACTTTCTAATTTAAATCAAGCCACAAAAATAAATACAAGTAGGCCTAAACTATCGTGCAAGAAAAGGGGAAAATGGAGGGGTAAAGAAGCAAGTGATAGATGGATATGTCAAACATCAAGAGGTCCTTAATCAAATATGAAAAGGAGTTCAAAATATGACTATCTCAAGTTTGGGTCAGAGCCCAAAAATGTAGAATGAAGGTTCGGGAGCCGAAACACGCAGTTCGGGGCCCCGAAAGTGGGCTGTTAGGCACCGGGAGTGGTGCTCAACCACGAAGTTGGTCTCTCGGACCACAATGTCCCTCAAAAGGGAGGAAATAAGGTGTGTGCCAAAAAACGGAGCAAACGGAGGTGGTTAAGCGGTCCCGAACCAAGGCACACAGCCGACAGCTCCGAAAAATCGGGAACCGGGCTCCAAACAAGAAAAATGGCCTACGACCACAAAACGTAGCCTACGGCTACTGAGAGATGGTCTAAAAGACCTCTCCCTCCCTTTGGGAAGAGAAAATAGAGAAAACAGGGCCTGGTTCGCAAACCGAGGCAAAGCACAAAAGAGTTTGGAAGTCCGGAGGCAAGGCTCGCAGCCGAGACTCCGCAACCTCAGAACGAGCACAATATGCAACATCACCAAGCGCTCAATCGGTGACGTCTGAGTCTTAAGTTCGGTCAAAAATGGGGTGTCTACAGCTTCTTCCTCATCCCAAAAGATTTTCCATGCTCAATGACATTGGCCTTCACAGAGGAGGTACTCCTTCCTTTTTTTATATTATCTTCCTCAATTCGAAGTCAGACAATCAGTTCTTCAACGGACATTTTCTTGCGCTTATGCTTCAAGTAGTTCTTGAAGTCCTTCTAACCATTGAGAAGTTTTTCAATGATCACAGCAACTTGGAATGACTCGTTCAACAGCATCCCCTCAGCATGAATCTCGTGCAAGATCACTTAGAACTCTTGGACTTGGCTTATCACAGTTTTTGAATCGATCATTTTAAAGTTCAGGAACCGGCCAACTATAAATTTCTTTGCCCTAACATCCTCAATCCTGTATTTCTTGTCCAGAGATTCCCATAACTCCTTTGTTGAGCTCTTGGCACAAAACACACTGTATAGTGAGTTTGCCAAGCTGTTGAACACGTAGTTCTGGCAGAGATAATCTATCTGCTTCCATGTGTCAAGCGCCATGACTTTCTGCCTGTCTGGCTCATTCTCTGCCATAGCTGGAGGATCCTCGCTCAAAACCTTTGCAAGGTTCAGCGTGGTAAAGTAGAACAGCATCTTTTGCTGCCATCTCTTGAAATTCACCCTAGCACATTTCTTTGGGAGCTCATGATGACTGAGTGATCCTCCCGGAACAGTCGGAGTAACACTAGGGTTGACCACAAAGGTCACAGCAATAGGGGTTAGCAACCCAGTTGCCCTGGGGTTCAAATCCCCACCAACGTTAGCAGTAGCAGCAGCATCAGTGATAGTGGCCATTTCTGAAAATTACACCAGAATATCACGTTCTGTGTGTTCAGAAATTAAACTTAACACTAGAAATTCCATAATTGAAAAGTTAATTCAAAATTAGTCTCACCACTAAACCTAGAATCGAACATGGTCAAGAATGTTCACAGGAAGACTGGAGGGGTCACAGCGGTCCCACTTAAAACCCAATTAACCTTTTGACAAAACTTTCAAGAGCACGTTGACTCCTAGTCCATGAGAAACAATTTTTAAAATTAAATTTTCCGAGGGATGAACTAGGTTAAAACAAACCAAGGTACAATACTTACAAGAAATTTAAAAATTGCTAACCAAATTATAAGCAATATAAAACATTGCTACAAATCTAAACAAAAGTAAACCAATCCAATTGAGGATTATAAGTAGACCAATCCAAAATTCGTTTCAACGCTTAGGTATTTCTGCAAAGAAAGTTAGTAGAAATACAAAGCAGGGAATTGGAAAAAACTTGTACTTAACCATTCAAACACTATATAATGAATAACAACATTAAGCAAACATTAAAATGCTATATAAGTTACACCAATTAAATAAAACTCCATAATTAAATTGACAATGTAATTGATACAATAAACAAGTACATATATAGACAAGTTACAAAACCTTTTAATTCAAATAATCAAATTAAACTTTATTGTCATGAGTAATATATTAACAAAGCTTATAACTCCTAACTGGTTGAATTAATTACTAGGAAAGAGTTACATATAAGTTTAATTCACAATAAACATGCAAATAAGTCTAACAATTAAAATTATGTAAATATCCTAGAAAATAATAAGCATGAACAAATTAAATTTAGAAAATAAATAACATTTAAAGAAATATATATTTCTATGTTTATTTAATTTTCTTTTAGGAAGCAAGTGACATGTAAAAATTCTAGAAAACTAGAAGTAAATTATGCACATTTGTTAAACTGAACAACTATTGAATATAACCACTAATCAATGGCCTTAAGCATATATATAAAAAAAATATTTTATTTTATTTCATAAACAAACTTTATACCATGTATGATAGACCCACATGGAAGACAACACAGCAGTATTGCTATTAAATTGATCATAAAAATCACACATACCATTACATATATGAATTTACTAATTTAAACATGGAATTTATAATCATAAATTTGTATATGTAATCAGTGGTATATCAAACCAATTTAAAATTGAAAACCAGGTAGCAATCAACATGGAAAAATCAGTAGACTATTTTTCCATTATTTTCCTCATGAATAACAGTGGACTATTATATGCTACAGGAAATCTAAAACACATAAAACAATAGCATGCATATATAGTCCTAGATATCTATAAATAAAAGTCATTCTAATTAAACTAAAAAAAAAAAATAGAACAACACATTACATATAAGAAACAGTGTGTTCAAGTACACCAATTTTAGTCAATGGAACACCTACTCCTAGGGAATGCACAAATCTTGAAAATAATAAACAAAAGCATGCAAATATATACTGTTCCGATTTTATTGCCTTTTTTCCCCAAGTACTAGCAGTAACAAAACTAATGTTAATTAATCTATTACAAAATGTATAGATAAAGCTAATTTGTTTTAAGTTTGTTGGTCATATATGCTAATTAAACAAAACAAATAGATTAAAAATTAATCAATTAACTTACATAACATGAACCATGATTAACTGAAATACAAATGGAATTGAAATATTGAAAATAAGGGAGCAAACCAAATTCTGTGTAATAGCATAGTGTCCTTAAAACATATTAGCTGCCTCATCGTGGGTGTTGGAGGAACGTCGACTTCTGTCTTTCAAGATAAGATAGTTTCAACCGGCTAACTCAGAAGCACCTTCTATTAGTTTTGGCGAACCGACAATGGCAGCACTCTCTCACACAGAAAGAAAATTGTAGACACAAGCAGACTGACTATATAATTCTTGAAGGGAAAAGTTGTATCTAAACCAAGGGAGATGGGTCTCCTTTTATACACCATAGAGGAGAGAGGAGGAGCCTCTAGCCATGAAGGCTATCATCTAATGCCCACGAAGGCTGGCCACTAATGGCCATTACTCTTGCAAAAGTACTAGAGTAATGGACCAAAATTGATGGGAGAAAATATCTGATATATATATTTTCTGTATACACAAGTGTGTATTTCTGCCACAATCAATGTGGGATTGGTAGTTATACACAATTTCCAAAACCTCATTCATGAGGCCATCTTTATAAGACAATTTGTCATTCAATTCTCAATGGTTTTTTGTCATTCTTTATGTGGTGTAAAGACCTTGTTACAAAGAATCTAAACCCATTTAATCCCACTTCAACCAATAGTTGGGACCTACTTTAATTTCACATTAAAGTTTACCAAAAACTCATTTTTTCCAACACATCATCCATGTCACCATCGGCACACCAAACCACAAGCTCTCCAAGATCGAGTTCCACCCGCAGTGCGACACAAATCCTCCTACCACCACGTGCCCCAGTACCGTCGTCTGCGGCGCCCACTAACACACCATTCCCCTGTTTTTCGTGCGTTTCAGAAACCCCTCCGGTAGCAAGCCGTCATAATCACCGCCGCAATCGGTTGGTAAACCAAACTCACCTTTTGGTGGCGACCGTAGTATGGACCATAAGAACCGATGGCCGCTCTTCACTAACGCTGCCGTGATCTCTTTTAGTTACGGCGGATCGAAGCACCCTATGTGTCACGACCCAAACCCGACCCTATGGGTTTAGCACCGTAACCGGCCAGTAATCCAAGATTACCGAAGGCCTGCTAACAAAGAGTACAAAGACAACAGAAGTTCGTGGCGGAAGCCAATACAGTAAATAAATAATGTCCATTGAGCTGTGACAGTCTGTACACCAAAAAGATTTTTCATGCATTCACCCATTCAGAACAGTACAGTCTATACAAAATTTACAGTCATACCGTACAGGGACCTAATCCCTTCACAACAGTACAGTTAGTAGTTGACAGTCTACACAGTAAACCAAAATAGTACAAAGACAGACGGGGGAAAAACAAAACACCCCAAAGCCATAGCATGGTAACTCGGAACCTCGCAGTGAGGCACATAGTCTGGCTTAACAAAACTGAAGTCTAACCCACGCTCCTAGCTCCGATCTGGTGATTGAGCACCTACATATATATATATATATATACAGTGAGCTAAAGCCCAGTGAATAACATAATGCGTAAAGAGGTTAGGAATAAAATGTCCTTACAGTAATGAAAACAGTTCATTAAACAGTCTTTCAGTCAGAACAGTTATTCAGTCATATGTGGTACATCCATTAGTATAGCAGTAAACAGTAGGTCTTAAAGACCGAACAGTAATGATGGCCATCAATCAGTAAACAGTAGTGGTTCCACGAGGGAACCGACAGAGATCTCTGTAACAGTGGCAATAACAGTATACAATAGTTGCTAAGGATGCCACAATACATTTCAGAATATAGGACATTCATTTAATCAATTAACAATAATTATTTCCGAAAACAGTTCCGTTAAACAGTCAGAAAACATTCTCAGTTGAACATATCTTTACACAATTGTTACTCACAGAGTTTGGGCTACAGTATGCTAGAGCGTATCTCCCTAATCGCCAACCCTACACAGTTCACAGGTTGAACACACACTAAGCTACACAGTTGGAAAATATCATAACTTAATCCCTAATTTGCCTTGGTGTGTTCTACATCTATATCCTCATTAAGATGCCTTAAACTAGGCCTAAGAATGCCTAGAATGGGATGAGGATGCAAAAATACACTTAGAAAACATTTTGCAAAGTTTGCTGAAAATAGGAGCCTCGCTCGAGCGAGCCTTCCTTCACTCGAGCGAGCTTCCAAAATCAAAGGCTTCGCTCGAGCGAGAAATCCTTCGCTCGAGCGCTCGTCAACGATAAGAAAAAATCTCGATCTTTGTGATTTTACGCCAAGAATGCTCGCTTGATGCTCGCTCGAGCGGAGCCCTGGACAAAGGTGCTCGCTCGAGCGAGGAAGCCAAATCTGGAATTTCTAGATTTGCCTTCCAAGACCAAACCAAGCATTCTACCACTCTAAACTCGACCTCTTGGGCCCAAATTCTGGAAAACATACCTAAATTCATTGTATAACAAGTTTCAAAGCTCAATTTATGAATTCAAGCCCCAAAGGTGAGTCAATTAAAACCATTTTTCAAACCCATTTTTCATAAACATGGAGAAATGCAAACATGCATGAAATCCAACCATTTTAAAGCTCCAATGCTTGTTCAAATGAACTCATTTCTTCAAGAACATGGTGAAATCATGGACTCAAGCCTAGTTATGAACATGCATGTGCAATTTACCATGAACTCAACTCAAATTTCAACATTTCAACCATCCATGCATAAATTAAGCTATAATCTTACATGTTTGAACTAAAACAAGACTTAACTCTACAATTTGGCAAGGATCATGCAAGAATTAGCTTAAACTCACAATTAGAGGGTTGTATTCTCTTACCTAAGTCTTGTATTCAAGGTTTGGAGGCTCAATTTGCAAACTATACTTCAATTCTATCAAAATCCAAGCCAAAATCACAAGATCAACTCCTTCTCTCTCTCATTCTCTTGTTTGGTCAGTTGGGTACTCAAAATAGGCTGATGAATATGTTTTGATTAAGTATAAACAAGGCCTCAAATATGAATAAACAAAGGCCCCACTCAATGGCAATTCCATAATTAATGCAACTCTATTAATTGGCTTTATTTAATCTAGTTTAATCATACCTAATCACATTTTAGATAGATATACCATTAAATCACAGAAATTCTACGGATCATAAAACACTAAACAATTTCCAGTTCGGCCGCCGATAAGGCCTTCAATTTTGCAGTTTAAACATAAAAGCACGAACAGATAATCAAATAATCGAACAGATAAAAATGCAATACAATAGATATGCTCAATCAATTTAGTTCCAGTTTTCAATCGCTCAAGATTCGATGCTTGTTTCAATTATCGGTTTAAGTGGTCGGTTTAGCGATGTCGGAGTTAATTCAAGAATTCATCAAGATATGAGGGTTGTTACACTATGCTTCCGAAGCAGAGGAGCACCACCAACAATGGGGGCTGTTCGTCGAGCCATTTTAAAATCTTGTCTCGATCACTCCCCAATCGGGCATCGCCGCTAAGGTCAAGCAGCGGTCCGACGGTGTAAACCGGTGGCGATTCCGGCGAGACTAACAGAGACTTCATCGCACAGGATTCTAGCTCTTCGAATGTATTTACGATTATGCCCTTGGTGTTTCTGAACCTCCTAGCGTGGTTCAGGGAGGTAGAGTACCCTCCTTGTTTGTTAAATAGAGCCGAGGGTATGACTGAGGTAGGGACCGGGTTAGCGTAACTCGGGAAGTGAGTTAGCAAGTTTGGATCGAAGATAATGAACTCGGTTCTGATTAAGGCATGGCGGATTGAGAGGTGGAGCATGAGGCCAAGAAAAGCGGCACTGGATGTGAAGAAGATGTAAGTAAGGGCGGCGAATTCGTTGGCGACATCGATCATGGTGGTGCATATGCAGTCCACCACCAACCCTACCAGCCACGCCATCGCCGAAGAAGAAGATAACACATAATTGACGATTGCATCTCTCACCTGTGATTTATAGCTTTCTAGAAAATCATAGAAAAATTCATCCAGAGACGTAAGGACTTGGTGTTTGGAAGGTAGTGGCGGTGGCGGTGGCTGTGGCGGAGGAAGGAGGTAGATGTAACAGAATTGGGTGTTGGAGGCGGCTAGTGATTCAACATAGAGATTGTAAGAGGGATCGAATAATGGTTTGATGAGGAGGATTGTGATAAAGAAGTGTTGGTGTTGATCATGTAGGTGTTTGGCAAAGTCTACCATGGAAACAATGTGGCCCATTGCTGGGGTTGGTATGAACACAAGCTCTCTCTTGTTCTCCATTTTTTAAAAGGTCAGTTAATTTGGGTTTTTTTATTTTTCCTTCTTGATGAATCAATCTTTTATAGAGGGGAGTCATAGTGAAAACCGTGCTATGCACGAAATGAAAAAATTAATAAAATATATTTATATTAAATAATATGAATAGTTAGATTTTTATATATAAATTATAAAATTAATATATATATATATATATATATTGAAATCTACCATTTAAATTTTATAATTTTATTACAATTTATGTATCAATTTTTAATTTATCACAATTTCAATCATGTAACTTTAAACTCCCTTGCTAGAGTTGTAAATTTAGGTGAGTTAAACCCAACTAACTTGAGTCAAGTCTGTAAATTTTTAAAGATTGTACAACATAATTTTTAATTCAGTGAGAATCTATGTAAAATTCAAAAATTTGAATAAATTTGAATAGACTTGGGCAAAGAGACCAAATAACATATGCAATCAAAACAAAATTGTATATATAAATATGTAAAATTATTTGCTAATTTAATTTCTAATAATAAATAAGATTAATTAAAAATTTGATATTAATGAACAAAAGCAAATACACTTTTTAGAAGGGGATCATTGAATAAGTTGATATTAAAAAAATTGAATTTTATAATGACATAAAATAATTTAAATATGATTTTTAAAAATTATAGTAAAATTATTTTTATTTTTTGTCATTTTCATTTTTTTTATAAATTTTATAAAAAAAAAATTATATGTTATTAAATACACGTATTTTTTTATATTATGTTACTACAAAAATAAAAATATAAACTTTTAATAGCGATTAATAATTTGAATACGTGTATTTAATAACATATTAGGTTTAGATCAATAATATTATAACAAATCATTATGACACATGTGAATATTGATCTCATTCTTATTATAATAATATAATTTTAAAAAGAATTTAAATTTGAAATTTTACTTTATAATTTAATAAAAAATACATAAATTAAGTAATGGATATTGATCTTATTCTGGTAACATAATTTAAGGAAGAATCTAAATTTAAAATTTTATTTTAAGAATATAATATTAATTTTTAGACCAACCATATTCATCTTAACAAAAATTAAACAAAATCAATAAAATAAAATAAAATAAAAAGAATTATAACTTTCAGCTTTACAAGATGACAACGTTTTGCAATTATAATAATATATAGATTTTGTATGAGGTTTTGAAACTCTCATAATATCTCTTCTTAAAAGCATTCTTTTGTAAAATATATAAATATATAAATAATTTCAACGTCACTCTTATTACTCCTTAATTTTAAATTTAAATTAATAATTTATATTGTGCCAATTTTAAATTTAAATTAATAGATTACTTTTTCATATTTAGTGACCTTCAAATTTAAATTTTGAAATGGATTATTATACTTTCCATATTTTGTTTAGATTTGATATACTTTTCATTTGAAAATCATAAATCAATGGATATTAATTTTTATTTATTTATTTATTTTTGCTTGAATAAGAGCTAGCCAATAGAATTTTTTTTTAATTTTTAAAAATCAAAAAATTATGAAATTTAGATTAAGAACTTAGAGCTGTTAAAGGCCTTATGTGTAACACCCAATTGTTTAATTAATTTAATAAAAATAAATAAATAAAATAAAATAAAGTAAAATAAAATATTTGATTTTATAATTATACTCACTAAAATTTAATCTAACTTAAAATTAAGAGGCATAGTTTACCAAAATAGGATTAATATATTGTTTGGGGGCCAAATCAAAACAATTATGAAATTATATGTGCTAAAATATAATTAGGGGATCATGGTGACCTATCAAAAAGATGATATATAATATAATTATTTTAGGAGTTGGGCCCAAGTGTAATTACTCAACAAAGAAATTACAGGTGACACCCCAAATGTTCAATTAATTTTACACCACATTAATATTAAATTTTGGAAACATGTGATTTAAGGAATTAGATGGTATTAAATTTTGGAGTATTAAAATTTAAGAATTTTGAGGACAATATTTGTTGTAAAATTACGTATTTTTATAAATAAAAATAGTATATTTTTCAGAATTTTTCTATATAATTATTCATATTATTTTAAATTTAATAGTTTGTATATTTTTATACTAAAAATTATTTTAAAAAAATAATTTTAACTTTATATTATTATTTGGTATTATTTTCTAAATATTATAATATTTTGATTATGTTTTTTCTAGATTTAAATTAAAGATACGTGCCCCCAATTCTCTTGCTGCCCACGCTTCTCCCTTGTGCATCAACATCATGTCCCAAACTCTCTTCTTCTCTCTCTTTCGGCACTTCTCTCTCTGGGGTGTTTTGGGAAGTTGGTAAAAAGCTGGCTTTTGGCTTTTTATCAAGTTTTTTGGCTTTTTTGAAAGTGATTTGGGAAGTTGGTAAAAAGCTGACTTTTTTGATATTTGATTTAATAATTTTTAAAAATGTCACATCACTCCAAAATGACCAAAATATCCCTACTCAACATTTATTTTTTACTTTTTCACCTTTTTTCTCATAGGCCCAAATGGTAATTTCAGTGTTGCGTTTTGCTGTGTTGCCAAATGCACTGTGTGGCGTTTTGGGACAATTGTGGTTTTTGGCTTTTGATGCAAAACGTGGCGTTGTGCCGTGGTTCCCAAAAGGGCACTCTAATTGTTTTATAAAACTTTGAATTTAGTTGAAAGCGTTTTCTAGGTCGCAGTGAATCAAAAGTAAAAAAATTAGGATTAATATTAAAGTAAATTATATTATATCTTGAGTCACTATAAAATATTTTACGTATATCTTGAGTTATCACAATTTATTTTATGCAATTCATGTTTTATACATTATATTAATATTTCAATTACGTTAATTATTTTTTGAATTCTATTTGTTTAAATTGAAATTCATGGATATGATTGCTTAAATTTTATAAATTATTTGACAATAGTCTTATAAATATTTATTTTTGTAAGTACTATCACGGGAGTTTTATGCCTTGGAAGACTTAAATAACTATTGGTCTCTGAACGGTCACTTTGTGACCCTCTGTTTGTCATGGATCTATTGATCTCTATTCTGATTGTCACTCCAATGACCTCTATTCTGTACCGTGGTTATGATTATTTGCCTATATGATTTTCGCATTCTGCTTCTATTATTTAAAATTAGTTATGTATTTCAGTTACCAAACTAATTTCTGTTTAGCCAAATAATTATCTATGGTAATTTCAGTGCATGGGGTAGGCACAAGGCACTTTATAGTCATAGTACAACTCTAGTATTGCAATTGAATAGAAACTCTAATGTATACGTTTTTGTTATACTTAAAATAAGATTTTGGTACCCTTTTATTTTACTCCGCTGAGCTATTAATTTATTATGACTTCAGTTTTTGTCTTATTGCGATGCTGAACCTTTGGGTATCGGGTTTGAGTCGTGACATTATGGGTTAAAAACCTCCTTTTACTTATATAATATATAGATTTGGAAAGAGGGTTAAAAGTTAAAAGTCAACTTCTAATCAATTTTGGGTCACATCACCTCTTACATTTTTTACGCGTTTAAAAAATAAATAAATTAAAAGTCAATTTTGAATCATCTTCTCAAATTAGCGTAATCTAATAAATGATTAAAAATGTATAATTATTTTATTATTTTTTAATCATTAATACACTTTTATTATACTAGTCAACTTTTAATCCATTTTGAGTCACATTACCTCTTATATTTTTTACCTGTTTCTTTTTTTTTAAAAAAGTAAAAAGTCAGCTTTGAATCATCTTCTCAAATTAGCGTAATCTAATAACAACAATGCGTAGCTCAAAATTTTGTGGCTCAAATGGCTCAAATCACTCAAACGCTCAAATGACTCAAATCACTCAAACGACATCGTTTTTAGTGATTTGAGCCATTTGAGCCACAAAATTTTGAGTTACCAAATATTTTTCATCTAATAAATGGTTAAAAATGTATAATTGTTTTATTATTTTTTAATCATTAATACATTCTTATTATATTAGTTAACTTTTAATCCATTTTTTGTTACACCTCTTACATTTTTTACACGTTAAAAAAAAAAAAAAATCAACTTTGAACCATTTTTTCAAATTAGCGTAATTTAATAAATGATTAAAAATGTATTATTATTTTATTATTTTTTAATTATTAATACACTTTTATTATATTGATTCTCTCATTTAGTTGCGAGTTTAATGATTTAATTTTAATTCTTGCAAAATAATTTGCAATTAAAATAAAAATTGGGACTAGTTGGCAATTAAAAGAAAAGAAACCAAATTGAAATCAAACTCTTTCTTTAAGAGCTGCAACATCACGTGTGGATGAAGAAGTTTAATTGGCTAAATGATGCAAATGCATGCGTAAGGAAAAGGCTATTGGTTTGGTGATGTATGAGTAAAAATCCTATTGGCTGGGTGATGTGTCCAGCAAGAAGCTTTTTGCTGGATGATCCATACGATGTACGAAAGAAACAGTATTAGGCTTGGTTTGGAAAGGGGTTGGCTTTTTAACTTTTTAATTTTTTTGGTTATGTTAGTTTGGGTTAAAAAACTTAATTTGGGAAGAATTTTTTGACTTTTTTATTTTTTTAGTTTTTTTTGTGAGAAAAGAGTGTAATGATTATGGGTTAAATGTGATGTTTTGTTCGTTGTGGCTAAAATAGCCTATTTTATTTTTTGTGACTAAAATAACTAAAAAAAACTCTCAAATCTTACTTCTCAAAACGGTGTCTCAGATGGATGATACATATTCATGAATGGCAAGATTTAGTGACATTTTGGAAAATTAATAAAAAGTTAACTTTTAATTTTTTATTTATTTTAAGTTATATTACTTTTCACATTTTTTTATTATATTCATGAATGGCAAGATTTAGTGACATTTTGGAAAACTAATAAAAAGTTAATTTTTTATTTTTTATTTATTTTAAGTTATATTACTTCTCATATTTTTTTATTTATAAAAAAAATTAATTTAAAAAAAATTAAAAAATTAATTTTTTACCAACTTTACAAATCAAAACTCATTGGGCGGCTGAGGCTATAACCTGAAGAATGCCGCCACAGGTCCCTACAAATACATGTCAATCTCATTGAGGCAAAAAGATATTCTGAAAAATTCCGGAAAATTCACTTTTCATTACATATTATTTTCTTTTGTTTTTATGATATTTTAATTTTCTTTGGTAAGGCTAGGGGTGAAATCCCAATATTTTATTTATAAATATTTTATAATTTAATCATAATTTTTAATGTTAAATTATTTTAATTGATTGGTTTATTTATTTGAGAGAAGTTTTTATTCAGTATAATATCTTGTTCTATTGTAGATTCCAGACACGATAGAAGTTTTATATTCCCTTCGAATCAAATAACTAGATTTTTATGGTATAATCAATTAGTGAAAATAATCAATCTTTTAAAATTAATTTTTATATCGAATAACCGTTTTTATCTTTTGATTGAGAATACCTTTTGTGTTCATCTCAATTGAATCTGAAATATTTTAAAGAAAGTATTGATGGATCCTTGATGCCTTAGCATCTTTTTCTATTATAGTCACCTTATTTTATCTTTTAACTATTTTTTTTTTTTTTTCCAGATTATCCAACTGTTTCAAAAATTCAAAATCATTTTTTCCTTTATTTTATTTGAGTATTGGTAATTATTTTGAACAAACTGACCCCTAAAGATTTAACCTCGGACTCACCAAGTTATACTACTTCGCGGCATCCTGCACTTGGGATTGCAATATTAAAGTCCCAACATAATCCATGATTCAAACACATTTAACTCACTCAGAAAAGGGCATAGCTTCTCTCCCGTCAAAATCAGATTTGAGGGTATTATTGGACCTCTGTGGGCTCATTATATCGATAATTCGAACCATTCAATGTGTAAATCTTGTCAAGTATTTCATTCTCTGCAAAAAAAATTACGTTGATCAGATATTGATAGCTATTTAATTAGGTAACATTTGTATCAACAGTAAATATTATTTTAAAATAAATTATTTATACAAATCTGATTTGATCAAGTGGCATTCGATATCCAATCAACGTGTTTTTTTATAGAGATGAAATACTTGAAAAATTCTACATATTGATCAGTTTAGACTATCGATGCAGATTCCGTAATGAGCCCACAGAGGCCCAACAATACCTTATAATGTTGGAATACCCAACTGGAGAGTAGCCTCTCCCCTCACTAAATTATTATGACGATATGATGTGATTGGATAATAAAAAATTAATGATAAATACAATCTTAAAAATAAATTATGCTCTTTAAAAAAATAAATAAATGTACTGAATTTTTTAATTTTTTTGGGAGGCATAATTTCAGCTCAACTCAAGTGGCTGTATTCCTTCTTTTTGTTTTTCTATCTTGCTAATATTCTACTGTAACAACCCTCGTACTGATTATCGATAAACTACTGAATTAGCTACTGGTTACTGCTAAACTGAACTGATAATAACTGATAATTGGATTAACTGAAGTACTGAATGGATTGATTGAAATCGAAACTGAAATTGAATAAGTTTATTTATTGAATTGCATATTGCATCTGTTTGATTGAATGGCTATCTGTTTGAATTCGTATGTTTAAACTGCTAATTGACAGCCTTATCGGCGGCCGAATTAGGAACCGTTTAGAGTTTTGGGATCAGTAAAATATTTGTGATTTAATGGTATATTTATCTGAAAATTGATCAGGAATGATTAAAGTAGATTAAAATGAGTTAAATTGAAGAGTTTGGCTTATTTACCATTATGCCACACCTAGTGACCCACTATGTCAACACTTTGATCCCATATTACACTTGAATCAACTCATTTCATCAGCCACATTTGAACATCACAATGACCAAGAAGAGAGTTAGAGAGAGAGGGACTTGTTCTTGTTGATTTGTTTGAAGACTTGAAGTAAATTGAAGTGTGTTTGCATAAATTGAACTTCTAGACAAGAAATTGAAACTCTAGGTAAGAAATTTATCTTCCTATTGTTGTCGTTGAGCTCCATCTTGCATGTATCATGGTTCTAGAGAAGTTAAGTCATGAATTTGCTTATATATGTTGAATTGGAACTCCATTGTTACATGCATGGCCATTTTGGTGCATTTTGAAGTTGAACTCACGTTGAAATTGTACATGCATGTCCATGTTTAAGCTATAGTCCATGTTTCCATTTTGTTTTCCAACTATTGAGCTCATTAGAGCAAGATTTGAACCTTGAATTTGGTTAAAAACCCATGCATTGTATGTTTTGAAATTGTTCTTGGAAATGGGTTTGAATTTGGATTTAATTGACTCACCTTTGGGGCTTGAATTCATAAATTGGCTTTTGAAACTTGTTATACATTGTTTTGGGATGTATTTTCTAGAATTTGGGCCCAAGAGGTCGAGAATTGTGTTGAGAATGCTTGGTTTGAGCTTGAAAGGCAAATCTGGAAATTTTAGATTTGGCTTCTTCGCTCAAGCGAAGGATTCCTCGCTCGAGCGACCAACGTTTCCTCTAAGCCACGCTCGAGCGAAGGATTGGTGGCTCGAGCATAAAAATCGAGCATCTAGTACTTTTACTGTTTCATCAGACCGCTCGAGCGAAGGATTGTTCGCTCGAGCAAAGCCTTTGATTTTGAAACCTCGCTCGAGCGAAGGAAGGCTCGCTCGAGCGAGACCCTGCGACAAGAACTTTTGAAAAATGCCTTCCAACTGTATTTTTGCATCCTCATCCCATCCTAGGCATTCTTAGGCCTAGTTTTAGATATCTTAATGAGGATTTAGACATAGAACCATACCGAGGAAATTTAGGGATTTAATTATCATCCTTCCCGACTGTGAAACTTAGTGTGTGTTCTATTTGTTAACTGTTTAGGGTTGGCTCTCGGGGACGCGCTCTAGCTGCTATTAGCCCAATCTCTGTGAGTAACAATTGTGTAAAGATATGTTCAAAATGGTTATCTTTTGAATCTTGAATCATTTATTGAGCTATTGTTTCTTGAATGAATGTATGTCTGTGATTCGAACTGTATTGTGGCATCCTTAGCAATTATCATATTCATTGAGCTCTGTCGGTTTCCTTGTGGAACCATATTTCTTGATTGATGGCCATCATTACTTGTTGGGTCTGTAAGACCGGTCCTTTTGGACCCTCTTGTTTATAGGCTAATGGATGTACCACATATGACTGATTGATTGAAATACTGAAAGACTGAAATACTGTTTAATGAACTGATTTCATTACTGTAAGGACATTCATTCATAACCTCTTTACGCATTATGTTATTCACTGGGCTTTAGCTCACTGTTTATATATATATATATGTAGGTTCTCAGCAGCCAGACCGGAACTAGGAGTGTGGGTTGGTCCCCAGTTTTGTCAAGCCAGCCTATGTGCCTCACTGTGAGGTTCCGAGTTGCCATGCGATGGCTTGGGGTGTTTTTATTGTCCCCACCTGTCTCCTCACTGTTTTGTACTACTGTATAGATCATCTCTTGTTTTCTTGTCTTATTCTGAGGATTAGGTCCCGTCTTGAATGTTGTATTTGATTGTATAGATTGTATATAGACCGTACTGTATGAATGCATGAAAAATATTTTTGGCATACAGATTTTCACAGCTCAATGGACACTAGTTATTTATCAGATTGGCTTAATCAGATATCTGTTTAAGCGTATTCTTCAGCGGGCCTTGACATCTCGATTCTTGGCGATTCTGATGCTAAATCCATTGGGCCGGGTTTGGGTCGTGACATCTACTTTTTGCCACCAAAAAAATATTTTGTGATTTTTGGTCTGTTAAAATATTATATAATTGAGAGGGTAATTTATATGAAAATTGGGCCGAGCTGGGTAAATTGGGCCAAGCTAAGTAGTGGGTCGTTTTGGGCCGCATTACGAAGGGCTGAGTAAAAAGGCCATATAAGTTACTCCGGTCTGAAGAAGTAGTCTTGGAGTTAGACCGGTCGCAACCGTGAAAATTAGTCCGGTCACATAAGGCTTATTTATACTTCGGTTAAGAGATGTGTTGCGAGGAATTCGATCTTCAGTAATTAGTTTGGCTCCACTCTTATGGATAGCTCGGTCTTAGCATGGGAAAGCCGAGATAAGGAAAAGGAATGTAGGGGCCGAACTAACAGTTACTTCAGCCATATTGGAGAGCCAGACTAAGTATAGTTCTGTTGAAGATCACAGGTGTCTTGCTTACTTCGGTCGTAAGGTAGTTCGGCTGTGGTAAAACCATCTCACTTGGTTTAAGCAGTGAGGGAGGTGTTGAGAGAAGCATTATCTCTCAGGAGTATGAATCCTAGGAGGACTCTGTATGGAGGAGTAAGAGTCCTACCAGGATTGTGCCACACGAAACCTATAAAAGCTCACCAATATCACCTTTGGAGAGGTAACACAACTTTGTTTTCTAGATACACAGAGCTTTTGTCTATTTGTCAAGCTTACTGACTTAGGCATCAGAAAGGTTTCCGGCACACACCCGCCAGCTAACTCACGTTTGTGTTTTCAGGTGATAAAGCGACGTCGTACGGAGGAGCGCAGACTTGATCAACAGGATTATACGAGAAGGTGTATTTCTTTCCCGTACAATTGGCGCCATCTGTGGGAATTTCAGACAAGAACAAAACCTCTTGATCAAGCTTTTTCTCTTAAACATCAATAGCGAACAATGAAGAGTTAACTCAATCCGCCATTGACGGACAAACTCCAGATGGGGGTGCAAGGCGCGAAGACCTACCCTTGGTCACTCCCATGGCAAACTTGGAGCTACAAAGACAGAATTTCAGGAGGGATGCAAGGGGACGAAGGCGGAATAACAGCCCTCATCCCTCTCGTTCGCAAAGCCCAGAAAGACAAAGGCGCAGGATTGATCCTCAAGCTCTGGAGGATCGCGTCAGGGAACAAGACGAGTTGATTCGTTGGATGGCGGCGGACATGGAATCTCTTAAGCGCCAGGTAAATGGAAAAGAAGTGGCGACAGGAGAGGGGCGCAACAACAAGACGCCCCCTCGCCACTCAGAGGGTCGCAGTAGGAATTCTACACCCTCCCAAGCAGAGAACAGAAGCCTCAGGACGGGCGACATGCAATCCAGATCTTCCAGGACTCGTCACTCCAAGTCTGAGAGGACGAGGTCTGAGAGGTCATACACTGAGGGAAGCACATATTGGCCCTCGCATACACACCGGACAAGGTCTAGACAGACGGAGTTGCCCAGATTGTCCGACCTACGATCCGTGCTAAAAGAGAAGGCACGATGGAAGAAGGACGCCAGGGCGCGCGATCCACATAGAGTTTCAGCCTTACAGCGGTTGGCTCCTCGGACGCATGGAAGCGTCGAGGTTGGAATGCCAATACCGCGCCCCGCCTACGAACCAACGGACAAGGCATTGGCGAGGCTGCAAACCTCACCATTCGTCCCAGCGATAGAGAACGCACCCTCACCGAAGCTTCCTACACCAAATTCACAACATATGAGGAAAAGCGGACCCTATCAAGATTTTCGCCACTTTCGCCAGGTCATGGCTATATACCGGCGAAACGAGGCCTTGATGTGCATCCTATTCCCTTTAAGCCTTGGCGATCTAGGCTTGACTTGGTTTGAGAAGCTCCCAGAAGGCAGTATAGCCTCTTGGGCACAACTGGCGAAGGCGTTTGTAACGCGATTCAAAACAAACACTAAAACCCCGGTGGAGATCGACCAGTTACTCTCCATCGACATAGGTGACAAGGAAACCCTAAGATCATACAACAGTCGCTACTAGGAGACCTTCAACCAGATTGGGGACTGCCCAACCAATCTCGCCATTGCGTAATACAAAAGAGGCCGTCCAGTCGAGAACAGACTGAGGGACTCTATCACCATGACACCGCCCCTCACCATGGAGGCCCTGATGGAGAGAGTGCATCAGCACATCAGGGTGGAAGAGGATGGTGCACGTGCCAAAGCAAAATCTAGCACGGCCGCAGCACCAGAGAAGAAGACCTCAGCAAAGGTCAATACGGTAGATCACCAGAACCGAAACGAACGGGGCAGGCGAGACAACGGCGTGGACCAAGACAAGAGATGGTTAAGAGTCCGCACTGCCATAACCACGGTATTCAAGAAACCGATCTACCGAATACTTAGCGAAATTCGAGACGAGCCTTTCAGAGGACACGAATGTCATGTTTTTTTCGGATAAAGACTTGGCAAGGATATATTGCCCTCACAATGACGCCCTGGTTGTCACTCTCCGAGTCAAGGATTTTGACGTCAAGCGGATTCTAATTGACCAGGGTAGTTCATGTGAAATCATGTACGACGAAACCTTCAAACAACTAAAGTTGCAAGACAAAGACTTGGCGCCTGCCGTATCTCCCCTTATCGGATTCAACTCCACGCCAGAATGGCCCGCCGGCAAAATTATCCTCCCAGTCAGAGCAAGGAATGTGACGAAACAAGTGGAGTTCTGGGTGTTGAAGGTCCCCTCCACCTATAACATTATCTTGGACAGAACATGGCTGCATGCCATGCGCTCGGTGGCGTCCTCCTACCACCAAGTGATGCGGTTTCCCAACGACACCGGAGTAATAGAAGAAGTATATAGAGATCAGATCATGTCGAAGCAGTGCTTTGTCACAGTAAATGGCAGCCGCGCTGCCAAAGGATACGTTCATTCGGTGGAAGAACCTGAGAGTAATGAACTATTCGCAGATGTTGGCAAAGTGGCTAGCCAGAAAGCGGTGGAAGACTTGGTGGAGGTAAGAATAGACGAAAAGAACCCGGATAAGTTCTTTTTGCTCGGTTCGTCGTTGTCCAGCACCGAAAGATTGGAGGTCTTGGAATTTTTGACCTCCAACATCGAAGTGTTCGCCTGGACACCATACGACATGCCAGGCATTGACCCCAACTTTATCTGCCACCAACTCAACGTCCACCCATCCGCCAGACCAATCATCCAACGCACCCGTAGATCGGCACTCCACCACGCCGAGATAATAGCGGATGAAGTAGGAAACCTGCTGGAGGCAGGGGCAATCAGAGAGGTGCACTACCCAAGATGGATCTCCAACACCGTCGTAGTGCCAAAGAAGAATGGCAAGTGGCGTGTTTGCGTCGACTACAAAATGGTCAACAGGGCGTGCCCAAAAGATAGCTTTCCTCTACCAAGGATAGATCAACTGGTAGACTTAACGGCAGGGCACAACCGACTTAGTTTTCTGGACGCATACAAAGGCTACCACCAAATCGCCATGCATGAACCAGACCAGGAGGTCACATCCTTCACCACTCCAAGGGGACTCTACTGCTACAAAGTCATGCCCTTTGGCCTAAAGAACGCAGGGGCGACGTTCCAGAGAATGGTCACCAAGATGTTTGAACCATTGTTAGACAGAACAATGGAAGCTTACATCGACGACATGGTGGTCAAGAGCAAGGATGAGAATGACCATCTCAAGGACCTAGGTGAGATGTTCGGGATCCTGAAGAAGCATAAGTTACACCTCAACGCGTCGAAGTGTGCGTTCGGAGTAGGATCTAGCAAATTCCTAGGCTTCTTGGTGACCAACCGAGGTATAGAAGCAGACCCTTCTCAGATCAAGGCAATACAGGATCTGGAGAGGCCAAACTCAGTGAAGGAAGTACAGCATCTCACCGGCATGGCGGCTGCACTCAATCGACTCATAAGCCGGTCGTCAGACAGACTACGACCATTCTTCCATGCACTGAAGGCTAAGTTTGAATGGGACGAAGAATGCGACCACGCACTGGAAAGCCTAAAAGAATACATGTCTTCTCCACCACTACTTGTAACACCAATCCCTAGAGAAGAACTCTTCTTATACTTAGCAGTATCGCAGCATGCAATTAACGCAGTGTTGGTCCGCGCAGAAGGAGTCCAACATCTTTCCATCTACTATGTCAGCAAGACATTACTGGGCGCCGAAACGAGGTATTTGCCACTGGAGAAACTGGCATTGGCCTTGATGATGGCCTCAAGGAAGTTATCGCATTACTTTCACGCCCATACCATAATTGTTCTCACAGCCTTCCCATTAAAGGCTTTATTTGAAAGAGCAAACTTCTCTGGGCGAATTCTGAAGTGGGCAATAGAGTTGGGACAATACGACATCAAGTTCCAACCTAGGACCGCAATAAAAGCACAAGCATTGGCAGATTTTGTCGCTGAATTCACACCAGGAAGTCATCACATCTGCCCAATCAACCTAACTGAAACAACCGAACTAGGGATGGAAGTTGACGTCGGAATAACGCAACCCCTAGTACTGGTTACTCAGTCAGGCCCTAAGGCAAACCAGAGTGAAGAAAGGAAGGAAGGAACAAACCATGCTACACCAAGTCAGGACTCACCGACAAATAAAGACTTGGTGCAAACAGAAAGCAAGGGGCAGACAGCGAGCATGGATTCTGAAGAAAACACCAGCAATATGGAAGATCCCAAGGCATCATCTGATCCCTCTACCTGCTGGAAGTTGTTCATCGGAGAGATGTGAAAGCTCTTCAGTGGATGGAGCATCCAACCGGCATGGAGCAGGACTTGGCATAGTCCTCATCTCTCCAGACGGGCTAGTTGTGGAGCAGGCAATCAACCTTGGCTTCCCAGCATCAAACAACGAAGCAGAGTATGAAGCGCTTCTGGCAGGCCTCAAGTCAGCATTTTACATAAAGGCCACCGAGCTAATGGTTTACAGCGACTCGCAACTGGTGGTAAACCAAATATCTGGCGACTACGAGGCAAAGGATGATAGAATGGCCAAGTACCAAGAATTGGTCAGAATAGAGATAAAGAAGTTTGAAGTGGTGAGGATAGAACAGATCGGCAGAAAAGAAAACAGCAGAGTAGACGAACTTGCAGGCTTCGCCTCAATGGCAGATACCTTCATCCCTCATCCACTACTAATCGACTACTTGTCCAGACCAAGCATTGAAGACCCAGAAGCAGAAGAGGTATGTTGTGCAGAGTTAGGCCCCTCTTAGATGGACCCCATCATATTATTCCTGAAAGACGGCATCTTACCGGAAGAAAAGAAAGAAGCCAACAGAATAAAAGCAAAGTCGCAGAGATTTTGGCTCTCTCCGTCCTTGGCATTATACAAAAAGTCGTTCTCAGGATCTTACTTAAAGTGTATTCACACCAGCAAAGTGGAAGCGTTCCTGTTTGAAATACATGAGGGTGTATGTGGCAGCCATCAAGGAAGAAGATCATTGGCATATAGAGCGATTTCACAAGGATATTGGTGGCCATACATGCAAGCAGATTCAGAGAAATATGTTAAAAAGTGCGAAAAGTGTCAAAAATTCGCACATCAAATACACCAACCTGCCAGAGAACTTCTACCTCTAACCAGTCCATGGCCTTTCGCAATGTGGGGATTGGACATAGTAGGCCCACTTCTAACAGCTCCAGGCAACAGGAAGTTCTTTCTTGCCGCAACCGACTACTTTACAAAATGGGTAGAAGTAGAAGCCTTGGCGTCAATCAAGGAAAAAGATGTGAAGAAGTTTGTCTGGCAGAATATCATCACTCGATTTGGCATACCAAAGGCACTGATCTCAGACAACGGCACTCAGTTTGACGGCAGAATTTTCAGAGGCTTTTGTGAAGAGTACAAAATAGAGTTCTACAATTCCACACTGGCATATCCCCAAGCAAATGGACAGGCAGAGGCGTCAAACAAGGTAGTCTTGGATGGATTGAAGAAAAGGTTAGAAAGAGCCAAAGGCAAGTGGGCAGAAGAGCTCCCTCATGTTTTATGAGCCTACCGTACCACGCCTCGACGATCAACAGGAGAAACACCATTCTCCTTAACTTATGGCATGGAAGTAGTCATCCCATTAGAAGTTGGCCTCCCTACAATTCGAAGCGAAAACTTTGACCCAGACTTAAATGGCAAAGCCATAGCATTGGAGCTTGACCTTGCGGAAGAAAGAAGAGACAGAGCATTGGTTCACATCGCCTCCTACCAACAAGAGTTGTCCAGAAAATATAACAAAACAGTGCATCCAAGGCAATTCAAGATCGGAGATTGGGTACTGTGCAAAGTGATGGGAAACACCTTGGTTCCAGGAGATGTCAAGCTGGGGCCTAATTGGGAAGGACCTTACAAAGTGGTTGGATTAGCAGGCAAAGGAGCATACCACTTGGAAGATGAGGACGGCAAAGTAATTCCCAGGCCATGGAACACTGCAAATCTCAAGTTGTTTTATTTCTAGCTTTTTTTCCTTTTAAGTATGTGTAATTTTGTTTTTTACTTTCTCAATAAAACAAGTCGATTCTTTTTTAACATAATTGTTTTTAGTAGAAAGTAGCTTTAATTAGGAGCATTGTACACATAGTTGGCCGGAATAACCGACTATGTCCCTTCCTAAGCCCAGGATAAGGAGACAGGCTGCAGGACGTTTTGGACGGGATAACCAAAACACCTTATTCTGAGTTGGCTGGAAAAACCAACTTACAGGTTGGCTGGATTAAACCAACACCCCTCCTAAGCCCAGGATAAAGATCCAGGCTGTAGGACGTTTGGTTGTTATAACCAAACACTATTCTGAGTTGGCTGGAAAAACCAACTTAGAGGTTGGCTGGATTAAACCAACACCCCTCCTAAGCCCAGGATAAGGATCCAGGCTGTAGGACGTTTTTCTAAGTTGGCTAGAAAAAACCAACTTAGAGGTTGGCTGGATTAAACCAACTCTTGTTACTCTTCAGCCGAAGTATGGGTTTGGCTGAAGAGTGGTTGGCTGGATTAAACCAACTCTTTGTACTATTCGGCCGAAGTATGGGTTTGATTGAAGAGTGGTTGGCTGGATTAAACCAACTCCTTATACTCTTCAACCGAAGTAAGGGTAGGGCTGAAGAATGGTTGGCTGGATTAAACCAACACTGGATACTCTTTAGCCGAAGTAGCTATATCGGCTGAAGAGTGGTTGGCTAGTAAGTTAGATAGCTAATACTGAGATTACAGTTGAGCAAAATGAGTTCATGGAAAATTCATTACAAGTGCAAGCATACAGAACAAAACCGGAATAAGAGTTGAAGAAGACTTTTTCATTAAAGTGAAAAACAAGTACAACTGAGGGGCCGCAGCCCGGTTACAAGTTCAAATACAAAAATAATAATAATAATAATAAATAAATAAAAAATCAGCGGAGGAGTTCATCAATTTCGGCATCAAATTCATCATCAGCATTTGTCCGGAGCCCGGTGTTAGTTGGGAGCACGGTTTGAGCTGGGAGCTCGGCTTCAGCTTGAACCTCGGTCTCAGTTGGCTGCATTTTGTCAGTTATTAGCTCGTCAATTAGGTCTTCAATGACTGGCTCCAACCGAACTGTTTGATTATTGGGTTGTTCGTCGACGGTCGGGGTGAGAGTTGGCTCATCTTTATCATCATCTTCATCATCATCACCAGACCCCTCAAGAAATTGCCTTTGGAGATCGGCAGCATATTGCGACAGAGAAACCGGGATGGAGTACGGCGGAGCATTGTAGACCTCGGTGTCGGGCGTACAACCGAGCTGCTCCACCGCACTCCTCTAGCCGCACTTGAAGAACAGATCCTTGGCTACATCACATTGGAGGGTGTAAGTGTCCTCTGCTTTCTTAAAGCCTAGCTTTTCGGCTTTCTTCAGGCCAACCTTCAATTGGGCTATCTCGGTGTCTTTTTTCTTTTCGATCTTTGCCAAAATGCGTAGGTATTTGTCTTTCGCCTCGTTGGCAACCTTCTGCTTTTCGGCTTCAGCCGAATTAACAAGCTCAGTCAACCGACCATTCTCATATCTCAATTCGGCAATTTATTTTCTTGCCTCCTCCAGTTTGATTGTTTTTGCTTCGGCCTCAGCCATGGCCTCCCTGGTATTTCGCCTAAGTTCCATGACCCTCCTGTGTGTGACGTTGTTTTTCTGGATGGCCTGCAAAGGAGATGTAACTTTAGCCGGACTGAAAGTTGGGAAAATTACATAGGAAGTAGAGAGCTATTTACCAGTATCATGGACTTGGTTGAAGACCGGATGGACTTCAGTTCGGTGTTGAGCTGCTTGTAATGGTGCTCCATGTCCTTGGGAAGGCATACACTTTTGGCTAGGTTGAAAGCCATTAAGTGGTCCTTCTCAGCAACCACCGAATCCGAAGCAGTTATATCTCGGTCGTTGAAGGTAAGGTTAGGAGCCCATTTGGAGGACAAGGTAGTTCGGTCTGAGTGTTCCGGTTGAAGGCTTGGCTGGGGGCTTGGAGGCGGGCTTGGTGGCAGAACGGTCTCGGCCTCGTCAACAAGTCGTTGCTCGGTTTGGCTAGTCCGGGCACGCTTGTTTCGGCGAGAAGAAGATAGCTGCTGGGATGGAAGGGCCACCACGGTCTCAGTGGTTTAACCGGTTGGTTGTACATCGGCTGGAGTTTTTGCGGTCAAAAGGGCCTTCAGCCTGCTCTTCTTTGCCATTTCTTGTTCGGCTGTGAGTGGGATTAAGTTTATCTGGGGCAAGGATGGGTCCGGTTCAGGTGATTCTTCAAGAAGAAAGTCAGTAACTCTCGCTTTTCGGCGACCGATGTATCTGTATGTCGGCTCAAAGCTAAGAAGTTTAGCCCAACTTCTTTCTTGAATACGTAGTGCGGCGCGGAGAATACCAAGGTTGGGGTGGCTGTACAATGAGTGTACATGGGCTGAATCTGCATGAAGAAGACAACTGTTAGTCCAGTCTCAAATTGGAAACCGAAGTAAAAAATAAGGATGCATGGAAAACCGAAATAACTATACCAGGAATCCCTTTATTCCAATTTATACGTTGGCCAGGAATCTGGGCTTGATGATCTTCAAAATTCCCAGAGACCCAGAAAAAATCGTCGTCGTTCAAGTCCTTATCCGGTGTGTCTTTAATTATTTTTTCACGTCGGCAACGTATTCTCAGATAGTATATCCACCCATCCTCTTTTGAACCTAAGGAATATTGGTGGAATATTTCGGCTAGGCCGAGTTTTAAACCGGCTTGACGGTTTAGTTCGGCTATTCCCATTATAATTCGGTAGGAGTTGGTGGAGAGTTGGGTTGGGCATAGTCTGGTTTGCCTAAGAAACTCACAAATTAGAGGTTGGACTGGGAATCTCAGTCCGGTTTCTATTATTGAAAGCAGGGTAAAGGGTACAAAGCCTTCATTCCCCCATGGAATGGTATTTGGTTTAGCTAGGGTAAGGTGCACGTCATCAGGTATCTTATAATCTTTTCGGAATTCGGCTAGGCCTCCTGGGGTTTCTACTAAAAACCTATACTTCCCCATTTATTGTATAAATAAAGAATAAATTAGTTCGGTTGCGAAGTTGTGCTTAGAAGCTCGGTCGAGCGCTCAAGAGGATGGCTTGGGCAACCTAAAGTCTGCAAAGTGGAAAAACAATGTGTTAAGCACAGATCGTTGACCGTGCTACAAAACAAAGCAAGAAAAGAGAAGTCTTACTTCGGCTACATAGGGCACTACGGGATCTGCCTCGGTTACAACAAGGTGTTTGTTATCTCGACTCGGCAGGATGTTTGGTTATCTCGGTTCTACCTATGGGTTTGTTACTCCGGTTGGGCATCAAGGGGCAGCTTTCTGAGTTCGGTTTAGAAACTGAGAAAGCTGGCTTAGCCCCCGAAGGCTCAGCTCGGTCGTGACCAAGATTTCTAGTTCAGTGCGTTTTTATTTCGGCTAATGTGAATACAGTTGGTGGCCTATTGAAACTACTGTTATATGCACAAATTCTAGTTCGGTTTTAGTTTGCCAAAATCTACATACAGCAAAAACAGTGTCCTAGTCCGGTTGAGGCATGTTTAAAGATCGAACAAGTGTTCTATAGCTATTTCTTGAAATTCAAGAGGTTCTTATGAACTTCTTTCCAGAAACAAAGCCAAGCATAAAAAGTGTTTTGCAAAAAACACATGAAACACACTACAATGGATTGAACAAAGTACAGAAAACAAAGGAAAACAAGAACAGATTCGTAATACTTACCAGGAAAAGGGGAAGAGACCTGGGGATGGATGCAACGGCAGAAAATGAGGAACACGTAGAGGGCTTCACAGTTGCAAGAGCTAGAGAGCAAGGGAGCTTGAGAGAGAGTAAGAGAGTTGAGAAACGTAGTGATGAATCCAAAAGATAGGAGGATTGTTTTGTGTAGAAGGAAAAGAGGCGGGAACTGTTCAAAAATTACGGAGTATGAGGGCGGTGTTACAGCTGTGAATAACTAATAAGAGCCTGCCACGTGTCACTGGAAAGGAAAGCGTTTCAGTTGCTGCAATTAAAGAGACATTTTGACCGGACGTTCATAGCTCGGCTTAGATTTAGCTCGGCTGGATAAGCTAAATAGTTTTTAGCTCGGCTGGAGAAGTTAAAAGGTTTATAGCTCGGCCGGAATAGTTATAGGATTATAGCTCGGCTAGAAAGGCTTTCGAACTCTAGCTCGGCTGATGGTTAGGTAATCCCTATCATACTACACTAATGGAATTAAGGGGCAATTGAGAAGGTAATTTATATCAAAATTGGGCCGAGCTGGGTAAATTGGGCCAAGCTAAGTAGTGGGTCGTTTTGGGCCGCATTACGAAGGGCTGAGTAAAAAGGCCATATAAGTTACTCCGGTCTGAAGAAGTAGTCTTGGAGTTAGACCGGTCGCAACCGTGGAAATTAGTCCGGTCACATAAGGCTTATTTATACTTCGATTAAGGGATGTGTTGCGAGGAATTCGGTCTTCAGTAATTAGTTTCGCTCCACTCTTATGGATAGCTCGGTCTTAGCATGGGAAAGCCGAGATAAGGGAAAGGAATGTAGGGGCCGAACTAACAGTTACTTTGGCCATATTGGAGAGCCGGACTAAGTATAGTTCTGTTGAAGATCACAGGTGCCTTGCTTACTTCGGTCGTAAGGTAGTTCGGCTGTGGTAAAACCATCTCACTTGGTTTAAGCAGTGAGGGGGGTGTTGAGAGAAGCATTATCTCTCAGGAGTATGAATCCTAGGAGGAGTCTGTATGGAGGAGTAAGAGTCCTACTAGGATTGTGCTACACGAAACCTATAAAAACTCACCAATATCACCTTTGGAGAGGTAACACAACTTTATTTTCTGAATACACAGAGCTTTTGTCTATTTGTCAAGCTTACTGACTTAGGCATCGGAGAGGTTTCCGGCACACACCCGCCGGCTAACTCACGTTTGTATTTTCAGGTAATAAAGCGACGTCGTATGGAGGAGCGCAGACTTGATCAACATGATTATACAAGAATGTGTATTTCTTTCCCGTACAATAATATTTCAAAATAATATAATAATTTTATATTCTATTCATTTTTTAATTTACATATTTTTTTAATTTTCTTAATTTATGGGGACGAACCCTATGATCTATCCTGCCCACTATTTGGACCTGAGATTTACATATTTTAGTCCATAAAATTAGACTGTTTAATTTTTAAATCCTTTTATTAAATGAACTGAACGTTGCTTAGTCTGACTTGATTTGTCTAGTCTCTTGGTTGGAAATGCTCTTATTCATATGAATTGTCATTATCAAATAACTCAATCAATATCGCTTTAAATTTTAAAATTTTATCATGGCCTGTCACATTTATTAGTAAACAAATTACTTTCATCAGTCGAGAATGTGGAAGCTATTCGAGTTTGAGTATGTGGAAGCTATTCAAGTTTAGGTCATTTTCATGGATGGACTCTTGTGGTTTGTCATTAGATCCTTAGCAGTATGTGGAAGCTATTCAAGTTTAGGTCATCTTCATGGATGGATTCTTGTGGTTTGCCATTAGTTCCTTAGCAATAAATGCCATGTTTGTTTGGATAGATTAAATTAGTCCAGATAAATTAAAATTATTATTCTATTTGAAGTGTATATCTTATCTCATGTTTGGATTAATTAAAAATTATATGGTGAAATTGATAGTTTAAATCTATTCTTAATTCGCTATTTTGTATCACATTCCTCTATTGAGATTTAATATTCTCCCATACAAAAAATACTGTGTCCAAATCTTAATTATCTTAATCAAATATCGAATTATATATTTTGTTAAATTATTATAATCTAATCCCATAATCATATTTGTTCAAACAAATATGCAAGCTAGTTTATTTTTTGCAAGTCCAGACAAACATATTTGGGTGCATTGATTGATAAAGGATTAGGTCATGTATCTAATTGCCGACACAATCTACCAGCTCTTACTGGCTGTACGTCCGGTCGTGCGTAGCATGCTTGCGATTCCTACAAGAATGCATCTCATATAATAACCTTCCGTTTTTAGGCTGGGTCATTCTATCAAATCTTTGAGAAGAGGCCCAATCTCGAATATGATGGTTGGCGTGGCAATAGGCTTGCTTCTACCTGTTGCAAATTTAGGTTAGATTAACGTTGTAGTTGTTTGGGAGATTTTAGAAGGATTTTAAAAATAGGAAAGACAAAGATAGGTTAAATATAAATAAAATATATTTATATTTTATCTAGTTTTATATTTTATTTTTTTTTCAAATCTTTGCTCAAATCTTCCAACCAAACATAATGTAATAATATTATATTTTGAGTTTTTAAAAAAAGAAAAAAGTCTATTTTCCCGGAAAAATCGAGTCCGATTTCTTTACTGAAAAAGTCCATTTTGAGTTTTAACAATAATTTGGGAAATTACAAACTGACTTTAAATTTTATTTTTTTTTTTTAAAAAAAAATCTATTTTCAATTTAAATAATAAAATAGACAAATATATATATATATATATATATGATATTTTAGTCATTAAACTCAACAAAATTGACATTTTATGTATACTTTCGTTGAGTTTAATGACTAAAATATATATATTTTTTCTTCAATTTTACTTAACTAAAATAAATGAATGATTTTAGTTTTAGATTAAAAACAAATCAAAATATCAGAGTTTAAATTGATAAAATTAAAAATTAAAAATTAAAATTTTATTTTGTTATAATGATCAAACTCTTTATTTTTTTAATAATTTTTTCAAAAATAATATTTTGCTTTTTATCAAAACAAACCAAGTTAGCGAAGTTCATAATTTTAAAACAACATAAGTTTACCTTAACTTTAAGGGTCATGTTATGATACACACCCTCAATGTCAGCAAGTTACAACATTTGTGGGATTAATTACCACGAACGTCATAACTTAATCTTTTTCAAATCATAACTAAAAAATTGAGTCCTAATCAAACACAACATAAGATAACTAAAGAGTATTTGGATCATAACCAACATCACAATGAATTATAACTAATGCATAGTTTATAATCAAATCATTGGGTTTAGCCAGGCCCAAATCTACACCAGAACGGACTTGGGTTGGGCTGGGACATTAGTGGTAGAGTGCAATGCAGTGATCTTAGTCAAGAATCTTAGAAAGTTGGCCCTTCTACTAGTCTAAAAAAAAAGACACTAACCAGTAGGTCTCATATATAAAATTCAAAATTCATTTAATTTCAAAATAAAATATTTGTATCAATTAGGTTTACATATTTTTAATTGTTACCAAAAAATCATATTTTAAGGAAAAAAATTTAAAGACGCTGCTATATCCTCCCACAGTTGGGCTTTTGTTAACCAGAAGCTCATTAGAATGTTCAACATGATCAGGAAGTTGCTAGAGTATCGCCAAAGTGTTCTAAACGTCACTGGAAGTTGTCGGAATATCTAGAAAGTTACTAAATGTCAAGAATATCGCAAAAGACTCACCGAAATGTTCAGAATATTGCTGATAAAAAAAAAAAGAAGAATAATTAAAAAATTTAGAGCAAAAAAAAAAATCAAAATGTGCTAAATATTGATAAACTGAAAGGGAAAAAAAAAAAAACATAACAACAAGAAACATTAACAATGGGAAAAAATATAAGTTATTTTTCAATTTTTATAGAGTTTAAGCAAATAATCTCCTATATTGATCAAACTGAAAAATGCTTTGAAACTACAAAATTGTTACAGTTTCAAAGCATAATTCTATTAAGCATTTCTCCTTATTAATCAAATTGAAAAACATATTACGAAACTACACAAATTTCATAATTTCAAAGCATGATTCATTTCAGCACAAAAAAACATAAATTTTATAATTTTATAATTTTTACCACTTGTAACTAAAACTTAAAAAAAATTTGTTTAAAACTTGAAATTTATCCATTAAAACATGAAAAGAGAAATGTGTAGCAGAGAAAAAGTAAATAAAAAAATTAAGAGATCAAAGGAGAGAGACCAACATAAAGAGAGGGTTGCACTCCGGCAACTATTTTTTGTTTAGATCTGGCCAGATCTGATGTAGATCTACTCATTTCCTTCACTAAAAACTCATCTTCAAAAACTCAATTACTCATCTCCTTTGTCGGAAACTTAGATCTGAGTATATCTAAGTAAATTGAAGTAAAAAATCAGTGGTTGCCGCTAAAACCCCAATTTGTGATGGTTGCTGATCGTCGGTAACTGTATATTAGAAAGAAGAACAGAAAAAGAAAGGCGTGGTTACCGGATAGCAGAAAGAGAAAGATAAAAAAAAATAATAAATAAATAAAAGAAAAAAGGCAGAAAGACACGTAGGACCTTTGGGTCTACCCAAAAGGTTTTGGGATTAAATACGGTACACCTCTTTCAAAGATAAATTGCGGGTAATTTGCCTCCCTTCCCCCCCCCCAAAAAAAATGTAAATCACACTAATCTTCCTTAAAAATTAGAGAAAATATAATAAGTCTCATAATTTTGATATAATTATACTGACTTCCTTTTTGGTAAGACTAAAAAAACCAAAACAAATGCAATTAATGTAAAAGTGTTAACGCCACATTTAAACCCTCCAATCAGAATATGACACATGGCAAGCGAGGGGCATTGAATAATTACAAGAAGTCATTGAAGGGCCCCTATCTTCGAAACTGCCCACGTGGGCAGCATGTATAAGATTTCAACTGTTGGAACTCTTAATTCACACGTAAGATGCACACAAGAGGGAAGTTATCAAATGAGTAGTTATTAGCAATTACGCATGCACAACCAAATGAGTGCCTCTAAGAAGTAACAAGAATGAATGAGATCATTGTGAGAGGCAACAGTTCAACTACTTCGAAGGCCAAAGAGAATACTATAAATAAAAGGAAGCAAAGATGAAGGAAGCCTCGACCAAATCCAGGCTATATGTCTTTGTCATTTTATTTATCTTTAAATTTCAACATTTACTTTTCAACACTTACTTTCCATAGGAGTAGATCAATTCTTGTAATTCCATAACTCAGTTAAAGTTTCGAAATTGTCCTTACTAAAGGTAATATTTGTAATTGGTTTATTCATTTAATCAATTACATTTTCTGCCCAGTCTTTTCCTCCCATCCTGTTTCGAATTCAAGTTTAAAATATTAGTTTTTCTTTCAACACACCATAGTAAAGTCCTCTTCATTGAGGCTAAGAGAATTTCATCACAATCTTCTGATAAATTTGGTTTATTAAATATCTGCAAGGATTTTTCAGATCCTTACTAACACGCTCTAATTACATTTCTAACATTCAAAGTGTCAAAATAGCTAACATAAAGCACAAAGACAAACAAGGAAAAATATACATTTTATTATAAAAGAGATGACAACATCGTTTTTCTATCTATTTGACTAACGAATTATTGATGAAAATAGGCTAAATGTTATATAAATTAAAATCTTAGAGGAGTTCAATATAATTAAACAAAAACAGTGGTCCTTATTGTATTTTCTTCAAACCTTATTGAAGGCCATTATAATTTAATTAGAAAAAAAAAAAAAAAAAAAAAAAACTAGTACCAACTGATGCATCACACTTCTTTGCTTTCATTTGCATATCATTATATTTTAACACCTTTAAAGTAATGGTGTTAAATGAACCAAATTACTCGAGTTTGATCTGTATTCAGCTCATTAAAAGATGAAAAATCATCCATAGCTCGAATTATACCCGGCTCAAATGGCTCGAAACTAAAAATTTCTCTATCCTCTTACTCTCTTCCCTCTCCAAACAAAATCAGCACTCTCACTCGAGCCTCTCCCTCTCACTCTGGTCTCATCCCTCTCCCCAATGCTCTCACTCTCACCTCATCCCTCTCATTCACTCTCCCCTCTCTCTTATTTCTATCTCTTCACTCTCGCCTCTGTTGGAGAATGACGGAAAACGACGAATGACGACCCATATCGCCGATTCTGTGTGTGTCGACGAGGTTGGTGCTGCCGCCGACGAGGCTCGTGCTGCTTCCGCTATGGCTCTGTGTGTGTGGGGGGGGTTTGATTTTCCAGATGTGTGTGTGTAGGGGGGTTTGATTTGTGTGTTTCTTCTTCTTTCTTCTTCTTCTGTATGTGTGTGTATGGGTTTGAATTTCTTTTGTATGTGTGTAGGGGTTCTAAGCTAGTCAAGTATTTTCCAGATGTGTTGGTTGTTGATGATGATGATGTCGTGTTGATGATCTCCAGATCTTCTTCTTTCTTCTTCTTCTTTCTTTCTTCTTCTTCTCCTTTCTTCTTTCTTCTTCTTCTGAGTTATGAAGAAAAGGGGCAAAATAGAAAGGGAAAAAAAAAATAAAATAAATAAATCCCAAAACAACGTCGTTTTGGGATTTCGGGCCACTCGAGCCACGAAATATTCGAGCTACAAAACGGAGCTGTTAAAGGATTGTTCGTGATTTAATCATTATATAAACAAATCAAACTTAAACATAATTTTAAACTCGTTAAGTTTTTAAACCAAACTCAAACAACTTACTACTCGGCTTAATAAGCTTATATGTATTATAAAAAATCAAGTTACTCGACTTTGACTCGTGTTTGTGTTGTTAAAAACTTGTTCAAAAGGAACTCGTTACGCAAATAAAGTAAGTTTGAATAAAATTTTAAACTTATTAAATTATCAAAACAAACTTGAGCAATTGATTATTCGACTTGTTTTCGGCCCTGCTTGAAAGATTGACAACTAGCATACTCAATCAAAACCCAAAGAAAAAGCCCATTCGAAGAAAAAGCATATTAGGCTGGGCCCACAGTCAAGCTTGGGCATGTTCTCATGGACTTATCTGAATGGAATTGGGCTTTACATTCAATAGTGTCTGATATTAGATAAGGAAGAATGGTGAGCTTGGACTCACAATATGTTCATCCGGCTGGTTTGGGAATTTAGTTATTTTAATTGATTTTTTAAGTATTTTAAAGATTGTTTGGTAATAGGTTATTTTAATAATTTTTTGAATTTTTATAAAAAGATATATAAAAAAGTAAAGAGAGTGATGTGATAATTTATAATAATTTTTTAACTTTTTAATTAAAATATATAATTGACAAATGAGGCCTTAGTATGGTTAAAAAAAATTATGTTTTGGATGATAGTTGAATTTTTTTTTATAATTGATTTGATGATTATGAGAAAAAAAAATAATTATAATTTAAATATTATATTTTATCTTATTAATTATTTTAACTTATTTTTATATTTATTAATTATTTTAGCGTAAACTCAACTTCTCAAACACCTTCATTATAAGCTCCTAAGCCCAGTCCAATGTAACTAAATGGGCCTGACGTAGCAGTCTTGTAGCCCATTCTCTTTCCATCTCTGTCGTCGTCGGCACGTGCAAAGCACTCGCAGCACCAAACCAGATCTGTCTGTGTCTCTCTCTCTCTCTCTCTTCACTGCCTCGGAGCAGAAGATCTAAACACACAGAAGAGAAACGTTCGACATTTTTGATCTGCGAAGAAATGTCTCTCTCTGCCTCTCCTTAACAATTCATTCAAACAATCTAGCTCTTTTTCTCGTTCTCACTATAATCCACAATTATATACATAGACATATATACAGAGACAGAGGGAGATGGCTTTCATGGCAGTTTTGGAGTCAGATCTGCGGGCTCTCTCCGCCGAAGCTCGCCGGAGGTACCCCGCCGTCAAAGACGGCGCCGAACACGCTATATTGAAGGTCATAGCTTCATTTTTTTGTGTGCATTTGAATGTCTTTTGAGTTTGTTGAGAATGATCCTTCTGTGGGGTTTTGTTAGTTGCATTTAGTAGCGTATATTGTTTTTGTTAGATGTAAGTTGAATTAAGATCAAGTTTTGTGAAATTCGAATCTTTGGTTGATCAGGAGGGTTTCAATTTTAGTTGAATTTGGTGGTTTAATGTGGAAAAGAGTTGTTGATGCTCTGTTTGCTTGCTAAGAAATGAAAATTACCTATAGTGGAATAGAAGAGAAAATGGGTTGTAGTTTGATTAAAGTCAGGTAGTTGAATTGAGTTGAGCTAATGAGACATGTAGAGTCCAATTTTTTATTTCCTCTATTTTCCTTCGCTTTCCTTGCAACCCGGTGGAGCTGAAGTAGTTGGTTGATGTAACAAAAAGTGATGGTTTAATTTGAGTTGTGGCAATTAAAGAATGTTGTATTGGCATTGTTTTGGTTGCACGGATTGATCCCTGAGACTGAAATTTATTCTTGGTTTGATGTTGAATTGCAGCTTCGGTCATTGTCAAGCCCCAGTGAAATTGCACATAATGAGGATATACTACAGATCTTTCTGATGGCTTGTGAGGTCAGAACTGTGAAGCTGAGTGTTATTGGACTTTCTTGCTTGCAGAAGCTCATATCTCATGACGCCGTTGCTCCTTCGGCTTTGAAAGAGATACTAGCTACCCTGAAAGATGTAAGTGCAAATGTATATTAGTTATACAGTATATGTTTATTACCACTTTAATAGGGACTTTTTTAAAATAATAATTTTTATTTATGTACCATTATAATAGCGTGAATGGTTGGAACAACACTTTCAGTTTAATGTATTTAACACTGTCGGGTTTGAGAGAACTTGTAATGCATGACAATGTTATATTATTGTATTTTAGGGTTGTACTACATGAGAATTACTGGATAACACTACAGCAGGAAAATGTTCAGCATACAAAGCCTGACAACCAACATTTAAAAATACTTGTAAGGTCACTTATGAACATGAATCCTAATATGAATATGCATGTAAATACTAGGGCATTTTCTATAAGTGACACATTACACCTGCCTTTGGGCATTTCGAAAAATAGGCGAGGGCTTTTGCATTGGCACCCTGGTGCAGTGAAAAATAGGCAAGGATTGTCCCCGTGCTTTTTTGGATGAGCACGGGTAAAGAAGTTTGCCCAAGATTATAGATTTAGGTTTAGGTTAGTAACTTCGAATGTAGGAACACTAAAAGGTAAAACAATGAAACTAGTAGATACTACGATTAGAAGGGAAGTTAGGATGATATGTTTACATGAAACTAAGTTTGCAACAACTATAGATGTGTCAAGGAGGGGTATCTTGGTTAAAAAATTCTAAGATTCTAATGATTAGGAAAATGTTTGATAAGTGGTGAAAAAGTATTTTAGTACCTATATATAAAAAATAAAAGAGATATCCAAAGTTGCAATAATTGTAGATGTATTAAGTTAATGAGAGTGATTGAACACCGCTTAAGGGTTATAGCAACAATTTCAGAGAATTAGTTTGGATTTATGCCTAGTAGATCAACTATGGAAGCGATAAATTTACTAAGAACATTAATAGAAAAGTACAGAGAAAAAAGGAATGATCTTTATAGATTTAGAAAAACTTATGATATGGTGCTTAGAGGTATAATGTGATAGGTGTTGGGAAAAAAAGAAGTGTGACCAAAGGGTATATTTATACAAAAAAAGACATGTATGATGAAGTTGTGTCTGTGATTAGATCACCTGTAAGAGAAACTAGTGAATTTCCAATCACTATAGGGTTTTATCAAAGGTCAGCTTTGAGTCTTTACTTATTTACCTTAGTTATGAATGAGTTAACTAAATTCATTCAGAATGATGTTCCATAGTGTATGTTGTTCGTAGATGAGTGGCGGCCAGGGGTGGCAGAGTCGGAGTTTAGCGTGCTGTTTGAGGAGGACACTCTGGTTTGGAACATCCTTTTTCTGAGGAGGTGGTTAGGGCATTGAAAGGGATGTGCGGTGATAAGGGCCCTGGCCCTGATGGTTTTTCGTTGGCTTTCTTCCAGCATTGTTGGGAGGTGGTTAAGGAGGATGTTATGGCAGTGATGGGGAATTTCTATTAGTTGGGTCAGTTTGAAAAGAGCTTGAATGCTACATTCATTGCTTTGATTCGAAAGCTATGTTACCAGAAAATGCTAATACTCTAGCGAATTACGTATTGGTACACACATTCCGAAACATGGTACACTTTCATTCTAAAATGGTAAATTTAGTGATCCAAAGTAATCCCAAAAGTTTTTTTTTTTTTTCAATATATGTCCGTAAATGTTACCTTAGGAGGAAAAAATTCAAATATAATAGAACTAAAATTTAAGGTGAGTTAAGTTTTAACAAGACAAAAAATCAAAAAATGGGTCATAATGCTCATAGAAAGTATTACATTTTATTGGATATCTAATAGTTAAAAAAAAAAAATTACTCTAGAAGTACCTTAAATTCTTAAGTATAATATATACAAGTCTACCCCTATTGTACTACATTTTAGAACATGTGGCGTACCCTGTTCCCGTTCTATATATTAGAACGATCCACGTTCTAGGTAACATAGTTCCAAAGGGTAAGGAGTGCAGAGGATATTTGCCAATTTAGGCCTATTAATTTATTGGGGAGTGTGTATAAACCTTTGGCCAAGGTTTAGGCCAACAGACTTAGGTTGGTTTTGGGTGTTGTGGTTTTTGGGTCTCAGAATGCTTTTGTGAGAGGTGGTCAGATTTAGGATGTAGTTTTGGTGGCAAATGAATGTGCGGATTCTCATATACGTGAGGGTCAGCCAGGGGTTATTTGCAAGTTAGATATTGAGAAGGCGTATGATAATGTCAACTAGGAGTTCTTATTATTAGTAATGGATTGAATGGGCTTTGGTGAGATATGTGGTGGAGGTGGATGCATTTTTGCATTTTGACTGTGGAGATGTTGGTTTTGGTAAATGGAATGCTGGCGGGTATTTTTTCCAGACTTTTCGAGGGTTGCGACAAGGGAATCCTTTGTCTCCTCTTCTTTTCATTTTGGTTATGGAGGCGTTTAGTACGTTGTCTCGGGAGGTGCAGGAAGGCTTATTGGAAGGTTTTCAGGTAGGGGCAGTGCAAGAGGCTTGAGTGATCTCTCACCTTTTGTATACTGATGATGCTTTGATCTTTTGTGGGGCTTCACCGGACTAGTTGGGCTATTTGCGGTGTATTTCGTTGTGTTTTGAGGCAGTTTCAGGCCTGAAGGTGAATTTGGCAAAATCCAAATTGATTCCAGTTAGGGACGTGGGTCAAATTTCCACTTTGGTTGCTATCTTGGGCTGCAAGGTGTCTTCTCTTCCGGTGTCTTACTTGGGTTTACCTTTGGGGGCTTCTTTCAAGGCTAAGCAGGTGTGGGATGGAATTATTGAAAGGGTTCAGCAGCGTTTGGCGGATTGGAAAATGTAGTATTTGTCAAAGGGTGGGAGCTTAACTTTGGTTAAAAGTGTTTTGGGGAGTATTCCGACCTATTTTATGTCGGTTCACGTTATTTCAGTCTCAGTGGCTCGTTATTTGGAAAAATTGTAGTGAGATTTCTTTTGGGGTGGTGGTGGGCAGGAGTTTAAGTACTATTTAGTTAGTTGGGAGCAGATTTGTAGTCCGAAGGAAGTGGGGGGTTTGGGTTTACGACGATTGGGCAAGTTTAATTCTGCCTTGTTAGAGAAATGGTTGTGGAGGTTTGCTTGGGAGAGGGATAAGTTGTGGCGGCGGCAAAGTATGGGGTGGGTTATGGTGATTGGAGTACAAGGGATGTGAGGGGTTCTCATGTGTGGGTTGTGGAAAGGTATTTGGTTGGGGAGGGGAGAGTTTTGGGAACAAATTCGTTTTTGGGTTGGTTCTGGTGTAAGCAGTGTTATTAAAGGCGATAGGTGCACCAAGGCGCCAAGGTCTCTTGGGGCCTAGGCGCAAGGTAAGGCGCAAGGTAAGGCGCAAGCTTCACCGAAGTGAGACAATATAATTTAATATAAGTAAATAATTTAGGGTTCATCATAAACAAAATGAAATGTTAAACATTTAGTGTTTTTTAGAGATTAGGAATTAAGGCTAATTTTTCTTCTATCATTGATTTGGGGTTGAATGCCCAATGTATTGGCATCTGTAATAAGATTAGGGATCTTCTATAGTTGCACCATCTTAAATCAATGGTCAGATTTTAAACAAAACCAATTAAAGTAACAATAAAAAAAAAAAAAAAAAAAACCCCTCAAGATGCAAGCCTTGGGCTAGTCAAGTGCCTTATCATAGTCACCTGACCTGAAACACTACAAGGCACAAACCTTGGGCTTGGATGGGCCTAGGCACACGCCTAGGCGCGCCTTATGAAAGTCGCCTGGCCTGGAACACTACAAGGCGCCTTTAATAACACTGGGTGTGAGGGTTCGATTTTGGAAGGATCAGTGATATGGGGCGGAGGTGTTGTAGGATTGGTTTCCGCTGATTTTTCATCTCGCAATAGATCTAGATGCGACAGTGGCTTCTTATTTGGGGAGGCGGGGGCTGGGGTTGGAGATGGGGTGGTTTGGGATCTTACTCTTCGTCACCAGGTTCAAGATTGGGAGTTTGGGTAGATGGTGGATTTGCTTGCTTTTCTTTATGGGGGTGCTAGTTGGAGGTATGGGGGAGGATGTCTTGGTTTCGGCAAGGCTGGGTTCCAAAGATGTTTTCTTAGTTTTTTCTTTTTACCGGAGTTTATGTGGCTATAGCGGGGGAATTTCCTTGGCGACAGATCTAGGTTACAAGTGTTCCTTCACAGGTGGCATTCTTCGTGTAGACAATGGCTTTTGACGGTGTTTTGACTATTGATAATCTAGTTCGTCGAGGGTATGTCTTGGTTAATTGGTGTTGCATTTGTTGTGCTGCTTCGAAGTTGGTGGACTATCTGCTTGTTCAATGTCCAGTGGCTTCTCGTTTGTGGGCTCTTATTTACTCTACTTTTGGGTGCAGTAGGTGCAACCCAAGGGAGTGTTGGGAGTCTTGTGGAGTTAGGTAAGGGATCGGATGGGGCAGCGTCATCAGAAGGCTTGGGCATTGGCTCCTCTATGCTTGATGTGGCTCATTTGGCTGGAGAGGAATCGTCTTATTTTCCAAGTTGTCCGTTTGGTGTTATGGTTGGAAACGAAGTTTCTTCATGTTTTGTGCGGTTGTATGTCTAGGCGGGTGGATCCAGATTTGTTTACCTTTTTAGACTTTTTATATGATGTGATTGGTTGATTTGTTTGGTTTCGTTTGTTTTCATATGGTGCTCCTTCTCTTGGGGGGTGTCGCTTTGTATTCTTTTGCATCTTGATGCTTTAGTTTTTCAATAAATTCTTATTTATCAAAAAAAAAAAAAAAAATTGTTCGAGTGGATGAAATTAAGGAAGGGATTAACACTAAACTAGAAGTCAAAAAGGGTTTTAAATTAGTAGAAATAAAACCAAATATATGGAATGTAATTTTAGTAATAGAAGAGGTAGAAATAATTAAGAAGTGAAGATTGAAAATCAGGAGGTAAATTTTACTTGGGTTCGATTATTAATGAGGATGGTGAGGTTGATCACAGAGTCAAAAGAGGTTGGCTCACTTGGAGGAATGCATCTGTCATATTATATGATCGACGAATACCAACAAAACTGAAAGTAAAATTTCATAGAACAGCTATCAGGCCAACGATGCTTTATGGGACATAATGTGGGCAACTAAGAAACAACACGTTCGACAAAGGTGCTTTCTCTAGAATCCCATCATTTTCGGTTTTCAAGAGTAGGATAGTTTCTCAGCTGTTGTACATGCAGTTTGAGCTTTTTAGCCTTCACACAATATTCATCATTCTTACTTCTGGCATATATTGTACACCCTTGGATCCATTATATGAATTTGTTTTATGCTTTTCATTGGATTTCATGGTCAGAAAGTTTTTTCCTCTACTCTTTTGTTTTTTTTTATATTATATTATCTTATGATTGCTTCCTTTTGTTTACAGTCAATGGATCAAGGTAAAGTTTTTTTTTATTTTTTATTTGTTAATGGGAATCACTTACCAAATATGTATAAAACCTGCTTTGTGGGAGTAGATCTTGTTTTCCCTGGTAAAATTTAATCCATAGCAGTCGTGATCTGATATTTATTTTTCTCTTGCTGGTTAAAAATGCTGCTTGTGTAATAATGCTGAGAGAAGAGAGTAATTTGGCAAAAATACACATAAAACCAACAATACGGGAGACTACAAATTTTCTTCTTGCTACCAAAAAAAAAAAAAAAAAAAAAAAGAATAGAAAAGATGGAAAAAAAGAACTTTGGAACTAACTAAACCAAACCAAACTAAGTCTTGTGTCCCAATGATGTAGGGTCAGCTATATGAATCCTACTCAGTGTTATTAAAGACGATAGGGGTGCCAAGGTCTCCTGGGCCCTCGGGTCAAGGCACAAGGTGATGTGTAGGCTTCACCAAAGTGAGACACACCTTGTACGAAAAAAATATATAATTTAATATAAGTAAATAATTTAGGGTTCAACATAAACAAAATGAAATGTTAAATATTTAGTGTTCTTCGGAGATTAGGAATTAGGGCTAATTTTTCTTAGGGTTGAATGCCTAATGTATTGGTATCTATAATAAGAGTAGGGATCTTCTGTAGCTGCACCATATTAAATTAATGGTCAAATTTTAAATAAAACTAATTAAGGCAACAATAAAAAAAGCTCTCAAGACGCACGCCTTGGGCCTTATTGTGCCTTGGACCAATTAGGCACCTTATCGAAGTCACCTGGCCTGGAACACTACAAGGTGCAAACCTTGAGCCTAGATGGGACTTGGGCCTAGGCGCATACCTAGGTGCGCTGTATTGAAGTCACCTGGCTTGGAATATTACAAGCCGCAAACCTTAGGCTTGGATGGTATTTGGGCCTAGGCTCGCTTTTAATAACACTGATCCCACTTATGGTGATCCTATCACTCTTCCTTAAAGTTGCATCTATAGGTTTTCGTTGAAATGAGTGAACCATCTTTTTTTTTTTGTTTTTTTGATTTTCACTGGGATGTCTGGATCAAAGCCCAACTAATCCTTAGGGGTGCATAGGCTCTCGGTAAAGAGTTTCCCCCAAGTACACCGCGGTTAATTTAAGGATTTTTCCCCAGTCTGATGGCTCCAAGGAATTGTTAGCACCCAAGAAGTTTCGATCCTTGAACCTAGGAGGGTCCCCAAGACCCAAAACCCTGACCCTTGCCACCAGGCCAACCCCTTGGGGTTACATGACCGAACCATCTTAACCTGTTCTCTCTTAATTTAACTTCTGTTGGCATGTAACAAGTGATAATTACTTGTATATGACACTGATACTTTCTCTTAATATTTTTTTTTTCAACAGCAACATTTATGTTCTATTCAGGATGAGTAACTCAGTTTCATATTTGAAATCTTACTTTTTATTCTTCTTCTACTTTTTGTCAGCATGCTGAAATGTCAGATGAAAGTGTTCAACTCAAGACCTTGCAAACAATATTGATAATATTTCAGTCACGTTTACAACCTGAAAATGAGGTGAGCATTGTTCGTATATGTTTCCTTCCTAGTTGGAACTAGATATCTTCATATAGCTGCCTTGAAAGTTTTGCAGGGTAATTTCAGTTTGGAAGTTGGTCCACGAGTCATTAGACTCTCATCAGACATTGGTATATCTGAATATGCTTCATTTGAATATTTAACAACAATATATCAATTGAGAAGTTAATTCGATATGTTTTGAACTCTTTTATTTATGGGTAAATTACACTGACCTCCCCTGAGGTTTTTGAAAAATACAGGGACCTTTCCTGTGGTTTCAATAATTACAGTAACCTCCCCTACTTTTGCTGACAATATATACAAGCCACCTTTCTGCTAACTAGCCATTAGACAGGTGATGAAAATTTTTGAAATCAGCATATTATGGTGACTGAATACTAAAATTACCCTTTGTTCCTTATAACCAAACAGCCCACAACATCACAAACAAACATTGCTCCTCTTCCTTTCCCTCCTCTCATCCTCACCCACTCCTCCACTGGTAGCATCACTGCCATCACCTCATATTCTCTCTCTCTCTCTCTCTCTTTCTCTCTCTCTATAATCCTTACCAATTCCATCTCCTTATTATCCATTCCGAACACATTGGGCTTGTTTGGTTTGTTTTTGGGAGAGTTGTTTTTGAAAAAAATTTGGGAGAGTTGTTTTAGAAATTTTTTTGATTTGTTTGGTTGTATATTTTGAGAAAAATTTTTTTTGTAGGAGTTTGGGATGATTTGATATTTTGGAAGAATTGAGTAGATATGTGTGAGAGAAAAAGTGATTGAGAAGGAGAGAGGAGAGAGAAAAAGTGATTGATTGATGTGTAAGAGAGAGAAGTGATTTTGAAAATTGTTTGAGAAAAATCTCAAACCAAACAAATTTTGGGAAATTTTTTTCTAAAATTCATCTCCCAAATTCAAACCAAACAATCCCCTTAAATTTATACAAAAATTGCAGGAACACAACCTTTTCTCCTCTAATCTTACACCCACTTTTCTATTCCAATATATACATACAAATATACAACCAGGAGGACTCCATATTCCATTATAAGTTGTAAGAACTAGCAAACTTCATAGTAGCATGATTTGTCTTTGCTCAGAAGTAACAATTCATAAAATTTGGGAACTATAATATGCAACAAACAGAAGCAACTAGAATGGCCTTAGCATATACATACAAATATATAGATAGATATATGTATATATATACAAATATATAAACATGGGAACAATTTGTTTAACATATAGGGCAAACTTCACTTTACCACCCTGTGGTTTGTAGACTAAAACGCACTGTTAGCTTTTCTATCTAAGATAGCAGAATGTAAAAGTCACGCGCCTCTATAGAGAGTGAGTCCGTTTTTATGACGAAAATACCCTTTCTACCTCGTCAAATTTACAAAGGATGCCATTCTTTTCCTATTTCTATTTTTCAACCATTAGCAGTTGGTTATACAAACATGGTTATACAAACATATATGCATTCATATATATATATATACACATCATTAGATATTTATTTTTCTAGAATCATATACATATATATCATTATATATATATGTTTTTCTGGAATCAACATCTTCTCTCTCTCTCTCTCTCTCTCTCTTTAATAATGTTTCCCAATCAAATATATGTATATATGTAAGTATATATATACATAGTGAAAAAATTGAAATCAAATAACACGATTTTGAATTTTCAATTCATCAAACACATCATCAAATCATCCGGTTCATTAAATATCCCCAAAATTATATTTTACACACACATATTGAAGCCCATGGAGGCTGGATGATAATAGAAGTTGTTTTGGGTAAGTTTCACCTATTGAAGAAGACATGGTGCAGAATTGTAGATCAAGGTTAAATTTAGATGGGGTGATCATCTTCTTGAAGAATATATATATAGTGAATTAAAGAATATAATTTTGAATTTCCGATTCATCAAACATCACCAAATCATCTAGTTCATCAAATATCTCTAAAATTATATTTTACACACACACATATATATATAGATGCACAATGAAGATTGAAAAAAAACTTTGTATGCTCATGTTTTATCCATATATATATATATATATATCTGTGTTATGTTTAAAAAAAAATGATTTTGTTTTTGCATCTGCTGTATGCATATATATATATGATTGCTAATCATTGAACACCAGATGAGATTGTATATGTATATATTTGTACACATATAAAGTATATATGTATATGTATATATATGTAAAGTTTGGGCAGTGAACTGTGAAGAAGATGAAGAAGATGAAATGGAGAGAGAGAGAGAGAGAGAAGAGAAGAAGAAGATGAAGATGAGGGTATAATTGTCAATTTACAACTTCTGTTAACAGAAGTTAGTGTGCATTTCAATCCAGTAATCACATGGGGGTTGTGTGGTGATTTTCGAATGTCAGGGGAGTTATTCGCACCCCGGTCCGAACCATAGGGGGGTAAAGTGAAGTTTGCCCTAACATATATATGTATATATATACAAAAATATATATATATACACACACCTTAAAATTCAAATAGGAATTTGCTTGGATTTCTAGCAAAGAATAGAAACCCAATTTAAGCAATTCAATGGATGAGAAAAAGGGAACTGAACAAGAAGAATGACCAACACAGAACAACCGAGAAGTCATCCAAAACTCACCAACCCATCATAGCAGCAGTGACGACAACGAAATAAGAAAAACAAAATTGAGAAAAATGGTTATTGAAGTGATCAATCCACTAATTCAAACACCCAAGCCCTTGATTCTTGCAAAATCGAGCTTCAATATTGTTATTTCATCACACCCAGAAGTAGATCAAGCTTTGATCTTGCTTGAATGTGCACCCCCAACCAAAAATCATAAAGAAATTACGCAAATCAAACTTCAATCTTTAACAGCATGAGTAGACGTAAGTTTGTAATTCATGAAAAGAGGTGCATCTCCTCTCCAATGAAGATTATGAGGCTACACAGTACCTATTGACTCAGGTTTTGCTTTTTTGTAGTCGACAGTGCATAACATTTGTTGAAGAAGTATAACCCTCATCCCTCTCACCTTCTCGCCCTATATTTTTCTAGATCTGGCCATGGCGATGGACGAGCAAGGGCGACGGGAAGGAGAGAGGAGAGAGGGTGGCAAATGAGAGAGGTCGCCATTGGAGGAAGGGGGTTGAGGAGAATAATCGCCAGTGGGCTTTGGGATCGCCGAAGGTAGTTGTATTGGTGGTGGCCGATGAGATTATAGGTAAGAGAGAGGAGGCAAGAGGAAAGAGAGAGAGGGGGGGCAGAGCATGGTGTTGGCGAGGTAGGTATGAGAGATATAGGAATTAAAGGGTATTTTCGTCTTTGCGTGTTCAAATGAAAGGGCAATATGGTCATTTTATATAATCAAGTAACGCCGTTTGTGTAAAATTGATGGATTGGGAGAATCTTGATATTGTTAGCAAAAATAGGGGAGGTTTCTGTAATTATTGAAACCACAAGGAAGGTTCTTGTATTTGTCAGAAACCTCAGGGGAGGTCAATGTAATTTACCCTTTATTTATTATTATAAGGAAAGAAGCCAAAAAACATCTTTATAGAAAAATCGAAGAACTTTATAGAAAAATCAAAGAAAAAGTCCTTTTGTTGAAAGTTAGCCTACAATGAAAAAAGAAAGAGGACTGGAATACATTCATTTATTATTATCACCTTTCTCTGTTTCCTTCTAAGTTCAATTTGTGATGGATTTATGCTAATTTCGAGTAGCTATCAGGCCTTGTGTAAAGATCTTTGCGGCTAGTTGTTGGAACTTTAAACATTCTTATTCTTATTATGTGGTTTAAAAATGCCGGCATAATCTTTATTAAGTCTTTTCAAAGAACTGGTTTCTCAGATTGGAATCTTTCGTCCCATATTTCCCAGTTGTTTTGCTCAATTTTTTGGGACATGTTTTTTCTTTCTTTGACTGGCACACATTTAAGACATGGAAGAAGATATGGCTTTATTTATTTATTTTTAAAGTTGACCTGGACTAGAAAATTTTTACTTGTCCTTCGGCCTCTTCTTTTATTATTTTTCTCTTTCCTTACTCTGGTGTGGAGTAGCTATGGGACATTCTTCCTTAACTGTTCTATAATTCTCAGGAAAATATGGCTCAGGCTCTTGGTATTTGTCTCCGGCTTCTTGAAAACAACAGATCCTCTGACAGTGTGAGAAAGTAAGTTTACCTATTAGCAAAAAAATATTAGATATCCAGAAGCCTCTTGCTGTTTATTTTTCTCAACTGTCTCAACTAATTCTTCATTTTGCACAAAACTACGTTAACATTGTCCCTATAGAAATTTGGCCATCTTATTTCATGTGAATCTATTTCAGTACTGCTGCAGCGACCTTCAGGCAAGCAGTAGCATTAATTTTTGATCACGTGGTTTGTGCCGAGTCACTTCCTGCTGGCAAGTTTGGTTCTGGGGGATACAGTTCTCGAAGTAGTTCAGTTACTAGTGATATTAATCGTAGCATTAATCGTGCAGAGTATGTGATCTCTCACTAACATTGAATTTATTCTCCATGTCATTTTGTTCTGTATCAGTTAATGTTTAGTGCATGTATATTGAAGAATTGTTCCCTACAATATCGAAGCCAAAATTGAATTGTGTGGGTAGGCATGTATAAACTTGTTCTGTATTTCTGTGTTTATTTAATTACTATTTGTTATGAATCACCTGCTCTTGGTTGGGTAGTCTGCATACACTTTAATGCTCACTCTCTTGGCATGAATTTCATAACTGACCCCTAGCTTCAACAGGTCACTGGAGCATGAATTTATATCTGGAGGGCAATCATTGATGAGGGAGACCCTTACTACAGCTGGAAAGCTTGGGCTTCGATTGCTCGAAGACCTGACAGCTCTAGCTGCAGGTGGATCTGTATGTGCTGATTCAAATTAGTAAACTGTTCCCGTTGATGCATTCCAGCATGATATCCGTATCTGCATTATTCCTAGGAATTGTACTTGCTTTGTTAATAGTTCATATTTTTTGTGCAGACATCAATAAAAATGTAATTATAGTGCTGGCAATTGACCTTTTGTTCTTCATATTTTCATACTCATGAATGTTATGCCTGCTTCTACGTCTCAGGCAATTTGGTTACGTGTCAGTTATATTCAACGGACATTTGCACTTGATATACTCGAGTGAGGAATCTTTCTTCCTAGTAATTTTATATTTCCTAAATTTTCATTCTTCTGAATGTTATTATCATGTATCACACTCACATCTAAGCTGATTTGTGCCTTCTATATACTGAATGCTCTATCTCGTTGAAGTGCTTTAGCAGCACACTTTTTAAAAAAATCATACACACCGCATAATTGGTGACACTTTTTTTTGGTAATATTTGACTTGTTAGTCATGCAGTAATATATATACACTCCAAAAAGTTTCATCCAAGGTTTCTACAAGTTGCTATTATTTTTGTGTGATTAGTATAGATTGCTATGTACCTATCATTTAAACCAATAAATAAATAAATAAATAAAATTGTGATGAAGGCATACACTTGCAAAATATCCGTATTTTCGTGATTGCGGTGGGTCCTATTTGTTAGTGTTGTATTCTTTGCATATATCACACGAAAACAGGAAATTAATAAGACATAGATGTCTACGCATTTTTGTTTCTATTTTATGGCTGTGTCCTCTGTCTCTTTACTTTTGTGAGTTGGCATGTCTTTGTGTCAAGACATGTGTCTTTGTCCCCAGATCATAGATCCGGAGGTTATCTGAACTACAGAGGTTATACGCATGCATATGACAATTTATTTAATTAGATGGTTCAGTACATGTAGTAAACTAACAAAGTAATTGAAGAAAACCAAAGAAAAATTGATCCGAGGATGAAGGTAGAGAAAAACTCTGCTATAAGCTATGATAAAAAAATTATTGTTGGGCAGCAGAAAGAGGTTTCTTTAAAGGCTGATGTAGTTAATATTTGTGCGAGATTCATGATAGAGTTTAGGGTTTTTATGGAGTATAGGTTTTGATTAATAAAGGAAGGATCAACTGGTGAGCTTGCTGGGGGAGAGGGTGGGTGGGTTTGGACTGTGAAAAGCGCCTGGATCATTCTCTGGATTTTACTCTCTTTTTTTTTCTTTTTTTTTTTTATCGAAATTCTCTGGATATTACTTGGAGGGCTGCCCTGTGTTTCCTTTTCTTTCTGGCGTTGGTTGTTCAAGGAAGGAAAGATGTCAGATTTGTGGGATGGTTGAAAGGGATTTGTTTGTGTGGTTTAAGGGCTTCATAGGTGTGAATTATGTAGTTTATAATATTCATTAAGGATAGTTTAGTACTTTAGATTATTAGGGATTATTAGGGTTTCATTCTATTGCTTATATATTTGTACTTCTTTTGATTAATCAATATACAAGTTTTGTCATCGATTAACATGGTATCAGAGCAAGGATACAAACATTAGCATACCTCGCAGGTCATCATCGACCATCTCACTGGCCCTTCAATCGCAAGGTTGATTCGTCTCGCAGACTCTGTCCTCTCTTCAGACGGTTGTCTCTCTTCGCAAGGTCGATTCGTCTCATGACTCTATCCTCTCTTCGCACGGTTGTCCGCAGCTCTGTCTCTCTCTTTTGCATCGTCATCTCGCAGCTCTCTCTCTTACTTCGGTTTGGTTACGGTTCAATCGAACCCTAGGAAGCTTCCACAGTTCATTCGGTGACCTAGGTTGGGTATCTCACTGATCTCTTTGTTCTGACCTAGCTCTATCTCTGTTGGGTTCAGCTGATGAGGAATAGGTGAACGTCCCTGCTGTTTTATAGTTGCTAGATTACTCAAGGGATCTGAGGCGGCCTTGACAGTTGTTCTTCATTGCATTACTACTCGGCAGTTGTTCTTCTCTCTCTCTCTTCTCTTTGCCTTTGACTCTTTTTGAATGCAATTGTAGTTTGGGTATATAATAATGGCTGACGATAAATTACAAGCTATTACTACTAAATTAGATGGTACCAATTATTCTTATTGGTCTCATGTAATGAAAAATTTTATAATGGGTAAAGGCATGTGGAATTATGTTATTGGCCTGACTATTAGACCTGTGGAATCTCAAGAAACCGAGGCCGCAGTTGCTAAATGGGATAAGGAAAATGCACAAATTCTTACTTGGTTTCATAATTCAGTTCAAACTACCATTGGTATGAATTTTTCCAAGTATTCTACTTCTAAACAAGTTTGGGACTATTTGAAGACTATGTACCTTGAGTCTAACTTTGCAAAACAGTATGAACTTGAGATGTCTATTCGCAGTGCTAGTCAGAAAGATAAGTCCATTCAGGAGTTCTATAATGAGATGACTACTTATTGGGATCAGCTTGCTTTGATGGAACCGTCCGATTTGCAGTTACTTGACAGCTATATCAAGTATCGGGAGAAACAACATCTTGTTCAATTTCTCATGGCCCTTCGTGATCAATTTGAGCCACTTCGGGGAGCTATTCTTCATCGGTCTCCCTTGCCTTCTGTAGATGGTGCTGTCCGTGAGCTTATTGCGGAAGAAACTCGGTTTAAGGTGGCTCATGGTACTCCTGCTTCCCAGTCAGTTTTTGCCACTCCTCCGCTCTTGCCCACCCCATCTTCTCATTTATTTCAAGTTACTGGTAAGCCCAAGCCTCGGGTTTCCATGGATGAGTGCGACTTTGTCATCGAAGGCCATTGGAAACATGCATGTCCTAAACTTTGCGTTTCAAGGGCCGTTCATCTGATTCACCATTTGCTAAGCCGACATTTTCAGGATCTCGCTCATCTGCCGCCTTTTCTGCACCAGTTTCTGAGAATGATCCATCTTCCAATATGCAGTCTATGTTTGAGCAGTTCAAGTCTTTCATGGTGGCCAATCCAAATCTTTCGTCCCCAAGCCTCCGCTATGACTACCACTCGCTTAGGTTTGTCCGGTTCATCCTCTTCGTAATATCCATACTTCGTGGATCTTTGATTCTGGTTGTTCACATCATATGACTCCTGTTGCATCTCTCCTCAGTAATTGTGTCTCTTCTTCTTCTTCTATCACTATTGCTACTGCTAATGGTTCTTCTATGCCTGTACATTCTGTTGGTTCTATTTCTGCTCCCATTTGTCTCTTTCTCCCAGATTTTATGTGCCTCACCTCTCACTCATCTTATTTCTATTAGTCAATTATCCGATTAGGTTTTGATGTTGTTTTCTTCTTCTCATTGTGTTGTACAGGACCGGGTATCCAAGAGGTAGATTGGGATCAGGCGTAGAGTTGGAGAACTATATATCTTGGACAGCTTGCATGTTCCTCTAGAAGTGTCTTCTACTGCATTGTCTTCTTTTTGTTTGAACAATAAGTCATCTTTGTTTTATATTTGGCATTCTAGGTTAGGTCATCTGTCGAGTGATCGGTTGAGGATGTTAGTTAAGTCTGGACATTTAGGCAATTTTCCCATTAGTGATATTTTTGAGTGTCGTGGTTGTAAACTGGCTAAAATGTCTGCTCTTCCTTTTAATAAAAGTAGTTCTATTTCCTTTTCTCCTTTTCAATTGGTCCATACTGATGTTTGGGGTCCTTCCCCTATAGTTACCAAAGGTGGTTCGCAATATTATGTAGCTTTTGTGGATGATTACAGTCGGTTTACTTGGGTTTATTTGATGACTCGAAAATCTGATTTTTACAAAATATATTCTAATTTTCACTCCATGATTCGCACTCAATTTTCTACCACCATTAAAATACTTCGTCCTGATTTAGGGGGTGAGTATTACTTGTCTGAGTTTGAGGAGTATTTAGCTACTCATGGAACTATTCATCAGTCTTCGTGTTCGACACTCTGCACAAAATGGTCGAGCGCAAAAACATCGCCATCTTCTTGATACAGCTCGCTCTTTGTTGCTCTCATCTTTTGTCCCTTCTGTTTTCTGGGGAGAAGCTGTGCTTACTGCTGCATATCTTCTCAATCGAATGCCTACTCCTCTTCTTTCAGGCTCATCTCCGTATGAGCGTCTTTTTGGTGTTGCTCCCAATTATTCTCTTCTTCGTATTTTTGGTTCTGCATGCTTTGTGCTCCTTCCTAAACGGGCGCGCTCCAAGCTTAGTTCTCGTTGTGTTCTATGTGTCTTTTTAGGGTATGGCATTAATCAGAAAGGTTATCGGTGCTATGATCCTGCCACCAAAAAGCTATACGTGTCTAGGCATGTCACTTTTTTAGAAAAACTACCCTACTACACTATACCTTCCACCCCTGTTCCTATTACTAAGGATGAATTAGTTCATGTTGACCCATTTCCTTCTACTGTTTCTCCTGATGAGTTTGTTTCTGACCTTGAGGTCTCTACTTTGCCTCTTACTAGCACTTCTAATACCTCTCCAGCTACCTCATCTCCAGCTCCCGCTTCTCCTGCTCCTCCTATTGTTTATCAACGCCGCAAAGCACTTCCGAGCTCACTGTCTCTAGCTCTCTTGTCCCTCCAAATTGCTTTTGGATCCCGCTCCTCCTGCACATCGCTTCCCACAGCGAGATCGTCATCCTCCGAACTGTATGGATTTGGTAATACATGTTTTTCACTTTCCAATCAGTATTTTCTTTCATGTCTTCATACATATTTTGAGCCTGGTCTTACAAGGAAGCTTGTCATGATTCCAATTGGATTGCCGCCATGAATGATGAGTTAACTGCTTTGGCTAACACTCGGACTTGGGATTTGGTTCCATTACTGCGGCAAGAATGTTGTAGGTCAGAATGGGTCTATAAGGTCAAAACCCTTTCGATGGGTCTTTGGAGCGGTACAAAGCTCGTCTAGTTGCCCAAGGCTTTTCTCAGAGTATGGGATTGATTATGATGAGACTTTTGCCCCGTTGCCAAGATGACTCTTGTCAGTACTCTTATCTCTGTTGCACGCCCATCATTGGCCCTGTTTCAACTAGATGTCAAAAATGCTTTTCAATGGGCATCTTTGAAGAAGTGTATATCGCCTCCACCGGTCTCTCTCACCCTCTGGTGTTGTTTGTCGTCTTCGCTGCGTTCTATATGGTCTCAAGCGTCTCCTCGTGCTTGGTATGAGCGATTTCACTCTGTTTCCCTTCAACTTGGTCTTCGCCCTAGTCATCATGATCGTGCTCTCTTTGATCGACGCACTGCTGTTGGGCTTGTTCTCCTTCTCTTATATGTCGATGATATGATCATCACGGCTCGATTATAGTACTATTGAGGAGGTTAAGCATCAGTTGTTTCAGGAGTTCGAGATGAAGGATTTGGGGTTTCTTCGGTATTTTCTTGGTATTGAGGTTGCTACTTCTCCTACTGGTTATCTTCTCTCTCAGACTAAATATGCCCGTGATATTCTTTCTCGTGCCAATCTCACTGATGAGAAAATTGTTGACACTCCTCTTGAGTTGCATGCTAAGTTTTCTGCTTCTGATGGTGTTCCTCTTGAGGATCCCACTTTTTATCGCGAGTTGGTTGGGTGCCTTGTTTATCTCACCGTTACTCGTCCGGATATCTCCTATGCTGTGCACATTCTCAGTCAGTTTGTTTCTGCTCCTCGTTCCACCTTGCCTTACTTGGACTTTTATGTTATCTTCGTGGCACTTTGTTGCAATGTTTGCTGTTATCTGCCTCTTCGGACTTGACTCTCCGTGCCTATCTTGCGCCGACGCCGACAAGGTGACATCTCGATCGCAAATCCACTTCTGGTCTTTGTGTTTTCCTTGGCGATTCCCTCATATCCTGGAAGAGTAAGAAACAGTCTGTTGTTGCTCGTTCCACCGCTGAGGCCGAGTATCGTGCCATGGCTCATGCTACTTCCGAGATCGTTTGGCTTCGCTGGCTTCTTTCTGATATGGGTGTCTCTCTTTCTGATCCGACTCAGTTGTATTGTGATAATCAGAGTGCTGTCCAGATTGCCCATAATTCAGTCTTTCATGAGCGAACAAAGCATGTGGAAATAGATTGTCACTTTGTCAGACAGCATCTTCAGGCTGGCACTATTGCTCTCCCTTTTGTTCCCTCCTCTCTTCAGTTGGCCGATTTTTTTACGAAGACTCATACTGTTGCTCGTTTTCGTTTTCTTCTTGGCAAACTTTCGATGCTTTCGCAAGATCCTCAGTTTGAGGGGGGGTGTGAATTATGTAGTTTATAATATTCATTAAGGATAGTTTAGTACTTTAGATTATTAGGGATTATTAGGGTTTCATTCTATTGCTTATATATTTGTACTTCTTTTGATTAATCAATATACAAGTTTTGTCATCGATTAACAATAGGATCAGGAAAGCAAAGAGAACAAGAAAAAGAAGAGACTGAGCGGCACATCTAGGTTACCTTTGGAATCATGGTAAGTGTTAGGGCTGGAGATGATTTGGGCCAAGATTTTGCTGGACTTGCACTAAATTAAAATCAAAGTTGTATTGGCCTGATCCTGGTCATGACATCGGGCTTGAATTTTCAACCCCAAGCCTGCGTAGTACTCAAATTGACCCAAAGGGCCCCAACTTTGGAGAGCTGTTTGTTACTTGTAATTTGTTGTCTTTTTCTCTTTTCCTTTTCTTGAGGACTTCTTGTCCTTCAAGTATTTCTGGCCTCTATATATTTCTGCATTACCTTTCTTTCTTTCTTTTTTCTTTTATTTTCCTTTCTCTAATAAAATTTCTTCATTGCTAATAAAAAAAGAAAATTATAACAGCTCCAAGTTGGTGCCACTCTGCAATTTACCAATATCTTATTTTTGTTACGAGTTGAGATATTTTTTTTCTTAAAGCTTCTTTTGACTTATGCCAAAAGTGAAAATAAAAGCATGGCACTTAGATCTTTTCCTTATTTTGATGTCTTAGTTTGGGTTTGGGAGGGTCAAGTGTTGTTAGTGAATGTCTCTGTTATGGTCCTAGGTTTTTTAAGTTGTCTTCAAACTACCTCTGACACCAATCTTGTGGTAAAAAAATTCCATTAATAAGAAGTCTATTAGTCAAAAAGCTTTTTGAAGTAGGATCCAAAGCATATTCTTCATATCTTTGATCTTCATATCTTCTTAGGCCTCGTTTGGGAACAGGCTAATTTAGTAACTTTTTGGCTATTTGGCTAAAATATGAGCTAAAAAAAGCTAGTATGTTTGGGATGACTTTTTGGCTTTTTACGAAAAGATGTGCAAAAAGTAGAGAGAAAAGAGATTCTTTGACTTTTTGGTATAGGTTGTTGGCTTTTTAGTTTTTTTAGTGACTTTTTGGCTTTTTGGCTAAAAGAGCCACTTGCCAAACGAGGCCTTAAGTGGTTTATAATCCATTTTTCCTTTTGGAAACATGTTTCCATATTTCAGATTTTCAATATGTCCACTGTCATGCTCATATAGGTACACACATCCATGCCTACGCAAAAGGATATATATACATTGTGAGAGGCCTGTTTGAATGTTCTCTTGAATATGAATGCTTCATTTACTTTACTTAAGAATTAGCATTTGAATGTAGAGCTCATCATCATGAAGTGAGCCATTCGAGTAAATAGTAGCCGTCTCAAAATGATGGTTAAGATTCTGAATTTTGTCATTTCAACTAACCCAAAAGTTACAGCAGGCAAGTGTGATGAAGCCTCAGGCTTTCTAACTCCATTTAAGATGATGGGTTCTATATGAAAATTGTTATGCAAATTGAAATAATGGCATTCAAATTGACGGGACACCCAAGGAGGCCCTAAGGGTTTGTTTAATAGCCTTGATATAGTTATACCTTGGCACCTATAATAGGCATATAATGAATCTGTCCCTAGCATTTGGTTTGTGTCTAGAATGCTTAATTTGTTGCTTAATAAGGGGAACAAGTCGTTAGAAAATGTCTTTGTAATATTTCAATGCAAGTATTTTTGTACTTAGCCTAAATATTACTCTTCTTCTTTATATTTTAGGAAATATTATATAATTTTATTTGGGGCACTGTTATGCAGGTTCATTCTGTCTAATTATGTGGTTGTGTTCAGAACATTGGTTCCATATGAACAGGTGATTATAACTATATCATGAGTTGAGAACATTTGTATGTATCCATGCATGTTAAGCTTGTTAGTTAACCAGTAAGAGCTTAAGTTGTGAGAGAGGGTATAGATTAGGTATTTGTGTCTACAACTTATTTCGTTGTTTACAAGCTAGCATGATAATGCAACAGGTTTTACGCCACCAGATATGTTCACTTCTCATGACTTCACTTCGCACCAATGCCGAGGTGATTTCTTTGTTGAAAAGTCCAAGTCCTTTTTATCTGTCTATGCTTTAATGTATTATCTTTTGAGATATCTTTATCATATTCTGTTTTAAATCAGCTTGAAGGAGAGGCAGGAGAGCCTTATTTTCGTCGCTTGGTCTTGCGATCGGTTTCCCACTTAATAAGGCTTTACAGTTCAACTCTTATCACTGAATGTGAGGTATGATCAATTTATGATTGTTGTTGCTCTATTTAGCTGTAAAATTACATAATTGTATGTTGAAAAGGATACCAAATTGCAAAAGTCGTAGTCATCCTTTATTGTGCCATAGTTTAGTTGGACTGTTTGATTTTGCAGTTTGGAAATTAATCGATTTCCAAAGTCTAGAAGTGTTCATAATTGTTATCCCCGTAATTACAACCCAAGTAAGCAAAGATAGAGAAACTAAGACGCAAGGACAGGGTTACAGATGTAGACACGAACACAAACACGAACACGGACACAGGATATGGTGATTTCAAAAACATGGGCACACGGACATGGCAGGAGACACGGCAATAAAATATTTTTTCATATATTTTTATTTGCTATGTTGATTAATATTACATTCACAAACAATCAAAACTAACAAAAACTAATATTAATTCAACATAAAAAAAATCATTTTAAATTATTACTTATCATTTGTATCTTTTTTGTGGATAATCTATGAAGTATTTAAATCTAAGCAAAAATGAATAAACATTTAATATCCAACATCTATCAAAAGCACTAAAGAAAAGGGGAGGAAAAAGAAACTAGTTGGCATGTACCAAGCGTGTCCCCAAATTGTTCCCTGAAAAAAAAAAATAATTAAATAAAGGGACACGCCATGTGTGTTCTCACTGTGTTCACGTGTCCGACACGGCTATGGCACCTATTTTGAACTGTCGGTGCTTCATATTAGAGAAATGTTAAAAGGTTTCAACACTGCAATTTATGGTAGTTCGACTTAACTCAAGTGTACATCCACTCTCCCTTAGTATCCTTCTTTGGAATTCCTCCACTATCTTCAAGTAGCGCTACAACACTTTAGAAGGATAGCTAAACCTTGTTGCTTGGACCATGAAATACCTATTCTTTTCCTGTTGCTGTGGTTGCATCTATGTAGCTGCATCTTTGGATTCTAAATCATATAAGAATATTTTATGTTTTTGAATGCAGGTTTTCCTCAGCATGTTAGTGAAGGTTATATCTCTTGATTTGCCATTATGGCATCGCATTCTTGTGCTTGAACTTTTGCGGGTAAATCCAACAACCTGGGGTGCAGCAAGTCCTTTTTCTTGTCACACACACACAAACACAGAGACTTATCAATAATTTATCTTCTAGGTTGCAATTTGTAAGATCTGCATCTAATATTTAGGAGCTTGCAAGTTGACAGGGTTTTTGTGTGGAGGCACGAACTTTGCGAATTCTTTTCCAAACCTTCGACATGTAAGCTTCATAGCTCTTGCTTATGCTCTTGTTTTGTGCTAGTACTCAACAAGTTGATGATGTGTCAGTTCAAAATTCTTACAAAACATGGTTTGGTTTCCACGTGCCTAATGTTTTCTAATTGTAGAATTGACTAATCTACATATTAAGGTTTTATTTTCTCTGGATGAACGTTCAATATCCGGGCCATTACAAATAACTATGGAATGTCTCAAGACTTATTATCTATTCTAGGGATTGATCTTGTATTTTTATTTGACATTGCTGGTCATAATGGTGTGGAGTTTGTTTTATCCACTGTCCCCCTTAGGCAATCATTCTCCATTTTCCATTAAAGAGTTTATTCTGTAGGTGCGTTCATTTTGTGAGTTGTTGTTATTGATGTCTACTTCTTGTGTATTATCATATTGTTTTTATGCCATGCCAGATAAGTGTGGACATACTGGCAGACCAGGTTTTAGTTGATAAAAAGAGAGATTATTTTTCAAAAAGCGAAAAGGGTAAGAGGGTGGGGACCGAGTGATATGTTTCATATTCAGGAAATGAATCTGCTTCTTATGTAAGCCGTTGTAACTTGTGAACTGTAGTTTGGTGTGAGCTAAGTGTTAGCTTGTATATGTTTGAATTATCCATATCATACTAAGAAGAAACCACCTAGTTTTTACTTGATGCTATTTGGTATGACTGACTATCAACCTGAGCCTCCCTTGTCATTGCAGAATGTTAATTATAATTCTTTGCAATCATTTGACAGCAAAAAGTGGACAGGTCTCAAATTGATCTGGAAGACAAAGATATATTCTATTTACAGAGTTACGATCTGCTATTCTTTCCATGCTGGAGCTCTTTTGTTAATCTCACGTTATTGAATAAAAAATTAAAAAACTAGTGCAGGGTCAAGAGTCACCCCACTGACTAGAAGCTCTGGAGATTAAAAAAAAAAAAAGGTTAAAAATATCTCTGTGTATTGCTGATTGTGCTAGAGTATCTAGGCGGCTCACAAGGAGGATTAGAGATCAAGTATAATGGATTCAGCACTCACTGATTTGAAGCTGGAAATGGTAGTTTATGCTTTGTAGCAGCTTTTCTGAATGTTCTAGTATAGGAATGAAATATAATTGGTTGTAGTGGAGACTTTTCATTGAACTCTAGATATATTGATTTATTGGCTAATCACCTATCTCTGCCATTGTTCCTTATCATGTTCAACCTACGTATAGGTATCTAGAAACCCTTCATTGTCTGATGGAATCAAACTGCTTGAAGTTGTCTAAAAAATATATTAAAAATACTTACCAAAGAGAGAAAAGTAGTTGAGAATTTAAACCTTGTAATTATTGTCAATAAGATTATTACCTGACACTTATTTTCTTCCGGAACCCTATGCGAAGCTCAGGATTTCAAAATGTTGAAAGATTGTTGCAGCAAACTAAAGCTAGCCCAAACGTGCTTAAAATTCCAACAAAGGCCTTTCGGAAGCTGGAGATTCGCACCTTGTTAAATTATTGATATTTATGTTAGTAAAAATTATGCTTTCTCCCAATCGACAAGAATTAAATAACAATTTCAACTAAACAATTAAACAAGAATAACCAAACAATTGTAGAATTGGTTCAAATGCCTCAAAAGAACGAGGACTTCTTTGGAACAACTGAAAGTAACAAAGGCCCCGTTTGATAGAGCTGTGGGAAAGTGATTATAGATTATAGCTTACAGCTGTGAGCATAAGCTGGTAACCTATTTGGGCCCTGTTTGGTAGAACTGTGGGAAAATGCTTATAGCTTATACCTTAACAGCTTATAGCTTATAACTATGAACATAAGCTGATTTTTTATTTATAAATTAAGCTTCTCCTGCCCCACTCAAAGAATAAGTTGATTTCTGACTTACAAAAAGCTATAAGCTGTATTGTTAAGCTAAACCAAACACATCAAAATAGCTTAAATTAAGCTGAAAGCTGAAATAAGCTGAAATTAAGCTGTACCAAACAGGGCCTTGGTATAGTTTTGAGATTATAAATTTAAGTAGCAGAATAGTGTTTGGTAAATAAGCTGTAAAATAGCTTTTTTTGTATAATTGACTTTTTTGCCATTATATGATATAAAAATGATAATTTTGTCATTTTTTTTTCAATTTTAATTTTAAAAAATTATTTCATTAATAAAAGTTAATATAATTAGTATTAATTAGTATCAACTAATATAAAAATTGATACACTTGATAAAAATGTAATAGAAGTATTATTGTAATAATTTTTTTCCATTATAAATTAATTAGTATCAATTAATTGCTTAATCAGTATCAATTAATACTAAAATTATTAATTAGTATCAATTAATGGCTTAATTAGTCTGAATTAATACTAAAATTATTAATTAGTATCAATTAATATTAATAATTAATTTTTATTAGCATCAAATAATATTAATAATCAACAATTGTTATTAATTAGTATCAATTAATAATTAATTCATTACAAAAATATACAATATTAAATTTTTTTGACATTTCTGATTCTGTTTTTATTAAAAAAAAATTATTACAATTAAATATAACAATTGTTATTTTTTTAATTTATTATTCTTTTTCATTACAATTAAATTGTGTAATTTATTTAATGGATATAAATTGCACAATTTATTTCAATATTAATAAATTATTTTTATTATTATTTTGATTATTTTTTTTTTATTTTAATTTATTTTGTTCAATATTATCTTTATTATTTTGTTTTTAATTATTACTTTTGTTTAATTTATTAGTGTCAATTAACACTAAAATTATTAATTAGTATTAAAATTATACATTTTATTAATTCATTAATTATTATTTTTGTTTGATTTTTTTTTTATTTTTCTTAAATTTGTTTCTAGGGTTTCAACCTAGCCGCCGGTGCTAGGGTTTCAACCCAGCCAGCGAACAGCGATCGGTAGAGATGACCAGCCATCGACCAGCCGTCGATGTAGGTGCGGGAGGCAGCGGAGAGAGAGCGAACGGCAGAGATGATTTCCAGTTTCAGATCGCAATGGAAAGAGAGAGGAAGAGAGAGAGAGAGACCCTGGCCGCCGACGACATGCGCGATGAAGAGAGAGAGGGAGGGAGGGAGTGAGAGGTTTGGTTCGTGTGTGTGTGTGTGTGTGTGTGTGTGTGAGAGAGAGAGAGAGAGAGAGAGAGAGTTAAAAACAGTGTTGAGAGCTATAAATCGTCTTCGCTGGAAATCGCGTTCGCCGAAAATCGCCATGCCGGAAATCGCCTCTGTCTCTCCCTCTCGAATGAACAATGCTTGAGAACAAATGTTATATAAGTGGGTTTTTGATAATAGTTGAAATATAAGAGGGGCATTTAAGTCATTACATATTTGACTAAGCAGCTTCCCGCATAAGCTGTAAAATTAAGCACCTAGGGAGCAACTTCAACTTTCAAGCCGAATTTGGCTTAAATTAAGCCATAATCTATGCCCATAAGTTGTACCAAACACACCATTATAGCTTAATTTAAGCCAAAAGCTTATTTAAGTTGAAAAAAAGTTCTGCCAAACACCCACAAAGTAAACAAAGCAAACACAAAGTAATTTTAAAATGAAACTACTGAAGTTCACCCAGTTACAAAACGTAAATTACAGAAGAAACTACTTCTAAGTTACAATAAACTACTCCTAAGCCTAAAAGCTACGTGTTGTTAAGTTGTTGATGCCCCTTCAAATCTCTAGCTTTTATAGTTGTCCTTACTTCTCTAGCCCATGACCCCATGATCCTCCAAGTCTGCAACTGCTGATGTATAACTGCTGTAACTGCTTCTACATAACTGTTGTAATTGCTTCTGCATAACTGTTGTAACTGCCCCTCTCATTTCCAAAGACTTAAGCTCCATTAAATCTTCAATTTTGCTTGTCGAATGGCTCCCCCTACATGATGCCACGTATCCATCATCACTTTTAGCCCTCCTTCGACAGAGAGAAACACCCACTTCGTGCATGACTCCTCTTGCAAGTTGCCCATTAAACCCATGACCTTCTGCCAATATCTGCTCCACTATCTGGGCCACTCCACACATAGGATTCAACTTCCATTGGTGACACTTGTCCTTTGATTGATGCAAGATCCCCATTTTGACCCTGCCACATGCCATTACCTGACTAGTCCACCTGTCGACAGAATCCAACAAAAATGGGTGCAAACAATTTCATTTGCTGATATTTGATGACATGATTGATCTTCTATATCTAGCCAAAAGTATGCTTCTTTACATGAATACTTCACAAGTTGTGTGTTGTGTGCTTTATATCTCCCCAATGTGCTGTATGCTTATGCTTCTCTCTCTCTCTCTCTCTCTCTCTCTCTCTCTCTCTCTCTCTCTCTGCTACCATGCCATTGTATGATGTTGTAAGGGGATGCTACTTTTGACAAATATAATCATGTGTGCAGAGAAGTTGATTTGAAAATTTTTGTTTCGGACTGACGATGAAAAAGAACTATAATCTGTGAAGAAAATTATCTTTCAGAGAGTAGTATTGGTTATAATGACTTGACCAGTTTCTCTTAAAGTTTTTGTTAGAAAGAAGATAAAAAAAGGCTTCCCCTTTTCAATTTTTCTTTTGGAAAAATGAGGGGAAAGAAAATCTTCAGTTTGTTTCCTTTTACTTTCTTTGCCTATTGTTTTAAGCCATTGCTTCTTCCTTGTAGGAATCCCAAGAACACAAATGTCGTGGATGGTATGGTAAAAGCTCTTGCTCGGGTTGTTTCAAGTGTACAGGTTAAAGATATGCCTGTTAATCATCTATTGATCCTCCATTCATTTGTTTGTTACCCTAGTCATGTGGTTTGATCATCATGGTGATATTAACATGAACAACTTGACTTTCATAAAAAATGCTGAGTTGATTGTACATAAATGCTCTTAAGTGTTTGTGATGTATGGAAGCTTTGAATACTAAAATTATGGCAGCCTTATGAATGGTTTTGTGATGGGAAAATGTTATATAGAGTTTGCGGGCGTTGGGAGACTTGGGAGAAGGAGACTAAGTCATTGGTTGTGCCCCAACTTAATCATTTAGCGACAAATAGAAAATTTTCGAACGATATCTTTTCCACCATTCAATCACTTCATCCTATGGTCTCTCTCTCTCTCTCTCTCTCTCTCTCTCACACACACACACACACACACACACACACATAGATACAAACACAAAGACACATTCGTATAGATAGACAAGTATTTTTTGCAGCATATTACTTATATGTTGAATAAATATGATATTGGTGGTCTATCTCATGAAAATTGTATTAATCTTATCGATTTTTCTTTTTTGTGTATACTCCCTCATTTTTAATTTATTGCTTCCTGTGGAAATATAAAGGAAAAAAGTAAGTCTCTGATTATTGAAATGGTTAACATTTCAGGTTCAGGACACGAGTGAGGAGAGCCTGGCAGCTGTTGCTGGAATGTTTAGTAGTAAAGCTAAAGGTAATCATATATTTCAGTTCTCATTTTGTACACCAAAGTATACTCTCTTAAATTTTTTTACTGAGCTGCCTGATTTTTTTTTGGTATCTTATAAATGATGGAAACCAGAGGTGTGTTATCATGTAGGCAATGTGGTTCTGGCAATGACTCATTGTATGCCTTTGTGTGCCTTTTTCGCTCTTTTTTCTGCTGAATTACCTTATCGGTGTTTGTCGCATTGTGCTGAAACAACTTTTGTAACTTATTTGAAGTGTGGAATCCTTAAATGCAATCATTGCAAAAGAATGGTATAAGTTGGAAATCGAAACAGGAGTAAGACTTTACACATGCAGATGAGTGTTTTCTGTCTCAAAAGATAAATCTATTCGGTGTTGATGGATAAATCTATTTGACCTATGATACTAAAAGAAAATTGTCTTATACAAAGGGTGAAGAGAATGATGTTTGATATGCTAGAAGAATTATAAGTATAGAGGTGTTGAGGTAGGCAAGGGAGACAGGCAGGAGGAGGGGATAAGAATAGGTTTTGTGCTTACAAAAATGTATGTATTTTCCCTGGTTGTTAGGAGAACAATTTCACTCAAAACACTCACCCCTAAGCTAAAGAGGTGGATTGTGCTATTTTAGATTACCCAATATGTCTGAAAAAAGGGGTGATCCAGTGCATGAGGCTCCAATTAAAGCAGGGCTTGGGAGAGCTAGATGTCCCAATATTGTAAACCCCAAGGGGTTGGCTTGGTGGTCGGTCACTTAGCCTTTGGTGCTTCACGAAGCATCAAGTTTGAGGTTTGACTCCCATTGAATGCTATCAACCCCTTAGGGGCCACACCCGTGGGCATAGGTTGAGATTTGCCTAAGCCATGTGAATGGGCTGCTTTGTGTGGGTCTTGGGATTAGTTGGATTTACCTAGATACCCCCTTATCAGAAAAAGAAAGGAAAAAAATATCTAAATTGTACACTATCCCAAGGCCTTGGCGAAAACCTCAGTCTTTCAGAGATGCTTACCTATGTCTTTTCTTGCTATCTTGTGCAAATGGGGTTTTGAGATTATCATAAGGGCCTGCTTAGGCACTGGACAGTAGGATCCATTGACCGGAAGGCCTCCATGTATTCTAGGATTGTATAGATGAGAGTGTAGTTTCTGGATCAAGTTCAATTATGTATTTTTATGTAGCAAAATCTGGATGCTCTATTCAGATGATGATCGCATAATATTTCTCTAGCAATCATGATTTATTGGGCAAAGAAAAAGCATGTCAGTTTCTATGGTCTCCAAAGATATTAATGACTTTTTTTCCCTCCATGTTGATGTGGACTCAGATATATCTTTTCTAGTATTTGAGGATGTAGAAGAGTAAGTGAAAAATATGTCTAATTTCAGAAGTACATGAATGCAAATGTTTTCGTCTAGCATTGTTAAGATTCGTAGGTGCATCAGTAGTCTGTTGGCAACCTTTGGTGGTGACACAATATGACTATTTTCTACTTTTGGCAGGGATTGAATGGAGCTTAGAGAATGATGCTTCCAATGCTGCTGTTTTGGTTGCAAGTGAAGCCCACACAATAACATTGGCTATTGAGGGTTTGCTGGGAGTTGTCTTTACTGTGGCCACTTTGACAGATGAGGCAGTGGATGCGGGAGAGGTAATTCTGTGTATGTGTAGTTTTTGTATGTTCACACATGAGCAGACAAAGATGTGTATATATACACAAATGGAAATAATGCATACAGTATACACAGATTTGAGAATATAATTCTTCAAATATATATTTGTTCTTTTTATTTCTTCTGATCATAAAGTTGCGTGTATATGTTTAGCTTGATTCTTATTCTCAAAATGGTTGTTGGCATTATCAGCTTGAATCCCCTAGATGTGACTCTGACCCACTGGCAAAGTGTACTGGGAAAACTGCAGTTCTCTGCATGTCTATGGTTGATTCAATGTGGTTGACCATACTTGATGCATTGTCCCTGATTCTAACAAAGTACGGTGATTTTCATTCTGATGTTTATAATGGTTCTTAGGAAATTCCTATTTTGCTTTCTTACCTGCTAATTTTGAAGGTCACAAGGAGAGGCTATTGTATTGGAAATATTAAAGGGATATCAGGCATTTACTCAGGTAACCATAATTTTGAGTCATTGACTCAAATATATATGGCTACCAATTTAAGTATCTTTTGATAATTTTAATTTCCTTTTTGAATTCTTTCAAAACTAAAAGTCCACTTTAAAGCTATTTCTCTTTCTGTGCGTCTATGTTTATTGATACGCCTTATAGCTTTTTGTTCCTTTTGAATGAGCTGTATTGATATTTAACTTCAACACTGGATGACAGTTTGTGTCATTTGTGATTATTACACAGGCATGTGGGGTTCTTCGTGCTGTAGAACCTTTAAACTCATTTTTAGCTTCCCTGTGCAAATTTACAATCAATATTCCTTCTGAACCTGTAAAGTGGAGGTACGTATATTGAGAAGCTCATTACAGCTCCTCTTTTTTCGTTGGATGATTGCAATGTAGACAGATTTTGGCAAATACTATCATGACTACATTTTTTGTATGACATGCTTGTAATACAGGCTCTTGGATTTTGTTGTTTTTGTCATGAAAGAGTTGTGGCTTTCTTTCTTTTCAAGCTCCTATGGTGTGTTCCCTTTTTTGGATAGGGATGGTTTGAATTGGGACCCATTTAAAAATTTAGGGTTTAAATTAGTGAATTTAAAAATGTGGAACATAATTAGTTTCAACTTTTCACCCTATAGCTACTTGAGAAAAGATTGAGATATTGCCTTATATTTGTGGTTTCTGCAGTGGTTTACAATCTCCTAGTTCAAAACGTTCTGAACTGTTGGTTGATCAAAGGGATAGCATTGTCCTTACTCCCAAGAATGTGCAGGTATGTTTGGCTTTACATTATAATCTATATATATTATATGACTATTAGCATGCTTCTCTGATTCACCTATTTGTTTGATGTTACTTTACATGATTGGTTTAGTTAACAACATAAGGTCATCTTACTTTCCGAATTCTCATTTAACTGCTCTTGTGAAGTCAGGCCTTAAGGACTCTCTTCAATGTTGCTCATCGATTGCACAATGTTTTGGGCCCTTCTTGGGTTTTGGTAGGTCAGACTGTTTCATTTCCATATCAAATCAATGAAGCTTATTGTTTATAACTCAGCTTCCAAAAATATGTAGGTTTTGGAAACTCTAGCAGCTTTGGACCGAGCAATCCATTCTCCACATGCCACTACTCAGGTGTTTTGTAATATCATTCTTTCAATGTTTATTCAACAAATTAAAACTAGTTTCATAGTATGTCGTAGTTTAGAGTTTTTCATACTTCCTTTATACATAATTTGTTCATTGATTTCGTGTTTCCTGACGAAGATTTGACGGTAATGATTTTTTTCACTCTAATTTTTTATGATAAATTGTTAATTATATGTTCCTTAATATAAACTTTTAGACATATTACTGGTAATTTGAAGTAGATGACCTATGCATTTATCCACTTTGACTAGTCAATATTAGTGCATTAGTATGCCATTCAAGTAACTAAACTGAACCAAACTAAATTAAGCCTTGTGTCCCAATTAGGTGGGCTTGGCGGCATGAATCATTTTTCACTAGTCTGCTCTATCCAGGGTTTAGGGTTTAGGAAAAAAATGTTAATGGGTGTGTCTTTCACTTTTTTATTCCTTTTATTTTATTTTATTTTTGGTGTTTATTTATTTTATTTCTTATCATTCTCTTTTCTTTTTCTTTGTTTTGTTATGCCATTTGTAGCCTTGAATTCACAAACATAAAGTATGTTATTGGCCCTTCACCCTTTGGCTTACTGGTTAGGAAATCAATTGGAGAGAACATGTATAATATTATGAAGGAAAGAAGAGGGCCGTGTCACTATTTGCCATGCATGTGTCAAATTGAAGCACTCATCTCTATTTAGGTGTCAGAGATTGTCTAGTTTGTGGTAACACTTATCTGCTACATTTCCATAAGTCAAGAGTTCTTAATTTCACTGCAAGACATAATTTTGCAACTTTTATGGAGCCTGTGACTAAAATGAGAGAATGAACTGCAAACATACTTTTAGACATATTACTGGTAATTTGAAGTAGATGACCTATGCATTTATCCACTTTGACTAGTCAATATTAGTGCATTAGTATGCCATTCAAGTAACTAAACCGAACCAAACTAAATTAAGCCTTGTGTCCCAATTAGGTGGGCTTGGCGACATGAATCATTTTTCACTAGTCCGCTTTATCCAGGGTTTAGGGTTTAGGAAAAAAATGTTAATGGGTGTGTTTTTCACTTTTTTATTCCTTTTATTTTTTTTGTGTTTATTTATTTTATTTCTTATCATTCTCTTTTCTTTTTCTTTGTTTTGTTATGCCATTTGTAGCCTTGAATTCACGGACATAAAGTTTGTTATTGGGCCCTTCACCCTTTGGCTTACTGGTTAGGAAATCAATTGGAGAGAACATGTATAATATTATGAAGCACTATTTGCCATGCATGTGTCAAATTGAAGCACTTATCTCTATTTAGGTGTCAGAGATTGTCAAGTTTGTGGTAACACTTATCTGCTACATTTCCATAAGTCAAGAGTTCTTAATTTCACTCCAAGACATGATTTTGCAACTTTTATGGAGCCTGTGACTAAAATGAGAGAATGAACTGCAAACATGAATATCGAATATAAAAAATGACAACTTGAGTAATTTCCATTTCTTCTTATACTATATTTTTATTTTTTTATTATCTTGCTTTATTTTATACACAGTGTTTGATGAACATTTATGAAACTGTTGCATATGTACACCTGTAGGAGGTCTCGACTGGTGTCTCAAAGCTTACAAGAGAATCATCTGGTCAATACAGTGACTTCAGCATCCTCTCTTCCTTGAATTCTCAGGTGTGTTTTATTTTATTTTTCTAATCTTTTCCTTCTTCTGTTATTCAGAAACTACATGCCCTAACCCATGTTCTTCTTCTACTGTGAAGCTGTTTGAGAGCTCAGCATTGATGAACATATCTGCAGTTAAATCACTTCTTTCTGCACTATGTCAGTTGTCACATCAATGTGTGACAGAAACTGTAAGTGGTTTTGGACAAGTATCAAGTCAAAAAATTGGAAGCATCAGTTTTTCGGTGGAGAGAATGATATCCATCCTTGTCAATAATCTTCACAGTAAGGAATGAGTTTGCATGAATTTCTTATGGATAGCTTTGTTTTTATTTTGCTTTCCTCTTCTTTTCATTATGAGTCTTATCTGCAATTTTGCACTTGTATTTTCAAGAAATTATATTAAGTTATTTTAATGTAAAATATATAATTTATTTAGGTGGATTAGTTAAATTATTTTTTAAAATTCTCTAAAATTTGATTAAGATATGTATGCTAATACCCAAATGTTATATATTTCTTGATTGGATTAAATTTGTATTTCCAGTAGGTCATCCAACTCTCTACTCTGTGTTGTGTAGAATTGATGGGATTTGGGTTTGAACTCCAATCTTGGTATGCAGTAGATATGCGTTTAAGAATGCTTCCCATAGGCTTTATGAATTATACTTGGGGTTCTCAGAGATATCTTGTTTTATTGCACACCTTAAACTATTATTATTGTGTCATTCTTGTTTTTAGATTTTTAAGATAATATTTCTGTTGTTTGATATTGGTTGTTTGCTATATTTGGTGCATACCCTGGGCATAGTTCGATGCTGGTGCTACCTATTTTTGTCTAAATAAGAAGTTTTTTCTTATTTTGAGCAATGAAGTTGGTAATTTTATGTATAAAATTATTCACATTTTGCCATGAAATAGGAGAGTATTTTAATGTAATTTATATCCTGTCTTTCTCCCATTTCGGGGGAGAAAGAGGGAAGGGGATTTCCTTTGCCAAGGAGATAATCAATCGACTACCTGATTGGTTTTGAAGATGTTGACTATCTGATCAGATATATAAATTCAGGCATTTGAAAAAATTGTACTTGTCTGTGTTTTAATTGCACATGAGCATCATATTGGGAAGTAATTAAAAGGTTCTGCCCTTGTCAGCATCTAATAATCTTTGTGAGCATGCTGCCTTGCCATAAGGACCATTAATAAAGGCATCATTATCTCTTGAGAAACTGAAGAAGTAAATGTCTGGTGGGAATACTTTTGGCACTTGCCCGTGTGTCTGCTTGTAGGATTCTGTGCTAAAATGGGTTATTTAACTTTAGTGCTAAAAAATGGGTTATTTGCTAGATAATATTCTTGATGGATCTTATTATAGCAACGTATGATAACTCAGAAACTGCATTTGTAATTTTATGCATTTGAAATATGGAATTTTCATATTTTCTTGAGATACAATATAATCTTTTGCTTCATTGTACGTTCGTCTACTGTGTTATAGGGGTGGAGCCTTTATGGGATCAAGTTGTTGGACATTTTCTTGAGGTGGTTTCAAATATTATTCCCATAAATTATCACATATAATGCTTACACCTTTTTCTTGCTTTTTAACATCATTAAGCTATTTTACAGCTTGCTGATAATGCTAATCAGAACTTAAGAAATATGGCACTTGATGCATTGGACCAATCAATTTGTGCTGTTTTGGGTTCAGATCAGTTTCAGGAAAATGCGGCATCCAGACTACATGGCACATCTCGTGAGGTGAGAATTGTCATCTTTTTTTTTTGCTTTTTTGATTGACAGCCCCATAGTGCTTTTTTAAATGCATGGACTGTGAGAATATATTGTGAAATATAAATATATTGTGAGTCTTACAAATTAAACTTAGAGTCCTATTAGAGGCATGATTGTATTAGAGTCATGATAGTATTGTATTTGTATTTCCTTTTTGGTTTAGGAGTTAGGGCTATATATATTCTAAGGTCTGATTGTAATTGATACACATTGAATATATGAGATACAGAAAGCAATTTAGAAATCTTACATGGTATCAGAATCTTGTTCGAAACCCTAAGTCCACGCCTATTGTTCGAAGTTGTCGCCGGTTGTTCGAAGTCGTCTCTGTTCTTTGGTCTTCTTCATAGTCACGACTTAGGGTTCGTGGGTCTCTCTGGTTCGTGGGTCGCGTCTTCAGTCATCATCAGCAACTCGAGATCAGCTTCAACCCGTGCTTCGTCGCGGCTCAGTTCTGGTCCTTCTGGTTCGCGAACGTCATCACCGTGCTTCTGATTCAGGTCGCAATCGTCTTCCACCGTCGTCTTCAACCATCGCGACTCCGTCCTGTCTGTTGAATCTTCTCTGGTTCGTGATCTGTCATTGGAGTCGTGAAGTTGAGTTGCTGCCATTGCTAGACTCGCGAGGTTGGGTCATAGCGACATCAAGCTGCCTTCTCTCTCTGTTTCGACTGGTCCAGTTCTCTCTTTCACTGTTATTTGATCATCTGGTGGTATAAATATATACCTCTCATATAAACTCTGTTTTATTAAAATAAAATAAAAAATGCACTCTTCTTTGGCCACTCAGTTATCTGTTATTGCATTTTAACCCTACAAAATTTTGGGTACACTTGAACCCCTTAGTTTTCTAGTTATTATGATGTCTCTGGCTTCGGACGAATGTGCCTACTGCCATCAAAGAGGTCATTGGAAGTATCATTGTCCCAAGAAGGGATGTTTGCCTGCTTTGTCTGTGTTTGCCTCGTCTTCTTAGCAATTGCCGATTAAGTTCTGCACTCCTCCTCTAAGTACCGTTCGGCCTCCCACCGATTCTACTGTATCTACGCCGGCTCCTGATCCTGACTTAGCTTCCTTGACTGCTCAGATTAGTCAGTTTCAACATACATTGTATACCTCCCAGCCATCTATTTCTGCCTCCATTGTTTCCCCTCTTCATTCAGGTTTGCTTGGTCTTCTTCAGGTATTTCTTCGTCTGTCTAGCTTTTTGACTCTGGTGCTTCTCATCATATGACTCCCCATCTCTCCTTATTACAAAATTACACTCCTCCTCCTTTTCCGATTACTGTCAATGCTGCTAATGGATCTAGTATGTCTGTTATACCTGTTGGGTCTGTCCTACCGTCTGCTATGTCTACTGTCTCTATTTCATCTGTTCTTTATGTTCCTCAATTATCTGTCAGTTTATTATCTATCAGTCAACTTGACGCCTCTGGTTTTGATGTTATCTTTTCCTTTTCTATCTGTTCTGTGCAGGATCGGATCTCTAAATAGCAGATTGGGACTGGTCGTAGAGTTGAGGACCTCTATGTGGTAGAGAGCTTGCATCCACCTTTGACAACCTCTTCGATTGCCTTTTCCTCTTTTCAGTTAGATTCTCTGTCCAGTCCTTTGTACTTGTGGCATTCTAGATTAAGGCATTTGTCTGCTGACCGCTTACAGTCTTTGGCTCAATCAGGTATCTTGGGAAAAGTTTCTCCTAGTGAACTTACTGAATGTCAGGGGTGCAAACTCGGCAAGATGACAGCCTTACCTTTTCGTAAAAACACTTCTATATCTAATATACCATTTTCTTTAGTTCATACTGATGTTTGGGGCCATTCTCCTGTTCTCACCAAAAGGGGCTCTGCATACTATGTGTCATTTGTTGATGACTGCACCCGTTACACTTGGGTTTATCTTATGACTCATAAGTCCGATTTCTATCAGATATATCGTACCTTTCAGTCGATGATTACTACACAGTTTGGGTCTACTATTAAAGTGTTACGGTCCGACTTGGGTGGGGAATATTTTAAAACTGAGTTTTGTGAGTATTTGGCCAATTTGGATACCATTCACCAAACTTCCTGTACAGATACACCTGCCCAAAATGGTCGTGCTGAGCGTAAACACCGTCATCTCCTTGAGACAGCTAGGTCTCTTCTTCTCTCTGCTTCAGTTCCGGCTCCATTCTAGGAGGAGGCAGTTCTTACTGCTGCTTTTTTTCTCGATCGAATGCCTACTCCCATTCTTTCTGGTCAGTCTCCTTATGAGGCTTTGTTCTCCTAACTTCCTAACTACTCCCTCCTTCGTGTGTTTGGGTCTGCCTGTTTTACTATTAAAGTGTTACGGTCTGACTTGGGTGGGGAATATTTTAAAACTGAGTTTTGTGAGTATTTGGCCAATTTGGATACCATTCACCAAACTTCCTGTACAGATACACCTACCCAAAATGGTCGTGCTGAGCGTAAACACCGTCATCTCCTTGAGACAGCTAGGTCTCTTCTTCTCTCTGCCTCAGTTCCGGCTCCATTCTGGGGGGAGGCAGTTCTTACTGCTGCTTTTCTTTTCAATCGCATGCTTACTCCCATTCTTTCTGGTCAGTCTCCTTATGAGGCTTTATTCTCCTAACTTCCTAACTACTCCCTCCTTCGTGTGTTTAGGTCTGCCTGTTTTGTCCTTCTTCCCCGCAAAAATAGGACCAAACTTAGTGCCCGGTCTGTCCTCTGTGCCTTTTTGGGTTATAGTCCTACTCAGAAAGGCTATCGGTGTTACGACCCTGTTTCCCGTCGTCTTTATGTCTCCCGTCATGTTTCTTTTCTCGAACGTCTGCCTTACTTTCAGCTTCCTCCTGTCACTACTCCAGTTTCCAAAGAGGATTTGGTTCACATTAACCCATTTCCTTCTGAGGTACCGTCTGATGAGTACATCTCTACAGTTCCTTATGAGCTTGTTTCATCTTCTCCTCCTGCTTCACCTCTGGCTACTTCTCCTCCTTCAGTTTGTTCTCCTCCTCCGTTGTTAGTTTATTCTCGTCGCAAAGCTCCTCCTTCACCAGTTGTCTCTACCCTTACTGCTGATCCTCCTACTGCTGCCGACTCTAATCCTGCTGCACACCAATATCCTACTCGAGCGCGTCATTCTCCAAACAGGTTAGGTTGGTCTAATACATGTTTTTCTGCTTCCTATTGTACTTTTTTGTCTGCTATTCACTCTTTTTCAAAACTTCAGTCTTACAAAGAGGCATGTCAGGACCCTCATTGGGTTCATGCTATGGAAGATGAGTTGTCTGCTCTACAGAAAACTAGTACTTGGGAGCTGGTTCCTTTGCCTGCTGGTAAGAACTTGGTTGGTTGCAAATGGATCTACAAAGTCAAGACTCATTCTGATGGGTCTCTTGAGCGCTACAAAGCTCGTTTGGTTGCCGAAGGTTTCTCTCAAGAGTATGGTATTGATTATGAGGAAATATTTGCTCCTGTTGCCAAGATAACTATTGTCCGTACTTTGATCTCTGTCGCTGCTATTCGTTCTTGGCCTCTTTATCAGATGGATGTTAAAAATACTTTTCTTAATGACCATCTCACTGAGGAGGTTTACATGCGTCCTCTTCCTGGTCTTCCCCATTCCTCTAGCCAAGTTTGTCGTCTTCAGCGTGCTCTATATGGTCTGAAGCAGTCTCCTCGTGCTTGGTATGATCGTTTTCAAACTACTGTTACCGAGCTTGGGTTTCATTGTTCTGTTTTCGACTCTGCTTTATTTCTGAGATATACATCGGCTGGTTTTATTGCTCTCTTACTCTATGTGGATGATATGATCATCACTGGCTCTGACTCTTCTACTATCTCTGAGGTCAAACAGCATCTCTTCCGCACCTTCGAAATAAAAGATCTGAGTCCATTACGGTATTTTCTTGGTATTGAGGTTGCTTCTTCTCCAAAGGGTTATTTTCTGTCTCAGGCTAAGTATGCTAATGAAGTCATTCACCGTGTTGGTCTTACCGATACTAAGATTTCTGATACACCTATTGAGCTTAATGTAAAGCTTAATTCTACTGATGGTGTACCTCGATATGATCCTACTTTATATCGCAAGCTTGTAGGTTGTTTAATTTATCTAACGGTCACTCGCTCTGATCTTGCTTATGTTGTTCATGTGGTTAGTCAGTTCGTTTCTGCTCCTCGCTCCACCCATTGGGCTGCTTTGGTTCGCATTCTTCGCTATCTCAGGGGTACCATATTTCAAGGCTTATTATTGTCCTCTACTTCCTCTTTGGACCTGGTGGCCTATGCTGACTCTGATTGGGCTGTTGATGTTACTGATCGCAAGTCTACGTCTGGTTTCTGTATGTTTCTTGGTGATTCCTTGATCTCTTGGAAAAGTAAGAAACAATCAGTCGTTGCCTGCTCTACTGCCGAAGCTGAGTATCGTGCTATGACTCATGCCACTGCTGAGATTGTTTCGCTTCGTTGTCTTTTGTCTGATTTGGGTGTCTCTCAATCTTCTCTGACCTCTCTCTATGGTGACAACCGCAGTGCTGTTCAGATTGCCCACAATACTGTCTTCCATGAGCGGACAAAACACATTGAGATTGATTGTCACTTTGTTCGCCAACATCTGCAATCTGCCTCTATCTCGCTTCCTTTCATCCCTTCAGCTTTGCAACTTGCGGACTTCTTCACCAAGACTCACACTACTGCTCGGTTTCAGTTTCTTCTTAGCAAACTCTCTGTATTTTCTGCTAAAACACCTTGAGTTTGAACGGGGGTGTGAGAATATATTGTGAAATATAAATATATTGTGAGTCTTACAAATTAAACTTAGAGTCCTATTAGAGGCATGATTGTATTAGAGTCATGATAGTATTGTATTTGTATTTCTTTTTTGATTTAGGAGTTAGGGCTATATATATTCTAAGGTCTGATTGTAATTGATACACATTGAATATATGAGATACAGAAAGCTATTCAAAAATCTTACATGGACACCTCTCTCTGTCTCTCTCTCTCTAGATGGAAGCCTTGCATGCAGAGTTGAGATCACTTGAGTGTGCTGTCGTATCTCCATTAAGAGTTCTCTATGTTTCAAATCAAAGCATCGATGTTCGTGCTGGATCTCTAAAGATTCTTCTGCATGTTTTGGAGGTAAATTGTTACATGTTGGGAATAATTTTATACTAATGATCTTTATCTCTTGATTTTTTAACTTTCCTCTTTTTTGTTCTAAACTATTTCAGAGGCATGGAGAGAATTTGCATTACAGCTGGCCAAATATTCTTGACATGTTGAGGTTCACCTTCTACTGACCATATTTGCTTTCAGTTACCTTCTGTGTTTTTTGTTCTGGTTTAGACTGAGCCATTCCATTTGACTTTATTTGTAAGGTCTGTAGCTGATGCATCAGAGAAGGATCTTGTCACACTGGGATTCCAGGTTATAAAAGCAAATACATTACTTAGTCTTTTTTTTCCATCAGTAATACAATATTGCTGCTGATCTTACATGTATGGTATACCAATTTTCATGCTATTTTAACAAAAATACCTAATTTGTCATGAAAATGCCTATACCGTTGGTTTAATTTTATAATGGGATAAGTTGTGCTGTCATGCACTTATTTGCAGTACTTAGCATGAGAACACAAGAATTGTTGATGCTTAAAAAAAATAAACACGAGCTGTTGCTAATTGATTAGTGTCAAGTATAGATGAAGATGAAGAAAAAGAAGAATGAGAGAGGAGAGAAACAGCTGCTGTGTATTCACTATCATAAAATATTAGGGCTCTTACACATGTATTTATAATATAAGACTAAACTAAACTAAATGACATATCTACCCATACTAACACTTGACACTCCCCCTCAAGTTGGTGCAAATATGTTTCTCATGCCCAACTTGCAATGAAATGGATGAAAGACCTTACTACTAAGACCTTTGGTAAACACATCAGCCAATTGATCGTCCGACTTTACAAAAGGCATACATATCAAAACTTTATTCAATTTCTCCTTAATAAAGTGTCGGTCAATCTCAATATGCTTGGTCCTATCATGTTGAACATGATTGTGAGCAATACTGATGGCAGCTTTGTTATCACAGTACAGAGTCATCAGATCACCGCAAACAATTCCTATATCACTCAACAAGGACTGATGCCACATGAGTTCACAAGTACCATGCGCCATAGCTCGGTATTCTGCCTCTGCACTAGACCAGGACACCACTGTCTGATTCTTACTACGCCAAGTGACTAAATTTCCCCCTACAAAAGCGCAATAACTAGACGTAGACCTTCAGTCATCTATAGAACCTGCCCAATCTGCATTTGTAAATGCCTCCAATCTCAAGTGACCATGATTAGAAAACAAAATCCCTTTGCTTGGGGTTGATTTAAGATATCTCAAAATGCGATACACAGCCTCCAAATGTGGTGCACGAGGATCATGCATAAACTGACTTACTATCCCAACTACATAGCCAATATCCGGTCAAGTATGAGATAGGTATATAAGCCATCCCACGAGTCTTTGGTAGCTATCTTTCTCCATTGAGTTATCGATACCACTGCAAAAATTATGATTAACCTCAATAGGTGAATCGGCCGGTTTATAGCCTAACATGCATGTTTCTTCAAGAAGATCTAGAATGTATTTCCTTTGAGAAATAAAGATGTCTTTGTCAGACCTGGCAACTTCAATCCCAAGAAAGTACCTCAACGGGCCAAGATCTTTAATCTCAAACTCCTTAGCCAACTGCATCTTCAGATGTGTCACATCCTTATCATTCCCTGTCACAACTATGTCATCCACATATACAATAAGCACGAGTTTGACAAACATGGTATGATCTGCATTGCTTTGCTTATACCCAAACCTCAACATTGCTTTCAGAAATCTGTCAAACCAAGCCCGAAGAGACTGTTTCAAACCATATAAAGCTTTCTTCAACCTGTAGATTTTTCCAACTGTTGCTTGAGAGGAGAATCCTGGTGGCACATCCATATAAACCTCCTCCTCTAAATCTTCATGAAGAAATGCATTCTTCACATCTAGTTGTTGTAAAGGCCACCCCAGGTTAGCTACACATGAGAGAAGGGCTCGAATGGAATTCACCTTTTCAACAGGAGCAAAGGTTTCTTGATAATCAATTCCATATTTCTGGGTAAATCCCCTGGCCACTAGTCTTGCTTTGTACCATTCAATTGTCCCATCGGCCTTCTGCTTAATGGTAAACACCCACTTACACGCCACTGGTTTTTTTCCACTTGGAAGAGAAACTAACTCTCAGGTATTATTCTTGCTCAAGGCTTGCATCTCTTCTACCATAGTTCCTTTCCACTTAGGATCATTAACCGCTTCTTTCCAACCTTGTTGGATACACGCAGAAGACAGAGACGAAACAAAAGCACAATATACAGGAGACAATGAATCATAGGTCACAAATTTAGAAATAAGGTGTTGAGTACAAGCCCTAACCCCCTTTTTAAGAGCAATAGAAAGACTCAAGTCATCAACAAGAAGACTGTCAACTACTGGTGAAGAAATAGAATGCGGTGCATTACCTATAGAATCAGTGGAAGCAGGATTTGGAACTAGCACGAAGAGCGATGACTGACTTGGTGGCACACGGGATGGCTGTCTTTCTAACGCCGTGAATAAGTCTTAAGATCAACCCTGTCCAAACGGCCTCCAATGTCAGGCTCACCATCAAAACCATTCTCAAGCCCCCCTCCCCCCTCCCAACCACAAATAACAGCCCGCTGACGAGGAATAAAAAAGGATAACTCATGCTAATATGATGTCTCATCCGTAATCTAATCCATCTCACTCTTCCCCTGAGGAGATGGTGGAGAAGAAGTAAAAAAAGATTCAGATTCACGGAAGATGACATCCATATTGACATACAATTTATGAGTGTGAGGATCATAGCATTTGTAACCCTTTTGAGTAGTAGAATAGCCAAGAAATGCACAACACACAGCTTTAGGATCAAGTTTCCCATGAGTACGAGGTTGCAAATGAACAAAACAAATATACCCAAAAACCCGAGAAGGAAGAAAAACATAGGATAAGTCACAGGAAGAAGTGCAAAAGGAATTTGGAATTGGAGGACACTTGAAGGCATACGGTTGATAAGGTAAGTAGCAGTGAGAACAGCATCACCCCAAAAAGACTTAGGGACATTCATGGTAAACAAGAGCGAGCGAGCGAGCGAGCAACTTCAAGGAGATGGCCATTCTTGCGTTCGGCAACGCCATTCTGCTGAGGGGTGCCAACACAACTAGTTTGGTAAAGAACGCCATGCGCCTCAAGATATGTCCAAAAATCACCATCAACATACTCAGTCCCATTATCACTGCGAAGAATTTTAATAGTAGCATGAAAGAGATTGGTCACCATTTTATGAAAAAGGCGAAAACAAGAAAAAAAAAAACTTCACTTTTAGTTCGAAGTAGGTAAACCCAAGTTACACGGGAATAACAATCAATAAAAGTGACAAACCAACGATTCCCAGAAGTAAACTCCATAGGGAAAGGTCCCCACACATCAGTATAAACAAGTATAAAAGGAAAAATACTTCTTTTATTAACTGAAGGATAACAAGTACGTTTATACTTAGCAAGTTTACAAGCATCACAAACAAAATCATTCTTAGAACAATCTCGAACTAAAGAAGGAAAAAGCCTTTCTAAAATACTAAAGGACGGATGACCCAAACGACAATGCCACTGATGAAGAAGGTGAAGAGAAGTGCCAGTAGTGCATTGAAGAGCTTGAGTGGTGGACAACGGTAATGTAGGAGGAACAACATCCAAAAAGTACGGTTCGCCATGTGCTCTACCACTGTTAATTGTTTTCTCTGTAGCTAGTTCTTGAAAAACACAATGAATAGGAAAAAATGTCGCAGAGCAGTTTAGAGAAGTGGCAAGGCTACTAACAGAAAGTAAATTGATAGAAAAATTAGCAACATGAAGTACAAAAGAAAAAGAAAGTAAAGATGAGCAATGAATCGAACGCTTGCCAGAGACAGAAGATAAGGTGCCATCAGCCATTCTAACCTTATCCCTCCCAGAACAAGGAGAATAAATAGAAAAAAGACTAGAAGCACCTGTCACGTGATCAGTAGCACCAGAATCAATAATCTAAGAAGGCAACAAGGATGTACTAAGAGCACTAGCAGGAATACTTGTGTGTGTAAAATTGGATAAAGCAAAAGTCAAAGGAATTGTGGTAGATGGAGAATCAAGCCAAGCCATGAAACACCTGAGAGTGTGTAACTCATCCTGAGAAGGAGTACTGGGCTCACAAGGAGTACTAGGAGCAATCTCAGACACATGGGCTTGTGGATGAGTCATATTGCCACGGCCACAGCCCTAAGTATGGCGACTATTCAATTTCCAACAATGCTCACGATCATGTTGGTCTTTCCCACAATAATCACACTTCAAACGATCTCGATCAACCATGGTACCCTTACTGCCAAACTGAACTGGACTAGGTTTAGGATCACGAGTGGGAGAAGCAACAACCAAAGCAGACCGATCCTGAATAAGGGAATGGACCATAGCACTCCACCAACTTTCCTCCTGCTGAACAAGAGCATAGGCCTCGCTTAAGGTGGGAAAAGGAGAGCGACCCAACACTTGAACACGAATATGATCATACTCCAAAGTAAGGCCAGCAAGGAAGTCATACACACGCTCCTTCTCGACAGTTTGCTGCCATCCAGTTATACAGGACTGATTTGAAGAGAAGGACTATCGTTAAGAATCACACAATGCTGCCCACTGTCCATAGTGACCACAGGATCCTTATTCTCACCCTTAGCCATTGAAAAATAAAAGAACCACACAACAGAGACAAACCAACAATCACAGAAGCAGCAAACAAACAGAAACAAGTCCAAAAACCAAACTCAGGACCAGTACATTACCTATAGAGCCAAAAAACAGAGCAAAACCCAAGCAAACACTATCTGGAAGGCACCAGTATGAGCCGAATCAGTCATACAAGGTGAGAAGTCTCACAAAAACTGCAAAACAAGGACAGCTAGGGCTAGGAATGCTCTAGTCGGCTCCCAAGGAATAGCGAGGAAGAGGAAAAATCAACCGAAAGGCTTACAATCACTAGTTTCCAGAAAAATCACCTAATTTTCTAAAAAATAAGGAAAATTTTTGAAAAACACTCAAATAATGAGAAAAAAATTAGAATAAAATTATAGGGCTTATTTTCGGCCTTAGCCGGTCATGGTAGAATTTTTATTTTTTTTATTTTCATAGAATCTGGGAGGGAAAAAACAAAGGAATAGGAACAAGAACAAAGAAATCTTTAAGGAGGAAGATATTGCTCTGATACCATGTCAAGTGTGGATGAAGATGAAGAACAAGAAGAATGAGAGACGAGAGAAACAGCTACTGTGTATTCATTATCATAAAATATTAGGGCTCTTACACATGTATTTATAATATAAGGCTGAACTAAGCTAAATGACATATCTACCCATACTAACACTTAACAATTAGCATCAACATGGGCAAAACCTAAACATCATGTTCCATTTTTTGGAGCTTTGTAATTTAATTCTACCAATTGTTGTGTGAAACATAACTAAGATTACATCTTGACCGCATCTTCGTCGTTGATAGCTCTGTTTATGTGTATGTATCTATCTGATTAAAAGATGCCAGCGATTTCTTTTTTTCTAATTCTATGTCAACAATTTGATAATGACAAAGATGAAACTAGACATGTCCTGTATGCATTATTGTATTCATCTACTTCTGTTCTTGGTTTCTTTCTTCTTCTTGTTATTCTCTGTTCTTTTTTCCCCCTTTAGCCTTATATTCTTTACATGTACTAGAAATTCTCTGTTGGATGCTTGGATTGTGGCATTAATTCTTCCTTTCGATTTCTTTCCTTTTCTTTCTCTCTTTCTTTTTTTCGTTTAAGTCGAAACATATCATTAAATGGGCTGAAACAAATAGTTATCCTGTTGATTAAAGAGTGTCTTTTTTCCTCTTAGTCCATCCAGTCCATGGAAACCTATTTGAAAATTTTTAAGTATGAGAGCAAACCTAGGAGTGATTTTAAACAAATATAGTGTCAATCTATAAGAATAAAGGAGATTTCCAAAATTGCAACAACTATTGAGGAATCAAGCTAATGTGTCATATAATAGAAGTGTGGGAGAGGGTGATGGAACGCCGATTGCGAGATATAACAGCGGTGTCAGATAATCAATTTGGATTTATACCTAGCAGGTCAACAATGGAAGCGATCTATCATTTGATGAGAGTAATAGAAAAGTATAGAAAAAAAAAAAAAATAGACATTCATATAGTGTTTATCAACCTTGAGAAAGCATATGATAGAGTGTCCTGGAATATAATATGGTGGGTGTTAGAGAAAAAATGGGTGACAAAAGGTTATATTGATGTGATTAGGGACATATATGAAAGCGTGGTGACCACTATCAGATCACTTCTGAAGAGAAATGAATTTCCTATCATTGTAGGGTTACACCAAGGATTTACCTTAAGTCCTTATCTTTTTGCTTTAGTTATAGATGAGTTAACGAGAAATATTCAGGATGACGTGCCATGATGTATGCTTTTTGCAGACGATATCGTGCTAGTGGATGAAACTAGAGAAGGAGTTAACACAAAGTTGGAGATCTTGAGAAAAGCTCTTGAATCTAAAGGATTCCGGATAAGCAGAACTAAGACAGTACATGAAGTGTAAATTTAATAACAGTAACAATGAAAGCAGAGAAGAAATGAAGATTGAGAACCAAGAACTGCCTAAGAGTAAACATTTTCATTATTTAGGGTCGATTATCACAACAGTGGGAGAGATTGATGCGGATGTGGCCCATAGGTTAAGGCGGGATGGTGTAAGTGGAGAAGTGTGTCTAGGGTACTGTGCAATAAACGAATATCCACTAGACTAAAAGGTAAGTTCTATAGAACTGCTATTAGACCAGCAATGTTGTATGGGATAGAGTGTTGGGCAACCAAGAAACAACATGTAGATAAGATAAGTGTGGCTGAGATGAGGATGCTAAGGTGGATGTATGGCAAGACTAGACAAGACAGAATTAAAAATGAGTGTATTCAAGAATGGATAGGAGTAGCACCGATGGAAGATAAGTTGAGAGAGAATCGACTGAGATGGTTTGGCCATATTCAATGGAGACCAACAGAGGCAGTAGTGAAGAGATGCGATACTGTAACGGTAGATAAAAATGTTAGGAGACGGGATAGGCCTAGATTAACGTTGGCTAGCGTTGTAAATAGAAATATGAATCTACTTAATTTGACTAATGAAATGGCCTTTGATAGGGTCGCGTGGAAAAGGAGGATTCATGTAGCCGACTCCATTTAATGAGATTTAAGGCTTGGTTTGGTTTGGTTTGGTTTTCGTTTTGGAGACATTAGAACAAGCTGGCTAAACAAGGGTCATTCTCCCTCCTAAAGAAATTGGGTCCTTCTTCAACCAAGCTACTCTCTCATCAACAATGGGGTCCAAAAATCTACTTCAAAAAAAATTTCCCCAAGTAGGAAATGTAGGTTTAGAGAAGAGAGAGAGATAGGGAATAGGTTAGACCTCATCTCCTTTTATATTGATAATAATGAGTAATTATAGGAGTGCCATAAGGCATAAATTGGGTCTGCCCATCACATCAATCAAGGGATAAATAAAATAAAATAAGAGTAAAATATAACAAATATTCTTTTCTATTCTAACACTTCCTATACCCTTGGTGAGAACATTTGCTAGTTGGTCCCTAGTCTTCACAAATGGAATACATCTGGTGCCACTAGTAAGTTTTTCCTTGATGAAATGCCTATCAATCTCCACATGCTTAGTCCTGTTATGTTGAACTGGATTATGAGCTATGTTGATTGCGGTTTTGTTGTCACAGTACAATCTCATGAAATCGGTCTGATGGATCCCCAAGTCTCCCAATAATAGTCTAATCCATAGCAACTCACATACACCTTAAGCCATTGCCCTGAATTCTGCCTTGGCACTAGATCTAGCAACCACATTCTGTTTCTTACTTCGCCACGTAACTAGGTTGCCTTTAACAAATGTGCAATATTCAGAAGTTGATCGTCTGTCAGTTACTGATCCAGCCCAATCCGCATCAGTGAATTCCTTAACACTGAGATGTCCATGTTTTGAGAAATAGAGACCCTTTTCAGGAGAAGCCTTCAGGTATCTCAGGATTCTCATAACTATCTCTAAGTGGGAATTTCTCGGAGCATGCATAAACTGGCTAACCATGCTCACTGCAATGGCAATGTCTGGACGTAAATGAGATAAGTATATAAGCTTACCTACTAGCCTCTGATATCTCCCCCTATCCACTGGATCTCTCCTTTGATCCTCACTTAGTTTCCAGCCTGGTTCTAGAGGTGTATCACATGGTCTACCTCCAAGCATTCCAGTTTCCTTTAGCAAGTCAAGTACATACTTCCTCTGACATATGAAGATGCCATCCTTAGACCGAACTACCTCAATGCCCAAAACATACTTCAAATTGCTCAAGTCTTTGATTTCAAACTCCTTGGCTAAGTATTCCTTCAACCGAGGAATCTCCTCAACATTATCTCCTGTCAGAACAATATCAACATAGACAATTAGAGCTGTGGTCTTAGCAAGCGAGGAGTGTTTCACAAATAAGGTGTGATCATCTTGACTTTGCTTGAATCCATATCTCAACATAGCTTGAGCAAACCTTTCAAACCAAGCCCTAGGGGATTGCTTTAGCCTATAAAGTGACTTTTGGAGCCTCTACACCTTACCTGTGAACCTAGTATCCTCAAAACCAGGGGGAATATCCATATAGACCTCTTCTTCTAGGTCTCTATGAAGGAAGGCATTCTTCACATCAAACTGATGAAGTGACCAATCCATATTTGTGGCAAGAGAGAGTAGTATTCTCACAGAGTTCATCTTAGCAATTGGTGCAAATGTCTCCTGGTAATATACCCCATAAGTCTGAGTAAAACCCTCAACAACCAGTCTTGCTTTGTACCGTTCTATGGAACCATCTGCTTTGTGTTTTACAATGTACACCCACTTACACCCAATTGGATTTTTGCCTCTAGGTAACTTCACTAACTCCCAAGTGTCATTCTTGCTGAAAGCTCTCATCTCCTCCATCATGGCATGTTTCCATTCAGGAATAATAAGAGCCTCCTGAAAATTGTTAGGCAGACTCACAGAAGAAATCTTAGACAAAAAGGTTTTATATGAGGGAGAAAGATTAGAATAAGAGACATAATTTGTAATAAGATGCTGAGTACATGACCTAACCCCCTTTCTATTAGCAATGGAAACATCAAGATCTGAAAAGTAAGGAATGGGAACACTAGGATTAAAATTAACTGGACTCTCAGAAGAGAGGGGTGACTCTGGACACTCATCCGAGGAAGCAGTTGGCAGTAGAGGAAGGAAAGTAGTCTCTTGCATCCAGGTGACTTTCTGTCTGTCCTTGTCTTTAACATACACTTTGGCCGTTTCAATAACTGCTGGCTCATCATCCTCTATCTGTTCAACTACTGGCGGAAGTGGAATAGGAATCTCTTCACACCAAGGTTCCCCTTGAAGGGAGGATTGGGACGCTGGAGAGGGTAGAAAGTAAGATTGAGACTCGAAAAAGGTTACGTCCATGGAGACAAACCATTTGCGAGTGGAAGGATGATAACACTTATAACTCTTTTGTATGGCAGAGTAACCCAGGAAAACACACTTAAGAGACCTAGGATCCAATTTATCACGAGTGGGTGAATGATTATGGACAAAACAAACACAACCAAAGGTCTTAAGAGAAAGAGAGAACCCAGAAGAGGTGGACCCAAACAGAACTTGAAGAGGTGTTTGCTTTTGAAGAACTTGGATAAGAAGACGATTAATCAAATAAGTAGCAATGAGAACCGCTTTCCCTTAATAGGATCTAGGAATACGCATTTCAAATGATAGACAACGGGCCACATCAAGGAAATGACAATTTTTTCTTTTGGCAACACTATTTTGTTAAGGGGTATTAATGCAGAAAGTTTGATGAATAATGCCATGAGTGACGAAATAACTGGCAAGACCAGAGTCAAGATATTCCCCTCATTATCAGAATGCAAAATTTTGACAACCACCCCAAACTGAGTGCAAATCATTTTATGAAATGTTTGAAACACAGAATACACCTCATTTTTATCTTTCATTAGATAGACCCAAGTGGCCCTAAAACAGTTATCTATAAAGTAACAAACCATTTTTGATCTTTTAAAGACACAAAACGTAAGGGACCTTAAACATCAAAATGAATCAAAGTAAATGGAACTGAACTTTTATTAATAGAAGAGGCAAAAGAAGCTCGGTATTGTTTCCCAAATTGACATGACTCATATTGAAAATCAGACACTATTATTCTCAAAAACAAAAGGAAATAAATGCTTAAGTAGTAAAAAAGAGGGATATCCTAAATGACGGTGCCACAGCCAAAAGTCTTCCTTGGTGGATGGTAACTGAATAGATGAGTGAGCCAGCCTGTTTGTCTGATCAAGAATGTAGGACCATGTTGCTCTGTACTACTGCCAATCTCCTTTCTCGTGATAAGGTCCTGGAAAAGGCAACTACCAGGAAAAAAACGTCACGCTACAATTCAAATCATGAGTAATACGACTCAAAGATAAAAGATTAACATTAAAATTAGGATTATGGAGGAAAGAGGATAAAGAAGGGAAGAGGTGACATGAATTAAACCTTTCCCGGATACAGACAACATAATACCATCAGCAATATACACTTTTTCTTGACCCGAAGAGGGGTTATACTCTGGGAATAAATTAGAACTAGATATATGGTCAGAAGCACCAGAATCAATAATCCATGGCATAGTGGTATGAGATAGCAATGCATATGGGGAGGAAGCCAAGTTACCTGAATTGGCGAAGGAAGAAGAGGGTGCACCTATGGCCGAAGTGGAGGTGCAAAGGTCTAGCAAGTGGCGAATAGTGATCTCAAAATCCGAAACAAATAACCCTGAAACATCAGCAGCCGGTGAGACAACGGGAGATGAAGGTGGTGGCTCAACCGTGTTGAAAAGATGAGCCCAAGCATTGGCCCCTCAGCCTCACGACAGGCCAAATCTACCCCCGCAAGCATCAGGATGGTCTCTTCGACCACCAAAAGGAGTCCCATGCAACTTCCAACAAGTCTCTTGGATGTGTCGAGGTCTATGGTAGTAGTCATAGAAAAGATTATCTTTTCTCAGATAAAGGACGAGAACCATGAGACACACACTCGCCAACTCGGGAAGGTGCAGAAACCAAAGCAGGACAATCAATGGTGGTGGAAGGAAGTATCGTAGAGCAATGACTCTCCTCATTTTGCACAAAAGCAAAGGCTTCCTGGAGAGAAGAAAGCACATTCATGCCAAGTACTCTGCTCCGAACCGAATCATACTTCACATTTAGGCCTTCCAAGAACTTGAAGACCTGCTCTTGCGCCACAAACTTCCGATAGCCAGCAGAATCAATGGGACAGATAAGTTTGTAATCCTGAAGGTGATCAAGCTGCTTCCACCCTTGCTAAGGAAGGTAAAATACTGGAGGACAGTCTGCTCACCTTATACCAACCGTTTAATGCAGTGACGTAACTCGAAAGCCTGTGAGAAGTTCCCCTTCCCGGAGTAAGTAGTTGCTAAGGCCTTCCAAATATCCTGGGCAGTGTTCATAGACAAGTAGCTCTCTCCAATCTCCGGAACCATAGAATGGATCAACCAGCCCTTAATCAGAGAATTAATGATCTCCCACTGGTCATAACGAGGGTCGGTGATACTAGGTGCCTAGACCCGCCCATCAACATATTCCATCTTCTCCCTGCTCTTTAAGAAAATAGTCCGACTTTGCGACCAAACTAGGTAATTCTGACCATTGAATAGAGAGGTGATGATTCTAAGGCTAGTATTGAGGTTATTAGTCATAGTGGAAAGGATAATAGAACTCTTGCCTTGAGATGGCTGAGAGGTGGTAGATTAACTGGTCAAATCCGCCATGGAGACTCTACTAACTATTCCTCAAACACGATGCCAAGCACAAACCCAGAAGATGAGAGTGGAGTAACAAGCACAATAGTAACTATAAAAGTATAAAGAATTAAGAATCCACCTTTTTTTTTTCCTGTACTGTTTTTACATTACCAGAGTAATTTTTTATTTTTTAGTCTGCTTGGGTACTATGTTTACCTTACCAAAAGACTGTGTTTGACATCACCAGACCACTGCGTAAGAGATGGGACTTCGTATTACATCACCAGAATACTTCAAAGGGCAGTGACCACCCCAGGCGACCCTAGAGGGACTGGCGACTTCGACCAGACTAGCAACAAGGCTGGTCGGTCCCCTAGGAACCTTCAGTAGTGGCTGGAGAGGCCTGCCGAGGGAGAGGAAAGCTTGGGCTATGGTTGTCGAAGGGAGAGAAGGGACTGGGAGACCTTGGTAGTGACTGTCGAGGTTAGAGGCAGGAGAGACGAGGCTGTGGGGTTACTTGAAGGTTGTCGGGTGGCTGTTTGGGGATGTCGTATGGTCTACAGGAGAGAGGAGATCACCTATAGTGATGGGTAACAGAGAAGGAGAGTTGGCTAGGGCATGGCTCTGATGCCATGAAAGTTTAGAGAAGAGAGAGAGATAGGGAATAGGTTAGACCTCATCCCCTTTTATATTGATAATAATGACTAATTATAGGAGTACCATAAGGTATAAATTGGGCCACATCAATCAAGGGAGAAATAAAATAAAATAAGAGTAAAATATAACAAATATTCTTTCCTATTCTAACAGGAAACGGCCCTAGTATTGTCATCAATCCCAAATTGGAGAAAGAAATTTTGAGATTGATCCTAGTATTCTCAACTTAAATTCCTGTAGCATGATTTTTGTAGCCTGTTAATTTAGGACCTCACACCCTTATAGAGATTTTTAGGATTCCATGATTATAGTGAACTCCCTGCTGCAGAACAGTAATATCATTGTACTCTGTTTATCCCACAGTATCTTATGCCTTACAAAAATGTTCTCTCAACCATTACAGTTATATTATAAATTAAATTGCCGACAATAGAATAACATACATCTTGATCACTATATTGTCTGTCTATCTTTTTGAAAATCATTCTGTTCATGCTTTTTTTGCCCTATGCTATGGCTGTTGTAGTACATGGCATTTGTAACCTCATTTGTTTTGTCTGTTACATTTTTGTATGCCAGAGATTCTTCAGATCACTATTCTCTTTTTAAAAAATCAGTTGTGCATATACAATGTTATCTTGGTCTGTATTTTAGATTCATGCTGATTTAAATTCGTCTCTGCTAGAGTCTACGTATCATTATGAATGATGGGCTCTCATCTATTCCTGCAGACTGCCTTCATGTGTAAGTTACTGTTTTAACATTTTCAATAATTTCTTCTATGCATTTTTTCTTTGTATCTTTTTACTTGTTACAATTCCATATTTGTGTATATATATATCACTGTGAAAATTTCAATGCTTGTTAAAGCAGCTTTGATTTATGCTAATGTTAGCCAAACAATACAGTCAAGAGTTTTCTAAAAAAAGGCTAATAGCATAACATTTACATTTGGAATGCACATGCTAATGCCATGCAATAAATTTGGTGATCCTAAAACATATCACAATTCTTCCTGCAGCTTTGTATATATCACTGCACACATGCAATAAATTTAAAATCTGTGTACCCCTGGTGTTGAACCTTTTAGTCACTCCATAATTTTTATTTTTATTTTTATTTTTAAATTTGTATTTCAAAAAATAACAGTTGGTTTAACATGCTCATTTTATGCTAATCATGCATGCCAAATTTCAGGTCAATTGAACACTGGATATCTCAGCTACACAGTCCACCAAATTATAGTCATATTTTACTAACAAAATCCTTTTTTGCATAGCTTTTATTGTTGTTCCCCTTTAGTCTCCTTCTGCGTATTATTTTTACTCTGTTAAAAAGTAACTTTGTTGCAGTATTACCATTAGTACTACTTTGGTTTTATTTTTTAACTTCATAACCATATTCTGCTTTTAAATTCACGACACTGTATGGACTCCATCTTGGAGTTTCCTGATCCCTAAGACCAAGGGCATTTTTGGTTCATATGGCCCCTACTTTTAGCAAACTAGGGAACTACAACTCCTTTCTTGGGGTAAGGCTTTTTGAATTTGGAATATTTCCATGTAAGTTTGGTTTATAAATATCTTTTATGTTGTGCATGCTTGATACTTGTTCGAATAATACCAGTATTAAACTAATTGTTGCAGATGTATAGATGTTACTGGAGCATATAGTGCTCAGAAGACTGCACTGAATATAAGCTTAACAGCTGTAGGCCTTTTGTGGACTACGACTGATTTTATTGCGAAAGGGCTTCTCTACGGGGTCACAGAGGAAGAGGGAACAGGTTCAGATGGCACTGTAAATATACTAATTAATCACTTAGTTTCCTTTACTTTGAATTTATACAAATAAGTTCATTTTTCCTGTGTGTTGCGACATTACAGGACTTGTGGATATGCATGTCACTCCAAAGAAAATGGACAATGTAAATAGGGAAGAACAGGCTACAAATACTATAAATAGAGTTAGTGACCAATCATTCTTGATGAATATAGTTGATCGTGACAAGTTGCTATTTTCTGTTTTCTCATTGCTTCAAAAGCTAGGAGCTGATGAGAGGCCAGAGGTATGATAATTTGTATCACTAGACCTTGCCTACATTTTGTTGTTGCCAGAATTTCATAGCTGCATGGAAAATTCGTTATTATTTTTTCAATGAAAAAATGCTCAAAATTAAGTGGTAATTCATTATTATTTGTTTAATGAAACAATGTTCAAAATTAAGTGGTAATGATTGATTCTATGTTGCAAATTTGATGCCATGACATTTCCTATCTAATGTCATGATATTTACGACACTGTATGGACTCCATCTTTTAAATTCACAACACTTCATTTGTCCATCCTAGCACATTCCTGAGAAATCTAAAGAAATCGTTTCTGCGGTTCTATTAATTGTACCTATTTAGCCCTAAGTCTCGGTATTTGAAGTGTGAGTGTGTGTGTGTCTGCTATTGCTTGGGTCTTTGGATGTGTGGCACTCCCAGCTTCTTGTTTTGTCCTTCCTTTGTCTCCATTGTCTAATGTTTTTATTTTTTGTTTTCTTGTAATTGCAAGATTCTACACTGTATCGTCTTTGTTTGTTTGTATATCTTGTCTAGCGTTGTTCTCTCAGATAGCCGCCAACTGCCTAGTTGGTCTCTGCCCTTGTTCATTTAGCCTGGGGTCTGCTCCTTGTATGGTATCCAATTTTTTATATAAGATCCTCTTACTTTCCAAAAAATAAAAATCAGGCACTGACATTCAGTAGCAGGTCTCTCTTGTTTTTTGTAGTTATGCTATGTTTTGGACTTATTGGTCTATGCCCAACCTGTTATTTTGCTGTGCATAAAGGAATGCAAAGCTTCTTAGAGATCGTAGTTTTCTGTAAAACCAAATTAGATGTGATAAATGGAAGTTATACTTATAATGGGCAAAATTCTGGAGGAGATACTTCTGGTGCTGTGATTTAAGTGCTTGTAAGTTTTGGATGAACACTCGGGAGGTGACACTCTATTGGCGAGGGGAAAAGTTGCATATTTGTGTGTATATATATTCTATTTTCTGGTAATATTATCTGATATTACCATTGTTCGTGCAAAGCAACTTCTTCTTTCATATATATTCCACTTCCGTCATTATTTATCGTCTTGTACCATTTTCTGATTTCCTTGCTGATTTTCATGTGTTCTACCTATCCATCAGGGAGATGTATAGAATTTTGTTACTAATTTTGTCTGTTGTCATTAAAACCTTTTTGACTGTGGAGGGGCCAATATTTTTCAGGTCAGAAATTCTGCTGTCAGGACACTTTTTCAAACACTTGGAAGTCATGGGCAGAAACTTTCCAAGAGTATGTGGGAGGATTGTCTCTGGAATTATGTCTTCCCCACATTAGATCGTGCTTCGCACATGGTAAACTCAGAAGATTAAAAACAAAATGCATTAAGCTTTCTTGTTGCATTTGTTAGAAGTTCTGAATCTTTTGAGTGTAGGCTGCAACATCATCAAAAGCTGAATGGCAAGGGAAAGAGCTTGGAACACGAGGAGGAAAAGCAGTACACATGCTCATACATCATAGGTATATACAATTTAAATTATTTCGTCTTGATCCCAAAACAAACTTTTCTATTTTCCTGTTTTTGTTTTTTTTCTTTTTCCTTTTTTTGAATCCAGTTGTACAAGCTATGTCATCTCTTTGATGGATTTGCAGCCGCAACACTGCTCAGAAACAGTGGGATGAAACACTGGTATTAGTACTGGGCGGAATAGCACGACTTCTACGATCTTTCTTTCCTTTCCTTAGAAGTCTGAGCAATTTTTGGTCCGGTAAGTCAACTTGACTTTTTATTGTACCTGATATTATAGTGTATTAATGTTGTCATCACGAAATCCATTGGCTAATATTTTAGATGTTATATGTACAGGATGGGAATCGTTGCTTCTTTTCATTAAGAATAGCATTTTACATGGTAGTAAAGAGGTTGCTCTTGCAGCAATAAATTGCTTACAGTCCACGGTCATTTCTCATTCTCCCAAGGTAAAATTTCCATTTTACAACTACTTCTACTTCATCTTTGAAGTGAAATATGTTGTATGACTATTGTTTCCTTGAAATGCCTGTTATGATAATTGTGGGTATTTGCATCACTCTTGCTACATGGTGAGCCTCATGGGTGCCACATGATCTCCACTTCGAGTTTATCAGCCTGTGTGTGCCAGATCCTCAGGGTGCCACGGTATCCCCCATATTAATTAATTGTGGTTGTGTGCCTAGCTTAAGTGGGGGCATAGAAACCATGAAAGTATGGTAGCTTGACCTGCTAACGAATTTAGGCCATAGTTGCAGGTTAATGCACCAATTGATTGAGTCAAAATTTCAAGAGCCCTGAGGCATGACCTATAGCACCCTTTGCTTGAGCCAAGTCTCACCTGCTCGACCATGCTTGCTCAACAGTGTCATGGCATGACATCCTACATGCTCAAATAGTCAGGCTCCTACCAAACCACGACCACTCATACCTCATTCCCATAGGGTATGTCAAAGAGTGGCCAAGAGTACCACTCAGCCAAGCCGAGGTAGCAATGCTCAGCAGCAGCATGTTCTGGCTCCTACTAGTTTGGCCATGTCTCCCCTATGTCCTTTACCCCCTAGGTAAGACTTCTACATATTAACTTTGCCATCCTAGGCTGGGAGCAAGGCACCAGAGCCTGGGTATCCACCACTTGAGAGCTTTGGAGGATTGTGGCTTGGAGACTAAGAACAAGGGCCCGTCAATGTTGCTTGGCTTGTCCCCCTTGAAGAACAATCCCTCCTTGACTAGCCTTAGAGAGAGAGTGGCATTGACCCAAGCACCTGACACCTGCTGCTGTATTTCTTTTTCCTGGCCATAGTATACAACGTTATAGAACTACAAGACGTAGACCTAATTCCTCTGCTCTATCAGCCCAAGTGAAATCGGCCACCTGTCCAGAGGTGAGCTAGCCTCCAAAAGTCTTGGATTTTATTTACAAGGGTATCCATGCACATAAACAACACCCAACTCTGATCATCTTCATTCTTTTGCTAATGTCTCTATCACTGCCACGCACTCTCCTCTAAGGCTGTCTTGGTACTCTTCTCCTCCATCTCCCGAAACTCTTGGCTATTGAAGTGTCAACGATCTTCCCAGAGGTCCACAACTGGCCACCTCATACCTTTGCCTACAATAAGCATGATCTGATTTGACTTGTCATTAGCAGTGGTTTTCTGCATCTGCTTATCTTCTATGTTCTAACTAAAGTTATAATCTGAATCAGGGAAACTTGCCATTGGATTACCTGAAATCAGTTCTTGATGTTTATGAGCTTGTTCTTCAGAATTCAGAAAACTATGGTGATAATGCAGCCAGCAAGGTGAAACAAGAGATTTTACAGGGTCTTGGTAATACATTATGGCAACATGGATTATAATTAGTTTATTTATTGTTTTTCTTTACTCATATAGTTGAGCACATATTACAATTACTTGAAAAATCAAGATATCCATCTTATCTGTGAAGTGTTTGAGGCAGACACTGTGATTTCTTTTTGTCAAAAATGATTTGATCAAGGAGACATGGATATTTACTGATTCTGTTGTTTCTTTCTTCCAGTAAGGGCACTGTATTTTGAGCAAGAAGCATAATTGTTTTTATTTGCAACTTCAATTTTTTGACAGGAGAATTATATGAGCAAGCACAAGCGATGTTTGACAATGCCATGTACACACGGTTACTAGCAATCGTACATATGGCAGTCAAACAAGCCAAGTTTACAAATTACAACTTTGAAGCAGAATTTGTAAGTCAATTTTTTCATTCCATAATGGTAGATTTCCTTCAACCCCAAAATCATTGAAACCTCAACTGCCACTGTATTTCTTTTTCCTGGCCATAGTATACAGTTATAAGACAATATAACAAAGCATAAAACATTTTTTGTGCTTTATCTTCTTTTTTTTTTAGAGAGAACATAACTTGAATTATTGAGTTGGTCTGAGTTTCCACCGCAGATGAATTCTTGATAATGAAATTCCAGCTGCTTTTCTCCAGGGACATGTTCCACCTGTGCAGCGTACTGTTCTGGAAATCTTACCGCTGTTACATCCGGCAGAGCATCTTTCGTCAATGTGGTCTTTCTTTCTAGGGGAACTTTTGCATTACCTTCCATTTTCTGATTCTTCGGTACAGAGTGTAGAGGACAAGCCAGAGCAAACCAGCACTGCACATCATATTCACGGTACAGAATTGGCACCTGACATGGATTTTTTTTTTTTTTTTTTTTTCTGTTTGAGACGAACAACAATTTGAAATTAAGTTACATTTCACAGACAGTAATAAGATGATAAAGCCTGAGGTTCCTGATGGGACTGATCTCATGTCCCCAAACACTTCTACGACAGCTGGCATCTCAACCTATCTGCTTGCTGAGAAGCTTGTTCCTGTTCTTGTGGATCTTTTCTTACAGGCTCCTGCAATAGAAAAGTATAATATTTTTCCTGAAATTGTTCAAGGTCTTGGAAGGTAAATTTGCTTAATTCCCTGATACTAATTTTGCAAATGCTGAAAATGTGCTGAGTGCTGGGATGCAGCCTGTTTGTCAATGTTGTTCACTCTTTTGTTAGTATCCTGGCAGTCTCATAGTTAAATTCACTAAAATATAGAAGTGCTATAACAATATCACTGAACTCTTCTTGACACTGCCGTCCCTCCGTGATGGCTTATCAAAGAGTGAGAAACTAACATTTCAAAGAACTCTTCTTTCTTGTAAATGAAAGCTAGGTCTTTATTCAATTATGTATCCTAAAATCAGCTTTCAAGGTTATTGTAGAGATCTCACATGTGACAGATTTTTATTTCTTAATTTTTGTTATTTAATCTTCAGGATTCTGGCTTAGTTTCTCCAATCTTTCCTTATGTTTCTATGCATGTTCCACATACTTATATTGAAGAAGTTTAATTGGGATCTAGACAGAATCCAGCACAAGCATAAGTTCTTTTGATGGGCATCAAAGCCTTATTTTATTTAAATCTTCTCAATTGGCCTCGTGCCACTGATTATGGTCTAGTTACTAGTCAGTAATCTTATGATGGCTTCTTTTGGGGGAATCGTAGTCTCTCGTCTTTATGGCTAACCTCCCTGCCTTATTTTAGTTTGATTCATTAGTTACACAATTGATAGATTTCATACTGATTTTTCATGTATGAAACACAAGCACACATTCACTTTTGCAGCATCATTTATGCACATGTGGATTACAGTAGAATCACTTCAAGGAAAGTCAAGTTTTCATGCCTCTTATCCATGTTACATGGACACTTCAAAATTTGTAAAATACCCTTGTCAAACACTTGACATTTGAGTAGGGATATAGGATATCTGTCCAACATGTCTAGACATATGCAGTAAGCTTAAGTAGTAGTGTAACAGTGTTTACATCCATTCATAACACTCTCATTCTATGCATAATATTATGTTATACTGTAAACATCATTGTACCCTAAAATATAAAATAATTGTTCAAGAAATGTGAAATATAACTGTGTCCTGGTGTCATTGGACATGAGAATTAGATGAATACTACTCTTAGACACATACCTGCACCGCACCCAACGTTCATACTGAGTCCATGTAACATAGCCCCTCATCATTACCTTCTTTCTACACATGATATTCATTGTTTATAAGAGAAAGCTGCTCTTTGTTGCCTATTGAGATGTATCTTATTTTTTGATATATAGATGTATGACTACAAGAAGAGACAACCCTGAAGGTGGGCTTTGGAGATTAGCTGTTGAAGGCTTCAACCGTATTCTTGTTGATGATGTCAGCAAATTAACCACGAATTGTGGGCCAGACACAACTCTTAGTAGACCTGCAAGAATACGTATCTGGAAAGAAGTTGCAGATGTTTATGAAAGATTCCTAGTGGGCTACTGCGGACGAGCCCTCCCTTCAAATTCCATGTCAGCTACAGTGCTCAAGTCTGATGAGTCTCTTGAGATGAATATTTTAGACATTTTGGGTGACAAGATTCTGAAGTCGGAAATTGATGCGCCACCTGATGTAATCTTCTTGCTTACTTAACACGTAGAAATAGCTTAATTTGATGCCTTGTCTTTAGTTGAGGAACCCCGATTTGATTGGCTTTATGTAGAAATCATGTTTTTTCATTGTTATAATTATAATTATTGTTTTAATATTTTTAGTTTTGTTATTGTTGTTATGACTGAGCATGATAATTATTCTTAATTTTAATGTCTACATAAAATGACAATCGTGATGAAATACTCGTGTCCAAATAATAATGACAGCATATGAGAATTATAATAATGGTAGCAGTAGAGAAGGTACTTATATGATAATAAAAATATAATAATAAAACCACTCACTGGGAAAAGAAAAAATGAATAACAGATTAATCTTTTGTGTAGAAAAACCATAATCTAACCCCAGTTTTACTCATTTACTGCCTCTGAATACACCTCAGTTCCTGATATTTCAATTATTTATACCAAACTATTTGTCTATCCTTAAAATAAAGAAGATGCCATGTTTGTTTTCTTCTTTATGAATCACTTACTTGGTTAGGAAGATACTAAAATTGAGTTCTCAGATATCTAGAAGCACCTTGTTTTTCAGAGAAATGGTTTGCAAGTTTCATTATTGTTCTTGAACATTGATTTTGACAGATTTTGCGACGACTAGTATTGACCATGGACCGTTGTGCATCGCGAACATGCTCTCTGCCTGTTGAAACTGTGGAGCTCATGCCTTCCCACTGTAGCAGATTCTCTTTGACTTGCTTGCAGAAGCTATTTTCACTAAGCAGGTATAGATTGCATACAGTGATGGCATCCATTCATGATAGCTCATAGATTATGTGCTTGTGAGGAGTTATTCCTTATATTGCTTTGGTTATTGATCATAATGATTTTTTTGTGAGAATTATTGATCAAATTCTGAAGAGGGGCCACTTGTTGATCAGTGGTTAAAACTTGACCTACTAACCTTGAGGTTGTAGCTTCAAACATGAGGACAACCACTTTGCTCCTTGTGCAAATTTTACAAAATGTTAGATTTGTTCCCAATCTACCCCCTCTCAGACCCCCTTCAAGACAGTTGATTGATGAGACCTTATCCCATTGATTTAGTATACTGGATGTGTACATTGTTATTAGTTAGTCTTGTTAACATGTAATTATTTTTGTGATATCCCACAACGATAGAATATGAAATGTTAGTTTGGTATATAATGAAAAGTAGACTACTACTAGCACCTTGGGCTTAAGCTTTTGAGTCATGTTAGTAGATCCACTCCAATCAAGTTGTTGGGCCAATAGGCTACTTGGGGCATTAAAAATGGTACGAGATTTGAACCCAACCAGAAGTGTGGGCCCCACACGCAAGGACACGTGTGCCCTTTGGGGGGGGGGGGGGGGGGGGGGGGGCGGAGCCAGCTTGCGAGTCTCTTTGGAGTCTTGGAATCTCACTTCGCTCGGGGAGGTGTAAGTGAAGTATCTTAGGATGCAACGAGGGTGTTGTGTATTTGAGTGGGGGAGATTGTGATAATCCACATAGATAGAATATAAAATATTTGTATGGTATATACTGAACCAAGTAGACTACTACTAGCCACTTGGGCTTAAGCTTTTGAGTCATGTTGGTAGACCCCACTCCAATTGAGTAGTTGGTCCAATAGGCTACTTGGAGCATGACAATTTGCTTACTAAATCATGTCACCATCTCCATGCATCATTTCTTGTAACTGTATCAGAAACATCTTCTTGTTGGTAGCAATATTTTGTTTGTTTCAAAATCTCTGTAAAATTTATGTACAAAGCTATTGTTAACCGTTGACGCAGTAATACTTTGTTCACAGTTGCAACACTGAAGTCAGTTGCCACAACTTGGCTGGATCTGAAGTTAACAAAATTTCAATCATGATACTCCTGACAAGGTGTGAAGACATCTTGAGAAAATTTCTGATTGACGAGAATGACTTGGGTGTGTTACTTCTTTAGTCTAATAAATGATTTTTGAACATTTCTCTCCTCCCAAGGTAATGTAGTGTTGATGATCAAACTGTCTATATGCAGGTGGCCGTCAACTGCCAACAGCAAGACTTGAAGAAATAATATTTGTCCTTCAAGAGCTGGCTCGTCTGGTAATACATTCAGATACAGCATCCGTTCTTCCATTACATCCATATTTGAAAGGAGGCCTTACAAAGGAGAATCACAACAAGCGTCCACATCTGTTTGTTCTGTTTCCATCTTTTTGTGAGCTTGTTATATCCAGGTATGAGAAATCTTTAAGTTTAAAAAAAAATAAAAAAATAAAAAATAAAAATAAAAAAAAACTTGTTAGACAACTGGAGGCACAGAAAATGATTGAAATAAATATTATAAGGGTCCTTGAAGAGGAGCTTCACAATAGTACACTATGCCTTTAGAATAACACCACGTTGTACAGATATGAAGTTTGTTACTCGCTTAAATAAATTATTTTTTTATTATTTTGAATGAAGTAATGTAAAATTTGACCAAAAGTTTGTGATAAAAAACTTGACACAGATATTTCTATCAGGTTTGGTGAAGTTGTAATGAAGATGAGGCTATCAACTTAATTAATGGCATGATAATAAAGAATAGGATTGGAAAAAAATGAAATTGCATGTAGAGTTTAGAGACTTCTTTTTAACTTGCTAGATATTGTTTCCAACTGCTGACTTATATCATGCTTCTGATGAATAGCACACTGTGATGAAGCATATATCTTATTGGGTTACTTACACTTTACTCTCCTCAACTATCACTAAATATCACTTTACCCCCTGAACTTCAAAACCGTATATTTAGACCTCCTCAACTATCAAAAAACATACAAAGAACCCTTTCTAGAGGGGTTGAAAGTCAAACAATTTTAATACTTGAGGAGTCTAAATGTGTGGTTTTAAAAAGTAGGGAGATAAGATGGTATTCTAATTTCTGATAGCTTTTTTCATGTAGGATTGAGTATTTTTTTAATATCTTGTGCCTTTCCATGGACAGGGAAGGTAGAGTAAGAGAGCTTGTGCAGGTATTGCTTAGACTCATCAGTACGGAATTGGCACTGGATAAAATTAACCTAAGCTAGTTGAATCACACGGAAAAAAGCTCTCTGTCGATCCGTTCAAGTTCTCTTTGTCCATACGAGGTTTTAGTTGAGGAAATTTTTCTCTTCCTCCAATTTTCATTGTTTATTATATAGTTGTCTGTACATTAAATTTTTTTTTAATTGTTTTTTAACTGTTTGAAAAGTTACCTCAGGGAAATTATTTTGTGGTATTTTATAATTGAACCAGTTTTTTGACCTGTTAACAGTTCCAGTGAATCAAAATGTGAACTATTCTTTTGATATGGAATGGAAAATATGTTCTTGAAGGCTTAGATGCAAATTATGCTTTAAGTTATTTTTTAGATTTAGGCAATAACTGTCCAGTTGAAGGTCTATGCTGACCTAAGAAAATAATAGTTAATTATTTTCGGTTTGAGAAAGGTTCTGTTTGGTTTTTATGGTACTATTATATATAGAATCATTTTTAGAATAAGCAAGATATGTATTGGTTCTGAAGGTTGAAAGTCGAGACAAAGGAATCCCTTTTACAAGGCCTAAGGTCTGGGATTCAAGATAATTAATTTTTTTCTGTTTATTTAAGATATTTTTATTTAATAAAATTGTAGGCATAAGTTGCATCAATCAATTTGGGGATTTTTTTTTTAAGGTCCCGTATATTAAGATTTTATAGCATAAAGGATATCTAATATTTTCATAATGTCTAAGGTCCCTCAAATTGATCTAGAGAAAATTAGTGTAGAGAAAATTAGTCGAAAAAAATTCTGGTCCAGAGAAAATTAATCCAGAGAAATTCTCTGAGTTGAAAATGTTGAGAATAGATTGATGACAATTTTGGGAAGGAAATGATCATGAAGGGCAAAGCCCGTGATTCAACATCAAAGGGTGGTTTGGAGATGCAACATGACATAGAAGTTGACGGTAGAAAATTTTCAAAATCAGAGAAATTTCCCTTTACAAAGTTTCACATAACAATATGACAATTCCTTTCATTGGGGAAAAAATTTGATAAACGGACAAAACAATCTTGGTCACTCATAACCAACATAGCTCAAGACCATCTCTTTTCAATCCTCTTACTCTTACCCATAGATTCAATCCTCTCTTTTGCCATGACTTGCAACAGAGAGGGATTGGGGTTCCACTTCCTTTGATGCTATCAAATCTGCTTGAGGACTTGTGCAATCTAATATGCTCATAGAAGATCAACCTAGAGAAATTTCAGTTCAAACCATACTCTCTTTGGACCAATCCAGAGAAAATTCAGTTTAAATCCGAGAATTTCTCTAGACCAACCCAGATAAATTTCAATTCAAACCAGATAGATCAGAGAAATTCTCTCTATTTGCAGCAGAGTTATATTTTTATGAACAGACCTTGGTGATTGTACATTGATCTAGGAAATTTATCTGACTTCACAAATTTTTCTGACTTCGAATAAACCAGCTTCACTTTGACTCACCCAATACAGAAAGTGACTCACCCAATACTGCAACAGCCGTGCTTGTATGAAGCCTCCCATCAAGTTGATAGTTTGGCAAAGAGATCTCCCTAAACACCTTATTGCCCATATCAAATGCCACAATCAAGATCCCAAAGCCATGCTCCTTTGCTGGATCAAATGCAATCCAATGAACAGTCCCATTTACAAACATAGACCAGGTATTTATAAAAAGTTCAAAGCCTATAGTAATTTCATATTCAAGTTTTTGCTGCATAAATCTTCTCCTCACACCCAAACCCTTCTCTTCTCTCTCCTCTTCCCCAAACCTCTCTGACCCCGAACCCACCTCTCTCTCAGCTCGCAATCTTCTTTGGCATTAGATGCCCAATTTCAAAACCCTTCCTCATTAAACGCCGACGCGGGCGGAGTGTCCGTTCCTCCGAAGAAGAGCAGCTGGTCTATGCATATGTATATATTTTTCAAATCCGACACTACAAAGAGAGAGAGAGAGAGAGAGAGAGAGAGAGAGTTGATCAGAAGCTTGCTGCCATGGTTGCGCGTGGTGTTGAGGTTGGTATTGGTCGATGCTTCGCAATGGTGCTGGCTCAGTGCAGAGGGAGAGAGAGTTGTTTGTCCATAGCGTCCGATGGTAGCTCTTCGTTTAGATCAGGCACGGAAGGAGAGACAAAGAGGGGATATGTTTAGGGACCTTAGACATTAAAAAATAATTTTGTAGATCTCTTCTATTGCGAAAAGTGGGAGAGGGACCCTAGACTAATTTTCCTATCAATTTGACATAAACTCCTTATATATATATATAATTAAAAAGAACTTATAAGTAGTTCATATAAGTAGACCCAAAGAGTCTTCAAAACTCTCAAAAAAAACATTTTGCTCGATGATACTTCTCCCTTTCCTAGTCTTGGTCTTAAAATTGAATTTCGTTTTCTTCAGTAGTACGAGTTCTCTTTCTTTTGTTTGTGCAGCATTATTTTTGAAATTTTGAAAATTGTTGTCATTTTTTGAGAAACAAAAATATTACCAAACGCTTATTTTTAGCATGAAACTAGTTGCAGTTACTAAAATTATATTTGCCAATTCCATTATTTAGTGGGATTGATATATTTTGGCCAACTTATTAATATATTTTTATTAATTTCTATTTACATTTATATCTAAATCTTTATTTAATTATTTTGATTAGTAAATTTTCATTTGAATTTATATAAACTAAATTATTAAAATTTAATTCAACTCATTTGAATCCCTAATGATAAGCACTGATCCTCTAATCCTATAAAATGAAGGATAAATTTTCCAAATAACTTTTATCAATTTTGGATAATCTAAATAAGTGTATTTTTTGATTTTTTACGAAAAAAATGTACAGAAAAGTAAAGAGGCGATATGACTCAAAAAAAATAAAAAGATAAAAATTGTGTTTATATAGCACACTCCAAATAAAGATTAAATTTTTTATTAGTATTGCATTTTTCAATTTACCTCACAGGAAACTGTTACAATTGGAGCAAAAGTGAGAAAAATATTTTCACTCCCAGTTAAATGTGTGATTTGGCATTGTCTTTTTCATTAGTTTTTTTTTCGTCTTATGGATTTTTTTTATTAAAATTGTTCAAATGAATTTACACTTTATCATTATATTAGACCATACTAAACTAACTTAAAAAGTAATTAAAAAAAAAGTAAAGTTAGAAAAAAAAAAATCACTAAATATATAAAATAAAAAAATCATTAATTTTTTTCTTACCTTTTTTTTTATATAATTTTTCTAGACTAAACAAACTTAAAAATTTTAAAATAAAAAAATAAAAATAAATAAAAAAATTAACATTGACTTTCAAAGATTTTATTTTTAAAAAGTTTGAAAAAAATATTACATGTTGCATGTCACAATTTTAGAATAATTATTTTGACCTACCTTAGTAAGATTAAAGAAATTGAAACGGATGCAAATAGTGTAAAGAGATAAAAATAAATAAATAAATAAATAAAGAGAGATTAAGTATGCATTTTAGTATAAAATATAATAATATCATTTTTTTTATCCATATAACTTATGAATTGTTTAAAAAAAGAATTACATATTTTGTGAATTAAAATCTTAAGGTTTTGTTTGGATCATGATTGGACACAACCCACCTTGTTTGGTTTCAGTTTTTGAACTCAAATTTTTTAAAAATTAATTTTTTTGTTTTTTGTATTTTTTTTATTAGGATTTTTAGTGAATTTTTTTAATATTTTAAATATTTTTTTTACTTTTAAATGCACCTCACCTAAAAGTACTTAAAAAATAAAATATTTATAAAAGTTCATTTAAAAAATTAATAAATACACAAAATATGAAAATATACTTAATTTTTGTATCTTTTTTTAAAAAAATTAGTCTAAAATCTTTAGCTCATTTTTAATAACGGTGGTGATAGAGACCCCCTTTTCAGGACCCCCTTTGGACCCCCTCTTACTCTCATTGGTCCATTTTTCCTGCACATCCAATCCCCTCTTGCCATGTGGCAAAGGGGGGTAAAGGGGGTCATGTTTTGAGGGGGCACAAAACATTATTCTTTTAATAATAGAAGAGATTCATAATATTATTTTGTGATGTCTCGTCAATTGTCTACTTGATGCTAGATTATCTTCACTTCATTGAACCATCCAGACAGCCCGAAAACAATAAGAATTAAAAAGCCTTCCATTACTATTCTATAACTTTTCACCCAATTGACACCTACAGAAGAAAACACTCAATTGAAAAGGAGAGGGTTATTCAGATTTGCTTTGTTTGAGTTTTTTAAAAATATGGGATTTTTATTGATAAGTCCAATTTAGAAGTGTTTTAACTTAAGAAGTTCATGAATGAATTTTTTAACCTATTTAGTCCCATGTATGTATAGTTTTATTCTATAAAGTCTATTTTCTTGATTTACACTATTTTCTTGGACACTTATGCCCTTATATTCAATTTTGATACCCTTATAAATATTTTTTGAATGATTAGTAATTTAATTATGTGAAAATTTATATTTTAAAATTTACATTGGTAGAAATGTAAAATTGGCCCGTGGACGGCCTGAAACTTGCCGACGAGCCGGAGTGGGCCTGGTCCGTTGACAATGTGAATATTCACATTGACATGTTAACATTCACATTAATAGGAGTGTAAAATTGGCCCGCGTCCCGTGGTGGGGCGAAACCCGCCTGCGGCCCGGGGCGGGCCCGGTCCGGCCCATTGACAATGTGAATATTCATATTGACATGTTAACATTCACATTGATAAGAATATAAAATTGGCCTGCGACGGACCCGGCCCGGTCCGTTGACAATGTGAATATTCACATTGACATGTTAACATTCATATTAATAGGAGTGTAAAATTAGTCTGCGCCCATGGCGGCCAAAAACCCGCCCAGGACGGGGCTTGGCCGTTGACAATGTGAATATGTGAATGTTCATCGCATTGATAAATTAAAATTGTCAGCCAAGCGGGCGTATGGCTGACCAGCCGTTTGTTAACAATGTGAATATTCACATTGACATGTTAACATTCACATTGATAAGAGTGTAAAATTAGCCCGCGTCCCGTGGCTGCCCGAAACTCGCCCATGGCCCGTGGATAGCCCAGGGCGGGCTTGGCCCGGCCTGTTGACAATGTGAATATTCACATTGACATGTTAACATTCACATTGATAAGAGTGTAAAATTGGCCCGTGACCCGTGGGTAGCCCGAAGCCCGACCTTGGGCCGGGACGAGCCCGGCCCGTTGGCAATGTAAATAGTCACATTGACATGTTAACATTCACATTGATAGGAGTGTAAAATTGGTCCGCAGCCCGTGGGCGGCCCGAAGCCAGACCGCAGCTCGAGGCGGGCTTGGCCCGACCCGTGACAATGTGAATATTCACATTGACATGTTAACACTAACATTGATAGAAGTGTAAAATTTGTCCGCTGTCCGAAGCTCGCCCGCAGCTCGGGGTAGGCCCGGACCCAAACCCGAGCCGCCCCGGGCCACCCATGGGACGCGAATTAATTTTACATTCTTATCAATGTAAATGTTAACATGTCAATGTGAATATTCACATTGTCAATGTGCGCCGACTCGTCAGCCTACGTGCCGTGAGCAGGTTTCGGGCAACCATGGGGCACGGGTTAATGTTACACTCTTATCAATGTGAATATTAACATGTCAATGTAAATATTCACGTTGTCAACGGGCCGGGCCGGGCCTAACCCGGTCTGGGGCTAGGCTTCGGGCTGCCCACGGGTGATGGGCCAATTTTACACTATTATCAATGTTAATGTTAATATGTCAATGTGAATATTCACATTGTCAACGAGCCCGCCCTGGGCAGCGGGTGGGCTTCGGGCCGCCCACGGGCCATGGGCCAATTTTACACTCCTATCAATGTGAATGTTAATATATCAATGTGAATATTCACATTGTCAATGGGCCGGGCCAGGCTCGCCCCGGGCCGCCCATGGGACGCGAGTCAATTTTACACTCTTATCAATGTGAATGTTAACATGTCAATGTGAATATTCACATTGTCAACAGGCGGGGCCGTGGACTGGTTTCGGGCAGCCACGGGGCGCGGACTAATTTTATACTCTTATCAATGTGAATGTTAACATGTCAATGTGAATATTCACATTATCACGTACGGACTGCCAGTGGCGACCCACGAGCCATGAGGCGGGTTTCGGACCGGCCACAGGCCGCGGGCTAATTTTACACTCCTATCAATGTGAATGTTAATATGTCAATGTGAATATTCATATTGTCAACGGGCCGGGTCGGGCCCAGCCCGGCCCGGCCCGAGCTTCGGGCTGCCCACGGGTCACGGGTTAATTTTACACTCTTATCAATGTTAATGTTGATATGTCAATGTAAATATTCACATTATGAACGGGCCGGCCCGGGCCCGCCCCGGGCGGCGGGCTGGCTTTGGGTCGCCCTCGAGCCGCAGGCCAATTTTACACTCCTATCAATGTGAATGTTAACTTATCAATGTGAATATTCACATTATCAACAAGCCGGGCCGGGCCTATTTTTTTTGCCTGTGGACCGGCCCGGCCTGACCCGAATTTTTCCGGGCACCCACGAGGATCGACATGGGCCGGGCCCCTACACATTGACGATATGAACATTCACATTGACGGTGTGAACATTCACATTAGGGGTATTTTGGTAATTATGTCACCAATAAGACTTATTGAAATATGAGAAAATAATGTGAACTAAATGGAACATAAGTAGATGAAAAGGGTATTTTGGTATTCTTATCTCCAATTGGACCTAATGGAATAGTCAAAAAGAATATGAGTTGGATGGAATAAACTTCTTAGAAAATGGATTTATCAAAAAAGTTCCCTAAAAATATTTTTCAAAAAATTCTACTTTCTTATTTTTCGTATTTTTTTATTTTTACTAAATTTTTTAAATATTTTAAGCAATGTTTTTAATTTTTAAACACACCTAACATAAATATACTTAAAAAGTATAATTTTTGTGAAAAAAATCTTTAAAAAATTCACTAGATACCAAAAATATCAACCAAAAAAAAAATGAAAATTCAATATATTTTTCGTATTTTTGTGTATTTATTAATTTTTTAAAATATTTTTTCACAAATATTTTACTTTTGGACACATCTAAGTAAGATGCATCTAGAAAAAAAATTTTAAAAAAAAATACTTAAAATTTTAAAAATATTCACTAAAAACAAAAAAATATAAAAAATAAAAAGTTTAATTTTTAAAAAATTTAATTCAAAAAATTCAAACCAAACAGACGGGTAGATATTGCCACCCACCCCAACAACGCTAACTGTTATTGCCAATACCAACATGAACCAAGGAAAAAACTTCTTCGCAAGGGTCAAACCATGTCCATGTTTACTTAACTTCAACGCAATAAGTGCTGGAAATGTAAAGTCCAGTGAGACTGTAGTAATTATGAAGAAACTCAGAGAAATTTCACAAGAAGAACTTGTATTTGAGAACTTATTGCCCTAACGTTTATGTTGGAATTCATGTGATGTATTCCATTGTCTTTTGTCAAATTTTATCTGCGCTTTTTTTAGTTTATATATATATGTGTGTGTGCATATTATGTAAGAATATTCGTAAAGTGGCTTATATGCCATATGTTTATTTTATTTATTTATATTATATATATTTATTATATATATTCAATTGGTTTAATGACTAATAAGTAACTAATGTCTGTTCATTATTCCATATGGTGGTTTTATGGGACTTTACGGTGGAAAGTTATAAGGAGTTACACTTGGATATGGGTCCAAACCTATCTATATATATATGTCTGTGATAGCCATCAAACACTGACGTTGTTTTGTGAATAGAATAGGTTTGAAACTCTGTTCCTTTCACTTTTCTCATATGGTTCTGTAAAAGTGTTCAATGAGTGGTTTTGTTTATACATTCAAGATTTGATCATTCAAGGATAAAGATTCAAAGGCTTGAACATCATGGCAGGAGGTATTCTTCTTTCTGAATTAAAATTATTTTAATTCTCACAATTGATATCAGAGCCAACCTTCTGTTATGTTGTTTAGTTTTTATTTCAAATTCTTACATCAAACTATTATCAATTTCGTGAATCGAATCAAGCCTATTCTATACATGTGATATTTGTATATTAATTCACACCATAAAATTTAACAATTCAGAATTATTGTAGAATCAGAATGAGTAATTTATATTGCATAACTTTTGAATATCACTATTAAAGAAAAAAGGAAGCACTGTTGCAATAGTAGAGTCCATCGTGATTTGTGCTAGTGATATTTACATTTATTTAGAATTTTCTCCTACTCTCAATCTATTTTATTTAGTAGACTTGTTGTGTGTCATTAACTATTATTTTTGACACACACATTAAAGAGCAAAATATTTACTCTGATTCTGTATAAAATTTAGAAATTCTCATACTTTTATTTGGTTTTATTTGGTTTATTTTTTTAAAAAAAAGCATGAAAGACTTGAATTTATTTCTAAAATTTTCAAAAAGAAATTTTAACATGCTGTTAAAGATGTTTTGTTTATTATCGTTGCATGTTTAAATTGTAAGTAAATTCAATTGAATCTCATACAGTGAATTATAACATGTTCTTTTAGTTTTTATAATTTTTTAGATTTATTGACATGTTATCTAAAATAATGTAATATTATATTACATGTATTAAGGTAATTATTTATGCATTGAAAATTCATGTGAAATAAGAGTATGAATACACTATGTGTTGGGCTTATGGAATTTATTTTGGTCCAATTTTTAAGCAAAATCTAGTATAAGGTTGAATTACATGTGTTTGGTCTTGGGATTTTTCATGTAATATTACTCTGATTGTATGTATTATACATTATGTGCATTGAAAGATTATGTATTTGTTGTGACTATAAGGATTTGCTCACATTAATAAATTATGCCATATTTAAAAAATTTATTCTGTTTTAAGAGTAGCCACAGCATCTTAAGACATAAAGATGTGATCCTCAGTATTTTGATCACATAAAGTTAAAAATTAATTTGGCATTTTTACATTGCAATTATGTTTTATAAATAATTTCTTGGTCCCACAGAAAAGTAATTATTTATGAAATTTAATTGGAATAAGATAATGGATTGGGTATTAAAGGGATTGAACACTCTAAACTCACAGGTATGAGTTTTTTTTTCCTTATATATTTCGGAACCCATTAGTCTTATTATAAAGTAATAGCAAATCTAATACAGTTTAGTGATCTCTACCCACAGGAAGGTTTAGATTTGTTACTGAATTTGACATTGGTTGATTCAGACTCTAACTATTGTTTCACAGCATTAATAATGTTCTTGGTAATTGCAGTGATTTCTATCTCTATACTATCTAATGAGTCTTCTCGTATTCCATTCTTGAAAGGTGATAATTTTTCAGACTGAAATGACAAAATCCTTCTAACATTAGGGTGCATGGACCTCGATCTGGCACTCCGTGTGGATGAACCTCCTGAACCCACGGACGAGAGTTCCGCCGTAGAAAAGAGTGCTTATGATAAATGGGAGCGATCCAATCGCTTAAGCCTAATGCTCATAAAGTCACATATCAGCCAGAGCATTAGGGGCTCAATCCCACCATCTGATAAGGTCAAGAACTACATGAGGGCTATTAAAGAGCAATTTGTTAATTCTGACAAAGCATAGGCAAGTACCCTAATGAACAAACTATCAGGAATGAAGCATAACAATTCTAGGAGTGTGCGTGAGCACATTATGGAAATGAGGGACATTACAGCTCGTCTTAAGTCCTTAGAGACTAAGAAGAAAGATAATCTCATATCTCTTGTGTGTTATAAATCTAATTTTGTTAATACTCATCAATATGATTGGTGCATTGATTCAAGTTCTACAATTCACATTGCTAATACCATGCAAGGCTTCCTTAGCCTAAGGAAACCAACGGGAAGTGAACAAAGCATCTATTCTGGCAATGGGATGCATTCGCACGTCGAAACTGTTGGAACTTTCAGACTTGTTTTAAAAAATGGCTTTGTTTTGGATCTTGAAAACACATTTTACATTCCATCTTTTTCAAAAAAAATTAATTTCTGTTTCTAGACTAGTACCATTTGGATTTGAATTTCAGTTTATTGGTGCAAATTTTAGTTTATTTAAAGATTCTGTTTTTGTAGGATTTGGTACTTTAATTAATGATTTGTATAAATTAAATTTGGATCTTGTTTTTGAACAAAATCTTTTAACCTTGCATGGTGATATTGGCATTAAGCGTAATATTGTTGATAAGTCCTCCGCTATTCTTTGGCATAGAAGATTGGGACATATCTCTATTGAGAGAATACAGAGGTTGGTTAATGATGAAGTCCTTCTGACTCTTGCTTTTACCAAATTTGGTATTTGTGTGGACTACATAAAGGGAAAGCAGACCAACAAGACCAGTAAAGGTGCCAAAATGAGTGAGGAAATTCTTGGAATCATATACACTGATATTTGTGGACCATTTACTCCACCTTGTCTAAATGGTCAGAGATATTTTATCTCATTTATTGATGACTTCGCACGATACATGTATCTCTATCTCTTGTTTGATAAGACCGAGGCACTTGATGCCTTTAAAGTTTATAAAGCAGAGGTAGAGAAACAAACAGAAAAGAAAATTAAAATTGTGAGGTCAAACAGGGGTGGAGAATATTATAGGAGGTGCACAGAATTGGGACAATTACCAAGTCCATTTGCTAAGTTTCTTAAGGAAGAAGGCATTATTGCACAATATTCAATGCCTGGCACACCACAATAAAATGGTGTTGCTGAAAGAAAGAACCAAACACTTATGAACATGGTAAGGAGCATGCTTAGTTATTCTAACATGTCTATAAATTTATGGAGTGAAGCTTTGAAAACCGCCGTGTATATCTTAAATAGGGTTCCATCCAAGGTTGTTCCCAAAACACCGTTTGAGATATGGAAAGAATGGAAGCCAAGTTTAAGACACTTACACGTTTGGGGTTGTCCAGTTGAAGTAAGGGTGTATAACCCACATTTAAAGAAATTGGACTCCAGAACAGTTAGTGGTTTTTTCATAGGCTATGCGGAAAACTCCAAGAGTTACAGATTTTATTGTTTTTCAAATTCACTTAGAATTGTTGAAGCCAGAAATGCTAAGTTTATTGAGGAAGTTGACCCTAGTAGGAGTTACCCTCAAAAGATAGAGTGGAAGGAATCACGGGATCCAGATACAACACCTGTGAATATAGGTGAATTGGTTGTCTTTCAGGATAATCAACCTGATATCCTTGAAAATCAACAAATTCAAGAACTTCCACCACAAGAGGACCAAGTCAACATAGAGCCTGTAGCTCAAGTCCCAATTGAGACTACAGAATTAAAAAGATCCTCACGAGCTAAAAAGTCAGCAATTTTTGGTGATTATTTTGTATACTCAATGGAGTCTGATTTTGACATCGGACCTAAAGATGATCCTATTTTATTTTCCAATGCCATGAATAGGGATGATTCTAAATTATGGTATGATGCCATGAAGGAAGAGTTGGAATCTATGGCTAAGAATCAAGTTTGGGAAATTGTCGAGTTGCCTAAAGGAGTTAAAGCTGTTGGCTGTAAATGGGTCTATAAGACCAAGAAAGACTCAAATGGTAATGTCGAACGATATAAGGCCAGACTTGTAGCCAAGGGTTTTACTCAAAGATAAGGCATCGATTATCATAATACATTTTCTCTGGTTTCTAAAATAGATTCATTTCGAATTATCATGACATTTGTAGCTCATTTTGATTTAGAGCTACATCAAATGGATGTGAAAACGGCATTTTTAAATGGGGATCTTGAGGAAGAAGTATACATGAACCAACCTGAAAGTTTTTGTTCTGATAAAGATAGTCACTTAGTTTGCAAGCTCAAGAAATCCATATATGGACTAAAACAAGCTTCCCGACAGTGGTATTTAAAGTTCCACAATGTTATTACTTGATATGGTTTTACGGAGAATGTTGTGGACAACTGTATATACCTTAAGGTTAGTGGAAGCAAATACATTTTTCTAGTTCTATATGTGGGTGACATTTTACTTGCATCTAATGATTTGGGATTGTCGCATGATACTAAACAATTTCTTTCTCAAAATTTTGAAATGAAGGATATAAGTGAAGCTTCTTATGTCATTGGCATAGAGATTCACAAAGATAGGTCCAAAAGGATATTAGGACTATCTCATAAAGCCTACATTCAAAGAGTTTTGGAGAAATTCAAGATGAGTGATCGCACTCCTAATGCAACGCCCCTTTTAAAGGGTGACAAATTCAGTTTAAGTCAATGTCCGAAGAATGATTTGGAAAAGGAACAAATGGTTAGCGTTCCCTATGCATCTGCCATAGGCAGTTTAATGCATGCTTTGGTTTGTACATGACCTGACATTGCATTTGTAGTTGGGATGCTTGGAAGATACCAAAGTAATCTAGGAATGGAACATTGGAAGGCTGCAAACAAAATCATGAGATACTTAAAGGGAACCAAGGACTACATGCTTACTTACAAGCATGTTGATTGTCTATAGGTGGTTGGATATTCAGACTCAGATTTTGCGGGTTGTCAAGATTCCAGAAAATCCACTTTAGGATATGTCTATCTGCTAGCAGACGGTGCTGTTTCATGGAAGAGCGCCAAAGAGACAATAATTGCATCGTCAATAATGGAAGCAGAGTTTATAGCCTGCTTTGAAGCAACCTCACATGCTATTTGGTTAAGGAATTGTATCACAAGGCTTCAAATTGTGGATTCAATTTCTAGGCCATTAAAGGTTTACTGTGATAATTCGGCTGCGGTTTTCTTCTCTAACAATAACAAAAGTGGTAGCCGAAGCAAGCATATTGACATAAAGTATCTTGCTATTCGAGACTGTGTTAAGAAGCAAGAAGTCAGCATTAAGCATATTAGTACCGATATAATGATTGCAAATCCCATGACCAAAGGTCTTTCTGTAAAGGTGTTTTCAAAACACGTTGAGGGCATGGGACTGATTGGTTAGCTCAATAATTTTTCTAGTTGTTATTTTATTTTGTTTTGTCCTGACATTTTGATTATTATTAGTGAAAAACATCATTTTGTGCACCTAAAGTATTTGTGATGCTATGCAGTCCATTGGGACTATTGATCCATAGGGATCATTGGACCCAGAATAACTTATTAGAAATTATTCATAAAGAATAACACCACATAAAGTTAAGAGTGTAATACAATGTAATATATAGAAGGAAATACTTAATTGATAGAGTATAACCGCCATGATTCGTGTATTATACCTCTAAGGTTTGGGTTTTTTTATTTAATGGCCATCATCAGTTTGTTAGTTACCCGACAGTCAACAACGTGTATTATATGTGCCAAGTGGGAGAATGTAAGAATATCCATAAAGTGTCCCTTATGCCACATGTTTCTTTTATTTATTTATTTATTTATATTATATATATTCAATTGGTTTAATGACTAATTAATTGGTTTAATGACTAATGGGCAACTAATGTCTGTTCACTATCCCATATGGTGGTTTCATGGGACTTTACAACTTCCCTGATGGTGGGAAGTTATAAGGAGTTACACTTGGATATGGGTTCAAGCCTATCTATATATATACCTGTCATAGCCATCAAACACAGACGTCGTTTTGTGAATAGAATAGGCTTGAAACTCTGTTCCTTCCACTTTTCCCATATGGTTCCGTAAAAGTGTTCAGTGAGTGGTTTTGTTTATACATTCAAGATTTGATCATTTAAGAATAAAGATTCAAAGGCTTGAACATCATGGCAGGAAGTATTCTTCTTTCTGAATTAAAATTATTTTAATTCTCACATATTATAGATGTATAAACTGTTGCTTTCGTTGTTTCTAAACAATGTAGTTTTTTTTGTGGGAAAGTTGATTTTTTAGATTTTTTTTATTTGCTTTCTTCACAATTTTTTACAGAGAAATTTGTGAACAAAGCCAGAGAAATTTCAATTTTCTCTGGGTAATTTTCTTTGCCTTGTTTAATTTTATCTGTGTTGTTTAATTTTCTCTGATTTAAATCCACAGAAATTCTTTGGAAAGTCCATAATTTCTCTAGAGAGAATTTATTTGGATTGAAATTTCTCTGGATCAATGTAGAGGGACCTTAGACATTATGAATGTCACGATCCAACCCTAGGGACTTAGGGCTAGAATCGCAATATACTAAGCTTAACAAATTAAATGGCGCAGGCGGAGGTAAAATAGAAGTAGGAAATAATTAAATAGAAAATTAACTTCATTTTACTATTTTGATAAAAAGTACATATATAGGGCTTTTCTTATTTTATTATTCAGTGACCGACCATCAGTAAAAACAAAAGGAAGAAAAGAAAAAAAAAACGCAAAATAACGGATCAACATCAAATTCTTGTGCGAGTTTCACTATATGTGACACCCAAATTTTCTTTTTAATTTTAATATTGCAATCAAAAATAAATAAATCAATAAATAAAAATAATAATAAATAGATGCATAAAATTGGGAATTTATCGATTTAATTGTTAAGGAAATAAATTACACCACACGTTGAATAATTAGAAAGTAGTAAGTGATGTTTTATAATTGGATAGTGAGATTTTTAGATGTGAACCTAATGTATAATCATAAGTAATTTTAAGAATTATAACTTTTTAAACTTGAAATAACATAATAAATAAATAAATTCTTCAATATAGGAATTAGCCAAACCGGGGGCGTAAATCCGGGGTAAGGAATCGATGGGCCAGGTGACACGCGGCATGGCTACGCGTCATTCCATGCATGCACACACTCCATGCAAATTCAACTATAAATAGAGGAGACTATCTTCAGTGAACTTCAAAGAATTCTGAGGCTTATTCATAGTGTTCCAGTGTAGCTTCGAAGAGTGAGGGTATAGCTGGAGTTGTAGTAACAAAATTAAAAGCTAAAGGTTAATTTTAAGGTGAGTTTTATTATACCTTGAGTTATTATAATATGTTTTTTACATATCTTAAGTTACCATAATATATTTTACGTATGTTTTGAGTTACCACAATTTATTTAAATTATGTTTTATGGTTAGGTTAATATTTTAATTACGTGGATTATTTTCTAAACTCTATTTGCATAAATTAAAACCCATGGATATGTTTGTTTAAATTTTAGAGATTACTTGGCAATGAACTTGTAAACAATTATTTTCTGTAAGTACCACCACGGGAGTCCCATGCCTTGGGGGACTTAAATAACCATTGGCCCCTATTTGACCACTTTGTGGTCCCCTGTTTGTCATGGATCCATTGACCCCTGTAGTGATTGTCACTTAGTGACCCCCGTTCTGTTCTGTTATGTACCGTGGTTATAGTGATTTATTTCAGTTTTTGCCACTTAATTAAATTGTGTATTCAACTCAAATTATGTTAATGTTTTAGTTTAAATAATTATCCATGGCTATTTTGTGTCCTGCACTCACAGTATAATATTTCTCACTCTGTTATGTGTTTATAGCTGTTACCCCTTTCAGGTGACGAGGTTTAGCGGGATTAAGATGGAAAATGAATCGCTGTGTTGTTTTTTTTTTAAATCTTTTTTTTTATTTCTATCTGTTTTGTTTTGAACTCTTGCAATATAATAAAGTTCAAATGACTATGTTTTATTCCCTTTTAAAAAAGCATTTGGTACCCACTTATTTTATTTAATTTATCTGCTTGCGCTACGACTACAAAATTATTTGAATTATTTTATTTTTATCTTGTTACGACGCCGAACCTTTGGATACCGAGTTTGGATTGTGACACTATACGAGGTTACGAGTCTTCCTTACATCTCATCACCTGAAAGGATAACAGCTATAAGCACACAACAGAATGAGAAATATTATGCCAAGAGTATAGGGAGCACAAAATAACCATGGATAGTTAATTAAATTAAAACATTTACATAACTTAATTTGAATAAATAAATTATTTAAAGTGGCAGAAACTGAAATACAAAAAATTATGTAAATAAATAACCATAACCACGGTATAGAACAAAGGTCACAATAGTGACAATCAGAACAAACGTCAATGAATCCATAACAAACAGAGGACCACAAAGTGGCCAAATAGAGACCAATGGTTATTTAAATCCCCCAAGGCGTGGGACTCCCGTGGTGGTACTTACAGAAAATAATTTTTTATAAAATCATTGTCAAATAATTTCTAAAATTTAAACAAACATATTCATGGGTTTCAATTTAAGTAAATGAAGTTCAGAAAATAATTAACATAATTGAAATATAAATATAAGTTGTAAAACATAACTTGTATAAAATAAATTATGGTAGCTCAAAATATACGTAAAATATATTATGGTACTTCAAAATGTAATATAACTCACCTTAATATTGACCCTTAGTCTTTACTTCTCTATAACAGCCTCGTTGTTATCCATAAATATATTCCTTTCTTATCCAAAGCTTAGCATTATCGGCTACTAACACTACCTATTTATAGAATAGAATGAGGCATGGTTTCTTTGACATTTTTTTTTTTATTTGATTTAGCCACCTGTGCTCACGGGTGGCCTATTCTCATTGTCCCTACTTGGTGATTCACCGAGGCTACATGTGCACAGTCACCACCCTATATGCTAGGGTGCTGACGAGCCATTATAATAATTTTTTTTAAATATATATAATCCCCAATTAAATTTCATTTTATCATAACATTCAATACTTTATTTTACTTTTACGAAATATGTAATTAAACATTTAGGGTGTCATAATTCTCCTCTCCTAAAAAGAAGTTTGTCCTCAAACTTCACGTACCTTTATTTTTGAAGAGGTGCGGGTATTTAGCTTGCATTTGACTTTCAGTTTCCCACATCGCATCTTCGATTCGATGATTTCTCCATAAAAATTTTACAAGAGATATAGTCTTGTTTCGGAGAACTTGATCACGACGATCGAGAATCTGCACTGGTTGTTTTTCATAAGAGAGATTCTCTTGAATTTCCAAGTTCTCATAATCGACAACATGTTCTGGATCTCGGAGATACTGTTGAAACATCGAAACGTGAAAAACATTGTGAACGTTGGACAGTTCAGGTGGCAGTGCAAGGCTATATGCTACAGGACCAATCTTTTCCAGTATCTCGAATGGCCCGATGTAACGTGGGTTTAACTTTCCTCGCTTTCCAAATCGAATAACCCCTCTTGTTGGTGAGATCTTTAGGAAAACATGATCTCTGACTTGGAATTCCAATTCTCATCTTCGTGTATCTGCATAGCTTTTCTAGTGACTCTGAGCAGTGTGAATTTGCTATTGGATGAGTTGAATTTTATCACTCGTTATCTGTACAATTTGAGGGCCTAATAACCTCCTGTCTCCGACTTCCGCCCAACACAGAGGTGATCAACACCTCCTTCTATACAGCGCTCTATACGGTGTCATTCCAATGCTTGCCTGGTAACTGCTGTTATAGGCTAATTCCACTAAAGGTAGATGCTCATCCCAGTTACCTCTGAAGTCCAACACGTATATACGTAACATGTCTTCCAAAATCTGGATTGTTCTTTTGGGTTGCTTATCAATTTGCGAGTGATAAGCAGTGCTAAACTTCAGTATAGTCCCCAAAGCCTCCTGTATTTTATTCCAGAAGTGAGACACGAAGCGGGGGTCTCGGTTAGACACGATTGAAACTAGGATGCCATGCAAATGAATAATTTCCTTGATATATAAGATGGCAAACTTATTAACGGGGTACATGATTTTGATTAGTAGAAAATGCGCTGACTTTGTCAATCGGTCTACTATAACCCATATTGCATCATTCTTCGAAAATGACTATGGTAGCCCGACCACGAAATCCATAGTAATGTGCTCCCATTTCTATTCAGGAATAAGGAGTAGTGGCAGCATTCCCGCAAGTCTCTGATGTTCTGCTTTAACACACTAACAATGCAAACATTTAAAGACATGGCTTGCTATGTCTCTTTTCATTCATGTCCACCAGTAATGTTCCTTTAGATCGTGATACATCTTCGTATTACCAGGGTGGACCGCAAACCTCGAACTGTGAGCTTTTACCAATATCTTCTTTTTGAGTTCCGGAATGTCGAGTACACAAATACGATTTCGAAATTTCAGTATCCTATTACTTATAGTGAAATCAGGATCAGCGCGTACTCCTTTGCTCCTCGTACTTTCTCTTCAAAAGTTTATCTTCACATTAGTGTGCTTTAATTTCTTCAATCAATGTGGGTTCCACAGTTATATTGGCCAGCAGCCCATTGATCTTGCTGGAAATGAGAGTGCATGCCAAACTTCTGGTCATCTTTTGGCTTAGTGCGTCTGCCACCACGTTAGCTTTGCCTGGATGGTGATGGATTTCTATATCGTAGTCTTTCATAAATTCTAGCCACCGTCGTTGCCTCATATTCAGTTCCTTCTATGTGAACAGATATTTAAGACTCTTGTGATCAGTGTAAATTTCGCAAGTTGCACTGTAGAGATAATGACGCCAGATTTTGAGGGCGAAGATCACCATAGTTAATTCTAGATCATAGGTTGGGTAGTTTCTCTCATGATTCTTTAATTGTCACGAAGCATAAGCAATGACTCTTCCGTTTTGCATAAGAACATAACCCAAACTATTGTATAAGGCATCACTATCAATTACGAACCCATCTACTCCTGTAGGGAGTGCTAGTGTAGGAGTTGACACCAGTCGACTTTTTAATTCTTGAAAGCAACGCTTCTGTTTGTCTGTCCATTCGAAGGGTGTGTTCTTCTGAGTTAGCTAGATCAAGGGTGATGCTATCTTCGAGAAATCTTGCACGAAGCGTCGGTAATAGCCAGCCAGACCCAAGAAACTTTGTATTTCTGACACATTTGTGGGTCGTGGCCATTCCATGATTGCTGCAACTTTTAGGGGGTTAACCGAGATGCCATATTTGTTAATCACGTGACCAAGGAAGTTTACACTAGTGATCCAGAATTCGTATTTCTTCAACTTGGCATAAAGTTTGTGATCACGTAGTGTTTGTAGAACCGTTTGCGAGTGTTGCTCATGGTTTTCCAGTGATTTGGAGTATATGAGGGTATCGTCAATGAAGACGGTGACGAACTCATCAAGATATGGTTTAAACACTCAGTTCATGAGGTTCATGAAAGCTGCTGGAGCATTTGTGATGCCAAATCACATGACGAGAAACTCGTAGTGCCCGTAACGGGTTCTAAAGGCAGTCTTTTCAATGCTTACCGTTTTGACTTTTAGTTGATGATAGCCAAAACACAATTCGATTTTGGAGAATACCTAAGCACCTTGAAGTTGATCGAATAAGTCATCGATTCGTGACAGAGGGTACCGATTCTTGATGGTGACCTTGTTCAGTTCCCGGTAATCAATGCATAACCTCATCGTGCCATTCTTTTTCTTTACGAATAATACTGGAGCTGCCCAGGGTGAGGTACTACGTCGAATGAAACCTTTGTCCAGGAGTTCCTGGAGTTGAGTCTTCAGTTCTTTCTATTCCGTCATTAACATACGATAAGGGGCTTTTGATACTGGTTGGGTACCAGGTTGAGTTTCAATAGTGAATTCGATTTCCCGGTCAACTGCGGTACCAGGTAGATCTTCAAGAAAAACATTCGAGAATTCTCGTACTACGAGGATTACATCAACGGTGGGGGCCACTTTTTGTGTATCGATCACATAACAAATATAACTACAACAACCCTTTCTTAGAAGTCGTTGAGCTGTCATGGAGGATATAATACAAGGAGGGTTAGAAACTCCAGTCCCATCAAAGACAAGCTCGGGTTGGTTTAGTAACCTGAAGGAGACCTTTTTGGCTTTACAATCAATAGAGGCGTGGTTGGCAGCCAGTCAATCCATCCCTAAGATCACATCAAAGTTCCCAATACGGAGGGGAATCAAGTCTGCATATAAGCATAAGATTTGTATACATTAGCACTAAGGGTGAAATTACCAGAAGGAAAAGACATAGAAAATATATATCCCAAGGGTTCAGGTGTTGATGCCAGCTTGGCAGCAAAGTGTGGTGCAACAAAAGAATGAGTTGACCCAAAGTCAATGAGGACATGAGCTAAATAACCATAGATAGAAAGTATACCTGACACAACGTTTTCGGTAATTTCTGGTTTTCTAGGTACTAAGGTAAAAGCCCTTCATTGGCGTTTTTGGTCCTTCCTCGGTGTTTTTGGTCCTTCCTATCTCCTCCAGGTCCTACAGGTTTTCTGACTGGGCCAAAAGGGCTAGCTGTAGGATTGGTCAACTTTGGACAATCTCTCAGCAAGTGGCCAACTTGACCACATTTAAAGCATGCTCTTGTATTTCGATGGCATTGTCCCCAATGAGCCCTTCCTCCACAAGTAGGGCAAGTTGGAATGGTGTCACATCTGGGGTTAGTAGAACCTTGATTACCTAAGCTGGTTGTGCCCATATTCACTCTCTTGGGAGGTGCAACACCGGATCTTCTGTTGTCTCTTTTCCATAATCACTTCTTTTGGCTTGATTCCCCGGAACGCGAGGCTTTAATTGTTTTTTCTGCAATGTATGCTCGGTCTACCACTTCCGCATAAGTTGGCAGTTTCAAAACCTCAAGCCTATCTTTGATTTCAGCATCCAATCCTGTTTTGAATTTTCTTGCTTTTCAAGCTTCGGTGGGGATGACATGTGTCGTAAATCGAGCGAGTTGTGTAAACTTGCTCTCGTATTCAGCCACCGTCATGGTTCCTTGCTTTAGATGTATGAATTCTGATGCCTTCTATTCCCGCAACAAATCTAGGAAGTATTTTTCATAAAATACTTCCAAGAATCTTGCCCAAGTCGCAATTTCTTCTTTCTCCAAAGTGAAAGCCATCATTCCTGTGCATTATCTTTAAAGGTGAAAGTGGCGAGAGTAACCTTCTATCTTTCGGTGCAGGGTAGGGCACGAAAAATCTTTTCCATGTCTTTAACCCAAGCGTCTGCTACCATTGGGTTTGGGCCGCCGGTAAATGTGATGGGTTTCAAATCCTGGAACTGTTTTATGGTAACTGGCTCTTCTCGCCGTTCCAGCATCCCATTGTTGATGTTAGTCTGCAAAGCTTGTAAAAAGCTAGTAATCGCTCTTTCCATGATTCTTTCCATTGATTCAGTACCACTGACTGATGACTCACTTCCGTTACCATTATTGGCCATTATACAAAGTAATAAACAAGGCATCACATCCATAACGCAGCATATATAAGCATATATAGTGCAATATATATAAAATACCAACTTTACTATTTTTATAATTAATATTACATCCTTGTTCAAAAGTCAAAATATGTTAGTGTCTCATCCTTGTGGTACTACAAAAAAATAAATAAATAAATAAAAAGGGATTAGAACACATCATAGTTAGCATACAAAAGAATTTTCTTCTCCCAAAATCTAGAGTGGTGGGTCAAATGGGTCAAACTACCACAGTAAGTAGTGTTACATAAAAAACTCAAATTCTCATCCCAACTGTACCACACCAAAACACATCCACGCTGCCTGGACTGTGTAAATGGGGACAGCTTGTATGTGTGAAGCCCCAAATTTTCTTTTGGAACATCATAAAATTTAAATAACAAATAACTTGCTAAATAAAAATTTTAACAATTAATTAGGGAAATTTAGATTTTCACATAGTCAAAGCTTAACAACTAAATTACGAGTCCACATACAATATTACAACAACTTTATAACATTCGTGATTACTAATACCAAAGATAATAAAATTTTATTTCGATAGAGTCTTGACTTTAAATTAGCTAAGGTTCAATATTAGCAGCAACTCCAAATTCAGCCTCAGTCCCTTCTTCGACATAATTTGGCATGAAACGCCAGGGCAATAAAATATATGCCATGAGTTTTGCAACACAATAAAAAAACATAATCAACCTACCATTCTATTTAAGAGAAAATAATCAAATCATGACAATTAAAATAATAGTAAAATTCAATAGCATGATAAATGTGACAACCATTATAATAATTTCAAATATTTTAATAGTTTAGGTGACACTCAAAATCTCACCAAAGAGATTTTCTTACTAACCACTAAGTCATGGCCACGGTTAATTTGGAAACCCCCCTTGATCAAATATTAAAGAACTACCAAAGATGCCTATACCGGGAGTAATATACCCAAACTGTGGCATCCATGGTCTGCCCTAAGGGAACGGTCTGCCAGGGGTATGTAACCTCCCTGCGTGCCACCCGCACATCCACCCGCACATCCACCCTTATTCCAAAACCAAATACCGATAAGGGTTCAAATAAGTCTCGTGCCATCTTATGGTTTCACGACACAATTTACGTAAAAATTATTAAAAACCAGGGCTCACCATGAACAACCGGTATTAACCCTCAATTGTTAACTTTGTATAAGCTGTTAATCGTTTCAGTTAGTTTTTATATTAATCACAAATAATTCCAATTTTATTCATCAATAATATTGTACCAACTCATAAAAATTCCTAACATAAAATGTTACACATGTCACACTAAAAATATGTCAATGTACAAAATTTAATTAAACAATTAATTTAAACCAAGGTATAAAATAATAATGTAGATACCAAAAAAAAATAAATCATAATCACACACATGCATGGATTTTTAATCTACAAGATTAGACTAGCACAATATTAAATTTTAGCCTAAATAGACAATTGAAGAGATAATTTTTTATTCCTCCTGAATTTGCCAAAATTTTAAAAATATATATTTCGCAAATAAAATTATAAATAAATTACTTATACAACTCTAAAATTCATAAACATATACAGAATACTCAATAAACATGTTATGGTCGTTTTTCAAAAAGCATTTTCCAAAAATAAATTATAAATAATTCTTAAAAATTTCAAGAAAATTTATTATACAGATTTATCATATTTTCTTAAATTAATTCCATACTTAAATTTATAAATCAATTCCATAATATAAAAATTTATTATGAAACTAGACTTCTCAAATTTCATTTTTTGTTTAGAAATTACCAGATTTGGTTTAATATAAAATTTTTAATAATTTTCAAACACATAGTCAAAATCTGCCTATAGCTCCAGATTTGGTTTAAAATCTGTATAAATTCATAAAAAACTCCATAATTGTTGCAAAAATGCATGGATGAAATAGAAATCATTCTAAACAACTTTTTCAAAAAAATCATCTTCAAATTTTGAGTATAAAATTGTCTAAAAATTCATACAAATTTTCTGACAGATTCAAGGATTAAATAAATTCTTCAATCTTCTCTTTAATGGTATAAACTACACATGCAAGCCTATTTCCACAATAATACCATGACTTTCAGACTATCAATATCTTCAAATATTTGATATACACATCACAAAATTTACATACATATATATAAAAATTTATGTCTATAAATTAGTCATTTTATCATATGAATATAATCTGAAAATTTCGACAATTAAAAAAAAATGAGAGGATTGAGAGGGTTTTCGTACTTAGTTGTAGGATTGAAATAGAATAATGAAATGGTAGGAAAATATGCAACCTCCTTAACCTCCTCCTCTTATTAACTCACTCCACTACGTAGATTTTCTTTTCTCAAGTTTTCTTTGCATGCTCTAATCAAAGAGTAGCATGCATATATATAAACATGTTGAGGCTAAGGCTTTCCCCCTCTCCCTCTCTCTCTCTTTTCTTTCTCTTTCTCTTCATTCCATGTAGTCCAATCGTGCCTCTCAATTCCAATGATGCATAATGAACTCTTCTTCCCTATATTAACATGCAAGCTAACAAGTGACAAAGTTGCCGCCCAAAAATCTAAAAAAAATTTGATTCCATCTTCTTCCTTTTTCTTTTTTTTTTCTTTTTTTTTGTGTGTGTATTTATGTGGGTTTCTTAAAATTGATACACTAAGGTTTTTAACTAAGGTATTTAGTAAGAATAATTATCATGTTGAATTCTAATTAAAATAATTTATAAACAACAAACATTGAACACCTACAAAATTATTATTCTTAATAATGTATTTGTTAGTGGCTGAATTGGGTTAATTTAAAACTAATTTTTATACTAATATATAATTTAAATAAACTCTGGATAAAATTAATTAATTTTTTTTTTCTTTTAAGAATAATTAAATGTGGGTTTTTACAGTATGTATCCCCAAAATGCTCGATCGACTATCCATTCCGGTTGCTCAATGTATGATAGGTCATTACTAAAATCAACATTTTGAATATTAAAAATTTCCAACAGGTTAGGGACAATGGTAAAAATATAGTCCTCGGGATACACATTTCCCCTTCTTGCCACAAAATCTAGGGGCAAAGGGCCAATGATGTAGTGCGGGCGATCATATCTTGGGACAAGGCAGAGGACACAGGTGGGTCCGAGAAAGCGTTTACGCGTGTAGGCACGGCTCTACCTCCACAATAAGTATGGTACGTCAGTAGGGTCGGTCTGTACATATATCGGCTGACCCATCAATTGGGCAAGGCCTGGATGCAGTCTCCTAATTATATCCTCTGAGTCTCTTCATTCTTCAGATGAGGCGAGGACGGGGTGTTTAGCTAAAATATCCTCTAAATTAATGGCTCCAAGCTCCTCCCAAAATGTCTCATCAAGTTTAATCTCAGACATTCCTATATCACTAGAATAAATGTGAGATTTTACAGAAAATGACTAGCGTCGGACTAACGTCGCAGGTAAATATTCAGAAAATAACTAACATCGCAGGTAAATATTTATTTCTTTAATATGTCTAACTTTTGCTCTGATACTACCTTTGTCACGACCCAACCCCAAGGACTTAAGGCTGGAATCACAACTTACTAAGCTTAACAAATTAAATGGCGCAGGCGAAGGTAAAATAGAAGTAGGAAATAATTAAACAAAAAATTAACTTTATTCTACTATTTTGATAAAAAGTACATCTATAGGGCTTTTCTTATTTTATTATTCAATGACCGACCATCAGTAAAAACAAAAGGAAGAAAAGAAAAGAAAAACACAAAATAACGGATCAGCATCAAATTCTTGTGCGGGTTCCACTACACGAGGTTACCAGTCTTCCTTACATCTTATCACCTAAAAGGGTAATAGCTATAAGCATACAGCAGATTGAGAAATATTATGCCAAGAGTATAGGGAGTACAAAATAACCATGGATAGTTAATTAAGCTAAAACATTTACATAACTTAATTTGAATAAACAAATTATTTAAAGTGGCAGAAACTGAAATACAGAAATTATGTAAATAAATAACCATAACCATGGTATAGAACAAAGGTCACAGGAGTGATAATCAGAACAGAGGTCAATGGATCTGATGATACTACGGGTCCCAGACGGAACGGGTCGGACTGATCCACACTTCCCAAACCAGTGTCCGAGTGACCAAGGACACAGAGGAACCTGCACAAGAGTTCAACGGGGAACGAGGAGTCCCCCAGCAAACCCTCCGACGAGCAAGTTAGAGAGAGAGGTGGAATATAGAGATAGATTAGAGTTAGAAAGCTTAACATTCTTCCTGTCTTCGACGTCTGCTTATATCCTCTAGTAATCATTTCGTTGTCCCTTCTGACCTATCACCTTGGCCGAAAGTCTATGTTCTAGCTTACCTTGTTCATGGTGAAGCCATTCTGTCCCAACGGAGAGGGGTTATCACAATAAATGTTGTAAGGGGCTTTATTAATGGTAATGTGCAGTGGCAATAACTTTGCAGATCTTTGTCTGCTTATGTGGCTTGCCCTTCTCTTGCCATGTGTCTTGATGTCATTGGTTCTCGTTGCTACGTGGGGCTTTAGCCATGCTGGACTTTAGTATTTGAGTTATGTATTGGGCCCTAAATAGTAGGCTATAATCTTTATGGGCTACCCATGTCAATAGTCCCCCATTCCCAAGTGCAGCTTCAGTCCAACGAAGGGAATAATGAAGAAAACGAGGGTTGTGAGATACCGGCAGGGTGAAGGCCAACCGAGAGGAGTGACCGACCATAAGAAGGGCCGACCGTGAAGGGCGGCCGAATGGAGAGACCGACCATAAGGAGGGCCGACCGTGAAAGGTGGCCGAGTGGAGGGACCGACCATGAAGAGGGCCGACTGCGAAGGGTGGCCGAGTGGAGGGACTGACCATGAGGAGGGTCGACCAGGAAAGGTGGCTAAGTGGAGGGACCGACCATGAGGAGGGCCAACCGCGAAGGGTGGCTGAGTGGAGGGACCGACCATGAGGAGGGCCGACCGCGAAGGGGGAGTGGCGGTGTGCGGGGCTCGAGGAACGGCGGGGCACGTGGTGATTTGAAGTGGAAAAGACAGGGTAGGGAAAGGCGGTAGTGAATCATGGTCGTACACGTAGCAGAATCCTGTAGTGGAGAAGGTTAGGCGTTGGGCAAGAAGTGAAACGATAGGTCATTATAAGGTGTCGAAAATACAGTTTTGGCAGATTGTTGAAAATTTTCAAACTGGCGAAAATTAATTGTGACCCTTGGAATATAGGCAAGCCTTGGGCTTTTGATATTATCCGTTTTATATATCTCTTTGCAAACAACCAAAATATTCCAAGTGTAAACTCTTTTGTGTCGAATGATACCCCTTTGCAACATTTTATGGACTACCTCGCACCAGCATCTGAAGCTATTCGCAGACACACAAGAGGGATGGCCCAAGAAGAAGCAACAATCGCGAGGGTTGATCCATTGGGGGATGACGATGCCGTGGATTTGGCGGAACAATATTGCACAAAGCGTAGGGAGGGGGAGGGAGCGAGTCAGGCTGTGCGGGCTCGCCCCAGGACCATAATTTCGGCCGCGAGACCTATTAGTCAGGTGGAACCAGACCATTGGCACACAAAACCGGACAGATCTATGCTAACAGCAGAGGAGTTGGAGGAAATAAGGAAGAAGTATCAAATTTCCTCGGAGATAGGGCTAAGACTGCCCACAACCAAGGAGAGGGCATCAGACGTGCGGCCGGGCGAATTTAGCTTGTACAAGGAGGTGTTGCGAGGGGGTTTGAGGCTACCTCTCCTCCAAGTAGTAGTGGAAGTGCTGAACAAGCTAGAAGCGGCGCCAGGGCAACTGATGCCGAACGATTGGAAGATAGTAATGGTGTCTTGTGAGTGCAGCATGAGCGACGGAGGGAACAATAATGATAAGAAGGAGTTATTCTCCTGCTACAAGGCCTCCGGTTAGCAGGAGACTTGAGTGACGCTGCAAGTGGTGGCGAGGCGCGGTCTGGTGGCGGGTCTTCCATCGTCGGTGAAGGGGTGGAGACCGAGATAGTTCTTTGTGACGGAGAACGGTGGGGCTAGGGTGCGCACAACGTGGAAAGTCCCTACCAAATCAGTCGAGCCTAAGTTGGGTATTGAGGCCGAAGACCGAGTGAAGAAGGTGAAGGAATGGAGGGAAGAGAAGGGGGTAAGATGGGATGAGCTAGTCCTGCCTTCAACATTGTTCACCCTGAAATTGGGACCGCAACCATTGAGGGATGACCCAGCAAAGGAAAAGCTGGAGGCGCAGAGGAAGGCGAAGGAGAAGGAGGAGAGGAGACTGCTCGCTCGAGTGGACAAGTAAAAAGAGACACAACTGGGGCCCGCTCCAAAGTCGATCGCGAGAGAGCGAATCCGACCTCGCCCGAAGCCGCTAGGGGGGAAGGATCTAGGAGGCTTTGAGCCGCGACCGCCCCCAGTGGATCCTCTGAATGAAAGGAACAAAAAGGGGATGGAGAAGAAGAAGAAGAAGAAGAAAGTGAGGGGGAGCCCGCCTTGAAAAAGAGGAAGGAGGTGACGACGGAAGAGACCCCCGAAGTGGGGTTGGGGGAAGCAACGAAGGGAGTGGAGAGTGGGGCGACTGGCCCTGAAGAGCAAATGGAAAGTAGGGCGATCGGCATTGAGCAAAGAGCAGAGCCACAGCCTAAGGAGGGTCTTGCGCCCCAAGGAGAAGGAGAGAGGGCAGGGTTGAAGACCGCCTTCTACCACGTCCCAGCGGTGTCCGGGTGAGTGGAAGGAGAAGGGAGAGAAGCCAAGATGGCTGCAAATCACCTCTTGGGGTAGTGGAAGACGCAGCCGTACGTTCGGTGGCTGGTTTTACTGAGGCTGAGCTGCTAAAGGGATTATGCACTGCCCAGATGGAGGCGACTGCCTTAGCAAGAGCCCTGTTGAACAAGGCGGCGGCAACGAAGGGAGAAGTGAGGAATGAAAGGGAAAAGTTGGGGCGGGTGGAGGCCTGGCTTGAAAATTTCAAGAAGGAGAGCGCAGGCTAGAGGAAGGCTGCGCAGAATGCGTGTGCCAGGGGGTTGGAGGAGGCTCAGAAGGCGAAGAAGATGGGGGTATTGGCGATGGTGTAGAGCAATGTTGCCGATCGTGCCCATGTTGAGCTGCTCGCATCCAAGTTGGAGCTGGAGGACGAACGCCGCAAGGTGGTATCGCTCAAGTTCCAGCTGGTTGGTGAGCAGAAGAAGTTGGAAGAGGCCCAAAAAGCCTGCACCGTCGCCAACGAACGGTGGGATGAGGCGATGACTTGTAATGAGGATCTGCGCGCCCAGTCGATCAAAGAAAAAGAAAAAGCAGATCTAAAGATCGCGGGGTTGGAGAAGGATCTGGCAGACAAGCACACTAGGGCAGCGGCAAAGAAGGCAGGGTTGGAGAAGGAGTTGGAGGAAGAAAAGACCAAGGCAGCCTCTGAAAGAGAAGCATACCCGACTTGCGTCCACACAGAAAGCGATTCAAAGTCTCCGACTTTCAGATGGTTGTCGATGCCGCGATCGCCAACAACTTGGCGAGAGAGGGGTCTGGGGGGCTGGCCTGTCGGGGGCGACCGCTGGGAGTAGGAGTGAAGAAGAAGTGATCCAAAGCTTCCAGCGGTCGAACTTCTACAAACACGAGATGGCTGAGTTCTGGGACAGCGGCTGGAAGATGTTTAAACGCAAAGCAAAAGAGCTGTTCCCAGACTTAGACTTCAGCAGTCTAAAGATTGACGAAGACGACGTGGCTCAGACCTCCTTAGATGAGGGTGTTGAAGAAGAAGACTTCGTCTCAAGTGAAAAGGAATGATTGGTGTGAACAAAGTTTGTACGCAGAGTTTTGGTTGTTTTATTTGTTTGTTTTTTTTTTTTTTTTTGAGATTTCTATAATAAACTTATGTATAAGTTTGTGAATGAATAAAATTATGAGTTGTGTTTGTGTTTTTATGCTATTGTCTGTATCGTTTGAGGATCTGCAAAGAATGAAAGTGGTAACTTACATAGGGCTTGTGTATAAATTATTGTGAAGTTTAAAATGTAAGAAAACCTCAACGCAGAGTGAAATTTAAAATGTAAGAAAACCTCAATGCAGAGTGAAGTTTAAAATGTAAGAAAACCTCAATGCAAAGTGAAGTTTAAAATGTGAGAATGTTAAAAAATTTAAAATTTTAAATCACGACCCAAAAGGGAGTCAGTTTGGCTTGTAAGGGTCCCAAAAAGTGAAGTTTTAAATCACGTTGTAAGGGTGTTGACAAATGAAAGGTTAGGTTGGGTTGGGAAATGAAAGTTTAAAAATGTAAAGAGTGTTAAGAGGCGTAAAAACATGGACCTGGAATTTGACTAAGTATGGCAACTATGCCACAATCATGAAGTTGCAAGAATGGCCTTGGCCGAGCGCTTCATTCGTGCTCAGTTCGGGTTGAGCTATGATTAACTCGGTCGAGCTGTCTCTTCAAGTAACTCAGTCTGGCTGAGCTCTTCATACTCAGTCTGGCTGAGGTTGTTCACGCTCAGTCTAGCTGAGGCTTTAAGTGACTCAGTCTGGCTGAGCTCTTCAAGCTCAGTCTAGCTAAGGCTTTAAGTGACTCAGTCTGGCTGAGCTCTTCATGGTCAGTCTGGCTGAGGTTTTTCACGCTCAGTCTGGCTGAGGCTTTTCATGCTCAGTCTGGCTGAGGCTTTAAGTGACTCAGTTTGGCTGAGGCTTGTAACTGAGTGCTGCAATCAAGACGTTATTGAGGTACCACACAGATAATTGAGATATAAGATTGTTGTCGTGTAAAGTGTAGCCCATTTGATCAGAAATTTACATCATGTGAGAGAAGAAGAAGAACATTCAAGTGTGTAGATTGCCAAAAAGAAAATACAATAACTGATTAATACAAGAATAGGGATTTATTGAAAATAACGCTTCAAGTGTTCAGCATTCCACGGATGGAAGAGGTCTCGGCCTTCCATATCCTGAAGTCGGTAAGTGCCCGGACGAGTTCTGGCTTTAACAACGTAAGGTCCTCCCCACTTGGCTGCCAGTTTGCCATCAGCCGAATTTTTGGTGGCAAGGGTTACTTCGCGCAAAACAAGGTCCCCCACGGCGAACTCCATCGGTCGGACTTTGCGGTTGTAATGTGTTCTCATTTTCTGTTGGTATGAGGCCCGTCTGACAGCAATGGTTTCTCAGAGCTCTTCGACTAGGTCTAGGTCTGCCCAACGCAGCTCTTCAGTTAGTTCTGGATTCGGATGTAGAACCCTTGGAGTAGGCAGACCGATTTCCACTGGGATGACTGCCTCAGTGCCGTATGTTAAGCGAAATGGGGTCTCTCCAGTGGGAGTTCGAGCTGTAGTGCGGTAGGTCCAGAGTACATTCAGTAATTCCTCAGCCCAGAGTCCCTTAGCAGCTTTCGGCTTAGTTTTGATGATCTTCAGAAGAGAACGGTTGGTGACCTCAACTTAGCCATTGGCTTGAGGATGACCTAGGGAAGAGAAACATGGCTGGATTTGAAGTTCTGCACAGAATTTCCTGAACTTGGCATTGTCGAATTGTTTGCCGTTGTCGGAGACGATGGCTTGAGGGATGCCAAATCTGTATACGATCGACTGCCAGATGAATCTGGTTGTGTTCCGCTCGGTAATTGTGGCAAGGGGTTCTGTCTCTACCCATTTAGTGAAGTAATCAATGGCGACAATTGCGAATTTGGTTTGGCCTCGGCCAGTGGGCAATAGGCCACTAGGTCGATCCCCTATTTGGCGAATGGATAGGGACTGCAAAGTGTGATTAATTCTATAGAAGAAGTATACATTTGAGCACGAAGTCAGTCGCACCTTGATTGAGAGTAGGCCAGAAATAACCAGTGCGAAGTATTTTGTGGATTAAGGACCGGGCGCCCGAATGATTACCACAGATACCCTCATGGATTTCCCTCATCACGTAGGTTGCTTGAGCAGGATTGAGGCATCTGAGGTATGGACGTGAAAAACCACATTTGTACAAGAGGCCGCTGACAAGAATGTAGTTGGACGACCGGGCCCTGACTTTGGCAGCCTACTGGTTGTCGGCTGGCAGTTCCCCCGTTGTCAGAAATAGAGAGATGTCGGCCGCCCAAGGAATAGGTTCGTTTTGGAGGAAGTAGACTTGCTGCTGGTTTGGGGAAATGGCAGGATGGGCCAGGTACTCGAGGCGGACACCGTGGTTGAGGTCTGATTGGTCTGCCGAAGCCAACTGAGCCATTTCATCTACCTTGGAGTTTTTCGTCCGAGGGATGTGCTTGATATGGAAATTATTGAAGAGGCGAGCAAGAGGGAGTGCAATATCCTTATAAGCCCGCATTGTGTCTTCCTTGGCGTCGAATTCCCCCGTGATTTGACTGACAATGAGCTGGGAATCGCTGAACACTTGGATATGGCTGATACCAATGTCTCTGGCGAGGCAAAGACCTGCAATCAATGCCTCATATTCAGCCTCATTATTGCTTGCGTCGAACAAGAAGCGGAGAGCACATTTGAAATAATCCCCCTCTGGGGCGGTGAGGATGAGACCAGCCCCACTGCCTTCTTTGCGGGATGATCCGTCAACGTTGAGGGTCCAAGAATGGGGGTCTTCTGGCTCGGTAGGGGGTGGCGGGGGCAGAGGAGCTGTGGTTGGAGTGGGATTAGTGAATTCCAGGATGAAATTGGCAACAGCCTGCCCTTTAATCGTCGTTCGAGGCCGGTAGAAAATGTCAAATTGGCTGAGCTCGACCGACCATTGCATAAGTCTGCCGGAAAGTTCTGGTTGTTGCATTATCTTCTTCAATGGTTGGTCAGTGAGGACCATTATGGAATGGGCTTGGAAGCAAGGACGGAGTCGTCTGGAGGTGGTGACCAAGGCCAAGGACATTTTTTCTAACAACGGGTAGTTCTGTTCCGCTCCCCTGAGAGCCCGACTGATGTAGTAGACCGGTCGTTGGACAGAGCTGTCTTCCCTGATGAGTGCTACACTAACTGTGGTGTTTGACACGGCGAAATAGAAGAAGAGGGGTTCACCCGTAATTTCCTAAGAAAGTAGGGGGGTTGGCCATGCACTGTTTCAACTGTTGAAAGGCCTCTTCGGATTCTGCCATCCACTCAAAAGTTTATCAAAGAACTTTGAAGAAGGGGAGGCACTTGTCCGTTACGCAGGAAATGAAGCGGTTGAGGGCGACAACTCGGCCAGTAAGCCACTGAACCTCCTTAACCGTTCTGGGTGACTGCATTTCAATTAAGGCCTTGATCTTTTCGAGGTAAGCTTCGATGCCTCGCTGACTGACCATAAAACTCAAGAACTTTCCAGATCCTACGCCGAAGGCGCATTTCTTTGGATTAAGCTTCATTTGATGCTTTTGTAGGGTGGTGAAGGTCTCTCGCAGGTCGGCCAGATGATTAGTGGAGAGCTTGCTCTTGACTAACATGTCGTTGACATATACTTCCATGTTCCGGCCTATCTGGTGATGAAAGACAGCATTGACCAACCGTTGGTAAGTGGCTCCAGCATTTTTCAACCCAAATGGCATCACACGGTAATGGTAGGTTCCCCGGTTGGTGATGAAAGAGGTGTGTTCCTGGTCAGACGGGTGCATCAAAATTTGGTTGTATCTAGAGAAGGCATCCATGAAACTGAGCATTTGATGGCCGGCCGTGGCGTCAACTAGCAGATCTATGCGAGGAAGAGGATAGCTGTCTTTGGGGCAAGCTCGGTTTTGGTCGGAGTAGTCGACACAGAGTCGCCATTTACCATTGTTTTTACGAACCAGAACCACATTCAACAACCATCTAGGGTAGTCCACATTTGTGATAAACTGTGCCTCAATGAGCTTATCTACTTCAGAAGCAATAAGGTTATTACGCTCCCGGTGAAAGATGCGCTACTTCTGGCGGATGGGTCGAAAATGGGGCTCAATGCTGAGACGGTGGGTGATGAAGGAGGAGTCAATACCTGGTATGTCAGGGTGGGTCTAGGCAAATACGTCATTGTGCTCAATCAAGAGGGCGGTGAGGTCGGCCTTGCCCTGGGAGGATAGTTGACTGCCGATCTTGGCAGTTTTTGCTGGGTTGGTGGGATCGATGAGGACCTCGACGAGCTCTTCCACTGGTTCCCCTCTGACCAGCTCGTCCTCGTCTCTGACGTCGATTCCTTCAATGATCATAGCCTCCTTAAGCTTGACTTCTTTAAGTGAGGCAACATAACACTCTCTGGCCACGGTCTGCTCTCCCCTCACTGTGTCAACCCAAAATCGGTGGAGAACTTGATGGCAAGATGGAAAGTGGATATGATAGCTTGGAAGGCATTTAGGGCAGTGCGGCCGAGGATGATATTGTAAGTAGAGGGGCAGTCGACAACAAGGAATGTGAGTAACTTTGTGGTCTACCATGGGTATTCGCTGATTGTGATGAGAAGATCGATGGCGCCGATGGAGGTCACCCGGTCTCCAGTGAAACCGACCAACGGGGTTTGAAGAGGAGACAGACTTTCTTCTCCGATCTTGAGTTGGCAAAAGGCATTTAGGAAGATGATGTCTGAAGAACTGCCATTGTCAACGAGGACCCATCTGACTTTGTAATTAGAGAGGAGGGCAGAAATGACGAGGGGGTCGTCATGGGGGTAACGGATGCCTATGCTGTCGGTTTCCGTAAAGGTGATGGGCTCCATCCACTACTTGGGCTGTTTGAGAGGACGGTCTAATGTGGCAACTTCTTTGTCTGAGCCCTGTCTTATTTTTCTGAGTTCTGCCCGCTGAGCTGAGCGGGATGGACCTCCACAAGCAAGCCTGCCAGCTATGACTCTGATTTCTCCAACAGGGGGGGCGAGGTTACCTTATGCTCGGGGTTGCTGTGGAGGGCGATCATGGCCAGGGTTAGGTTGTGCTGGTTTCCAGAGAGGAGTGCACCGGCGGTTGTTTCTAATGGGTTCGGTCCTTTGCCTTTGCTGAGGACGGGTTTCCGTGAATCGACTAAGACGTCCCTGACGTATCAAGCCCTCGACCCGATCTTTGAGGTTAACACACTCCTCGGTATTATGACTGTGGTCCTAGTGAAAACGACAATATTTGGACTGGTCTCGCCGATTTGAAGGAGACCGTGATGGTTAGGGCCATTTCAGGGGGTAGTCTCGTTGGATCTAATTGAGAACTTGTTCCATAGGGAAATTAAGGGTGTGTCTCGAACCGGCCCAAGTTGGTCTACGAATTCGGCTCGGGGTCGGTCGATAATCGAGGTGTTTGGTTATTGTACTAGGTGTTTTTGGTTTCTGAGTCCTTTCTTTTCTCTCTGGGGGTCGAGTTTTTGGCTGTAGGGTCTTGGCGAGCGGCTAAGGAATCTTCTGCGTTCATGTATTTTTGGGCTTTGGAAATAAGGGTTGCCATGGAGGTCGGGGGGTTTTTTGAGAGGGAGAAAAGGAAATTAGATGATCGTAGGCCAGCCATGAATGCCGTAAGGATGACCTTGTCATCGTTTTCCGCCACCACAGGGCTTCGGTGTTGAAGCGGGTGACAAAGCTGCGCAGCGACTCCCCCTCAGTCTGACGGATGTTGAGGAGCTGGGTTGCCAGACACCGCTGGCGCTGGGCTCCAATGAAATGGCTGAGAAAGGAGTCATTGAGGTGCTGGAAAGTGGAGACAAAGTCTGCTGGCAGTTGACTAAACTAGAGTCGAGCCGACCCCTTCAGTGTGACGGGGAAAGCCCAACACATGATTTCATTGGGGAATGCATGGAGGATCATGAGGGTTCTGTAGGTCTCCAAGTGATCGACTGGGTCCATTGTACCGTCAAAAGAGTCGATCGTGGGCATTTTGAACTTAGGAGGTAGAGGTTTGTCCCTGATAGAGGCAACAAATAAGGAGTTGGCTGTGGTAGATGGTTTATGCTGTGTGTTTTGCATGACCCCTTGGAGTTGGAGTTTCATGGCTCGGAGTTTTGCGTCCCATAAAGGAATGTTGTCACCACCGGAAGGCAACGGAGGCTGGACGCTGCTGGCCTCTCCTTCAGGGGTTGGTGCCGGGATCGATGGATGTGGGCCCCGAGGTGGCAGGTTTATACCTGAGGGAGGGGGTTGCAAGCCTTCCAAGTTGGGTGGATTAGGCTGCTAGATAGTATGGCTCGGGACTCGTTCTTGGTTGGGTGGGATATCTGGAGGTGGTGGAGGAGGCATAGGAAGGATTCTTTGGCGTAGAGCATTAATCAGTGCTTGGTTTTGCTCGGCCAGGCGGTTAATGCTGTTGGTGAGCTTGGTGAAATACTGTGGTGGATTATTTGGATTGGGAGGGTCGTCTTGGTGATCGACAACATTGGGGTGAGAAGCCATGGATCTAGTTGTGACCATCTACCTTCAGAAGTGGTAGGAGGGGGTTATGGGGAGGGGGTCTTTGGCGACAATGAGCACAACTGGCGCACTATAACGACCCTCGTACTGATTACCGTTAAACCACCGAATTATATACTGATTACCATTAAACTGAACTCCTAATGACTGATAAGTGAACTGGATGAACTACTGAACAAACTGAATGAAACTGAAACTGAAACTGAATGAGTTTGTCTATTGAATTGCGTGTTGCATCTGTTTGAGTGTATGATTATCTGTTTGAGTTATGTGTTTAAACTGTTAATTGAAGGCCTTATCGGCGGCCGATTTAGGAACCGTTTTGTATTTTATACTCAGTAGAATATTTCTGACTTTATAGTATATTTATCTGAAAATTGATTAGGAATGATTAAATTAGATTAAAAATTGATTAATTGAAAGTTAGGCTTAATTACCGAATTGCCATTTTGAGTGGACCCATTGTTTTATATTATACTTGAGCCTATTACACAGTTAGCAAACATTTGATCAGCTCTTCTTCATGTTCTAACCGACCAACAAGAGAGAAATAGAGGGAGAGTGAGAGAATTTAGCCTATTTGTTGAAATTGCTCAAGAACTTGGAGATTGGTAGGATAAATTGCTAAAGTGAACTTCTAGGCAAGAAATTGACACTCTAGGTAAGGAATTCATCTTCTTATTTTAGTGTTTGAGCTTAATCTTGCATGAATCATGGTTATAGAGAAGTCAAGGCATGAATTTGCTCATAAAAAGGTGAATTGAAGCTTGAATGTTGCATGCATGGTCTTTTAGCACATTTTGAAGTTGAATTCTTGGAGAATCATACATGCATGTCCATGTTTTTATCATAATCCATGTTTTCCACATTGTTTTCAAAGATTGGAGCTCAATAAGAGCAAGATTGAAACTTGAATTTGGTTTAAAGCTCATGCATTGCATGTTTTAAACTTGTTCTTGAAAATGGGTTTTGGAAATGGATTTAATTGACTCACCTTTGGGGCTTGAATTCATAAATTGGCTTTTGAAACTTGTTATACATTGTTTTGGGATGTATTCTCCAGAATTTGAGCCCAAGAGGTCGAGAATTGAGTTGAGAATGCTTGGTTTGAGCTTGAAGGCAACTGAAATTCCAGATTTGGCTTCTTCGCTCGAGCGAAGGATTCCTCGCTCGAGCGACCAACGTTTTCCTCTGAGCCCCGCTCGAGCAAAGGATTGGTGGCTCGAGCGTAAAAATCGAACATCCAGTACTTTTACTGTTTCATCAGACCGCTCAAGCGAAGGAAGTCTCGCTCGAGCGAACCCTTTGATTTTGGAAGCTCGCTCGAGCGAGCATCGAGCGAGCATCGCGCGTAAAAATTGAGCATCCAGTATTTTTACTGTTTCATCAGACCGCTCGAGCGAAGGATTGTTCGCTCGAGCGAAGACTTTGTTTTTGCAACCTCGATCGAGCGAAGGAAGGCTCGCTCGAGCGAGACCCCTGTTTTCAGCAACTTTTGAAAAGTGCCTTCCAACTGTATTTTTGCATCCTCATCGCATCCTAGGCATTCTTAGGCCTAGTTTAAAGCATCTTAATGAGGATTTAGACATAGAACCACACCGAGGAAATTTAGGGATTTAATTACCATCCTTTCCAACTGTAAACTTAGTGTGTGTTCTATTGATTGACTGTTTAGGGTTGACTCTCGGGGACGCGCTCTAGCTACTGATAGCCCAATCACTGTGAGTAACAGATTGTGTAAAGATATGTTCAAAATGGTTATATTTTGATTACTAAACTGAACTGTTTATTGAATTGATATTGTTTATTGGATGAATGTATGTCCTCAGATATTTAATCAGACAGGCATCCTTAGCACCCATTGTTATTGATCGTTACTGAGCTCTATCGGTTTCCTTGTGGAACCATACCGATTGATGGCCATCATTATTGTTGGTTCGCAAAGGCAGGTCCTTTTGGACCTTCTGTTTATAGGCTAATGGATGTACCACATATGACTGATTGATTGAAATATTGATTGACTGAAATACTGAAAGATTGAAATACTGTATAATGAATTGATTTCATTATCAGAAGGGACATTCATTCATAACCTCTTTACATCGTATGTTATTCATCGGGCTTTAGCTCACTGCTTATATATATATGTAGGTGCTCACCTGCATCAAGCTAGGAGTGGGATTGGTCCCCGCTTTGTCACCACTGTGCCTCACCGTGAGGTTCCGAGACGCCATGCCATGGCTTGGGGTGTTTTTGTGTCCCCACTAGTCTCCTACTATTTTGTCTTGTTATGCTATCTTGTAGATAGACTGCTTTATCAAGCGAGGAATCAAGTCCCCTGCATCAATGTCTGTAATGATTGTGTATCTCAGTCTTGGTTTGAATGCATAAATGTATGAAAAATGTTTTTGGCATACGATTAACATGCTCTATGGACACTAGTTTTATCGCTTTTGGCTTCCGCCAGTTCTCGAACTCAGATTTATCAGATATCGATTAGGTGCCTTTGGTAATCTCTTGACATCGCGATTCATGCTAAACCCATAGGGCCGGGTTTGGGTCGTGACAAAGTGGTATCAGAGCCAGGTTAACCACGAGTTATACCGCACACACGTGTCCAAACGAGCTATAGGGTGTCCTAGAAAAGTAATTAGGGCATCTCATGAATTTGAAAAGTGTGTGCTTATGACTGACTGATTATATGTTAAAGTGTTAAACTGTTTAATTGTACAACTGTTTATAATGATAACTGTTATAACTGCTATAGTGAAATGGATAATGCAAATGAAACTGAAGCATCATCCTCCGAGGCCAGAATGGCCAGACTTGAACAAATGATGGGACTGATAATGGAAAGACTCGAACAACAACCGAACCAAATTTCACCTCCTCCTCCGGCAACAGAATGCACCAAATGTACAGAATGTGAATGTTAATGAGGTGGATATCATTGCATTGACTCATAAGTTCAAGAAGATGAAACCGCCGCCCTTTCAGTGGAGGCTTAGAACCGCTAAAGGTCAAGCATGGGTCCTGAAACCTAAAAAGTCGTCAAGTGTTTCCGTGCTCGAAGCACACAAGGTATTGTTAGCCACCTTTACCCCGCAGAAGAAGCTAGAAGGTGGTGGATGTTGACCCGTGATGCAAACACCGTAATGACTTGGGCTCGATTCAAGGAGTCCTTCTTGAAAAATATTTTCCTCGAGGCATCGAGGATGTAAAGGTAACCGAGTTTGAACAATCGAGACAGGCAAGACGTCTGCTGTTTAGTATGAAAAGCAATTTATCGAACTTGCTAGGTATGCCCCACACATGGTGGATACCGATTACAAGAAGGCCAGAGATTTGAAGGCGCCTCAATCTCGCTATACAGATCGAATAAGTGTTTTGAAAATGCCAACTTTTGTGGGTGTTCTAATCGAGCTTTGATGGCCGAGGTAAATATTGAAGAAGGAAACAATCCAAACACCAACAACCGAGTGGCAAGGGAAAAGGTGGTTTCAAATTTAAGAAAGGCAAGCATAACCCAAAGAAACAAGAAATGTATCACGGGTCGACTACTAGCCCCAGCCAAGGGAGTGGATTTACTCCACCCTGTTCCATATGTGGCAACAAGCACAAAGGGGTTTGCTATCAGATTTCTGGAGCTTGTTTCAGATGTGGCAAAGTGGGCCACAGGATTAAAGACTGCCCTTCAGCTCCACCAGCTAGTAGTAAAGCTGCACCAAGCGCAGCAGCATCAAATGTAGCACCAAAGCCTAACCCCAAAACTACCGGGAAAGAGCCTATGAGGCAGTACGAGTATTTGCCCTAGTACCGGAGACGCTCGTAAATCGAGACCGTTGTGTCAGGTATCCTCTCTATTTGTGCTCAAAATGCATATGTATTGATTGATTCAGGGTCTACACATTCTTATGTGTCGCATGCTTTTTCGCGTAAATTGAATAGACCCTTAGAACCCATGAACTATTTGCTAGCTGTATCATCACCTGTCGGGGGATCCATGACATGTGCATATATGTATCCTGCTTGTGAGATTATTGTTGGGGATATGCACCTATTTATTGATTTACTGCCATTGAACATAGATCATTTTGATGTAATATTGGGGATGGATTGGCTACAGAAATACCATGCCACTATCGACTGTGTAACAAAACAAGTAGTTTTCCGTCCACCGGGTTTGCCCGAATTTGTGTTTAATGGGAGTGGAGTAGTACCTCCTCCATATCTGATTTCTTCTGTAAAGGCTGTCAAATTGATTAGAAAGGGGTGTAAAGGATATCTGTGTTCTGTATTGACTGTACCTGCTAATGATAACGTTAAAACTGATGTGAATTGTATTCCTATAGTTAGAGAATTCCCAGATGTATTTCCAGATGATCTACCAGGGGATTTGATTGACAGGGAAATTGAGTTTACTGTTGATGTAGTGCCGGGTACACAGCCGTTATCTAAAGCTCCCTACAGAATGGCTCCAACCGAATTGAAAGAACTGAAGGTACAATTGCAGGAACTGTTAGACAAGAAGTTTATCAGACCCAGTACTTCACCGTGGGGTGTACCTGTTTTGTTTGTAAAGAAGAAAGATGGCTCACTGAGACTGTGTATTGACTATCTTGAATTGAACAAGGTAACTGTAAAGAATAAATATCCATTACCGCGTATTGATGACTTATTTGATCAGTTACAGGGTGCACAAGTGTTTTCCAAGATTGATCTTAGATCGGGGTATCATCAACTGAAAGTCAAACCAGAAGACATTGATAAGACTGCTTTTAGAACGAGGTATGGCCACTTTGAATTTTTAGTTATGCCGTTCGGAGTTACGAATGCCCCTGCTGCATTTATGGACCTTATGAACAGAATTTTTAAACCGTACCTTGATGATTTCATTGTGGTATTTATTGATGACATATTGATATATTCTAAGACTGTAGAAGAACATGAACAGCATCTGAGACTTGCCCTGCAAACCTTAAGAGAACAGAAACTGTATGCTAAACTGTCTAAATGTGAATTTTGGCTTGATCATATAATGTTTTTGGGACATGTTGTTAGCAAAGATGGGATTTCTGTTGACCCGCAGAAAATTGAAGCTGTAGTGAACTGGCCTAGACCGACGAATGTAACTGAAGTCCGAAGCTTTTTGGGATTGGCTGGATACTACAGAAGGTTTGTCAAAGATTTCTCTAAGATTGCCTTACCACTGACTCAGTTGACACAGAAAGGGATATCATTTGACTGGACTGACCAAAGGGAATCAGCATTTCAAGAACTGAAAACCCGACTTGTGACTGCACCGATTTTGACTCTACCTTCAGGTACTGACGGTTACACTATTTTTAGTGATGCTTCTCATAAGGGTTTGGGGTGTGTTTTAATGCAGAATGGGAGAGTTATTGCTTATGCTTCCCGACAGTTGAGACCGCATGAAAAGAACTACCCTACCCATGATCTAGAACTTGGTGCAGTAGTTTTTGCACTGAAAATTTGGCGTCACTATTTGTACGGAGCAACATGTGAAGTGTATACTGACCACAAGAGCCTGAAATACTTTTTCACTCAGAAAGAACTGAATATGAGACAGCGGAGATGGCTTGAACTGATAAAAGATTATGACCTACAGATTTTGTACCATCCGGGAAAAGCCAACACCGTTGCCGATGCATTGAGCCGAAAATCGATTGCCAACTTAGCCTGTTTGCTGACTGGACAGAAAGAGTTGCTTCTTGATCTGGAAAAGTCTGAAATTGAAATCGTTTTGAGAGGACAAGGTGGAACCTTAGCTGCTATTTCTGCTCAACCAGCATTGATTGAGGAAATTAAAGAAAAACAACAACTAGATGATTTCTTGAAAAAGGTTATTGAAGAAAGAGATTCAAAACCGAGACCGGGGTTCAAATTTGACAACAATGTACTGAAATTTCAAGACAGACTGTGTGTACCAAATGACACTGAATTGAAAAGAAGAGTTCTGCAAGAAGGCCACAGTTCGAAGTTTTCTATTCACCCAGGGAATACGAAAATGTATCAAGATCTGAAACAGAATTTCTGGTGGCCAGGAATGAATAAGGAAATTGCCGACTTTGTGTCCAAATGCCTTCACTGCCAACAGGTCAAAGCTGAACATCAACGACCTGCAGGCTTACTGCAACCCTTACCCATACCAGAATGGAAATGGGAGCATATCACGATGGATTTTATCGTTGGACTACCGCGCTCCAGGAAAGGTATGGACTCTATTTGGGTTATTGTCGATAGACTGACTAAATCTGCACACTTCTTACCTGTCAAGACAATCTATAATGCGGACAAATTTGCTGTTATCTATATTGATGAAATTGTGAAATTGCATGGAGTGCCTGTATCTATTGTTTCTGACAGGGATTCGAAGTTTACATCGAGGTTCTGGCAGAGCCTACAGACTGCATTGGGTACTGAATTGAGGCTGAGTAGTGCCTATCATCCTCAGACAGATGGACAGTCAGAAAGGACCATCCAGACTCTAGAGGATCTACTGAGAATGTGTGTCCTGGATTTTCAGGGAAATTGGGAAAGCCATTTGCCATTAGCTGAATTCGCCTACAACAACAGCTACCATTCTAGTGTTGGAATGGCGCCTTTCGAGGCATTGTATGGCAGAAAGTGTAGATCTCCAATCTGCTGGGCAGAAGTTGGAGATGGGCCATTGCTTGGGCCCGAGATTGTATATGAAACGACTGAGAAAGTGAAATTGATACAGCAGAGACTGAAAACTGCACAGAGTAGACAGAAAAGTTATGCAGATGTCAGAAGACGGGACAAAGAATATGAAGTGGGTGATCACGTGTTTGTGAAAGTGACACCAATGAAAGGCCAGACTCGCTTTGGAGTCAAAGGCAAGTTAGCACCGAGATATGTCGGACCGTATCAGATTATTGAGAAAATCAATCCGGCATGATCAAGTTGCACTTCTCCCGAAATGGAGCATATGCATAACGTCTTCCACATTTCGATGTTGAGAGACTATCTTCGAGATCCGTTTCATGTGATTGAGCCTACCCGTATCGTGTTGAGTGATGACTACACTTACGAGGAACGGCCTATACAGATTGTAAACCGACGGATCAAGAAACTGAGAAACAAAGAGATTCCGCTAGTAAAAGTTGACTGGCAGAACCACGGTGGTGTGTATGCCACTTGGGAAAGGGAAGATGACATGGCAAGGAGGTATCCTGATTTGTTTCCACTGGATCCTGTTTTCTTCCAGACTGAAGGTAACTCGAGTTTAGAGGACTAAACTCCTTACAAGGAGGGGAGACTGTAACGACCCTCGTACTGATTACCGTTAAACCACCGAATTATATACTGATTACCATTAAACTGAACTCCTAATGACTGATAAGTGAACTGGATGAACTACTGAACAAACTGAATGAAACTGAAACTGAAACTGAATGAGTTTGTCTATTGAATTGCGTGTTGCATCTGTTTGAGTGTATGATTATCTGTTTGAGTTATGTGTTTAAACTGTTAATTGAAGGCCTTATCGGCGGCCGATTTAGGAACCGTTTTGTGTTTTATACTCAGTAGAATATTTCTGACTTTATAGTATATTTATCTGAAAATTGATTAGGAATGATTAAATTAGATTAAAAATTGATTAATTGAAAGTTAGGCTTAATTACCGAATTGCCATTTTGAGTGGACCCATTGTTTTATATTATACTTGAGCCTATTACACAGTTAGCAAACATTTGATCAGCTCTTCTTCATGTTCTAACCGACCAACAAGAGAGAAATAGAGGGAGAGTGAGAGAATTTAGCCTATTTGTTGAAATTGCTCAAGAACTTGGAGATTGGTAGGATAAATTGCTAAAGTGAACTTCTAGGCAAGAAATTGACACTCTAGGTAAGGAATTCATCTTCTTATTTTAGTGTTTGAGCTTAATCTTGCATGAATCATGGTTATAGAGAAGTCAAGGCATGAATTTGCTCATAAAAAGGTGAATTGAAGCTTGAATGTTGCATGCATGGTCTTTTGGCACATTTTGAAGTTGAATTCTTGGAGAATCATACATGCATGTCCATGTTTTTATCATAATCCATGTTTTCCACATTGTTTTCAAAGATTGGAGCTCAATAAGAGCAAGATTGAAACTTGAATTTGGTTTAAAGCTCATGCATTGCATGTTTTAAACTTGTTCTTGAAAATGGGTTTTGGAAATGGATTTAATTGACTCACCTTTGGGGCTTGAATTCATAAATTGGCTTTTGAAACTTGTTATACATTGTTTTGGGATGTATTCTCCAGAATTTGAGCCCAAGAGGTCGAGAATTGAGTTGAGAATGCTTGGTTTGAGCTTGGAAGGCAAATCTGGAAATTCCAGATTTGGCTTCTTCGCTCGAGCGAAGGATTCCTCGCTCGAGCGACCAACGTTTTCCTCTGAGCCCCGCTCGAGCAAAGGATTGGTGGCTCGAGCGTAAAAATCGAACATCCAAGATTTTTCTCGTTTCATCGCACCGCCGCGAAGGAAGTCTCGCCGAGCGAACCTTTGATTTTGAAGCTCGCCGAAGCGAGCACCGAGCGAGCATCGCGCGTAAAAATTGAGCATCCAGTATTTTTACTGTTTCATCAGACCGCTCGAGCGAAGGATTGTTCGCTCGAGCGAAGACTTTGTTTTTGCAACCTCGATCGAGCGAAGGAAGGCTCGCCGGCGAGACCCTGTTTAAAGAACTTTTGAAAAGTGCCTCCCAACTGTATTTTTGCATCCTCATCGCATCCTAGGCATTCTTAGGCCTAGTTTAAAGCATCTTAATGAGGATTTAGACATAGAACCACACCGAGGAAATTTAGGGATTTAATTACCATCCTTTCCAACTGTAAACTTAGTGTGTGTTCTATTGATTGACTGTTTAGGGTTGACTCTCGGACGCCATTTAGCTAATCGATAGCCCAATCACTGTGAGTAACAGATTGTGTAAAGATATGTTCAAAATGGTTATATTTTGATTACTAAACTGAACTGTTTATTGAATTGATATTGTTTATTGGATGAATGTATGTCCTGTATTAAATCAGACAGGCATCCTTAGCACCATCGTTATTATCGTTATTCAGAGCTCTGTCGGTTTCCTTGTGGAACCATACTGATTGATGGCCATCATTATTGTTGGGTCTACAAAGGCCCGGTCCTTTTGGACCTACTGTTTATAGGCTAATGGATGTACCACATATGACTGATTGATTGAAATATTGATTGACTGAAATACTGAAAGATTGAAATACTGTATAATGAATTGATTTCATTACTGTAAGGGACATTCATTCATAACCTCTTTACACTGTATGTTATTCACTAGGTTTTAGCTCACTGTTTATATATATATATGTAGGTGCTCAGCCGCCAGACCGAAGCTAGGAGCGTGGGATTGGTCCCCAGTTTTGTCAGCCAGCCTGTGTGCCTCACTGTGAGGTTTCGAGATGCCATGCCATGGCTTGGGGTGTTTTTGTGTCCCCACTAGTCTCCTACTATTTTGTCTTGTTATGCATCAGTATAGATTGTTTTATCAAGACCGTAGCGAGGAATCAAGTCCGTGCTTCAATGTCTCAGAATGATTGTGTATCAGATCTTGGTTTGAATGCATAAATGTATGAAAAATGTTTTTGGCATACAGATTAACACAGCTCTATGGACACTAGTTTTTACTGTTTTGGCTTCCGCCAGTTCCCGAACTCAGATTTATCAGATATCGACATGTGCCTTTGGTAATCTCGGACATCGGCGATTCTGTGCTAAACCCATAGGGCCGGGTTTGGGTCGTGACACGCACGGAACAAAAACTTTATCACAGACGGCGCCAACTGATGATACTGTGAGTCCTAGACAGAACAGGTCGGACTGATCCACGCTTCCCAAACCGGTGTCCGAGTGACCAAGCACACAGAAGAACCTATACAAGAGTTCAATGGGAAACGGGAAGTCCCCCAGCGAACCCTCCGACGAGCAAGTTAGAGAGAGAGGTGGAATGTAGAGATAGATTAGAGTTAGAAAGCTTAACCTTCTTCCCGTCTTTGACGTCTGCTTATATCCTTTGGTAATCATTTCGTTGTCCCTTCCGACCTGTCACCTTGGTCGAAAATCTATGCTCTAGCTTACCTTGTTCATGGTGAAGCCGTTCTGTTCTCGCGTCCCGGTAAGATATTGTCCGCTCTGGCGAGGTGGCGAAACGACGCCCATCCTCACAACTTTAAAAGGCCTCTTATAAGGTGGAGGGGGCCAGTACGCTTATAAGTTGGTTGCAAGTGTCCCACCCAAGCGATGTGGGATTGCCCCAACATAACCCCAAAGGATCGGGCTCTGAGCAATGGGAGAGTTTGCGACGGCTCAGATGGGCCACCAAACCGACGCGATCGCTTTCACGCCTCGGTAAGATATTGTCCGCTCTGGCAAGGTGGCAAAGCGACGCCCGTCGCTTGGGAGGGACACTTGCAACCAACTTATAAGCGTACTAGCCCCCTCCACCTTGTAAGAGGCCTTTTAAAGCCGTGAGGCCGACGAGCGTCGTGTCGCCAACTTGCCAGAGCGGACAATATCTTATCAGGGTGCGAGAAGCCAGTCACGTCAGTTTGGTGGCCTATGCAGGTCGTCCGGCAAACTCTCCTGCTGTTCGCGGCCCAGTCCGCTGGGAGGTTATGCTGGGGCAATCCCACATCGCCTGGGAGGGACATTTGTAACCAACTTATAAGCGTACTAGCCCCCTCCACCTGGTAAAAGGCCTTTTAAAACCGTGAGGCTGACGGGCATCGTTTCGCCACCTCGCCAGAGCGGATAATATCTTACCGGGGCGCGAGAAGCCAGGATCCATGACAAATAGAGGACCACAAAGTGGCCAAACAGAGGCCAATGGTTATTTAAATCCTCCAAGGTGTGGGACTCCCGTTGTGGTATTTACAAAAAATAATTATTTACAAAATCATTGTCAAATAATTTTTAAAATTTAAACAAATATATCCATGGGTTTCAATTTAAGTAAATGAAGTTTAGAAAATAATTATCATAATTGAAATATAAATATAAGTTATAATAAAATAAATTATGGTAGTTCAAAACATACGTAAAATATATTATGGTGACTCAAGATATAATATAACTTACCTTTATTGTGACCCTTAGTCTTTACTTTTCTATAACGGCCTCATTGTTACCCGTAAGTATATTCCTTTCTTATAGGAAGCTTAGCGTTATCGGCTACTAACGCTGCCTATTTATAGAAGAGAATGAGGCATGGTTTCTTTGACCTTTTTTTTTTTTGTTGTTTAATTTGATTTGGCCACCTGTCCTCACAGGTGGCCTGTTCTCATTGTCCCTACTTGGTGATTCACCTAGACTACATGTGCATGGTTACCACCCTACATGCTAGGGTGGTGACGGGCCACTGTAATAATTTTTTTTTTAAATATATATAATCCCTAATTAAATTTCATTTTATCATAACATTCAATATTTTATTTTACTTTTACGGAATATGTAATTAAACATTTAGGGTGTCATAATGAAAATATTAAATATCCTTTATACTATAAAATTTAATACCAGGGGCCCTAAAAAAATCCTTTTTTTTATATATTTATGATATTTAGTATAAAAAAAATTAGAAAAAATTATAAATATTATACTAAAGAGAGACGAAAGCAGTACATAAATAAAACAAGTTAAATAAATAAAATAAAATAAATAGAATATTTTATATAAGAACAGATTAGTAGAAATAAAATAAACTTACAATCGTTTACTGGAAGTAAAATCGTTTACTAGAAGTAACTAGAAAATACAACTTCTACATGTATCCTTAAAAACTGAATTTTAAAACAACAAATTAGAAATTTTACAGAAACTGAGAGAAAATACGAAAGGAAATTTTGAACTCTTTCCAACTCTGAATTGGCCTTGACTAAGGAGCTGTTTTTATAAGCAAAGTGGATAACTGTTAAGCTTGTGAACTGGAAAATGTGAGGCCCGTGACTGGAACTATGAGGCTTGTGTCTTCAAAAATTGGAAAATACTATGAAACTTGTGACTTGAAAAGCTTGAAAATAAAGGATATATGGGTGCTGAGAGCATCTTTCTGTGACTGAGAACTTTTTTACTCTTTTTTTTTTACTTGCAGTGAGGAAACGTGACTACACAATTGACTGATGGGGAATCAATATATATACATATATTAGCAGCTTTTCTTAAAGTAAGAGTAGTGATTGAGGCTGATGTATATATATAGAATCCAATGACTTTTTTAGGCATATGGGTCTTGAGCATCTTGGAATCGTGGACCATATGGATCATGACTGGTTGAGACTTTAGAGGAGGCTGAATCATCCAAGGCTTCATCTTCAATTTGTGACTTTACTTGGGCCATCAATAATTTGGACATTTGGGTCAATTCATCACTAGAGGTTGACTTGGACTTTGCTTTGGGCTTGGCCTTGGAGGACTTGGATTTGGAAGGTTCAATGCTGGTTGATGGGCTTCCAAATCTGACTGTAGTGAGAGGAAATAGGCTGCCTTGTGTGACTAAAGCATTTGGGTTTTGCTGAGACTTGACCATTGTAGGAGTTGGGGCATGAATGTTAACTGGAAATTCTAGCTGAACTTGTTCAATAATACGATGGGCTTTGAATGCATCCCACCATTTAACAAAATGTTGATAACTGACTATGTTATTAGATAGGTTGTATTGCCATTTAAAAATCCAAAGGACTTTATATTTGGACATAAAATAGAGTAACCAAGGAAACTGACTTTTATGTTGGCTGAGCTTGTAAATTGAAGAGAAGTAATTAACTTGTTCTAACTCAGAAGGGATAATTTATGGGCTGGCACCATGCTGTGACCACCATCTCAGGAATTAATAAGGGAATTTTGATTTGAATTTATGGTCAAATGAGAAAAACCAAGAATGACTATATGACTCATTTTGATGTAGAAGGATTTTGAACCAAGCATCAATGTAATCATAGTAACTATATTGTATATCATGTTTGGGAAGGTCTCGTAGTAGAAAAGGGAGACCCTATTCTTCCATGGAAACAATATTATAAATGTACAAGGAATGATAAATGATTTTACTGGTCTAGACTCGATCATAGATAGGTTTAATGACTATTGACTTATGGTGGAAAAAAATATCCTTATAAAAGGTTATTGATTTATCAGAATGGGAAGAAATGAAATGCCATCCGTTAGGGAAATAGGATCTGACTAATTCAAGAACATTGTGGATATTTTTGTGGACTTGTTCTTTGTAATAAAAAGATTGAATGACTATTTGAGAACATAATCTGTTCTTGGGGTAGACTTGTTAGGAGGCATTGGCGTAATTGACTGGCAGGCAAAAGGGTCTGAAGACAGAGCCGAAATGTAACTAAGTTTACGAATATTACCAAGAATTTGGTATCGATTGACTAAATCAATTGAAAGTGCAACATTGGGTTGAGTAGATGGCACAATGGCAAGAGGTTTTGTAGTAGGTTTGTAACTTGACATCTGTAAGAAAAATGACAGAAGTCGATTAATATCCACTGAGGACATTTAATCTATCCATATGAAAGTTAACTAAATTAGTGTAATGAGCAATGAAATTGCGATAACTTCTAATCTGATTGAATTGAAAGTAAGGGTCTTGACGAAGGTAAGGGTTTGAATTTTACAAAGACCTTTGGAAAACTTGTCAACCCCTTTTTGATAGGTTGAAAGACAATCTTCCTCCTTGGTTTTGTACTCATACTGCTATTGTTCAACAATTCAAAAAATATATCAAGACCTTGCCTTGTCTTGCCATTCCTACTGAAAATTCATTCAAAATTATTCAGACTGATGCTTCTAATGTTGGTTATGGTGGCATTCTCCTTCAGAAAAACAGTCCCTAGTCATTTGAACAAATTGTTCGTTTTCATTCTGGTATTTGGAACAAAGCACAGAAAAATTATAGTACTATTAAAAAAGAAATTTTATTTATCATTTTATGTTTTAGTAAATTTCAAGATGACATTTTAAAGAAAAAATTCCTATTACGTGTTGATTGCAACTAAATATGTTTTAGAAAAAGATGTTCAAAATATTGCTAGTAAACATATTTTTGCTCGATGGCAATCCATTTTAAGTTTTTTTTATTTTGATATTGAATATATTCTTAGTAGTCAAAATTCTATCCCTAATTTCCTTACTCGAGAATTTTTACAGGGAGGATAGTGCATCATGCTTACTCCTTATTGTTCTACAAACAGATTACAAGTCACAAGATACCGCAAAACTATTCGCTATTATAAGTTTAAAATATCCTATTTAAAGTCACTACAAAATGACCCGTACCTTCATCAAGACCCCTACCTTCAATTCAATCAGATTAGAAGTTATCGCAATTTCATTGCTCATTACACTAATCTAGTTAACTTTCATATAGATAGATTAGATGTCCTCAGTGGATGTTAATCTACTTCTGTCATTTTTCTTACATATGTCAAGTTATAAACCTACTACAAAACCTCTTGCCATTGTGCCATTCACTCAACCCATTGTTGCACCTCCAATTGATCTAGTCAACCGATATCAAATTCTTGGTAATATCCCTAAACCTAGTTACACTTTAGCTATGTCTTCAAACCCTTTTGTCTGCTAGTCAATTATGCTAATGCCTCCTAACAAGTCTACCCCATGAACAGATTATGTTCTTAAACAGTCATGCAATCTTTTTTTTACAAAGAACCAGTCTACAAAAATACCCACAATGTTCTTGAATTAGTCAAATCCTATTTCCCTAATGGATGGCATTTCATTCTTTCCCATCTCGATAAATCAATAACCTTTTATAAGGATATTCTTTTCCACCATAAGTCAATAGTCATTAAACCTATCTATGATCGAGTCCAGACCAGTAAAATCATTTATCATTCCTTGTACATTCATAATATTGTTTCCATAGAAGAATGGGGTCTCCCTTTTCTACTACGAGATATTCCCAACCATGATATACAATATAGTTACTATGGTTACATTGATGCTTGGTTCAAAATCCTCCTACATCAAACTGAGTCATATAGTCATTCTTGATTTTTCTCATTTGACCACAAATTCAAATCGGAATTCCCTTCTTGGTTCCTGAGATGGTGGCCACAGCATGGTGTCATTCCATAAATCATCCCTTCTAAGTTAATAGAATAAGTCAATTACTTCTCTTCAATTTACAAGCTTAGCCAGCATAAAAGTCAGTTTTCTTGGTTACTCCATTTTATGTCCAAATATAAAGTCCTTTGGATTTTTAAATGGCAATACAGCCTATCCAATAACATAGTCAGTCGTCAACATTTTGTTAAATGGCGGGATGCATTCAAAGCCCATCGTATTATTGAACAAGTCCAGCAAGAATTTCCATTTAATATTCATGCCCCAACTCCTGCAATGGTCAAGTCTCAGCAAAACCCAAATGCTTCAGTCACACAAGAAAGCCTACTTCCTCTCACTACAATCAGATTTGAAAGCCCATCAACCAGCATTGAACCTTCCAAATCTAAGTCCTCCAAGGCCAAGCCCAAAACAGAGCCCAAGTCAATCTCTAGTGATGAATTGATCCAAATGGCCAAATTATTGATGGCCCAAGCAAAGTCACAAATTGAAGATGAAGCCTCGGATGATTCAGCCTACTCTGAAGCCTCAACCAGTCATGATCTATATAGTCCACAATTTCAAGATGCTTAAGACCCATATGCCTAAAAAGTCATTGGATTCTACATATATACATCAATTTCAATCACTACTCTTACTTTGAGAAAAAGCTGCTGATATATATATTGATTCTCCATCAGTCAACTGTGTAGTCACGTTTCCTCACAGTAAGTTTTAAAAAAAAAATAGAGTAAAAAAGTTCTCAGTCACAGAAAAATACTCTCAGCACCCATGTACCTCTTATTTTCAAGCTTTTCAAGTCACAAGTTTCACAATATTTTTCAATTTTTGAAGTTATAAGCCTCACAGGGCTTCACAGTTCCCAATTCCCAAACTTAACAGTTATCCACTTTGCTTATAAAATCAGCTTCTCAGTCAAGGCCAATTCAGAGTTGGAAAGAGTTCAAAATTTTCTTTCGTAGTTTCTTTCAGTTTCTGTAAAATTTCTAGTTTGTTGTTTCTGGAAGTTGTATTTTCCAGTTACTAATAAACAATTCTGTATCTTCCGATTATTTCCAATAAACAATTTTATTTCCAGTAAATGATTGTAAGTTAATTTAAATAATTGTAAATTTATTTTATTTCTGCTTATCTGTTCTTATTTAAAATATTCTATTTATTTTATTTTAGTTTATTTAATTTATTTTATTTAACTTGTTTTTATTTATATATGGCTTCCGCCTCTCTTTTATACTTTCTAAATATATTTATATTAGGTGTACCTAAAAAAATATAAAAAATATTTAAAATATTAGCAAAGTTCAATAAAAACTTATAATTTTTAGAAAAGAGATTAAACCAACAAGGTGATTTGTAATTATTTTTACATCATAGTGAAATCTAGTGTATTTTTTGTTAAACTTCATGGGAAGTAGTAAGTGTAAATTAACCTAAATAGGTCCTGCATATACGAGGATTTTGGGTTAGGGTTTTGCAGACCGAGTGTTCCAAATGGATCCTGGGAAGGTGGCCCAGCTTTCAGCAGAGAACGCTGCTCAGCTTCAAGCAGGCATCAATTTGCTTCTGTCTCGATGGTCCGCCCTTCAGATGGCCGTCGAGAACGAGTGGGGCGGCCGTGATTCTCGCCTCAAATCTCAACAACTCGCAGCCGATATCTTCTCTTGGCTCACCCAATCCAAAGGTAGATTCTTTACATACATAGACACCCATTGATGTATTTTGATTGTTTCAGCTGATATATTTGATGGGTTTTTCTTTTTAAATTCAAAGCGATAGTCATTCCTGTGAAAATCTAGACATTTGTAATTCAATTATTTATTTTGATTTTTTAGCTGATACATTTGATGGGTTTTTCTTTTTAAATTCAATGCGATAGTCATACCAGTGAAATTCTAGTCATTAGTAATTCAATTAGCTTCAGCCTTTTTATAGCCGATTGTATATATACATACATATGTAAACACACACACACACACATATATATTGATGTATTTTGATTTTCTGGCTGATGCATTTGATGGGTTTTTCTTTACCAGTGAAAAGCTAGTCATTAATAATTCAATTAGCTTCAGTTTTTTTTTTGTTTTTTGTTTTGGTGGGGAATGAAGCTTGAGAAAAATTGTCATGTTGTGCTGAAACAAACAGGACATGACCAATCTTGATGGATACTTTAGCTTGTTGAGTATAATATTGAACTGTGAAGTTAATTATGTTTTATAGAACAGAGATAATAACTTCATTTTCTTTTTTCCCATTTCTGCTGATCATGTTGTGTAACAAGAGTTCTTTAAAGTTTGATATTCTTGAACATCTTTAAACAAAATAATGGTGTTGGCTTCTATTGTTAACAATTTTCTAGGTGAATTGTATTTTGTGGCATGAGTTGGTTCTTGTTTGGATGTAATGATTTAGATTGTTTACAAATTTATTATTGAATATTGATGTAAACTTTCTTGTGTAATTTTTTTTTTCCCTTTTGTTTTTGTCAGAACCACTATATATTGATGACTTGGAAAATATGCTTGATGAATTTATGCTCTCTCTCAATACTGAGATAGCAGATGGCAGTGTTGAGGAGGTATGTGTTCCTTACATCACTAGTAACCCTGAATTGTCCATATTCTTGCATATTTATTAGAATCATATCTTATAGTCAGATCACATCACATATAATCTTACTTAATATAATACTAGTAGTGTACTTTGTGTTGTTACTTTCATTGTTGTGTATTAAGGGCTTTAGATCGTTTTCTATGGGCTCACTTTTCACTCTTTTGTTTCAACATTTTATTGTTTTAAAAACCTTTTGAGCTTGTTTTAGTGAACCAGCTTCCCCACAAATTTCCATCATTTCCCTGTAAACATTCGAATTCAAATCTAGGGTTTTTTAAAGCATTGGTAAAAGCGTAGGTGTGACTTTTTTGTGTTGTTCTTATTCTAGGAAGGTTAAACTTACTACAAAGTGCACATTTAGAGCCTGTCCAATCTGTGAGAATACAAGTGCTGCAAGTTGGGCTGTCTTAGGATTATTGGTGGGTTTGTTCCTGTTTCTAGCATCAATGTGCTTCTTTACTGTTCATAATAATACAAAATTCATGCTTTGAATGGTTCAAATCCATGTCATTTAGATATCTTATAGGGTTGGACTCAATGTTCTACAATATTGATTAATTAACTTTATAGATAACTTACTATTTGAGGAAGAAGTGAAAGCTGCACATACCACTAACAGCCAGAGAGGACTTATAAGTTTCACCCTTCATTGTATTTAGATAAGTAATGATGACTTTCACCGTCTTCTTATGTTGATTGATATATTTTATATATTCATGCTCATTTGCAATTTTCATTTTGAATTTGTATGCTTTGCAAGTTATGTGCATTTGCATTCAGTTCTGTAATCTTTGCTAATTGAATGATTGGTTGTTTGGTGGTGTTTTTTCTGAACAACTCTATGCAGATAGCAGAGAAATTAATGGTTATGCATGAAGAATGTTTGGAAGGCGACTACAAGTCAATTCAAATACTAAAGGAAACCAATCCTCCGAGAGGTGTTGTTCCTCATATCAGACAGGTATTTGTAGTCGTCCCTTGATTGAAAAACTTTTATGCTCCATAAATGAGAATCGTTCTTCATTTTGGTGCCTCATGTTTGTCTTGCTTATGGAGTATTTAAATTATGGAATGATGAAAGGCTTTAAATGGTTGGGCATTAGCACTAAAAGATTGTCTGCCCTGCTATAAAATGATGCTAACCTATAATAATTGTTCCCCTATGTAGAAATTTGCTATAAGAGAACGTAGTGATCATTGGTTGGATGTGCTGCACTATAATATAAAGTGCTGAAGACCTTGTGTTGTGGACAAATTAATCACAAATTTACATTCTTGTTAAGTTGTAAACTTTATGTTGCTATGGCCAGGGCATGTTAAAAGAATTAGATACAGCAAGTTATTTCCACAACCAAAGTCTACTACAACTACTAGGTGGGAGTTTTTTTTTTTTTTTTTTTTTTTTTTTTTAATGTCCGGGTGTTCGGGCCAGCTTATGCGCACCTTGACTAATCCTGGGACCCATGCAAAGCGCCCCCCATGTGGATCAGGCAAATCTCGGACTGAACCTGCAAGCATGGCCCCAAGGAGTTGATGGATTAAGTAGTTATTATAGATGTGCAATGGGCATTGGCATGCTCCAAGGGATGAATTTTTGAATCACTTCTCACAAGCTAAGAAGCAAATGACATTTCTATGAAGGTGCCATGCTCTTATCGGACACCAACACCTCACTCACACTTCTGGACACTTGTCTAATACCTTGAGGACATGTCTGTGATTCAAAAATGAATTTCATTATTTTAGACACTTTGACGGTATATCTTGAATACTCCTAATCACAATGCATTACGTGGATCTAGTGGTTAGAATGTGTTACGTGGATCTTGTAGTAGCAGTATGATGGAAGAATGTGTTACGTGGATCTTGCAGTAGCAGTATGATGGAAATTTTCTTGTTGGAATCAGCACAACATGTGCTAGTTGGATGGAAGATATGAACAATGTTGTATACTAAACTTCATTAGTGTTCTAATTTTCCTTCTTTTGCTTCCTTTTTTACGCTTCAGGACGACAGTAGTGATGATGACAACAACGATGATGATGGACGCATAGGGGATGATGATTCGTCAGAAATGGTTGTCGATGCTCCCAAATCCCAGTCAAATATGAATAATAACGACATGATGGTTGATGAGCCAAGACCCAACACAGCAGCTGAAGCAGAAGATGGATGGACGGTAGTGGCCTCTAAGCGGAACAAAGGTAGAAGGAACTAAACCAACGCTCAAGACCCGTGGTCCTTGTTTGTTTGTACCTTTTTATTTTCTCTCCTCTTTTTTCCGGGTCCATTTTTTGTTGGTATGTAATTTTTCAGGAGTTTTCTGTTCGGTATTTTTTTTTCTTATGTGCTTTTGCTGCAATGCAGAGGAAGTAGTGGTTGTGGAGTGTATTGCCTTTCACACATAGGTCCTAAAGCATCATATACGGAAAAATGGCCTCATTTATGTTTAAACTTGTCAATGACTCGATGCCATTATCTATTCATCTTGAATGCTTAGTTCAACACAATTAAAAGTGACATGATTTTGGCAGAATTGTAAATTAGTGAAAAGAAACTAAAATGATTGTCAAAAATGGTGGTGCGAGTGAGTTTGTGCTCTGGAAAGTGCTACATGGCACTAATCTAACCCAAATCCAAATTCCTCAAAAAAAAAAAAACAAAACAAAACAAGGAAAACAAATATAAGGGCAGTTTTGTGAATTCTGCATATCTATAACATCTATAAAAGAATGAAAGGTGCTGAAATCTAACACAAAACGCCAAAATAATGTACAATTGCCCAAAATTGCCTTCCCTTTTTTTAGTTTAATTGTCTATGGTTTAAAAAAATTGTAATCAAATTAAATCACTAAAATTATTGAATCAATCTGACCGAAATTATTTAAACACAATTCGGCTTGATTTAGAACTACGTTTTTACATAATTTGTTTCTAAAAAAATAACATATAACATTATTCAAAAAATTTAACTTATCATCAATTTGAAAAATAATAATACTGTGCCCATCACACAAACTACTCTTATAATATTTAACAATTAAGCAAAAACTCAACATTCAGCAAACATTGTTTAACATGAAAAAAAAACTTAATATTTACCAAATAAACATACTAAGATTTAAGTTAATAGTAATACTATGAATCCAAAAATTATCTAGAATTGTTATCTTGTTATTCATATTTATTTTACATATGAACCCTACACTATACAAATTTAATCTCCACTACACAACCACTCATCCAGAAAAATCTAGGTTCCGAGACTTATTGTCAAATCTAATATTTGTTGGAATTGATCCTTTAAGTTCAGATGGATTTTTTATCCTATTCCTTTGTGCTAAATAATGACCAAATAATTGAATCTCTTATAGCGGTAACTATCTAATTTTAGTTTTCTATCTGGTTTGGCCATTCTTTTTTTATCGTTAATTTTCCTAACTTTTGCTTTTATGAATACTTCACCATGTATAAGATGATTTCTAATTATAATAATCTTCCAATTTTGCTCATGCAATTTCACTTTCAATGATGTGGAATTAAAGATGCTAAATATAAGAGAGAGAAAGGTGTAGAATCGCTTCACATGGAGGGTAAGCCATGTCATTGAGGATGAAATTAGGAGAGCAAAATTAGGGAAATGTAACACCACTCATCCAATTATTTCATATTTTAGTCAATACCATCAAATTTATTGAGTATTTTATTAATACAAGAGGTACGTGTCATTTTTTTTTTAATTTGAAAAATTAAATATTATGTATATTTTTTGAAAAATTCAAAAATATTTAGTAGATTAATTGATTATTCCCATAAAATAATTTTTTCACCATCTTTGTAAAAGAAATTATATTCAATCTCCATTGCACCGTTTCTTGCACACTATTTGAAGAAAAGTTTAGATAAATACATACATGTGCTAGAAAAAGAGGTTGCCACTCACAATCCATGATGTGGTGGATGTTGTTGTTTTTTATTGTGATTGTTAAAAAACTTGTAGAAATCATCAATAAAATCATTAAAAAAATTCAATTAATTGGATATTGATAATTATATAATTAAGTATTAATTATGTGAAAAAAAGTCTATTATCAAACTTATACCAATTAGTTAATTTTAAAAAAATAAATATCATCCGATCATGTAACTATAAATGCTCAATTAATTTAACTTTTTTATTAATGATATACTCAACAAGTCTTACAAGATTAACTATTTACATCACAATTAAACTTCCCAAACAGAGCTCTTATTGACCTTTTACTGTTACAGTTACGTGGCTATTTCTCGCTTGCTCTATTTGGGAGTGCTTAATGTGTCTTTCCATAGTCCCTCCAAGTGATTGACATGAGACACTACTGTTGGCTCAACCAACCAAAAGCCAACATGTGTTTGTACCAGATACTACCATTATTTGGACCACCGTTTCATAGAAGAATAATGGAGGCAACATTTTTTGGAAGCTACAAATCCACTTCTCACTCAGCAAAAAGAATTTTGGGTAAGCCTTTACCTTACTAAAAATTTTAAATTGCTTTCTATTTGATTTTAGGGCGAATTACACCAATAGTCCCTATAGTTTGGGACTTGTGTCATTTTAGTCCCTGACTTTTTAATTGTTACACATTTGACCCTGAATTTTAAACATTGTTCCAAACAAGGACAATAGATAACTTCCGTTAGTTTTTTGGATGGAAATTCCTCATGTGCAACACTTGCCAAGGGCAAAGTCGTCGTTTTGCCAATAATAATAATTTCAGAAACTCAAGCACTTATTATTTTTATATAATTATTTTTGAAGAGTAAAAATATTTTTTAAAATCATAAAATAGTTTTTTATATTTATTTTTATCAAATTGATGTTTAATTTTCAAAATTCTTTTTTTAAAAAAGAAAAAAAATAATCTCAAAAACTCAAGCCAAAAATTAATATTAAATTAATTTAAATATTTTTTTTATAAAAATAATCTCAGAAACCCAAGTTAAACATGACCAAAATTTTAATATCAATATTAAATCAATCCATTAAATCAAAAGATTCAAAACTAAAAATATTTCATATATTAAACATATCTATTACACAACCTAATAAGCATTCATTACATAATAGTCATCCCAAAATATCAACAAAAATAACTACCCATTACATAGTCATTCTCAAAACACATACATTAAAATCCAAAAACAACTGTAAACATCCCTTACAACCCAAAAGCATTCAAAAAGATATTAGTGATCATTGATGTTTCCAATCACCCTATCCAGCAACAGTTCTTTTCCTCTTACTAAAAGCAAAAGTTTTTTTCCTCTTCCCAGCAGCAGAAGTTGATCTTGGTTGGGATTCCATGGGTTGAGAACTTCGCTTGAACACTATTGGCCTTGATTTGTTTGCATCAACAATTATTTGCTGGTGTTCATACTAGCCTGCATATTCTTTATTACTATCAAAACTTATATTTAAAAAACAAAACAAAAAAAAATGGAAGAGAAAATAAAGTTTGAACTTACATGCATTGTTTCCCTCCTACTTTTGCCAACCATAGGTTGTCCTTTGCAACTCCTTCTGTTGTGTCCAAGCTTCCCACAAAGTGCTACAAGTGGTCGTGGTGTGCTTTCTCTTCAACTTTTGTGGATTTTGGGGTTCATTTTTTTCCCTCATTCTTAATTTCTTAGGTCTTCCAGGCTGCTTCTTAACTTTTGGAGGCAAAAGTGGAGGTAGGCCTATTTTTGGCCACATTTCAGGATCATTAATAGGGTATACAATAGGCTCATAAGTAGCCATATAGGTCTCCCTTCTGTACCAATGTGCTACATAGTCTTCGGGATTTTCATGCTTGAAGTAAATGGCTGAAATACTATGAGGACAAGGAATACCACTTAAATCCCACTTCCTACAAGAGCAAGTATGAGTTTCTAGATCAACCACAAATTGTTGTCCATTGAAACAATTTATTTGGTATGTAGAAGCCCCAGACCACATATCAATGCAACTACTAGACTCCACCTTCTTTTTCTCAAGTTTTTTTTGTATGTTGGGGCACAAAGGCCCTTGATATGCCCTCATGATTTCCCTCCTCCTTTGCATTCTACTCATTAGAATACACCTTATGTCCTCCAACATAGGTAATATTGTCTTAGATCTTGCATCCAAAATTCTAGAATTAAAACTTTCACAATTGTTATTATGCAACATGTGACACTTACTATGAGTGATGAAGTGAGATCTAGACCAAAAGCTAGTTGGTTTCTCAGCTAACCACTTAAATGCATCTTCATCAACCTCTTTAACTTCTTGCATATGAAATTCAAACTGTTGAACATAAGAGGCTTTGGCTGCACTCCATAGAAAATCTTTAAGAAGAACACCCTTGTGATTATCTTGAAAGTTGTTGTACATGTGTCTTACACAGAATCTATGCTCGGCGTTTGGAATGACCTCTGCTAGTGCTGGAATCAAACCCTGAAATTGCATAAACATACCAAACACAATTGAAAATCGAGCAAACACTTCATAACAAAAGAAAGTTCATAAGATGGTATGCATATTGTTGAACATACCTTTTGTTTGTCAGACATAAAAGTAAATCCTTGGTGGTTTATTATTCTAAGATCTTCTTGTAATAGTTCAAAAAACCATTTCCATGATCTCTTTGTTTCTCCTTCAACCACAAAGATATGCCACAGGAAGGTGGTGTTATTCCCATCAATTCCAACAAGAAGAAGCATTTGTCCCTTGTATGGACCTTTAAGATGACAACCATCTACCCCAATAAATGGCTCGCATCCAAATTAAAAACCCTTGCTTGCAAGCCCCTAAACACACATATATCCTCTGAAACCTGGACTTTTCCTCACTATCTTCATCATCTTCATCAATTCCATCATCTACATCATCTGCGTCATCTGGCACCTTAATAACAATGGTTGTCTCAGGATTTGTTCTTCTAATATCTTCACAATAGTCCCATAGTTTAGCATATTGCTCCTTATAATTTCCTTCTATGAGTTGTTGTGCCTTTCTCTTTGCCCTATACAATTGACTTCTTGAAACACCAACATTGTGATCTTTTTGAACGGACTGTTTAAAAGATTGTATTGGCCATGTGGGGTTGGACTTAATGCTTTCCACATATTTTTTTGACAACCAAGTGGAGTTCACATTTTTGTTGTAGAATATTCTACCACAATTATGTGTAGGCACATAGGTTTTCACTTGCAAGCTCATTTGGCCATGCATCTTAGATGCATATATCATCCATTGACAAGGAGGTTTACAACCTGCCCTAACCCTATCTTTATCATTTTTCAAGAACTTTATATCTTTTCCAGTCTTGATGGCATGTTCTTTGACAGCTTGTTTAAAAACTTTAGATGATGGAAAAACCATGCCAACTTGGAATTGAGGATCAACCATGTCAGTGTGTTTGTTAAATTCAGGAAACTTGTCCCTCTTGGGCCCACCATCTTCATCAGATGACCCCTCAAGTGAGATCAATTCATCTGATTCCACATCATTTTCATCACAATTCAAACCATCTATTGTAGCATTAAAATCATCGACATTATTACCTTTGCCCCTCTCATGAAATCCACCCCACTCTACATTTTTATCTATGTTAGCTTCATACAAAAGGTCATCTTCTTCACCATCATCATATTCACTATCCTCAAAATCTTCCAAATCAGTGGTCTCATTATCAGAGTATATGTACCCACCATCTCTCTGCATTTGACCCTCACCCAAATCCCTTTCTAGCACATCTTTATTTCCACCTCCTTGCATCTCATTCTCAAAGACTTGCCTAGGCCATTCCATTCCTGCCCCTGCTGCATGTCTTTCAACCCTTGCTCGCCCTTGCCCTCGCCTACGAGAACATGTCCTTCTCCATCTTCTACCCTTGCAAAATGTCCCTCTTCAACCTCTACTCTATTATTGTGAAAACCAAGTTGCAAATCAATCTCTGGTTCATTAATCTCCTCAATCAGTTGTACTGAATTAGAACATGAATTACCAAACACAAGGAATGTATCATCATCAAGTTCTGGATAATGTACCAGATATACTTCTATAATTCTAGTTGTCCCTCTCACCCATTTGACCATGTTTAGTAAATCACTATCATTCCATACATGCTTCAACCCATTGTTCAGATCCACTCCAGGTACTTTATATTGGTAGGTTGTAAACCCAGTATACCCTATTTTCTGAACCATATCCCTCATGTCAAGCATGCTTATTTTGTTCACATTACAAAAGTCAAAGTAAGAAACTTGGCCTCCCAAGTAGACCCTATGGTCTTCACGTCCAAAAGCCCCACCATGGTGAAACTTTATGGTGAAAAAGGATCCTTCTGTTTCTGCACACATTAACCAATAAAGTCACACACATTCAGAGAAAGAACATTGTCTTCCAAATGGAGTACACATGGGGATATTAACACACACACACACACACACACATATATATATATATATATCATCTAATATATATATATCAATGTCAGTGTTCGTATATATATATAATATAATAAACATCAACAAAATTAAACTACATCAAACAGGAAATAGTTTAAAAAAGTAAATCAAAATAATGTAAAAAATATCAGATCACAAAAATATGAACGAAAATAACAAAACTTCAACAAAAAAATAAATAAAAAAATACCGTATTGCGGCGAGATGATGTCATTCGCAACTCTTTGGGTACCCATCTTCAACACCAACGTTTGCTTGTAATTTTGTGATTATCTTAAATAGTTCCCACTATAATCTACTGTAACTTTGTGTTTAATGGTGAAAGCCCCATTTTTTTTGCTCTAAACAAGCTAGACTTCCCTTAATTCATTACAGAGGAGAGGGTGGTATTTATTTGGGCGGGAAATAAGACAAAAGCGATTTACTTTGCCCTTGGCAAGTACTGCACGTGAGAAATTTCCATCCAAAAACTAACGGAAGTTATCTATTGTCCTTAATTGAAACAATGTTTAAAATTCAAGGTCAAATGTGTTACAATTGAAAAGTCAGGGACTAAAGTGACACGAGCCCTAAACTATAGGGACTATTGGTGTAATTCGCCCTTGATTTTATGTATTCTGATTTGAATGGAAAGCTAATATATTTTGTTTTCTTTCGTTTTTACAGTGTTTAACTCTTCTTGCTTTTGATAAATCATATATATAGTGTGCCAGCTATGTGATAAAATTATCTAAATAACATATTTACTATTACCGAACAAGGCAAAGTAAGTTATTGTACAAAATCTCTAATGCTATGTATGTTTTAATAAATATTTATTCCTTAACTTTTGTACTAAATAACAGTTATTTGTGTGTGTTTTAATAAATATTTATTCTTTAGCTTTTCTACGAAATAACATTCATTTATAGTAATAAATGATAATTTTATTTATAATATATGTAGATTTATTTAGGAAGTAGTAATAGTAAATTAAACTTGAGAATAGAATGATTATTTTATTTCAATTGTACTTTATTGAACCAAAAATTACTTAGGAATTGGATCCCACTAAATTTTTATTCTTTAAGATATTTTTTTCACTTTTCCCTTATGATAACTAGCCTATCACCCGTGCTATGCACGAGATAATTATAGATATTTATATTTGTGTTAGATTTTTTTTAATATATAAATTATGTTTTTTAAGATTTTTTTATAAAAATAATTTAACAATCTTATCACTAACCATAGTATATGGAAGAAATTGAAAAGAGTACTGCAGTAAGTATACACGGGTTGTATCTATAATTATTTGTATGAGAAGATTTTAAATGCTGATCAGGAGATTTTGACTAAATCAATAAATGTAGGCATGTTGAAAGACATGTGGATTGAAAAAAGTTAATAAATGCTGATCAGAGGATTTTTACAAAATCAATAAATGCTGAGTTTTTTTTTTTAATAAAAAATTTAGAAAATTCAGATTGGGATATTGGAACTCCCACAAGCCTTGGGGGTTAAAAACCCCCTTTTACTTAATATATAGTATAGATATTTTCTTATTAGTTTTGTTCACTTCATTTTTTCAAACATGTGTTCATCCAATATTTGATTGCATATTTCATGTTTGATGAAAGCTATATGATTTTTCTTCATTTTCATACTTTCTTTTTAATTGAAAATAAAAATGGTCCATATATTATAATCTTCCAAAGTACAAATGATTATTATTATTACTGTTGAACATATTAGGATATTCTCTAATTGAATTTTGAAGAGTTAAATTATTAAATGATATTTTTAAAAAAAAATTGTCCGAATATGACATTTTTAGTCATATGACATCGTTTGCCTATATTTTTAGAAACTAAATTTTTAAAAGAAGATATATAAATAAATGAAATAAGAATACTAATAGTTGCTATATATATAAACTTGATTAATTGACAGATTCAATGCTTTGAGCACCTTGATATGCAGAATAATATCAACAACTGTATAACTAGGAATGCAATTGGGTGTTTCACATATGAACCTAACTTAAAAAAAAAATAGCAATGCGACCCCCACGGGCGTAGCGCATGGGGGTCCAACTAGTATATATATGTGTGTGTGTATCAGAAGTCTGTTTTACCCATTGTTAAGTTAAAATAAAATTTATAAAAAAATATTATGTTGTAGTACTTTGATAATCCAAAAATAAATAAATAAAGATAAACATATTAGTGAGGGATTTAATGGTGCCTTGATGAAGGAGAGAAGGTGGAGGGGGTGGTGCTTGGGAGGTTAGATGGTGTGAGGCATATAAGGCCCGTTTGGGAAGTATTGATTTTAGTTTACCAAACCAAACAAAGCCTTAAGTTCCATCAAATGGAGTCGGCTACATGAATCATTCTTCTCCACGCGGCCCTATCAAAGGCCATTTCGTTAGTTAAATTAAGTAGATTCATATCTCTATTTATAACCCTAACCAATGTTCATCTAGGCCTACCCCATCTCCTAACACTTCCATCTATTGTTACAGCATCGCATCTCTTCACTATTGCCTCTGTTGGTTTCCATTGAATATGACCAAACTATCTCAATCGATTCTCTCTCAACTTATCTTCTTTCAGTGTTACTTTTACTCATTCCCGAATATACTCATTCCTAATTCTGTCTTGTCTAGTCTTGCAACACATCCACCTTAGCATTCTCATCTCAGCCACACTCATCTTATCTACATGTTATTTCTTGGTTGCCCAACACTTCGTCTCGTACAACATCGCTGGTCTAATAGCTGTTCTATAGAACTTACCTTTAAGTCTAGTGAGTATTCCTTTATCGCACAGTACCCCTGACACACTTCTCTATTTACACCATTCCACCTTAATCCTATGGGCCACATCCACATTAATCTCCCCCGTTGTTGTGATAATCGACCTTAAATAACGAAAACGTTCACTCTTAGGCAGTTCTTGGTTCTCAATCTTCACTTATCCTCTACTTTCATTATTACTGTTACTAAATTTACACTCTATGTACTCTGTCTTAGTTCTGCTTATTCAGAATCCTTTATATTCAATAGCTTTTCTCTAAATCTCTAACTTTGTATTAACTTCTTCTCTAGTCTTATCCACTAGCACTATATCGTCTGTAAAAAGCATACACCATGGCACATCATCTTAGATATTTCTCGTCAACTCATCCATAACTAAAGTAAAAAGATAATGACTTAAGGTAGATCCTTGGTGTAACTCTACAGTGATAGGAAATTCATTTGTCTCTCCAAAGTAAAAAGATAATGACTTAAGGTAGATCCTTGGTGTAACTCTACAGTGATAGGAAATTCATTTGTCTCTCCAGCAAGCAATCTAATAGTGGTCACCACCCATTCATACATGTCCCTAATCACATCAATGTAACTTTTTGTCACCCCTTTCTTCGCTAACACCCACCATATTATATCCGGGGCACTCTATCATATGTTTTCTCAAGGTCGATAAACACCATATGAATGTCTTTTTTTTTTTCTCTATATTTTTCTATCATTCCCCTCAAAAGATAGATCGCTTCCATTGTTGACCTGCCATGCATAAACCCAAATTGATTCTCTGACACCTCTGTTATATTTCGTAATCGGCATTCTATCACTCTCTCCCACACTTTCATTGTATGACACAGTAGCTTGATTCTTTTATAATTGTTGCAATTTTGGACATTTCCTTTATTCTTATAGATTGGCACTAAAATACTATTCATTTATTCATCTGGTATGTTCCTAGTCAACAAAATTTTGCTAAACAACCTAGTCAACCAAGCAACCCCCTTTTTACCCAAACACTTCAAAGTTTCAATACGGATATCATCTGGTCCTAAAGCCTTATTTGATTTCATCTTCTTAAGAGCAATCTCCACTTTAAAGTTCTTAATCCTGCGATAGAACCTATAGTCTTGGTTTATCGTATTACTAACTATTTCTTCCCCTATTGCTGTACTTTTATGTTCCTTATTTAATAGTTTCTCAAAATAATTCTTTCATCTTTCCTTAATCTCTCCATCCCTCACCAATACCTTAGAATCCTCACTCTTGATGCACTTAACCTGATTAAAATCTCTTGTTTTCCTCTCCCGTATCTTAGTAAGTTTGTATACCCTCTTATCTTCCTCCTTATTATCTAGTCTAGTGTATAGGTCATCATAAGCTTTCAACTTAACCTCTCTCACTACTTTCTTGACCTCCTTATTAGCCAATTTATAACTCTTAAGGTTTTCCTCAGTTTATCATTTTGTCACTTTTTAAAGCACTTCTTTTTTTTCCTTAACTACTGCTTGAACCTCTTCCCTCTACCACTAACCTTCCCTAGAGCTAGGTCCTATTCCTTTTGACTCTCCAAGCACTTCCCTTGAGATTCTCCTCATACAATTAGCTATCGAATTCCACATAGTGTTAACATCATCTTCCAAGTCTCAAGTACCTTCCTTATCAATTCTATTATTAAATATTTCTAATTTATCCCCTTTTAGGTTCCACCATTTCGTTCTACGATGTCCACCATCCTTCCTGGCTTGGTATTGCCCTCTAAAACAGAAATCTAGTAACAAAATCCTATATTGAGAGGTTAGGCTCTCTCCAAGAATGACCTTACAATCATTGCATTTTAGGCAGTCCACTTTTCTCACTAAGAAGTAATCTATTTGACTCTTAACTGACCCACTCTTAAAGGTTACCAAATGCTCATCCTTCTTCTTATACATAATATTGGCCACCACCAGGTTAGAAGCCAACGCAAAATCTAAGATACTCTCTTCAGCCTCATTTCTGTTACCAAAACCGTATCCACCATGCATCCTTTCATAGCCTAGTTTATCTATGCTTACATAGCCATTAAAATCTCTACCTATAACCAGGTTGTCTCCTACAAGTATCTCTTGTAAAATCTTATCCATTTGCTCCAAAAAATCCCTCTTAGTTTGATAATCTAATCATACTTGAGGAGCATATGCACTAATAACGTTCACTATATTCTCTCCAATAATTAGTTCAACTAACATAATCATATCCCCTTTCCTAATGACCGCCACTACATTCTCCACAAGACCCTTGGCAATTAAGATTCCTACCCCATTCCTGCGTCTATCCTTACCACTATAATATAGTTTAAAATCGGTATCATCTATTTTCCTAGCTTTCCCATCCGTCCACTTAGTTTCTTGTACGTAAGCTATACTAACTCTCCTCCTAATCATAACATCTACTAACTCCATTGTCTTACTAGTTAAGGTTCTTATATTTCAAGTGGTTACCCTAAACCTAAAGTCTTGGACTAGCTTCTTTACCCGCACTTGTTCAGAAAAACGTGGGAACTTCTGCCCATTTGTCACCACACCCAGGCGTCGATGTGGTACTCCTTGCTCACTTTTCGAAACATTCGGAGGCAGGCGCAACGCATCACTTGAGGGGAACAACCTAGCATTTAAACGATTCAAAGTAGAATTCATTGGCATAAGAGATTCGAGCAGCTTTTTTACATGTTGGCTGTCGGCTACCTAACACACAACCTTCCTCCTTAACTTGGGCTTAGGACTGGCGGAGTTATTAACAACCCCGGCGGAGTTTATTGATTTTAGTTTAAAAATTAAAAATATTAAAAAGTTAACAAAAAAAAAAAAGTAAAAGATTTTTTTCTTTTTAATTTTTGCACCTTTTTTCTTAAAAAAGTCAATAAGTCATTTCAAATATATTCTATGTATTGGCCTTGTTTGGGATAAATTAAAAAAGTCAAAAAGTTACTAAAAAAAACTAAAAAGTCTATACTTTTTAAGGGTAGTTTGTGGGGGAAGTCATTAGGACAAAATTATTATTTTGCCATTTGAATTCAACTATCCAAAAAGTCAAAAAGTCAAAAAGTTAAAAGTCAAAAAGGCAAAATTGTCATTTTGATTTTATTACAATATTTTATTACATATCTTTTTGTAAAAAGTCAAAAAATTATCCTAAACATATATCCTCTTTTTTTTTTTCTTCTACTTTTTTTAACTAAAAAAATTAAAAAGTACACTTATATAACATATTCCAAATAACTACTAATAATTTCTCTCATAACTTTTGTTGTGTTGTTTATTACTTAGACTATGAATGCTTATTTCATTTTATATTTATAAATAACTACAATTTGGTTGATAGTTTCGATTTTCTAAATTGGTTTTTTAGAAAATTTTAGAATTGTTGTTTGGTTAAGTCTAAAAATTAGAAAAAGTTTACAAAACCCAATTTTCAGGATGCACACTTGGGAAAAAGAGATATCATTTGATGTGACTTTTTTATTTTTTTAATGTGACTTGTTTTTTTTTATTTAGTTTTATTTTGTTTTTGGTATTATTGAATGGTTCTAACAAATTGACCGAAAATCTAGTGTGACGAAATTTTAAATTTTACATTAATTCAATATTCAATGTAGAGGGATTTTGAATTTGATTTACAAAATTTTAAAAAAGTGAAATCAAACAATGGTCATGTTTTCAAAACAAAATAAAGAAACATGGTTTTCAAAACATAGTTTTTTGAAAACCAAACACAAATTTATTTTCAAAATATAATTTTCAAATCACTTTTTTAAAAAATAACTCAAAAAAAATAAACCAAACATATTGATTAATTTTTTATCTCATATTTTAATTAAAAATTTAATAAATTATTAAATAAATCTATTTTCAAACTAGACCCAAATTTTAATGTGAGTATAATCTTTACTAGAGAGTCATTTTAAAATTTTTTGTGAATTGTACTTGAAGGAGGGTCAAGTTGGGTTAGGTTCAACTTAATGCGACATGACATTTTCCATCAATTAATAGAACAGTATCACCAATTTAACCACATTAAGAAAAAAAAATTGGTATCAAATAAAAATAAATAAATAAAGACCAAGGAAAAAAAATGTCATATTAGTATTGCTATTTTAAAACCATGACAGATAGATATTGCTAGGACGTATTTGCTTTGGAAATAAAATTGGGGATAAAAAAGAGTAGTCCAATATGTGGGCCAATATGTTGACTACTCTCATATTAGTTTGATTTTCTTTTGACCAATTGTGGTGAAAAATGAGATTGCTCCATTGGTAAAATTGGGATAAAGTCGAGCTAACAAATCATGACTTAAGATAAATTTGTGAGAAGCTAATATCACTTTAGAATTTATTCCAGCATTAGAATTTAGTTAATCAATAAAAATATATGTTCTTGATATCTTGTCCAAAAAAGAGACTCTAATAACCCACAAAATAATGAATCAATATAGATTTTACATCTTCAAACTAAGTCAAATTTTCTTTATGACGACACAGATTTTTTTGAGAAAACTTTATGACAATATAGATGGTATTATTAAACAACAATGCTAGATAGTTCAAAATTTTGTGACTCAAATAGTTTAAATCTGTCAAAACGATGTCCAAAAATTTGAGTTACCAAACATTTTCCATTATTAAAATCCCATATGATTTTTCTTTGAGAAAAGTTAGAGATTATGAAAATTTTGTCATGAAAATGATTATGAAAAATTTATGATCCTTGGAATTACCTTGATTAGTATGTGGTTCTTTATTTTAAATATAATCTAAGGGTCACAAAACTTTTATAATTATTTTCATAAAAGATTTTTCATGATACCTAATATTGCTGTTTTTCTTTTCTTTTTTTGGGTACAACATCCCATATAAGTTACTGTGGTGTTAGTAATATCATCTCTCTATTGATATTATCTTCATAACTAAACATAATATTTATCGTTTTATTTAATTTTATTCTAACCAAAAATAAAAATTAAGAAAAGTTAGGGATCATGAAAAAATTTTCATAAAAATGATCATAAAAAATTTATGACTCTTCAATTACCTTAATTAGTGTGTAGTGCTTGATTTTAAATGTAATCTAAGGATTATAAATGTTTTATAATCATTTTTATAAATTTTTTTTCATGATACCTAATATTGCTCATAAAAATTAAATTTCGCAAAAATCTGACACCCTCAACGCCTGAAACCTCAAATTTGTAATCCCTCTTTCTCACTCAAGGTCTCCCTTGTGATGGGCAACTGAAAGCGAGGAAAAATGGTTGAAGTAGGCAACTTCGATGAAAAAGGTGCAGGGTGGTAAAGAAAAGTAGACGATGGGTTGCGCAGGTTAAGAGAGGACAGTGAAAAAATGGGTTTTTGAAAGAAAGGGACAAACAAGCCTGTTCAGAGTAAAATAAAAAAATAAAAAAATAAAAAAAATGGACAAATAAGTAAAAAATATACTAATTAGTGTCTTTAGTTTCAGTTTTTTAAATTTAGTTTTCTAAAAATTAAATTTTTTGTTTTTTGTTTTTGTTTAAAGTGAATATTTTTTAAATTTTAAATAATTTTTTTATATTTTTTTAGATATACCTTATTTAAATGTATCTAAATAGTAAAATATTTGTGAAATTTTTTTTATAAAATTAATAAATACACAAAAATACAAAAAAATGTAAATTTTAGTATTTTTTTTTGTATTTAGTGTATTTTTGAAGATTTTTTTCATAAATATTATATTTTTTAAGTGTATTTACGTTAGATGTGTCTAAATATTAAAAAAATTTACTTAAAATATTTTAAAAAAACATTGAAAATATTAAAATACTAAAAATAAAAAATAAATTTTTTTAAAAATCAGAACCAAACAAGCTAAATATTTTTATAATTATTTTTTATTTCATATCTATTTATAATGAGTAATGATAAAGATAATTAAAAAAAATCATAAAATACTTTATAAATTTTTTTATTCTATTAATATATGAAAAACATTTATAAAATATTTCATAATATTACTCATTTATAATTATTTTCTCAACTTCCTATTTTTGTTTTTTTTGTTAGTATTTAATGTAAATTTCTAAAAAACAAGTGGAAACAAGGATAGAATCACGAACACTCACGCGGTTAAGAAGGCAAAGTCCCTCTCTATCTCTCTCTCAAGTGGGCCCACCACAATCACCAACCCACGCGCTAGTTTGCGCGTCAAACTCCACACACCTTAGCGTATGAAAAGGTCCAGGGTATTTCCGTAATTCCACCAAACTCCGCGTCCATTTCTATACCGTCCATCATATACACAACACAACTCCATTAAAGTTTTCCCTCCTTTCTCTCTCACCGTCGTCTTGACTCTCCTCTAGAGAGAGAAAGAGAGATATAGAGAGAGAAAGGAACAAAAAGAAGGTAATATAGATATATAGAGAGAGAAAGTTTAGAGAGAGAGAGACTGCGGAGGGAACGATGAAACACATTTTCAAGAAGCTTCACATAGGGGGCAATCACGACCCTAATCGATCCAACGAAGTTCCTTCGACTGTCTCCCCTACATGTGGCTCCGATCATCGCGTAGCTTCTTCCGGCCAGACCTCCGCCCAATCGCCAGCGAGTCCATCGACCTCTTCTTCTCCTTCTACCGCCGTCTCTCCGGCTACTGTGACGACCACTCCGGCGGAATCGGCGGTCAATACGCAGGACTACTACTCGTCGGAGGAGGAGTATCAGGTTCAGCTAGCCCTAGCTCTGAGTGTTTCGGGGCGGGAATCTGGGGACGATCCCGAGAAGGATCAGATCCGAGCTGTGACGTTGCTGAGCTTGGGCCGGCACGGGAGTAATTCGATTCGAGAGAGGGATGAAGCTGCTGCGGATTTGTTGTCGCGGCAGTACTGGGTGAGTTTGGCGGGGTTGAATTTTATGAAATTTTTAAGTGTTGCATGTACTGAATTATACTCTTCTGAGCTTGATTTAGTGGGTTTTCTTTGTTTTTGGTTGTTAATTTGGCTTCGGATTGGGCAACTTCATAATCTAAGTAGTTTAGGTCAGTTTGATACAACTTGAATTTTGATAACTCGGTGTCCGACCCACTGGGCCAACTAATCGGGAGACCAATCTCGCCGTCCACTGGACCGACTAATTGGCACACCAATTATACCATCCACTTGCGGCATGGATTGGCACTAATAATTTATTTGCACCTAGGAGGTTTCGAGTGAGCGCACAGGCCCAAGGTCTTGACCACCAGGCAAACCATTTGAATGTTGCGCAGTATGCCCCATTTGGGAATTGACTATTTTATTTGGTATTTTGACTCTTTATGAAAATATGTACCGAAAGTAGACGGAGAGTAATGGAGTGATGTGATAATTTATAATGAGTTTTGTTTTCCCAACTTTGTAGATGCTTTTCAGTGTTAGTTGTCGTAAGGCAATAATTACTCTGCCAATTTGTTTATAATGAAAAAAAATAATGTAAGTTTTCTTTTTGTTTTTGTCTCATCAGGGTTATAGTGTCCTTGACTACGAAGAGAAAGTAGTGGATGGTTTCTATGATGTATTTGGGCTATCCACAGATCCAGCAACCCAAGGGAAAATGCCATCTCTCGCATATCTTGAAACAAACCCTGGTAGTTCTGGCTTTGAAGTTATTATAGTTAACCAAACAATTGACCCATCCCTGCAAGAGTTGTTGCAGATAGCACACTGTATTTCACTAGATTGCTCAGCTGGTGAGGTTAGTGTTCTGGTACAGAGGCTTGCTGAACTTGTTACAGATCACATGGGTGGGCCAGTAAAGGATGCTAATATCATGTTGGCAAGGTGGATGGAAATAAGCACAGAGTTGAGGACATCTCTTCACACTAGCGTGTTGCCTATTGGGTCCCTAAAGATTGGGTTGTCGCGGCATCGTGCTTTACTTTTCAAGGTAAGCTATCAGAATGTCATTTGCCACTGCCCTTTCTGGGGGGACAGAGCTTATCCAGTGTAGACTATTCATTGCTATTCTGATTTTGGAATTTTAGGCTAAAAGGATAGGTGCCGTGTGAGATCTTATTAGATAAGTACTCTGCAAGAACTTATATCTGCCAATCTTTGGTGGTTACATGCTAAACTATGGCAATATAAATATTTTCTGCTTATTTCCAGGTACACTAAGCATGTGGCAATTGTGCTTGAATAATTTGGCTGCTCCTATTGTTAAATTAACCAAAGTTTTTGATGGTGAATGCGTATCTTGAGGCATTTTATCCCTCATGAGGCGAGGCGTAAGCCGTTGAGGCGTAAGCATTTCAAATTTTAAATATTAATACTTAGTGAATAAATTAAATATTTTAAAATTGTAAAAAAATAAAAAACAAAATTAAATATAAAGGTAAGTTTGCCTTCAGTGAAAGTGAAATTGATATTTTTAACTTTAGTGATCGAGCTTCTCAACCATGTATTGGCCCTGTTTGGTAGAGCTGTGGGAAAGTGCTTATAGCTTATGCCTAAACAGCTTATAGCTTATAACTTTTAGCTTAAGCTGATTTCCAGCTTATTCTTAAAACATCTCCTGCCCTACTCAAAAAATAAGCTGATTTCTGACTTCCAAAAAGCTATAAGCTATAAGCTATAAGCTAAACCAAACACATCAAAATAGCTTAAATTAAGCTGAAAGCTGAAATAAGCTGTAATTAAGCTCTGCCAAACAGGCACATTGTGTTTTTCTTGATTTGATCATTTACTTAATTTTTCCTGTAAAAATATAGTTGCGAAAAAGGATTCTTTTTATTTTTTATTTTTTTAATGTTTAAGCAAGTTTAACAAAAGCCCAATGCAATATGCATACTCTCATATGCTTATGCACAAAAAGCGTACAAAGCACAACTAAGGCGCATGTCTCAAACTGTGATGTGCAAGCCTTTGGAGAGTAATGCCTAAAAATCAAAGTCTTGATGCGTTTTACCTTAGCCTTGAGGCGAGGCGAGGCGAGGCGAGTCTCAGCAAAGCCTTTTACAACTTTGAAATTAACCCCTTTTCTCTAGCTTACTATTATGCGATTGTATCATCCATATCCAAGCCGTATCCAATCTATTTGAGGCCAATGTAACACTGTTCACAGTACCCATGTCCACCAGATAGGACCACAAGGGTGAGGGTGTGGGATATGTATCAACCACCCATAGCCAACTTAGACACTTGATTCTCCCAAAGCATTCTGACATCTTCCTCCTCTGTTTTTGAATGACATAATATTTTTCTTAAATCTTATTTAATTTTGAGTCATCTCTTAATTTTTTATACGGATATTATATAATGTGCAATATATATGTGTTTGAGATATGTGCCCGTTTAGGAATGTTTGACCTTTCGACATGTCCCCATACCTTACGACTACACCCAAGTTTTGGATACATATCCCAATAACTTAAGCTGATGATTGCACCCTCACTCGCACCAGCACCACCCTATGCTCGTACCCTAAGTCTAGATAACATAATCTAAGCAGTGTTTGAAAGTGAATAAAACTAAAATGATTTTTGAATACTTTTTGAACGTATTGGATACATTTATGGCATCTTTTTGGAGTATCCGTCCTTCATAGAGTGGTTAGTCTGCAATATACACAATGATAAAATGCACAAAATGCATCTATGGATGTATGATTTAATCAAATTTATATACGAAATTTAGTGCTTGGGACACTTAAAGTCTAGTAGGTTAAAAAAAAAAAAATTGAGTGCCTTTTAGTATATTTCATGTTATTGAAAATTTCTGCCAATTCTAATTAAACAAAGAATAATGTTTGGTAGCTTGAGGATTTCACCCCCCGAATCCCCCTAATGCCCAAAACGATGTCGTTTTGGGCATTAGGAATTTTTTTTTTTTTTTTTTTTTTCTTCCATTTTCGATCAGCTCAGGAACAGGGACGGGAGGAGAGAAAGAGAAGAGAGAAAGAGGAGAGAAAGAGAAGAGGGAGGGCCTCATTCTTGCGCGACTTGTCGATCGTTGAGCGACTCGCTGCCGCAGCCCCTGCCTCTGCCGCCTCCGCCCTCGGCCTCCGCCTCCAGCCCTATTTGTTGGGCCCCCTCCAGTCCCTCCTCCTCCTCCCCCTCCCCCTCCCTCTCCAGTCCCTCCTCCTCCTCCTCCTCCCTCCTCCTCCTGGTTCTGACCAAAAAAAAAAGCCAAAAACGGCCTCGTTTTTGGCTCGGGGGATTCGGGGGGGAGGGGTTTCGAGCGACGTAGCACGATTGTTAAACAAATTCCCCTTGATTCATATTGAGCAAATATTGGCTTTTAGGGAAAATTACACTGACCTCCATTGAGGTTACTACTGAATTTCATAGACATCTCCATGTGGCTTTTAAAATGACCGCATCACCATACCGCCAGCCCTTCCACTTCATATACGGAACTACCACCCCCGTTTTAGCCCCAACCAATAAAAGCTTCAGCCAATAAATGTGATCTTCATGTACAGAATTATGACGACCAATAATGGTTCCTGTCCAAGAATGCATGTAGATGTCACCTCTATAGTTCACAATACCGTCACCACCCGCTTCTTCCTGCTTAAGTTCTTCTTGCAATTTGAAAGCTCAAGGGACCACGGCACTCGATCCTCCTAAGCCAAACATCATCGTGACAATACAATTTTGCCTTAGATGAGTTGTGTGGAGATCAATCTATTCAAGGGGGGAAGATGGTGGTGGTGCATAGTTGGTGAATGGTTTGATGGTGGGTGAGGAGTTAGGGAGTAAGTCTCTGGGGAGAGGGGTTTGATGGTGCATGGTTGTGATGGTGGGTGATTACATAGTGAGTTGGTTTGGGGAGGGGCTGGTGTTGTATTGATCTAAAAAAGAAGGGTGTTTTCAAAATGAAGCTCATGCAAATACTTGGTCGTTGTTGTTTAAGAGAAGAAGCTAGTTTTCTATTTCCAACAAGGGAGAACCTGAAGATGTGTTCAAACCAACAAAAGGTAAGGGATCAAGAAAGGAAGAGATATGTCCAAAATCTTTTGATATCCCGTGGAGATGGTGGAATGGGTTAGGGAAGTGATGATAAGGATGTGTTAATATCAAGGGCATTATTGTCTTTATAATGTGGGGACAATAAGGGCATATTAGTCTTTTAAACATATTTGGTCTTAATGTCCAAACATAAGAAACAAGGGAAAATGCAAAATGAATTTGAAATTTATACTGCTCTCAGCATCTTTCGTTTGTCATAGTAACAGAACAGTCAATAACAAAAGGGAGAATCTAAAACTAACTAGTGAAGCAAAAGAGAGGACAATGTCATTTCAGCAACTAGAGGAGAGGTCCTTGAAATTGTCAGTAACCTCAAGGAAGGTCCTTGAAATTGTCAAGAACCTCAGGGGAGGCCAGTAGTGTAATTTGCCCTTGTTTTTATTATACAAGTACTTTTCTATATTAGGTCATATATGTTCTTAGGGTTTATCTTTTTCTTATCATGTTATTGTAATATTCATATTGGGAACATGAGCTGTGCTTTTATTTTATTTGTTGTCTGTAATGCAGGTTTTAGCTGACAACGTTGGATTACCTTGTAGATTGGTAAAAGGTAGTCATTACACAGGTGTTGAAGATGATGCTGTCAACATCATAAAGTTGGCAAATGAAAGGTAAGGAGCTGAGCTTTTTTCAGGTTTGTTGGTTTTATGTATCATATGGTGGGTCCTTTGCACCATTTGGGCAACCCCATTAAGTGTATTGGAACCATATAATGTTTCTGACATATTGTTCTGCATTTCTAATACTGTAATACAAGACCTGCAATTTTTTCTCTGAGGAATTTTCGGTTCTTAACATTGAAATTCTCTTCGGTTTTCCTACCTACTGGGTTTCTCTCATTGGAAACTAATTCTAAACGATTATGCAATTCTAAATTTCACTTCAGATTGTTCACATATAATTGTTTTTCTTCTTTTATTTTAGTTGTTTTGGTTTAATGTTGGAACTTAATTGTCTGGTTAAAATTGGAACTGAATCATAGACTGTTAGCCTTCCATGAGATCAATTGTTTCCTTCTTATGTACTCACGACGGGAAGAGTACGTATGAAGCCATTTTCGATGTGAACATCGGGATATGTATCTGTGCTTTGTGCTCATATTTGAGATCAGGGAAACACATTTAGGCCTTGTTTGGGATAAACTAAAAAAGTCAAAAAGTTACTAAAAAGCTAAAAAGCCTATACTATTCAAGAGTAGCTTGTGGAGGAAGCCACTAGGACAAAATTATTATTTTATCCTTTGAATTCAACTATCCAAAAAGTCAAAAAGTTAAAAGTCAAAAAATCAAAAGGATAAAATTGTCATTTTGGATTTTGCTAATGTATTTTATTACACATATTTTCATAAAAAGTCAAAAAATTATCCCAAATATACATCTTTTTTTTTCTCTACTTTTTAAACTAAAAAATCAAAAAGTATAATTATATAACACATCCCAAACAACTACTTAGAATTTTTTTAATAAAAACAATTATTATGGTTCTCCTTAGCTACCTGCGAGGTTGAGCTGGTGCTGTCGTGTTGTGTGACTAAATATTTGGGTGGTGTGTTTGTTTCATTTTATTTTATTTATGCAAGAAATTCTTGAAATAATTCTTGTTTCTTTTTTTGGTTACTTTTTCTAGTTAGTCCATTCATAGCAAATCATGTGCACTCTGCATCTTTATAACTGGGGTAAATTATGCTTTGCACCCCTGCACTTTGCACCAAATTTCACTTTGGTTCCTATACATGAAATCATGACAGTCAATCCCCTGCCCTTCTGGTCAAATTTCACTTTGGTCTCTACACATAAAATTGTGACAGTCAACCTTCGTATTTTCGATCAAATCTCACTTTGATCCCTACACAAGTGTCAATGTCCCCTTTCTGTTACTTAATTGTTTAAATCTTTAACAGAATTTAATCACATGACAAGAATGTGACTACGGCATGAGGGTAAGAGAGGAAAATCATCTACATTTTACACCAACACACACTTTGTCCCAAAATTTACTTCAAATTTCGATTGTATTAGGTTAAAACAAAATGCAGATTATGAACGATTAAGAAGAAGAACTAGGGTTGCGTTTGGTAGAGTTTTGTAAATATGATTTGAGAATATGAGTTGTATTTTGAGTTTGTGAGTTTTAGAATTATGATTTGAGTGTAGAAAATTTGTTTGGTGAATGAGTTTTGAAAAGAGTTTTTGAATTGAGTGATGTGACATAATTTTTATACAAAAACTTACAACTCATAACCAAACACAACTCAAAATTCTATTCAAAACTCAAAAAAAAATTGAAAATATTTTTTATTTAACATATAAAAATAACGAGTGCAAAAAAAAAAAAAAAAAAAAAAAAAAAAAATTCAAGAACACTGTTCCAGTTAACCGGCCGGACATTCGGGGGGACGTCTGGGTACACTATTTTTCAAACACGGGTGTGGAAATGTGTTTTGAAAACCGTAAACAAACGCCGTACTCGAACTTGAGTGTAGAATCATGATTTAAAAGTTGTACCAAACACAGCCTAGGGTTTTGCATAAATTGGAATCATGAAACTCACTTTGGTCCGTACACATGAAATTGTGATAGTCAGCCCTCTGTATTTTTGGTCAAATCTCACTTTGGTCGCTACACAAGTATCAATGTCCCATTTCTGTTACTTAATTGTTTAAATCTTTAACATAATCTAATCACATGACAAGAATGTGACTACGACATGAGGGTAAGCGAGGAAAATCATCTATATTTTATACCAACACACACTTTGTCCCAAAATTTACATCAAATTTCGACTCTATTAGGCTAAAACAAAATGTAGATTATGAACGATTAAGAAGAAGAATTAGGGTTTTGCATAAGTTGGAGTGACAAAACTCTGTTTTTCACAGTAACACAGTTTTTTGTCTATTCATTTTTCTCTTTCTTTGATTTCTTTGTTGCATTTTTTTATTATTTCAAAAGCTCTATTTTCTTACATCTTCATCCCAATTTTTAGCATACGGACACATATATTTTGTATTATATACCTCTCACATGCTTATCACGTAGGACAAAGTATATTGGTAGGAAACATGGATGATTTTCCTCTGTTACTCTCATTTTGTAGTCACATTTTTGTCATATGATTTGATTTTGTTAAAGATTAAAAAATAAAATAACAGAAGAGAGAGATTGACACTTGTGTAGGGACCAAAGTGGGATTTTAGCAAAAGTGTAGGAGGTTGACTGCCACGATTTCATGTGTAGGGACCAAAGTGGGATTTGATCAGAAGTGTGTTATGATTTCATGTGTAGGGTTCAAAGTGGGATTTGGTGCAAAGTGTAAGTTACCAGTATAACTGAGTTCAGCAGTATCATTTTTAATTGGCTAACTGAAATGCAATTCACAATTTTATATAGATGGTTGTTAATTGTTTATATTTTAGAGTCTAGACAACATCACTTAAGCAGAATTACTTGCTGAGGAGCTTATTCATGCATACAGATATTTAAAAATCCATACAATCACATGTTTTTATCTGTTTCAACTTTCAAATGTTTGTCTGCATATTCTGAGTCTGAATCTGATGTATATGTTTTGCTTTCAGTGAATTTTTGGTTGATCTCATGGGAGCCCCTGGGACACTTATACCAGCCGATATTCTAAGTGCAAAGGATACATCATTTAATCCGTTCCATCCAAAATTAAGCAAACTTCCAACTCTTCAGACAGCTCATGACTCTGAAGTTTTTTACCCAATACCGAGGCCACTACTTGGCGACTTTGAAGGCAGCAGTCAAAGCTCTGTGGTTGAAAATAGTTTGCCACTGGGTAGAAAGGCAAGTTCTGAAAAGACTGTACTCCTGAGTGCAAGTGGTGATACTGGGGTTGGTTCTTCTGGAATTAATAAAGTAACTCTGGCTAAACAGTCAGATCATGTTCCCTCTCTGGCAATTGGAACTTCTCTCCATAAAGGTGGTCGTGGGCCCAATGCAGCTGGTGATGGTTCAAGGTTGAATGTTAATATAGTTCCTTACAACCAGAGTAACACAGAGGACTCCAAAAATCTTTTTGCTGATCTTAATCCATTCCAGATAAAAGGATCTGGCAAGGCTTCTGTACAGAGCAATCCTGGTTGGAATAAAGTTGATGAGTTTCGAAGGCCGAAGAATGAACTTGTCTCTGGTCGACCTCCTGCATCATTAATGTGGAAGAATCGCCAGGCTTGCAATGAGGTCCCTACAAGAAAAGAATATGATTTTGCGGAGGGACTCCTTCCTAGAAACAATCGTGAAGTTAATGATTATAATATGTCATCATCAGCTTCTACCAGTTCTACTGGATCAGAAAAAGTCTACCCTAATATTCCAAAATTACAGAATAAGAATTATCCTACCCATAGAGATATTGGGGACAAAAAAATTTCGATTGATGGCAATTCATTGTTAGCATCTACGGAGAGTCAATTTAATAGGTTTTCTTTGGAGGATAATTTAAACATTAATCATAAGGAAGAACATCACAGGGATGAGGAGGTTCGGCAAAGTGATGGGTTATACATGGCAAAAGAACATGGAAGGAATGCCATTGGAGTACATGATCATAGGAAGTATACACGTGATAGATTTATGGGGGCAAATTTAAAACTAAAAGGCCCAGAAAGTCCAAGCTCATCAGTTGATTCTAGTGCAGTTCAGGCTGATCCGGTAATGGATGATGTTGGGGAATGTGAAATTCCTTGGGATGATCTAGTAATTGGTGAAAGAATTGGACTAGGTAAACATGACTGTCCAAGCTCAAATTTTTTCTGTTTTAGTTCTTGCTGAAAGTGATGCTTTTGAGAGTTGTGTGTTACCTCTTAAGCTAGTGCATGTTCAAATGAACTGTTTTTGTCGAGTCCTCTAAAACTTTAATATAGCATTAATCTGGCTCCTGGGGACAGCTTTTCATTCAAGAGTAAGAACCTTTTTCTCCTTCCCTCAGCAGGGTCTCTGTATGCTTGTGTGTGTGTGGTATTAAAGAATGAAACAAATTAAAGGTGGATATCAATGCGGTTGCCTTTATTATTATCACTATTTTCATTGTTGTCATCTTCTCATCACCAGTTTTATCAATATTTTTGTTGTTAGCATTAGTAGGTTTGTCAATCCATCCATCCTGCTTCAGAATTTTACTTTATTTTTTAAAATTATAATTCACATTTTCCCCCCTCCCCATGTAGGTTCATATGGAGAGGTCTACCGTGCTGATTGGAATGGCACTGTGAGTACTGTGACTTCTGCTACAGCTACCAATTATTATTATTATTATTATTATTATTATTATTATTATTATTATTATTATCCATCACATGTGGTTCTGTCAAGGGAACATAAACTATTTGCTTGATTATTTTGCGCTTTGTAGTGTCTTATTTTTTAGGTTTTAAAAGTACTTCATGTAAAAGAATTTATGTACTTAGTTTGTTTATATTTTTCATGTGCCAAACATTTTAAAAGCGCTATATTTGATATTCTAAAATTGTAGATCACATGTTGTATTCGTTTGTCTTTAGCTAACACCATTACTCTGGACTAAACCTGAGTTATCAGAATGCTTACTGCTTGGAGCAACCAAAGTACTCTTCTGTTTTCATATTACCCTAATCCTCTAACCCTTCTTTCGTTGATAAGAAATAGGTAATCTGGACAACAGATTCTGTTTTCATTGTTTGGATCATATCAAATTTTGTGTGCTTCTCCTGCTTTATTTATCCATCACAGTATCTGAATGTTATAAGTACATGCTCTTCTATGGCATATTTATCCTAAATCGCCCTTTAAGGTGGCTGCAAACTAGTCAGATATCCTGTGAATGTCATCATTAGCCTTTTTTTGAACATGCTTGAACCATATTAACTGATCCTTTTATTTGGAGTAAATTACACAGGTCTCCCTAGACTAATGGTGAAAATACAGTAAGCCCTATAAGTTTGGCATAATTGCGTGGCATACCCATCTAATAATTGTAGAATAAATAGAGGTAACAAAATATATGAATTATTTTTTGCCCTCGTATATTTTGTGTTTTAAAATTTTAATTTAGCTTCAATGAAAAATGATGTAATTACTGTTCATTGTCATCATCATCTCCATTTTTTGCCCCTAACCATCAGGCCAGTTCACCCTCTCTCCTTCATCTGTTTCCTCTTTTTCCCCCTCCTTTCCTCTCCAGCTTCAGCAGTGGCTATACTTACAACCACCCTACCGGTGCACAGCCACAATCACATGGACAGGACCAGCCACAGGCCGCCACCATGGTACGAATGCTGATTGATGACCAAACAAATTAGTGAAGCATTTGTGCAAGCATTCACTTTACCATTCTCAAAAAATTCAATTCACTCTTAATAAACATCCCAACACTCTTCAAAGACAACCATAGTAAAGCCATTAGGCCTTTGAGCCTTTCATTCTAAAAAAATTGCCAATTTAATGTTCTCATCAAAAGGTCTCTCCAAACAACTAGAATTACTAACCTTGATTGGAGACCACACCAAAACCTCAATCCCTAGCCTTTCTACCCAATACAAAGAGTACAAACTTGAATAAAAGGAAAAAAATTCTATTAATTATCTGGTATTCCCTCTCCACAAACTTCCTAGAGTCTATTTTCAACCTCTTAATAAATTTCTTTTCCCTTTTCCCATTTGCAACCCTATGAAATAATTTTGAATTATTATCCCCTCGTTTAACCACTTGATCTTTGTTTTTTGGGCTCATGAAATTTGCTCCCGAAACATCACTTTCTTAAATTTGACCTTTAAATCCTATCCTTCCTTGAGACGGGACTCATCAAGACCTTCCTTTGCTTCTAAACTATCCAACTCTTCTACTCTTCTCAAAATTTCAGTTTTACCTCCTTCAAATTACCAAACACTTCCTTATTCCAAACCCTCAACTTATCTTTCACTGTTCTGAGTTTGTTCATAAATTTAAAACCTTCCCACCTACAAACCCTACAATTGCCACACCACTCCTTAAAGTATTTCTTGAATGATTGATGCTCTAACTGCATATTCTCAAATCTAGAAGGAGTGAGACCCCATTTAAATGGACAACTCTCCAAAACAAAACCACGTGACAATGATTCACTGCTACTCGAGGAATCACCTCCAGTCTGACACTTAAAAAATCTTTCTTCTGACTCCACAGATTATAGAAATGTGTCCAATTTACTACACACCAAATTAGTTTGGAGATTTGATCATGTGAATCCAACATTTTGGGAGAGCATAAATAAACCATAAAGACATGCTTTGGGTAACCCTATTCCCATTGAGGTTCTCCAAGTCCAACCTAATGACACTAAAGTCACCCTCCCTCTTCCACCAATTGGGAGAGCATAAACCATAAAGTTCAGCTAACTCCTCCCATCAAGAATTTCTTAACCAAGGGCTATTAGCGTCATAAACTCTTGAGTCCTGTTAGATGGAAGAAAGATTACCTTTTGCTTCTAGAAAGCCAGAGAGAAAGGGCTACTTTCAATCCATTCTATCGCAGTCTATCCACTCACTGTTATATACATTACTAAATCTTAAAAGACAATGAACACTCCCCTACTATCATTTCGAGCTCATCAACCAACCTCTTGTCTTAAGTAATTAAAGCCCCCAGATGTGTCACAAGAAGTTTAAGCCGCTGATCTCCCATGTCAATCAATTTTCTATCTAATACTCTAATTTTTGTTTCTTACAAAATAACAATATCTGGTTTTGTCCAACAAAAGCGGTCATGATTGAAAATGCTATTATAAGAGAAGCAATTTTGTAGGCTCTTAACAATCTCGGTGCTGTGCATGGAATGCATTACATATTAGTTCAAAATACTTTCATATTTTCGTCTTGCATTTGCAATTCATGAATGTTTTGAATTATAAGATTACTCATGATAATTCACAAGTGAATTTTTTTCACCTGCTTTTGCCTTTGTTATCTTTAATTGTTTCATATTGTCAACCCTGAACCTTGTTAGACCTATGCTGAATTTTTATGTTAATTGCACAAATTTTGCTTCAATTGATTTCAAAATTTATTTTATGTATGATATATTTACATATATATAGATAAGTAAATAAACTTATATATTCATTTGGCAGAGGCTTTTCATAGGGGCATAAATTTGTTCTTTTTGTTAATTTTGTAATGCTTTTCCCTGAAAATGAATTTTATAATTTCTAATTCTCTGGCAGCTGGATTGTTCTTGATGCAGGAGGTTGCTGTGAAGAAGTTTTTAGACCAGGATTTCTCAGGTGCTGCTTTGGTTGAATTTAGGAGTGAAGTAAGAAATTGCCCCTGAGATTTATATATCTATTCTCAATATATGTGTTGGCTAAAAAAGTGCTATGGCATGGACTCATATTTATCATATTGAGTGTAACAGAATCTCGGAGAATAAATTTTTTGGTCTTTCTCCCTGTTCTGTTTCAGATTGTTTCCGAGGTTTAGAATGAATGTTTCTTTGCACTAAGGCTATTTTTTTTTTTACCAAGGGAAAATCATTGACCAAGCACCATGGTTTTGTATGTCAGGTTCGCATAATGCGTAGATTGCGTCATCCGAATGTTGTTCTTTTTATGGGTGCTGTCACTCGACCTCCAAACCTTTCTATTGTCACTGAGTTTCTCCCCAGGTATAATGGTTTGCTTATCTAATTATATTATCTGATGATTTGAAGTCCCCTTGAAAGAAGCATTGGTATGTCCAATATGAATTCTGCAATTTTAATGTCATTTTGAACCTGAGCGGGTCAACCTAAGTATTAATTGTAACAACTAAACATCTTTGTTTTCACTCTTAGCCTACTGTTTTCCCCTGTTGTTGATGGGAAACTCCAAAACTGCAATTGGTCATCTGTCAATTTGGGCCTCTGTTAGAATTAGGATCAAAAGTCATGGAGAATTCTTCATATTTTGGATCTTGTGATTGTTTGATTGGTTTCTTCATTGTGAAGTGGATCAAAAATCAAGAATCTGGATGGAAGCTTCTGGATGTTTAAGGATGTGTTTGGTCTTTCTGATGGATTTGAAGGCCTAATGACAATAATAAGGGTTGGTTTGGGATGTCTTAAAAAAGTGCACTTTTTGACTTATTGGTGGGTTTGGGTTGGGTTTGACGTGATGTGTTAGAGAGATGATGTGATTTAAATAAGATGATGTGACTTAAATAAGATAGTAACTTTTTAACTTTTTAGCTTATTTAGTACATGCCAAACTAGCCCTAAGTTTCTACTTAAACACCCAAGCCAAACCAAACCAAGCCTTAAATTCTATCAAATGGGGTTGGCTACCTGAATCTTTATTCTCTACTCAACTCTATCAATGGCCATTTGATTAGTCAAATTAAGAAGATTTATATCTCTATTTACTACACTCGCCCACCTCAATCTAGATTTGTCCCTGCCCCTGCCCTTTTCCCTAACACTTCTATCTACCGTTACTGTATCACATCTCTTCACTATTGTCTTTGTTGGTCTCCGTTATATATGACCAAATCTCAATCTATTCTCTCAACTTATCTTCTATCGGTGCTACTTATATCTATTCACGAATATATTCATTCCTAATTCTGTATTTTCTAGTCTTGCTAGACATCTACCTTAGCATCCTGATCTCAGCAACACTCATTTTATCTACGTATTTCTTAGTTGCCTATATTCCGTTCCATACAATATTGTTGGTCTAATAGCTGTTCAATAGAACTTTCATTTTAGTCTAGTGGGTACTCGTTTATCACACAATACCCCAGACACACTCCTTCACTTAAGCCACCATGCTTTAATTGTATGGACCACATCCATTCTAATCTCCCCAACAATTGTAATAATCGATCATAAATAACGAAAATGTTCACTCTTAGATAGTTCTTAATTTTCAATCTTTACTTTTCCTCTACTTCCATTGTTACTGTTACTAAAATTACACTCCTTGTACTCTGTTTTAATTCTGCTTATTCTAAATCTTTTAGATTTAAGTATTACTGTCTAAGTGTCTAACTTAGTGTTAACTTCTTCTCTAGTATCATCAACTAACACGATATCAGCTACAAAAAGTATACACCATGGCACATCATCATGAATATTTCTTATCAACTCATTCATAAGTAAAGCAAAAAGATAAGGATTTAAGGTTGATCTTTAGTGTAACTCCACAGTAATTGAAAATTCACTTGTCTCTCCACTAGGCGATCTAATAGTGGTCATCACACTTTTATACATGTCTCTAATCACATCAATGTATCCTTTTGTCACTCCTTTCTTCTCTAACACCCACCAGATTATATCCCAAGGCACTCTATCATATGCTTTCTCAAGATCGATAAAAACTATATGAATGTCTCTTTTTTTTCCTCTATACTTTTCTATTATTCTCTTCAAAAGATAGATTGCTTTTATTGTTGACCTACCCGACATAAATTCAAATTGATTCTCTGGCACCTTTGTGATATCTTGCAATCGACGTTCCATCATTCTCTTCCACACTTTCATTATATGACACATCAGCTTGATTCTTCTATAGTTATTACAATTCTGGACATCTCATTTATTCTTATAGATTGGCACTAAAATACTCTTCCTCCACTCTTCTAGCATTTTCCTAATTAACAAAATCTTGCTAAATGACCTAGTCAACCAAGCAATCCTCTTTTTACCCAAACATTTTCAAGTTTCAATAGGAATATCATTGGGTCATAAAGCTTTATTCGATTTTATCTTCTTAAGTGCAATCTCCACTTCAATGTTCTTAATCTTGCGATAAAATTTATAGTCTTGGTTTTCCTTATTACTGGCTACATCCTTCTTTTTTAACCTTCCTTCATGTGCCTCATTTAATAACCTCTCAAAATAGTTATTTCACCTCTCCTTAATCTCATCATCCTTCACCAACACCTTAGAATCCTCACTCTTGATGCATTTAACCTGATTAAAATCTCTTGTTTTCTTCTCTCTTATCTTAGCATGTTTGTATGTTCTCTTCTCTCCCTCCTTACTATCTAGTCTAGTGTATAGGTCTTCATGGGCCTTCAACTTAGCCTCTCATTATTTTTTTGACCTCCTTATTAGCTAATCTGTAGCTCTTAATGTTTTCCTCAGTTTTATCTTTTTGCCACTTTTTAAAGTACTCTTTTTTTGTCCTTACTACCGCTTGAACCTCTTTCATCCACCACCGAGTTTCCTTAGAGCTGGGTTCCTTTCTTTTCGACTCTCCAAGGACTTCCCTTGAGATTCTTCTCATATAATTGGCTATTGAGTTCCATATAATGTTAGCATCTTCCAAGTCCTAAGTATCCTTTATATCCATTTTCTTCTTAAATATTTATAGTTTTTCCTTTTTTAGCCTTGCCATCTCGCTCTACGACACCCACTATTCTTCTTAACTTGGTATTGCTCTTTAAAGCTTAAATCTGGTACCAAGATCCTATGTTGAGATGTGAGGCTCTTTCCAAGAATCACCTTTCAGTTGCTACATTTTAGACAGTCCACTTTTCTTACTAAAAAGTAATTTATTTGGCTCCTAATTCACCCACTCTTAAAGGTTATCAAATACTCCTCTCTCTTCTTATACAATGTATTGGCAACCACTAGGTCAAAAGTCAACACAAAATCTAAAATACTCTCTCCAACCTCATTTCTATCTCCAAAACCATACCCACCATGAATCCTCTCATAACCTAGTTTATCGATTCCTACATTGCCGTTGAAATCTCCACCTATAATTAGGTTCTCTCCTACGGGGATATCCTATAGTGCCTCATCCATTTGGTCATAAAAATCTCTCTTAGTCTGATCATCTAATTCTACTTGGGGGGCGTATGCACTAATAACATTCACTATATTCTCTCCAATAACTAGTTTAACTAATATAATCCTATCACCTTTCCTAATGACCGCAACTACAATTTTTTACAAAGCCCTTGGCAACTATTATTCCTATCTCATTCCTGTGTCTATCTTGGCCAGTGTAATATAGTTTAAAACCGGTATCCTCTATTTCTCTAACTTTCTCATCCGTCTACTTAGTTTCTTGTACACAAGCTATACTAAGGCCTTGTTTGGGATACTCTAAAAAAGTCAAAAAGTTACTATCCTATTTAAGTCACATCATCTTATTTAAGTTATATAAACTCTCTACCATATCACTTCAAACCCAATCCATATTTTACAAAAAGTCAAAAAGTGCACTTATCTAGATCATCCCAAACCACCCCTAACTCTCCTCCTAATCTTGACATCTACCATTCCATAGTCTTACTAGTTAAAGTTCTTACATTCCATGTGACTACTCTAAACCTATAGTCTTGGACTAGCTTCTTTGTCTGCGCTCGTCCAGAAAAACTCGCAACCTTTGCTCATTTTTCACCGCACCCAGGCATCGATACAACGCTTCTTTCTCACTTTTAGAAACACCCGAAGGCATGTGCAATGCGTCACTTAAGGGGAACGACCTAGCACTTAAATTAATTCAAAGTAGGATTCATTTTCATAACACACAACCCTTCTCCTTTATCCGGGTTTGGGACCGATGGAGTTGTTAAACAGCTCCGGCGGAGTTTTCTACTTAAAACACCCAATAAAATAAATTGGAGCAATTGATTTTATATTTTTATTTTTCAAGATGTTTGAACATCTTGCAAGTGTGAAGATATGTCAGATTTGAGTCTGATTAACAATAATGCAAACATGTCTGCCTATATTTGGGTATATTTTGGTAAATTATGACCTCATGACACCAGACAATTTATGAGAAGCTTTACAAGTTTGTGCCTTGGAATTGGAGTGAATAAATCTAGCTTACAAAATGTTCTATTAGATCCTGATTTACTTTTTTACGAAGATCAGTTTATACACTTATTCCCACTTAATGAGTTCTTGAATGGATATTTGAATTGTGAGATAGTGGAAATTGCCTTCATAAACAATATATGAATGAGATTTTTAGTAGAATGTTGCTATTAGCACCCCATCAATTATTTTGGATCCCTCATTTTTTTAGACCTCCATTTATAAATTTTTTAATCCTTAAAATTTCTCTTCTCCCTCCAAATAATACAAAAATTATCTTTGTGAAAACATTTCATCCATTCAATTGAATGCACACTTTCACACCCCAAAAAGCCTCTCCCAAAAATTCTAACAAAACCACGAAGGTGATTATTATTTTATCTCCACATACTTGTTCATGACCTGAGAAAATAATGTAGGGTTTTTTGTTGTTGATTCAAAATTCTTTTTTTGTGGGTTCTGCGATCTCCACAAATTTCGATTATCTGTTCCCGAACAAATAAGAAATGTTTTGTTACTTGTTCCCGAACAAATGAACAATGTTCGGGCCTGTGTTCCCAAATTTCGGTCATATGTTCGGGAGTTCAGTTTCAAAAAAATGACAAACAATTTTTATTATTTTTGCCATTTTTTAAAGAAACTTACCCCCGTAGAAGGTCAATCTCCTCTGAGCTAAAAACATCAAAGTTATGAACCTTCTCTGAGTTTTTATTGTTGTACTCCTCTCGTCTCTTGGAATTGTGATTGTCGGAAAAGTTTTCACTCATTGTCATTGCCGGAGAAGTGTAGGTAATCAAATGGTTACCACTACTACTGCAGAATATTGCTACCAAAGGGTTTTTAAGGTTTTGAGGGTGGGTAGGTTTTGAATGTGGGATTTGGAGAAGATGGATGGATGGATGGTGATGGAGGTGGGTGCTCTCATAAATCCTAACTCATGATGTAGTGGGTGCTCTCATAAATCCTAACTTATGATGTAGTGGGTGTGTGGGCTTAATTGTGAGATGAAGTGTTCCAAAATTATTGATGTCCTTTTTAGTAATTTCATTTGAGGTTATTATTGTAACAAAAAAAAAACTAAAAAATGGAGAGTCCAAAATAATTAATGGAGTGCTAATAGCAATGCACTTTTTTAGTATTGTTATTTTTTAAAATAGTCTTCCACATCCTCACATTTGGAGTTAAGAAGATGAGTGGTCATGATTAATTGTTGTCCAATGTAAGTAATTGATAGGACTACCAATATACAACTCAATTCTACACCCCTTTATCCCAATCACTTGGTTTGACTACTGATATATAATGCACGTGTCTTAAATTCTGTATTTTTGTGCTTCATGTTTCAAGTATTGTGAGATGATTCACTTTCTGAGTATTTTTGGATTTCCAGAGGAAGCTTATATCGGATTATTCATCGTCCTAATTGTCAGATTGATGAGAAGCGTAGAATTAAAATGGCTCTTGATGTGGTATGAGATAATTAACTAAAACCTTTTTTTTTTCTGTTTTAATCCCAAATACATCATTTTTACAATGTATATAATTTTGATGGCCCTATTCTGCAGGCGAAAGGTATGAACTGCTTGCATACCAGTATACCAACAATTGTTCACCGTGATTTGAAGTCCCCAAATCTGTTGGTTGATAATAATTGGAATGTCAAGGTATTGTTTCTCTCAATTTTTCGGCATTTACTTGGCTAGTTGTTGAAATCACTGCCTCGAACTCAAAGCTAGAATTTGGCTTGTTAAGACTGGGAAACAATCTTCAGCAAGCTGGTTTCTGGGGTAGACTTTGCCGTTCACGGAGTAGATTCTTTGGTTTCCTGTTGATGGTCGTATTTCTAATTCTTTCATATTTTTACTTCTAACCCTGCAGGTATGTGATTTCGGGTTGTCACGCTTGAAGCATAACACGTTTTTGTCATCCAAATCGACGGCTGGAACGGTGAGAAACTCAAGTCAGCATTTGAGGATTAGTTCTAAGATCTAAATCACACGACTTTGCTTCATATATTTGCATTCTTTTTCTCTAGCTATTTCTTATGAAGTGCTCTTTCTTGCTTTAGCCGGAGTGGATGGCTCCAGAAGTTCTCCGCAATGAACCTTCAAATGAGAAGTGAGTTATTTACTCATTTTTCTTTTGCTGATGAAAATCGATGATCATCATGAAGTTTCTGTTTTGCTTTTATCTTTATTCAATGTCTTTCTTTTTGCACTTGGCAGTACCTATGCCAATTACTTAATTAGCTTGCTCACGCGCGCACACAAAAAAAAAAAAAAAGAAGGAAAAGGAAAAGGAACAGGAAAGAAAAGTAAAATGAATGATTCTCATGTATTGGTTCTAGTTTTTAATATACATATTTACAGAAAATATTAATTATGCAAAATAGATGATCTACTTAATGCTTCAAAAAAAGAAAGAAAGAAGGTATGATGCTGAAAAACATGACGACATTTCAGGGGAGCTATTGTTACAACAAAATACAAAAGTGGTTTTTTTTGATGCGCCACTTGACAATCACTTTTTAACCAAACGTGACCAATTAGACATTTAGGCCTCGTTTTGGAATTGGCTTTTTTAGTGATTTTTTGGCATTTTATGAGGTGGAAAAAAGTTAATATGTTTGGAAATGACTTTTTTTAGTTGTATCGAAAACTGTGACTTACTGAGATGTTTTGACCTTTTTTTTTAGTGACTTTTTGGCTTGCCAAATGGGGCCTCAGATTCCGGTGTAATTTTATTTTATTGTACTAATTAAGATGTAGATATCATCACAGAAGTAAGTAGTATTCGGCTATTGTAGTTAAATCTTTGGGCTATTTTGTTTGTGTGGTGACTGCAAAGATTCACCGTTATGTGATGTAACAAATCTTGTACATTGCTATTAACCAGTGGATAAAAAGTAGCATTACCTAGCTTTCACTAAAGAGGAAGCTCATTTAACTGACTGGGGCTAGCTCAGTTGGCCAGAACCCCTACACCTCACTAGGAGGTCAAGGGTTCGAGACTTGACAGAGGTAAGACTCCGCCTTCACTAGACTACGGAAAAAGAGGAAGCTCAATTTAGTTCTCTCAACCAATGTTTTTGAAATGTGTTTTTGGAAATTTATTTTAGTTGTTTCTCCCTTTCACTATAATTTAGTTTTGGAAATTTATTCTCTCACATGTTTATTTTGCAGGTGCGATGTGTATAGCTTTGGCATCATTCTATGGGAGCTTGCAACTTTGAGATTGCCTTGGAGTGGGATGAACCCAATGCAAGTTGTGGGTGCGGTAGGTTTCCAAAATCGTCGTCTTGACATCCCCAAGGAAGTTGATCCTTTGGTTGCTAGGATAATTTGGGAGTGCTGGCAGACGTAAGTCCCTATAAATGTACTTTAAGGCCACGTTTGATTCGCGGATAAGGGGACAGGATGGGATCAAATAATCCAAAGATAAATTATCCCACATTTGGTTTAAATTTTCTGACTCAGGATAACTAATCTCGAGAGTCCTTTTATCCTACTTACGCAAAATTATTTTGTACCAGGGAGAGAAGTGGGACTCTATTTTTGTTGGAAAATTTCCAAAATACCTTTATCGGGATAAGTTATCTTGAGATTGTAATCTCATATAACTTATCTCGCCTAATCTTCTATGTGAATCTGTACCCGAAGTATACACCTTGAAATCTATATGCCATGACTAATTTCTTCCTTGGTAATTTTTTCCAGTGATCCAAACTTGCGGCCTTCATTTGCACAGCTCGCGGTGGCTCTAAAGCCATTGCAGCGTCTGGCCATACCTGCCCATTTTGATCAGCAAAGTTCTCCTCTTCCACAAGAGATCTCGGTGAATACCACTCCTTGAAATGCCTTGGTTCCTCAAATGTGAATGAGGTGACATTTTGTTTTGTGTGAACTCTACACCGCATTATGGGGTTGGAAGAGAGGATAATATATGACGGTTCAAGGAAAGCTTTGGGGTTAATGATTAGTGGTTAATCGAATGAAGCCATGTATTGCTGTTGTTGCCCAAAGACCGTGGCAACCCCTTTTTTTTTGTTTTTTTGTATTTTTGTAAAGTGGGTGTGCATAGGTTTGGTATTGAAAAATGACAATTTGAGATGTAAATACCTTTCTTGAAAGAAATTGTCAAACAATTTTATTTTTTTGTGAAGATTTAAATAATTATGTTTGTAAATTTGGTCAAATGGGTTAAGGATTGATCCTCTTATTAGTCCAGCTGTTGTGATTTATTGCGAGTGACTGAAAGGAGGAACTTGAATTTTATGTAAAGAAAGGAGAGATCAACCATGAAAATGAAGGATTTCAAAAATCTGATCTGTTGATTGGGTAATTATTGGGTATTATTGGAACACTATTGTCTACATGGTGATCCAAAACTAATGTCGTGGTGGGAAATACGGGAAATACATGTAAGATATGGTGACCAACTTTTGTTAGATAATTGGAGATAAGGGATGATCTGCTTTGAGTTGCAATTTTTTATTTGTCAAGCGCTCTAAATAGGCAAGGCGATATGGTATAGTGGTACTATCTAATAATTTTCATGACTGAGGGTATAATTGTTATTAGATTTTTTGTTCTCATGTTTTAAAATATTTATATTTGTTAGATTTTGTCTTCTTTCTTGCGGAAAAAGTGAGATTTAATATTAGACGATATTTTTTAAAACATTTATAATAGTTGTCGGATTATGTACCTAAATGTTAGAATAATGCTTGGGACCCCCTTTTGGGGGTCACCCCCTTTTGTCACGTGGCGCGTGGTGATTGGAGGAGCAGGAAAAAAAAGAAAAAGAAAAAGAAAAAGAAAATGTAACCAATGAGAGAGAGAGGGGGTCAAAGGGGGTGGGAGGAAAAGGGGGGATGAATCATTGTTGGTAATCCATATTTTTTTAGCAAACCACACAACAAAATAGTCCCATTACATGCAAGATAAGATTACAGATGATTGAAAATTTTCAAACTCCACAAAGCCGAGTTGCATTGAGACTATGGTGTGAGACTATCGTGTGCATATTGGTCTGCTGGCTAACTTTTTTATTTTATTTTTATTTTTTTATAGAGTTTTAAGATTAATATTTAAGCTGACAAAGCCAATAAAGATGACTTTTTAAATTTATTTATTAAATTAGTTAGACTTGAAAATGTTATTTATGACCCAATCTGACTTGATCATTACTAGTAATATGTTATATATTAGTACGTAAATTGATATATAATTTACTTGGTATTATTTTTTTAAAAATAAAAAATATGCACTTGAGATGATAAAATTATTACTAACATTTTAGCTTTATATTATTTGTTTATATTAATATATGAGTTCGCGTTAGATGGGTTGGAAATTGTAATAATTAATTAGTAAAATTTGATAAAAAGTTTATCTCAGAGGGAGTATAAGGTATTAGATTTATGGTAAAATCTTATTTTATTAAAAAATAAAAAAATGAAATCTTATTTGGTGATAAGGATATGTTGAAAAGTCATAGAAAAGTCATCAGCGGCAACAATTGAACAGCCGATAACAGCAATTGGTGATGGTGAGATTGAGAAATGTGTAATATTCAACAAATAGTTGTTCTTTTGAACAAATTGTATCATTTTAGTCCAAAAAAATTAGAACTTCCCACAAAAAATTTAAAAATAGACTTATGATCCGAGTGCTCTATTAATTATATTTGTATTTTGAGAATTTCATATAGGTGATTTGCCTAACTAATAGCAAGGTTCTAAATAATGGCATGACCTTAAAAACAAAGAAATAATTAAAAAAAATAACAATATAGCACTAAATAGGCACATGTCGAGTCGTGATAATTTTTCATTGTAAGACTGTTTGAAAGAGATTTAAAAGTTCAAAATTAGACCGGTTCAACCTTAGGTACAAGAGATTTTAACATTTCTATTTATTCACCCCTAATTGAAACGTCCTATATTTATTTCTTAAATCAAGATTATACAAATATCATTTTTCTCACAAAACATAAAAAATTGGGGAATTTTTTTACAGCTCCCTAATAATACTAATTTAGAGGCTAAAGGACACCCAAAAAAATAGTGATGTATGAGGTCCCTGAGCTACTTGGCGCGCGTTTTTAATTATTCTTTTGGACCAAAATACCCTCGCCGAAATCAACACAGAAACGATACTACTTCCGACGTCTGAGTTCATTCCAAGCATCCACCATTTTCACGAACACAAGGACAGCAAATTTAGGGTTTCAACATCATCTTCACGATCGATATTCGAGCTTCGTTCTCTTCTGCACAAATCAATCCCATTCCTTCCTCACAAATTTCTCTGACCTTCCTTAGAGCTTCGTTTTCGCTGCTCATCGTCATCTCCGTCCACCTTCGTGACGTCGCATCTTCAACTCAGGCCATCTCAGCTCCTCATTCAAAGTTTCATCCTAACTCTGGTAAGTTTTTCTACAACACAACTAGATTTTCTCTGGAAACAGAGTTGATTGCATTTTATATTAAACTTCCATAAATTAGGGTTTCACATTCGTTTTAAAAAGCTACCTGAATTTGGAAAAAGTTATTTCTGTGTGTTTTGAACTTATTCTTGAACATGTTTGTGTGATTATTTCTGCAAATTTCTCTGGCATTTGAATTTCTCTGATTTTTGCTTGATGTATGTTTCTTCTTTCAGTTTTCTATGCCATGTTTATTTTGAAAAAACCAATTTCCTGTGTTTTCATCTAATTTTTGAAGGTGTTTCTCTAATTTTGTTTCTGTACATTTCTCAGTAACATGTATTTTGGACTGGACTGAATGTTTCTTATCTGACATATGTATTTTGGAATGAATGTATCACCCTTTATGCCATGTTTATTTTGGACTGGAATGAATGTTTCTTCTCTGACATGTGTATTTTGAAAAAAAAAGTTATTTCTCTGTGTTTTTATCTTATTTTTGAACATTTTTCTGCGATTTTGTCTATGAATTTCTCTGCTTTGAAAATTTCTCTGGAATATGTATTTTTCTCTGGAATGTTCATTACTTTCTTGCTCTGTCTAAGTTTGTCTGTATTCATAATTTTCTCTGACAAACATCACATCACTTTCCTCCCCTTGTGTATCTCTATAATGGTTAACTTCCTCTGGTTGTGTATGTAAATTTCTCTGGCATTTCAATATTATGAATTTAAATTTTCTCTGGAATGGAAATTTACTCAAGAATGTGTAATTTCCTCCGGAATGTGTATTTATCTCTGGTATGTTTATTTTGTTCAATTCTTGGTTTCAATGTGGTGTAATTTTCACTGGATTGTTTACAATACTTTATTTATTTTATCTTGCTAATTGTGGAATGGAAATTTTCTTTGCCTTGCCATGTTTACTTTTCTCTGTCATTCATTTTCTCTGGTATGTTTACTTCTATATGTAATTTTAAGAATTATTGAAAATTTCTATCCCATGTTTATGATGCTTTGTTGATTTTCTCTGACATTTAATTTTTGATGTCCAATTTCTTCTGGCATGTCCAATTTTCTCGTAATTTTCCATCATTTGTAATTTTCTCGACATCTTACACTTTCTCTTATCTCGTAATTTTCTACCTAATCTGTAATTTTCTCTCGACATCTTACACTTTCTCTTATCCGTAATTTTCACGTCATCTGTAATTTTCTCGACATGTCCAATATTCTCTCGATGTTCAATTTTCACCTTGGGATTTAATGTTGAAATCTTTATGTTTTAATCATTGTCTAGCAATGGGAAAACGTAAAAGCACCCAATCACCAGAAACACCAAGCAAGAAATGTAAACTGCTCGGTCTTCTTATGAGTCATGATCAAACACCAAAGAAGAAAGCAATCGGAAACACCAACCAAGAAAGAACAACTCTCTCAGTCTTCCTATGATCTAAGATCAAAAACCAGCAGCAAATCACCACAAACTCCACTCCGAATCACACAAGGTGATGAGGCAACTAGCATCCACATGAGTACCCCAACTTCAACCGACTCAACCTCAAGGGGCAAAAAACCTGCTAAACTCCACAGAAAGAGAGCTCACTACACCATTCAATTCCGATCCAACCTCTCGTCTGTCGTCTCATTTTTTCAAACACTTAAATTCAATTCAAAACAACTTGTAGAGCTTCAGAAATCCCCATTCTGGTACTTGATCCAAGCTCTAACCAGTGGAAGAATGGATCCAAAGAAATGTAGGAAATCTGATGATGATGTAGTTGCCATAATCAAATGTTACAATCAGAAAACAAAAGCATTCACTGTTGGTAAGAAGAGCCTGACCTTCACAACAAACGATATGACCTTGATTTTCGGTTTGGAAGGAGGTAAACGACCCATGTCATTAAGGTACTCCAAGAAGCCAAAATCTGCATTCCTGAGGAGAAGATTCCAAAAGGACACACTACCGACCGGTCCTCGTCTTAAAAACGCCTTTGCTCAAGGCAATGAAAGGAAGCAACCAATGGACTACAAAGATGTAGCAATCATCGTTACATTGTACTTGTGTCCATAATTATTTTTGCAACAAGTGGGAATTCAATAGGCTGGGTTTTTATACAGTATGTCGAACCTCTTGAATCCATGAAACAGTATGATTGGCCTGACGCAATCACCTCAACATTGATTGATTCTATCATGGCATTGCACAAAACCCCAGAAAAAGTTACGGGGTGTGTCATTGCTTTGCTTGTAAGTATAATATCCATTCAAATTTGCAGTTATCATACTTACAAATTTGTGCATTTAGAAAATTTTATGTACTTTTTTTTTCTTCTCTATATTTGGATTGTGAACATGCAACCATCATTGACTCGGAACACAGCAACACAAATGACTTCCCGAGATGTGCAAAGTGGAACCTGCAAACCTTGACAAAACAGCTGCAGAAGACACCACTACACTCTCTTGCACCTCGACAGGTTAATTCCTATTGCTCCTAAAATCTCAGTGAAATTCCAAAATATCTCTGACAACTACTTTTTTTCCCTCCTTGTGCATTGATTGTTTAAGATCAATTTTTCTCAATTCTCAATTTATGCTTCCATCTTTGGTACAAACTTGTTCATTTCGCATTGTAATCAATTTTCTCGCAATCCAAATTTCTCGACCACAATTGTAACACATTAACTTGTATGCCCCGATTGCTTTTCTCTAATATCTCAATTTCGTTGTTCCATAATTTTCATTGGCCCATAACTTATTTGCCCTCGATTGCTTTTCTCTAATATCTGAAAATTATGTTGTTTCATAATTTTCTCTGGCCCATTACTTATTTGCCTTGCATCTTTGATAAAAACTGTTTATTTCTGCCCTTCAAATGAATTTTCTCTGGAATCCAAATTTCTCTGACACAATTATAGTCAAACATTAACTTATATGCCTTGATTGATTTTCTCTGATATCTAAATTATGTTGCTCATTTCATAATTTTCTCTGCCTCATAAAATTAACTCCTTGTCTGTAATTTTCTCTGGCCCATACAATTTTCTCTGAAGTTTGTTTCCCATTAGTATCATTTAGATGAATTTTATTTTCCTCATTTTAATTTTTCTCTCAGTGAATTTTGTAACATTTCTCTAATAAAAGAGCCTCCTGTTACAGATAGATAACAAGCAACTAGTCAAAAACCCATCAGAGGAGTTCTGTCTTGGTAAAAAGACAAAGAAAGAATCAAAAAAAGCAAATGTCAAATTCAAAGAGAAATTACAAGATTCATCTGAATGTCAAGCAATTGTCAAATTCAATGAAGAAGCAGAACCCAGAGAAGAAAGTGAAAGCAATGGACAAGAACCTCAAGCAAGCAGCGGAGAAGAAGAAGCCAGAGAAGAAAGTGAAAGCAGTGGAGAAGAAGAAGCCCCAGAAGAAAGTGAAGAAGACAAAGAACAGCAAGAAGCAGAAGAAAAAGAAGAAGAACAGAATCAACAAAAAAAAGAAGACAGTCAAGAAGAAAATGAAGAAGAAGAAGAAGAAGAAGAAGAAGATGAACAGCAAGAAGAAGAAAACGAGCAAAGTGATCAAGAAGAACGTATTGAGCCATTGGACCAACAACAATTTGAGGAATCAAAGGACGCACAAATTGCTGATCTGCGTGAAAGACTGAAGGCACTTTCTCAATCTAAACAAGAAGAAGACAGAAATTGGATGGAAATACTTGCTCAAAAGGAAATTTCAATAAGAACCCTGACATCACTTAACTCAGAACTTCAAGAAAAAGAAAGCACAATCCAAATGAAACTAAGGATGTTGGAGCTTGAAAAGGAACATGATATGAAAACAATTCAACAGTTGAGGAATTCAAATTCAGAGCTTGAAACAGAAAATGCTAAATTGCATGAACAAGTACAAGAACTTTCAGTCCAACTAGCAACACAACCATACAGAACACCACCACAACTTCAACCACAAGGTCAGTGAAAATCTTGACCCACAAAAAGTCAAGTCCTTGAGTCAGCATAACCCAGAGAAATTTCTATTTATTATAATTTTCTGACATTGGTAATTTTCCCTGCAAGTTATATTTCTCTGAACACATTAGGTTCTGCCGATTATTTCTATTGATTTCTACTGCTCATTTCATCTTCTCTGTCTATTTTCTTATTCCATTTTTGGGATTTGTTTGATTTTCACTGTGCCTAGTTGGAATGCAAGTTGAACAACAACCAACAACCCAACAAGAAGAAATGGCACCCAAAGAACAACCAAAACAAAAGACGAAAGTCTATGGTAACTGGAAAATATTGAATCACATAAATTTACATATTAAAATATCATCTGTTACTTCAGAGAAATTTCAATTTTACTAATATTTTCACTGTCTACAGTCAAAAAAGATCCGACGTCAATGATCAAAAATTTAAAGGCAAAAGAAAGGAAGCAAAAGCAGCACGATCCAGAATTTCAATATCCAAAAGTTGCGAAAGTGACTAGAGCTTCAACACAAGCTGCAAAGCAAGCTGAGCAAAGCACGAAGGACAAAGAAGTGCTTGATGCTGATGCGTACATCTTGCCTCAACCTCTAAACATCAGAAAATCTTGGGTGTTTCCACAAACTCTTCCGATTTCAAAATTGATAAAAGAGCACGTAAAAGATATGTTGCAGCACATATCAAACATCTCTGGACTTGAGTAAGTACAACAAACAAAATAGAAGATAACAAACAATAAATTACAAACTTATATTGCATGAACAACAATTTAATTTCCACAAACTTGTCTTGTAGGGCATTAATTTGGACAAGTGAGTTGAACCTCATTACCTTTGAAGACATTGGAAACCTAATAAAACAAAAAGAAATTGCCAACAATATAAGTCTTTCCCTTTCATCAAAATTTCTCTGCCTTTATAAACCAATATTTTCAATTACAAATCATATTTTTCAGGTCATTGACGGTTATGGGGAGATACTTTTGGCTGACCAAATGAGAGAAACACAACAACCAACCTCATTTTTTTTCACATCCATGGGCTTAGTATGTTACTACTATTTTATTTGATTTTCTCTGGAATGTACTTACTACTTTCTCTTCTTAAGATACTTCTTGGATTTTCTCTGAACATAACCATTTTTGGATTTTCTCTGAACACAGAATTTCATCAGGATGACAGAAAATCAATCTTTTCTAGTGTCCTTATTTGACAAACATATTGAAGCAGCTTGGAGGAACTACAGGTTCCTCCATTTCCCAATAAACACTGGAGGTAATGAGAAGTCCACAGCTGGAAATCACTGGACCTTGCTTGTCCTAGACAAACAAGACAGTTTATGGAGGTTCTACAACTCACTGAGACCAAGGAGGGATGATGCAGAAGACAAATACGTCAAAGATGCAAAACAATTGGTAACCAGTGCAAATTTCTCTGATCCATCATAATCTTTATGTGATGATAATTTTCATACAATCCCATTGATTTGTCTGTAAATTTCTCTGTTATTTAAAAATCATTTTCTTGCAGCAAGAATATGTGGAGAATTTTTTGAAAGATTGCCTTGAAAGAGACGCTCAATCACAACCCTCTTTCAAGTTGATAAACTCACAAAACACAAGTTACGACTTTGAGTATGTCAACAATGCTCCCCAACAAGAAAGTGATTCGTAAGTTTCATACATCTATAAATAAGATACTCTGATTTGCATGTTTCTTAAAACTAACCTTTCCTATAATTTGTATGCAGTCTTGATTGTGGCCTCTTTGTCTGCTATATCATGAAACAATATAGCAAGCATGAACCAATCAGCTCCAAATTGTCCACACAAGAGATCAGGTTGATGAGGGCAGAACTGATAGAGAGATTTGTCACCGATATTGGCCGATCATGGACTGAACCAATTGAAATACCTCCAGAACAACCAGACATGTAATAGTGAAACTAGTGAAAGGAAGACAATGTACATAGCCAGACAGAGAAAATTGTCTCACATATATGTATATATCCACACAGTATTAACCGTTCAGTTTTTTGTTGACACATCGAAGGAATACTGATGCTTGACTTATCCATATACATCCTTTCTTGACTAATGTAAATTTCATTTTTTTTTTATTTCAACTAATGTCAATTTCATACCTATCGATGGTTAAATATATATATATATATATATTTTTATTGTGATTGTCAACACAATCCCACAGGGAAAATTGTCTGCACAAATTTCTCTGGTATCATATTACCAGAATTCAGAGAAATTTAACACGTAAAGTCCCAACGGGATGCCTATATGATCAGGTAATCTGTAATCCTTTGTGTTGTTACCAAACAATCATCAAACTCAACAAAACACAAAAGCGACACAGTAATTTTATCTGCTACTATAAAATTTCACTGGATGAATTTGAAATTTCTGATTTGTGAATTTCTCTGGGTTGGTGAGGAAAATTTCTCTGGCTTTGAGCAAAATTTATGAGTTGAATTCATTCTAGATAAATTCTTCCCTGGTCCAGAGAAATTCTTAACTCAGAGAAATTTCAAAAAAGCATGATTTTGTTTCTTGGTTGTACACACTGCAATAATTTTGTGTATGCTCTGTCTGGTATGCACATTTCTTGAAATGACTGACATGAAGTTACCACAAATTCACAGTGAAATTTAACTCGTATCATGCCAAAGAAGGTGCCTATATGATCATGCAATCTATAATGCACTGTGTTAGTACAAAGCGATTATCAAATTCAAAAAACAAAATCCACACAGTACTTTTATCTGCCATTGTCAAACTTATATGGATGAATTTGAAGCTTCAAAACACATTACACAAAATTTTCTCTGCCATACCAAATTTCTCTGCATAAATTTGACAGGTATTACAAACCCAATGCCTATACTATATATCAACAAACACAATGCAAAAATTTCTCTGGATGAATTTCATTGATATTATTATATACACTGTCTAAAAAACACATTTCACAAAACAAAATACACAAACTAATCATCAAATGTATTATTCAATCAATAAAATGTATTATCCTCAACTATTTAACAAAGGTTCCTTGCATGTCCTCTTATTATGGTGACCAATACTCCCACAACGACTACACTTAATCACCCTTTTAAACTCTCCAGTAGAAGCAATTCTGTTCTTCTTCGGCCTCCCAGCTGGTCTCTTGCTCAATGGAGGTAAAATCATAACATCTTCAATGCTACACACAGGTTTTTCAACAGTTGGAACTGGGCCAATCGAAAACGAGTACGCTTGACGATACATATCAGCATGAAAAAATGGTTCAACAAATGAATTCAAATTCCTTCCACTCCTAAAAATTGCAGCAACAGCATGTTGACATGGATACCCATTTATTTCCCATTTTCGACACGAACAAGTTCTCAACCCAAGATCAACCATAACCGAAGGAAAACAATGCACTTCAAAGACATTATCAGACGACAAACTCACATTCCATGTCCTCCCATCCAAAAAATACTTCTCCAATACACTATCCATACGAGGACATAGAACTTTATTCCATTTACTAGAGAGCAGCCTCCTATCAGACCTCATATTCATAATTTGCAACCGTATCATGTCCACCAAATTTGTTATTGGCAAGTGCCGAGCATCTCGTATCCATGAATTGAATGACTCAAAGAACATTTGAATACATCTCACCATAACGTCTCCCATAAAATATGCATCACTCCAATTTTCATATGGTAAACTTCTCAAGAAAGCAATCACAATGTCTCCTCCTCACTTTTTAATTCATTTAACTTGAAATGAAATGATGCCTTTGTTGGCATATGCACATTCTCAAAACTTGGACACAATCGTCTCCCTAACCAAATTTGTGTTTCCCATGACAACTTATCCTCGATTTCTCTTTAGATGTTCAAGACAAAATCCATGAAAGCGATTAGGGAAAAACCTAACAATTCCCTCAACAATACCACAATGTCGATCTGATATGAAACTTATCACCCTTTCTGATCCCAATACTCCACATAATTGTTCAAGAAACCAACACCAATTGTCTTTATTCTCAGCATCAACAACAGCAAAAGCTACAGGGAAAAAACCTACAAAACAAATAGGAACAAGCATATCAGATATACACATGCATAGCAAATTAGAACAATAAACAACCAGAGAAATTTGACACTGCCAACATCCAGACAAAAAATCACTTAGTGCCCAACTCCAGAGAAAATTCACACATTGGCAACATCCAGAGAAAATTCACACAATCATAATATCCACAGCAAATTCACTCAGTGACCACCTACAGATACAATTCACACAATGACAAAATCCAGAGAAAATTCACACAGTAACCAAAATCCAGTGAAAATCCACACAGGCCAAAACCAGAGAAAATTCAAACTGTCAAAGAAAAATCACATTCACTGAATTCCTACATGTATAGAAAATTCACATAGTTAGATAAAAATTATATATACTTACAATTACCTTCATTCCCATCTTTCGCCGTTGCAGCAAGCATAACTCCTTTGTATCGCCCTTTCAAAAATGTTCCATCAAGAAAAAGCAATGACCGACAATATTTGAAACCAGCTGTGCATGCATGAAAAGCCACAAACACTCTTTTGAAACGCTTGTTGTCTTCAAAATCTAACTCAAAACGACTACCTGGATTGTTCTTCAATGCCTCATCAAAATACCACCGTAATTGATCAAATGACAAACAAGAATCCCCATATGTACTACGTTTTGCTTTTTCAACACCCAACCAACCACAGTTATAACTGATTGAGACCCCATACTTGTCTTTCATTTCTTTCACAACATCCACTGGACGAGTTAAAGGTTTTGCACTTACCTCGTCAACTATCAGCCCAGAAACTAAGCTGGAAGTCATCCTCGAATGTTTACTCGTACGAACCGCCACACCACACGTATGTTCATTGTTCAAAGTCCTTATGTAGAAGAACCCATTTGTTTTTTCAACAGAAGCATGTACACGCCACATACATCCCCTTGATTCCTTATATGCACATTCTGCCGTAACCCTCAGCTTGTCATTTTTAACATACGTAAACTGAAAACCAACCTCAATAGCGTACTTGCACAAAAAGCTACGGAACTCAACCACACCACCCTCAAACTTTTGTCCAACACTCGTAATATTATTCCGCCAACGAGCCGACAATAACACCTTTTCTTGGTGAGAACAAAACTTAGAGAGTGAATTCCTTTCAATATCCACCAACTGTCACACTCACCATCCACAACATCTACCCAATTACACCCCACTTCATCCTCTTCATCAGAAGTACCACATCTAGTAACTGAAACATCAACTATATCAACACCGCGTGCACAAACAATCCTCAACATATTCAAAAAATCAATATTATTTCGAACCATACAATTTGGATGGCCCAAAATAGAATATGAAATACACATACTCTCAGGTTTCAAATTCTCCCATGTTTTACACAAAATTCCAACCAATTCCTCAAAATTCAATTCACAAGAAACATTAATGACAATAGTATCATTCCCATATTTACACAACAACAACACTGCACTGTCCATTGAAACTGAAACAAAAAACAAGAAAAATAATTTAGTTAACATAGAAACACTTCACAAGAACAACATAAAATTCCAGAGAAATTTCTAAAAATAATAATTTTCTCTGAACTTAAAATAAAAGCCCACAGACATCTACAAACTGATATTCACCTTCAAGATAATAAAAAACAAAATCACAGAAACTCAATGAATAACAAATAAATTTACTGCTAACTATTAAACACAATCATACAAAAAAATCCAAGTCCAGAGAAATTTACAATCATAGAAATTTACAAACTGAAAGGTAACAAACTTACAATTTTCTCTGAACTACAAATACAAGTCCAGAAAAATTTGTGAACTTACATTCACTTTCTCATATTCTATCTGCATTAGAAACTTCTAATAATATGTCCACATGCACTTATAATTTTCTCTGGACTACAAAAACAAAAATGCAGAAAATGAAATTTCTCTGGTTTAAAAAAACAGAACAAAACTGATGTTCACATCCACAAAACTGGAAAAAATTGTTTAACATACAAACACTTCACAAAAACAACATAAAAGTCCAGATAAATTACTGAAAATTATAATTTTCTCTATTCATAAAATAAAAATTTGTCTGTATTCAATTGCCTCTGTCTAACGTTGTCTGCATTCATAAAATAAAAGTCCAAAGACACATCTACAAACTGATATTCGCCTTCAAGGTGATAAAAAACAAAATCACAGAAACTAAAATCGAAAACAAACCTGATTCCACTCAAAAACATACGCGATCAATACACTGTCACACTCCGACGAAATCAACACGATCGTAGCAATCTTTCTCGTCAAACTCCACTCAAATCACGACGAAATCTCACCATCAAATCTCCACTGAAATCTCCGACGAAAACTCCGAAGAAATCTCCCCTGCGAATTCGGTTTCCAAATTCTATCAGTTAAGTCAACAATATTATATTCAAACAAATTTATGTTATATAGGAAGGGTAATTTAGGTACTTTATAATCTAAAATAAATTTCATGGACCTTAGCCATTAAAGTATATTATTTTGGACCTTTCCTCCTATCAAAAGTAGAGGAGGGACCTTAGACCAATTTTCCCTAAAAAATTTACATATCAAGAGTAAATTCAACTCTTTTTCAAAGCAAGAATTCTCGATTATTCTACACAAATCCGCAACAGATGTACATAATAATGATATTTCTACAAATGCTGAAAAATATTGGTGAAATGCATCAAATTTTCCACGAAAGACATGTCTCAAGGGTCTTCAGGAATAGAATCAGTAGATAGAAAACTGTAGACAAACAAGTCCTGAAGATCACCCTTAAGAAAGCTGTATTTCCTAAAATGCCCCTCATTCATAAACCCAGCTTTCTCCAACACCCTCTGAGAGCCCTTATTCTCTACATCCGCATAAGCCTGCAACCTCACTACATCAGGAAAGTCCAAAAACACCTGAGACAGTGCCATCTTCACCGCCTTGGTTGTGATCCCTTGCCCCCAGTACCTCGCCGCTATGGCGTACCCTATGTCCGCCCTGCACCGATCGTCGCCCGATCCAGGGAAGATCGATACGAATCCGATCGAACGGTCGTCGATGCAGATCGATCGGCGCCAACGGTGAGGGATGCATACTTCTCTGATGAAAATCAACGCTTCTTCTTTGGAGGTGATTGTATTCCATCGGATCGAGCGAGTCACTCGATCGTCGCTGGCCCATAGTATGAAATCGTCTACGTCGGTTAATCGGAATGGACGGAGAGTGATTGTTGATGTTGATGATGATGAATTCATGGTCACCAGAGGTGAGTGATTTTATGTTTTGCAAATTTAAAGACAACTGTTTTTTATTGTGAATTTTTTTTGTTATAGAGTTGATTTCAATTTATTTATTTATTTTTTAATAGGATTATATGTGACCAAACCAATGTTTTACAAATATTTTTATGAAATGTCTCAGGTACGATTCACATGAGCTCCACACCATCTGTTTCAGTTTCATATGAGGCTTTTGACAAAAATATTGGTAAAATATTTTATATATAAACACAGTTATATCTTACTTATTTATTTTTAATATTTTATATCATGGAAAGTACATAATAATAAAATATTATTTATTTCATTAAATTTTTAATAATTATCTTTAACTAAAAAAAGTGAATTATGAATAATAACTACTGAACACACTACTCAAATGGGTAGTCTTTTAAGTAGTGTTGTAGATGCCTTTACCTTCTACCAACACTCATTCAGAATATTTGGTGGATAAAAATAAGGGCAGGTTATACGTTACCTTTCTCAACAATCACCGTTTTTAATTTTATTCATTCGAGTTAAAAATTGGTATAATATACTTCTTTCATCTTTTAAAATTTTTCAATGGAAGTCTTGTATCTCCATTTTATTAACAAATGAGCAAGAGAAAAGGCATATAATGTGTACATGTTATATTTATGATAAAAATATCCTTTATGCTGTGTTTGGTTGAGGCATTTAAAAAGAGATTTGAAAAAAAAAAGTGTGAAATTAAGTAAAATGTAAGTATATTTTATTCACATTTTATGTGTCTTTTTCATTTTTTTTTTTTTTTCAATTCTTTTCTCAAATCTCTTAACCAAACACTACGTTAAAGATCTATCGCAAATATGAAATGTGCATATTATATGCACTTTTTTGATCTGTTTTGTTAACAAAATAGAGACATAAAGATTAAATTGAAAATTTTTAAAAGATGAAGGAGGTAAAGTGAAAAACGGTATTAGTTGAGGGGATAAAGCGTAATTTGCACTAAAAAATAAAAATAAAAATTAGTGATATATCTGGCATTTCTAATTATATATATATATGAAACTATTAGTTTCTTACCTAGATGCACGGTGGAAGTAAAATAAAATGGTCAAATAAATAATATCTATCTATATATTATATAAGTGAAAGGAAATTTTTAATGAGAAGGCCTTGTGAAATTCAAAACTCTCATACTATTTTTTTAGAATTCTTATTTTTTAAAGGGTTTTTTATTGATAAATCTTATTTAGAAGTGTTCTAACCTAAGAAGTCCATGAAGAAATTTTTTAACCCACTTAGTCTCATGTATTTATATTTTTATTCTATAAAGTCTTTTTTTTCTTAATTTACATTATTTTCTTAGACTCTTATGTATTTATATTTAATATTGATATTTAATATTGAGAGAGGAGAGAGAAGGGAAAGGACTAAGGCATAGGAAATTTTATATACAAATTAAATAATATTGATGTTATTATTGTATATTATTATATAATGAGAATAAATTTTTAATTGACAACACATCAAAAATAATGTGAACATTCTTTCTCATTTGATGTGAACGTTCACAACACCTTTCTGAAAAATTCTCTTTCATCTAATATAGTAATGTGAACGTTCACAACATGTGAACCTTCTTATTTTTAATTGACAACACATTAAAATAACATTCATTATATTTTTAGTTGACAACACATTCTTATTCACAACATGTAGTGACGTGAACATTCTCAACATGTGAACATTCTCTCTCATCTAACATAGTGATGTGAACGTTCACATTTGGATGTTTTAGTATGAATATTCATATAATGTAATTAACAACACAATGACGAAAATTCATTTCAAATTAATGTGAATATAATGATGTGAATATTTATTTCAATTGCATGATGTGAATATTTATATTATGTAATTGACAACACAATGACAAAAATTTATTTCAAATTAATACGAATATAATGATAGTCAATATCTTGATGCATGAGAACTACCAAAACATAATGACAATCAACATTAAATATCAACATTACAGCAGTGATTTAGACCCCCTCAAATTTCAACCCCCACCACCCCCCACACACACGTGGCGGGTGGTGATTGGAGGAGGAAAAAAAAAAGAAAAAGAAAAAAAAAAAGTGACCAATCAAAAAAGAAAGGGGGTCAAAAGGGGGTGGGGGAAAGGGGGTCCCAATCTTTATTCAAAAAATAATATGGGTTAGATAGAATAAAACTCTTAAAAAGAAGATTTATCAAAAAAACTCACTTTTTTAAATAATAATAAAAAAATTTCTATTGAATAACTTTTATTGAATCATTTTAAAAAATAGTAATTAATCCATTAAAAGGAAAGTTAATTAATTTATTTAAAAATTTAAATAACTTTTATGCCTTGATTTACATATTTCAAAAGGAAAGCTAATTAATTCATTTTAAAATTTAAATTTGAAAGGAAAGTTTATTAATATATTTAAAAATTTAAATAGCTTTTATGCCTTGATTTACACATTTCAAAAGGAAAGTTAGTTAATCTATTCAAAAATTTAAATAACTTGTATGCCTTGATTTACACATTTTAAAAAGAAAGTTAATTAATTTATTTAAAAAATTAAATTTAGAAATTGAAAAGGAAAGTTAACTAAAATATAAATTTCAATTTCAATTTCAATTTTTATACTACTAAAATATAGGAATTAATCTACATCTTCCATAGATTTTTTTTTTTTTTTTTTTGATGTTCAATAATTTTATGTGTATCGATATTCCAATCTATAATATATTTATATGGGAAAATTAGTCTCAGGTCCCTCTTTCATATTTGATAATGTAAGAGATCTACAATCTTATTTTATTATGTTTAAGGTCCTCCACCCCCTTCCACCACTATCTCTCTCTCCCGGATCTCTCACTTTACCTCTGTCGTAGTTATCGCCTCCTCCACTGTTGTTGCCAGCACCTTTCCTTCAGATCAACTTTGCAGATCGCCTCTCCTTTCAGATCAGCGCCTTTCTTCCACTATCATCACCATTTCTCTGCAATTCACAGACCACGTGAGACATTCATTGATGATGAAAGAAGGAAGCTTTTGCCTAGATCTTCAAATTTCTTTTCTTTTTAGCTAACATTCATCCCCCGTCAACCTATCAATCTCTCTTTCTCTCAAGGTATTCTCTCTCCTCTCACTCTCCTGAAACTCCTACAATTTTATTCATGCATATATATATATATAGAAAAGAAAGCTAATTTATATGATATACACTCATCGATCGAGACATATTCTTCTTCCTTGCTAGATAATCTACTTCCGTCGGTCCAGACCTCGCTCAAGGAGACCTCCGTAGATCTGACAAAGGCCACCGAGATTGTATCGTTGTATCGGAACAAGAGCAAGATCTTCATCCTCATCAATGCAAATGGATTCAATGCCTACTGGTTAATATATCTAGCCACTGATCCAACTCAAAGAGACAAAGTGTCATCTGTTTTTCAACAAGCTTCAAATCATGGCCTCACTGTGGCAGGAACTTGAGAATTCAGTGATGGTGGTTACAAAGCCCTACAGTACTCTCCTGGCTCCTACAACAAGCTAACATTTCAGGTTAATATCAAATTTTTGATCTGATTAATTTGTTTTTCAAATGGGTTATTGATATATATATATATATATGTATATTTCAGGTTCATGGTGATGAGGATATATGTGATGTATTCAGAGAAATTTGGTGTTGGTGATATGTAAATTCCAGAGAAATTTAAAACTCAGTGAAACTTAACTGAATAAAATTGGTAAAGTTATATGTATGTATATGTATGTATTATACTATTTGTTTGTGTTTTTATTTGTTTGGTACCCTCAGTGAAATTTACTGAGACAACTCAGTGAAATTTCAAAAAAACAAACTCAGAGAAATTTTTCATTGAATTTTTCCCCCTCTGTATTTATCTTCTTGATGTATACAAAGTTGCCCATGATGTTAAACCAGAGAAATTTGCCTCCATCTTTAGCATCCCAATCACAGAAATTGAAATTTCTCTGGATTTGAGAGGAAGAATTTCTCTGGTTTGGGTTGGAGAGGGAGAATTTCTCTGGGTTAAGTGAATTTCTCTAGATTGGAGATGAGAATTTCTCTGGTTTTTAGTGAATTTCTCTGAGTTAGAGAGAAATTTCTCTGGGTTGAAGTGAATTTCTCTGGAAAGTCTAGAGAAATGTGAGATTTTCTCTGTGCAGTCCAAAATTTCTCTGAATAGAATTTCTCTGGTAAAATTTTCTCTGGGTTGGAATTTCTCTGGATCAATGTTGAGGGACCTTAGACATTATGAAAATATTAGATGTCCTTTATATTATAAAGTCTTAATACCAGGGATCCTAAAAAAAAAAACCCCTATTTATATTATAGCAAACAGACATTTCATTAAAAAAATATATATATGAAACCCCAAAAAATTAGTGATATAGATAGAATCAAACAAAATGTGTAGGTCTTAGAGTTTTAAAGTAAAAAATTTATGTTAGAATTTGTTTAAATGTAATTCTCTTAATATTTATAAATATTTTTTATTGATTGGCAAAAAGCACCGTAAACATTAAAATTATTGTTTTTTATCAGATTGCGTTATTGAAATAAGATGTCTTATTAAACCAAGAATTGTTGGAAATTTTTTTTTTGGACTTGAACTAGATTTTCTATACTCATTTTTAATATTTTAATCTAATTTTGGAACTCCAAACTAGCTTATACCGGTTACAAACCGATAAAGGTAATGTTAAATAATCAAGACAATTTTTAATGACTAGGTGAATGTCACATTGGTATAAATATTCAGTCAACTAACTTTCAGGTCACTTCTAATGTTTAGTCTAACACCACAAGTCAATTCTATTATATTTTCACATAAGAGTTATGACAACAATTTTAGAGCAATTTGAGAACTTGGTAAAAAGCCAGCTTTTTGGCTTTTTACCAAGTTCTTTCAAAAAAGTCACAAAAAAGCCAACAAAAAAGTCACCAAAAAAGCCAAAAAGTCAAAAAGTCATCTGTTTATCAACTTCCCAAAAATATTAGGTTTTACAAAAGGAAAATGTCTCGTAGCTCAAATTTTGTGGCTCAAAAGTGGCTCAAATGGCCAAAACGACGTTGTTTTAGCCATTTTTATGTTGTTCTGTACTCAAAACGAAGTCGTTTTGGCCATTTGAGCCACTTTTGAGTCACAAAATTTGAGTTATGTAGCATTGTCGTTTACAAAATAAGAAAAAATTAGTATTTTAAAAAATATAATTTATTGCTATCATATGGTAAATTAAAATTACGAAACTTATAAAATTAAATGTATTTATATTTTATTGTAAATAAAATTTTGTAATTTATTATTTAAATTTTACCAATTAAATTATGACATGCAGATTTTTATTAAGAACTTAGAACATACAATTAATGATATTAGAATAAAAATCTTCTCTTAGTGTAACTCTAATAAAAATTAATAAAATTTAATTGATTATAAATCATTTTTACAACATATTTTAAATAAATTTTATATTATTATTTTAATTTAAAAATTAATTTTTAATTACTTATTTATACTCGTGTATAGCACGAATAATATGCTAGTTTCTATAATTTAAATGAGGGGTGTTAGAGCATCTCCAACGGTAATAGACATTTTACCTATCTAAACATTACTATAAAGTATACATTTTATTTTGCCTATTAACTGTTTCATGTTTCTGCTCCAACCATACTCTTTATTTTAACTATTCATCCAAATACTATTAATTTTATAAAATGCCACATCAGCAACAAAGATGGAGGGAAGTAATCCTAATGATTAAATACATTTTGCCTAGCCTTGAAGGCTAGCTACATGTAGCTAGTGAATGTGAGTTGAGCTAAAATGCCTAATTACATGCCTAGTGCATTGGAGTTAAAAAAAGTGAGTCATACTAGGCATTTTACCTAACAAGCATTATATACCTAGTGCATTGGAGATGCTTTTATAGATTATTACACCGAATCTTTTTCTTTTTTTTTTAAAACTGTTTTTTGTGACATAGTGTATCTTATTAATTTTTAAATATGACAAGTCTTATGTATGTACATATATACTATCAGATGTGAATGCGATGTTGTGTAATTTTACATTTAAATTTTTTAATGGTTTGGTGATTGAGAGGTGATTTGATGAATAAGGAAAGTCGTTTAACAACGATTTTAATAGTTATTGAATATGACTGGTATTCTTGGAGAAGAAAAAAAAAAGGAAAGAAAATAAAGACTTGGAAACTTCCCTCCTAACCCAAACAAAACGGTGAAGAAAACAGAAACAAATGATTTTGGTTTGAGTCATTCTATCAATGAAGACTTAGAATTAAACTTTCCTCTAAAGTCTAAACCCAAAAGAAATGGGGGAGAAAACAAAAACTAGTGATTATGGTTAGCATCATTATATCTTATAATTAAACTTACCTCTAAAGTCTAAACACAAGAGAAACGGGGAAGAAAATTAAAACAAGTGGAAGACTTGGAATTAACAAACAAAACGGCAAAATAAAAATAAAGAACGAAAAGATAATGTCATACAAACTAACAAAATTATGAATTTTTTTATTTATTAGTTTTTGTGGCACACAATAATGAAATTTTGATATTTGAAACAAGATATGCTGGAATAATGTGAGAGGGAACAACTCATAAGAGTAAAGTTAAAAAATTAATTATAAAATCTATATTGCTATGACTAATTTCTTTGTTTCTATGAATGTTCAGTGATCCAAACTCGCAGCCTTCATTTGCACGGCTCACGGTGGCTCTAAAGCCATTGCAGCATCTGGTCATAACATCACATTTTTTGACCAGCAAAGTGCACCTCTGCCACAAGAGATCTCGGTGAATACCACTCCTTAAAATGTCTCAGTTCTTTCTCAAATGTGAATAAGGTGACATTTTGTTGTGTACGAACTCTGTAGTTGGATGATATATAACCTGTTTATGGAAAGCATTTGGGGCTAATGATTAATGGTTATGTGTTGCTGTTGCTGCTCAAAGACTGCGGCAACGCGTTTTTTTTTTTTTCTTTTGTCTTTTTTTATTTTTTATTTTAACAGTGGGTGTTCATATTTGAGATGTGTAAGTACCTTTCTTGAAAGAAATTGTCAAACTGTATATTTTAAATAAAATAAAATAAAAAAAAAAAAAAATTGAATGATTCTGTGTCATGCTTTTATTTTGTGATTTTGGGTGTCAAATGAGTTCCCAATGGATCACAGATTAGTCCCAAACAAATATGGGGAGAGTTTTTTAAATCATTTTTTTTTTAAAATTTCTTATGTTAATTAATGAAAACAGTGTTTTGCCATGTTGTAGTAAGATTGTGTACCCTCGAAACTCCTCAAACTTTGTAACGACTAGAGTTTCGTACAATGCAACCCACAAAATAAAAGTCATATATCGCTAGACAGATTTTATCAAAATTTTCACGTTGATCCATGCAATCAGTCTCTTTATATCTGACCCTCTCAGACTCCGCAAAATGACAATAGCTTCCTGCATTTAAACTGCCTACATTAATTCACATAACAAACACAATATGTATATAATGATTTAAGTGATGAAAAATACATAGCGAAATTCATCAGGTACAAAAATCATTTTCCCCACAAAATTCATCTAATTTTTTTTTCACCTCACAGTAGTGGAAGACTCGTGTACTAAGACAGTTCTACTACATTGATTCATATAACAAACATGATGTATACATGATGATGCAAGTGATGAAAAATATTAGTGAAATTCATCCGTGACAAATTGCAAATATCATTTTCCCCACAAAATAGAAGAAATTACAAATCATATTCATGGATCTGCAGGAATGGTATCTATATGTGGAAGATGAAGATTTATTTCATTTCTTATTTTGATTACAACTGATCAAGAGTTTATATACACATTCTTGCTAACTAACTCACTAACAAATACTGTAACTAACTAACAAACTTTACATCTGTTACAGATATTAGATTGAGTACTGCTAGTCATACATGACTGTGATAGAGGACATATCAATGACTTTCTCTTTGGCTGTGATAATGATGAAGATGTGTGAGACCTTTGTTGCAGTTCAGATGAAGGAGAGAGCTGCTGCGTCTGATGCAGCAGCTTGAACTGCTGAGATACAATTGAGTCGATTCTAGCTTTTGGACTCTTGAGATCTGATTGAGTTAATTACGATTGAGCGGTTTAGATTTGAGGTTGGAAGTTTATCAGCCCCCTGCAAGCTGATGGGGCAAGGGAGCACAAGAAGCTTGTCTTTCAAATATTGGAAGCGAGAGGTAGGAAGAGGTTTGGTGAAAATGTTAGCCACCTGATCTGTGGTAGGCACATACTTCAAATTAATAAGCTTGGCAACAACCTTATCACGAATAAAGTGACAATCTATTTCGATATGTTTAGACTGAGAGTGAAAAACAGGATTAGTAGCCAAGGCCATAGCAGATAGATTGTCACACCAGAGCTCAGGAATAGAAGGAACAGAGAGATGCATGTCTTTAAGAAGTTGTTGCAACCATGTGAGTTCTGCAGTTGCATTAGCCAAAGCTCTATACTCTGCCTTAGTTGAAGATCTAGAAACAATAGATTGTTTCTTAGCACTCCAAGAGATCAAATTTGGACCTAAATAAACACAGTATCCTGAAGTAGAGCGACGATCAACACTGTCACCAGCCCAGTTGGAATCTGAAAATGCATGAAGAGAAAAGGGGCCAGAAGTAAAATGTAGACCATGATGCAAAGTACCCGTCACATATCGCAAGAGGCGTTTAACAGCTTGAAAATCAGCATTGGTGGGAAGATGCATGTCTTTGGCACGATTCGACAATGAGGGCCAAGTCAGGACGGGTAATGGTAAGGTACTGTAAACCGCCAACAAGGCTACGGTAAAGAGAAGGATTGGAAAAGGACAGATCATCACCAGCAAACAGAGAAGGCTTAACAGCTAAAGGGGTTGAACAAGGTTTGCAATCAGTCAAACCAGCTTTATGAAGAAGGTCAGTGGCATATTTAGCTTGAGACAAGAAATAACCATGAGGCAAAGATTGAACAGAGATTCCTAAGAAATATGACACAGGACCTAACTCTTTCATGGAGAAAACAGTATGCATGTGATGAATAAACTTAGTAAGAAGAGAAGAATCACTGCCAGTAACCAAGATGTCATCAACATAAACGACAAGAATGACAAGACTAGTATTGGTATGTTGAACAAAGAGAGAAGAATCTGAGTGACTGTTAACAAAGTCCTGAGAGATAAGAAATTTAGAGAAGGTAGAAAACCAAGCTCGAGGAGCTTGTTTGAGGCCATATAAAGCCTTCTTAAGCTTACATACTTGGTTAGAATTTTGAACAAAACCTGGAGGTTGAAGCATATAAACCTCTTCATCTAAGGTGCCATGAAAGAAGGCATTAGAAATGTCTAACTGATGAATAGGCCATTGAAAATGCAGAGCTAAACACAGAAAAATGCGAATGGTGGGTTGCTTTGCCACAGGACTGAAGGTTTCATGGAAATCAACTCCTTCTTGTTGTAGGTACCCTTTAGCCACCAATCGGGCTTTGTATCTAGCCACAGAACCATCAGAATTACGTTTGATTCTATACACCCATTTACATCCAATTGTAGTTTTATGGGAAGGAAGAGACACAAGATCCCAAGTACATTGTTGTTGCAAAGCTTGAAACTCCTCTTGCATAGCAGAAAACCACACAGGAGAGGCTAAGGCAGCTGCAACAGTTGGAGGTTCAGACTGAAGATAAGAGGAATCTGATACAGCAGTAAGACAAACAGGAGATTTTGTTTTGGATCTGGTAAGCATTGAAAGAAGTTGGAGTAGAAGGAGGAGGAAGATCAATAGTAATAGAGGTAATAGGAATAGCATGAGGTGATGAAGTGAACTGTTGAGAAGAAGATGATGAAGATTGAGACACAGGTAAAGGAGAAGAAGATTGAGAAGACTGAGATACAGGTGAGGAAAGCTGAGAAACAGATGAAAGTGAAGAAGACCAGAAAAATTGATGTAGATGTGGCAAAGAGAGAGAAGGAGAAGTAGATGTAGATGAAGCAACAGTAGTTGCATATGGAAAACATGATTCATTGAAAATAACATGCCTTGAGAGATATAGTTTACCAGTGAGAGGATCTAAGCACCTATACCCTTTAACAGTTGGATGATAGCCTAAGAAAACACATGAGACAGACTTGGGTTGAAGCTTGTGAGTAGTGTAAGGTTTCAACCAAGGGAAGCATTGACAACCAAAGACTTTGAAGAAGGAATAATCTGGAAGTGTTTGAAAAAGAATCTGAAATGGAGATTTGTTTGAAAGAATAGAGCTAGGCATTCTATTTATTAAAAAGACAGCAGTAGCTACAGCATCAAACCAGAATTTTAAAGGAAGAGAAGATTGGTGAAGAAGGGTGATAGCTGTTTCAGTTATATGCCTATGCTTCCTTTCAGCCACATGTAGACACCCCATTTTTGACCGACCTTAAGACTCAGACGTCACTGATTGAGCGCTCGGTGATGTTGCATACTGTGCTCATTCAGAAGTCTCAGAGTCGCGGCCGCGCGCCCTGCCTCTGGACTTCTGAACTCTCTTCTATGCCTTGTCTCGGTTTGCGAACCAGACTCGGTTTTCTCTGTTTTCTTTCCTAAGGGGAGGGAGAAGTCTCGTAGACCATCTCTCAATGGCCGCAGGCTATTTTTCGTGGTCACAGGCCATTTTGCCCATTTCGGAGCCCGGTTCTCGATTTTTGGAGCCGTCAGGCCGTGTGCCTCGGTTCGGGACCGCCTAACCATCTCTGATTCCTCCGGTTTTTGGCATACATCTTATTTACTCCCTTTCAAGGGACACTGGGGTCTCGATACCACTTGGCGAATGCCACTTTCGGTGCCCGGCAGCCTGTTTTCGGGATTCCGAACTGCGTGTTCTGGCCCCCGAGCATTCATTTTGCATCGATTTTCGTTCATTTTTGGCAGGTACCTCTGTTTCATCATTACGAAGGACACTGAAGGGTGGGAGGATAGTAATTGTCTCAGCAACCAGTTATCTCCTTCCGGAGCCCTCCGACGCCCGTTTTTCTCACTTCCGGGCTAATGTTGAACACCCTAAGGCCATTTTCTTCCAGCCCAAACCACATATTTGTGTTGTACACACCTGGGAGGATCCTAAAAACACATGGCCGGCCAGAAATTCTCATTTTCATTTTTGAGCCTCTTCTTCAATTGGATTGTTGTCTCTCCTGTTTCAGAGTTGTCAAATTCCAACTATAGGGTGTTGTAGAGGAGACCTGGGAGGACCCTAAAAAGTGGTGGCCGGCCAGAAAATTTTGTGTTCCATTTTTACCCCTTGGCCGGCCGGCCATGAGGGTAGCCGGCCGGCCACCTCCACCAAAAGTGGGGTGCCGGCCATGATCCTTGGGATGTGTGCATGGCAGCTGTATACTTGTTTCCCCCAGAAAATATCTCATGTCTGGGATATTTGGAGGGAAGCACTTGGGTGCATTTCCCTCCTCTTTTACACCCTCTTTTAGGTGCATATAAGGAGCTGGCCAACTCCTTTGCTAGGGTTACAAAAACTTCCTAGAAGAGCTCTTTTGCATTTGCCTACATCTTGCTACCCAAAAACCTCCAAAATCTTCAAGTCTTGGCTCCATTTGTTCATCAACACCAAGCCTCACCATCACCACTTCCATTCCAGCAGCAAGGGAAGGTTTTTCAGAGGCTAAGAAGTAGCAAACTCAAGCCAAGAAGCAACAAAAGTTGAGTCTTCAAGGGTAAGTTACTATTTCCCCTTTTCTAGCTTATTTTTGCTTCATTTTTCTATCCTATTTTCTTGTGGTTTTGGGCTCCGACCCTAACTGAGTTTGTGCTTATTTTGAGCCCCTCTACAACATTGTAGAAGGGCTCAACCTTGTTTGGTGCTTCTACATACCACTTGCTTCAATATCCACCTTATATGCCATAATCTTGCATGCTATTTTTAGCTTATGTGTATTTGTTTTTGGAGCATTCCATAAACTGTGAATGTGCTTATTTTGAGGTCCTCTACAATATTGTATAAGGGCTCAACCTTGTTTGGTGCTTCCATGCATGACCTCTCTTTATAGCCCCTGTTTGGTCCATATCTTGCATGATTTTTTAGGCCTATCTTGATTCTGTTGTTGGCCATGATCAGAACTGGAAATAGTCTTAAAATGACCCACTCTTCATGTTTTGTTAAGGGTCTTAGGCTGTTTGGAGAATGCTTGGTATACCTCTCTTTATAGCCCTCTTTTGGTCCATATTTTGCATGCTATGCTTTCCATATTTTTACACTGTTTTGAGGGCTTCCATAAGCTGTAAATGTTCATATTTTTGGACCCTCTTCAATGTTGTAGAACTGTGTTTTTCAGTTTGAGCATTGTATATATCACTTGCTTCATATTACCACCTTTTTTCCGCATTTTTGCATGCTGTTTTTTCCATATTTGTGATTGTTGTTTGGCCATTCTTTGTACTGGAAAAATGCTAGTTTGGGGACTGCCTAGCATCTGTCTTTACATGTCATGTCCATATTTTGCATATTTGGCATAGCTGCAAGTCATTTCGGGTGCTTAGCATAGCATTTCGGGCATCGGGTGTACTTTTGTTATAATTCGGGGGCTGTTTTGCATCATTTCGGCTGCTGAAATTTGCACTTTCCATATGCCACATGCCACGTCTCATTCCGTATGCCATTTCATGCCTTAGGGCCATTGCCTCGGTTTGCGTGCCCACGGGTACGCATTTTGAGGCACTTCATTTTTATCCGACGGCAGCCTATGTGAGTGCGGCTGAGGCCCTCTCATGTTGGTATAAGCCCATCATTGCATTTCGCGTGTCATTCCGTATTGCCTCGGTTTGCGTGCCCACGGGCACGCATTTCGAGGCACTTCATTCTTTTATCCGACGGCTTCTGATGTGAGTGTGGCTGAGGTCCACTCATGTTAGTGTAAGTCCAATTGCATTGCGTATGCCATTCTATGCCTTAGGATCATTTCCTCGGTTTGCGTGCCCGTGTGCACGCATTTCGAGGCATCTCATTTTCATCCGCATTGTGCATACTAGGTTGTATCTTAGATTGCATTCATGCATTTCCTCGGTCTGCGTGCCCGCGTGCACGCATTTCGAGGCATCTCATTTTTATAGCTTTGTATATGTTAGGATTGCATATTAGCTACATTTCATGCATATCATGCATATTGCATCGTGTTCGGGATAGGAGTTAGCCCAGGCATGGGAAACGAGGCGCGTTCCGTACTCCGAGTGACGGAACGGGTCTCAATTCCCAAGTCACCGACACTCCGGATTACCCATGATGGAGTTAGGTTTTGTTGTAGCATTCATGTGCATTCATCCTATATTGAGTTGTGCAAATCGGCTCCTCGGCCATCATGCATCGAGATGCGTGATTGGTGGCACGAGGATCGAGGCACGCATATATTTGTGAAATACATTGCTATGCCCCTTTCCTGCTCTCTGTTGCAGCAAAATGAAGAATCATCAATTTTTGGTCCGCACGCATTTAGAAACATTGCAAACAGAGGCTAATTGGGGCATCGGTGGATTTCAGCGCAGCAAACTCAACATGCATCATTTCATTATCCGAAGCGGAGTCAAGGCAGCCCCTGGCTTGCATGCCAGTTTTACAGTTTTTCTTAGTTAATCTGTTAATTAATTAGGAATTTGTATATTTCGGACTGTATTATTCTTTTATTTCGGACTGTATTATTATTTATTCGGACCCTCTGTGCGAGGGCATAATTGTAATAAGTGTGCGTGAGTGTAATGTATGTCTTTCAATCCCCACTTCTTTCTCCCTTTTATTTACCCGCTTACAATGGTTAGATATAGGGCATATTTCAATTAGCATACAGTATGATAGCATGTTTGCATTCATTCATCTGTTTTGCATGCATCGGGCTCGGCGCATCATACGAACTACATTTGTATTTCGATTCCAAATTGAATACGTGTTAGTTGTAGCATTCCATATGCCATGTTTAGAATAGCCGAGCCTGCTATAGTTGCATTTTTGCATTTGTTGCATTAGGCAATTCTGTATACTTAGGATCCATGCATGGATTTCTAATCGGCTTTTGTTTTGGCTTGGAGTACTAGGTAAGTTTTATGCTTTAGCATCCTTGCATGCGTGTGAGTGTTGCCATGAATAGCATGCTTACTATGAGGCTATGTGCTTATGTGATATAACTGCCTTGAATGCCTGTGGGTGGAGGTTGAGTTATTTGAACTGGGACAATTCATCAAATGTTTGTTTTAAGCCCACTAGACAGTGGCAAAATCATGTTTTTCTAAGCCCACCCGAGGGTGGCAAAATCCGCATTTCAAGCCTACTTGCGAGTAGCAAACCATTTTCACAAACAAACATGAAATGTTTTGTTCCAATTCAGGTGATTCAGTCTATACTTGTATGCTGTGCGCATCACATAGTAACCTAAGCTAATAACCGGAATAAGAACTCACAATGTTTTCAAAATCAGATATCATGGTTAGTAGAGGCCGGTCTTTAACCGGGCGAGCGGGGGTGCTCACGAAGTGACCTTCCCCAATCGTACCCAAGTTCCCGAGCCGAGGCAACTTTGGTGATGACGGACACGTGGCCTTTGGCACCGAGTCAGGGTTTCCTAAATTTCCAATTAAAAAATATTTAGGTGGCGACTCTGTATCTGGCAAAGCAGTCCATGTTTGGCACTTCTTTTCAAAAAATCTGTTTTCAAAATCGATTTGCCGGATTTGGACTCTTTGGTTCAAGATTAAAAACCGTGACATTTGAGTCCTTGAACTGTAGTGACCCCAATATGAACGGAACGGGACTTAACCCTCCCGGGGGGTTCGGGGACGTCTACACCACACCATTCTGAGCTTGAGTGTAAGGACAACTTGTTTGGTGAAGAATACCCTGGGAAGAGAAGAGGGCAGCAATTCTTTTGTTAACAAATTCAGTTTCTCCATCAGTTCTTAGAATTTTAAGAGAAGTATGAAATTGATTTTCTGCATAGACTTTAAACTCAAGCAATTTTTCATAGACTTCACTTTTAAAGTGCAAGGGATAGATCCAAGTGAATCTAGTACAATCATCAACAAACAAAACATAAAATCGAAATGGGGCATTATCAACAGTAAAAGGACCCCATACATCAGCATGAATAAGAGAAAAAGAACTATCAACAGAAGAACAAGACAATTTGAAGGGAAGTCTATGACTTTTAGATACATAGCAGTTAGTACAAGCTATGGCTTTATTGATACTATTTTTATTTGGAAGATGTGATGCCAAGTGCTGCAGCTTGACAGTTGAAGGATGACCCAACCTTTTATGCCACAGCAGATCAGAAACTGGAGCAGTAGGACCAGTGAAAGACTGAAAAACCTTTGGTTGCTTGGAACAGATGGAAGAAGATGGAGACATTTGATAAAGGCCATTGATATTGGAGCCTTTATGCAGAACTTTATGTGTGTGTTTGTCCTGAATGATAAAAGAATCAGAATCAAAAATAACAAGACAGTTGTGATCCTTGGTTAATTGATGAACAGATAGAATAGAAGATTGGAAGATATAGAAGGAACATGTAAGAGATTGGAAAGAAGGAATGAAAAATGTGGTGTAGGAAGAATACCATTGCCAACATGCTGAATAGGCAAACCTGAGCCATCTCCTACTTGAACTTGATCTAATCCTTGATACTCTTGATATTGCTGAAAATTGGTCAAGTCATGTGTGAGATGATTTGTGGCTACTGAATCAATATACCAAGGAGGCACAGTAGAGTCTGATGATGATGAAGGTACTGCTGCTGTATAGGCTTTTGGTGTAGTAGTGGAAGTAGATGGATAAGCATTATCATGTCTATACCAACAATTTAAAGCAATATGGCCTGATTTTCCACAGATCTGACATATAGATGCTGAAGTTCCATAATCTGATTTGAATTGATTTCCAGAATATCGATTAGTTCTGTTTCCACCACGAAAATTATTCTGATATCTGCCACCTCTGCTGCCTCTGTGCTGAGTTCTGCCTCTAAAATTATTGAAAGAAGTAGTGCGAGAATTTGAACCAAAGTTGGAGGATGCAGAATCAAAAACAGAACTTTTTGTTGTTGAATAGGCAACATGCAAATCTTGATTAGATGAATGCTGAATTTTACTTTCAATATGAATTTCTTCTGATCCAAGAAGAGAACACAGTTCTTCCATAGACACTGAAGTAGATCGAGTTCGAATGGATGTTTTGAATGCATCATATTCATCTGGTAAGCCATTTAATGTGAGAAGAATTAGGTCTTCATCATCAACCTTCGCACCAGACAAAGCTAACTGATCTGAAACAGCTTTGATCTGTGACAGATAACTATCAATTGAGGAAGATTGCTTCCGTATGGTGTGAAGTTTGTTCTTCAGTTGATGAATATGAGAACGAGAGACGGATGTAAATCTCTGTTCAAGTGCTTTCCAGACTTGTGAGCAAGTTTGTAGATAAAGAACAGAGGAATATACAGAAGGTGAAAGAGTTGCAATGAGACATGTGAGAAGATTTGCATCAATAGCCTCCCATTGAGCATATGCAGGATTAAGAACTGTTTTGCCAGAAGCATCAGTAATGTCGGATGACGGACAAGGAATTGCTCCAGTGACATAGCCCAAAAAACCAGTGGCTCGAAGAATATTGTGAAGTTGATTTCGCCAGATAAGGAAATTACTGACATCAAGTTTAATAGTGACAAGAGAACTAAAATTTGATAACGGAGAAGTAAGACTAGATGGAAGAGAAACAGGATCAGCCATGGATGGATCAGCATGAGCTGCCATGAATGGATCTGCTCGTAAGAACTCTAAAGCTCTGATACCATGTGGAAGATGAAGATTTATTTCATTTCTTATTTTGATTACAACTGATCAAGAGTTTATATACACATTCTTGCTAACTAACTCACTAACAAATACTGTAACTAACTAACAAACTTTACATCTGTTACAGATATTAGATTGAGTACTGCTAGTCATACATGACTGTGATAGAGGACATATCAATGACTTTCTCTTTGGTTGTGATAATGATGAAGATGTGTGAGACCTTTGTTGCAGTTCAGATGAAGGAGAGAGCTGCTGCGTCTGATGCAGCAGCTTGAACTGCTGAGATACAATTGAGTCGATTCTGAGATTTTGGACCGCCGAGATCTGATTGAGTTAATTCTGATGGTTGAGGCGTTTCAGGTTTGATTGGAAGTTTATCACTATAGATAAATAAAATAAAATAAAATAAAAATTTATACAGAAGTGAATCCTTTTAGGATTACCTTTATAATGACGTGTTTGGTTCAAGGATTAGGAAGGAATTTGGAAAGTGAAAAGGAAAAAGATGGTGAAATGTTTGCAACAAAATTTTTATTTCTAAAATAAAAAATTTAGTCTCTAAAACTCTTATAAGGTGTTGGACTGATTAATGAGAAAATAGAAACTAAAAATATTCATTCTTCTTCAATTTTTAGATAATCAATATCTTTTAGCATATTGCTACCTACCTACCAAAATAGTCTCTTACATATCTTTTCCCTTTCCTTTTTAAAATTCCTCCCCAAATTTATAAACCAAACACACCCTTTAGAAACATGCTCTGGGAGGCCTTATTTAGGACTTGTTTGGGACTATTGAAGTCAACAAATTAAGATTTTAAAGATGAAATTTTAGTGACAAAATTATTTTTTAGAAACGAAATATTTTTGTTGGCAAAAGTGTCATTATTAGTCATTTAATGATAAATTACTATCTTTTAGGACTAAAATTTGTCTCTAAAATATATATTTTTTGAGATCAAATTATTTTGTCCTAAAATGTATTTATTAGCAATATTTTTAAAAAAAAAAATCGTAAAATTTCTTCTTTTTTTTTTTTGACTTTTTGAGACGATATTTTAATGACTATTCTCACGATGAAAAAAATTGATTCTCAAATATTTTTTGTAACAAAATTTTTATTTCTAAAATAAAAAATTTAGTCCCTAAAACTCTTAGGTGCTATACTGATTAATGAGAAAATAAAAATTAAAAACATTCATTATTTTTTATTTTTTTTAGATAATCAATATCTTTTAACATATTGCTACCTACCTACTAAAATAGTCTTGGATATAGATGTCTATGGTTGATGCCAAGACTTGGAAACTTCCCTTCTAACCCAAACAAAACGCCGAAGCAAACAAAAGCAAGTGGTTCTGTTGTTGTATAAATTTATTTATACGTAAATAGAATTTTTGTATAAATAAATTATACAAATTACTTAACGGATATTTATCAATAAATCTCATTTTACAAATAAATATTTCAATTAATCCTAAATTTTTTTTATTGATCTGTTAAGTCTTATTAGTGGAGAGTTTTTTTCCGCGTAGTCCTATTTTTGATTTTGGTAGTGTTTTGATAGACATCTATATCCTTTTATTAATGTAGCACTCTAAAAAAATTAAAAATTTCTTAGTGTACTTTTTCTAAATGTGACAACGTGACGGGTATGATGTAACATTCCAAAACTTTACCCAAAAAAATAAAAATAAAAACTCCTTAGTGTAATTATAAATCCTAAATCAGAAACTTTTGAATCATTTAGTCCTACCTTCTATTTTATGCACTGATAAGTCCCATTTGAGTAGTAATGACATTTTTATACATGGTGTTACCGCGTATTGTCCCAAATGTTATAGGTAAATTAGGGATTCAGTTGTCACACCCCAAATTCGGGCATGACTGGCCGTGGCCCACATGGACTCAGCCTAAGGCACACGTAAGCCTAAACATGAATCCAAAATCATAAAGAATAAATGTGATGATAGCTCATAAATAAATAAATCAAAACCCAATCCAGTGACAAATCACAAGTATAAATGGTAAAACCAACCATAACCAACTTCCAAAAATATAAATTAAATGGAACATAAACCGCCCACAAAATAAAATAATTCTAAATAAAAAACCAACTACAATGTATGCACAAAACCCGACATAACAAGCTAAAACAAATTAAATGAATGTCCTAGAGGTTCATGCAATCGAGTCCCCACTATGCCACAAGTCCACTCTAAGTCCTTTTAACACCTGAAAATAATAAACAACTAAGTCAACCGATAGCTCAGTGAGTAGTAACATGGATAGTAAATACAGTTTTGAAAACAGGGATCAATTCCAAAATAAGACATATATCATAAAAACTGGCATAGTCAGCTGATAGCTCAGTGAGTAGCAACATGGATAGTAAATACAGTTTTAAAAACAAGGATCAATTCCAAAATAAGACATATATCACAAAAACTAAATTGGCATACAGTTTGGTAAAGAGAATCTATTTAAAAAAAAGGTTTCACAGTTCAATAGTTAAAATACTCATGTCTCTCAAGAACATGATAAATGATATTAAAAAGAAGGTTCCACGGTTCAATAGTTAAAATATTCATGTCTCTCAAGAACATGATAAATGACATTTTTCACTTAAAACAGATTACAACATGAACACCAATAATTTTCTGGGTACCATGAAATAATGAGTAACATGCCACGTAGTTCTCAAGGCTATAAGCCCCGTTGGATCCAATACCGAACAAAGAGTCATCCTTAGGGTGGCAACCTGGGCTTTTTCTCTAAGATGATCCGATTGAAGGTCACCTAGCCTAACCTAGGCTTTTTCCTTACAATCGTTGAGCACTAGAGTCATCACGGCCCAACCCGAATCTGTTTCCTAGTGGCCAGAGTCACCACACATAGTGGAATAATTTCCCTGGACTAAAATATATAGATGGCCCAAATAATCAATACACATCAGTTTCGCAAAATATGGTAGTTCATCATTATAAACATGAGACCAAAACAAATAGTTTACAGTATGTCAAGTTTACACATGTTTCAGAAATAATTTGATTCCATTAATAATATAATAATTTATCAAAACAGTTTAGTCATGCAACAACAATTTAATTTTCCAACAATTCAGGATAGGGGTACATTTATAAAAATATGTAGCATGAAACTACTCACCTGGAAACGAAATAATGTAATCCTCAAATCCTCAAATAGAGTATAAAAGTCCAACTAGTGCCTTAAATCAAGTATAAAAACTATACGTCATTACCAATTTAAAAATACTAAAAAAATAGGAACTAAGTAACCTCAACTAAAGCGCACTAACACGGTTCAACCCAACTCACCGTTACTTTTAAATATTACCTAAGTTCATGTTCTTCAAGGTCTAAAATCACCCAAGACATGGGTTCCGATCGAAACTTAACTAAAAGTAACTTAGATAAGATAGAGTTTTAAACAAATTTTCTCAATCTATTCGCTAACTTTGAAAATTACAAAACCTACTCCACACTGTTTGAAAAATTCCAAAACCCTCTAGATATCAACTAATATATCCTAAGTTTCAAACCCAAATGGTTTCACTTGATTTGCTTATCAAAATAAGTATCTACAATTAATTATATCTAAACAGGTTGTTTTCTGCAGCACTTTAAAGAAATTAATGGTTCTCTTAGTATACATGAGCAATCGATGCAAGGCCAAAAATGTACGAAACTAGACTCGTAACAGGTTCTAATGATGCTAATTTGATAATTTTTGGATTTATAACCAAAGAGAACAACACTCCCGAACTTATTGTTTAAAACTAGTTTTCTAGACAGATTTAAACGCATCAATTTATATGGATTTTGACTCCCAAAAATTATGAAAAAATTCAGATATGCAATTCAATATATGATTAATCTACTGTAAAAATTTCAATTCAAAATTCATTCGTTTGATATGATTTCTTGATTTTTAAAGTTTGTGGTTCTGTGCAGAATTTTTAAACTAAAAGAATTTCTCTCATTCTTTATACATAAATTTAATTCCTCAAGTTTCTTAACAGCATATCTATATACAAAATACATAAACCCACAACCTCTTCATCAATCAACTAAATAATAATAGAGTAAGGATAAAGAACAAAATCAAAAGGAAAAAGAAAGATAAAGACCTATCACATACCAAAAAATTCTTTCTTGTTTGCAACCCTTCTCTTTTCTTCTTCTTTTCTCTCAACCTTTCTCTCTCTCTCTCTCCCGTGGTGGCTCCTGCTGCTGCTATGAATAGTATTAGGCAACCTAGGGTTATATATGTATCTACACAAAAAAACCTTAAAATATTATCTTTTGTTTTAATTTATTTTCTCTCTCCATTAATTTAAATAAAATACAAATATTATTAGATCAAAATATGCTTACTAATTTGACACTTAATTTTATTTTATTTTTTTATTTTTATTTTTTTTAAAATAATAAATCTTGCCTTTAAATTAAAGACTTTCACCATAAATTTATTTTAGGTTTAAAATTAATTATAAAATCCTCTAATAAAATTTAATTTGCACTTAAAGATTAACAAATAAAAATATTTGGGATTGTAAAATTATTATTATTTAATTATTTACTTAATTTTTATATTCGGGTTCTCACATCGGTGATGTGAAAATTACGTTTGTGCCCAAAACGCTTATTATATTCTTTTTTTTTGTTTTCCCTCTATCCTGATCAAAATGGAAGAGACAAAGATGGAAACATTGCAGATTCATGATGTTAATCGGTGTAGATTACTTTGTTTGTTGTTTATTAGATTTTAGCAACGTTAAACCCCATATTTGTGTTGTCAATTCTGACGTTTGGTTCTTCCAAAACCCTAGAAGTACAAATCTCCAATTTTGTCAATACAAAAATTAGGATCGAGAACTACATTCCGTCGTTGGGTTAATGTTACCGACATATAACTGGCGTGTGTACACTCCTCATTGCGTCGTTGGCGGCAATTATGTTAGTAGGCAATGGCGTCAAGTATATGTTTTGCTATTATTTTACTTCTTTGATAAATATTCTGATTGTGTTGTCAACATCGTTGTTTATTTTTATATGTAATGTTGGGTCAGTAATGTTATAGGTTTACGTCGTATTGTTGTTGTATGTGAATGGTAACGTGGGTTTGGAGTATATTGAGGTTTTGGTGGTGTGGTTATTATTCTGTTGTAGGTTCTGTATGTATAGATGTCATTTGACAAGTTGGTATAACTTTGTATTGCCAAACAATGATTGTGTTATGTAATGTTGTGCTTTTTGTTGGCTGCATTTTGTCATTGTGATGTTTGTATTAACATATGTTTTGTACACGTGAAATGGCTCCTGTTTTTTGACATTGTTGTGGTTATTAGGGATATAGTAGTGTTAGTAGTTTGGGTCATTTAAATGTTAACTAATGTCAATGCTATAATAGGGACTAACACCACAAAAAGGAACGAACACCAGTAACACCACAAAAAGGAACGAACACCAGTAACACCACAAATGTGGTAACATCATCCACCCACAAATCACTCCTCTAAATCCCTACAAAAAAATAGAAATGTAAAAACCTATCTTACCCATACACACCCAACATTAGAAAAAAACCAAATAAAATCACACACAAGGACAAACAAATAAACTCCCAAACTCCCAAATCAAGAAAATATAACATACCCAAAATAAAAAGTACTAATTAATTTGAAAGAAAACTTCTAAAACTAAATAAAATAACTTTTCTCCAAATAGAATTTATGAGTAATTTTTCCGTTATTTTATACTTAAAAATGCTACAAAAGATTTTTTACGGAGGCAGATAACCAACGCCTCGGAGTAAAAGCCCCAAATAGAGATTCACTCAGGCCCTTGTGGGTGTAAAAAATTTGGTGATATATATTGTAATTTCCAAATAAAGTTCCAGAAAGTGTTATAGGAAAGAGAGTAATGAAGAGGTTGAGAAGTGAATTTGGTTTTATTTTTCACCGTGAACGTAAATACCCTGCTAAAGGATGTATATCTTATATTTTTATTCTTTTATTCACTGCTTTATTATGGGTTTGAATCCATGATTTTGCACAATAATTTGTATAGAATTCCTCAAAATACAAATAAACAGAAATTTCTTGTAAAATATTATTATGGAAAAGAATAGTGAATTGACCAAAGGTGAGGGGTTGAAGGTCTTGTCATTTTTCTTAATGTTAATATCAACGAGCACTTGAAATTAAAATTGCAAAAATTACTTATCAATTGTCCTTTTAAAAAAAATTACAAAATTGTAAATTTTTTTTATAATTTTGATTATTAATATTTATGAAGTTTATTACTTATTTGTAATTTTTTTTAAAATCCACTACTAGAAAACAGAGTTTTTGAGTCGGCAGCATGCCGTCGCAAATAGTGTATTTGCCGACGCAAAAACTTTTTGCGACGGCGTTTCGACGGCAACTCAAGGGACGAAAATGGTGGGGTCGCAAAAAGTTTTTGAGTTGGCAATCTGCCGACGCAAAAAGTTTTAATTTTTTGAGACGGTAGATTGCCGACTCAAAAAGTGGTTAAATGTTTTAAAAAATTTAACCCATAATTTTCTTATTGAGGCTCCCAAGTTTCGAACACACTCCATTTGGACGATTTGATCCAAAGTCACTGCACTAAGTCCACTTCACCACCATACCTCTTTCAGATATTAAATGAGATATATATAATTAAGAAGAAAAACTCAATATTAATATAAAAGTATATGTATAAATAAATATATTTATTAAATATAATCAAGTAAATATATATATATCTTGGCTATAAATTTTTTTTTTTTTTGCTACGGCATCAATTGCCGATACAAAAAGGTCTAATTTTTTGCGTCGGCACAAATTTGCCGATGCAAAAGGTCTATGCTGACTCAAAAGGTCTATCTTTTGCGTCGGTAAATTCAACCGACTCAAATAATGCTATCAAATATTATTTTTTTGTGTCGGCCAACGGTGTCGACACTAAAGGTTTGGTATTTGAGTCAGTAACTCTGTGCCGTCTCAAAAAGACTACCTTTTGCGACGGTAAAATTTACCGTCTCAAAAAACCGACTCAAAAGGCCCTTTCTTTAGTAGTGATCTTACACCGAATTGAAATTCTCCCATTAAAATTTCCTCTGAAATCTAACCCAAAAAAAGAAAAAGGAAAAACTAACACAACTTATAAACTCCTGAGAGGGTAATTTATACAGATAAATTGGGCCGAGCTAAGTAGTGGGCCATTCTTTGGGCCGTAGTGAAGAGGCTTGGAAGATGGGCTGCGAGCAGACATTGGATCGGTCCATAATGAGATGTTTTGTCACCAGACTGAGTAAATGAGTTTAGGTCGGTCACCGCAATTGGGATAAATCGGTCCGAAGTATGGTTAGGTCACGAGACGGAGTAAAAGTGGTAGCTCGGTCATACCATTCGGAGCCGAAGTGTGGCGACTTTGCACGGTAAGCCTAGCTATGGTTAGACCGGTCCGAGCCGTTACGTTTAGTTCGTCTCAGTAAGTGAGACCAGGGTACAAGCTGTAAGGAGAAAACCGATCTAAGAGAGTTTAGTCGTTTCTGCCTGTCTAGTATGGCAATGTTATTTCGGTCGGATGGTAGTCCGGCCGTGATAAAACCATCTCACTTGGTTTAAGCAGTGAGGGGGTGTTGGAGGATAAGCATTATCCTTCAGGAGTATGAATCCTAGGAGGACTCTACATGGAAGAGTAAGAGTCTTACTAGGATTTTGCCACACGAAACCTATAAAAGCTTACCAACATCACCTATGGAGAGGTAACACACAACTTTGTTTTCTGAATACACAGAGCTTTTGTCTATTTGTCAAGCTTACTGACTTAGGCATCGGAGAGGTTTCCGACACATACCCGCCGGCTAGCTCACGTTTGTGTTTTTAGGTGATAAAACGACGACGGAAGGAGGAGCGCAGACTTGATCAACAGGATTATACGAGAAGGTTTATTTCTTTCCCGTACAACTCCTATTATTCATTGATGTGATAATCAAAAATAGAATTTTGGAAATTAAAATAGGACCTAATAAGAATAACTCGTGTAAGTAAATATATATACACACACTGGTGTGTGCAATTTGAAATTGAATATGGTAATTATGGTAGTTATTTGAAACAATTGGAGAGAATTGGAGCTAATTTATAACAATTATCATGTTTTGTGGGCATTTTTAAAAGGAAAAAAATTGTAACAATTATACCAATAGAGCTGTTCGCTTTATATATTAATATATATATATATATATATAAATATTTGTATAATATATTCAAAGTAAAAATAAGCAGAAATTTCCTGAAAAATATGGCAAGAGTGGAGAGAAAAGTGAAAGTAACATGTGGCCTGCGTATGCTGAATAATTGGACACTCTATATATAGTGGCCATATCTACTTCATTGATCTCAAGACAATACAATACAATACAATATATCTCCCACCTATTAGGTTTTGCATGACCATGAATAGATCAATGCAACCTGTTGCAATTCTTTTCTTCCTTCTTGTCTTTCTCACCATAACATCCATTCATTTTAGCTTCTGCAATGCAAACCATGATGTGGTCATGCGCATGGAGAGTGAGAGACAAGCTCTTTCTGCCTTCAAGCAAGGCCTAGTAGATCCTTCAAACCGACTCTATTCTTGGGAAGTCGAAGATGATTGCTGCAAGTGGGAAGGAGTGGTTTGCAACAACTTAACCGGCCATGTCCTCGAGCTCCATCTTCAAAATCCTAATACTTCGTTACATTTTGATTATGAGCTTTATGACTATTGGTTTAAGAGGTCAGCATTGAGAGGTGAAATCAATCCTTCTTTGCTAAATTTGAAGCACCTCAAGTACTTGGATCTAAGTCTGAATGATTTTGGAGGAATACCAATCCCATCCTTCATTGGATCTCTGGCAAGTCTGCGATGTCTTAACTTGTCTGAAGCTGGATTTGCAGGATCAATTCCTCATCAACTTGGAAATCTGTCGAGTTTACGTTTTCTGAGTCTTAAAAGTTTAAATTTTGATTTTGGCTTTGATTTTGGTTCGATGTATGTTGAGAACCTTCAATGGCTTCTTGGTCTTTCCCATTTGGAACACCTTGACCTAAGCTACGTGAACCTTACCAAGGCTCCCAACTGGCTGCAGGTAATTAACAAACTCCCTTCTTTAGTAGAGTTACATTTGTCTAGTTGCGAACTTGATCGCATTCCTCATCTACTCGATGTTAATTTTACATCTCTTGTCGTCCTAGATCTTTCATTGAACTACTTTTACTCTGTAATACCCAGGTGGATCTTTAGCCTTAGTAGCCTCGTTTCTCTTGATCTACGCATGAATTTTTTTGTAGATAGGCTTGAAGGTTTTAGAGAAAACAGATTTGAAGGTCCATTTCCTAAAGTTTTCCAAAACATGACCAGTCTTGAATATCTTGATCTATCAAATAATGAACTTGAGGGTCCATTTCCTTTGCTTTTGTCCAACATGACCAGTCTTCAACATCTTGATCTATCTAGTAATAAACTAGAGGGAAGGCTACCAAAATTCGTGGGAAATCTTTGCAACTTGAGTTTTGTTGATCTGTCATTCAACAACTTTAGCGGGGAATTGCTTATAAGTTCATCTAAATGTGTAGTATATGCTTTGGAGACATTGTCCTTGTCTGGGAATCATCTTTCTGGTCATTTACCTGATGAATTTGAACAATTTAAAAATTTGCGATACTTAAGTCTCAGGGATAATTTGCTTTCTGGTTCCATTCCAACCACTATTGGAAGATTGGCATTGTTAGAAATATTGGATTTACAGAGAAATCAACTAAATGGAACTCTTCCCCAAATTTTTGGACAACTTTCAACGCTGAAAACTCTTGATGTGTCTAATAATTTGTTGGAAGGCATTGTGTCAGAAGTTCACTTCGCCAATCTCATCAATCTGAGGAAATTATATGCCTCTGGAAACCGGTTGACTTTAAAGGTGAGTCCCGACTGGATCCCTCCTTTTCAACTTAAAGAAATAAAACTTGCTTCATGGCATTTGGGCCCAAGGTTCCCCACGTGGCTCCAATCACAAAAGGGCCTTGAGGACCTTGACCTAGCCTACACTGGAATATTAGATGCCATACCAATTTGGTTTTGGAACTTATCTTCCTCCCTTTATTTTCTAGATCTTTCCCACAATGAAATCCATGGTGAGATTCCATATCTTTTTGCTCCTCCTGAAGGCCAAAATATTTACTTGAATTCCAACCATTTTAATGGTCTTTTACCCCGTATTTCTTCCGATTTGTATGACCTTGATCTTTCCAACAATTCATTTTCTGGGGATATCTCCCACTTCCTATGTGATAGGAAGGACAAACAACAAAATCTGGTATTTCTTGATTTAGGAGAAAACATTCTGTCAGGTGAAATTCCTGATTGTTGGATGAGTTGGCAATCACTAAAAATCATTGAAATGGGAAACAACAATCTAACAGGGAATATCCCAAGATCCATGGGGCTTTTAGGAAGTTTGCAATCGTTACATTTGCGCAACAACCATCTCTCTGGAGAAATTTCTTCATCTCTACAAAATTGTATGAGTTTAGTGTTGGTTGACCTCGGTGAGAATGAGTTTCATGGAAGCATACCTACATGGATGGCGGAAAGGCTTCCATATTTGATTGTTCTTACCCTTCGTTCAAATAAGTTAGATGGCATAATACCTCCAGAACTTTGTCGCCTCTCCCATCTTCAAGTCTTGGATCTTGCTAACAACAATTTTTCTGGAGCAATACCATGGTGTATCAACAATTTTATTGCCATGGTAAGAAAAGAAAAACATGTGCATTCTATTGCAAATGAAAATCCCATGTATGAAAATGCTCCTGCTGCTGCTCCTTCTCCTTCTGTTATTTCTATTGTTGCTTCTGCTCCCTTTGGTAGCAAAGATTACTCAGAGAATGAAGTTTTGGTGACAAAAGGAAGTATATATCAATATGACAAGACTCTTTCTCTTGTGACTAGCTTGGACCTTTCGAACAACATCATATCTGGAAAGATCCCTGAGGAACTAACTGGTCTCCAAGGATTGCGTTTTCTGAATTTGTCTGGAAATCATATAACTGGTGTGATTCCAAAGAATATAGGTAACATGGGATTGTTGGAATCTCTTGATTTATCCAGAAACCAACTCTACGGTGAAATTCCTCCAAGCATGTCAGGTTTGAACTTTTTAAGTTACTTGAATTTGTCTTATAATAACTTGTTTGGAAAAATTCCATCGAGTGCCCAACTCCAGAGCTTCCATGCTTCTAGCTTCATCGGCAACAAGCTTTGTGGACCTCCACTCACAAAGAATTGTAGCAATAATGGCAAAACACCTGAGGGGAATGAAGGAGATAACGAATGTGCTAGATCTGAAGTGGATTGGTTTTATGTGTTTATGGCTTTAGGATTTGCGGTTGGTTTTTGGGGTGTCTCTGCTCCTATATTGTTCATTAAGTCATGGAGGCATGCATATTTTCAATTTCTAGATAATGTCTGGACTAGACTTGTGTTGCTCTATGTGAGTAAATGTGTTTACATTGTACAAGTCATGTGGAAGTCTTCTATTTGTGTCTTCTAAATATTATGAATAAATTTGTTTTCTTGGAATGTCTTCTTTATGCATAAAGTTCTTGTGATTTTATAATGAAAGCTTCCATGTCATGGTTAAAGTTTTTGTCAATAAGTAGCTTATGATTTTTTGTAAAATGAAAAGTCTAAGAATCATTTGAGAAGTCGAAAAACTTCCAAAAGAAAAATTGCTTTAAATTTGGAAATTATAGCAAATTCAGAGCCGGACCATGGAGTAGTTTTCCCCTAAAACCCCAAACACAATAAAAAATGAAATGTGTGTATATATATAAGGTCTACATAAAACTTTGTTTTCAACTTGCTTTCAATCAGAATATCTTAAAGAGCATACCATATAATAGAACACATTTTATCCCATACTTGTCATATATATAATCTTCAAGCAGTTAATCTTTTAATTATGAATTTGTAGTTCAAGAAATTGAAAAACCTTGTTGCCAATTATTCAGTTTCATTCTTAACAGACTGAGGAGGAAATTAAGATATCTGTGCATGTCCTTTTGTTAAATGTTTAGGTACCTCCTTCATAATTCCAATTGTCTTCCAAATTAGGCTCTTTGTATGCATAATATTGTCTTTCTGGGAGAGGACAGCCTTGGTAGGAGTTGTTGTCAAAACAGTGCCACAAAAGCTTGTGCCAATAAGGATCCTACAAACACATGCGACTACCATCTCAGCGACATACTCTACTAACATATTACTACACTAAACGTCAAAACAAGTAATGAAACTTTGGTATTTAAAACGAGACCCAGTAGAATAATATGATAGGAATAATGGTAATTTAGACAAAATTCTACCCACATCAATATGTCACTATATGAAGTTACAAGAATACAAAATTCAGTTCAATTTTCGGTCCTAGCGGCATTACTCTTTTCAAATAGTCCACTCTTCAACTCAGATTGGAATCAACTAAAACAAAAACAAGATCGATGCAAGTAATGTTAATGAGGGAAAAAATAACCATCCCAAGGTCAAACTGCATGCAGGTCGTACGTAATAAAATTACCAGTTTATGTTCTTTAGAGAGTCTGGATAGTTTCTTCGATAAACTCATATTCCCTGCTTTCTATATACTCTAAAAATTTCATGCCAATTTAATGACATTCACAAACTATATTAACAAAGTTCTAAACATAAGATACCCTTAAAAAAATGAAAAAAAACGAAAGAGTTCTAAAGATAAACTATGTACCGTAAAGGTAAATGATAGAGGGAACTTGGTCCCAAATTGTTGGAGTGTATGGTACAATTTTCTTTGATTGTGAAAATTACTCAAGCTTATAGTTTTCCATTACTATGGATCTTAGATTTCAAGTACCATAAAATACTACAGATGCATCAGTAGCTAGAAAAATACAATATTCACAAATATGAGGGATCCACATGTTAAAAATATGTTGACTGTAAAATGCTGATATTGAAGCTTGAAAAAATTTCAAGATATTGAAGTATAATGAAAGTAATAAATACTTGGTATCAATATCGAAATTTCTACCATATATAGTCATTAAACATATGGATAACGTGGATTTATGGCCTTTTCGTAGTATTTTTACATTTGGCAAAGAAAATTTATTAACCAATGGACAATTGCAGTGATGTTCATAGTAACCTAAATTTTGTGTGGTTGTGCATGCATGTTTGTGCCTTTCAATTACAGGGGAAAAAAAAGAAAAAGAAAAAAAAAAAGTCCTTCAAAACAACAATCTATGTTGTTTTGGTATTAGAAAAAGAAAAGCTCAGTTGAAAAATAAGTGAAAATTTCTCTCCCCTGCCTACTGGAAAATGAACAATCAAAGTTTTAATCTATTTTTCTTTGACTACCATTGCTTAATCCAAACAGACTTTTCGCTAGAAAATTCTTGAACTTACCATCACAAACATACAATGTCAAAGAGAATATTATCTAATAAAGAGACAATGCTCAAAATTAAAAGCTTAAACGGTAAATTACACTTTCCGGCCCTATAGTTTGACCCAAATTTCACTTTGGTCACTATTGTTTCAATTGGAACAATGTTAATTAACCCTAGGCTTTAAATCAAGTTCCAATTTGACCATTCGATCAAAATTATCATCAAAATGGTCTGTGTACTATATTGTGAGTTCAACATCCAATTTGGATGGAAGCAACAAATTGAAAATGGGCTTGAATTATAGAGTTAACATTGTTCAAATTGAAACAATAAAGTCCAAAGTGAAATTTTGGACAAATTATAGGGGTGAAAAGTGTAATTTACCCAAGCTTAAAATATAACAGATACATAAACAACATAAAGTACCTTACTGACAATGTGTGGATTCCCAACTATGATAAGCAAGGACTTCGCCCTAGTAACCGCAACATTAAACCTCCTCGGATTGCTAAGAAAACCCAGACAATAGGTTTTATCAAACCCATTGTGTTTGGCTGTTGACCTCACAGTTGAAACAATTATAACTTCTCTCTCTTGTCCCTGGAATTGCTCAACACTCCCAACCTTAACACTGCCCATATCAAATGATTCCAATACTTTAGTTATCTTCACCACCTGTTGTCTATAAGGTGCTATTACCCCAATATCTTCCTCCCTTAGACCTTCACTTCCTCTAAGCTTCTTTACAATATCAACAACCTTGCTTGCCTCAATTCGATTAAACCATGACGGATTGTTGCCTTCTCTCTCATCGCAGCCTTGAATGCCAATGAAGAGAACGGGAAATTCTTTGTTAGGAAGGAGGCTTAGCCAAGATTTCAAAGAAGAGGTATCTTCTTTACACGCAAGCAATTTCTCTCTGTAGAATAGCTTCGAAGGTAAGTGTAGAATTGCAGGGTGACACCGGTAATTCCTCACCAATTTTGTGATGAAACTTTCATCCCTGTTGTGGTAATATTCACATTCAAAAAGTCTTTCTAGATAAGATTTTCCTAACCCGAAAACCTTTGCATCTTTGGAATATACAACCGGGCCTAGTTGCATGGGGTCTCCTGCAAGAACGACAACAGTTTTGCTTTGACAAAGATTGGATATAGGAACCATGGCTTCTGGTTCTGAAGCTTGGCCGGCCTCATCTAAGAAGACATGTGAGAAGTGGCCGCAACAAATACCTTCTACGTAAAGTAGTGATGAACTCATATAGGTGGAGATGATGACCCTATAATGCATTAAGGCCATGAGCGGAGGACATTTGAAAATGAAATCTTCAAAAAAGCAAAAGCGAATGTTTTTAGCTTGAACATCCTCATAAGACCGGCTAGTTGCATTTAGCCTGAAAATCTCGTTCTCTTTGACCCCAACCGCTTCATTATTGACAAGTTTCTCCAAGATATGATCTGCTGCACTGTTTGAAGCAGCACAAACAAGAACATGAGCGTCTTTTCTTGTTGCATATAGTTGTAAGATTGCTTCCACCAAAGTCATTGTTTTGCCTGTACCTGGAGCAAGGATCAAAATTTTGTTTCAATATGTTGTCGTAGTTAGCTTATGTTTCAGAAACACAAGGAAAATGACAAAAGAATTTGGGAATGTTTGAAAATGTTTGGAAATAAAAACTAAAACCTATATAAATGTTGATACATTCCTAATAATTAAATAATTGAATATGTTGATGTAGTTCCGCTTCTTATAAGAAAAAAACATTATAAGAAAAAAACATGAAAAAAATGTAAAATTCTAATGTATCATGGATGAGAGAGAGAGAGAGAGAGAGAGAGAGAGGTGACAATCTTTTTGTAAAGAGTACTTTATGGTAATAAAGAAATAGAATAAATGACTTAATTGTGTTTTTTTATCTTCTCCTCTCTATCTCCCCTTTACTGTGTTTGGATATTCCTAGTAAGTGTCGAAACAACTCGTTTTCGTAGCATTATGGTGCATTTGGATTTTCGTACTCCACTAATGTTTTGTTTTGATTTTTCAAGAAACAAAAATGTTTCAGCCATTTTGATGGCAAAGAAATTAAATTTTGTTACTTGACCTGGAGGCCCATGGATGACATAGGGAGGAGCTCCTTCGCAACCAAGGATCATCTCAACAGCTCGCTGCTGCTCCTCATTGAGAGGTGTGAAAGGCACGATTTGAGTCATTTTGATTGATCTTTTTGTTGATTGAGATGGAAAGAGAAAATTTGTATCTAAACTCTCTGCTGCTTGGACAGCATGATATAATCTTCGCATGTTCACCCTATTATATGAAAATCTAATGTTGTACAGAACTCCAACTTGATAATTCATATGGAAATTCTTGCTGAACTTCAGAAGCACATCGTCGGCCTCAATACGGTGGATGATGCCCTGCAAAATAGTTATTTATAAACTGGCCCGAAAAAAGATAAATCACAAGTATTGCTCTCTCCTCCCTCCCCACCAGCCATCAGATATTGAAACTTGTTTCCTATTTTATGTAAACAAAAAAGAAGAAACTGACCACATCAAACGATCCCTAAGAGATGGACATGAATCTCCTTACAAGGGAGTAAACCTGGTGCCATAAAACTAATTAAGGAAATTTGCTAGTTTTATCTAATCCATAGAAGAAAAAAACTAGTAAAACAGAAGAAAAATTTTCTTACATGAAAGTCTTATGCACTAAATTGGTCAAACTTCACATTGGTTCAAAAACATTCATGGACAAACAGATTGACACAGACAATTTATCAGTGCAGCTATCCTTGAATTTCAGGGGTAAACAGCATAAAGAAAACTTAAATAACCAGCAATTCAAATCCCAAAATTGAGTTATGAAAAAATGGTAGCAAGAAAATCAATAAAAGTCACATATTCTTGTAGACTCTATATAAAGCTCTGTATCCGATTAAGTTAAATGGGTTTTGGGCTGCTTGGAATTCATTACATATAAAGAAGTAAAGCAACAAAATTTATGCGGCATGTTCAAGCATAAGCTGATGAATTTCAACAACAAAAAAAGGAAGTTCCAAGGGACACAAAAAACACTTTGCTTTTGGTAGAGTTTTAGAATTATGATTTGAGAATAGAGTTGTATTTTGAGTTTGTGAGTTTTGAAATTATGATTTGAGTGTAGAAAATTTGTTTGGTTATGAGTTGTGAAAAAAAGTTTTGAATTGAGTTAAAATTGAGTGATGTGACATATGATATTTGATTAAAAAATTTATAACTCATAATCAAACACACAACTCAAAATTCTATTCAAAACTCATAAATAATTTCCAAAATATTTTTTTTATTTAAAATATAAAAATAACAGGTGCGAAAAAAAAAAAAAAAAACATGGACACTGTTTCGATCAACCGGCTGGACGTTTGGAGGGATATTTGGGAGGATGACCGAGTAGACATGTTTTCAAAGTGAGTGTAGAATTAATTTTTGAAAACTATAACCAAACACCACGTGCAAACCAAGGGGTGGAATTAAAATTGCAAAGCTCTACCAAACGGATTTTTCTTTCCTTTTTTTTTTTTTTTTTCTCAATTAGTAGTCAGCAATGGCTAACCTGGTATGGAGGAGAAGTATCATTTTCACCTTGAAAGGCAAGCATTGCAAAAGCAAAATCACCATGCACAAGCGAAGGCCTTCTCTCAGCGAGCCCAGGAACGGCGAGAGCCAACAAATTAGCCCCTTTCCTCCTCATGGTAATGCGCTCCATGTCATGACACCTCATTTCTTTCTGAAAAATAACAACAATTTTAGACCCAACATCTACAACAAGGCCATACCATACCATTTAACTCACCAACCATTAGAATTTAGAACTCACCTCCAAATGTAGCTCTTCCATGTTAAGCAATGTATTGAAGTAAGTAGCATAGTTCTCCTTCATAAGACCTTGTGTAATAACCTCAGGGACTTGCTTATTCTCCACTAGCTCTCTAACGCCCATTGGAATTTCAAACAGAGGAAGTTTATAATCTAGCCCTCGGGTTTTCGTCCTGGCAGACTCATTAGTGGCAAATTGTTTTCTTCTCGGGAATCTTGAATAAGGCTTCTTTGAAGCCAAGGACCACGAGATCTTGTCTTCAGCCAATACAAAAACTACCCGTTCAATCCTTTCGTCTCCTACATCAAAATGTACCACAGATGTGTGCAGACCAATGTCTTTCGGTTTGCAAGATAACCAAATAGTTTGAGTCTGGAGTGGCTGAAGAACTCTATCCTCGAGAGAAAATCCCTCCAAAAAGTCTTGAATGTAGTCCGCGTCTGAATTGACTGAAGGTGGTTTGAGGAGGGATAAAGTGAACGAATCTGCGGGATTTGAACAGAAAAAGTTGACTCCCCAGAGTTCCACCGGTTCACTTGTTGTGTTTTGTATGGTAATTGGATGCGTGGAAGTTTCTCCAACAAAAACAGACAGAGGCTTTCCTCGTATGAAGGGAAATGGAATGGAGATAAGAACCGGACCCTCTTCATTTGGGTCATAAGCACACAAAGATTTGTCATCCTCAAAGTCAAGAAATCCGATTTCTCCCTTGTCTCCAATGATGGAGAAATCATCATCACACCGTTCCCTTCCAATCAAACTCATTGTTACTTGATGTTTGTACCAACCAGGTTCTAGAATGCTGATCAAACACTAAGAATAGTAAATAAACACTCTGAACCAAATTTATGATTGTAGTAAATTCTATAAAATGATAATAAAACAATCCATCTCTAGAATGATTGTACCTTGTTCTGTTCCGGATTATAATCTCTAATGAAAAATATAGCCCCGTGAGCAAAAGCTGCTGAATTAGCACATAATATTCAAAGGCCAAGGATAATTAGATGATCAGACAACCTTAAAAAACAGAGAGAGATAGAAAGAGGAGAGAGAAGAAGAATAAGAAGATAAACAGAGATTCATTCGTTGGCTATCATTTTCAACTATTCCCACTAGAGTTGTGTTATACATAAACAGATGTTTAGCAGACTATAAACTGATGCCATTGTCAGGCTAAGAAACTTGTGATCAAATACCAAGAATGGAAACTATACTTGTTTGCTGGAAATTAATGCAATGAAAGGTAATAACACAACCATACATACCATCTATAATAAAGTTAACCCATGAAAGCAAAAATCAGAAAAGAAAAAAAAAAAAAACATATACATAAACAAAAAACAAGATTACAGGTCTAGAAGGAAAGAGTAAAATCATTAGTTAGGCATAACAGTTACCATCCCAAAATTGAGACTTGTATAACTAATATCATAGCCCAAACATCATTAAATAACCCTCTATCTTTTTTTGTTGCACTCACTAGTGAATAGGGGCCCTAGAAACCTAAAAGCTCAAACATTTGAACATGACTACTTAGATTTGAGCTACACTCAAGTTCCATCCAATATCAGGGATTTCTAGTTTAATGCTAAAAAAAAAAAAAAAAAAAAAATGACACCCAATATGTGTGGGAGGAGAAAGATTGAGTACACACTTCATCTTTGGCATAATGCACAAAGTGGTGGCCCAAGACTTGAACCCACAACCTCAAGATTATTAGGTCAAGTCTTGACCATTGAACCAATGGTCAATGGGTTAATGCTACAAAACAAAATGAAGTGGCCATAGCTATGTGAGTTGAATCTCCAAACCCTGAATAAAAATTTTAAACAAAACCAAAAATTGAATAGCTGATTGAACTCCCACATTCAACATATCAGATTTTACAGAACATTTCAGGAAGAAGAAGCCATAAACACAAATGATAAAAATCTATGATGCAGCTCAAAGACATAAAAGAAAGATATCATTCATACCTTTGATCAGAAGCTGAAGAAAATGGTTTCTGGTGGAGGGAAAGTTGAGGGAACCAAAGAGAAAGTGGTTGAAAATATAGAGAACCCAGATGCGTAAACAGAGTAAAGATGAGTTTGGAGTACAACCGTCAAAATTTGCAGATGAGAGAGAATGGAAAGTCATGAGAAGGGTGAGTTTTGGGTTTAGTTTTGCATGCAGAGACAGGAGAAAATGCTCTTCACATTTTTGTTCGGACGAATAATATGTTATGTCAATTTACAAGTCCCCGTTTGGCAACCACCTTTTTTTTTTTTCAAATTAAAAAAAAAGCAAGGAAAAAAATTGTTTAGTTTTGAATTTTCAAATACAATTTTTTATTTTTTCTATTTTGTCTTTTTCATATTTTGTTATCTTTAATAAAAAAAAATATTTTAATCTTTTTTTTTTTTTTCAAGATGTACCTAAATTAGATGCACTTAAAATGTAAAATATTTATATAAAAAAATAGATAAATTACAAATGCACCTTCTGAAATTTACTTAAAATACACATTGCCCCTTATATTTCTAGAAATTATATCTTGCCCCCTGATGTTTTCATAACAAATGACCGTTTTTATTAATAAATTATCAAATCAATTAACAGTTTTAATGATGTTAAAATATTTGCAGGGATCATGACCAATAGAGATGGCCGTGGCCCAAGTCGTTGGGGGCGAGGCATACCAGAATCCATATACAACAGAATTTCCAAGGCTACAAGCCTCTAACAGTAATAAAGGGGAATCCTCTAGTCAATCTGCTAAGGATGTCCTCCTTACTCCTGAATAGTACATTCCTAACAGTATTACTGAAGAAACCGTTCTTTACATTAAACCAGCAGATGAAAAATGGATAACTGATCCATGGGAAATTAGGCGTCGTTATCTTACGACCCAACAATTTCCTTCCCATTTTGATCGATACCGCTATATTTATGAACAGATACTCATTGAGACTACTGCCATGGAAATCAAGCATACTCTGCATGATCCTTCCAAGACTGCTAGTCCCATTCAATTCAGTAAAACAACGATCTGCAATAGCATGCCCATTTCTACATGAGGCATTTATCCACATTCCACTCGTCAACTTGACATTCGTAACCGAGAAACTCGTTACAATTATTGGGCTTATATCGATGCATTTACTTATGCTTTTTACTACCAGAATCTCATTTGCAATCACTCTTGGTTTATCCGTATTTGTCCCGATGTTCTAAAAAATGATTTACCTAATTGGTTTCTCGTTTGGTGGGATAAATTTGGGTTACAACTTGAAGTTTTATCAGTATCTATCCGCTAAGCTTTTAATGAATGGCAAATTACTTATTCTCATTTACCAGGACATAAAGATATTTCTATAACCAAACCCTTGGTCCGTTTTACCATCCGTTTTAGTATTCCATGGATATAGAAATGGGATTTCCAGTGCAATTACCAGAATAAGATCCCGCGTTTCAAAAGAGTTTTCTATGTGAGATGGTGGGACAAGGGTATGAATCCCACTTTACCAGAAACTGTCCAGAAAATTAAGACACTCTCAAGTCTGCTGGGATGCTATTCCCAAAACAATTCCCAGCCAACCAGTTATTTAAAACCCTTTTTTACAAATCCAAACAGAATTATGCCAAAAATATCCCAATTTGTCAGAAACAGAACTAGTTATCAAAAGCATGGATTTCATGAAGGAACAATTTCTCCAAACTATTTCCAGTGACGACACCTCCATGAAATCTGTGACTAGCAGTCAAGACTAGGACGATCCAGACCAGGATGAAAATGAATTTGCTGTTCTAGCTGGAGAATCATAGGACCTTGTAGATGATGAACCCAACTTTGGTGATTTTTGGGATTCACTTACCAATATGATTTCCGAAAAGATTGACAAGGAAAAAGATAAAAAAGAAAAAGGCAAAGCATGAGTCTTTATCCCCCACCAGCAAAGATTTTTTAGGAGTGTCAACACAAAAAGACAACCAACAGTATTTTACTTTTCGCAAAGCAGATGCTTTGTCAGCCATCCAATAACTATCGCCCAGCTGTCAATAACAGGACAAAGGAGATAAGGATTACTGAGTCACATGAGATTTCCACTTAGCCTTGAGGATATGGACGATCGACTCCAACCAACAAGAACACGCCACATGTCCTCACCTCACCTTATCTTATATTTTCTTTTGTCTATATAAGGGATAGCTAAACCCTTGTTGAGGCAGAATGGGTTTTAGAATTAAATTTTTTTTCTTTCAGTGTGCTTTAGAGTGTATCTCTCTTTCTCTCTTGTAAAATTCCTCAGTTTATGATGTATAAATTAAGTATTGACGAACTATGCTGTTTTGAAGACTCTGGTTGTAAGTATTTTCTTCTTTACTTTCACATTTATGTATGTCTGTAAATTTACTTGTTGAATTACATGAAGTATTAGAATTTTATCTCCAATGTCGTAATTTGTACACAAACCACCTGCACGATTGGTATTTACAACCATATATTAACCAGCAATTAGAATTTATTAATAAACAGATAAGCTTAACTAAACAGCGGATCCAAGAACAGATCTGCCGCTTAGCAGCGGCTAACCGATCTCCCCCACCTCAACAGTAAATCACGAGACCATATATGTAGGAATTTGAATATAATATAACAATAATGCTAGTACTAATTATAATAATGTAAAAAAAAAAAAGAAAAAAGAAAAAGAAGTAATATTCTTGGGTTTGTGCTTTGTAAGGGTAGAACTGGGTTAAGTTTAGTGGAACGCCACCTAAGTCGTGTTTAGGTATAGATCCGTGTTGCAGAGAGAGCATATAGGATTGTTTCCTTGTAAAGCGTTGATAGAGGTACTAAGCCTAAACCCTTGTTCAAGCACCTTAGATGGTATCAGGAGTAAGGAGGACATCCTTAGCAGATTGACTAGAGGAATTACTGTTAGGAATGTACTGTTCAGAAGTAAGGAGGACATCCTTAGCAGATTGACTAGAGGATTCCCCTTTATTATTGTTAGAGGCTTGTAGCCCTCGAAATTCTGTTGTATATGGATTTTGGTAAGGGTTGCCCCTATCTCCGCCCCAACGACTTGGTTCACGGCTACCTCTACTGGTCATGATCCTTGCAAATCTTCATGGGTTAAGAAGTCTGGTAGAGAGTTCTATTCACCTTTGATATATTCAGTATCAAAGTCAAATCCTAATAATGTACTCTGCCAAGTTGCAAATATCTGTTTATGTGAAAGATTAAGAACATCTTTTTTAAATAATTGTTTGGCTGCTGAACAATTAACACGAATTAAAAATTATTGATTTAATAAATCATCATGAAATTTTAAAACACATTTAACAATTGCTAAACACTCTTGTTTAATTGTTGGATAATTTAGAGCAGCTTTAGTCTAATTTCTTGATGTAAATCTTAATAATTCTTCTTTTTGACTGGTAGGGTTAAACTATTTTTATAACGATCCCGGTTTTCCCTCTTCTGTTTAATAGTATCCCGGACTCGGTTCCGTGGTTGATGGTTGTTGTCTGTGTTGCATTTCCATCCTTTAACTCTTGGTAATTGAGTTTAGAAATGTTTTGGGCGTGTTTCGAACAGGTTGGTTGAGTTCTGGTCTCTAGTGTTGTTGCCTAGGTTTTGGGTGATCCACTCGAGCGGGTCCATTTGCGTTCGAGCGGAGTCTGCATACTTTCAGTATCTTGTGTGTCTGCAAAACTACTGCAGGTGTGTTTTTCACGCTTGAGCGGATTTCCTTAAGCTCAAGCGGGTCACGCTCGAGCGGGTATCTTGGTGCTGGAACGGGTGTTCGAACTCTGTAAAAATACTGGATGAGTGTAATCTACGCTCGAGCGGGTCTTCTTTTGCGCTCGAGCGGGTGTGTTTTGTTATTGTGTCTTGGAGCTCGAGCGGGTATTCTTGCACTCGAGCGGGTCTAGTTTTTGTGCTTGACGCTTGAGCGTCCTATTCTCCGCTCGAGCGGGCTAGTCGTATATCAGATGGCAGCTGGGTGATTTTAAATCACTTTTCACACTTTCTTTCTTTCTCTTACTTTTCAAAACCTCCATTGGAGAGCACCTCACTCTAAAACTCCAACTTTTCTCTAAGGTTTGATCTAGTAGGAGTGGTCTTCTATCCTTGGGCCTTTGTAAAAAGTGTGGAGCTTGTTGAGGGTTTCGTTTTGATCCGAAAAACTTTGGGTTTGGAGCACTTCCGAGTTTGGCTCTTCTTCCCCTTGGGTTCTCCATTTGAGGTAGGGATTCTCCTTGTTCTTTTTCAATACTCCGTCTATAGATAGACATGTGGTAGTTTTGTATTGCATGAAAATCATATCATGTTGAATTTCTTTGAAAATCATGTGAGGGAACCTAGGGTTGGTTGTTTGAGAATGATTATTTTATCATTGATAGTTCTTTGGGCTAATTGAAGTGTAAATTAGCATGTTATTGTGGAAAGAAGAAAAAGCCCTAAATTATATTTTGATTTGGTAAATTAAAATGGAGGGTAGTTGATCAATGTTTGTAAATCTCTACTGTTAATATGAGTTGTGTGAAAATGGTGATGGCTAGGGATTTAATTATGGCATTGGGGTTATGTCGAAATGAATGTAGTGGACTAATATGAGTTATGGCTTTATTATCCATGAAATTGGTTTGTGAAAACGAAAAGAATGGAATTTATTTTGTGAAATGGGAAAAGTGTTTTTGGGAATAAGTGGTGTAACATGTTGACTTGGAAAGTTTATGAAAGTTGACCTTGAAAATGGAAGATGAAATGATAACTCAATGTGAGTCTCGGAAAATAGATATGAGGATTGAACTGTTGCATCGTAAGTGTTGAATACACACATTTGGGGTTTTACCTTTACCTATCGTACTAACGTTGTTGTTGGGTTTAAGATCTCATGATAACTGAGTCTTCTAATAGGTGTATTGAATTCATGCATCTAGAGGTTTTGTCCTTGGTCATCGGTGGAGGACGACACTGTCGTATTGAATTGTTATGTTTGCATTACACCGGCGTCGATTGAATGCTATATGTGATGAAGTGGTATGATACATTATATATGTATAATTGTTAGGGAGGAGATAAGTGATGTCCTCCAGTGTGTGAGAGGAGATAGGGGATATACTCCACACACCTATGTGTTCATATACTTTAACACGTTACTTATGTATCTTGATAGTTCATGTGTATGTATTACACTTGTTGGTTATGCTCTGTTGTATTGTAATTATTAGTGTTATACACTGCACTTATAATCAAAGGTACCGCCACCTTCCAGTTAGCGCCTGGAGAACTGACTGTGCTTATAATCAAAGGTACCGTTACCTTCCAGCTAGCGCCTGGAGAACTGACTTAGCCGGTAGAGTAGAGCTTTATTATTATTGTCTCAGTCTATCTGAGTATATCATGGATTGCGATGGTTATAGTTTTAGAGGGCTGAGTTGCCTCATTTGTTGATTATATACATGTTGATGATCTGTTATCTCCTTTCTATTAAAGATATGCATGTATAGATATGAATGTATTGGGATAAACCAAAATGTCATTATGAGATTTTGGGAAAGTGTGGAGAAAAATTGGGTATTTGAATGTATGTTTTGAAAAAGGGAAAATTTGTTGTAAGTATGGAAAATGGGAGAAAAGTAATGGGCTTAGAGAAATTGTTTTTCTAAGAAGTTGTTATTGTCATGAGAGTTTGGGAACAAGGTAAATGAAAGAAAAGAAAGATGAATCTCTTATAGCGTTGAATGAAATGGCTGTTTACGAGAAAAGTTCATACTTATGTATATTTTGTATAAACTGCCACATTATTATTCTAGTATGAGATTGAGCATTCATGATCATAGCTATCTGTAAGTTGTTATTATTGAGGGCCATGGTGAGATCCCTACTGGACTGTATGTTCATCCCACGTTGTTGAATCTTTTTTTTAAGTGTTAAGCAAGATGTGCTACAAGATTTGGATCTTCTTGTTTATTGGCCACGGGGCCTCTTTTGTGTTGGCGGAATGCCATATATGTAAAAGGGTTACGCCCTTTTTCTTGATTCTTTAATGATGTAAGCCTTCGGGCATTTTATTAAGTATGCTTATGTTGTGTTTAATTTGCATTCGGATGAGAGGAAGTTGTTATTTCTTTCCACTCATTGGACTAAAGAGTTTATTTCCGCATGTTATCTCTGAACTTGAATTAAGTTAATGAATTTGGTAATGACTTCGAGTAATAAAAAGTAGGGCGTAACAGCTTTAGAATACCTCCATAACCATAGTTAGAGGCATTAGTTTTCACTATTTTCTTCCATTCTGGATTTGGTAAAGCAAGACATGGGAGTTGCTTTACTTTAGTTTTAATTTTCTGTACTGCAGCAGTGTGTGCATCTGTCCAAGGAGAAGGATTTTTCTTTAATCTAGTGTAAAGGATAGCAGCATCCTGAGATAACTGATGATAATAGTCTCAAATATAATTTAAACTATCGAGAAGTCTCTGTAATTGAGTTTTATCTTTTATTTCATCTGAAAATTTAGAAGCAAACTTTATACTTTCGTCAATTGGTATAATAGTTCCATTATGAATATTATGACCAAGAAAACGTACTGTTGTTTGAAAAAGTTTCATTTTTGCTGTAGATATAATTAAACCATTTCGGATAATAATATGCTTAAAAATGTTAAGATGTTTAAGATTCTAGTCTATTGATGAGGAGAAAATAAGAACATCATCAATATAACATATAGAAAATTCTGTATAAGGAGTAAATGATGGTGCATTTTTTAAACCAAATGGCATAACATTCCATTCATAATGCCCAAAAGGTACAGTAAAAGCAGTTTTATATGTATCTTATTTTGCAATTTGTATTTGCCAACATCCTGATTTTAAGTCAAATTTAGAAAATATGACTGTATCTTGTAATCTATCAAGAAGATATTTTTTATTCGGGATGGGATATCTGATCTGTTTTAAGGCATCATTAAGTGGTTTATAATTAATAACTAATCTAGGCACACCTCTTTCAATTTCTGTATTTTTATTAATGTAAAATGATGTACAACTTCAAGGAGAATGGCTAGTTCTGATTAACTTTTTATGGAGGAGATTTTGAATTTTGGTTTTACACATATCTAAATATTCTTTTTTCATTTGACTAGGGCGAGATCTGGTTGGGATGAATTGTTCATCAAAGTCTGGTTTATACGGAAGAGAAACTATGTGTTTCTTTCTTTCCCAAAAAGCATTGGGAATTTCAATACAGATTTTTGTTTGAAATTCTTTTTCAATTAATTTAATTTTATTCTGTGAAGACGACTGTTTTAATCTTTGCTCAATAGTGAGAAAATTAATTTCTGTTTGAAGAAAAATAATTTGTTTTTCTTTAAAATTGACTAGATCTTTGATTTGATCTAATTTTTTGGTATAAGGTTCTATTATGAATTCAAAGATAATAGATTGATTACTGATGGTTGTGTAAATGCCTATGGAATCTATCTTGGTGATAGGCATTAGTAAACACAGAAATGGAGTCCCTAAGATAATGTTTTGAGACATGTTTCTAATAAGGACAAAAGAAGTGGGAAGGCATATGCCTTGATTACAGATGAAAGCTTCTGGTGCTTTGTATTTAATTTTCATAGAATTACCACTTGCATTGGTTAACGATTGAGTGGTTTTCTGAAAATATTTAGTAGGAATTAATCATTCTTGAATACAATTCATGTTAGCACCACTATCAATAAAGGCAATGGAATCTTTAATAATAAAATTAAGTTTTATTATAAAAGTGATTCTGATATACCATTTCTGGAAGGTAATTTGATTTATAAATACTAATTTTCTGGTTTATCTTGACTTTTCTTTTGTTTTGAAGTTTGTCCTTTATCCTTAAGTTGACTATTAATTTTTTTAATATCATTAAGAATCGATTGGTTAGCTATTTGAAGGGGTTTTAATTTTGTTTTTAATACATTAATTTTCATTTTTAAATCTTGGATAGTTACTGGTTTTTCAATTGATTGAGAAATTTGCATGCGGTTACGAACTTCTTTCATATTGTAATGTTCAATTAGAACTATTTCTTCTATTTTCTGATTCTGATAACATATTTCTAGGAATTTTAATTTCATCTCGAGATCATTAATTTGGTCTACTAACTCTAGCATAGATTTCTAGTCATTGGTTAAGACATTGAGGCTGGGTCTTCCTAAGTCTAAACCATTCATTTCAACTATTGTTTTCCAATAATTTGCTTCGGTTAGAGCATGCAGAGCATTTACATTACTGGTCTTACAAGGACATTGTTTTGGAGTATCTGAGTCAGAACTAGACTCGGATGGGGAATAAATTTCTACTAAACCATCATCTGAACTAGATGTACTATCTTCACTAGAAAGAGTTGTAAAATCTGTTGTTGAAGATGTTCATCCAAGGACATCTCATTAAGTTTCTGTTTTAATTTGGCCCTACATTTGTTCACATAATGTCTTGTTGCTTCACACTTATAACAAGTGATTTGTGATTTATCTTTCTTTGGATAAGATTTATGTTTACCTTTAGTTAATTTTCTAGGCCTTTGATAAGACTGTTGGGGATTATAGTTATTCTTTTTGGAGTATGATTTCCGAAAAGATTTTTTATATGGTTTATGTTGTCTCTGTTTTTCAGATTTCGAAGGATACTAAATTTTGGTTTCACAGGCGAATTGATCACAAAATTCATCTAATTCTTTTTTACCTGTTAAATACTATTTTTTCATAAGATACTGGAGTTTAAGGTCATACAAAGGGAAAGACCTTCTTTAACTATGATACATATGAGTTGACCATAAGTGTACTGGTTGTAAGGGATAGACATCCTATTATGGCGATTCCTTAGTTTTTTACGAATCTTTTCTGCAAAAAGGTTAGGAAGACCATCAATGAATTTGGCTTTCCAGTGTTCATTGTTAACATCTTGGCATTGCATTACTTTTAACATAAACACATTTTTATACCATCGAAAATAGGTTAGAGATGGGCAACGAAGGTTCTTTAGGAGTTCTCTACTCCTAACACTGTTAGCTACATCTGGTCTTACAAAATGATAGAGAATGGTTTGGGTAAGAGTGTAAACTGCATCTTCCCTACTTCTGACAGTTCATGTTATGGGATCGGTATCTACCTTAAAGGAATTAAGAATTTCATTTTGTTGTGTGATGGTAAGAACATTATCTCACCAGCCTTTAAGGATACTGGTAAAACCATTGACAATAAAGCGAACGATTGGGCTGTCAGAATTGTCATTCTGTTTGCAAACAGTGGCATACATCATAATCTGGTGGATGGTTTCAAATATCTAGTATTCGGTGTAACCATCAATATTCCATTCATAAATAGTCTTACCATGGTAGGCTTTCTGGAAATGAAAAAAATCTTCTTCATATAAAATACCCTGGGGTATAGGTCGGGAGTAATAATACCTACTAGGTTCGGTTAAGCCATGCTGGATGTTTTTTTAGGGAAATAGGTTTTATTTACATGTTGGATGTCCGGAAAATTATTTTGAATTTCAAGAATATGAGAGGGTGACAATTCATCATCCTCATCCGCATTTAGAGATTACTGGTTATGCTGACTGCTTAACATATTGATCTGAGCACTAGATTGTCCTAGTTTCATGTCTTTGATTTTATTCACAAGAACATCTAGAAATTCATTGTCTTGTTTAACTGACCTTAATTTGAAATTAGAAACTTCTAAGTGTGGTTTAATATTAACAGGATGTACAAGTTCTGGTGCAAGTTTCTTTTGGTCAATGTTTTGAACCTAAATTAGTTCTGTTATAGATGTTTCAATTCGGTTTAATTGATTACCTACTGTTTGTAAATGAAGATTTGTATAATTATTCTGTTTCATTATTGGGGCAAGATCTTTGACCCAAATAATGTCTTGTTTTTCACATCCATCAAGTGATTTTACAAAAGCGGTAATGTGTAAAGGTTGACCGGAATAATTTACCCCTGGTGCTAATTCAACAGATAAAGGAGGAGGGTGTATAGATTTAATGGTTTGACCATCTGTAGTAGTCCAAGATTTCTGTAAGTTGTCCAAAACATTTAATTATGATGATAGAAGATATTCCATTACAGTTGCATATTCATAATACCATTCAACAAAAGGTTTTATTATCTGATTTTTTTAAGATGAAAATAATACTGGTTTTTAAAATTTTCAAGTTCTGGAGAACTATGGATCTTAAAATACCATGTCCTAAATTCCTGGTATTTATCTTGCATAAAATCCTAGTTTAATTGTTTTGTGAGTTCACTACCTGTGTGAGTGAATTTCCGATCACACTGCCCTCCTTAGTGATTCAGCGGAAGAACACAGGCAGAGTGGATGGCTCCCTATAACCTGCACAGAAAGAAAAGACTCCGGCGGTGGTTCTTCCACCCGGGGGCACTCCGACGATCAAGTCAGTATATCTCTCAAAGATAAATCAAGTATTCAACTCACAAGCTTGAGTATATAAAACATACCTTAGACCCATGGGGGTGCCTCTCTTTTATAGCCAATACAATCCTAGTCCCAATAGGAGCCTAACTCCGATGGACTCAGGATCACTGCTGGTCTGGAACTCCCAGTGAATTTAGGACAACCCCTCTAAGAGTTTCCTCTTTACCCAAACTGAAGTCTTCTCCCAATCTAGGACTCTTGTCCATATCTAGGTTGAGTTTCCTCTTCATTCTAGGACTCTTGTCCCCTATCCGCTTATCTCGGATTCCGATATCTTCGGAGATAACCTCGGCCTAACCGAGATCACCTCGGCATAACGACCAGGACACGTGGCACCTCGGCTGACACGTCGGTGTCACCTTGCCACGTGTTGGTACTCAGAAAATACATCCCTTAAGCGCCCCTAGGTTCTATTACCTCGGCATTCTGAGGTGATGGAACCTATCTTCGAACTTTTTCTCGTACATCGGCCTAAGAACTTTCTAGCCAAGATCATTCATTTCAGGCCGACATGTCCTCTTCAGATTCAAATCAATTCCCCTACGCGTATGAGCTGTCCTGCACCAATTTTCAACCGTTCTGATGACGCGTTTCATTCTTACTGGTCCGTGCCATTGACGCGCCTACAAGCCGTCTTTTCTCTGCCCGCGCCGTCTGACGCATGCGTTAACCTAGGCGTAATAATTTGCTGTTTTTTTTGCCGCCGTTTCAAATTTTGGCAAAAACGATTCCCTCTCTCTTTTTCCTTCACTTTTGCATTTTGAATCTCCTTGCTTTCTTTCTCTCTAAACCTTTTTCTCTTTCAATTCTGCCATTACTCTTGCCCGAAGCCCTGCAACTGCCTCTATCTGCCATTTCTGCAAAGCTCTGAAGCTCTTGCTACTGTAGCGTTCATTATCTGACCTCGGCGAAGCTTCATCCCGGCCTTATCTTTTCCTGGTAAGCCACCGTTCCCTTCTTTTCCCAGTTCTTGCTTGTTTCTGAGATTTCTCGTTACTTGATTGTTCTGTATCTGATTTGTAAATCACGTACCTCATCTCATTATTTTGTTTATACTGCGAATATTTGTACCGTTTCACCTCTGTTTTTGGCCTTCCACTCTTTCGTGTTCTTGAATCTGAGACTTCTTTTTGCTTTCCTGTTTTCCAGATTTTCTTCCCTTCATACTCATTATTCGTAGATTTAGGCTTGGGATTTGCTGTAGAACCTTCAATCTTTTAGGAAAAACTGAAACCAACTTCCCCAACATACACATAGGTCAAGCCGAGGTCCTAAGAGCCCTTTAGGAATACTCTGTTTCTGTAGTCGAACACTTGTTTATATCAGGACCATGGGTGTGTGGAGGGATAGAGTCAATACCCCAACCAAGCTTCAGAACTTTAGGCAAGAATTTTCCATACCAGAGGATGTCCACCTCAGACTAGCTGAGGAGAAGGACTCCATTATGCCCGATGGTGATAAAATGCCTTTCCCTGTGGTGGCCTTCATCCAGTGTGGACTTAGGTTCCCTCTAGATCCCCTCTTCCGCGAAGTCCTTCACTACTACACCCTGAACCCCATGCAACTTTCCATTAACGCCTATAGGACACTCAACGGAATAATATCCTTAGCTCGGCAAGAGAACGTTAGGATCACTCTAGCAGACATCCAATATTGCTACACAATGTGCCCCCTGAACCTTAAGGAAAAGGGTTATGTCTACTACCTCAAGCCGAGGTCTACTATAAAATAGTAGTGACCTTCCAGACTCCAACAAAGGATTTGGAGATGATTACTTGATCGTTTCGAACCGGAATTTGCCCGGATGAAGAAGTTCAACTCTTCCCTCTTCTCGAGCGGTCCAAGGAGGGCAAGGGTAAGAGCCCATCATTAGCGCTAGTTGTTGTTTCCTTCAATTTCTTCCAAATTTTATCTGTTTCTAATGTTGTGTTTCTTTTTTGCAGACGTTCGCCAGCCTCCCAAGGACTTTCGCCAATCATATTTCCTCAGGCCCGAGCTGAAAAAGCTCTTAGACCTTCCACTTCAGCGACGAAAAGCTCCATTGTTGTTAAACTTCATCCCCACTTACACGTCCAAGTTGGCCGACGTTCCAAGGAAGAGGAAGAAGAGCGCTTCTCCATCAACTGCTTTTACAGAACAGGCTGCCTCCACATCTGAGCCAACCGATCAGCCATCAACCTCGGCTCCAAAGAAACGCCGACGAAGGCTTGTTAAAACAGCTGAGATGGAAAAACCAAATAAAGTGGTGCTGAACCTCTTGGCCGATCTTCCAGACGATACGGATGATGCACCAGCCCAACCTCTGCCCCCACCAAAGCCGAAGAGAACCAAGAAGGCCCAACCAAAGGCGAAGGCGACTGAGGCTGATGCCGAGGCTGAAGATGCTCTGCCAATCTCCCAGCTAGTGGTGAGCAGGAAGACCACTTCTGCTCCTGCTAAAAGACCAGCAGAAGCCCAACCGTCAGGGTATGCTCAACAAAAGAAGCCGAGGTCTTAAATGCGCCGCAACCGGGATCCAGGGTTCCCAAAGTTCCCTGGGAACCCAAAGTTACTCTTGAAAACAGGCCGGTCTACACCAACGAAAGTGCTGCCAACGTTAACATCGGCGTGGCGCTTCGGCCTGCGATCCTTCTTGAGGGCGATATGGAGCGTAACGAAAAAATGAGCGGCTATGAGAATTACGCCTTCATGATGCAGCATTCAGTCCAAGTAAGTCTTTGAATTTGATAATTTATCTTTCATACTTATAAAATTTTGAAATGTTTATAATAACTTTTGCCTTGTATTCTTCCAGGCCATCCAACACACCCATACCTTCTCCATGCAGGCTTTTGAAACAGCAAATAAGTTAGCCGACATGGAGAAGGAGTTTGCTCTTCTCCACAAATAGAACAGGGCCCTCCAGCTCAAGATGAAAAAACTGGAGGACCAGGCCGAGGCCGCAACCAAGGCTAAACAAATAGCCGATGAAAAGGCTGAGGTCTTTGAGGTCATTAAAGCATTGCTTTGTCTCAAAGAAAAAGAAGCCGAAGAAAAGTAGCCCGAGTAAAAGGAGCTACAAGAAGCCTTGGCCACCAAGAGAGTGAAATTGATCTTGCTTATAAAGAAGGCATGGCCGACGTCATTGAAGACTATAAGCTTGGTCAAGCAAGCATGCAACAAGGATATTCCTAGGTTGGAATGCTTTGGCCAAAAGCTTGATCTTCGGTCGACTTCGCCATGGCAAGACCAACCATCGTCTTCCTTGTCCTCTTCCTCCATCTCCAAGCCAAGTGAAGAAGATGATTCAAGTCGAGGTGAAGAGGAAAGTGAAGGTGAAGATGAAGCCACAGTGAGGAAGGCCAAACCTCCTCCAAAGGGTGATCAAGTCTGGACTGGGAAGATGAAGACCTCGATCTCGCTTCCAAAAAGGCGGACATCGGCACTCTATCCTCGACCTTCTGTTGGCGAGAGAGTGTTGATGAAACCTGGTGAGATTGATCTTTGAAGTCGCAGAGATAAAGTGGCCGAGGTCTCGTCAAATAAAGAAGCTGAGGTTGTGGTGGACAAGGGAGCAGAGATCATTCCTCCAGATCCTTCCGAAGCGTTCCGCCCAATCTCTGTCTTTGAAGGAGTTTAGATGCTTTCTACTTTTCTTTTTTGTACTTTGTCTCTTTTCTTTGTTCTTTCCTTCAATGTACGCTGTCTTTTGTGGCCGATGTGCCTTCTATGTAACTTGTGAACAAGATTTTTGCTTAGGCCACAGTGCCTTCCTTTTATATGCAACTGTTTCTTTCTGAATGCTTCAGTCTTTAAATAGTTTTCTACTTAGAATATTTCACATGATTCATACAATTCTTCCCTTGCACAATCTCGTCGGGGGTTACATACCCCGGGCATGTTTACCTGAAGATTTTCCTCGGCTAGTGCTTCACCTGTAAACTTGTCATAAGCTTCAACAAGTATAAAGCATATAAATTCAATTAAACTTCATCTTGTAAATTGCTACAAATTTCAACAAGTGAAGATAACAATCATATTAGCTTAACTTTAACTTGTAAATTGCTACGAATTTCAACAAGTAAAGATAAGGAATTTATCTCAGCTTAACTTTAACTTGTAAATTGCTACAAATTTCAACAAGTAAAGATAAGGAATTTATCTCGGCTTAACTTTAACTTGTAAATTGTTACAAATTTCAACAAGTAAAGATAAGGAATTTATCTCGGCTTAACTTTAACTTGTAAATTGCTACAAATTTCAACAAGTAAAGATAAGGAATTTATCTGGGCTTAACTTTAACTTGTAAATTGCTACAAATTTCAACAAGTAAAGATAAGGAATTTATCTCAGCTTAACTTTAACTTGTAAATTGCTACAAATTTCAACAAGTAAAGATAAGGAATTTATCTCAGCTTAACTTTAACTTGTAAATTGCTACAAATTTCAACAAGTAAAGATAAGGAATTTATCTCGGCTTAACTTTAACTTGTAAATTGCTACAAATTTCAACAAGTAAAGATAAGGAATTTATCTCGGCTTAACCCATTAAGCATTACTAATGTCTTCTCTCCTTTAATGTGAACCTAAGTGCCTCTTGGGTTCTCATTGTCCAAAACACAACTTCATGCCAAGTTGTACAAGTTCAGATAAATTCTGCTAAGGTTTTATTGATCATATCAGCAAAAAATCAAAGAATATCTAATGATAGAAAAACTTTAAATTACAAGTGTTCCATGGTCTAGGCAATGCTTTGCCCTCATTATCTTCGAGCCGATATGCCCCATTCCCTAACGCCGAGGTGATTCTGTATGGGCCTTCCCAGTTTGGGCCAAGCTTGCCCTCTCTGGGATCCTTCTTATTGCCGACGACTTTTCTCAAGACTAGGTCGTTGACTTGAAAATCCCTTGGGTTGACCTTCTTGTTGTAAGCTTTGGCAAGCCGTTGCTGGTATGCTGCAAGCTGGATTGCTGCTTTCTCTCTTCTTTCTTCTAGTAGGTCCAGATCTCGGGCTAAGAGCACATCATTAGACCCGTTCTCAACTCCCTGTGTTACGATCCTGGGATGCCGATCTCCAATGGAATGATCGCTTCGCCATAAGCCATGGCAAAGGGGATTCCTGTTGATCTTCTCGGCGTAGTCCGATATGCCCAGCACGTTGGGCAATTCGTCTACCCACTTCCCTTTTCTTTGCTGACCTCTTCTTTATTCCATCTAGAATGACTTTGTTTGATGCTTCGCTTGCCCATTACTTTGGGGAAAGCTTGGTGTTGAAAAATAATTCTTTATCTTGAACTTGGCGCAAAATTCTTGATGAGCTTCTTTGTCAAATGTGTTTCGTTGTAAACAACGATTGCCCTTGGAATCCCAAATCTGGTGATGATGTTTTTCCAAATGAAGTTCTTCACATCCACATCTCGGATTTTGGCAAGGGCTCTGCTTCTATCCATTTTGTGAAGTAGTCTGTTACCAAGAGGTACTTCCACATCCGATGGCTTGGGGCAATTGTCCAACGAGATCCATCCCCATTGGGCAAATGGCCAAGGAAATTTGAAGCAGGGTTCAGTCGTGGTGGTGATGTATCAATGGTGCAAACCTCGGCATTGCTCACACTTCTTCACATAGGCCTGCATCTTTTTTGCATATAGGGCCACCAATACCCAGGTAATGGCCTGTGAGCTAACGATCGCCCCTGCGTGGCTTCCACAAACTCCTTCATGAATTTCATCTGAAAGTCTTCGACCGAAGAGGGTGTACACACCTTAAAGAGGTCGATGAAGGATCTTCGTAGAGATGTCCTTCTCATTGTCGGTGAATCTTGCCGACTTCAATCTGACCTTGTGTGCTTCCTTTTGATCTTCTGGCAGCTTGCCCTATTTCAGGAATGCAACAATTGCATCCATCCAGCTTGGTCCCAAGTCCACACATAATGCTTCTTGCATTGTGTGTGGTGGCTCTATGCTCGGGCTTGGTAGGTAATCAATCATTATTGTCCTCGTCTTCCCGGTTTGCACTGAACTTGCCAAATTGGCCAGCGCGTCGGCGTGGTTGTTATCATCTCGGCTAACCTGAAGAAGTCGGCAGTTTTGAAACATGTCTGCCAGCCTGATGACTTCTTTTGCGTATGCCGACATCCTTTCATCTCGGGCAGCAAACTCTCTTGTAGTTTGATTCGCTATAAGTTGTGAGTCACAAAAAACTATTACCTCATCTGTCTCTGCCGCTACTGCCAGCTTCAGTCCAGCAATCAGTGCTTCATATTCCACCTCATTATTCGAGGCTTTGAACCCCAGTCGAATGGACTGTTTCAATATCTCCCCATCGGGGGAAATTAGCACTACTCCTGCCCCTGCCCCCTGTCTGTTTGAGCTTCCATCAACAAAAAGTTGAAAGGAATCGCCGATGTAAATCTTTGCAGGTGCGAGTTTTTCCTTCCTTGGTTCTTTAGCCTTTGGCTGGGCTTCTCCCTCCTTGTTTCGACATCGTTCATCTCGGCTCAGCGGAGCCCGATGTTCAATGTATTCTGGCGAGAACTCAGCCACGAAGTCGGCCAAGACTTGGCCCTTAATTGCGGTTCTTGGCCTGAACTCCAGGTCGTACTGGCCCAAAATTACTGCCCATCTTGCAATTCTTCCAGTCCCTTGTTGCAACAAGGATTTTAATAGGTGCTCTGTCAGAACCACTATCTTGTGAGCCTGAAAATAATGGTTTAGCTTCTTTGAGGCCATTACCAAGGCCAACATTAATTTCTCCAGTGGTAAATACCTTGTTTCTGCATCGGCCAAGGTTTTACTTACATAGTATACTGCCTTCTGCTCTCCCTGCTCTTCTCGGATAATCACAGCACTCACTGCGTGCTCTGAAACTGCTAGGTATAAAAACAGTTCCTCCCCAGGTTGAGGTGTTGAGAGGACTGGAGCCGAGGTGAGGTATTTCTTCAGGTCGGCCAAAGCGGCCTCACATTCCTCTGTCCATAAAAAATCTGTGGCCTTTTTCACCAGATTGAAAAAAGGTCTACATTTGTCCGAGCTTCGGCTTATGAACCTGTTTAGGGCTGCGGCCCTTCCAGTAAGCATCTAAACCTGTTTTGCCGATGTCGGACTCTGTAATTCCAGAATGGCCTTGATTTGATTTGGGCTGGCTTCAATGCCCTTTCTAGTCACCAGGTACCCCAAGAACTTATCGGATCCGACTCCAAACGCGCATTTCGATGCGTTTAGTCAGAGCCGATATGTTTTGAGTATGTCAAAGACCTCTACCAAGTCAGCAAGATGATCCTTTGGTTCCTTGGTCTTCACGACCATATCATCAATGTAGACTTCTACAGTTTGGCCAATCAGGTGTTTGAACATCTTGGTCACCAGCCTTTGGTAAGTTGCTCCTGCGTTCTTCAACCCAAAAGGCATGACTCTGTAACAGTACAAACCTTTCGGAGTGATGAACGATGTCTTCTCTTCATCCGGGGGGTACATGGCTATCTGGTGATACCCCCTATATGCGTCCAAGAAGCTCATCCTTCCATGTCCAGATGTGGCGTCCACCAACTGGTCGATCTTTGGCAGGGGGAAGCTGTCTTTGGGACAAGCTTTGTTCAAATTTGTGAAGTCCACGCAGACCCTCCACTTGCCATTCTTCTTCTTTACTACCACGGTATTTGATAACCACGTCGGATAATTAGCCTCTCGGATGGCCCTGGCCTCTAGAAGTCTGGCTACTTCCTCTTCCACTACTTCGACGTGCATCAACGTCGGTCTTCTGGCTCGTTGTATTACATGTTTGGCCGACCTGTCAACGTTGAGTCTGTGGCATGTGACCTCGGTGTCAATGCCAGGCATTTCATAAGGTGTCCAGGCGAACACCTCAATATTTTTCCTCAGAAAGGCTTCCAACTCCCTTTCTTCTTCTTTGGCTAATCCCGTGCCGAGAAGGAAGAAGCGTTCCTCGTCGCCCTCTTGGACGAAGATTTTCTTCAATGCTTCTTCACTCTTCTCGGTCGGCTCCTTGCCGACATCATCTAGGACCTTCATGTCCTCTTCTTCAACCTCTCGCTTCTTACGGTTCTCGAATCTGCAGGTTAACTTCATTCTTGCCATGGAGCAATTTTTCTTCTGGCCCGATCTCCTCTGATTTCCTCAATCCCATGTTCTGTTGGGAATCGTAGCGATTGATGCAAGGTTGAGGCGCCCCATTGCGTGCAACCACGGCCTCCCGGAGATGATGTTGTAAGCGGCGTATCAATCACAATAAATTCTGTCTTTATTTTCTTCGTTCCAGCTTGTACCTCCAAGCTCGTTGCGCCTAAAGGCCATGTCGGCGTTCCATTGAAGCCAACCATCGGGCCGTTTGACTGGTCCATGTCATCAGGGTGAAGGCCTAACTCCTTGTAGCATCTGACATACATGATGTCGCAAGAGCTGCCCTGATCAATCAAGATGCGTTTCACCTGACACTCCCCAACCTGGAGGGATACTACCAGGGCATCATTGTGCGGGAGTTGAACCGTGTCGAGGTCGGCCTCTGTGAAGGTTATCATTGGTCCTTGGCAATCTTCAGGCCGAGGTCTTTTCAATCCGACCTGGTTGACATGCTGCAGATGTTTCACCCTCTGCGTCTCCCCCCGTATGTCGTTTTCATTCACTTTTGAGTGGATCACGTTAACCACCCGAGGTCCACCTGCCTGTGGTTGCTGCGCTGGGGGGGCGGGGCTGCTGGTGCTTGAGGCAATCGTGCCTGCTCTTCCCTGGTTCGGGCCTTATCTACAAGGTCTCTCAAATGGCCTTGCCTCACCAGATCTTCTAGATGTGCTTTAAGGGCTCTGCAACCCTGAGTTGGGTGACCCTGTTCATTGTGATAGGCACAACGCCTACCAAGGTTTCTCCCCATAAATTCTCCTTGTGCTCTTGCCATACCAAGTAGGGCTGATTTCGAATTTGGTCAAGGACTTTTTGGACCGGAATTCGGAACACCGTCGTCACTGCTTGTTTAGCCCCCAACTCTGTCTCCTGTTTGTTCTGTCCATTGTTACCTCGGCCTCGCTTCGACGAGCCGTTGCCTTTTTCTGTCTTTCAGATCCTTGTTCCCGAGGTGTTTTCCTCGGCTATGCATTTCTCAATTCTCGCCATGAGTTCTTCCATGCTCTTTGGCAGGGTTTTCGCCAAAGACTTCCGCAATGGGCAGTCATCTTTTAGGCCGTTCTTGAAAGACACGACCGCCACCTCCTGGTTGCATTCAGTATTCGATTGAACACCTCGAGTACCGCTTTGCATAGGCTCGAGGCTCTCCTCTTTGCCGATCTTGAGCCATCAATGCATCCACCCTCAATGGTCTGCGGACTTGTTTGTTATGAACACGGCCACAAACATCTCGGCCAGCCTTCCCAAACTCTTCACGCCCCTTTGGTAGTTTGTGGAACCACCGATGCAATCTCCCGAAGGATGAAGGGAACACTTTGCGAGCAACGGCTCGTTCCCAATCGTACAAAGCCATGGAATTCAAAAATAATCCAACATGGAAGTTAGGGTCCGACTTACCATCGTATATCTGAGCCTCGGATATCTTGAATCTTTTTTGTGACGAATCTATCCATCTCTGCCGAGAATGGAGTCCTCGGCTTAAGGGAAGTTACTTGACTCGGCGTTCTCCTGCTTTCCTCTTGAGGTAATCTCTCAAGTCCTCTTTACTTCTTCCTGCGCATTTGTCATTGGGCTTCAGCCTTTTCGGCGCACTACTCTCGGCCTCATGGTGGCCCCTTTTCGATCCTTCTCCGCAGGACGCATCGAAACACAATATCCGCCCCGGAACATGCCGATGTTCTTTGGGGTCTACTTCCTTCTTGTGATATGTCCTTCGGGACTCTTCTCTTCTCGGCTTTTCTCGGCCGACTTCCCTGGAGGGTCGGTGAGAGTACCTTCCGCTCCTCGTGTGCTGAGGGGCTTCGGGGATTTCTTTCCGTCCCTTCGTCTGGGCGTTTGCTGCTGGCATTGGTGTGTCCTGCAGCGGGTATGGAGGCTGCATGACATTATTCTGCATCATGAAGTTGACGACCGATTGAAGGTCTGCCAACTTATTTGCCATCTCCTTTACTTCTTCATCCCTCCTCAGACATCTGTCTTTCCATGTCTGGAGGTCGTCCTCGTTATAGTATTTGCCCTTGTCTGCTTTCTTTGATGTATCACCGTTTTGGCCGACGGCGTTCTCGGCGTGATTCTGATCACGAACTTCCTCGTTGCGGTCTCCTTCTTCCGCGTTAAGGTCGACGGGTCTTCCACTCCCAACTGGAGTGTCGTCCCCAACCTTTTCCCTCTGCGTGTTACTGGCCATCTACTCTTCTCTCGTTCCCACAGACGGCGCCAAATTGTGTGAGTGAATTTCCGATCACACTGCCCTCCTTAGTGATTCAGCGGAAGAACACAGGCAGAGTGGATGGCTCCCTGTAACCTGCACAGAAAGAAAAGACTCCGGCGGTGGTTCTTCCACCCGGGGGCACTCCGACGATCAAGTCAGTATATCTCTCAAAGATAAATCAAGTATTCAACTCACAAGCTTGAGTATATAAAACATACCTTAGACCCATGGGGGTGCCTCTCTTTTATAGCCAATACAATCCTAGTCCCAATAGGAGCCTAACTCCGATGGACTCAGGATCACTGCTGGTCTGGAACTCCCAGTGAATTTAGGACAACCCCTCTAAGAGTTTCCTCTTTACCCAAACTGAAGTCTTCTCCCAATCTAGGACTCTTGTCCATATCTAGGTTGAGTTTCCTCTTCATTCTAGGACTCTTGTCCCCTATCCGCTTATCTCGGATTCCGATATCTTCGGAGATAACCTCGGCCTAACCGAGATCACCTCGGCATAACGACCAGGACACGTGGCACCTCGGCTGACACGTCGGTGTCACCTTGCCACGTGTTGGTACTCAGAAAATACATCCCCACACTACCTATTGTAAAATCCATTATATTTCAAAATTCATGTCATTAGCTGTTGGGCTGTAAGGCCTTCTGTTTTAATACACTCCATGGGGTATTTGATTTTCAGATACATAGATTTCCTGAATGACAGGGTCTGCTAGAGAGTCACTAGATGGTATCAGAGCCAGTTTATCATAATTGGTAATATTATTATATTTTATTTAAATTATACATATATGGTCACTATACAACCAATATGAGCACATGTAGACACCCTATTTTTGACTGATCTTAAGACACAGACGTCATCTTTTGTGCGCACGATGATTGTGCATGTTTGTGCTCGTTTTGAGTGCTCGAAGTTCTCGATTGAGTGCCTTGTCTCTGAGCCTCTAAACCCTCAGTGCTTTGGCCTTGTTTTTGGGCCAAACCTTGGTGCCTCTTGCTTGGAGGGGAGAAGGGCCCTCCTGGCCACTTTTGGCATTTGTCAGCCACTTTTTCTCCTTGCCAGCCAGTTAAAGTGGACGGTCAGCTAGTTAAAGTGGCCGACTGGCCAGTTGAAGTAGCCGGCGGCCAATTTTCTCATTTTTCAAATATTTTCAGATCTTTTGAGCCAGCTATTGCACACTGAGTGTATCCTCCATACACGTGTATGGATGGATTCAAACAAGCTTTTAGCTTGTCAAGCAACCTTTTGCTTACATTGTCTATCTAAGGGGAGGTCTCTCTCCCTATTTAGAGGTTCATAAATTTTAGAGACAAAATTTCACTCTCTCTCTTTATATATATATATATATATATTGCTTGAAAGTGAGTTTTCTTTGCATTTTTGCCTACAACCTCTTAGCCAAACATCACCATCTTGTTGTTAAGGTTCTTGAAGGCTTTGTTTGGGCTCAAAAAGCTGGTTTTAGCTCAAATTTAAAGTTGTTTAGCTGCTGTGCTTCAAAGGTGAGCATTTACTACTTTTAAGTTTGTTTTTGTACACTAGTTTGAGCCACCTTTGCATGCTATTTTGGCCTAGTTGTTAACTATAAAAACTTCTATTTTTAAGTGCTAAAAATGGTTGTTTGAGGCCCTTTTAGAGTTAGGGTGGTCCACCCTCATTTGTAGCTTTATTTGCCAAGTTTGGTGCCATTTTTAAAAGCTTTTAAGGCACCCTTTGTTTAGCCTTTCTACCACTGAAACTCAGAGGTTTTTTTCAGTGGTAGAAACTTGGTCTTGAGGCCCAAAATAGGAAGGGGTAGTCCCCCATCCTCATATCTTGTTTACATGTGTTGATGGCTTAGTAGTTGAGCATGTTTCTCTACCCTCTCATGGCTTGATCTCAGCATGTTTTTGGCCTTATTTTAAGATGTTATAGCTTTGATTTTGGTTGGTTGAGTCATTAGATGCTTCCCTCTTACACTTGTAGTGTAATCTTGCTCACTAGCCTTGTATACTTGATAGCTTAGCTTATTATTCTAGCATGTGTTGGTTTCATTCCAGCATGTTTTTGGCTTTGATTTAGCATGCTTTAACTCTGTTTTGAGTGGTCTTGGTCCTTTGAGGCTCGCCTTGCATGGTTGTAGTGTAAAGGGCTTTGACTAGCTTTGTGTTTCAAGGTCTTTAACATGTTACGTTTGAGTTGTTTGCATGTTTTGGCATCATTTCACACATGATTTCAGTGCATGTAGCCTTGTCACACTCTTACATATTCTGCTTCTTCATTGCTTTTAAGAGTTGTGTTTTATGCCTTGTTTATGAGCCAATACATGAGCATGATTTTCTTGGTTTTCATGCTATCATTTTAGCACATTTTAGCCTTTGATTTGATGTGTTTTAGGTCTATCCATAGCTGGTTTGGTTGTTCGAGCTTGATATTGCATGCTTCTAGTGTCATGCTCTTTACTAGCTTTGAGTTTTGGGGCCTTTAGCATGCTTTGCTTGGATTGTTTACATGCCATAGCATCATTTTGCATGTGATTTCAGAGCATATACCTTTGTCATACTCTCACATATATCACTATTTAATTGCTTTTGAGAGTGGTGCCTTATGTCTTGATTGCGAGCCAACATGTGTGCATGATTTTCTACTTTTTTGTGCTTAAGTTTCAGCATGATTAGGCCACTGTTTTGATATGGTGTAGCTCTGTTTTGGGTTGGTTTGATCATTTGAGCATTGTATTGCATGCCTCTAGTGTTGTGTCCTTCACTAGTTTCAATGTTTTGGCTCTTAACATATTGTACATGAGTTGTTTGCATGTTATAGTCCAATTTGTCATGCCATTTCAGCACTAAAAACATCTGCAACCTTCCCTATTTCTTCATTTTTCAATTTGTTTTGAGGGTCGTTTGGCCTTAAGTTTGTGTTTAAGCATGAGGTAGGGTTGATGCTCAAATGGCTTTAACCCTCTTTTGAGAGTTCCTCCTAGTCAAATGCATAATCCCTCTCATGTCCTAAATCACTCTTTTGGTTGAACTTCTCCTTAGAGGACTTGCACATTGGACTTAACCAATTAAAGAATGGTTGGGTAATGTAAAATGTGTAAACAAGAATTGAGTAAAGTAAAACTTGTGCAAGATAAGAATATTGTTTGCATTGCATGTGTTTGGATCGGACGTTAATCCAAACGAGAAATGTGGGACATTTCATACTCCAAGTGATGAAACGTGTCACATTCCTTGGTCGTCGTCCCCTTTGATCATGCATGACGGGGTGGAGGCTCTTCGAGTCTTAGTTGTGCATTCATCAACATTGTACAAGCTTGGTTTTTGGGCCATCATGCATTGAGATGCTTGGTTGGTGGCTCGAAAGCCAAGTGTCGCACTCATTTGAGCTTGAGACATGATAAGGAGGGTGGCAGTATACACATTTCCTTGCAAATACATTGTTGTGCCTCTATTGCTCTCTGTTACAGCAAAACCAGCAGCCTGGAAAATAAGTGGCCGACTGGCCACTTAAAGTAGCTGACCGGCCACTCCAACTAGTCGATCGGCCAGAAAAAGTGGTTGGCAGCCACTTTTTGTGGCTGACCGGCCACTAGCCCAATTTTGTGCAAAAAAATGATTCTGTTTTGAGGCAGAGGTAGTCTAGAGGATTGGTACAATGTTCGGAGGTCAAGGCGAGTGTAAACAGAGGCAACCTTTGGCAAAGCGATGGATTTCCGAGCGGACGCCAACCGAGCATGCATGTCTCCCTCGTCCCTCGAGGCCATTTTATTGTTTCAATTAGCTTAGCATAGTTGATTATTCAATTCGGTTTCTACTTAATTAGCTCAGTGTAGCTAGTCATTTCAATTGTGTTGTAATAATTAATTAGCTTAGAATAGTTAATTAGTTAGTTACTAGATTAACTTTAGCTTAGCTTAGATTAGCTTAGCTATACATGTATTCGGACCTTCCTTCGAGAGGGAGCAATGTTGTAATAAGTGTGTATGTGTGTGTGCATGTCTTCCAACCCCAGGTCTTTCTCCCTTTTACTTAACCGCTTTCGATGGTTAGTTTAGGGCATATTTCAATTAGCATACCTTATGTTTTGCATGTTTGCATCCATTCATCTGTCTTGCATACACCGGGCTCGACGCATCATTCAAACCGCATTGTATTTTAATACACTTATTTGAATACGTGTTTCACAGCATGTTATCAAATTGTTGCATTCATATGTCCTCTTCGATAGCCGAGCCTATTTATTTGCATTATTGCATGCGTTGCATTAGGCACTTAACATAGCTAGGATCATGAATTATTTCTAACTAGTTTTCTATTTTGGCTCGGAGTACACTGTAAGTTTTATGCTTTAGCATACTTGCATGAGTGTGAGTGTTGCCATGATAGCATGCTTGCCATGAGGTTATTTGCTTAAGTGATTAACTGCATGAATGCCTGTGGATAAAGGTTTTGTTGCTTGAATTAGAACAATTAGACAAATGCGAGTTTTAAGCCCACTTTGCGAAGTGGCAAATCATCATGTTTTAAGCCCACCCGAGGGTGGCAAATCCGTGCTTTAGCCCATGTAACGCCTCAACCCTTCACATATCATCGATATTGTCCGCTTTAGGCCACGCTCGCACGGATTTGTTCTTCCCAGTGGGCCACCCATCCCAAAACTACTCCAGCCTAAGCACGCTTAACTGGGGAGTTCTGGGAAAAGGCCTCGATACTATATAAGGGTCCAGGTTTTTACTTTTATAGCCTAGGAACTCCCCCTCCATTCCCGATGTGGGACATCGGGGCCTTACAATCCACCCCCCATAAGGCTGTACGTCCCCGTGCAGTAGCCTGCCAGCTCGCAAGCTCGCCTACATACACCGAGAGACGCTAGGGGCCCATACTCGGTACTCCGGAGAGTCGGCTCTGATACCATTTGTAACGCCTCAACCCTTCACATATCATTGATATTGTCCGCTTTGGGCCACGCCCACACGGATTTGTTCTTCCCAGTGGGTCACCCATCCCAAAACTACTCCAGCCTAAGCACGCTTAACTGGGGAGTTCTAATAGGGATCTCACCACCTAGGAAAAGGCCTCGATGCTATATAAGGGTCCAGGTTTTTACTTTTATAGTCTAGGAACTCCCCCTTCATTCCCGATGTGGAACACTGGGGCCTTACAGCCCACTTGCGAGTGGCACTTTCAAACCATTTTCAAAAACACACATAAGTTGTTTTGTTCCAATTCTCGCGATTCAGTCTATACTTGTATGCTGTACGCATCACATAGTAAAGTTAGATTAATAATCGGAATAAGAACGCATGTGTCTATAAAATAACATATCATGCTTAGTAGAGGCCGATCCTTTGATCGGGCGAGCGGGGGTGCTCATTTCATAACCTTCCCCTCTCGTACCTAAGTTCTAGAGCCGAGGCAATGTTGGTGATGATGGACACGTGGCCTTTGGCACAAGTCAGGGTTTTCTAAATTTTCCAAAACAAAATATTGAGGTGGCGACTTTGTAATTTGGCAAAGCAGTCTAGTTTGGCATTATTTGATTTAAAATCTGATTTTTCCAAAACGTTTGTCGGATTGGACTCTTTGGTGATTTATCAGTCTTACATTGCACTTTATGAGATTAGATTCAGAACCATGATAGGAGTCCGAACTGTAGTAGCGAGGACTTAATTCGCGCCCTCTCCGAAAAGGGGAGGCGCGCGGAGAAAGTTCAGGCGGTCTACAACACAGAGCCATCAGAATCCACTATCACAACCGTAGCCAATACAATAGCTTCTACATCAGAAGTAGCAGAACTTGTATCCTACTAGGACATTAGGGAAGCCGTAGATAAATAAACTATTCCTAGTGTTAAACCAGATACAATTTACAAAATTAGAACTTTTGATTTTACCAGTAAAAAGGTAATTGACAAATTTGATGTTTCTTGAGGTACTAAACCTTTTGGACAACCAACTAGCAGGACCAATTCTTCAACGAAGGCAATTTTATACATTTGAAAATTATGGTGGTAGTGTTGGCGGTAATAGTGGTAAGGTAGTGGAGGTAGAGATCGTCTGACGTCGTTAGTAGGAAAGGAATTTAGTTCAAAAATATTTTTTACCCAAATAAACTTTTTTTTCATGATCAACGGAAAATGTTTCAGTTGATATTCATTTTTTGTCGTACCAAACGTTGATAGAAGACAAGCTTGTTTGAAGAGTGGATAATTACAATTTACATGGTTGCCTTACTTTGACAGGCTAAACCAGAGAAAGACTTACTGTTACTTAGCAGTGTGTATAAGAAGAATACATTTTCTCTTATCCTTCTCCATCATCAAATATCCAACTTATTCATTCTCATATCTTTGATTCCCATAAGGAGAAATGAGTTGGCTAATATTGCTTTACTTTTTTACTGTGTAAATCTTATTCTCATCCTAAAATGGAGTTCTGGAATGAGAGTACTGATTATTGCTCATGGCAGGGGGTCATGTGCGGTTGGTTGAATGGTCATGTAATTGGACTTGACCTCAGTCGTAGTGAGCTTCAGGGCACCATCCAAACCAATAATAGCCTCTTCTACCTTCGTCAGCTCCAGAAGCTCAATCTTCCCTTCAATGACATCAGATTCTCTAGAATATCATTTAAGTTTGGATCATTCATGAATTTGACCCATCTCAACCTCTTGAACTCTTTATTTTCAGGTCAAATTCCTTCAAAAATCTCCCACCTATCCAAATGGATTTCGCTCGATTTTTCTGGTATTCATGAGGGGAGACTTGAACAACACATTTTCAATATGCTCCTTTAGAACCCAATCCAGTTAAGAGAACTACACCTTGATGCACTGGATATCTCGTCACCTTTACCTCATGCTTTGTTAAATCTATCTTCTTTGACATCTCAGTCTTGCTTCTTGTCAACTGCGTGGGAAATTCCCAGAAAACATTTTCCACCTCCCAAACCTACAAAAGCTCGAGGAATGTGATAACAAGGACCTCACAGGTAAACTTCCAAACTTTAATATAACTAGTTCCCTTCAAATTATTGATCTCTTCAGGACAAGTTTTTCTGGTCAGGTGTTTGATTCAATCAACAATCTTAAAGCCTTGAATAGTGTGTACCTCATTGAGTGCCACTTTTCAGGGTCCATTCTAGCTTCTCTTGGGAACCTTAACAAATTACCAATTTGTACTTCTTGTATAATAGTTTTAGCGGTCAAATCCCCTTGTCGATTTCAAACCTTACAAAGCTTACTCACTTGTTTCTTTCTAATAACAATTTGAACGGACAAATACCAGATTCCATTGGCAACATGAGCCAACTTGCTTTCTTGGACCTTTCTGGAAATCAGCTAATAGGTCACATTCCTTTGTATGCAATTGGGCTTTCCAGGTTAGCTTACCTTGATTTAAAAAATAACTCACTCAATGGGACAATACCATCTTGGTTATTTACTCCACCTTCACTGATTTCTATAGAATTGAGAGACAATAAGTTGCAAGGCCCAATTCTAGGATCTGTTTATGAACCCGCGAACCTAACACACTTGTCACTTTCATCAAATAACTCAAGTGGTATTGTGGAGCTAGATAAGCTTCTAAAGCTAAAATATCTATCCCATCTTGACCTTTCACATAATGGTCTCTTATTGAGCATCGACAATAGTGTCAACTCTACCATGCCCAAATTTCGCACTATAGGATTAGCTTCTTGTAACTTAATCGAATTTCAAACTTCTTGAGAGTATAGGCTGAATTGCTTTCTCTAGACCTTTCAAACAACAAAATTGGTGGTGAAGTTCCAAAATGGGTATTGGATGTGGGGAAAAATTCATTGAAGGATTTAGATCTTTCTAATAATTTTCTTACTGGTTTAGAGAAACTTCCATGGCAAACACTACAATTTATTGACCTGCAAATTTTCAAATACAATTTTTTATTTTTTCTATTTTGTTATCTTTAATAAAAAAAAATATATATTTTAATCTTTTTTTTTAAGATGTACCTAAATTAGATGCACTTAAAATGTAAAATATTTATATAAAAAAATAGATAAATTACAAATACACCTTCTGAAATTTACTTAAAATACACATTGCCCTTTATATTTCTAAAAATTATATCCCGCCCCTGACGTTTTCATAAAAGATGACAGTTTTTATCAATAAATCATCAAATCAATTAACAGTTTTTAATGATGTTAGAAATATATTTTAATTAATAATTTAAGTAATTTTATTATTGTCTAAGAGAGTAGTTAAAAATTTCATTTTTCTAATTAATTCTGTTAAATAAAAAATTCTTAAAAGGGAATATTTGTAATTTTTCAAATTACAGGAGGCAATCCATATTTTAACTATACCTCAAAGGTGTGTTTGTAATTTACCCAAATTTTTTTTATAAAAATGTATACTAAATTTTTAGAAAGAAGAAAAAAAAAACATATTTGTCCTCCACAAATCTAAAATGATCCAAACACAGACTTAATGAAAAAGAAACAATGGCTTATAAATCTTTTTTTAATATATATATCGAGAGAGAATCACTTCTTTCCAGTCTGACTATGGATCAAAGAGAAAAATCCAAGCAACATATTTGACTCTTTAAGTTCCACCTCAGCATTTTTTTTGTAAATCAAATATTTAAATTTTGTATACCCATTAATATTGAATCAAATCTAATATTGACTTTGTAAATAAGTGGACAAAATATAAACAATTAGATTACAAAATATATATATATATATACCAACACGACAACCAAGTACCCAGACAAGACGTCCAAAGCTCGGGACACACAAGCGGGAGCGCTCATATATATATACATAAATACTCCCTTCCACCTTCAAACTAGTGATCTAACTTCAAAGAGTTGCATAAGTAAGCCTAGGCTAGTAAGTGCAAACAAAGATATGAACACAGTTACACAATGGCTGTTTTTCAGCATTCAATAGTTGAATCTATTCCATCCTGAAATCACTGCCTGAACAATGTACAAACTACAAGAAGCCACTGCACCGAACCCATGAGCAGACCACTTTATCAAAATGAGCAAAAATCAACAAGCATTTTGGGTCATGCATGCTTTCCTGTCGGCAAAATGAACCAACAGCCCTTATGAGCTATCACGAGGAATTCCCAATAAATTCTGCATTCTCCAAGAATGATCTCACCTATCCAGAGTTGCACTTCAAATTTTTATTCTATTTCTTTCAGTATGCTCTCTCCTTCTTCTTCAATCCTTCCCACAGCACCTTAAAAACCAACAAATGTAAAGAGAAATAAGTATAAAGGCCTCACTGTTATTTTACAAAAGGGCCTATATAATGTATTGATAGAAACGGATGCAACCCAAGTCGTGAAGCTAATGGAGGAAGAAACTGTGGACAGCTGCCCCTTCAGAAATCTGGTAGATGATGCAAAAATTCTGTTTATTAGAGGCTGTGAATGCACAATTCAACACATTTGGAAAGAAGGAAACTTATGTGCGGACGCCCTAGCCAAACTCGGAGCAGAACAACCTGAAGATATGCTGGTGGTGAATGAACCGCCAGCTGAAATTAGAGGCTTGCTAGTGAGAGACATGATTGGATTATCCAGTGAACGGGCTTAGCCCTTTGTTTGTAGTTTTCTTTCCGATGTAACCAAAAAAATAAATAAAGGGAAATAAGTGAATCAGTTTAGGGAACCAGATATATGTATATAGAACATGAGCAGAACAGATTTTTCAACCGTCATTTATTGAAAAATGACATACGTCAATATATGTGCAGTATGTCATGCTGGTGGTGGGATTGGCAGTGCATGACAGTAATAGCAATGATGGTGGCAGTTGCAACATTTATATTGGTCGGAAAATTTTTAAAAAATATTTGAAAATAGAAATGATTCAATACGAATGATTCCTAGATTGCCTACGTGATAAAGCCAAAATTTCCTCTTAAAACAGGAATCCAGCAAGCATTATATTTCAATGGAAGCAAAGAACCGGCACTAATGCAATACTATTCAGCAGTTTGCATGCTTGTCTTGCTAATACTAATTTAATATCAATAGAAAGTTTCGGGAAATAGAAAGTACCGCTTGTATCGCTTTTTGGAACCACATGGGCAGAGTGCATTCCGACCCGACTTACTTGTCCACTTTTAGCCAAGCTCAACCGGGCAAGATCCATTGGTGTTGAACCCATCAGCTTTTGTTATTATGTGAATATTTAGTTGTCCTTAACCCAAGCATGCCTTTGACATTTAAGATATACTTTAGTCTAAGTAAATCCAAATGAATTTAAACAGGTGCTAATTAAAATCACAGAAGACCATTTTAAAAAGAAAAAGAAAAAGAAAAAGAAAAAGAGCCAGTCTTACAACAGTGCTTTTCAGCAATGGGAGGGAGGAAGGGAGAAGGAGGGAGGTTTCCCTTGTTTGGTAAGAAAGTTGAGGGGACAAAAGAGAAAGGAGTGGGGACGCTCAATTTGCCAAGCCCACATTTTGTCATCTGCCCATTTCTAAGCTGTTGAGAGAAAGAAAACAATCTCATGCCTCAAAATATAAATATGTTGGTTGTTGATAAAATTAAAAATTACATTCCACTGAGCATATTCAGAATTCAACGATAAGTCAAATCTTGCTGACTTAAAATTAAGATTCATTTCCAATCAATTTTCAGATATAGTTGTCAAACCACTGAATGCATTCAGTTTTAAGGACTTGCATAGCACCAATCCCAACAAAGACGAGAAAAGATGTCATGCACAGACCTCTACACTGCATACTGCATATTCTTAGCTAACAATTGAAAAAAAAAACAACAAAATAACAAAGTTAAACCTTTTTTTGTAAGTTGTACATACAATTTATTTATTTTACTTTTTTAAAAATAAAATAAAATAATTGTACATACAATTTATCAAACTTTCACATGCAAACAAAATGGAAGTCAATATCCCCACCCCACACTGTACATACAATTTATTTATTTATTTATAAATAAATAATTGTGCATACATATTTTGTGTGACTGTATATAAATTGTTGTAAATAATATATTTTAGATATTTTTTTATTAATTTATTAAATAATAAAATAATAAAAAAAATGGGGAATCAATTAGGGCCGCACTACACTACTTTCATCAACTTTCGGCTGGCCACCAACCCTTCCATTCTTTTCCTTTATTTTATTTTAATTGTTATATTGCAGGTTCATGGATGATGAATTGGCACATGAGGATGGTATTGCATTGTTGATGCATTGGGATATTTCAAGAGTTTGATGATAAATAAACGAAGAAGAGCACTTATGATTAAAAAGGGACATTTAATTATATTGATTGTCTAGACTAATTAGCTTATCTGATCTGATTCAAGAGGTTCTTGATGGAAGCATTTCTACCAAAATATTTTTTTGGACAAAAGAAGTCAACCCAATTGTACCAAACCTTGATGTACTGGATAGAATTTCATGGCTGCATGTGCTGGAAAGTGAAGATTTCCCATGTATATGTGCAAGATGATGAAGTTTGCTGGAAAGAAATGGCGAAGGAAATGAGTGGACGACAATTGTGAGTGCAGGGCCATCATCCACTTCAAAGACACCATCATGATGGCATTCCTGCCTATAAATTGTGAAGAGTTTGCAGGGGAGCTCTGGCGGAGAGAGCCAGAGAGCAGATAGTCTAGTTCACATTTTTTTCTTTCTTTCAATCTGTGTATTTAATTATGAGTAGCTAAATATTTTGCTAAGGTGAGGAGTGAAGTCACAATAAGTGTTTGATTTTTGTCAATTATCCCTCGTGGTTTTAATATAAGATTTTATTTTATTGGTTATTTTATTTGGAAAAGTATTTTATTTGTATAATTTTTTGATTTATTGTTAACTTCGGATACGGTGAATGCTTAGAATTTCTTGCGAATTAAATTACTAGTTTTGACATGTTAAACCAATCAAGTTTTTATGAATCATTTTTTGTAAAATATTTTTAATGAACTAAAAATTGTTAAACTTTCCAATTGGGTTCAATTTTGGTATGAATCTCAATTGAGAATTTTTGGCAAACACCATTCAACTTGTTGTAAGTGTATCATTGAACTTTAATCTCATTAAAACTTTTATAAAGAATCACATTAAATTTCCTATGACCAAATCAATCTCCGCATCAACCAAAATTTCATAAACTTTTTAGACTTATGCAATAAATCCCTGTGGAAATGACCTTGGGACTTCCGAGAATTACTATGCCTGACGATGATATTTCCCTACGCTTGGGAATCCAATTGCAGTGAACAATAAAAATCGACAAGTATATATTAAAAACCTAATGACTATCCATTACATTATAACTATTAAAAAATATTTGTTAACAACAAATACAACCATTTATTACATGATAACTATCTAAAAATATCAACAAAAACAACAGCCCATTACATGATCATCATCCAAACGCATACTAAAAATTAATTTAGTAAAAAAATAAAAAATGTAAAAGATTTATCATTTTTATACAATTTTATCTTTAGTGGGTAAAATAATTTTTAAAAATTTAGAAAAAATTTTTTGACATTTTTTTTTTATCAAACTAGTTTATATTTTATCAAATTGACGAATTTGCCTTTGAAACAGAGCAATGGTGTCTTTAATTGTCCTTATTTGAAACAAAATTCAAAATTTATGATTAAAAGTATCACAATTGAAAAGTTAGGGATCTGTCATGACCCCAACCCGCCCCTATACATTAGAGTCATAATCGGCCAATAATCGTAAGATTACCTACGGCCTTAGTCAGAAATCGAGTGTATTTAATAATAATAGAGGGCCAAATTGTGGAAGAAAAATTTCCAAAAATTATCCGTTGAGCTGTGCATACATGGCTTAACTAAACATTCTTACATACTCATAATAACTCACACCATATGCATATTCACAATAAGTATGTCAAACATACATCCAGGATTATTCAAAACCCGTGTTAGCAAAATTCGGATTATATACACGGTCGGTCAAGGTTTGTACTACATGACCACAAAAAGGTTTCAAGAGTAGTAAAGCAAAAGCAAGGCCTCTGCATGAGGCGATCTTGGTTGACCTCACAAAACTTGGTTTCTCGACGCTCACTAGGACTGGGGTTGGACATCCCGCTGCTCACCTACATACATATAAATACAGAGTGAACTAATGCCCAATGAATAATACCAAAGTAAAGAGGTTAATGAATGAGATTCGTTCATGAATAAGTCATACTTATAATTTAAACATTTTGAACTACTATTTCCATTCTTATCAAATGCATAGACCATAATGAACGGAATGACCTCGGGTCCAGCACATCATATTCATGTACAAAACGACCTCAGATCCATCGCATACAAAACGACCTTGGGTCCATCTATACAAAACGACCTCGGGTCCAATACTCATTCCTAGACCAATATCTGGTCTAATGGATCCATGTATCAATAACCATCGGTCCTTCATCTCATAATACTAAACGACCTCGGGTCCAACATTCTCATATTCATAGCAATGCACATATAATTATGGTCACATCTATATTCATACTCAAAACAACCTTTGGTCCAATCAGTTCTCTACTCAAAATGACCTTTGGTCCATTTATCAATTATGCAAAACGGCCTTCGGCCCAATCTACATCCTTGTTAAATATACAGAACAGCCTTAGGCCCATTTTCCATTTTCACAACATTCATTTACAGATACGGACGGATAGAATAGTCATTCATAGTACAAATTCACAAGTTTAGAAATTACCACGTTAGCAACATTTAGGAAGTAATGCGTATACAAAAATATCTTTACTAAGATATTACTCACAGTGATCTAGTGCTTGATTCGCCTTTGCACTTGACCCTACATAATTCATAACACAATGGGTCATATTTCAATTTATTCCGTTCTTTAAGTCGCATAATGTTCTTAGGCTTCTTTCGTGCTCTTTAATCCATTTAGAATGCCCAATGTACACCTAAGAGTGCTTAGAAATGAAAGAGAACGGAAAATAAAACATAAAATGCCCCTTTCAAAATTTCTAAAATAGGGTCTTCCATTTGAGCGTGACTTTCTTCGCTCGAGCGAGACTTTCTTTGCTCGAGCGAAGGTTCAAAAATAAGGGTGGTTGCTCAAGCGTAACTTCTGTCGCTCGAGCGGTCTGTAAAAGTACTGGTTACATGCAATTCCCGCCCGATGGTCGCTCGAACGGAAGACTGAGAAAAAGGGTCCTCGCTCGAGCGCTACATTGGTTGCTTGAGCGACCTGAAAAATTTCAGCAGCTTCTGGGAGCTCGATTTTCACGCTCGAGCGTGGCTTCCCTCGCTCGAGCGGACAGCACGAGTTCTGGAATTTCCAGAACAGTTCTTGAAGCTCAAAACACATCCAAAACACATCTCCAAATGCTCAAAACTCATATTTTTGACACAAAAACATGAAAAACCATCATATGACATGAGAATATGGTTAATTGAGAGCAATTACTCAAAATTATGATCTAATTCTCCAAATTGTTTCTCATTCTTCTTGATATGGCCATAGTTTATGCATTCAAACTTCATACTTACTTCATAACTTCATGAACCCTTCATGCATGTCAATTATTGACTCCAATCCTACTTCAAATGGCACAAATGATACTCACAATCATGGAATCTATTAGAATTATGCATGCATGTATGATTTGATGCTCAATTTATCATATTCAACATGCCTCATGCTTGATCATGCAAATTCATGGTAATTCATGGCAATTCTATCCATACATGTGCATATGGGCTTCGATCTCATCATAGTCAATTCAATTCTTGCCCTTGATAACCATTTTATCTTGAGTTCACATAATTACAATTTTAAAGTAATGAATTCATGTAATTACTCACCTAGAAGCTCCAATCCTTTCAAAATTAGCTAATTCTTGAGTTTAGCTTCCAAAATTCAAAACTTTGAGCCAAAATCCACAATTTGAGCTTTTTCTCTCTCTAGAACCGGCCCCTCTCTCTCTCTAGAGTGTGATTTTAGATTTTTGAGCTCAAACCAAAATAAGTGTAAGTGTATTGGGCCCCTCATATATGCTTGCCTTAATCAAATTGATTTAGGCTAAGTAATTGAACTTAATTAGTCGTTCTGAATGTAATTATTTTGATCTGAATAAATTTTCAATTAAATTTTACCGTAAGCTCTAAAAATTACGCCAATCACAATAGCGTAGTCAATTTCAGTTTCTGTGGCCGATAAGGCCTTCAATTTAAATTCTAAAGCAGAAAATCAAACAGATTTTCCTATGGTGAACAGATAAAAATACAAAAACACATATAATCATGTAATTATCACTCAAAACCACATCAAGCATATAATCACAATCATAATCAAGATCAATTAGCATAACACGGGATAGGATTATCATAGGATCAAAGTAACATAAGTCACAGAACTATAGGGATTGTTAGTGTAATTCGCCCTTTTGAAACAATTCGAGAGAATTGGAGCTAATTTATAGAAGAAAAAAAAATATATATTAATATATATTAGAAGAAAAAAAATTGTTTTGTAGAAGAAAATTGTTTTGTAAAAGATTGTTAGAGATTGTTTTGTAGGCATTTTTAGAAGGGAAAAAAAATTGTAACAATTATATATTAATATATATATATATATATATATATATTTGTACAATATATTCAAAGTAAAAATAAGCAAAAATTTCCTGGAAAATATGGCAAGAGTGGAGAGAAAAGTGAAAGTAACATGTGGCCTGCATATGCTGAAAAATTAAGCACTCTATATATAGTGGCCATATCTACTTCATTGGTCTCAAGACAATAAAATACTACAATATATCTCCCACCTGTTAGGTTTAGCATGACCATGAATAGATCAATGCAACCACACTGCTGGAAATCAGGGTTTTAGAGGAGTTTAAAAAACGCCGCTATAAGTCCTAAAAACGCCGTCAAATCTTTTTGTGACGTTTAGCACCAAACGTCGAAGATGCGGCCGTCGCTATAACTCTATGGCGCTTTAGAAACGTCACTATATTACTATAGGCTAAAAGTTCTACTAATTGTAACATGATGTCACCATGCTATTTAGCGACGTTTTACAACGCCGCCGCATCTCTTTTTCCCAACTATTTAGTGACGTTTTTAGAAATGCCGTGATAGCCCTTTTTTTTAAAAAAAAATTGTGATAATTTTTTTAAAAAATACCTATAATATACCTATAATAAAACTAAAATAGTACTAATATAAAATAATAACTCTCATTCATATAGTAAAATCTTATCAAATGATAGTCCACAATCATTGTGCAAAAACAAAACATTCACACAAATCAAACGGTGTATGTTACACAAAAATATTTCATATTTCTCTTTTTCTGATCATTTTTTATACATGTATTAATAGATTTTCATCTTTCCATGGCTACAGGAAAAGCCGGTAACAGTTGCAAAGTGTTGTGATTAGCATTTCACATTAAAACCTAGCATAACTCAATTCAGTGACCACTTTATAAAGAAATTTACTAACCACCATCATCAGTGAAACAACACATCATCTCAAATCTATGCACAAATAACTGATTTGTGAAGAATTAAAAGTGTACTCAGAATAATTGGATTGTATAGTAAACATAGTAGGAGGACAACCCCTACACAATAACAGCAGTACTTTCTTAGGGAGAGACAAATGAGATGGTCTGGCCAGAAACAGACCACAATGACAGCCCCCTGAACAATGGTTGTCAACATGTAAGTTTATAACCAAAATTTGGAAATGACTTTCATAGTATTCTGACAAAAAGCCAACAGCAGCCCTCAATCCAGATTTGACAAAAACATGCACAATTTTAATGTTTTCAATCCTATGTTTGTTTCTCACTGCCAAAACAAAAGTAAATGAAATGAAAAGAAATGAAATTAGAAACAATTTAACCAAAACAGAAGTAAACCTTCTGCAGGCAAATTTAAATGCATAACCAAAACAGAAGCAAACCTTCTGTAGGCAGATTTGCATGCATATTGGCAGATTGAAAACTTATAATGGACCCAAGCCAGAAGCTGTTTGGATGTGTTCTTTAGCAGAAGGTTCATCCTGAGGTTTCATAGCCGGAAAGAGTAGAACTTCCTGTCCCCAAACCAAAAAACAAAACAATTGACACTTGAGTAAAAAAGCTCAGTCGAAAAAACTTGTAGAATGTGAAACTTCCCACGTCCAGCCAAACACACCCAACCCCAACACCACCAAACCAACACTACCAATAAATTAAACAAATGAAAAATCACCAGCAAGGAGAAAAATCACCAGCAAGGAAATCCAAAACCACAAACTGATAACACATGAACATTTCACACAAACCACACAAAGGTAAAACACAAACCTTGATGTTCTGCGAATCTGTCATCATCATTGTTAGTCGGTCAATACCCAGTCCCCAACCACCAGTTGGGGGCAAACCATACTCGAGAGCTGTGCAAAATGTTTCATCCAAAGCCATTGCTTCATCATCACCTGATTGTCGGTCCTGAAATTTAATCATACAAAAATCTTCAGTCAAGGCACCCCACACAACATGACTTTACATGCCACAATGATTCAATTCCTAATGATCATAATACCTTGAGTTGGTCAGCAAACCGTTGGCGTTGTACCACAGGATCATTCAACTCCGTGTATGCATTGCAAACCTACGTACAGAACATAGATGGCATGCAAGGAAAAAATATAAATATAAGTATATATATACATAATCCTAAGAAAATCACTATTTTTAAAAAATAACAATAATAAAGAAGTAAATAGAAATCCTTAGCTGGCATACTTCACGCTTGTTGACAAATAATTCAAAACATTCAGTCAAGCCTGGTTTTGACCTATGCCACTTTGCCAATGGACTCATAATCTCTGGATGGTTAATAATGAAAGTAGGGTTTACACATGTCTCCTCCAGAAAGTGCCCCACAAGCTGCATTCAGAAATCTAATCATTAATCATATATAACACAAAAATTTTGGTCTAATTTTAAGTTGCAACATCATCACTCACAGAATCCATGCTCTGTATTCCTATGATCGAAGTCAACTTAGATTTCATACTAATTTATTTCAATAGAGGACACAATATGAGAAGAAATGAAAAATAAATCAGCAAAACACTATTCTACTTCTATACTGGCAGTGGCAGATGCATTTTGAAATGAAAGTGCTACTACAAATCGAAGTAAACATAGGAACAAACAAGACCTAAAAAATCATAAATATGCTGGCTAATTGAAAGAGAACAATGGCTGAAGCAACCAACACCAATTTAAAACTTAGAAGGGCTGACTTTAATAATAATAATAATGATGGTATCAATAAAATATCAAAAAAAGAAGGGATTATTAAATTTGATTATTAAACAACATGTTGTCTCTTGTACATCAACCCATATTTATTTATTTTTATTATTTTGGCAGTCCTCTTGTCCGCATGACACTTTGGACTCAGATTAGGCAATTCAAGTCCCACCTCTTTATTCGTATATTAGTGTCTTTAAGTTGTTTATTTTTATTTTTAATTTTATTTTTTTGGGTCTAATTGATGGCAATTCTATAACTTTCTCTTTTCCTGCCCATGGAATCCCTAAAGGTCATGCTTGTTTGTGGTTCTGATCTGAGCAGGTAAGTTCTTGTTGCAAAAAATTCGAGTCATATTAAACTGAATTCCATAAACCATCAAGGCGTCTTAGTATCACACCTTAAATTTAGACAAGTGATTATAAGAATCGAGGAAGCCAATAACACAATAACGTCTAGTTAATAACCCAATAACAGAAAATACTGAATTTAAAAAAGAAAAACAAAACTAGTTAATCAAAATTTTAATTGATGACTTTGAAGAATTCTCAAAAGATGGAAGAGTAAAAAAACAACTCACAGTGAGAGGAACCAAGGCAACAGAGTAAATTGGTAATTTGATTGCTCTCCATATCAAGATTGCCCTAGAAATGTCCTCTTCCTTTTCCTCTTCATAAGTAGAATTCTTGGAGGAGATGCACTGACATCTATGCCGCCAATTGAGTCGTCTTGTGGAAGTCCTATTGAGATATCAGAACACATAATAGCAACCATAATAATAGCAGAACACATGCTCATTGGAACAAACAAGTATAAAGTGAAGATATGACTCAATTTGTTCCAATGCCAGCACACTATAGTAGTCATTGGTTCCAAATCATCAAGGACTTTAAAAAATTAATAACAATCCACAAGGAGGAAATGAATTCACAGTGCCTAAGTCAAATCATTTGAAAATAATAAAATATACAATTTTTAGTAACATAAATTGATATATATTCGCACACAAACAAATATGAACACTGATACATGCATATATATATAAATCATCATCATAATGCACCCCATCTTTGAGGTACAACCCGTGTACATGCGACATAAAGAGCGAAACATCAGAGAAAAAAGGAAGTAAAATAAAATCTCAAGGTAAATAATCTGACAACAATAAAAATATTTATGTTGAATTTTTCTCGAGATGGAGATGCCTACATAGTTATGTTGAATTTTCATTATCTTTGAATAAAATATTTATATATATGACATTAAATGTCAGAGAAAATAACAGGTTCAAACAGAAGTATTAACTGCCAAATTGTTTAATAATTTGAGGAATCTGCTTAAAAATCATGGTAACCATATTCCACCTAATCAAATATGATCACGATTCTTATTATTATTTTTTTAAATGAAAGGAACCTCTATTGTGTTAAAAGAAAGCTAAATAAGTAACCATAGGATGTTTAACATTGTAACAACCATGTGCATATGGTTTCCCAGTTTGTCTTAGAGAGAAAGACACAGAGATTATTGCACTCATCAGCATGTTATTTGCAAGATCGTAAGGTTGACAAGTGCACAACCCCTCAAATGATAAAATCACAATGAAAGGCCAATAAAGTACTAACAACTTACTAAAAATTTTGCTTCATAGAAAACTTAAAGTCGTAGTCATTCACATAAAAAAAAGTGTAGCACTAACTGTCACACTTGTGTATATGCCACTTGATTTCAGTATTTGAGGGTTGGCACCTCATAAATGCCAAAATCAGAATCCTTGGTATGACTCACAATTTTCTCAAGGCTTTCATGTTTTCTAGATGTGGAAATTCTGAAGCCCCTCCATTCAAGTCTGTAATCCTTCTGCTCAGAGATCCCATTAAAAATACTTGCCTTTAGAAATATCTATCTTGATTTAAAAAGCTTAAAAGCGTAGTACTAAAATTACTTATTCCAAGAAATATGACCACAAAAATCTGAACTTACATTTCAGTTAAATTATGCAAGAGAGAAATGCCAGAAGGTATAGGCCCTTCAAACCCACTTGCATCAAGCTCCTTGTCATGATAGATATCAAATGCATTAAAACTGCACTAGAACTTTTTATCTTTTCAAATGTTATTGAATGCTTAAAAAGAAGAAACACTTACAGTATTCTAAGTTGTTTGCAATTCTGAAAACTGGGTAACTTTCCATTGAAATTGTTACTGCTTAACCTACTGCTTTTACCCAAAGTTGAAAACAAAGAAAAGATTGAAAACTACTAAAAACAGTGGCATGACACAAATTTATAATTATGATACTGCACAAGATTACTAATGAACTTACAGTTCTCTCAAATTTATCAGATTACTGAACTCCTTTGGCAGCTCCCCAGTGAGATTGTTAGAGTTAAGATTGCTACAGTGCCCAAAGGGGTAACCAACATAAACATATAAATTTGTAATGAATTGCACAATTTGTTGAAAATCTAGGGTTGGATAAAGATATATGAATTATATTGAAGAGGTGATGTAGGACAGGACTCACAGATACACTAAGTGGACCAAATTCCCGAGCTCTGCTGGAACAGTTCCATCAAACATGTTGCTTTCGAAGCTCCTGAAAATTGAACTTCTTTCAAAATTACAATACAAGTTTATCATGTAAACATTGAAAATTTGTTCCTTTCCAATGTTCATAGTTCGTATCCACATGCTCGCAAGAGAGAGAGAGAGAGAAAGAATACACATTGGTGAGACTGGTAATCCTTCCCAAAAACTTTGGAATTGTTCCTGATATGCGATTTATAGAAAGAGACCTACAGAAGCTTAACTTCGTTAATTTTAGGAAGCTGAGGGTGTATAGTACATTCGCTAAACTAACAGAGAAGTGCATATATTGCTCACATTAATTCCAACTTGGTAGAAGCCCATTCACGGGGAAGAGGACCACTGAGATAGTTGCGAGATAAATCACTGTACACAATAGATAGCACTTTGAACATGATGGAATCATAAAAACTAGTTAACAGATATGAAGAACAAACATAAATTTGGAATTTGGAAGCTCTTCCCACATAATTTTAAGGTAGGGTAACTTTGCTATCGATCGTGGTAGCACACCAGAAAGATCCTGCCTTCAGAGAGTTCTGTTAAAAGGAAACAGAAAGACTTGGATTCAGATTTTGGTTTAGGATACTTTCCAGTATGTAAATGTTACTTTCAACCCTTGTAAATGAAGTAGATAAATTCTTCCAGCAATCAAAGACATAGAAAGAGTCGTCACCAAGAAACAAACAATTACAAATGCAACAATGTATAACAGTTAACAACAAATAATTAAATGCACAAACCATGAAAAACTCCAAGTAATAAGTGTACACATAGAGTCAATGCAAGAGTTTAGAAATGCTAATGTTCAAAACAAAAATGTGAGGCACCCATATACATATGTAATTAGGTATGTAAATTGGCAGTATGTACCATGTATGAGTTCAAAATTGAAATGAAAGCCACCTCATGTTCCCACTTACTAATTCACTACAATGTAATAATAAGTCAATGGAGTAGCTGTCGAACTTCCAAGGTATTGTCAATCACATAGTGTGAATTTTGCATTCCCCTTGAATTTGAATGCACCGATTAAACATTTTAGTATTTGACGTGAAAGTTTACTCAGCTGAAATGAGGTCACCTAACGAAGAATAGAAAAATTACTGATGGGATCAAGAAAGGAAAGGCTTGAAGACGTATTTTAGGAGCAAGAGGTGCCAATTGACAGCATAAATGTAATTTCACAGCTTCGTATTCACAAAATAAACTACTCTCATTCTCCAAATAATTTCAATAATACAATTTAGAATTGGAGAGTTAAAATAACAAATTGATAATCAAAACAAAATACGAAGAAGAAGCGATTGCCGATGAAAATCAACAATATAAATGAGAGCCAAGAGAGAAATCGATACGTCGCTGGTGCAGATGGTGGTGGCGGTGGAGCTTCGACATCGAGAGAGAGAGAGAGAGAGAGATCGAAATCGCTCTGAGATGAAATCAAAGATGAATCTCTGAGAGAGAGATCTAGAGAGAGAATCGAAATCGCGGTGGCAGTGCAGACCGATCTAAAATCGGTGAATCTGTGAGATTTGAATCTGTGAAATCGGTGAATCTCGCTACCTCGCCGGTGCAGATGGTGGTGGCGGTGGAGCTTCGAAATCGGTGAATATGTGAGATTTGAAGGTGAGATTCAAAATAAGGGTTTAGAGATGGTCGAGAGAGAGGCGACGGGAGGAATGTTGGTTTACGTCTGAAGGCCTAAGGCTTACAAAGGCTATTCTCAGATTCAAAATAGGCGCGTGTGGCCTACTGCATTTGGAGGCGTTTTTAAACGCCTTCAATTACAAAATTGTGTCGTTTTAATTAAAAAAATATGCGACGTTTTTAAAATGTCGTTAAATAGTAACAAAAATGACGTTTTAAAAACGTCGTTAAAAAAACGCCACAAAAACCCTTATTTCTTGTAGTGCAGTTGCAATTCTTTTCTTCCTTCTTGTCTTTCTCACCATAATGTCCATTCATTTTAGCTTCTGCAATACAAACAATGATGTGGTCATGTGCATGGAGAGTGAGAGACAAGCTCTTTCTAACTTCAAGGGCTTCTTGGTCTTTCCCACTTGGAACACCTTGACCTAAGCTATGTGAACCTTGCCAAGGCTCCCAACTGGCTGCAGGTAATTAACCAACTCCCTTCTTTAGTAGAGTTACGTTTGTGTGCTTGCGAACTTAATCGCATTCCTCCTCTACTCGGTGTCAATTTTACATCTCTTGTCGTACTAGATCTTTCCTGGAACTTCTTTAACTCTTTAATACCTAGCTGGATCTTTAGCCTTACTAGCCTTGTTTCTCTTGATCTAAACGCCGGGGGAGGGGGGGGTGTTTGTAGGAAGACTTGAAGGTCCATTTCATAAGGTCTTCCAAAACATGAACACTTGAATATCTTGATCTATCAAATAATGAACTTGAGGGTCCATTTCTTGATCTAAACGGCGGGGGAGGGGGGGGGGAGGGGTGTTTGTACGAAGACTTGAAGGTCCATTTCATAAGGTCTTCCAAAACATGAACACTTGAATATCTTGATCTATCAAATAATGAACTTGAGGGTCCATTTCCAGTGCTTTTGTCGAACATGACCAGTCTTCAACATCTTGATCTATCAAGTAATAAACTAGAGGGAAAGCTACCAAGATTCTTGGGAAATCTTTGCAACTCGAGTTTTATTGATCTATCATTGCTTTTAAGTTCATCTAAATGTGTGGTATATGCTTTGGAGACATTGTCCTTGTCTGGAATCATCTTTTTGGTCATTTAACTGGTGAACTTGAACAATTTAAAATTTTGCGATTCTTTAGTCTCAGAGGTAATTTGCTTTCTGGTTCCATTCCAGACACTATAGGAAGATTGGCATCGTTAGAAATATTGGATTTACAAAGAAATCAACTAAATGGAACGCTTCCCCAAAGTTTTGGACAACTTTCAAAGTTGAAAATTCTTGATGTGTCGAATAATTTGTTGGAAGGCATTGTGTCAGCATATGCCTCTAGAAACTGGTTGAGTTTAAAGGTGAGTCCTAACTGGATCCCTTCTTTTCAACTTAAAGAAGTAAAACTTGCTTCGTGGCATGTGGGCCAAGGTTCCTCATGTGGCTCCAATCACAAAAGGACCTTGAGGACCTTGACCTAGCCTACACTGGAATATTAGATGGTATACCAATTTGGTTTTGGAACTTATCTTCCTCTCTTTATTTTCTAGATCTCTCCCACAACCAAATCCATGATGAGATTCCATATTATCTTGCCCCTCCTGAAGGCCAAAATATTTACTTGAATTCCAACCATTCTGATGGTCTTTTACCCCGTATTTCTTCTGATTTGTATGGCCTTGATCTTTCCGGCGATTTATTTTTTGGGGGTATCTCCCACTTCCTATGTGATAGGAAGGCCGAACAAAATTTTCCTACTTTTCTTGGTTTAAGTGAAAATCTTCTATCACGTGAAATTCCTGATTGTTGGATGAATGGGAAATAACAATCTGACATGGAATATCCCAAGATCCATGGGGCTTTTAGGAGGTTTGTAATCGTTACATTTGCACAACAACCATCTCTGTGGAGAATTTTTTTCATTTCTGCAAAATTGTATGAGTTTAGTGCTAGTTGACCTTAGTGAGAATGAGTTTTAAGGAAGCATATCTACATGGATGGCGGAAAGGCTTCCATGTTTGATTGTTCTTACCCTTCGTTCAAATAAGTTAGATGGTGTAGTACCTCTAGAACTTTGTCGCCTTTCCGCTCTTCAAGTCTTGGATCTTGCTAGCAACAATTTGTCCGGACCAATACCACGATGTATCAACAATTTTATTGTAAGAAAAGAAAAATATGTGCATTCTATTCTGTTAGGTTTTTATTCTTGGCAACCCCGTTTGACAAAACTCCTTTCAGATGTATTTATTTTCGCACTTTTTATTTCAGTGAGGCTATGAGTTTATTAGATGCGAATCCAACCCGAATCGAGCCCTGCAGAGAAGTTTGTGATGTCAATACTTTCAAGATTGCCACTTCGCTGATTATTACGGGGTCGAGCTGCCCGGTCAGCTCGCGGCCGAAGCAAAATGCAAAATTGCATTCAAAATTGCATGTCTGCCATTGGTCGCTCGAGCGAAGGTTTGCTCGCTTGATCCAAGGAGTTCTCGCTCGAGCCAAGGATTGCGTCCATACAAAAACCTAAAAGAGTGTATTCCTCGCTCGAGCCAAGGATTCGTTGCTCGAGCCAAGGATTCGTTGCTCGAGCCAAGGCACTAGTATAAATCACGAAAAATACACTCCTCGCTTGAGCCAGCAAAGCTTCTCTCGAGCGAGCTTCAGAATCCGGATTTCTCAAGAAGTTTGTTGTCTTCCCAATCTAGGATTACTTTTGGTTCTCTATAAATACTTGGTTTTCTCCCAAAACTAAGGTATTCATTGAAGTCCTCCAGATCTTCTTTTTGGTTCTTAAGGTTTATATCTGGGAATATTTTGTTTGTTTTCTTTGATGTTTTTATTGAGTCTTCAACTCATGGTTTAAAGAGAGTACATCAAAGGTTTGTTTGGTATACACAAAAGAGAGAGTTGTTCTTCAGTTGTGGATTCTGAAGAATTCGAGCCGGAAGCTTCGGTAGATTCTGGAGTGGCTTATCAGAAAGACAATTCCGTGGTGAAGATGGGGTTGGAAGAGGCACATAGAGGTTGGTTCAATTAGGCATTGTGGATTTGCTAGATAATTGAGAGTATACCTGTGTAATTTCTTTAATTCTTCTTAGTGGATTGTCTTGTGGCAGTTGCCCGTGGTTTTTTTATCACAGTTAGAGGTGTCCAATTGTGGTTTTTTCACATAAAAATCGTTGTGTCTCTTTCTCTTGATTGTTTGACTGGGATTGTTTTTTTCTGCTTTTTATTGATACATAATCACAAACCAACATCTAGGGTTTCTAGATTTTTCATATTCACTCTACTGCAAATAAAAATGTCACTGTTGCTTCTTCTATTGCTTCCCTTATTGCTTTTTTTTTTTTTTGGTGGATAAATTATTGCTTGCTTTTGGCCCCGGTGGTAGCAACGATTTCTCAGATAATGAACTTTTGGTGACAAAAGCACGTATATATCAATATGACAAGACTCTTTCTCTTGTGACTAGCTGGGACCTTTCGAATAACAATATATCTGGAAAGATCCTTGAGGAACTAACTAGTCTCCAAGGATTGCTTTTTCTAAATTTGCCTGGAAATCATATAACTGGTGTGATTCCAAAGAATATAAGTAACATGGAGTTGCTGGAATCTCTTGATTTATCCAAAAACCGACTCTGCGGCGAACTTCCTTCAAATGTCAGGTTTGAATTTTTTGATTTACTTGAATTTGTCTTATAACAACTTCTCAGGGAAAATTCCATCGAGCACCCAACTCCAGAGCTTCAATGCTTCTAGCTTCATCGATAACAAGCTTTGTGGGCCTCCAGTCACAAAGAATTGTGGTGATAATGGTAGAACACCTGATGTGGGGCATGAAGGAGATAGCGAAGGTGCTAGATCTGAAGTGGATTGGTTTCATGTGTTTATGGCTTTTGGATTGGCAGTTGGTTTTTGGGGCATCTCTGTTCCTATATTGTTCATTAAGTCATGGAGGTATGCACATATTTCTGATTTCTAGATAATGTATGGACTAGACTTGTGTTGCTATACCTGAGTAAATGTGTTTAGATTGTACAAGTCATGTAGAAGTCTCGTATTTGTGTCTTCTTAATATTATGAATAAATATATTTTCGTGAAATCAGGGCTGGCCCTGGGGCATAGGCCACAAGGCCATGGCCTAGGATCCCTCAAAATAGACTTAAAAAAGGGGCCCCTCATATTATAATTTAGTATAATATATTAAGTATGTTTTAAGTTTAAAAAAATTAAAAAATGTCCAAACTAACTTTAAATAAATTGACCTATTAAAAAATTACATGGCCATTCAAAAAAATTAGCATTGTTATCCATTGAAAATAGACCCAAAAAATGGGTCTCTCTTATTATAGTTTAGTCTAATATATTAAGTATATTTTAAGTCCAAAAAAAATTAAGGAACGCCCAAATTAACTTAAAATAAATTAATCTATTAAAAAATTGGAAGGCCCATTTAAAATAATTAGCATTATTATTAATTGAAAATGATTTTGCAAAAAACATTAGATTATGCAAGTATGATTGATTTATTTGCTTCTAAAAATATAAGAAGAGTGAGGATCAAGCGATACTTATTAGTTATTGGAATGTAATGCTAAGTATTTTTTGTGATTTTGACACAAATCTTTTATCCTTTACTTTCAATTTTTTTTTTTCATTCAATGAAAAAAAAATGTAAAGAGCCGCAAAAATTTATTAATTAATTATTGGCTTTGGGCCCCGGAAATCTCAAGACCGGGCCTGCGTGGAATGTATCTTTTTATGCATAAATTTCTTGTGATTTTATAATGAAATATTCCATATCGTGGTTAAAGTTTTTGTCAATAAGTAGCTTTTGATTTTCTGTGTAAAATGAAAAGTTTGGGAGAGATTATTTGAGAAGTCAAAAAAAATTCTAAAAGAAAAATTGCTTTAAATTTGGAAACTATAGCAAGTTTAGAGCCGGACCTGCTAAAATCACCGAACATTAATGGACTACAACCATGGAGTAGTTTACCCCTAAAACCCCAAATACAAGAAAAAAAAAATTTAATTAATTAATTGTGTGTATATATATTCATAACTTGCTTTCAATCAGAATATCTTCACACATTTTATCCCTTACTTGTCATATATATAATCTTCAAACATTTAATCATTTAATTTTGAATCTGTAGTTCAAGAAATTGAAACAACTTACTGCCAATTATTTGGTAAGAAGGAATTTTAGATATCTCTTCATGGCCTTCTTTAAATGTTTGGGTACCTCCTCCTTCATAATTCTAATTGTCTTCCAAATTAAGCTCTTCGTCTGCATATATTGTCTTTCTGGGAGAGGGCAGCCTTGGTAGGAGTTGTTTTCAAAACAGTGCCACAAAAGCTTGTGCCAATAAGGATCCTGCAAATTACTACACTCAACGTGAAAACAGTAATGAAACTCTGGTATTTGTAGTGAGACCAGTAGAATAAATATGATAGGGATTATGATAATTAAAATTCAACCCACATCAATATATCACTATGAAGTTATAAGAATACAAAATTCAGTTCAAAATTTGGTCCTAGTGGCATTATTCTTTACAAATAGTCCACTCTTTAACTCAGATTGGAATCAACTAAAACAAAACAAGATTGATGCAAATAGATTACATGAACACAATCTTAATGAGAGAAATAATAACCATCCCAAGGTCAAACTGCGTGTAGATCAACGACGTCAAATGCATAATTCAGACGTACATAATAAAATTACCATTTTATGTTCTTTAGAGAGTGTGGATAATTTCTTCGATAAAATCATATTCCTAGCTTTCTAAATACTATCACAATTTCATGCCAATTTAACAACATTCACATACTATATTAACAAAGTTCTAAGCATAAGATATCCTTAAAAAAATGAAAAAAACAAGGAAAGAGTTCTAAAGATAAACCACGTACCGTAAAGGTAAATGAAGGGAACTAGATCCCAAAATACATTTTTCTATATTGTTTTGAAAATCACTCAAGCTTATAGTTTTCCATTACTATGGATGTAAGATTTCAGGTACCATAAAGTACTACAGATGTAGACAAAAACAATATAGACAAATATAAGGGATCCACATGTTAAAAACGTGTTGACCTTGAAATGCCAATGTTGAAGCTTGAAAGAATTTCGAGATATTCAAGTATAATGAACATAATAAATGCGTAGTATCAATATCGAAATTTCTACCATCTATAACATCGTTAAACATATGAACAACGTGGATATGTTGCCTTCTCGTAGGAACCAAGCATTTGACAAGACAATTTATTACCCAAGGGACAAATGCAGAGAGCTTATAGTAACCTAAATTTTGTGTATTTGCGTGTGTTCATGCCTTTTCCGTAACAGAGAAAAACAGATATAGATAGTCCTTCAAAACAATGGTCTATGTTGTTTTGGTACTAGAATATGAAAAGCTCACTTCAAAATAAGCACTAACTGAGAGGGTAATTTATATGAAAATTGGTCCGAGCTGGGTAATAGGCTATTATGGGCCACAGTGCGAAGGGCTGAGTAAAATGGCCATAAAGTTACTCTGGTTTGGAAGAGTCTTGAAGTTACTCCGGTCCCAAAGGGCTTACGGTTAGCTCGGTCACCATACTACAACTTATACCGGTCATGACACAGTGTAATTAGCTCGGTCTAAACCTTACTAAAAGTTAGCTCGGTTTAGGCTTACCACGGTTTGTGGAGGAGGAACTGAGGTAAGGGCAATGGAAGGACGAACTGAACTAAGGACAGTTCGGTCTATTCTGCGGCTAAGCATAGCCATGCTTACCTCGGCCACATTGGAGTCCGACCATGGTAAAACCATCTCACTTGGTTTAAGCAATGAGGGGGGTGTTGAAGGATAAAGCATTATCTTTCAGGAGTATGAATCCTAGAAGGACTCTACATGGAGGAGTAAGAGTCCTACTTGGATTGTGCTACACGGAACCTACAAAAGCTCACAAACATCACCTATGGAGAGGTAACACAACGTTAATTCCCGAATATGCAGAGCTTTTTGTTTATTTGTCTATTGAGCTGACTTAGTCATCGGAGAGGTATCCGGGGCACACCCGTCGGCTAGCTCACGTTTGTGTTTTCAGGGAGTAAAGCGATGACGTACGAAGGAGCGCAATCTTGATCAATAGGATTATACGAGAAGGTTTATTTCTTTCCCGTACAATTGGCGCCATCTGTGGGAACAAACAGAACGAACAAAACCTTTTGATTAAGTTTTCCTTACCAATAAAAAGCAATGGCGCACAACGAAGATTTCCCGCAATCCGCCATTGATGGACAAACTCCAGAAGGAGGTGGGAGGCGCGAAGGCTTGCCTCCTATCCCTCCCATGGCAGACTTGGAGCCACAACGACAGAACCCCAGGAGGGATGCTAAGGGAAGGCGAAATAACAGCCCCCATCACTCTCGATCACAGAGTCCAGATAGACAAAGGCGGAGGATTAATCCTCAAGCTCTGGAGGACTGCGTAAAGGAGCATGATGAATTGATACGACGGATGGCGGCGGATATGGAATCCATAAAGTGCTAGATGAAAGGAAAATGAGTGGCGACAGGAGAGGGGCGCAAAAGCAAGACGCCCCCTCGCCACTCAGAAGACCGTGGTAGGCATGCCACACCGTCACAAGCAGAGAGTAGAAGCCTCAGGACAGGCGATACTCAATCCAAAACCTCCAGGACTCGTTACTCCAAGTCTGAGAGAACGAGATCTGAGAGGTCTTGCACTGAGGGAAGCACCTATCAGCCCTCACGCACGCACTAGACATTATCCAGGCAGACGGAGATGCCTAGGTCGTCCGACCTAAGAACAGTACTAGAAGAAAGGGCACGATGGAAGGAGGACTCCAGGGCGCGCGACCCTCGCAGAGTTTCTGCCCTTCAACAGTTGGCTCCTCGGACGCATGGAAGCGTCGAGGTTGGAATGCCAATATCGCGCCCGGCCTACGAACCAATGGACAAAGCATTAGCGAGGCTGCAGACCTCGCCGTTTGTTCTAGTAATCGAAAACGCACCCCTACCTTCAGGCTTCCTTCAGCCCAAATTCACCACGTACGAAGGGAAGACGGACCCCTACATGCACCTAAGCCACTTCCGTCAGGTTATGGCGGTATATCGACGAAACGAGGCTTTGATGTGCATCCTCTTTCCATCAAGCCTTGGCGACCTAGGCTTGACTTGGTTCGAAAAACTTCCAGAAGGCAGCATAGCCTCCTGGGCACAGTTAGCGGAGGCGTTCGTAACAAGGTTCAAGACAAACACCAAAACCCCGGTGGAGATCGACCAGCTACTCTTCATCGACATGGGCGAAAAAGAGACACTAAGATCCTACAATAGCCACTACTGGGAGACCTTTAACCAGATTGGGGACTGCCCCACCAATCTCGCCATTGCACAGTACAAAAGAGGCATTCCAGTCGGAAACAGACTAAGGGATTCTATCACCATGACACCGCCCCTCACCATGGAGGCCTTGATGGAAAGAGTGTATCAGCATATCAGGGTGGAAGAGGATGGCGCTCGTGCCAAAACAAAAATTGGCACGACCGCAGCACTAGAGAAAAAGACCTCAGCAAAGGTCAACACGGTAGACCGTCCGAACAGAAACGGACGAGGTAGGAGAGACAACGGAGAGGACCAGGATAAAAGATGGTTGAGAGTCCGCACTGCCATAACTACGGTATTCAAGAAACCAATCTATCGGATTCTAAGCGAAATACGCGATGAGCCTTTCGTTAGATGGCCAGCTAAGCTAGGAGAAACGCAAAAAGACTATGACGAAAGATCGCGGTGCACCTTCCACAAAGAAAAGGGGCACCGCACTGAAAATTGCACGCCATTGAGATAGCATCTGGAAGAGTTGGTGGCAGCCGGTCACCTGAATAAATACATTGAAGGAGGGACGCAACCAGCCCCCCAAGACCACAATAACCCCAATGGGATGCCAATTGACGCCCCGCCTCAAAGCGTAATCAATGTGATACATGGAATATTTGAACCTGAGCGTGTATGCGAGCTCAGAGGGTCGATCAAGAAGGCTGAGCACTTAAGGGAGGTACTAAGCACTCAACCTACCATCAAGAAGAGAACAACGGAGGCTGCCAATGTCATCTCTTTTTCAGACAGAGACTTGGCCAGGATATACTGCCCTCACAACGACGCACTAGTCGTCACTCTCCACGTCAAGGATTACGACATCAAACGGATTCTGATCGACCAGGGAAGCTCGTGTGAGATCATGTACTACGACACCTTCAAACAACTAAAGCTACAAGACAAGGACTTGGCACCTGCCGTGTCCCTCCTGATTGGATTCAACTCAATGCCGGAGTGGCCAGTCGGCAAAATTATCCTTCCAATCAGGGCAGGAAGTGTAACGAAACAAGTGGAATTCTGGGTGTTGAAAGTCCCCTCCACTTACAACATCATCTTGGGCAGAACTTGGTTGCATGCCATGCGAGCGGTAGCATCATCCTATCATCAAGTAATGCGATTCCCCAATGAAGCCGGGGTAATTGAAGAAGCCTATGGGGATCAGATCATGTCCAAGCAATGCTTTGTCACAGTAAATGGCAGCCGCGCTGCCAAGGGATATGTTCATTTGGTGGAAAAACCTGAGAGCAATGAACTGTTCGCAGAAGTTGGCAAAGCGGCTGATCAGAAAGCGGTGGAAGACTTGGTAGAGGTACAAATAGATGAAAAGAACCCGGATAAGTTCTTTCTGCCCGGTTCATCGTTGTCCAGCACTGAGAGATTAGAGGTCTTGGAATTCTTGACCTCTAACATCGAAGTGTTCGCCTGGACACCCTACGACATGCTAGACATTGATCCAAACTTCATCTCTCACCAACTCAATGTCCACCCATCCGCCAGACCAATCATTCAACAAGACACGCAGATCGGCACTCCACCACGCCGAGATAGTGGCGGAAGAAGTAGGAAACTTGCTGGAAGCAGGAGCAATCAGAGAGGTACACTACCCCAGATGGATTTCCAACACAGTCATGGTGCCAAAGAAGAATGGCAAATGGCATATCTGCGTTGACTATAAGACAATCAACAAAGCGTGCCCAAAGGACAACTTCCCTCTACCACAGATAGATCAACTGGTAGACCTAACGACAGGGCACAACCGACTTAGCTTTCTTGATGCGTACAGAGGCTACCATCAGATCGCCATGTACAAACCAGATTAGGAAGTGACGTCCTTCACCACTCCAAGAGGACTATACTGCTACAAGGTCATGCCCTTTGGCCTAAAGAACGCATTGGCAACATTCCAGAGAATGGTCACCAAGATGTTTGAGCCGTTGTTAGGCAGAACAATGGAGGCTTACATCGACGACATGGTGGTCAAGAGCAAGGATGAGAATGACCATCTAAAGGACCTAGGTGAGATGTTCCAGATTCTGAAGAGACACAAATTGCGCCTTAATGCATCCAAGTACGCGTTCGGTGTAGGATCTAGCAAATTCCTGGGATTCCTGGTGACCAACTGGGGTATAGAGGCAGACCCCTTCCAGATCAAAGCAATTCAAGATCTGGAGAGGCCTAACTCAGTAAAAGAAGTGCAGCATCTCATCGGCATGGCAGCTGCACTCAACTAATTTATTAGCCGGTCGTCAGACAGACTACGACCATTTTTTCAAGCACTAAAAGCCAAGTTCGAATGGGACGAAGAATGCGACTGAGCTCTGGAGAGCTTGAAAGAATACATGTCTTCTCCACCACTGCTTGTCACCCCAATACCTGGAGAAGAACTTTTCCTGTACCTGGTAGTCTCTCAGCACGCAATTAGCGCAGTATTGGTCCGTGCAGAAGGGATCCAACATCTGCCCATCTTCTATGTCAGCAAGACATTGCTGGGCGCTGAAACAAGGTACTTGCCACTGGAAAAACTGGCATTGGCCTTGATGATGTCCTCAAGGAAGTTGTCGCACTACTTTCAAGCCCACACCATAGTCGTTCTCATAGCTTTCCCATTAAAAACTTTGTTTGAGAGGGCGAACTTTTCTGGGTGAATCTTGAAGTAGGCAGTAGAATTGGGACAATTCGACATCAAGTTGCAACCCAGAACCGTAGTAAAGGCCCAAGCTTTGGCAGACTTCGTCGCAGAGTTTACCCCAAGAAGTCATCATATCTGCCCAGTCGACCTGACTGACACAATCGAACTAGGGATGGAAATTGACGCCGGAATAGCGCAACCCGTGGTGCAGGATACTTAGCCAGACTCCAAGGCAGACCAGAGTAAAGAAAGTAAAGAAGAAGCGAACCATGCTACACCAAGCCAAGACTCACCAACAAATAAAGGCTTAGTTCCATTAGATGGCGAGGGGCAGACAGCAAGCATGGACCTTGGAGAAAACACCAGCGACATTCCTGACCCCACGACATCATTTGATCCCTCAACATGCTGGAAGTTGTTCGTTGGAGAGACGTGGAAGCTCTTCGTGAATGGAGCATCCAACCAACATGGTGCAGGACTTGGCATAGTCCTTATCTCACCAGACGGCCTAGTTGTGGAGCAAGCTGTCAACCTTGGCTTCCCAACATCAAACAACGAAGTGGAGTATGAAGCGCTTCTTGCAGGTCTGAAGTCAGCGTTCTACATGAAGGCCACCGAACTAATGGTCTACAGTGACTCACAGCTGGTGGTAAACCAAATTTCAGGCGAATACGAAGTGAAGGATGACAGGATGGCTAAGTACCAAGACTTAGTCAGAAAAGAGATCAAGAAATTTGAAGTAGTGAGGATAGAATAGATTGGCAGGGAGGAAAATAGCAGAGCAGACGAACTAGCAGGCTTTGTTTCAATGGCAGATACATCCATCCCTCATCCGTTGCTCATCGACTACTTACCAAGACCAAGCATTGAAGACCCTGAAGCAGAAGAGGTATATTGCGCCGAACTAGGCCCTTTATGGATGGATCCCATCATATTGTTCTTAAAAGATGGCGTCTTACCGGAAGAAAAGAAAGAAGCCAACAAAATTAGAGCAAAGTCGCAGCGATTTTGGCTCTCCTCATCTATGGCATTGTACAAGAAGTCGTTCTCAGGACCTTCTCTAAAGTGTGTCCACCCCAGCAAAGTGGAAGCCTTCTTGTTCGAAATACACGAAGGTGTGTGCAGAAACCACCAAGGAGGAAGATCACTAGCTTACAGAGCCATTTCGCAAGGATACTGGTGGCCATACATGCAAGCAGACTCAGAGAAATATGTAAAGAAGTGCGAGAAATGCCAGAAGTTCGCACACCAAATACATCAGCCAGCCAGAGAACTCCTACCATTGACTAGCCCATGGCCTTTCGCAATGTGGGGCTTGGACATAGTAGGACCACTTCCAACAGCACCCGGCAACAGGAAGTTCTTTCTCGCAGCAACAGACTACTTCATAAAGTGGGTGGAAGCAGAAGCATTGGGATCAATCAAGGAAAAAAATGTGAAGAAGTTCGTCTAGCAGAACATTATTACTCAGTTTGGCATACCCAAGGCCCTGATATCGAGCAGCGGCACTTTCGATTGACAGCGAGAATCTTTAGAGGCTTTTTTGAAGAGTACAAGATAGTGTTCTACAATTCTACACTGGCATATCCCCAAGCAAATGGTCAAGCAGAAGCATCAAACAAGGTAGTGTTAGATGGACTGAAGAAACGGTTAGAGAAAGCCAAAGGCAAGTAGGCAGAGGAGCTCCCTCATGTTTTATGGGCTTACTGCACCACACCTCGGCGCTCAACAGGAGAAACTCCATTCTCCTTAGCCTATGGTATGGAAGCAGTAATCCCACTAGAAGTCGGCCTCCCCACAATTAGAAGCAAAAATTTTGATCCAGACTTGAATGGAGAAGCCATAGCATTGGAGCTCGAACTAGTAGAAGAAAGAAGAGAAAGAGTACTAATTCACATTGCCTCGTACCAACGAGAGTTATCCAGGAAATGCAACAAAACAGTGCATCCAAGGCAGTTCAAGATTGGTGATTGGGTACTGCGCAAAGTGATGGGAAACACCTTGGTACCGGGAGACGGCAAGTTAAAGCCCAATTGGGAAGGACCCTACAAAGCGGTCGGATTAGCAGGCAAAGGTGCATACCACTTGGAAGATGAGGGAGGCAAGGCAATTCCCAGGCTATGGAATACTGCCAATCTCAAGTTATTTTATTTTTAGCTTTTTCTTTTAAAGTATGTGTAATTTTTTCTTTTCTCAATAAAACAAGTCGATTCTTTTTAGCATAGTTGTTTTCTGTAAAAGATGGTTTTAGTGAGTTAGGAATTTTGTAAACATAGTTGGCTGGAACAACCAACTATACACTTTCCTAAGCCTAGGATAAGGATCCAGGCTGCAGGACGTTTAGTCGGAATAACCAAACACTTCACTTTAGGTTGGCTGGAAAAACCAACCTAGAGGTTGGCTGAATTAAACCAACACCCCTCCTAAACCCAGGATAAGGATTCAGGCTGCAGGACGTTTGGTCGAAATAACCAAACACTTTATTTTAGGTTGGCTGGATTAAACCAACACCCCTCCTAAGCCCAAGATATGGATCCAAGCTGCAGAGCGTTTTGGTCAAAATAACCAAACACTTTATTCTAGGTTGGCTGGAAAAACCAACCTAGAGGTTGGCTGGATTAAACCAACACCCCTCCTAAGCCCAGGATAAGGATCCAGGCTGCAGGACGTTTTGGTCGAAATAACCAAACACTTTACTCTAAGTTGGCTGGAAACACCAATCTAGAGGTTGGCTGGATTAAACCAACTCTCAGTACTCTTTAGCCGAAGTAAGGATATTGGCCAAAGAATGGTTGGCTGGATTAAACCAACTCTTAGTACTCTTCAGCCGAAGTAAGGATCTTGGCTAAAGAGTGGTTGGCTGGATTAAACCAACTTTTTGTACTCTTCAGCCGAAGTAATGATCTTGGCTGAAGAGTGGTTGGCTGAATTAAACCAACTTTTTGTACTCTTCAGCCGAAGTAAGGATCTTCGCTGAAGAGTGGTTGGCTGGATTAAACCAAATTTTTGTACTCTTTAGCAGAAGTAAGGATCTCGGCTAGAAGAGTGGTTGGCTGGATTAAACCAACTCTTTGTACTCTTCAGCCGAAGTAAGGATCTCGGCTAAAGAGTGGTTGGTAGGTATACCTAGTTAGTTTGCAAAGATAAAACCGGGATAAAATTATCTCGGCCAGAGAATGCTCTACTTCATTCAAATTATAGAAAAAAAGCACAAACAGGGCAGTAAACCGAGATAACAATTGAAGCAAAAAGAAGACTTTCATTGGCAAGTTTAAAGCAAGTACAGAGGATATTACTTCAGTCCGGTTACAAACTTTTTGTCCAATAAACAGAAGAAAAATACAGGAATCAAGCAGAAAAGAAAAGGAAATACAAAATCAGTTAAAAAGATCATCTATTTCGGCGTCAAGATCGGCATCAACATCAACCCGAAGACCGATTTCAGACGGGAGCTCGGTTTCGGTCGGAAGTATGGTCTCTGTTGGAAGCACGGTTTCAGCTGGTTGCTCAATAGTCAGGTCTTCCACCGTTGGTTCCAACCGAGTTGGTTGATCGGCAGGTTCATTGACGACCGGGGTGCTATTGGGCTCGGTTTCTTCATCATCGTCTGAATCCTGGAGAAACTGTTGCTGAACGGATGTAGCGTACCCCGCCAGTGAGCTCGGTATGAAGTACTAAGGAGGATTGTAGACCTCGGTCTCAGGCTCACATCCGAGCTGCACCACAGCTGCCCTCCAACCGCATTTGAAGAACAAATCTTTGGCTGCCTCACATTGTTGCATGTAAAGGGCCTCCCCCTCCTTGAAACCAGCAGCATTCGCATCATCCGCCTTCGTTTTTAGCTCGGCGATCTCTGCGCTCTTTTTGTCTTCAAGTTTGGCCAGCTCGCGCAAGTATTTGTCCTTCATCACGGTCAGGGCTTTTTGTTTGTCAGCATTAGCCGAGGTAACTAGTCCGGTAAGATGGGTTACCTCAGCCTCTAGCTCGGCTGTCTTCTGTTGAGACTTTTTTAGTTCGGTGGTTTTTTCTTCAACTTCGGCCATGGCTTGCCTTGCTGTTTTACGAAGTTCCAACATACGCTTGTGAGTGATGTGGTTCTTCTGCAGGGCCTGCAAAGGAATGGAAAGAAACTAAGGACAAAACCGAACAGAGAGTTGGAAAAATTAGAAAGACAAGAACAGCTACTTACCAAGATCATTGATTTCGTTGTCGACTGGATAACCTTGAGCTCGGTCAAGTGCTTGTGATGATCCATGTCAGGGGGTAGACATACACCCTTAGCCAGATTGAAGGCTAGCATATGGTCTTTGTCAGCGACCACTGAGTCAGTGTCCTAAATAGATCAGTTTTGAAAAGTTATTTTGGGAGCCCACTTCGAAGAGCCAGCTCAGTCGAAATGCTCCGATTGCGGGCTTAGTGGGGGGCTTGGTCGAAGAATGGTTTCATCCTCATCAACAAGGCGTTGCTCAGTTTGGGTAGTCCGGGCACGCTTGCTTGGGCGAGAAGAGGAGGGCTGTTGAGATGAAAGGGCCGCCACGGTCTCTTGAGGCTGGTTGGTTGGTGGTACTTCGGCTGGGTGTGTTTCGGTTAGGAGGGCCCTTACTCTGTTCCTCTTCGCCATCTCTTTTTCTTCAGTAGTTCGGACCAAGTTGATTTGTGGCAAGGTTGGGTCCGGTTTTGGAGAAGCCTCTAACAAAAAGTCAGTTACTCTGGCTTTTCGGCGGCTGCTGTATCTGTAGGTCAGTTCAAAATTAAGTAATTTGGCCCAACTTCTCTCCGGGTATCCTAGTGCGGCGCGAAGTGTGGCTAGATTGGGGTAGCTATACAGCGACTTGAGGTGGCCTGAATCTGCACAGAGAAGAGAACTGTCAGTTCGGTTCAGGAAAAAAAAACCGAAATAAAGAAGAGGCATGCAAAGAGGCCGAGGTAATTATACCATGGGTTTCTTTCTTCCAATTTATATCATGCTTGGGATCCGGGCTTAGTGGTCTTCAAAATTCCTGATACCCGTAAAAAATCATCATCGCTTAAGTCTTTATCCGGTGTATTCTTTATTATTTTCTCTCGGCATATTCTTAGGTAGTAGACCCAGCCGTCTTCTTTTGACCCTATGGAATACTGGTGGAAGAGTTCGGCTAAGCCGAGGTTAATACCAGCTCGGCAGTTTAGCTCGGCTATTCTGTTTATTATGCGGTATGAGTTGGTGGAAAGCTGGGTTGGGCATATCCTAGTTTGCCTAAGGAATTCACAAATTAAGGGTTGGACAGGAAATCTTAGTCTGGTTTCTATTATGGACAGAAGGGTAAAGGGTACAAAGCCTTCGTTTCCCCATGGTGTGATATTTTGTTTGGCTAAGGTAAGATGGACGTCGTCAGGGATGTTATACTCCCTTCGGAATTCGGCCAATCCACCAGGAGTGTCTACTAAGAACCTATATTTACCCATTCTCTATTAAGTTATGAATAAATTAAAACTGAGTGCTAGCTCGGTCGAAGATTTGTGCTGTGTAGCTCGGTTGAGCGCTCAATGGAGTGCCTGGGCAACCTAAGTCTGCAAAGTGAAAAAACAACGGTGTTAAGCATAGACCGGGGGACCGTGTTAAAAGAAAACAAAGGCAAGATAAAAGAAGCATTTAGCTCGGCTATGAGGCATATTACGGGTTTAAGCTCGGTTTGAGCAAATGGTCTGTTGGCTCGGTCTGGACAAGCGGTTCGACAGCTCGGTTAGAAGGAAGGTTTTGTTAGACCGGTTGAGCTTCTAGGGGCAGCTTTCTTAGTTCGGTCTAAACTAAGAGTGCTGGTTTAGCCCCAAGGCATAGCCCGGTCAAAAGTAAGGCTTTCAAGCACACTCATTACGGACTTAGTTCGGTTTGTTATCTCGGCTAAGTTAATTCAAAAGATGGTTTGACTTGTTAAAACTACTGGTACAAGTGTTAGTTCGGTTGAATGGTCAGGCTAGACTTGCACATAGCACAAACAGTGTCCTAGTTCGGTTGGGACGTGATTCTGGATCAAAACTAGTGTTTCTCATGTTATTTCTTGAATTCAAGTGGTTCTATTACATGTTTTTACAGAAAGCACGAAGCTAAGCAGAAAAAGTGTTTTGCAAAAAAAAAAACACAAAAAGAGTATGCTATGGATCAAGACAGGTATGAAAACAAGAAAAGTAGAACAGATTTGTAATGCTTACCAGATGAAGAGGAAAGAACGGGAGATGGGAACAACAACAGCAGTGAAGAACACAAACTCAGGGAGCTCAGGGGTTGGAAGAAGCAGAGGCGCAGAGAGAGGATGAATAGTGTAATTTGAGATTCAAAATGAAAGAGTTTGTTTTGTATAGAAGGACGGACAGAGAGGCGGGAACTGTTCAAAATTCACGAGACACGAAAACGGCGTGACAGCTACGATTGGCCAATCAGAGTATGCCACGTGTCATGGGAAGGAGAAGCGATTCAGTCTCTATGATTGAAGAGACGTTTTGACCGGACAAGTAGAGCCTGGTGTGAAAGTAGCTCGGCTGGAAAGGCTAAAGGGTTTTAGCTCGACTGGAAAGGCTTAAAAACTTTAGCTCGGCTGGAGGACAGGTAATCCCTATCATGCAGCGCAGATGGAATTAAGGGGCAATTGAGAGGGTAATTTATATAAAAATTGGGCTAAGCTGGGTAATGGCCATTATGGGCCATAGTGCGAAGGGCTGAGTAAAATGGCCATAAAGTTACTCCGGTTTGGAAGAGTCTTGAAGTTACTCCGGTCCCAAAGGGCTTACGGTTAGCTCGGTCACCATACTACAACTTATATCGATCATGACACAGTGTAATTAGCTCGGTCTAAACCTTACTAAAAGTTAGCTCGGTTTAGGCTTACCACGGTTTGTGGAGGAGGAACTGAGGTAAGGGCAGTGGAAGGACGAACCGAACTAAGGACAGTTCGGTCTATTTTGCAGCTAAGCATAGCCATGCTTACCTCGGCCACATTGGAGTCCGACTATGGTAAAACCATCTCACTTGATTTAAGCAGTGAGGGGGGTGTTGAAGGATAAAGCATTATCTTTCAGGAGTATGAATCCTAGAAGGACTCTAAATGGAGGAGTAAGAGTCCTACTTGGATTGTGCCACACGGAACCTACAAAAGCTCACAAATATCACCTATGGAGAGGTAACACAACTTTAATTCCCGAATATGCAGAGCTTTTTGTCTATTTGTCTATTGAGCTGACTTAGGCATCGGAGAGGTATCCGAGGCACACCCGCTGGCCAGCTCACGTTTGTGTTTTCAGGGAGTAAAGCGACGACGTACGAAGGAGCGCAATCTTGATCAACATGATTATACGAGAAGGTTTATTTCTTTCTCGTATACTAACAAAGTCAAGTGAAAAATTCTCTTCCTTCCCTACCAGATAATGAAAAATGAACGTTTTAGTGTATTTTTCTTTAACTATCATTTCTTAATCCAAGCATACTTTTGCTAGAAAATACTTGACAATAATGGAAGCTGCAGAGCATAAAATACACATAATTCAATTACTACAGAAGTTCTTGAACTTGCTATCACAAACATACAATGTCAAATAGAATATTATCTAATAAAGAGACAAAGTTCAAACTTAAAAGCTTGAGGGTAAATTACACTTTTTGCACATATTTGACCCAAATTTCACTTTAGTCACTATTGTTTCAATTTGAACAATGTTAATTAACCCTAGGCTTTAAATCAAGTTTCAATTTGGCCCTTCCATTCAAATTATCATTCCTCATGTGATTGACATGTGCTACAAAATTGTGACCAAATTGAAACTAGGCTTGAAGTATAGAGTTAACATTGTTCAAATTGAAACAATAAAGACCAAAGTGAAATTTTGGCCAAATTACAGGGGTGAGAAGTGTAATTTACCCAAGCTTAAAAGATATAGAATGCTAGAAGAAATCATAACAGATACATAAACAACACAAAGTACCTGTGACAATGTGTGGATTCCCAACTATGATAAGCAAGGACTTTGCCCGGGTAACCGCAACATTAAACCTCCTCAGATTGCTAAGAAATCTTAGACAATAGGTTTTGTCATACTCATTGTGTTTGGTTGTTGACCTCATAATTGAAGCAATTATTACTTCCCTCTCTTGTCGCTGGATTTGCTCAACACTCCCAACCTTAACACTGCCCATATAAAATGATTCCAATACTTTGGTTATCTTCACCACCTGTTGTCCATAAGGTGCTATTACCTTAATATCTTCCTCTTTTAGACCTTCACTTCCTCTAAGCTTCTTTACAATATCAACAACCTTGCTTGCCTCGATTTGATTAAACCACGACTCCATAAGGGATCATTGCCTTCTCTCTCATCCCAGCCTTGAATTGTGTTGAAGAGAATGGGAAATTCTTTGTTAGGAAGGCTTAGTGTCATGCACTGGCAATGTGGAAGCCTTGATAAAGATATGCAAGTGTGTGTGGCCCTAGTTAACTCTCTTCACTAGCCCGCCAATAATGCTCAAAAGGTTTGCAAAGACAAGCAAACACAATATTAGTTAAGTTGATGAGCCACAAGATTGGAGACAAGCCACAAAATAGCAATCAACAAGCTAGAATTAAAGTAAGCAACATTTGAAAGGCTTTGCATAATTTAAAGGCGAAATTAACTTTTCATTACTCAAAAGAAGGCATTACAATAGTTGAACAATGCACTAAAAGTGAGATAAAAGTTGCCTTACCATAAGCTAGGTTGGGGTACATTAAAGGCACAAGTGGTCTGGTTCAACACTTGGGTACCCCCTCCTTATATATAGCTTGTTAAGCCTTTTCCTAGCTGGCAAGAGGAAACATCCCTTATGTTTGAGGAGTCATAATGGATTTTTAAAAATTCTACAAAAAGAGAAAAATTACAACTCTTGGTCCTAAAACATCTTTAATACTAAGTTATTTATATAAAAATTTACAAGGCAAAAAGATTACATTTGACCCTCTAAAAGTTGGCCTAAAGTTGCTACTTGGTGGCTAATTTGCTTCATGGCATGTCTTGGACTATCTTTACACTATGGCTTGGGCCTTTGCTTGCACTTGCACCAACAACTTCTTAGGCATGTCTTTGGCTCTCCAAAGGGCACAAATGTATGTGGCATCAAGGTGTTGACCCTTGGATGGGCTCACCTTGACACTTAGCCAAGGTTTCGAAGAAGAGGTATTTTCTTGACATGGTAATTCCTCACTAATTTTGTGATAAAACTTTCATCCCCATTGTGGTAATATTCACATTCAAAAAGTCTTCTCTAGATAAGATTTTCCTAACCCGAACACCTTTGCATCTCTGGAACACACAACCAGACCTAGTTGCAATTAGTCATTTGCCAATTTGGGCCTTGGTTAGAATTAGGATCAAAAGACTTAGAGAACTCTCATATTTTGGATCTTTTGATTGTTTGATTGGATTTTTCATTATGAAGTAGATCATAAATCAGGAATCTAAATGCAAGATTCTGGATGTTTTAGGATGTGTTTGAACTTCTTGATAGATTTGAAGGCCCAATGACAAAATTTAATTTCTACTTTAGATGCTCCACAAAATAAATTGAAGCCATTGATTAGTTTCTACTTATCATGAGATAACACTTTTGTTGCCAAATTTCAAAAATACCCTCCTTGGGATAACTTATATTATTATTGACATTGGAACCCCGGATTACGTATCTCACCTTATCATATTTGTGAATCAAACAGGGCCCAAGCTTACACCTCAAAATCTATATATGCTATGACTAATTTCTTTTTTTGATCAATCAAAGTAAACCTTTATTGATGAAACAAACAATACAAAAAACATGAGCATAACATCAATAAAGGGAAAGAAAGGTTGTCACGCCCCAAAAAATAATACAGAGATACAACTCCAATCTTATATTAATAATTGCATGAATCAGAGTAATAAGTCCTTTCATTACGTGAGGTTAATAACACAAAAGAGTTTAATATAAATAAATGCCCTTCGAGCTTACACCATTCCAAGTCCTGGCTTGGTTACAACAAAAGGAGACTAGCTCACACAAATTTAGCCCTAGGCTATACAAAAATTAAAACAAAACAAGAAGCTCGTGCTTCCCAAAGATTTATCCAACGCTATTGCCTTGGTGGAGGCATGCCATCATTACCTGAAAATATTTTTCCCAAATAGGGTGAGCCACAACCCAGTAGGAATCATCTAACACAGTATATGAAGTTTAGCAAAAGTATAAGTACAAGGAGCGTACACAATGTCTATGATAGAACATCCGCGATTTATATTCTCATAAGATATCAAATCTAAAATCATAATTCGTTTTCCCCCAATTCATTTATTTATCTCAATTTATGAGTCAATTTCATTATTTTTCATCAACCAAACTGAGACTACAACCCAATGGTCTTCCAGTCATATAAATCATATATAAACACTTCAAACTATCCTTTCATGGATATTTCGTCCATAGGAAACCGTCAAACGGGACCTATGTAAGTGTAGGCTATACAAGCACTACAATTTCCATTTTACGAAAATTTCATTCGCAGGATCGGCACCCATGTATAATTTCGGGACTTTCACCCAGGACACTCTGGCTAACTTAATTTTAATGGAGTCTATCCCCTTTCTCCTCTCAAACAATCATTTGTACATAGGCAATGTATTTATACACAAAATCATACGTAGAGCACATTCCATTTCCACTTCCAAATAATTATACATATACAATGTATATAAACATAGTCATATTCAATGACAACTAACAAGAGATTAGTTTCAATTCACCTAATCTACATGTAATTCCTACAACAATCATGACTATCCTCCACCGATAGTCCAATGTAGTTACTTCTAAACAGATATTCAATCTAAAGACAGATAATTTATTCAAAATTTTCAAAGAATGAGATAATACGTAACTAATCTCACCATTCATATTAATATCTTTCCAATCTCACATTTCGATGTCAACTTCAATTATTTATACAAAATAATAGTTTGATCCAATTAGGGCAAAGTCCTTTTTTTTTTTTTTCCAAATATGAATCAAGTGCCAAAATCATTAAATTAGACACAACACAACATCATTTTCAAACCCCACAATCATTTATTTCACCTACACCCAAAGCCCCCTTTTCCATTTTATACCCAAACCCTAGGTTTTGCTGAAAACATCCCCAAATCTCCCCATTGTTACACAAATGACAAATATCCAAGCTAAATAACATATAAAGGTGTAGAATAATCCCTACCTCAAAGAGAAAAGACAAGTCAAACAAGAGTGAAACTTCGAGAACGCCGAAACCCACTTCTAATCGGATCAAAATGAAGGTCTTGATGCACTCTACCTTTTTCTCAAAGGCACTTGGGTGAAAAGATTAATGGATCTAGATAAACTCTAAGAGAGAATGTGAGTTTTAGAGAGAGAAAGTGTAGATCTAGGTTTTTGAAAAGTTTTAGAGAGAGAGAGAGAGAGAAGTGAAAAAGTGATACAAAACATCATCTTCACAGACTATTATACACGCAGTCCACTTGAGCATGGAAAGTGACGCTCGAGCGTCAGACACAAAGTTTCGCTCAAGCGTGAAAAGTGGCGCTCAAGCGTAGGATATGCTCTTTCAGAAGTTTTGTAGACGAAGGACCTTGCTCAAGCGTGAGACTGGACGCTCGAGCATCCAATGCATTCTCCCAGTATTAGCAGAACTTCAAAAATGCTGAGAGTTGACAAATCCCGCTCGAGTGCAAGAATGGCCGCTCGAACGGAGGAATAAAATTTGTAAAGCCCACTCGAGCGCAAGAATGCCCGCTTAAGCAGAATAGCCAAAATCTGGGCATCACAGGTTTGGAAAAACACGCAACCAACCTGTTCTAAACACACAATCACAACCCGATAACCAAAATAAAGGGAAGATAAGGGAAACAAGATATGAATCACTATTTAGAACTATACAACTAGAGTGCGGAACACAACAAGTTGGTGCAAACATTATCATGGTTTACACTCTAAATCCTAACTAGGTTGGCACCCAGAAGTAAACCCAATCATCTGACAGCACCACCCCAGGCTAATAAGAATCCAACCAAAAAGAGAACAGAACAAACAACAACACAAACAGCCCACCCATAATCAACTCCTAGGCAGATCAGCCACCAACACCTAGCCATCTCAAATACAGAACTTCACTTGACTCAGATATTCCACAATCTGATGCACAGAGTACTGGACAGAAAGCATGGACGACTTAACCTACATCCCAACTCTCATTTTCACAACCTCACACATCTAATTCATATCCGGTTGCTTGCCATTAAACACAACCTCATTTCTTAGCCTCCAAGTGGACTACAACATTGCTACTGGTACTAGCAGCCAAATTTTCTTAACAGATTTTTTGTGCTTAGTTCCTAACCACCAAGTCAGCACTTCATCCACAGTAGTAGGGGAAACCCAACAGAGATTCCACCACTGTAACAAACATCTCCAAACCTTCCAAATTTGATAACACTGCACAAATAGATGATCCACAGATTCCACAACAGCTGAACAGAAAGGATAATTAGTCACAACAGTATGACCTAACACTCCAAATTTCTACAGAACAACAGCTATTTTGATCTTACCTCTCCAAGCCAACCAACTTATAAATTATGCTTTGGGTGGTGTTGCATTAATCCAAATCATCCTAGGAACATATAAACTAGGTCCAGACCTTAACATTAGCCATTTCCTCACAGATAGCATTGTAAACTCACCATAAGAGGATGCAGTCCACCTCACTACATCTTGTAGATCCACATTCAGTCTAGGAACATCCCTTGTCAATAACTGCAACTTCCTCATCTCCTCTTCCTCCCAAGCAAATAATGACCTTTTGAATTGAAGCCTCCAATCACCCTCACTGTCCCTCCTCTGCATAAATGAACACAACAGTCCATCTTTATCCATAGGGAGCCTAAACAATCTGGGAAACTCCTCTTTCAACTGCAAATCCCTAAACCATCTATCATGCCAAAACTAAATCGTATACCCATTCCCAACCACAATCTTGCACTGTGACACAAAGAACTGAAACAGCTCCGGATTAGATCTTTCCACACTCAGAACATCACTCCACAAAATAGATTCCTTACCCTCTCCATCCTTCAGTGGTAACCATCTGCCACATGCAGACCCATACTTACTGATAATAACCGTTTTCCACAGTGAATGATGCTCCACCCCATACCTCTACCACTACTTTAATAACATACAAGCATTAGTATCCCTTGCCTTCCTAATGCCTAACCCTCCTTGGTTTTTGTTCATTGATACATCCTTCCATTTCACCATATGGATCTTCTTTCTCAACTCTGAACTGCCCTATAGGAAAGCTGACTTCAACTTATCAATTTCCTTAGCAATACCAATGGGTAATTTGAATAAAGAAATATAGTAACCAGGAATACTATTCAAAACTGATTTCACCAAAGTTAGCCTTCTAGCAAATAACAAGAGCTTCTTTTTCCATATAGCTAACCTTGACTTAACCTTATTCACCACAGGTTGCCAAGTCTTCTTCCTTTGCGGATTCGCACCCAATGGCAAGCCCAGGTACTTTAGAGGTAACTTCTGACTTAAATAATGCAAGGTTAAAGCAAAATCATGAACCATCATATCATTAACTCCAACTCCACATACCACACTTTTATGAAAATTGATCTTGAGCCCTGACATTACCTCAAAACATCTCAGAATTCTTTTAACATTGATAATCTTCTCCCACTCAGTTTCACAAAACAGGATAGTATCATCTGCAAACTAGAGATAAGACAGCTTCAATTCTGCAGACCCAATAGTAGCTCCCTTAAATAAACTCTGACTTTTTGCTCTTTCCAACAAAATATTTAACCCTTCTGCTACAATGTCAAACAGAAAGGATGACAAAGGGTTACCTTGCCGTAACCCCTTCTATGGATTGAATTCATTAGTTGGAGAGCCATTAACTAAAACAGATACTCTTGCAGTGGTTACACAGGTTTTCATCTAACTAATCCATCTATCTCCAAACCCAAGATTAGCCATAATGGAAAACATATACTCCCAATTGACTGAATTGTAAGCCTTTTCAAAATCCAACTTTAGTATGACCCCCTGCCTTTTTGACTAATTTCTTTGTTTCTATGTATGTCCAGTGATCCAAACTTGCAGCCTTTATTTGCACAGCTCACAGCTTAGAGTCGTTGCAGTGTCTGGTCATACTGTCACATTTTGACAGCAAAGTTCACCTCTTTGATAAGAGATCTTGGTGAATACCACTCCTTGAAATGTCTCGGCTCTTCCTCAAAATGTGAATAAGGTGACATTTTGTTTTGTGTATGAACTGTACTATGCATGATTAATGGTTAAATCGAATGAAGCCATGTATGGCTGTTGCTTTTCAAAGACTACGGCAACGTGTTCTTTCTTTCTTTTTTTTTAACAGTGAGTGTTCATATTTGAGATGTGTGTAAATACCTTTCTCGAAAGAAATTGTCATACTACTTATTTGAAAAATAAATAAATAAATTGAATGATTGTGTGTGAGAGTTTCATGATTAAAAATTTGCTGGAATAGGTTCTGGATTCATAATTTGTCTAGCTTTTTTTAGGGGGAGTTACAGGCCGGTCCTTTAAACCTGATTTAATTCCCATGAGGTCCTGTCCCAAAATAATTAGCACATCTTTCTATTTTACCCTTGACATTCAGCCCACACGTAGAATCGCTCAACTGTTCCACATACTCTCTCTCTCTTTCTCAACCGGTCACTGAAGACCACTTTCAACCTTTGACAATATTTTTTTTTTTGGCCATTTTCCATTTCCACCATGTCAATACCGCCATGCTAGCAACAAAAGAAAAAGAGAAGAATAAGGATAAAGAAAATGAAGGAAGGGGATAAGGAGTCTTACTAGAAAATAATTATTTACACAAGCAGATCAACACAAAGATTCAAAGACAAATCCAGTAAAAAAATTTATGATTGACACATTCAATAATAAATTTATCACTATCTGTTTGTTAAAAATTAAAAAAAAGAAAATCTCGTCTTCATAATCACAAATCAACATAAGATTCAAAGATATACTCAGTGATAAATTTATCACTGATAAACACATTCAGTGATAAATTTATCATTGATTGTTTGCAAGGCCGGCCCTGACTTATTAGGGGCTTAAAGCGAATTTTTTAAATTGGGCCCTTCATATATCATTATCTAAAAAAAAATAAATAAATTGTTTGGAGAAAACAAAAAAGATAAAAAAATTTATTTCTATTACATTACAATTTAACAAAATTTAGATAACAAATATATATATATAATAGTTGAACTTTAATTAGTTGAATCGAATCTTTATTTTTTAGCTTACCAGTGTTATAAGAACTAAAATTAATTGGGGATAAAGATGAGAATTTTTTACATAACTCAAGCAATACATAAAATTAGCAAGTTAAGGTTGACTATTTTTCAACATGAATCAAAGTATGACACGACTCAATAACATGAATTATTAGTTATATATTTAAATGTTCACTAAGGGATGCCATGACATTTTTTAATCTTTTATTTAACTCCATCTAACTCAATAAAAAAAATATGTAAAATAATAATTAAGGCTAATATCTTTTTTTGTTACCTATTTTAGAGTCAATCTAATAAAAAATATACAGTAAGAAGGTACAATTTTTTTAATTAAATCAAACACTCTATGAATAATTTCATTTAGTTGAAATAAATTTTATAAAATTCAACTTATAAGAAAAAATTTAATCTCTCGATACACTTGCTAAGTTATTTTTAACTAAAAATGAAAGTTTTCACATTAAACATCAATCGAACACGATTCAAAATAACACCACACGACAATATAAAAATAAATAAATTGAGCTAATATTAAAATAATTATGAAATAACACGACATGATACATTCTCCTAATTGGGAGCCCTAAATTTTGTTCAAAATTGGGGGCCCGAGGCGACCGCCTTAGTCGCCTCACCCCAGGGCTGGGCCTGATTGTTTGTTAAAAAATTAAAAAAAGAAAATCTCATCATCATCGTCACAAATTAACATAAGATTCAAAGACATATTCAGTAAAAAATTTAGTAGTGATAAATGCATTCACTGATAAATTTCTCACTAGTTGTTTGTTAAAAGATTACAAATATATATATATATATATATATTGTCATCATCGTCACAAATCAACACAAGATTCAAAGAAATATATCAGTGATACATTTATCACTGATAACACAGATTTGGTTTAAAAGAAATAGAGAGAGAGAGAGAGAGAGGGAGTGAGGAAGAGGGAGGTGATAAATATAACATGAACAAAAATTAGTGATAAAATTATCATTGTATTAATATCAAAATTCTAGCAGCAGCAGTCCACAACATATTAAACAAATCAGTGATAAATTTATCACTGAATTAAGTGATAAATTCATCAGATTAGTTCAACATGTTTTACAAATGTAGATCTTCACCAACACACTGTAGAAAGAGTCTCAATCTCATCGGCGACCATGTAAAGTACCAAATTGGTGCCGAAGATGGTAGATTGGCATTGAAAACAACTAGATTCAAAACCATTGGTGAAGTTTGACGCTGAAGATGGTGGATCGATGATTGAAGAAGAAGGACGGTGATGGCAGATGAAAGATGAAGGATGGAGGAAAAGTGACGGTAATGGCAAAGAGGAAAGAAGACGACAATGTTAGGCAAGCGAGTCACACGGTTGATAGATGGTGAAGTATAGATTGGCGACGGTGGAGATGGTTGGTGAACAATGGTAGTGGTTGTGGCCGGCGAAGGTGGTGGTAGTGACCCGTGGAGATAGCGGTGGTTAATGATGAATGACGATGGTGGTTGCAGGTGGATGGCCATGGCCATAGCTACAATGGTGGTATTTTCTAAAGAGAGAGAGAAAGAGAGAGAGATGAGAAAGAATAAAAGTTTTGGAAAAATGATTAAGAGAGAAGTTAATACAAATTGAAAAAATTAATGAGTAATGAATATTATAAACAATTAAAGATTTAGAAAGTAGTTGGGATGATTTAAATAGGGATTTTTACCAACTAGTAACAAGGGCAAAATCGGGATAAAAAACTATAACAGGACTTCTTGGTGCATGAGATAAAAACTTAGGACCTAATGGTTAATTGTAACAACCCTCGTACTGATTACTGTTAAACCACTGAATTATATACTGGTTACCCTTAAACTGAACTGCTAATGACTGATAAGTGAACTGGATGAACTACTGAACAAACTGAATGAAACTGAAACTGAAACTGGATAAGTTTGTCTATTGAATTGCGTGTTGCATCTGTTTGAGTGTATGATTATCTGTTTGCATTTATGTTTAAACTGCTAATTGAAGGCCTTATCGGCGGCCGATTTAGAAACCGTTTGATGTTTTAGAATCAGTAGAATATTTCTGATTTTATGGTATATTTATCTGAAAATTGATTAGGAATGATTAAATTAGATTTAAAGAGTTAATTATGAACTTAGACGTATTTACCGAATTGCCATGGCTAGTGGACAACTTGTTTATCATTATACTTGAGTCTATACACTTAGATGGACTTTTGATCAGCCATTTCCTTCACACCCTAACCGACCAAACAAGAGAGCATAGAGAGAGAGAGAGTTCATCTTGGGAGAATTGAATTCATCTTGGAAATTGGCTAGGAATTGAAGTGTAACTTGGCCTAATCTAGCTTCCTACCTTGAATCAACACTTAGGTAAGTGAATACATCATCTTCTTGCCATCTTGGAGCCTCATTTTGCATCATTCATGGCAATTGTTGAGTTAGAGTGCTAAGAGGTTGGATTATGTTAGAATTGTTGCATGCATGTTGAAATTGTTGGTTCTTGAGGTTGAATTCATGGTCAATTGGTGCATGCAAGCTCATATTCATATTAAGTCCATGTTTTCATTTCATTTGCCAACTATGGAGCTCTTTGGAGCAAGATTTAAAGCTTGAAATTGGTTTAAAGATCATGCATTGCATGTTTTGACATTGTTCGTGAAAATGGTTTGAAATTGAGTTTAATTGAAACACCCTTGTGCCTTGATTTCTTAAATTGAGTTTTAAAACTTGTTATTCTATGTGTTTGAAAGAGTTTTCCAGAAAATGGGCCCAAGAGGATCGAATTTGGAGCATCAAAACTTGGTTTGAAACTCAGAGGTTGAATCTGGATTTTCTAGATTTTGGGCGTCCGCTCGAGCGGGGAATTCATGCTCCCAGTATTTTCTTGCATTGTGTTACAGTCCGCTCGAGCGGGGATTTGTACGCTCGAGCGGGAAAATCGCGCATCCAGCATTTTTGCACCTTTCATCAGTCCGCTCGAGCGGCGGAATGTACGCTCGAGCGTGGGCCTTTGTCTGCCTGTCCGCTCGAGCGGGGAAACCTGCGCTCGAGCGGAGGCCCTGCTCACTGAAAATTCTGGAATTGCTTCCTTAGTGCATTTTTGCATCCTCATCGCATCCTAGGCATTTTTAGGCCTAGTTTAAAGTATCCTTATGAGGATTTAGACATAGAACCACACCGAGGGAATTTAGGGATTTGATTATCATCCTTTCCAACTGTTAAACTTAGTGTGTGTTCTATTTATTGACTGTTTAGGGTTGGCTCTCGGGGACGCGCTCTAGCTACTGATAGCCCAATCACTGTGAGTAACAGATTGTGTAAAGATATGTTCAAATGGATTTATTTTGAATACCGAACCGAACTGTTTATTGAACTGATATTGTTTATTGAATGAATGTATGTCCTGCATTTCGAACTGTATTGTGGCATCCTTAGCACCCACTATTATTGGTATTCTGAGCTCTGTCGGTTTCCTTGTGGAACCATCTTGATTGATGGCCATCATTATTGTTGGGTTCATAAGGCCGGTCCTTTTGGACCCTCTGTTTATAGGCTAATGGATGTACCACATATGACCGATTGATTGAAATCTTGATCGATGAAATCTTGAAAGATTGAAATACTGTATAATGAATTGATTTCATTACTGTAAGGACATTCATTCATAACCTCTTTACACTGTATGTTATTCACTGGGCTTTAGCTCACTGTTTATATATACATGTAGGTGCTCAGCCACCAGACCGGAGCTAGGAGCGTGGGATTTGTCCCCAGTTTTGTCAAGCCAGCCAATATGCCTCACTGTGAGGTTCCGAGACGCCATGCCATGGCTTGGGGTGTTTTTATTGTCCCCACCTGTCTCCCTACTGTTTTGTACTGTTTTGTATAGACCGTTTACTATTATCTTGCATCTTGTTATCGAGGATTAAGTCCGTCTTGAATCAATGTCTGTAATGACTGTATCTACTGTGCTGGTTTGAATGCATAAATGTATGAAAAATGTTTTTGGCATACAGATTAACACAGCTCTATGGACACTAGTTTTTACTGTTTTGGCTTCCGCCAGGCCTTGAACTCTGTATTTATCAGACATCGATCGGGCCTTTGGTAATCTCGGATTCTTGGCGATTCTGATGCTAAACCCATAGGGCCGGGTTTGGGTCGTGACATAGTGGTATCAGAGCGATACTTAACCACGAGTTATACCGCACACACGTGTCCAAATGAGCTATAGGGTGTCCTAGAAAAGCAATTAGGGCATCTCATGAATTTGAAAGGTGTGTGCTTATGACTGACCGATTATATGTTAAAGTGTTAAACTGTTTAATTGTACAACTGTTTATAATGATAACTGTTATAACTGCTATAGTGAAATGGATAATGCAAATGAAACTGAAGCATCATCCTCTGAGGCCAGAATGGCCAGACTTGAACAAATGATGGGACTGATAATGGAAAGACTTGAACAACAACCGAACCAACAGCCTCCTCCTCCTCCTCCTCCGGTGCAACCGGAACAGAATGTACAAAATGTGAATGCTAATGAGGTGGACATTATTGCACTGACTCAGAAATTCAGCAAAATGAAACCGCCGTCCTTTCAGGGAGGCTTAGAACCGTTAAAGGCTGAAGCTTGGGTTCTTGAGACCGAAAAGTTGTTTGAGGTTTTTCCGTGCTCTGAAGCAAACAAAGTTTTGTTAGCAACCTTCACCCTTCAGGAAGAAGCCAGAAGATGGTGGATGTTGACCCGTGATGCAAATACCATTCTGACTTGGGCTCAGTTCAAGGAGTCCTTCTTTGAAAAGTATTTCCCCCAGTGCATCAGGGACAGAAAAGTGACTGAGTTTGAACAGCTGAGACAGGGCAAAACATCTGTTGCCGAGTATGAGAAGCAATTTACCGAACTTGCTAGGTATGCACCACATATGGTGGATACCGATTATAAGAAGGCGAGGAGGTTTGAAGGCGGCCTTAGTGTGGCTATCCAGGACCGGATAAATGTTTTGAAAATGCCAACTTATGTGGGTGTTCTCGACCGGGCATTAATGGCCGAGACAAATATTGCAGCGGTGAAACAATCTGAAACACCGACAAGTGAGTGGCAAGGGAAAAGACAGGGTTTTAAGTTTAAGAAGGGTAAGCATAACCCAGCGAATAAGAAACAAAATACGGGGTCGACTACTAGCCCCAGCCAAGGGAGTGGATTTACTCCACCCTGTTCCATATGTGGCAACAAGCACAAAGGGGTTTGCTACCAGGTTTCTGGAGCTTGTTTCAGGTGTGGCAAGGTGGGCCACAGAATCAAAGACTGTCCCTCTGCCCCACCAGTTAGTAGTAAAGCTGCACCGAGCGCAGCAGCATCAAATGTAGCACCAAAACCGAACCCCAAAGCTACCGGGAAAGAGCCTATGAGGCAGGGCCGAGTGTTTGCCCTAGTACCGGGAGACGTGCAAAAACTCTTGAGATCTTGTGTCAGGTATCCTCTCTATCTGTGCTCAGAATGCTTATGTATTGATTGATTCGGGGTCTACACATTCTTATGTGTCGCATGCTTTTTCGCGTAAATTGAATAGACCCTTAGAACCCATGAACTATTTACTAGCTGTATCATCACCTGTTGGGGGATGCATGACATGTGCATATATGTATCCCGCCAGAGATTATTGTTGGGGATATGCATCTGCTTATTGATTTACTACCATTGAACATAGATCATTTTGATGTAATATTGGGGATGGATTGGCTCTGTAAATATCATGCCACCATAGACGTGTAACAAAACAAGTAGTTTTCCGTCCACCGGGTTTGCCCGAATTTGTGTTTAATGGGAGGAGTAGTACCTCCTCCATATCTCGATTTCTTCTCAGAAAGGCATCAAATTGATTAGAAAGGGGTGTAAAGGATATCGTGTTCTGTATGATTGTACTGCTAATAATAATGTTAAACCGATGTGAATTGTATTCCTATAGTCGAGAATTCGGATGTATTTCCAGATGAATTGCCAGGGGATTTGATTGACAGGGAAATTGAATTTATTGTGGATGTGGTTCCGGGTACCCAGCCGACATCTAAAGCTCCCTATAGAATGGCTCCAACTGAACTGAAAGAATTGAAGGTACAATTGCAGGAACTGTTAGACAAGAAGTTTATCAGACCCAGTACTTCACCGTGGGGTGCACCTGTTTTGTTTGTAAAGAAGAAAGACGGCTCACTGAGACTGTGCATTGATTACCGTGAACTGAACAAGGTAACTGTAAAGAATAAGTATCCATTACCGCGTATTGATGATTTATTTGACCAGTTACAGGGTGCACAAGTGTTTTCCAAGATTGATCTGAGATCGGGGTACCATCAATTGAAAGTCAAACCGGAAGACATTGATAAAACTGCTTTCAGAACGAGGTATGGCCACTTTGAATTTTTAGTTATGCCGTTCGGAGTTACGAATGCCCCTGCTGCATTTATGGACCTCATGAACAGAATTTTAAAACCATACCTTGATGATTTTATTGTAGTATTCATTGATGACATATTGATTTATTCTAAGACTGTTGAAGACCATGAACATCATCTGAGGTTAGCCTTGCAAACCTTAAGAGAACAGAAACTGTATGCTAAATTGTCTAAGTGTGAGTTTTGGCTTGACCATGTGATGTTTTTGGGACATGTTGTTAGCAAAGATGGAATTTCTGTTGATCCACAGAAAATTGAAGCTGTAGTGAACTGGCCTAGACCAACGAATGTAACCGAAGTCCGAAGCTTTTTGGGATTGGCTGGATATTACAGAAGATTTGTCAAAGATTTTTCCAAGATTGCCTTACCACTGACTCAATTGACACAGAAAGGGGTATCGTTTGACTGGACTGACCAAAGGGAATCAGCATTTCAAGAATTGAAAACCCGACTTGTGACTGCACCGATTTTGACTCTACCTTCAGGTACGGATGGTTATACTGTTTTTAGTGATGCTTCTCATAAGGGTTTGGGATATGTTTTAATGCAGAATGGGAGAGTTATTGCTTATGCTTCCCGACAGTTGAGACCACATGAAAAGAACTACCCTACCCATGATTTAGAACTTGCCGCAGTAGTGTTTGCACTGAAAATTTGGCGTCACTATTTGTACGGAGCAACATGTGAAGTGTATACTGACCACAAGAGCCTGAAGTACTTTTTCACTCAGAAAGAACTGAATATGAGACAGCGGAGATGGTTGGAACTGATCAAAGATTATGACCTACAGATATTGTATCATCCGGGAAAAGCCAATACCGTCGCCGATGCTTTGAGCCGAAAATCGATTGGGAACTTAGCCTTCTTGATCGACCGAGTAAAGAGTTGCTTCTTGATCTGGAAAAGTCTGAAATTGAAATTGTTTTGAAAGAACAAGGTGGAACCTTAGCTGCTATTTCTGCTCAACCAGCATTGATTGAGGAAATTAAAGAAAAACAACAACTAGATGATTTCGTGAAAAAGGTTATTGAAGAAAGGGATTCAAAACCAAGACCGGGGTTCAAATTTGAGAACAATGTTCTGAAATTTCAAGACAGACTGTGTGTACCGAATGACATTGAATTGAAAAGAAGAGTTCTGCAAGAAGGCCACAGTTCGAAGTTTTCGATTCACCCAGGGAATACGAAAATGTATCAAGATCTGAAACAGAATTTCTGGTGGCCAGGAATGAAGAAGGAGATCGCTGATTTTGTGTCCAAGTGTCTTCATTGCCAACAGGTCAAAGCCGAACATCAACGACCTGCCGGATTACTGCAACCCTTGCCCATACCAGAATGGAAATGGGAGCATATCACGATGGATTTTATCGTTGGATTACCTCGCTCCAGGAAAGGTATGGACTCTATTTGGGTTATTGTGGATAGACTGACTAAATCTGCACACTTCCTACCTGTCAAGACAATTTTTAATGCGGATAGATTGGCTGTTATCTATATTGATGAAATTGTGAGATTGCATGGAGTGCCTGTATCTATTGTTTCTGACAGGGATTCGAAGTTTACATCGAGGTTCTGGCAGAGCCTACAGACTGCATTGGGTACTGAATTGAGGCTGAGTAGTGCCTATCATCCTCAGACAGATGGTCAGTCAGAAAGGACCATCCAGACTCTAGAGGACCTACTGAGAATGTGTGTCCTTGATTTTCAGGGAAATTGGGAAAGTCATTTGCCGTTGGCTGAATTCGCCTACAACAACAGCTACCATTCGAGTATTGGAATGGCGCCTTTCGAGGCATTGTATGGCAGAAAGTGTAGATCTCCAATCTGCTGGGCAGAAGTTGGAGATGGGCCGTTGCTTGGGCCCGAGATTGTGTATGAAACAACTGAAAAGGTAAAACTGATACAGCAGAGATTGAAAACTGCACAGAGTAGACAGAAGAGTTATGCAGATGTCAGAAGACGGGATAGAGAGTATGAAGTGGGTGATCACGTGTTTGTGAAAGTGACACCAATGAAAGGCCAGACTCGCTTTGGAGTCAAAGGCAAGTTAGCACCGAGATATGTCGGACCGTATCAGATTATTGAGAAAATCAATCCGGTGGCGTATCAGGTTGCGCTCCCTCCTGAAATGGAGCATATGCATAACGTCTTCCACATTTCGATGTTGAGAGACTATCTTCGAGATCCGTTTCATGTGATTGAGCCTACCCGTATCGTGTTGAGTGATGACTACACTTACGAGGAACGGCCTATACAGATTGTAAACCGACGGATCAAGAAATTGAGGAACAAAGAGATTCCGCTAGTGAAAGTCGACTGGCAGAACCATGGTGGTGTGTATGCCACTTGGGAAAGGGAAGATGACATGGCTAGGCGATATCCGGATTTGTTCCCGCTGAATCCTGTTTTCTTCCAGACTGAAGGTAACTCGAGTTTAGAGGACTAAACTCCTTATAAGGAGGGGAGACTGTAACAACCCTCGCACTGATTACTGTTAAACCACTGAATTATATACTGGTTACCCTTAAACTGAACTGCTAATGACTGATAAGTGAACTGGATGAACTACTGAACAAACTGAATGAAACTGAAACTGAAACTGGATAAGTTTGTCTATTGAATTGCGTGTTGCATCTGTTTGAGTGTATGATTATCTGTTTGCATTTATGTTTAAACTGCTAATTGAAGGCCTTATCGGCGGCCGATTTAGAAACCGTTTGATGTTTTAGAATCAGTAGAATATTTCTGATTTTATGGTATATTTATCTGAAAATTGATTAGGAATGATTAAATTAGATTTAAAGAGTTAATTATGAACTTAGACGTATTTACCGAATTGCCATGGCTAGTGGACAACTTGTTTATCATTATACTTGAGTCTATACACTTAGATGGACTTTTGATCAGCCATTTCCTTCACACCCTAACCGACCAAACAAGAGAGCATAGAGAGAGAGAGAGTTCATCTTGGGAGAATTGAATTCATCTTGGAAATTGGCTAGGAATTGAAGTGTAACTTGGCCTAATCTAGCTTCCTACCTTGAATCAACACTTAGGTAAGTGAATACATCATCTTCTTGCCATCTTGGAGCCTCATTTTGCATCATTCATGGCAATTGTTGAGTTAGAGTGCTAAGAGGTTGGATTATGTTAGAATTGTTGCATGCATGTTGAAATTGTTGGTTCTTGAGGTTGAATTCATGGTCAATTGGTGCATGCAAGCTCATATTCATATTAAGTCCATGTTTTCATTTCATTTGCCAACTATGGAGCTCTTTGGAGCAAGATTTAAAGCTTGAAATTGGTTTAAAGATCATGCATTGCATGTTTTGACATTGTTCGTGAAAATGGTTTGAAATTGAGTTTAATTGAAACACCCTTGTGCCTTGATTTCTTAAATTGAGTTTTAAAACTTGTTATTCTATGTGTTTGAAAGAGTTTTCCAGAAAATGGGCCCAAGAGGATCGAATTTGGAGCATCAAAACTTGGTTTGAAACTCAGAGGTTGAATCTGGATTTTCTAGATTTTGGGCGTCGCTCGGCGAAGGAAAGTGCCGCCGGCGAAATTCATGCTCCCAGTATTTTCTTGCATTGTGTTACAGTCCGCTCGAGCGGGGATTTGTACGCTCGAGCGGGAAAATCGCGCATCCAGCATTTTTGCACCTTTCATCAGTCCGCTCGAGCGGCGGAATGTACGCTCGAGCATGGGCCTTTATGCCTTTGTCCGCTCGGCGAAACTTCTTCGGCGGAGGCCCTGCTCACTGAAAATTCTGGAATTGCTTCCTTAGTGCATTTTTGCATCCTCATCGCATCCTAGGCATTTTTAGGCCTAGTTTAAAGTATCCTTATGAGGATTTAGACATAGAACCACACCGAGGGAATTTAGGGATTTGATTATCATCCTTTCCAACTGTTAAACTTAGTGTGTGTTCTATTTATTGACTGTTTAGGGTTGGCTCTCGGGGACGCGCTCTAGCTACTGATAGCCCAATCACTGTGAGTAACAGATTGTGTAAAGATATGTTCAAATGGATTTATTTTGAATACCGAACCGAACTGTTTATTGAACTGATATTGTTTATTGAATGAATGTATGTCCTGCATTTCGAACTGTATTGTGGCATCCTTAGCACCCACTGTTATTGGTATTCTGAGCTCTGTCGGTTTCCTTGTGGAACCATCTTGATTGATGGCCATCATTATTGTTGGGTTCATATGCCGGTCCTTTTGGACCTACTGTTTATAGGCTAATGGATGTACCACATATGACTGATTGATTGAAATACTGATTGACTGAAATACTGAAAGATTGAAATACTGTATAATGAATTGATTTCATTACTGTAAGGACATTCATTCATAACCTCTTTACACTGTATGTTATTCACTGGGCTTTAGCTCACTGTTTATATATACATGTAGGTGCTCAGCCACCAGACCGGAGCTAGGAGCGTGGGATTTGTCCCCAGTTTTGTCAAGCCAGCCAATGTGCCTCACTGTGAGGTTCCGAGACGCCATGCCATGGCTTGGGGTGTTTTTATTGTCCCCACCTGTCTCCCTACTGTTTTGTACTGTTTTGTATAGACCGTTTACTATTATACTGTACTGTTATCGAGGGATTAAGTCCCCGTACTGAATGTCTGTAATGACTGTATCTACTGTGCTGGTTTGAATGCATAAATGTATGAAAAATGTTTTTGGCATACAGATTAACACAGCTCTATGGACACTAGTTTTTACTGTTTTGGCTTCCGCTTGAGCCACGAACTCTGTATTTCTTGTATTCTTGTTGGCGGCCTTTGGTAATCTCGGATTACTGGCCAGTTACGGTGCTAAACCCATAGGGCCGGGTTTGGGTCGTGACATTAATAGATTCAATTGTTGGGACTAGTTGGTAAAAGTCCTTTCTTTTTTTTTTTAATTTTATTTCTTGTGAGTGACTGAAAGAAGGGATTTGAAATTTATGTAAAGGAAAGAGATGAAGCATGAAAATTGAAGGCTTTTGTTTTGTGATTTTGAGTGTCAAATGAGTTCCCAATGGTTCACAGATTAGTCCCAAACAAATATGGGGTGTAACGCCCTGAAAATACATGCTAAGGTACGCAACAATAACATGATTAATCAATCCAAAAAAGTCATCTTTCCCATTGAACTAAAAGTTAATCGATTACAATTCAATCAATACATTCCCACGTTGTCCAAATCCGTTTTTCAATTCATTGAACTAGATGACATAACAAAATATAAGCCCCTTGGGCGTACAATATCATTAAATACATGAGGTAGTTATGTTACAAAAGTCCCAGATGTTAAAACTATTAATCTATCCGTGGCTTCACTTTCCCAAAAAGGCTAATGCTTGATCCGACCCATCAATGAGGTTGTACTTCAGCGAGTCCTGAAAAATAAATTAGGGTTGAGCTATATGCCCAGTATAAATACATTTATCCAGGTATCTAACCCCTTGAACAAACTAATGGCATCCATGTGATAAAATAACACAATAAAGTTCGTTTCGCAAGTATATTCCATATTTCGCAAAGAACATTTATAATCTAATACAGATAAATTCAAATAGTGTCATCTTGTTAAACAATTAAACATCCACAACCATGAAATCAAATCACATACATTCCACCACATGAGTCCAATTGAGAACAACCATTTCTTTTACTTTGGAAAACAACCCCCACATTTGCTGGCTACTACACGGCGGGATGTGGGCACCCTAAGGAAAACCATCCGTTTTTCCACCTTCGCCGGCTATTATACGACAAGACTATGTGGACACCCGAAAACATTTTCCCACATTCGTCCAACGGGCATTTGGGCACCTTTTTTAACTCCCTGCGCTGGTACCAACACAACACCAGATTTTCTCACCCCCGACTCACACTTGGACTCATACATGTTCAAGAATTATATCACATATCAATCCCACAATTAAACATCACACATCATCACATTTAAATATCACATATTATTCAAAGAACGATAACATTCAAGTCACTATTTCCTTAATTACATCAAGATCCACATTCCCTCCAATTGTTCATCAAATTTCATGAATCAAGTGAAATTTCCATTATCTTGAGTATTTTCTCACCAATTGGGAACTTAGGGTTTCCCTAAATTTTGGGGGTTTCTACTCCTTGTCACAAATCTAGTTCTTAACCATCTCTACACTTATATTAGAGAGAGAAATTTAGGGATTTCAAGCAAAATATTAAGTAAAAGAGTAATTATGTGAAATGTGGGTTTTATTTAACAAAATCTTCAATTAGTGCAACTAAATCTTCAACTAGTTCCCAATCACACATAATACCATGAGATTTCTTCAAGAATGAAGAGATACAGGAGTAAAAATATCCCTACCTCAACTATCAAGCCAAAATTCGAGCTCATTCACAAATCTATCACAAATCCCCAATCCAATCGGAAGATATGCTATTCTTCAAGTGTTCCTCGTCCCTAACCAACAAATTTGGATGGATTTCAATGGTATGGAAGGTACATGATGATGGAGATCTAGGGTTTCATGGGAGGAGGAAGAGGAGATGAAGATAGAACCAAAGAAAATAGGAGAAAGATCTAGAATCACCAGGTTTAAAAAGCTGCTAACGCGTTCCCCGCTAGAGCGTGACTTTCTATGCTCGAGCGTCCAAACATGATCAAGAAATCCCGCTCGAGCGACAACTTCCCCGCTCGAGTGGAGAAAGAAAAGTCTCAGAAGTTTTGCAGCGCTACAGTGTAATTACTGGATGCTAACATTTCACGCTGAAGCGTGACATCCTACGCTCGAGCAGACACGCCTGAAATGCAACAAAGTGCTGGGAGCAACAATTCCACGCTCGAGCGGCGAATTCCCCGCTCGAGCGAACCCAAAAACAAAATGTCACATGGGGAGAGTTTTTTTAAAGGGAGAATTACTTGAGTGGGGCAGGAAAAAAAAATTATAAAAACATGGATGCAAGTTATTTTGTGGTGAGTTGCAAGTAAAAAATTGAGAGGTACAAGTTTGACTTGAACTCTATGTCTATGTATTTTTATTTTTATTTTTTCTATTCAACTGTAATTTTTATTTTTTAAATCAAGTGATGAAGGAAAACCAATCACTGGCCAGTTTTTCAAATATTTCTTTTTTCTTGTTTTAATTCATGAAAATTGTCTCTTCACACGTAGGAGTAAGAGTTAGATTGTGTATACTCGAAACTCCTCAAACTTTGTAATGATGAGAGCTCTATAAAATGCAATCCACAAAATAGAGGTTATATATTGTAGGATAAATTTTATCAATATTTTTAAGGCTGAGTAAGGAATTCAGTCCAGTCTAATTCAATAGGTTTAAATTGATTTTTTTGAATCCATAGTTCAACTCTGAATTAAAAATTTTATGAATTGTGTTTGGTGGATTGGTTCTGGATTACACTTCATGGATTGGAACCAATATGAACCGCATACAAAATAGACTATATTCATATCATAGACCCTGATACATGTTATGAAACTGCTGTGGAATTTAGTTTTGTAATGGTCTAATTGTGAACCAGTTTTAATTTATTTTTTTTGGAATTTGGTGAAAATTTATGCTACTATGGAACTGAATCAAGGGCGGACATAGGATTTGTCGATGAGGTGGGCTAATATTAAGGTAAAATTATACAATATATTGTAAGTATAACCACATAAGAAAAAAGAGAATTTAATAATATAATCTAAATTAATATTAAAAACAATCTAACAAAGTTGTGTTCAACGAGTCTTTAAAGATTCGAATTCATCAATTACAGAATCTACATCAATTTTCAAAGTAAGGTCTCGTTCAAGGTAGAGAAAAGCAATCAAAGAAACTCATCCCCATTGAATTGCGAATAGCGGTTTAACATGCTTCATACCTGAAAATGCTCTTTCCGTAGTCACCGTAGAAACAGGAAGGGCTGACACAAGACGAATCAATTTGTAGATCATGGTGTAGTGCTCGAACTTTTTTGTCACAAATAGTTTTTGGCACAATTCGATAAGGGTAGATATCTTATGAAACTCGGGATCACAAACAACATCAAGCTTATAATGCATTAATTGACATCTCAGAGCATGGATGTGCTGAGAAGTGAAATCTGGGGGATAAAATTTCTCGACAAGATTGCAAATATTATCCACATTAAAAGATTTAAAATTGCCACTGGGATCCAAAGCCGAGCTAAAAGAAAGAAGTTCCACTACCCCATCATTAAATCTATGTTCTAACTCCATCAATTGAAAATCAATTGTAGAGTTGAATATGTCAAAGTGATAATGATGCTTAATTGTAACGTGATCTTGTTGATGACGATGAGTTGTACCCTCTTCATAAGGAGAACTCATATCATGCATCACAATGTTATGTCAATTGCAAAATGACACCACATTTGCAAGAAAAATATCCCAATCATCTTGTCTATGTTTTTTAAGGAGAGCTTTTGTTGTGTAGACTAATTTAGATGTCTTGAGTTTTCTGTTGAAAGGCTTGACAAAGTGTATTCATGATTCCCAAAATGTTGTGCATCAAGTGCAAGACAAATATAAATTCAAAGCTCTTCATTACTTTGTAAACATCATTAGCTTGCCCGCGAATTTGTTGATTTGTACTCTTCTTGAGACTTTTAACAACTACACAAGATGCCTCATACATATCAATCAAGTTTCTAACATAGTCATAATGCGAGCTCCAATAAGTAGCTCCAGCTCAATGTAGCTCCAGCTCAATGCAAGGTACCAATTTGATTGGGCCCTTTACCAGATTGACGCTCACCGCTAGCCAACATATTTTCAACCTCACTCCTATGAAAAGATTTTAACTCACCAAGGCGCTTTGGAGAAGAAGCAACAAGATTGACAATACAACTCAAGTGAGAAAAAAATTGCCAAACATTAGGCTCATCTTTTGCTGCCGCAATTAAGGCCAATTGCAGACGATGTGCAAAGCAATGTACATAATATGCATATGGGCAATCTTTAACAAATAAAGCTTGAAGTCCATTTCATTCGCCATGAATATTGCTAGCACCATCATACCCTTGACCACGCATGTTTTGAATAGGAAGATTAAATCGAGAAAGGATATTCGATATCTCTTTTTTAAGAGTCAATGCATATGTATTTTCGACACCCACAATATCAAAGAACCGTTCCCCTAGCAAGCCATCATTCTTGATGTATCTCAAAATAAGGGCCATTTGTTCTTTTTAGACTCGTCTTGGAATTCATCAACAAGAATACAAAAATAACCTCCTGCAACTTCATCAAAAATCATATTCCTAACTCTGTTAGCAAGTATATGCAAAATCTCCTTTTGGATCTTCGGAGAAGTATATTTGGCATTTTGTGGAGCATTCTTTAATATAATGCTCTCAAGTGCATCATTCTCTCTCGCCTTGAACTTTAATAATTCAATTAGATTACCTTGATTCAATGAAGTCCAACTTTCATCATGACCTCTAAATCAAAGTCCTTGAAGAGCAAGTACTTGAATAGTTTCAATTGTTGCCTTTACCCGCATTCGATTCTTCAAAATTTCTTCTTTTGATTGTGCATTCAACACTTTTTCAATGTGTTGGGAAGATTTCTTTAAATTGTCATGACTAATAACATAATGACTATGTGATGAAGATGCAAGTCCGACATGAAGCAAAAAAACACATTTGGATCCATCATTTACTCTCTTCTAATTGTTAAACCCCTCATCAACAAGTGCAGAATGACTGATCGACTTATTTGGCTGATCAAACAAAAAGCATGAAAAATAATATGCATTATCCTTTGAAGGAGAATACTCTACCCAAGAAAATTGTTTAAACCAAATATGTTGGAATCGGCGATTCTGCTTTCCAAATGAGGACCTAGGATACTCAAGTTTAGGTTAATAAGGCCCCAAGTTCATATAAGCTCGTCTAACCTCATCTCATTGATTAACTAGATATTCACAAATTTGCAAGCGTAAACCAGGATCCCATTCAATAACAGTTGAATCAAATTCGCTTGGTTTATTTGCTTAACGTATGGAAGGCAGTTGCACATCAGAAAATGAGGTTTCAACAACATTGGATGTTGTACTACTAGACTTCTATTTTGATTAATAGAATGAGAAAAGGGTTTTGCCTTTTTTGAGTGGGGGAGGTTCCATTATTTATAACCTAAAAAAATTTAAAACGTAAAAATAAAATTAGCCCTATTTAATATTAAACTAGAGTATATTTGCAATAATTTTAAATATTAGGGTTTTTAAGGCCTCGAATTTGCCTCGAATTGAATTTTTTTTTTTCCTTCTAAAGTTGTGTTAGTTTGGTATTTTTTTTTTTTTTTTAAAAATTTCCTCTTTTCTTTTTGCAAGGATGGTTATATATAGGGGTTTGCTAAAAAACTAAACATTCCACAAGTGAGTTGGGTTGGACTGATTGAACGATAAAATTGACTAATTAGTTTTTTTTTAATTTAATTTTATTTATTGGGCTGTGTTGGTTTGGTTTTTTTTTTTTAAAAAGGTGGTTATGTGTAGGGGTGTACCAAAAAACTAGACATCCCGTACCAATTCATCATACAAAATTATATAGAATTAACGAATTTTAATCGGTAGTCTAACTGATCATTCAATTAGTTTTGACTGGTTGAGTGATAAAACTGACTGATCAATTAAGCTGTTGGTTAAATTTTGTTAATTTCATATAATTTTATACGATGAGTTGGTGCGGAATATCTAATTTTTTTGGCACATCCCTACACATAACCACCCTTAAAAAAAACAAAACAAAACAAAAAAAAAAAATACTAACAACTAACACAGCCAAAAAAAAAAAAAAAAAAACGCATTCGAGGCAAATTCGAGGCCTCTAGAACTACCGTTTATATAGCAAAAAAGATTCTTTTCATTAAGAGTAAAAAAGATTAAGACGAAAAAAATATTAAGAAAAAAAAATCCATTCAGGTTGTGAAGTCAATAAATGTCAGATAAGATTAAGAGAAATAAGATTAATTAAATCAATTGTAAACCAAAATAAGATTAAGATGAAGAAAAAAAAGAAAAAGAAAAAAAAAAGATCAAGAGAGAGTCGTGTCTGTACCACTGCGAAGAAGAAGAGGAAGTAAAGAAGCGTAGAGAAGGTTCTGATGAGGCTGCTATTTATATTTTTGGGCTACCTATTTTTTGGGCTACCTCTTTAAATAAATACAAATCTATTGGGCTGCCTATTTATTTTTTTGGGTAAGTATTGGGCTATTGTTGGGTTGTCTATCTAAAAAATAAACAAAAAAAAACTATTGGCCCTGATTTGGGACTGGGCTAGGAAAGGTTGGGAGGCTAGGTTGGGCTAGGCTGGAAAAAAAAATTCTACAGATATTTTAAATTTTGGGCTAAGCTGCAACCACCTATGTCCAGCCCTAGGTCCGCCCTTGAACTGAATCACTAATATGTTGCTATTGTTTTTTTTCTTTAACTCTGTTTGGCTAAATTGGCCTTGAACTCTGTTCATTACTACTATTATGGAACTACATATGTTGCTATTGTAGAAACTATATATGTTGCTATGTTTATGTTCTGAAAAATTATGAAATGAAAATGCTATATGATTTTTCTTTATAAATAGCTTATGTGAATCCGTAGTTTCAAACCAAACCCAACTGTGTTAAAATGGTTTGGTTAGGATTGATTCCGCAATCTAAATGGATTGGATTGGTTCTAATTTTTCTGGAACCGTAAACAATATATTGGTCTTGGTTTTATCCCATACCAAACCAATTTGAACCATGCTGACCCCTAAAAATTTTCATCTCTTACGTCGATCCACACAAACAGCCTCTTTTTTGGACTAAATTATTTTGTCGAAGTGCATTCATTAGCAATATTTTTAAAATTTGTCATTAAAGTTCTTTTTGCAACTTTTTGAGATAAAATTTTAGTGACTATTGGTGCCATGATAGGAATTAGTTCTCAAATGTTTTTATAACAAAATTTTCACTTTTAAAAGCAAAAAAAAAACATTAATCCCTAAAATTCTTGTCTTGCAGTAAGCAATGAGAAAATTAAAGTTATAAATACTCATTCTTCTTCAATAATCATTTTCTTTTTAACATATTGCTAGTACTAAAATAGTCTTGGAATCTTTCCTTCTATAAGAGAGCTGCTATTTGCCCTCACCTTTTTACTTTGGTCCCCTACTTTTTTGAACCCATAGCAAAATGAAACCTCTTTATTTTCTCTTTGAACCTTCACCTTAATACCAACTATGCCCGTAACCGCATATCCAAATCTTAACTGTAACTCTGATCTCATCCCCACCAACTCTAACAACCACCGCCACTATCTTCGGTGGCCATTGAAGACAATGGCTACACTATAGAAGAAAGTCGGTCGGTCAAAAATAGGGTGTCTACAGTCACCCTTCGCTGCGGCGCACTACCACCAAACTCCGTCACCACCCCCATCTTCTTCATCTCTCTCATCACCCCCAAACCCCGATCTCGACCCCATTCGGCATCGCCGGTTCCATACTCAAAGTCGTCAATGACAAGGGCAAAGAAGATCGAAATCCGACTGTCGGTGTAAATACCTAGGTCAAACAAGTACGCCGATGAGTCACCGTCGCCCTCGTTATGCTTCTCAAACCCACAACAATAACAATCTGACATTGCTTCCTTTTGTTGCGAACGAGAGAGTGAGAGAGAAGAAGCAGAAATGAGAGAGAGGTCTGGAAAAATAAAGAAGCAGAAAAAGGTAGTGAAGGGGTTGGGTCATGATGGCGAGGGTGAACAACAGTGAGACTAGTAGTGAGGGGTTGCTTGGCCACAAGTAGAAATGGTAGCCGGAAGAAGAAGAAGAAGAAGAAGAGAGAGAGAGAGAGAGAGAGAGAGAGAGAGAGAGAGAGAGAGAGAGACTGAGACTTAGATTAGAAAGAGAAGTGGAAGGAGGTCGCGATGGTGAGAGATGGTGGGAGGGTGGTCGTCGGTGGGGAGGCACTGGGATGGCTACCAAAGGAGGCTACTGGCAGAAGTGGAGTGGATTAGAGTGGAGGTGGAGGTGGGGTTAGGGTTAGGGTTAGGGTTAGGGTTAGGATTAGGGTTATAGTTGGAAGGATGGAGATGGAGTCAAAAATGGAAATTGATGTTAGGACAAAATTGTAATAAAAAAAAATAAAAGAGTGAAAGGTTAAAAGAAATAAAGTACGTGTAAATAGCAGCCTCCTCCTATAAACTTCCCTCTAACCCAAACAAAACGGTGAAGAAAATAAAAACAAGTGGTTATGGTTATTGTCTTCCCTCCTATAATTAATTGCCTATGGTTATTGTCAACAAACGAGGACTTGGAAACTTCCCTTCTAACCCAAACAAAACGGTGAAGAAAACAAAAACAAGTGGCTATGGTTACAGTATTGCCATCCCTCCTATAATTGCTTATGGTTATTGTCAACAAACGAAGACTTGGAAACTTGCTTTCTAATCCAAACAAAACGGTGAAGAAAACAAAAACAAGTGGTTGTGGTTAGTGTCAAGCTAATATTATATAAATAGAATTTTTAGATAAATAAATTTATACAAAATTATGTAATTTTATGTGATTTTTTTTTATTTTAAATCGAAATACTATTATTATAATTTAAATTTATAAAATTAATATATATAAAATTTATGTATAAAATTTTATTTAAGAATCAATTTCTTAGTGTCAATATCAACGAAGACTTGGAATTAAACTTTTCTCAAAATCTAAACTGAAAAAAAGAAAAAGCAAAAAAAAAATGGAACCTTAACTATAATAATAAAATTTTGATAGTTGAAATGGAACCCACTAAAATAATGTAATAGGAAATATTTGTAAAATTTATTAATTTATATTGTGATGTGATGTGTCCTGTATTTATTGTATATTGAAAAATACAATAAGAGATCTTATACAGAGGCAGATGGCCAAGGCTCGAAGCTGAAATAAATGGCCCAATAAACATTTAGCCAAGCCCCCCTGTGGGGTTCGAAAATTGAGCAAGGATCCTCGGCCGCCCTTTTCGGCGGCCGTCCCAACAGCCCCCAAAACGTCGTCGTTTTGGGGGTTTTTTCCTCTTTTTTTTTTTTTTTTTTTTTTTTTCTTCTTCCTTGTTCGACAGAACCAGAGGGGAGGGAGGAAGAAGAGAGAGAGGGGGAGGGGAGGAGGAGGAGGCCATAACAGTGGGGAGGAGGAGGAGGAGGAGGAGGCGGAGGCGGGAGGCAGCGGTCTTGGCCGGTCTTTGCGGCAATTTGGGCTCTGCGACGGCCGGCGGATCGGGCGACGATCGGACTGCTCGACGGCCGGCGGCGGCGACGATCGGACCTCCCCCTCCCTCCTCCCTCTTCTCCCCCTCCCTCCTCCCTTTCTGCTCTGGTTTAGAGAAGAAAGCAGACGAAGAAGAAAGGAGAAAAAAAAAAAAAAATCCCCAAAACGACGTCGTTTTGGGGTCAGGTAGGGCTAGGTAGGGTGACGATGATCCAAATTCTCGAAAATTTGGTGATATATATTGTAATTTGCGAATAAGATTTCAGAAAGTGTTATAGAAAAAGAGGGTTATGAAGAGGTGTTATAGAAAAAGAGGGTTATGAAGAGGTTGAGGATCTTCTAATAATCCTTATTACTTTAAACTTAAACGTAGGCATTCTACCAAACTATGTGTATCTTGTGTTTTCATTATTTTGTTTATATTAAAAAAAAATTAAGGTTTTAGAAATTAAAATTAGGGATAAAATTATTTTTTACGGATCAAATATTTTATTACGAAAAATGTTGTCATTATATTTGTAACAACAAAAATTAGACATTAGTGATGAATTATTATCCTTTTGAGACCAAGTTTTTTTGTCTAAAAAAATAAATCATTTTGAGGCTCAATTATTTTGTCCCTAAAAGTCTATTTATTAGTGACGTTTTTAAAATTAGTCACTAAAAGCCTTTTTAACTTTTTCAATATAATATTTTGGCGACTATCGTTACGACAATAGAAATTAGTCTCTAAATATCTTTTGTAATAAAATTTATTAGAAACTAAAATATTTAATTTCTAAAACTCTTATATATTATAGTATTATTATTTTATTATGAGATTTAAACCACGATTTTATACAATAATTTGTATAGAATTCCTCAAAATAAAAATAAACAAAAATTCCTTGAGAAACAATGTTAGAGTGGAAAAGAAAAGTGAATTGACCAAAGGTGAGTGATTGAAGGTCTTCTCATTTTTGTTAATGTTCATATCAACGAGGACTTGGAATTTAAATTTTAATAATAATTGAGACGTCTTTTTTTGGGACTCTTACAATCCTTTTGGATTTCAATGGTGTAGGTCTCACACATGCATCAATAGTTAAGATTCAAAAGGAGTTATGGGATCCCAAAAAAAAGGGGTGCCAAGCATTTTTCTTAAAATTTACCCCTCAAAGTTTAACCCAAAAAAGAAGAAAGAAAAAACATCAAAACGTATATATTCCTCTTATTCATTGATGTGACAAAGCAAAATGGAATTTTGGATATTAAAATGGGACCTAATGTAATAAGAATAACTCATGTAAGTAAATATCTATATATATACACACTAGAAGTATATGTGTGTAATTTGTAATTGAATCTGATTATTATGGTACTTATTTGAAACAACTGGAGAGAATCGGAGCTACTTTATAATAATTATCATGTTTTGTGGGCATTTTAGCAGGAAAAAAAAAATTGTATCAATTATACCAATAGTAATTTTTTAACGCTTTGAATAAAATATGAGATAAAAAAATATAATATATTTGGGATGATTTTTTATGAAAAAATGTGTAAAAAATAGAGAAAAAATAATAATTTTTGACTTTTTAGTATGGAATGTTGATTTTGTAATTTTTTTAATAATTTTTTTAAGTTAAAACATTGGATTGCCAAACGAATAGTGTCAATGTCAACGAAGACTTGAAGATGTACTTTTTCAAAGTCTAAACCCAAACAACAGGAACCCAAAAAAAAAAAAAAAAAAAGGTAGAACCTACTACAATAATAGAATTTTGATAGTTGAAACTGACCACTAAAATATTGTGATAGGAAATATTTATAAAATTTTTTAATTTGTGTTATGATGTGTCATGTATTTATTTTATACTTAAAAATGCTATAAAAGATTTTTTTTTACAGAGGCAGATGACCAAGGCTTGGAGACGGAGTAAAAGCCCCAATTGAGATTCACCCAGGCCCTTGTGGGTGTAAAATATTTGGTGATATACATTGTAATTTCCAAATAAAGTTTCAGAAAGTGTTATAGGAAAGAGAGTAATGAAGAGGTTGAGAAGTGAATTTGGTTTTATTTTTCACCGTGAACGTAAATATCCTGCTAAAGGATGTATGTCTTATATTTTTATTCTTTTATTCACTGCTTTATTATGGGTTTGAATCCATGATTTTGCACAATGATTTGTATAGAATTCCTCAAAATACAAATAAACAGAAATTTCTTGAAAAATATTATTATGGAAAAGAATAGTGAATTGACCAAAGGTGAGTGGTTGAAGGTCTTGTCATTTTTCTTAATGTTAATATCAACGAGCACTTGAAATTAAAATTGCAAAAATTATTTATCAATTGTCCTTCTGTAAATTAAAGTATAACGCAGCGGATGAAAAATTTCAGAATCATACCTTCTAGCAGAGCTTGAAGCGAAGAATGTCGTGGGTAAATCACGTGCTTCCAGAATGTGAACAACCAACCTAGCAGTAGAGTGATACTACAAAATGAGTATCAGCCACACAAGTTACAGTGCAAAATGGCTTGATTGTTGTTTAACGGGAGAGAGTCAGTATGGAAAAAACAAAAACATTCGTTGTTTGCTGATACCCATATCCCATATATCATATCAAATATATAGGATAAATATATCATCTATCCATATCGGTTGATATGATAGATATAGATATCCTGAGTGGTTATCCAAATAAGTTTTGAATTCAAATTCAAACTTACATGGATAAAGTTTAAAAAGTTCAAAGGGTCATGCCACATGGGCGCCCAATTTCTAACATCTCCCACTCGCACATGAGTTGGCATGACACTGCCACATCACTATCTCAATCTCCCCCAAAAATGAACAATCTCATACTAGCCAATGCACCGTGCGATCGCTGAGAACACCTGCATGTGGGAGCTCTATACTAGAAACTCAATATGGGTCAGCATAGAGACATCAACCCAAAATGAACAAAAATAGTGTCTCATGTACCCAGACCCATCTAGCTACATCGGTCCAAAAACATCTCTAATCCCTCAAAAAACATGTTTGACTCTCCTAGGTCCCGCATTATATTCACACCCAATTAGTGTCCCATAAAGAGCGATGTGAGTTGTCGACAGTGAATATAGAGCAGAGATGTAGAACTAGATGATCTTCCCTTCACCCTCATATCATTCAATTTGAAATTGACCGTTTTCCCAGTAATGTCCCTTAAAGCCGAATCATACATGACCACAGGCAACATACCAAAGTAGCTGAACATCAACTCCTCATCTTATGACATAGTCAAAGGTCACAAAAGGCACAAAGTGAAGTCATTTAAGGAAAAAATGACTTTTAGGACTCACACGGTGAAGAAGTAGGAATCCATTCTTTCACCTCGCTAACGGGTCGATAAGAACATGCAGTACGAATGCATGTTATAGTGGAGTAACTCTTCCAAAGAGTGATGTTAAACTCACACACCATACAGATCTTAGTCTAGTCGAATTCTCTATTTGCTCGCCTCTCAGGCATCAAATGAGATCTCGCATCTGGCTATCCATAATAGGCATATCATGGAAAAATGGGTACTCTTATATCCATGGTCGGTCTCTAACAAGACCTTATCTTAGCTCCAACCAAGGCGACATAGCCAGTAGATAATTTTAGCTTCTCTATTTGCTCCAAATACAATAAGCCACTAGTCTCATCCTTACTTGCTACCTAGCGCTAAGGGCGATTGCTCGTGTGAGTGAACCAATCTTGCCTGCTAACATCAATTTAATTATTTTGTGTATGCTAATTCACACACCATTGCAAAAAGTAGTAAACATAAATATGGAATAGAAACAAATATGAATACTAATGGCATAAATATCCCAAAAAATATGAGTTCAACTAAATACACATAAATATATCACCACCTACGTAGTCCTAAAGCCCTAACATGAGTAAGATAAACATCTCTAGCAATGGGCTTAGTCAAAGGGTCCGCAACCATGCGACTTGTATGGATGTGCTCCAGGATCACTTCTTCTACTGCCCACGATGTCTCTGATAAAGTTGAACCACACATCAATGTGTTTGGTTCTACCGTGGTATTTAGGATCCTTAGCGTAAATAAGTACAGCCATGCTGTCACAATGGATAGTCACATGGTCTGAAGTGTGTGTGACAACATCTAAATGCTGAAGGAATCTCCTCAACCAAACCGCTTCTGAGCGGAAGATGAACAAGCCACAAACTCGGCCTCCATAGTCGATAAAGGCGTCTGAGATTGCTTCTTACTGGTCCAAGAAATAGCACCATCGCTAAGCATGAAAGCATATCCTGAAGTAGACTTACGCTCATCTAAGTCTCCTCCCCAGTCAGCATCATAATAGCCAACTAGTTGTAGATCTGAACTTTGGTAGCAAAGTGTATAATCTGCAGTCCCTCTACGATATCGTAATATCCTCTTAACTGCTTTCCAATGAGCTGGTCCTGGGTTGGATTGGTAACGACTCACCAATCCGACTGCATAACAAATGTCAGGGCGTGTACACATCATAGCATACATCAAGCTTCCAACAGCATTTGCATAGGGAACACGGGCCATCTTTTCATTCTCTTCTTGAGTCTTAGGACCCATATCAAGGCTTAGGCTCTCACATTTCACAACAAGAGTGTTAATGGGTTTGCAGCTCTGCATCTGGAATCGCTCTAGGATAGTCTTAATGTAAGTCTCTTGAGACAAACCAAGAAGTCTTCTAGAGCGATCCCTAAGGATCTTAACACCGAGCACATAGTTCGCTTCACCTATGTCTTTCATCTCAAATGTAGAGAACAACCACATTTTAGTGGCGACAATCATCTCCTTGTCATTTCCAGCCAATAATGTCATCTACATATAATGACAATATCAGAAAAATGTCCTTGGACTGCTTAACATACACACAGTGATCTTCATCGATCATCGTAAACCCATTAGAAACAATGGCTTAATGAAATCTTAGATTCCACTGTCTGGATGATTGCTTTAAGCCATAAATAGATTGTTGAAGCTTGCAAACTTTGCGCTCCTGACCTACTACCACAAAGCCTTCTAGTTGATCCATATAGATCTCTTCATCCAATTCTCCATTGAGAAATACAGTCTTAACGTCCATCTGATATAGCTCTAAGTCCAACTAAGCTATTATGGCCAGAATTAAGCGAATAGACGCAAACCTTACAACTGGTGAAAAAGTTTCCTCATAGTCCACACCCTCTTGTTGAGTGTAACCTTTTGCCACTAGGCGAGCCTTATACCTTTCTATGGAACCATCCGCTTTGCACTTGATTTTGAGAACCCATTTGTTCTCAATAGTCTTGCGCCATGGCGGCAAATCAACCAAGTCCCAGACATGATTTTTTTTCATAGACTCTATTTCTTCATCCATTGCAGTACTCCATTCTTTACTAGTAGGGGATGAGAGAGCCTCTTTGAGATTCTTAGGCTCCATCTCATCACTCGGAGCAATCATGAATGCTTCCCTTCAATCTCAAAACGACGACGGGGTATAGCTCCACGTTTGCTTCTACGTAGTTGAGAATCTTGAGAATCCTCAGCCATTGGATCTAATCCATGGGTAGGTAGATCGCTCCCACTGTCCCTAGGAGCTTGAGGGATTATCTCCTTATTCTCTACTAGGCTACTAGGTGCGCCTTCAAGTAGATCCTCCATCTCATAGAGTTCTACTTCTCTAGTTACCTCACCTCTGCTAGGGAAATCCTTGTCATGACCCGAACCCGCCCCTATGGGTTAAGGACATAACCGGCCAGTAATCCTGAGATTACCTACGGCCTCAAACCAAAACAGACGTAACTCAACAGAGTAAAGGGGCAAAATGGAAGCAATAATTAAAAACTTTGTCCTTAGAGCCGTGCTTATATGCACTTTAAAACAAACCATGCGCATATACGTTAATAACCCACGACAAAATACAGTACCACAAAATTCTTTTCAGACAGGATCACCTAAACTGAGTCAACCCATATCAAAACTACATATCGATATACACAAGGTCCTTGCCAACCAGACAAAATGCAAATATATATATACATATATAACAAAATGGCAAGGTTGGGTCTCGTGCGTGAGACACAAGGCTGACTCTCCAACACTCATGTTGTTCCTGGCAGACTTCACTGGGGCTGGGTTTGGACTTCTTTTGGCTCACCTACAAACACATGAATGAGCGTGAGCGACAGCCCAGTGAATAATATCAAATACAGAATTTACATAACATCGTAGAACAACATATTCCAAACGGCCTTGGGCCCAATTCATATTTCTATTTAACAGATATATATATAGCTATACGAGATACAAATCAAGTGACTGTAATTCCAAATATTCTGGCCTTTGGCCCATTCAGATTTCCATTCTTGTCAAAACGGCCTTCGGCCCATTTGATTATGTCAAAACGGCCTTCGGCCCATTCATTCATGTCAAAACGGCCTTCGGCCCACACATTCGTGTCAAAACGGCCTTCGGCCCATTCGCTTATGTCAAAACGGCCTTCGGCCCATTCATTCATGTCAAAACGGCCTTTGGCCCATTCATATATGGCAAAACGGCCTTCGGCCCATACATTTATGTCAAAACGGCCTTTGGCCCATTCGTTATGTCAGAACGGCCTTCGGCCCACTCATTCATTTCAAAACGGCCTTCGGCCCACTCATTGATGTCAAAACGACCTTGGGTCCATTTACGTTTATCAAAACGACCTTGGGTCCACTCATGTTTAACAAAATGACCTTTGGTCCATTCATGTTTAACAAAACGACCTTGGGTCCATTTACGTTTATCAAAACGACCTTGGGTCCACTCATGTTTAACAAAATGACCTTTGGTCCATTCATGTTTAACAAAACGACCTTGGGTCCATTTATATTTATCAAAACGACCGTTGGTCCATTCATGTTTATCAAAACGACCTTTGGTCCATTCATTTATTCATATCAGACTTACGTCCACAATCCCAATTAGCAATTCATAAAGCTTATAAGGGAATAAACAATTGGACATTCACAAGCAGTTAAATATCGATATTACTCACAGTGATCGGCTTGTGGATTTGCCCTCAAGCTTGACCCTACATATTTCATGAACACAAAAGGGTCACTAACAGTTCAATCTGTTCTTTAATTCACATATTCCTCTTTAGGCTTTATTCTTATCTCATTAGCTCATTTATAATGCTTAACATATGCCTAAGAGTGCTTGCAAATGAAAGAGAACGGAAAACAGAACACAGAATGCAAAAACAGAATTTCAGGAAAATAGGGTCCCCGCTCGAGCGTGGACTCCCCCGCTCGAGCGGACCCTTAAGCTTGCAAAATGCTGGTTGCCTCAAAACCCCGCTCGAGCGTGAACTCTGCCGCTCGAGCGGACTGCCTGCCTACATAGCTCCCCGCTCGAGCGTCAACTCCCCCGCTCGAGCGGGAGCCATGTCTGCCAAAAATGCTGGGAGCTCGAATTCTCCGCTCGAGCGGCACTTCCTCCGCTCGAGCGGACGTCAAAATTCTGGAAATTCCCAGGTTATGTTCTTGAGCTCCAACTCGATTTTCCAGCCCATTCTCATGCATTCTAAGGCTCAAAGTTCACATGCAATCATACTAACAAGGTACAAACACCAAAATACATTGTTAAGGCGCTCAATTTCAAGGATTACATACTTGCATGTCTCAAATTGACACCACATTCAACTCTATCATGTATATTTATGCATTTCAAGCTCCCATTTTCAATTATTCAAACATGCATGGCCATCTTGACCTCATTTCCACTTCAAAAGATGCAAATGATGCCAAGGCTCAACAAACTAAGCTTGCATGCATAATCAAACTTCAAATCTTGCTTAATTGACATGATACGTGCTAGATTATGCAACTTATGGCAATTCAAAAGCAATTCTATGCATGCATGGTCATAACTCATCAAAACCCATTTAAATCATGCTCTTGATCACAAAATACTTTGAGCTCACAAGATTACAAGTTCTATTCATGAATTCAAGAGTCAATGACTTACCTAGAAGTCCAATTCTTGAACTAAAACTCCACAATTTCCAAGCTTTAAGCCAAATCACCCAATTTCTCTCCCTCTCTCTCTATATGGCCGGCCCTCTCTCTTTTTGAGTCCAAATCAGCCAAATGAGGTTATAAGGAAGGAATAGAAGGTGTAATGCTTTAAGGCAACAAACCCCACTAACAAATATTTTAATATAAAATATTTGGGCACTTAATTCATCAATTTAATCGATTTAATCTGACCCGAATCAATTTCTAATTAAATTTCACCGTAGGCTCTAAAAATTATGCCAATCACAATGGCATAATCAATTTCGGGTTCCGTGGCCGATAAGGCCCTCAATTTAATTTCTGAAGCAGATAATCAAACAGATATTCCTATGGTGAACAGATAGAAATTCAAAACCACCTATTTTCACATATTGGCACACAAAATCATACTCATATTAGGGACCAATTAACCTAATACAGAACAGGGGTATTACAATCCTCCTCTAGGAAATCCACATCTCGTGACTCAATTTCAGTCACACTTCCATCCGGATGCTCCCCAACAAACACATAGCCCTTAGAATGCTCACTATAGCGAATGAAGATACACTTCTTTCCTCTAGGGCCCAACTTCCCAAACTTATGAGAAGCGTTGTATATGTAAGTTGCCGAACCCCAAGGCCGCAAATTGCCCAAATCAGGCTTTTTGCCAGTCCACATCTCATATAGGGTGGAAGGAACTGATTTGGAGGGCACACAGTTAAGGACGTAGGTAGCAGTCAACAAAGCATCTCCCCAATAAGAAATGGGAAGATTAGCTTGTGCCATCATTGATCTAACCATGTCAAGCAATGTGCGATTCCTTCTCTCCGCTACACCATTTTGCTGCGGAGTCCTAGGAATTGTCAATTGCCTGATAACTCCTTTTTCCTCACAGAGCACTTTAAATTGCTCAAATAGATACTCACGTCCTCGGTCAGTCCTTAGAGCCTTAATGCTCTTGTCTAATTGATTCTCAACCTCATTAACATACCGTCCAAAGCAATCCAATGCTTCTGACTTGTGAGAAATCAAATAGACATGACTAAAACGCGTGCAATCACCTATAAATGTGATAAAATAAGGGGCTTCATGCCTTGCCCTCACATTCATTGGTCCACATATATCAGAATGAATAAGTTGTAATGGGATAGATGCCCTTATGACTTTCCCAAATGGTTTCCTTGTTGCCTTACCAGCAAGACAGTGCTCACAAGTAGTCAAAGTGACTCTAGCGAGTGGGCCAAAAAGACATTCTCTAGCCAATCTAGTCATCTTGTCTTGCCCTATGTAGCCTAATCTAGCATGACATTTCATAGAATCATTATCACAAAAAGATGTAATATTCGAAACAGAGCCATTGGCATTTTTATTATAGCTAGAATCATCCACATCCAAAACTAAAAAGCCATCTGAAAGATAACCAAAACCATAAAAAAATTGTTTCCAAATAAATGCTAACACCATTATTCTCAAAACAAAAGCTAAAACCAAGGCTCATCATGCTAATAACTGAAACTAAGTTTCGCCGAATATCTGAAGCATAAAGAACATCATGAAGATACAAGGTGCACCCTCGTCGCATTTCCAGCTTATATATGCCAATGCCAAGCACCTCCACACAGGACTCGTTCCCCGTGTGAACTTTTCTGCTCCCAGCAGGTACTCGGCGATACTCAATGAACCCTACTCTGTCCCTCGCGATGTGGTTTGTTGCTCCGGAGTCTACAACCCAAAAATGAGGAGAATGAGCAATTAATGCTTGACTAGACACAAAGCATTGAATGCGAGAAATTAAGTAAGGGAGTACCTTCTTCTGCTCAGGGCAATCCCGAGCGAAGTGTCCTTCTTTGTTACAGTTAAAGCATGTCAATTTAACCTTTACCTTCTTGCCACCTCTCTTGCCCCTACGCTTGAAATTTCTAGCGCCATTGGGCTTTAGCGCAGCTGCTGCTTGCTTCTTAGGGGCACCTTTTGCTTTTCCACGTTTGAATTGAGAAGTCCTACGTGAGCTCGACTCAACCACCATAGTAGAACCATCAGACTTAGCTACCTCAAGGCCCTCAGCCTCTAGCTCCAAATGATGCGATATGTTTTCGAATGTTTTCACACTCTCATTATGCATCATGTTCTGCTTCATCTGCTCCCAAGAATTTGGCGGAGAGCGAATCACAGCTTATACTTGCTGCTCTTGAGCCAAATTGTGCCCAGCAGCCGCAAGCTCACGTATCATGGTTGGCATAACCCTCAAATGCTGCTTCATCGAGTGATGCACCCTTTTCTGATAGGAGTCAAACTTCATAGTCAGCCCACGTAGCTTTGCCAAAGAGGTAATACCAAACTTTTGCTTGAGAGCTTCCCACATCTCGAATGCAGTCGGGCAATGCTCAAACTTACTAATCAAGTCGTTGTGCATGCTACTCAACATAGTAAAGCGTGCACACCGATCTTTGTTACGCCAAGTCTGAAAGACTTCAAGATCACGACGATGTTGAGCTGTATTGCCCTGCTTTGGCTCAACCATCACTTGTTCAAGTGTGGTCAATACTTCTTGCTCATTGAGGAGGTATTGGATCTTACGGCGCCATATATCATAATTGTCGCATCCAATTTCTCTCCCTTAGTTAAGTCTGCCACCATTATCTTAGCAGCCATTTCTACATACAGAGTAAACAAATGCGCAGAGGATATTAATGATAGCAACACAAAAAATTATTTTGCAGCAAAATAATCTAAATTAAATAATGATAATTTTACACATGTCTCAAGATCGAAAATTTGCTATGCTCGTAATCATCTCTTGCGCCTCTAGTGATAATTATCAAAATTTAATTTAATTCCATGCGCACAATCAATCTCCCACTACTTATGGCATATACAAAGCAAGATAAATTCCATACAATAGCATCTTAATGTAAATTTACAAATAACTCATGCTATATTCATTTAATAATGGAATTTAAATAAATAAATAAATAACTAATCATGCTTCTCTAATTGCAACATATTACCAACCCTAAACAAAATATGTTGTATTTAATATTCAGATTATGCCATAATAGAATGTACATCATTCTGAAATTTTTTGGAATTTTTTCTGAAATTTTCTGGAATTTTAAATAACTAATAAACACATATAAAATTAGAAATAAAAATTCCAGAATCTGATAAACTGAAACAATTATACCAGTAAATAGTAAAACTTTTCAATAGTCTACAATAAAAATTTCAACCCCAGAAAATTATTCATGCAACACCAGAAGCATTTTAAAGCATAAATAATGAATTATTATCACAGAAAAATATTTTTATTTTCATAAAATTTTTAAAATTTTACAGAAGATATAAAAATCAATTCTGAGTCTAACAGTACCAACCACGCATAAAACAAATCTATAACGAATTATTTATGACCATTTAAATCAATTCTGGATTAAAAAAAAACAAATAGTGCCTTATAATCAGCATCCAAGCCAGCGAAGAAAAAATAACTCGTAGCGTGGCTCACCGGTAGCGATGGCTTGACGCGTGATGGCGCATGTAGGCGCGTGGGAAGCGCGTCTGGCGCGTGGAAGCGCGTTGAAGCCGCTGATGGCGTCAAGTGGCGCGTACGGCCCACACGCCGCCTTCTAGGGTGTTTTCTGGTCCAATTTCGGTACTGTCGGACTCCATTTTCCAAAATAAAAACATTTATGATCTTAAAAATGACATTTAATGAACATAAAAATGAGGTATTTTACACTGTCAATCTAATGAGAATAGAAGTACAGAAACCCTGCACTTCATCTTCCTCTTTCATTAATTTTCATGCATATAATGTGTATATATTTATATAAAATTATGCACATGATTTAAAAAAAAAACATGAAAAAACCCATATAAGCTCTGATACCAATGTAAATTAAAGTATAACGCAGCAGATGAAAAAATTTCAGAATCATACCTTCTAGCAGAGTTTCAAGTGAAGAATGTCGTGGGTAAATCACGTGCTTCCAAAATGTGAACAACCAACCAGCAGTAGAGTGATACTACAAAATGAGTATCACCCACACAAGTCACAGTGCAAAATGGCTTGATTGTTGTTTAATAGGAGAGAGTCAGTATGGGAAAAACAAAAACATACGTTGTTTGTTGATCCCCATATCCCATATATCATATCAGATATATAGGATAAATATATCATCTATCCATATCAGTTGATATGATACATATAGATATCCTAAGTGGTTATCCAAATAAGTTTTGAATTCAAATTCAAACTTATATGGATAAGGTTCAAAAAGTTCAAAGGGTCATGCCACATGGGTGCTCAATTTCTAACATTGTTCACAAATAAATGCTAACACCATTATTCTCAAAACAAAAGCTAAAACCAAGGCTCATCATGCTAATAACTGAAACTAAGTTTCGCCGAATATTCGGAGCATAAAGAACATCATGAAGATATAAGGTCCGCCCTCGTCGCATTTCCAGCTTATATGTGCCAATACCAAGCACCTCCACACTGGACTCGTTCCCCATGTGAACTTTTTTGCTCCCAGCAGGTACTCGGCGATACTCAATGAACCCTACTCTGTCCCTCACGATGTGGTTTGTTGCTCCGGAGTCTACAACCCAAAAATGAGGAGAATGAGCAATTAATGCTTGACTAGACACAAAGCATTGAATGCGAGAAGTTAAGTAAGGGAGTACCTTCTTCTGCTCAGGGCAATCCCGAGCGAAGTGTCCTTCTTTGTTACAGTTAAAGCATGGCAATTTAGCCTTTACCTTCTTGCCACCTCTCTTGTCCCTACGCTTGAAATTTCTAGCGCCATTGGGCTTTAGCGCAGCTGCTGCTTGCTTCTTAGGGACACCTTTGCTTTTCCACGTTTGAATTGAGAAGTCCTACGTGAGCTTGACTCAACCACCATAGCAGAACCATCAGACTTAGCCGCCAAGGCGCCAAATTTCTAGCTCCAAATGACGCGATATGTTTTCGAATGTTTTCACACTCTCATTATGCATCATGTTCTGTTTCATCTACTCCCAAGAATTTGGTAGAGAGCGAATCACAGCTTGTACTTGCCGTTCTTGAGTCAAATTGTGCCCAGCAGCCGCAAGCTTACGTATCATGGCTGACATGACCCTCAAATGCTGCTTCATCGAGTGATGCACCCTTTTCTGATAGGAGTCAAACTTCATAGTCAACCCACGTAGCTTTGCCAAAGAGGTAATACCAAACTTTTGCTTGAGAGCTTCCCACATCTCAAATGTAGTCGGGCAATGCTCAAACTCACTAATCAAGTCATTGTGCATGCTGCTTAACATAGTCCCTAGATCGCCGTGGTTTTGTTTCCTTGTTTGGCACAATAAAAACTGATGTGTGCGCTATGGTTAGCGGCATGCTACGTAGCATTAATTGGCGAGTTTTGGAGTTGTGAAATTAGTAAGCCCTTAATAGATCTATATATGATCTTGACTATTGAGCTGTGCGGATTGACTTTGTAATTTGACTTGTAATGATGTTGCGTCATTGGATGAAGTAATATTCAAGAGTCACGTCATTCAAGAAATGCGAGCTTAAATGAGTTAGTCATTAAGTGTAAGACGAGTAGCCAGTATAAGCAGTGTTTTGCTCTCTACCCAATTATTGGGAGTGGATGGAGCAAAATTTCACACACTATAATAGTGTGCATTGAAGTGTCATTTGAAGTTAAAAGATTAGCGCTTAGTAGCAGCAAAATCTATTGACACTAAGTGAAAAGATTAGCGCCAAGTGGCTGGAAAATCTATTAGCATTGCCAACTTGTCTAAGTCTTGACACTTACTATTTCCACAGTTAAATGTGAGACATGAGGAGGTGCTTCTTTGTATGATTCCTTAGCTAGGCTAACGTTTTTTGAATAACGTTTACCACTAAGCGCAAACGTTGCAACATAGTAATAAAAAGGTCAAGGCTGACAAGGTTGTTATGACTCTAAGAATTTGACGCATCGCTTGTGAGAGCATTGTGTTGAATTAGACCCTTTAGCCTAATTCGCGCTTAAGTTACTTCAGGAGTTGTCATAGTTGTTGATAGCTTATTCTCTCATTCTTGTGGATAGTAGAATTAATTGCAAGTAACTATGAAGCGAGAAATAGATATGGCAAGAGGAGTATTGTCATCTTTTAACTAGATGCATTAAAGTGTATAGAGAATAAAATTGACTTGAAGGTGCAGGGGATTAGCACTTACTAGTTAAATTTGCGACTTAGGCGCACTTGATACGTCCATGATATCCTTTTATGATCTAGTGAATATGAATTAGTTGTGAGTCATTACCTACTTGGGCCTAAACCTTTAAAAACTTGTCTTCGAGAACTCACACATTAGGATGATTGGAATTAGTTTATGATGTTGGTCATGAACCGGTGGCTTATTATACTTAATCACATTAATGAGATGATGACAGAATGGTTTGAGTAGGCCCTCTCGGGCCCACTCGCTTGTGACATCCTGCTCTCATGTGAATGTATAACTTTGTTTGCAATGATTGCGCACAAGTAAGTAGAAAAGCCGTAGAAGGTCATTTGTATTGGCGCATTTAGTCCACTATGATATTTGTGACTAGATATGTGTAAGGGTATGATAGCTAAGCCTCAATCTTGACACATTTATAGATTACGATACGCATCTGAGTCAAGACTATTTGATCTCCCATAAGTCAAAAGTTTTGAGATGATTTTCGACATTGCACATATGAGGTTGAGATCAATTAGATAACAGCTTTCGTGCTTTTAGTTTTGACCAAGGTGGCGAGTATCTATTTGAGTTATTTTAGAAAACTCTGTGAAGAGAAATGGATGCTTAGTAAATTGATTATTTCTAGTACTCAACAACAGAAAAGTGTAGTAGAGATAAGGAATTAAGTATTGTTAATGTTAGGTGGATGATGGCGCAAAATGTTTCCCAATTGGGAATTGCACTTTAGTTTGTTGCCTATATCCCTAACTAAGTGTCTTCCATATTAGTTTTTTACACTCCATTTGAGTAATGGGTTAGCGGAGAGCCATCTATAGGCGATCTACAACCGTTAAGTAGCTTATCTTTATTTTATTTCTCATAAGGTTACGAAGTTAAGACCTAGGGTTCTATAACGCATTATTGTATGCTATCTTGTAAGCACATAGGATCATGTGGTGCATTATTGCATGCTGTCATGTAAACCCTCCGGCTCATGTGCATATAGGTAAGCTGCTTTGTGGTAGAGTAACTAAGTCATATAAAGTTTTCTTAGTAAAGGTGACGTGAATAGAGTTTTGGAACTCTATAAGATAGAGAATTCTAAGTATAGCGCTTTATGTAGCCTAGTTAAGAATGGAAAGAAATTTCCAATATCCTAGGGACAGTGAGAGCGATGTGCCTACTAATGGATTACTCCATTAGAGAAGAATACTCTACATTCTTAGTTGCGTGGTAGTGAATGTGAAAATTTTCCACGTCATCACTGGGTGATTGAGAGGGAAACATTCATGATTGCCCTGCAAGATGATAAAGAGCCTAGGATAATGCCAAATGCTCTAGTCCCCTGTTTTTAGAAAGTGGATTAATGTTGCGCAGTTTAAGACAAAGTCTTTGAGGATTAACCATTTCTATAATTTGGTTGACTTTCCATTATGACGAGAAACTGTTCTAAAGTTATGCGCATTTTGGATAGTCATTATTGAGGCATAAGGCTCGCTAGATACCGAAAAGTCGCACCATTGAGGAAGGTGTAAACCAAGAGAAGACTTTCTCCTAGGGAGTGAGGTTATTTCGACTTAGGCTATGATTGATATAAGTTCGGAACATTGATTTGTGGACATTGTGACCCAACTTCTCGTTGGAGAATTGGATAAGTAGATCCGTAGGGATTTACCTTCTGCTTTTTTGTTGAAAAGTTGGGAGTGCAAAAAGGTTGCTAGTTCCAATAAATCTTTTACAACCTAAAACAGTTATCCAAATAGTGATTCTTAGATTTTGTTGAGCCATGTTAGGCCAACAATGATCGATGAAGACCACTGAGACATGATCAATGGTCCAAAAGAAGTTTTTCCTTACTTAGTCATTATGAGCCAGGAATTTATAAGGTTTTCACCACCTAGGGTGGACAGTCCTCTGTTTTAGATATGATGGACATGGGTGATGTAATTTATATGCTCGGATGTACGATCTTTATGGATTGTTTTGGGAGAATTCCCGGTTTGTCTTTCGTGACTTACATAAGGAATATCCTAAAATGATTCTAGATGCAAAATTGCAAACCCATTGACTTACCTATCGGTAAAAGCCAGAGCCTTAGCTATTGAGTGAATCCTCGGATTGTCTTTAGGAGAAACAGATGACCTATATTCTTGATATTTTTTTGTTGTGGGAGCCTAAAGTACGCTATGTGGGCGTATTCGGCATAATAAGTGTTATCTTTGGTAAATGGTGTAGACAGTTCATGGGGACCTCGCTACAGCTCGGACTCGATTTTGTTGTCACGGTTCTTAATCTTGAACCAAAGAGTCCAAATCTGACAAATCGTTTTGAGAAAACAGATTTTTGAAAGAAGTGCCAAACATGGACTGCTTTGCCAGATACAGAGTCGCCACCTAAATATTTTATTTTTGGGAAATTTAGGAAACCCTGACTCGTTGCCTAAGGCCACGTGTCCGTCATCACCAAAGTTGCCTCGGCTCGGGAACTTGGGTACGATTGGGGAAGGTCACTTCGTGAGCACCCCCGCTCGCCCGATCAAAGATCGGCCTCTACTAACCATGATATCTTGTTTTGAAAACATTGTGTGTTTACCAATTGGTTGGTGGTCAAGTGGCGATTGGAGCTTGACTTGGTAGGAAGGACCACGGTTCGATTCCCCGCATCGCCAATTGGGAGGGGATTTGAGTCTAACCATCCAAAACTACTCCCCGAATCCGGATTAGTCGGCCTAAGGGTCGGATACCGGGTGGTGAACCAAAAAAAAAAGAAAACATTGTGTGTTCTTATTCCGGTTATTAGCCTAGATTTACTATGTGATGCGCACAGCATACAAGTATAGACCGAGTCGCCTGAATTGGAACAAAACATTTCATGTTTGTTTGTTTGAAAATGGTTTGATGGTGCTACCCGCGGTAGGCTAAGACGTGGATTTGCCACCCTCGGGTGGGTTTAGAAAACATGATTTTGCTGCTATCTAGTGGGCTTAAAACACACAGTCGATGATTTGTTCCAATTTAAACAACCCAACCTTCACCCATAAGCATTCAAGGCAGTTATATCACATAAGCATATAGCCTCATGGTAAGCATGCTATTCATGGCAGTTACTCACACGCATGCAAGGATGCTAAAGCATAAAACTCACCGAGTACTCCAAGCCAAAACAGAAGCTAATTAGAAATCCATGCATGATCCTAGATACACAGAATTGCCTAATGCAACACATGCAAAGATGCAAACTATAGCAAGCTCGGCTATTCTAAACATGGCATATGGAATGCTACAGTTAACATGTATTCAATTTGGAATTGAAATACAAATGCAGTTAGTATGATGCGCCGAGCCCGGTGCATGCAAAACAGATGAATGAATGCAAACATGCTATCATACTGTATGCTGATTGAAACATGCCCTAATCTAACCATCATAAGCGGGTAAATAAAAGAGAAGAAAGACGTGGGGTTGGAAGACATACATCACACACACGCACACTTATTACAACATTGCCCTCGCACAGAGGGTCCAAATAAATAGTACAGTCCCGAATAAAAGAATATTACAGTCCAAATAATACAGTCCAAAATGTGTACAAATTCCTAATTAATTTACAAATTAACTAAGAAAATAATAAACTGGCATGCAAGCCAAGGACTGCCTTGATTCTGATGAATAATGTATGTTTAGGCTGCCTTGCGCGGAAATCCACTGGGATGCTCCAATTAGCCTCTGTTTTGCAATTGTTCTTGGAAAGCGCGCCAAGCCTCGGAAGACTGCTGATTCTTGATTTTGCTGCAACAGAGAGCAGGAAAGGGGCATAGTAATGTATTTTCACAAATGTATGCATGCCTCGATCCTCGTGCCACCAATCATGCATCTCGATGCATGATGGCCGAGTAGTCGAATTGCACAACTCAATATAGAATGAATGCACATGAAAACTCAACTAAAACCTAACTCCATCATGGATAATCCGGAGTGTCAGTAACTGGGAATTGAGACACGTTCCGTCACTCGGAGTACGAAACGCCCCTCGTTTCCCGTGCTCGGGCTAACTCCTATCCCAAACACAATGCAATATGCATGACATGCATAAATGCAACTAAGATACAACCTAACATGCACAATGCTATGAATGGCATACACGATGCACGAGATAATATGGCATACACAATGCACTAACATACAACCTAGCATACACAATGCTATGGAATGAAATGGCATACACAATGCTATGGAATGAAATGGCATACACAATGCATAATGGACTTACACCAACACAAGTGGACCTCAGCCACACTCACATAGGAGGCCATTAGATGAAAATGAGACACTCGAAATGCGTGCACACGTGCACGCAAACCGAGGACCGACCCTAAGGCACCGAATGCCACTCTAACAAGACATGGCAAAATATGAAAAATGGCATACTAGCATGCAAATTTCAGAGGCAAAATGAGATGCAAAACAGCCCCGAAACATGGTGAAATGGTACTCAATGCATGGGACGAGTCCCGGAACATGAAATTTGGCGCATGAAATGGCCTATAGCTATACAATGCATGCATAATTTGAAAATGAAGTGTAAATACAGAAGCAAGGAAGCCCAAAAACAAGCATATTTACAGTTTAAATCAAGGCCAAACAGTGGGCACAAATGGGGCTAAATTAGCATGCAAAAATGGCCCTAAAAGCATGATAATGAAGCAAGTACAAGCTTCTGTCCCTAAACAGAGAAGGGGCCTTCTACAATATTGAATAGGGGAAAAAAATATGATGTTTTACAGTTTATAACAAACCCCAAAAATAGATACAAGTATGCTCAAAATGCTATGCAAAATAAGGGCCAAAATGGAGATAAAGAAGCAACTGATACATTCTGATCCTAAAAAGGTAAGGGCCCTTCAACAATGTTGAAGAGGGGCCCAAAATATGACTTTTTACAGTTAATGGCCGAGCCTAAAACAGTGTACAACTATGCCCAAAATGCAATGCAAGATATGGCCTAAAAGAGAGGCTACAACACAAAGTATACAAATGATGCTCCAAACAGAAATAGACCCTTAATGAAACATGAAGAGGGGGTCAAAAAAATGCCATTTTAAGTTTGGAACAAGGTTCAAAAACAGAAGCTCAATAGGCTAATAAATTATGCAAAAATGGGGCTAAAACATGGATATCAAAGAAAGTATCACATGGAGGGCCCAAAAAGTAATGATCCCTTCAACAATGTTGAAGAAGGACTCAAAATAAGCTACTTCACAGTTTACAACATGCCTCAAAACAATTTACATATAGGCCAAAAACAACATGCAAGGACATGACATATAAGAGGGATAATGTAGTAAGTACCAAATGGGGGATTCAAATAGTGAGAGACCCTTAATGAAAGATGAAATAGAGCTCAAAAAAATAATACTTTCAGTTATGGCCGGAGCTCAAAAGTATAAGCAAGAAGGGATAAGAAATAATGCAAAAATGAGCTCAAAAGAGGGAGAAAGCAACTCACCCTTGTAGACCAACTCTTTGACAACCTTTGGACCAAGAAATGCTGCCTTCTAAGCTCTGAGAAGACCTTCCAAGCTGCTGGAATGGAGTGGTGGTGTGATGCTAGGTGATGGTGTAGAAATGAGGTAGGATTTAGGAGGTTTGGAGGGTTAGAAGTGTAGAGATAGGGAGAGGGGTGTAATGCAAGCTTGAAGCCAATTTTTCCAACCCCAAAACCAGACCTGGGGTGCTGGTTATATAGGCCAAAGAGGGGGAGAAAGAGGGGGAAAAAAGGGAGGGAAATCACTCCAAGTATCCCTCCAAAAATTGCCCCCCCAGATACAGAATCTGGGGGGGAATAAAGTGCATATCTGTGATGTGCCAGGTGTAAGGATGCTGGCCGGCTGGTTATTGAGACTGCAGGTGGCCGGTCGGCCCTCCCCATGGCCGGCCGGCCAAGGGTCAAAAGGGTCAGGTGTGATTAGTGGCCGGCCACCACAGATTGGTGGCTTTCCATGTGTTCTCAACACAACCCTGTGGTCAAAAATTGGCAACTGTGAACCAGGAGAGAGAACAACCCACTTTTCAAAGGGGTTCAAAAGGTTCAAATGGAATTACTGGCCGGCCACCAGATATTGGTGGCCTCGCAGATGTGTACATCACAAATATGGGGGTTAGGGTTGAGGAAAGTGGCCCTAGGGTGGTCAACATTGGCTTTGAAGTGAGAAAAAACGGGCGTCGGAGGGCGATGATGGAATATAACTGGTTGTTGGAACAATTACTGGCCTCCCACCTTTCTACGACCTTCCTGGTGATGAAACAGAGGTCCCTGCCAAAAATGAACGAAAACCGATGCAAAATGAAGGTTCGGGGGTCGAAACGCGCAGTCTGAGGCCTTGAAAACCGACTATTAGGCACCGGGAGTGGTGTTCGACCACGAAGTTGGTCTCTCGGACCATAGTGTCCCTTAAAAGGGAGGAAATAAGATGCATGCCAAAAACCGGAGCAAACGGAGGTGGTTAGGCGGTCCCGAACCGAGGCACTCGGCCTACTTGACTCAGCAGGAACAAGACTCGAAATGGGAAAAATGGCCTACGACCATGAAATGTAGCCCATGGCCATTGAGAGATAGTCTACAAGACCTCTCCCTCCCTTTGGGAAGAGAAACAGAGAAAACCGAGTCTGGTTCGCACACCGAGGCAAGGCACTGAAAAACCCGGAAGTCCGGAGGCAGGGCTCACGTCCGAGACTCTGAGACTTCTGAACGAGCACAATATGCAACATCACCGAGCGCTCAATCGGTGACGTCTGAGTCTTAAGGTCGGTCAAAAATGGGGTGTCTACAAATGGTCAACTGAGTAGTTTAGACATTGACCTTGCTCATTACACTGTGGATAGAATGCTTTACTAGTAGTATATAAATTTGCCCTTTGTAAGATTCAATGCGCTAGTTGGGCGCATCCAGAATGAACGTAAATTGGTCACCAAAATATCTTTAGAGAGGTTATTGCACAAGAGGTAGTGATCTTGAATCACTTCATGTGAAGCGCATATGGTGGATTCCGTTGTATATACTCATTGCAATAAGTGCTGATAAGGCTTATGTTTGGAATCTAGAATTGCGCAAGCTGTGGTCGTGTTTTTTAAAATCGATCACTTATTTGTTGTGAGATGATGGGATGATGACACTATTATGGTTTGTGTCATAATGATTAGCAGATGATGATGTCAGCAGGCAAGATTAGCTCACTCACACGAGCAATCGCCCTTAGCACTTGGGAGCGAGCAACGATGAGACTAGTGGTTTATTTTTATTTGAAGCCAAGAGAGGCTTAAATTATCCACTCTGTATGTCGCCTTGGTTAAAACCAAGATGAGGTCGTGTTAAGGACTAAACATGGATGTTGGTACTCACTTTCCATGTTGTGCCTGTTATGATTAGCGAATCTGAGATCTCATTTAGCGCCTGGAAGGCGAGCAAATAGAGAATTCGGGTTAGGCGCTAAAAAGCGATTAGACTAAGATCTATACGGTGTATCGAGTACGACGTCACTCTTTTGAAAGAGTTACTCTACCGTAACATGTATTCATACTATATGTGTTTGGCAACTGAGTAATGAGGTGAGAGAATGGATCCCTATTTCCTCACCGTGTGAGTCTTACGTGTCATTATTGATATGACTTTCATTTATGTACCCTTTTGTGACCTTTGACAATGTTATAAGGTAAGGGGTTGATGTTCTGCTACTTTGGTATGTTGCCTGCGGTCATGTATGATTCAACTTTAAGGGACATCACTGGGAGAGCTGTTAATCCTAAACTAAATAGCATTAGGGCAAAAGGAAGATCATCTTGTATTACACCAGCATTTGTATATTCATCGCCGCAACTCACATCGCTCTGTATGAGAGACGGATTGAGTGTAAATATATTTCAAGAATTGAGAGGGTCAAACATGCTCTTTTGAGGGATTAGAGATGTTTTTTGGACCAGTGTAATTAGATGGGTCTGGGGTATATGAGACCTTATTTCTATTCTTTTTGGGTTGATGTCCCTATGCTGGCTCATTTTGAGTTTCTAGTATAGAGCTCCCACATGCAGGTGTTCTCAACGGTCGCACGGTGCATTGGCTAGTATGAGATTGTTCATTTTTTTGGGGAGATTGAAATAGAGATGTGGCAGTGTCATGCCAACTCATGTGCGAGTAGGAGATGTTAGAAATTGGGCGCCCATGTGGCATGACTCTTTGAACCTTTTGAACTTTATCCATGTAAGTTTGAATTTGAATTCAAAACTTATTTGGATAACCACTTATGATATCTATATCATTCATATCAACTGATATGGATAGATGATATATTTATCCTATATATCTGATATGATATATGGGATATGGGATAATGAAAACAACGTATGTTTTTCCCATACTGACTCTATCCCATTAAACAACGATCAAGCTTTTTGCACTGTGATTTGTGTGGGTGATACTCATATTGTGGTATCACTCCACTACTGGGGGTTCATTGTTCGCATTCTTGAAGCATGTGATTTACCTACAAGATTCTTCGCTTCAGGTTCTGTCATCAATGTATGATCTGAAATTTTTACCCGCTACGTTATACTTGATTTACATTGGTATTGGTCCACATATATCAGAATGAATAAGTTGTAATGGGATAGATGGCCTTATGGCTTTCCCAAATGGTTTCCTTGTTGCCTTTCTAGTAAGACAGTGCTCACAAGTAGGCAAAGTGACTCTAGCGAGTGGGCCTAAAAGACCTTCTCTAGCCAATCTAGTTATCATGTCTTGCCCTATGTGGCCTAATCTAGCATGCCATCTCATAGAATCATTATCACAAAAGGATGCAATATTAGAAACAGAGCCATTGGCATTTTTATTAAAACTAGAATCTAAAAAAAATTACAAAATTGTAAATTTTTTTATAATTTTGATTATTAATATTTATGAAGTTTATTACTTATTTGTAATTTTTTTTAAATCTTATACCGAATTGAAATTCTCCCATTAAAATTTCCTCTGAAGTCTAACCCAAAAAACGAAGAAGGGAAAACTAACACAACTTATAAACTCCTATTATTTATTGGTGTGATACTCAAAAAAAGAATTTTGGAAATTCAAATAAGACCTAATAGGAATAACTCGTGTAAGTAAATATATATGCACACACTAGAGGTAGGTGTGTGCAATTTGAAATTGAATATGATAATTATATGGTAGTTATTTGAAACAATTGGAGAGAATTGGAGCTAATTTATAACAAGTATCATGTTTTGTGGGCATTTTTAGAAGGAAAAAAATTGTAACAATTTTACCAGTAGAGATGTTCATTTTATATATTAATATATATATATATATATATAAATATTTGTATAATATATTCAAAGTAAAAATAAACAAAAATTTCCTGGAAAATATGGCAAGAGTGGAGAGAAAAGTGAAAGTAACATGTGGCCTACGTATGACACAGTAACTTCTCACTAATTTTGTGATGAAACTTTCATCCCCATTGTGGTAATATTCACATTCAAAAAGTCTTTCTAGGTAAGATTTTCCTAACCCGAACACCTTTGCATCTCTAGAATACACGACCAGACATTGTTGCAATTAGTCATCTGCCAATTTGGGACTTTGTTCAAATTAAGATCAAAAGTTTTGGAGAGTTATTCATATTATGGACCTTGTGGTTGTTTGATTGGATTTTCCATTGTGATGTAGATCATAAATTAGTAATTCGGATGCAAGTTTTTGGATGTTTAAGGATGTGTTTAGACGTCCTGATGGATTTGAAAGCCCAATGACAATATTAAGTTTCTACTTTAGATGCCCCATAAAATAAATTGGAGCCATTGATTAGTTTCTACTTATCAAGAGATAACACTTTTGTTGCAAAATTTCAAAAATACCCTCCTCGAGATAAGTTATATTATTATTGAGATTGTAATCCCATATTAATTATCTCACCTTATCCTATTTGTAAATCAAATATGGCCCAAGCATACACCTCAAAATCTATATATCCTATGACTAATTTCCTTGTTTCTAAGAGGGAGGTTTGTGACCGAGGCATTGGGCCGAGCTGGTTGGGCCGGAATCAGGAATTTCTACTTGGCTCGTCTTAAATGTGTATCAAACCGAGGTCTTATTCCGGTTGGGTGAGAATAATAGTGGATGACCGGCCCAGGCGTTATGCGCTATTCAAAGTTAGGTTGGATTAGTCTCTCTGACATGGTGAACCAAGCTTCTGCTCAGTTATAGCCGAGGAGCTCGGTTGGGTCGTGATACGAACTTGTCAAATAGGCCAGACAGGTAGCCTAGTTGTTGAGTGTTGGCATGGCTCCATATTGAGTGTATCTTGGTCAAGAATGTTGCGCGGCGCTGCGTGATTGAAAGAAGGAGATTGCACTAGCTGTACACGTTAAGGCCGTTTGGCAGTTTTGTTAGGTGGTGTCTAGCTGTATTTGCGCTGACACGTGGAAAAATGGGTGTCATAACCCAAACCCGCCCCTATAGGTTTAGTATCATAACCAACCAATAATCCGTGATTACCGAAGACCTGTTTAACAATTCTAACAATAATACAATATAACGGGGCTGGCGGAAGCCAATCGATAATCTACATCATCCAATGAGCTGTGAAGACCTGAATAGAAGTAACTTTCACGGACATAACCATATTCATAGCCATTTATACCAAAAATACATGTACAAGGTAGCATACAGGTTAGGGACATAATTCCCTCATCAAAATTGTACAATCAAAAGTCTTAGACATTCATTACACTTAGCAAAAGGGTGGATAGAATCACCTAAGAAGCCTTAACTTGTGCAGGTTCGGAACCTCGATGTGAGGCACAATGGCTGGCTTGACAAAACATGAGCTTGGGTCGGCGCCTCTAGCTTTGATCCGGTGCTTGGCCACCTACATATATGTATATAAACTGTAAGCTATAGCCCAGTGAATAACAAACGCATAAAGGGTTTAAGAATGATGTCCTTCAATTTTTAAAACAATCGATTAGCATTAGAACATTTTCAATCAATATCATTTGTCAAGCCATCATTCGATTTTATCAATCCAATCAATCGATAACTATGCAAGTCATACATGGTACACCCGATAGCAACAATACACTTGGTCTTAAAAGACCGAACAATCAATTGATGGCCATCATACAATAACAATAGTTCTCATATTTGGAATTGAAAGAGATCTCTGTAACAATAACAATATCAATAGCAATAACAATCACAATACGCTATGGATGCCACGAATACAATTCAAAATAGGATCATCATTCAATCAATAAAAGTATCATTTCAGGAAGCAATATGATTTATCAATCTAAAAATAAATACGATTGAACATATGTTTACAACGTTGTTACTCACAGATAACGGGGTAGTAAGTAGGCTATTCAGCTTTTTTGAGGCACGAAACTTACACAGTTACAGAATGAACGCATGCTAAATTACACACCCATAATTAATAACTTAGTCCTTTTTACTTGTGTTGGTGTGGTTCTACCTCGTTATCCTCATTATGATGTCTTAAGTATGGTCTAGGAATGCCTAGGATGGAATGAGGATGCAAAAATGTACTTAAAACTATTTTTCAAAACTTGTTGAAAATAGGGGTCTCGCTCGAGCGTAGCTTTCTTCGCTTAAGCGAGCATACAGAATGTGAGTGGTCGCTCAAGCGCACACTCCTTCGCTTGAGCGGTCTGCAAAATGTGAAAAAGTTTTCGTTGCAAGAAAATTTCTGCCCGATGCTCGCTCGAGCGTGAGACACAAGTCCTCGCTCGATCGCAAGTCTTGTCGCTCGAGCGTGCTTCCAAACACACAAATTTCTGAGAGCATGCAATTTACGCTCGAGCTAACCTTTTGTCGCTCGAGCGAAAGTGTAAAAATAAATGTGGTCGTTCGAGCGTACGATCCTTCGCTCGAGCGTGGAAGCAAAATTTTGGGTTTTCTAGATTTGCTCCCAAGGTTCAAAACACGAATTCAACACTCCAAAACTCATCATTTTGGGCCAAAATTCTAGAAAACACTTCGAAACCCACAGCACATCATGATTTAAAGGTCATTTCATAAAATCAAAGCCCAAAACTATGCCAATTGTACACAAATTCAACTTAAACTTTATGAATGTTTCAAAAACATGACATGCGTGAATTCTTTTGAACTCCACCACTTCAAAACATGATCAAGCTTGGCAAATTGATAGAAAGCATGATGATTTCCTACAATTAAGCTCAATCTATGACATGCATAAGAGAATTCCTCCGAATGTAATGAAATGAACATGCATGCATGGATTAATCTCCCTTCCTACTTCTTAAGCTTAAATCTTATATCTCCTAGCTCAATTCACTTGAATTCAAAGATGATTCAACTTAAATTCAAGACTAGGGGCTTAACTTCTTACCTTAGATGTTCAACTGGGCTTTAGGTGCTAAAATATTGAGCTAGATGAACAAATCTTCAAAGTTTCTGCTTTTCTCCTAGCAATTCCCCCTGTTTGAGTTCAATTCTTAAGCCTAGGACCCAAATTCCCCTATTCTCTCCCTTTCTCACTTTTGAGCATCAAGTTAAGGAAGAATGAGATGTAAAATTGAACTTAGTGGGGTCAAAATGGCCCTATTGGTGGTAATTGATCAAAGTTAATCAAATGGCATTAATTTAATCTAATTTAATCATTCCGAACCGAATTTTAATTAAACCTACCATAAAATTCTATAAATCCTAATTAGCATATAAATCAATTCAATTTCTAAATCGGTTGCTAATAAGGCTTTCAATTCGCAAATCGAAATCAAAACATGAACAAATCTTCCTACATCAAACAGATAAGAATGCATTTAAAGCAACACACTCATGTAGTGAATTTAGGATTTCGTCTTAATCATTTGCTTAGCATGCTTAATCATGAATTAGCGTTAATCATAGGTCAGGGTTGTCACAGCTTTCCCCCCTTAACAGAGTTCGGTCCTCCAAACTCAAATTACCTTCATTTTGGAAGAACACCGGATTCAAAGGGAACAATTCTGGATATCTTTTCATCATGTTGTCTTCTCTTTCCTAAGTTGCGTAAACGCCACCATGGTTTTTCCAATCCACTTTCACTAACGAGATTTCTTTATTTCTCAACATCTTGATTCGTTGATTTACGATCTGAAGAGGCCGTTCTTCATAAGTGTAGTCGTCACTCAATACCACATGAGTAGGCTCAATAACATGAAAATGATCCCAAAGATAGTCCCGCAACATTGACACATGAAAGACATTATGCATATGTTCCATCTCGGGAGCGAGTGCTATTTGGTATGCCACTGGATTAATGGTTTCGATAATTTCATACGGCCCAACATACCTTGGTGCCAACTTGCCCTTGGTTACAAAGCGAGTCTGCCCCTTCATTGGTGTCACTTTAATAAAAACATGATCGCCCACTTCATATTCCCTATCTCGCCTTCGGACGTCCGCATAGCTTTTTTGTCGGCTTTGTGTGGTTTTCAATCTTTGTTGGATTAATTTCACCTTTTTTGTTGTTTCATGCACAATCTCGGGCCCAAGTAAAGGCCCGTCTCCAACTTCTGCCCAACAAATAGGAGACCGACATTTTCTATCATATAAGGCCTCGAAAGGCACCATACCAATACTCGAATGAAAACTGTTGTTGTAGGCAAATTCAGCTAAAGGTAAGTGACTTTCCCAATTCTCTTGGAAATCAAGTACATACGCAATAAGTCCTCCAGGGTTTGGATTGTTCTTTCTAATTGGCCATCAGTCTGAGGATGGTATGCACTACTTAATCTCAATTCGGTACCCAATGCCATCTGCAGACTTTGCCAAAATCTCAATGTAAACTTTGAGTCCCTATCAGAAATAATGGACACAGGCACTCCATGCAATCTAACAATCTCATTAATATAAATTGTAGCCAACTTATCCACAATATAAATTGTTTTGACAAGTAAGAAATGAGCAGACTTAGTCAACCGATCAACAATAACCCAAATTGAATCCATACCTCTACTGGAGCGAGGCAATCCAACAATGAAATCCATAATGATATGCTCCCATTTCCATTCTGATGTCGGCGAAGGTTGGAGCAAACCTGCGGATCGTTGATGTTCAGCTTTAACTTGTTGGCAATGTAGGCATTTTGACACAAACTCAGCAATTTCTTTCTTCATTCCCGGCCACCAGAAATTAAGTTTCAAATCTTGGTACATTTTCGTATTCCCCGGATGGATAGAAAGTTTTGAACTATGGGCTTCTTGCAAGACTCGCTTTTTCAATTCAGGATTATTTGGTACACACAACCTTCCTTGAAATTTTAACACATCATTTTCAAATCTAAAATCTGGCCTCGGTTTGGATTCTCGTTCATCGATAATCTTTTTCAGAAGTTCATCTTGTTGTTGTTTCTCTTTGATTTCCTCAATAAGTGCTGGTTGAGCAGAAATGGCAGCCAATATCCCACCTTGTTCTCGCAAAACAATTTCAACCTTAAATTTCTCAAGGTCATGTAGTAGTTCTTTTTGCCCAGTGAGTAAACAGGCCAAATTCCCAATTGATTTCCGACTAAGTGCATTAGCAACGGTGTTAGCTTTCCCCAGATGGTACAAAATTTGCAAGTCGTAGTCTTTTATCAATTCTAACCATCTCCGTTGTCTCATGTTCAACTATTTCTGTGTAAAGAAATATTTTAAACTCTTGTGATCTGTGTACACTTTACATGTTACCCCATATAAGTAGTGGCGCCAAATTTTCAATGCAAATACTACTAGGGCAAGTTCCAAATCATGAGTTGGATATTTCTTTTCATGTGACCTCAATTGTCAAGAAGCATATGCGATGACTTTACCATTCTGCATCAATACACCCCCAAACCCTTATAAGAAGTATCACTAAAAATAGTAAATCCATCCGTACCTGAGGGTAAGATGAGAATCGATGCAGTCATAAGTCAGGTTTTTAATTCTTGAAAGGCTAATTCTCTTTGGTCAGTCCAGTCGAACGATACCCCTTTCTGTGTCAACTGAGTCAAAGGCAAAGCAATTTTTGAGAAATCTTTCACAAATCTTCTATAGTACCCGGCTAAACCCAAGAAACTCTGAACTTCAGTAACATTAGTCGGTCTAGGCCAATTCACCACTGTTTCAATCTTCTGTGGATCAACTGAAATGCCATCTTTACTAATCACATGCCCCAAAAACATAACATTATCAAGCCAAAATTCACACTTTGTTAGTTTTGCATATAGTTCCTGTTCTTTCAAGGTCTGCAAAGCAATTCTCAAATGATGTTCATGTTCCTCCTTACTCTTGGAATAGATCAAGATATCATCTATAAAAACAACCACAAATTCATCGAGGAACGGTTTGAAAATTCTGTTCATAAGATCCATAAATGCAGCAGACGCATTAGTAACTCTGAAAGGCATAACAATAAATTCATAATGTCTGTACCTTGTTCGGAAAACAGTCTTTTCAATGTCTCTAGCTTTGAATTTCAATTGGTGGTATCCGAATCTAAGGTCAATTTTGGAAAAGACTTGAGCACCTTGCAGTTGATTAAATAGGTCATCAATGCGAGGCAATGGGTACTTGTTTTTCATTGTCACCTTGTTCAATTTACGGTAGTCAATACAAAGCTGTAATGAACCATCCTTCTTTTTCACAAATAACACTGGAGCACTCCACGGTGATATACTAGGCCTGATAAACTTTTTGTCCAACAACTCCTGCAACTGGGTTTTCAACTCCTTCAATTCAGTAGGTGCCATTACATGACGGAGCCTTGGAAATCGGCAGGTACGTGTAACACCTCAATGGTGAACTCAATCTCCCTGTCAATCAGATCCCCCGCAAACATCTGGCAAAACATCTGGGAATTCTCTAACTATAGAGTTACTGTCCACATTAGCTTTAGCGTCAACAGGCACTGTCAGTACACAACATGGATACCCCTTACATTCCTTTTTAATCAATTTAAATGCTTTTATAGAGGAAATCAAGTATGGGGGAGATATAACACCAACTCCATCAAATATAAATTCAAGCAATCCAAGCGGATGAAAAATAACTTGCTTTGCTACATAGTCAATGGAGGCATGATATTTTGTTAACCAGTCCATTCCCAAAATTACATCAAAATGATCAAGATTCAGAGGTAATAAATCAGCGTATAAAAGCACATCCCCAATAACAATCTCACATGTAGGATACATATAAGCACAAGTCATGGATCCCCCAGCAGGTGATGATACGACTAACAAATAGTTCATGGGTTCCAGTGGTCTATTTAATTTTCGTGAAAAAGCATGCGAGACAAACGAATGTGAAGACCTCAAACAAATTGAAAGTATACCTGACACAACTGTCTCGGTATTCTGCACATCTCCTGGTACAAGTGCAAACACTCGGCCTTGTCTTAAGGGTTCTTTCCCGGTAGCTTTGGAATTGGGTTTTGGTGTAACAACTGATGCTGCAGCACTTGCTACGGGTCTACTAGAATTCTAAGAAGCGAGAGGACTGTCTTTAACTATGTGGCCCACCTTGCCACATTTGTAACATGCTCTAGAGATTCTATAACAAACCCCTTTGTGTCTTTTGCCACATTCTAAACAAGGGGGTATAGAATTGTTGCCTTGACTAGAACTACTTGTTGACCCCGTGTTTTTCTTTTTATTCAATGAACTGTTTTGGCCTTTTTTGAAGTTAAAACTTTGTCTCTTACCTCGCCATTCAGTCGCCGGTATTTTAGCTTGTTTTAACGTTGCAATGTTTGCCTCAGCTATAATAGCTCGGTTAAGAACATCCACATACTTGATTAATTTGGGAACATTGATTCGGTCAAGTATTTCCACATTCAGTCCACCCTCAAATTTTCTGGCCTTTTTATAGTCTGTGTCTACCATATGCGGTACATAACGTGCAATCTCAGTAAATTTTGCCTTATATTCGGCCATGGACATAGTACCCTGCTTTAATTCCCCAAACTCGGATACCTTATGGTCACAGACACATTGGGGAAAGTATTTATCATAGAATGCTTCCTTGAACTGGGCCCAAATCATTGCATTATTATCTTCACGTACAAGCATCCACCATCGTCTTGCCTCTTCTTGTGAAGTAAAGGTAGCTAATAACACTTTTTGTGCCTCAGAACATGGGAACACTTCAAATAATTTTTCAATTTCGAGGATCTATGCCTCAGCTTTTAGTGGTTCCAATCCTCCCTAAAATGTCGGTGGCTTCAATTTATTAAACTTCTAAGTCAAGTAGCTCACCATCATTGTGTTCTCAGGTCGATCGGAGTGAAGCGTAGCTTGGACACAAGGAGCATGGACAGCGACGGATATTTTTTCCCTGTACAGTTTCTATGAATGTTTAGTGATCCAAACTTGCAGCCTTCATTTGCACAATTCATGGTGGCTCTAAAGCCGTTGCAGCATCTGGTCATACCATCACATTTTTTGACCAGCAAAGTTCACCTCTGCCACAAGAGATCTCGGTGAGTACCACTCCTTGAAATGTCTCAGTTCTTTCTCAAATGTGAATAAGGTGACATTTTGCTGTGTATGAACTCTACTACGCAATTTGGAGTTGGAAGAGAGGATGATATATAACCTGTTTATGGAAAGCATTTGGGGCTAATGATTAATGGTTAATCAAATGAAGCCATGTATTGCTGTTGCTGCTCAAAAACTGCGGCAACATTATTATATATATATATATTTTTTTTACAGTGGGTGTTTATATATGAGATGTGTAATACCTTGAAAGAAATTGTCAAATTGTATATTTTAAATAAATAAAAAAAAATTTAATGATTCTGCGTCAGACTTTTATTTTGTGATTTTGGATGTCAAATGAGTTCGCAATGGATCACAGTTTAGTCCCAAACAAATACGGGGAGAGTTTTTTAAATCAAATTTTATTTTTTCAATTTCTTATGTTAATTCATGAAAACAATGTCTTCACACATAGTAGTAAGATTGGTTACACTCAAAACTCCTCAAACTTCATAATGACTAGAGCTTCATACAATGCATTGTTGGAAAATTGATTTTATTAGGCTTATTTTGGGCCATCTTTGAGCCCAAAATTGAGTGGGCCCCAAACGTTTTTTTGGACGGGTCCGAAGAGGTGACGTGTTCCTTGCCATATGGCAAATCACATGGTGAAGACCGTTCGTCAAAACCATTTATGAGTGAATGAGAAGTTGACGTCGTTTTCGGGTTCGTGGAATGAATAGTTAAAGAAGTAAATATGGGTTTCTTTGAAATAGGTTGTCCCACATTGAAACTTTAAGAGAGCTTGTGTATGTATATAAACTCTAAACTACAACACTTGGGTTGGGCCCCAAGGGACACTCCAAGTTTGTAGAAGGAAGGAGTTATGGACAAAGTGAACCTTAGCCCAAACCACCACACACGCGCGCTACCGTCTTGCCGGGCGTGAGTGTGAGTGGTGGGTCGGGTCAGGTTAGGTCAATTCTAATATTAATTTTTTAGAAAAAATTAATTTGAATTTGAAATTCAAATTGTTGTCCAACAATTGTGTCTCTTCCTTTTATTCCATAACAGATTTCAATCTGTTCAAACCCGGGCAGTTTTAGATTCAAAAAATCTAGACGGTTAATAGATCTGTTTGAAAAGTAATTGCATCTGTTCATTTAATTATTCAACAGATTTATTTTCAAACAGTTTTAAACTGTTTTGAACAGTGTTATAACTACCCAACTGTTACAGATCTGTTACTTCCGAATAGATTCAAAACCTGGCTGCAAATCTGTTTGAATTCAAAATAGTATCTGTTCAAAATCTGTTTCACAGCTGCTTATTTCTTTTGTACCTGTTCGAACAGGACCTTTTTGCCTATAAATACCTACAGTTCCAGCAGTGTTGGAGGATCCAAAAACAGTCTAAAATTTCATTCTTTGCTGTCCTATTTTCTGCACTTTTGCATACTTTCTTCATTCTAGTTTTAGAGAAAAATCAAAGAGAGCATAGAACACAAGGTTCTAGCTCGCCGGACAAATTTGTTTGGAGTGCTATTACAATTTGTGAAGATTATTGTATCCTGGGAGATAGACGCTATTAGTCCGTAAGCACCGAAGTGGGGCGAATCTGTCTTACGGATAGAGTGTCACACACTTGACTTGGTCTTATATTTTTTGGTGAATTATACCAATAGTCCCTATATTTTGGAGTTTGTGTCACTTTGGCCCCTGAATTTTCAATTGTGACATATTTTATCTTGAATTTTGAATCTTGTTCCAAATAAGGACAATCGAAGGTATCATTAGATTTTTCAAGGGTAATATCGTCAATTTGATAAAATATAAACTAATTTGACAAAAATAAATGTTAAATAAATATTTTTGAATTTTTAAAAATTATTTCTACCCACTAAAAATAAAATTATGTAAAATTGATAAATCTTTTAAACATTTATTTATTTTTTTACCAAATTAATTTTTATTATGTGTTTGGATGATGATCGTGTTAAATTAATTTTTAAAAATTAATCATGTAATTTTTATCAATTTTGCATAATTTCATCATCGGTGGATAAAAATAATTTTTAAAACATTAAAATATTTTTTTGACATTTATTTTTATCAAATTAGTTTATATTTTATTAAATTGACGATTTTGCCCTTGAAATTAAATAATGGTATCTTCAATCGTCCTTATTTGGAACAAGATTCAAAATTCAGGATCCAATGTGTCATAATTGAAAAGTTAGGGATCAAAATGACACGAGTCCCAAACTATAGGGACTATTAGTGTAATTTGCCCTTTATTTTTCCATTCAATTCGACAAAATAAATTCTGTAAGTTTTTGTTTTATTTTGTTTGATTTAGTTTCAATTTATTTTATTTACACAAAAGATTATTTCAACATGCAACCGAAAAAATAAAGGTTATATATCGCGGGATAGATTTTATCAAAATTTTCACATTGATCCACAGTCTCCTTGTATCTGAACCTCTCAGACTCCACAAATGACAATAGCCTCCAGCATTTGAACTGCCTACATAAATCCACATAACAAACACAACATACCTAATATAATACTATAATGACGCAAGTGATAAAAATATGTAGCGAAATTCATCCGGTACAAAAATCACTTTCCCCACAAAATATAAGAAATTACATATAATGAAGATTGCATACATTTAATTTTTTTCACCTCACAGTAGCGGGAGACCCGTGTACTTAGACAGTTCTACTACATTGATTCATATAACCAACATGATGTATACATGATGAGGCAAGTAACGAAAAATATTAGTGAAATTCATCCCTGACAAATTGCAAATATCATTTTCCCCACAAAATACAAGAAATTACAAATCATATTCATGGATATGCAGGAATGGTATCTATAGACAAATAAAATAAAATAAAAATTTATACACAACAAATCCTTTTAAGATTATCCTTACATTGTGTTTGGTTCAAAGATTTGGGATGAAATTTGAAAAGGAAAATGAAAATGATAGTAAAATATTAATAAAATATATTTATATTCATTTAATTTCACATACCTTTTCTCTTTTCATTTCCTTTTCAAATCCCTCCCTAAATCCATGAACCAACCGTAACCTTAAGAAACATGTATTTCCTCAAACAGAATACTACAAACCCATATATTTTATCCAAAATTTACCTAGAAACATCAATATGTTGTTCAGGTTAATTCTATAAGTAAACTCCAGAGTACATATTTTCAATCTCTGCCACACAATCTATTCTCGACCAAAATTTGGGATCCAAAATCTTGGTGCCAGACTTTCTGTTCCTCAAATGCCTCACATTGAGAAATCCAACTTTCTCCAACACGCTCTGGGAGGCCTTATTGAGGACCTGTTTGGGACTATTGAAGTTAGTCATTGCAACAAATTAAGATTTTAAAGATAAAAAATTAAGAACAAAATTACTTTTTAGAAATGAAATATTTTTGTTGACAAAAGTGTCATTATTGGTCATTTAATGATAAATTACTTGTCTCAAAAATAAATATTTTTGAGATCAAATTATTTTGACCTAAAATTTATTTATTAGCAATATTTTTAAAATTTTGTCGCGAAATTTCTTCTTTCTTTTTTCTGTCTTTTTGAGATGATATTTTAATGACTATTCTCAACATGAAAAGAATTGATTCTCAAATATTTTTTGCAACAAAATTTTTATTTTTAAAATAAAAAATTTAATCCTTAAAACTCTTACGTGTTTGACTGATTAATGAGAAAATAGAAACTAAAAAATACTCAGTATTCTTCAATTTTTAGATAATCAATGTCTTTTAACATATTACTACGTACCTACAAATAGTCTTGGATAGAATTGCCTATGGTTGATGTCGACGAACAAAAGACAAACTTCCCTTCTAACCCAAATAAAACGGCAAAGAAAACAAAAACAAATGGTTCTGGGCTTGTTTGGTTTGTTTTTGGGAGAGTTATTTTTGAAAAAAATTTTGAAGAGAGAGTTTAGAAATTTTTTTGATTTATTTGGTTGTATATTTTGGGAGAGTTTTTTTTTTTTTTTGGAGTTTGTGATGATTTGATATTTTGGGAGAATTTGAGTAGATGTGTGTGAGAGAAAAAATGATTGAGAAGGAGAGAGGAGAGAGAAAAAGTGATTGATTGATGTGTAAGAGTGAGAAAGTGATTTTGAAATTTTTTTAAAAAAAACTCAAACCAAACAATTTTTTAGAAATTTTTTTCTAAAATTCATCTCCCAAATGCAAACCAAACATATTGCTTTTGCATAAATTTATTTATACAAATACAGAATTTCATGTGATTCCTTTATTTTAAGTCAAAACATTTATTATTATAATTCAAAATTATAAAAATAACAATATCACATCAATATATATGAATTTTATGTATAAAATTTTGTTTATGAAACATATTTCTTAATGTCAATATCAACGAAAACTTGAAATTATGGGTTCGTTTGGTTTGAATTTCTCAAAAATTTTTGGGAAAATTTCTCTACGAATGAGTTTTCAGAAAAATTCAAACCAAACAAATTTTTCTAAATTTTTTTTTCCAAAACTTGTAAACCAAACAAGTTTTCCAAACAAATCTCTCTCTCATACACATCAAATCAATCACTTTTTCCAAAACTTTCTCTCAAAATAATTTTCTAAAACATCTTTTCAAAAAAACCAAATCAAACAACTTTTCGTACTTTTTATCTCCCAAACTCAAACCAAACATACCCTATATTTTTTTGAAAGTCTAAACCCAAACAACACGGCAAAAAAAAATAATAATAATAATAGAGTTTTGATAGTTGAAACGGACCACTAAAATATTGTGACAGGAAATATTTATAAAACAACAATGCTAGAGACCTCTAAAAACAAATCTCTAAACACACCTCTAATGAGGTGGAAAAGGAAGAAAAAATAAAAAATAAAAAATCAAGACACATGATTGGTTGTGGCAGTGGTGGGACCCACTGCCACATCATTAGTGGTACATCTAATTAGAGGTCCCAAGCATGTTTCTTTATAAAATTGATTAATTTGTGTTATGATGTGTCATGTATTTACTTTATACTGAAAAATGCTATAAAAGATTTTTTTACAGAGGCAGATGTGGAGACACAGTAAAAGCCCCAAAAGAGATTCACTCAGGCCCTTGTGGGTGTAAAAATTTTGCACAATAATTTGTATAGAATTGTTGCGTAAAAAGTTGTTCATTAAACTTGTCAACATTTTTTATTTTCAGTTGTGCAAAGATTTTTTAGAAAGAGTTACTCAAACCTGTCAATTTTCTTTAGTATGAAGATTTATTAGAAAAAGTTTGTCAAACTTACCAACCTTCTTTGACTGAAGTAATCATCTCGATCAAAGAATGTAAAAATTTATTAGTCAAACTTGCAAACTTTCTTTGGCGAGGTAACCATTTTGGTCAAAGAAGGTAAAAAATTGTTGATCAAACTTACCAATCTTCTTTGGCCGAAGTAACCATCTCGGTCGCAAAAATTTCTTGGTCAAACCTATCAACCTTCTTTGGCCGAGGTAACCATCACGGTCAAAAAGTATAAAAAAAATTATTGGTCGAATAATCTAATAGAATAATAATATAAATAAATAAATAGATAACACCCAAAACAAAATATTAACAAGTCAATGAACTATTTGCTTTTTCAGTAAAAATGCAAGTCAACTACGCCAAAACATATGATTCCAACAATGACATTTCATTTTCACTCTGAGATTATATATATCATTTTCTTTTTCCCGCAGTTTCTCAGAAATCAAACAAAACAACAAAACAACGGTAATCGTATTTGAATAGTATGTAATAAAAAAAAATTAAATATATATGTATAACGACTTTAAATTGTTGTAAGAATTGAGCAATAATTATTTTAAATTAATTTTATAAAATAAAAATATTAAACAAAATAGATTCTTTACAATTTGATAAAACTATATATATATATATATATAATAGAATAAGAAGAAGATAAATAAAAAGGTTCAGAAAATAGCCTATATAATTGTGAGAGATATGTTAAAGACGTTGTCCTAAAATTGTTTTGTCCTCCCTCTGTGCAAGTTTTAATGATCACAAACAACTCCAAGGTACAACTCAAAATTTCACAGGATCTAACATAATGCACAATTGTACTAGAAGGATTTGCCAAGTATGTATCAGTTGCCCAGAAATATGAAATATTATATACAGTAAAGAGGAGAGAGAGAGAGAGAGAGAATCAGAGAATGTTGTATATTTTTTTCCTAAGTTAGTCCAATTTATATAGACTCTTTGATGTCTGTTAGGAGAATTTGGGGTGCCTTCTGTGCTGGGTGCACAGCAGACACTGCTAATCGTTCACATTTTAGAGTACATCGAGTAGAACATAGTTGCCAAAAATCAAGTTAATAGGATATCGCTAATCCTTTCATCTACTCACATTTGTATCTTGAAAAATAAATGACATTGTGATTTAAAGTATTAAAATGAATACAAATGTGAGTGGATGAAAGGGTTAAAGATATCCGATTAACTTGATTTTTGGCAGGTATGTTCTACTCAATGTACTTTAAAATGTGAACGGTTCATATTATCAAAATGGACCCCGAAATAACCTTATAAGGCCGCACAAGATGTCAGTGCACTGCTATCTTTGGGTGCAGACACACCCTTCCTTTTTGAATTCAAATACTATTAGAATTACAAATTGTAGAAAAAACAAAAAAATAATAATATACAGCATAAATAAACGAATTCAGGTATATCTTTTACGCTCAAATCGAATTCATGGATCATGTGGGTGAATCATATGCTTCCATTGCTATCTTCGAATAATTCTCAGTGGGGTAGAACTATTAGAGAACTACCCACACTCTTCACAGCACAAAGCGTGTGAGTGATTTTCTGACCACACTGCCAACTAGAGAGCACTGGCAGAATAGATGACACATGTCTGACCTGCAACAGAAAGAGAAGATTTTGGCAGTGGCTCGTCCACCCGGGGGCACTCCGACGATCAAGTCAGTATATCTCTCAAAGATAAATCAATAGTGTTTAACTCACTATTCAGAGCATCAAAAGCATACCTTAGACCCATGGGGGTGCCTCCCTTTTATAGCCAACACAATCCTAGTCCCAATAGAAACCTAACTTCAATGGACTTAGAATTACTACTAATCTGGGACTCCCAATGGGATTAGGATAAATTCTCTAAGAGTCTCATCTTTACCCAAACTGAAGTCTTCTCCCATTCTAGGACTCTTGTCCCTTATCTGCTTATATCGGATTCCGGTATTCTCGCAGATAACCTTGGCCTAGCCGGTGTCATGACCAAGACACGTGGCACCTCGGCTGACACTTCGGTGTCACCTCGGCCACGTGCTGTCATTCAAAAATTATGTCCCCACAACTGTCCTCTAGGTTCTATTACTTCGGCATTCTGAGGTGATGGAACCCATATCTTTACTTTCTTCTAGTACGTCGGCTTAAAGTATCGCAGCCGAGATCATCGTTAAGGCCGATATGTCTCTTTAAAGAACAAGAATTTCAAGAACCCGTTCACGCGTATGAGCTGTCATACATAATCTCGGTTTAACTTTAACTTGTAAACTTTTCTCAAGTTTCAACAAGTGTTAAACAATGATCTCGGTTTAACTTTAACTTGTAAATTGCTACAAATTTCAACAAGTGCTAAACAATGATCTCGGTTTAACTTGAACTTGTAAATTACTACAAATTTCAACAAGTGTTAAACAATAATCTCGGTTTAATTTCAACTTGTAAATTGCTACAAATTTCAACAAGTGTTAAACAATGACCTCGGTTTAACTTCAACTTGTAAATTGCTACAAATTCAACAAGTGTTAAACAATAATCTCGGTTTAACTTCAACTTGTAAATTGCTACAAATTTCAACAAGTGTTAAACAATGACCTCAGTTTAATTTCAACTTGTAAATTGCTACAAATTTCAACAAGTGTTAAACAATGATCTCGGTTTAACTTTAACTTGTAAATTGTCCACAAATTTCAACAAGTGTTAAACAATGATCTCGGTTTAACTTCAACTTGTAAATTGCTACAAATTTCAACAAGTGTTAAACAATAATCTCGGTTTAACTTCAACTTGTAAATTGCTACAAATTTCAACAAGTGTTAAACAATAATCTCAATAAACTCTTCTCTTCTCGGACTTAATCATCTTAGGCCGAGATCTTGTTTTTTGGGATCTGGGATCCGAGATCTGGAATCCGGGATCGGCTTACTTGGGTTGAGCTCTTGTCTTTTCGGACATAACTATCTATGCCGAGATCTTTTCTTCTAGGATCTAGGATCCGGGATATGGAAATCCGGGATCTGCTCACTTCGGCTGAGCTTCTGTCTTCTCGGACTTAATTATCTAGGCCGAGATCTTGTCTTTTGGGATCTGGAAGGGTGTCTTCATCTCTTCGGGAGCGCTCATGCCCCCTTATCTTTGCATTCATGCCTTCTGAAAGGGCCTTCATTCCGTCAATGTTGACGCATTCTCCATTTTCGCTGAACTCGTCGTTGTCGAAACGTTGATCTTGCACGATGATGGCCATCTATTCTAACTTGAAGGGCGTCTTCATTATAATACCCGCTCCGGTCTGATTTCTTTAGTACGCTGCCCTCCTGGCTAACGTTCGTTCCTCCGTGATTCTTATCACAAGTCTCTTCGTTGCAGTTGTCTTCTTTGACGTCAAGGTCAATATGTTTCCCACTCCCAGTAGGAGTGTCGTCCCCAACCTTCTCTTTCTGTCCGTCGTTGGCCATTTATTCTCCTTTCTTTCCCATAGATGGCGCCAAATTGTGTGAGTGATTTTCTGACCACACTGCCAACTCAGTATTCAACTGGAGAGCACTAGCAGAATAGATGACACATGTCTGACTTGTAACAGAAAGAGAAGACTCCGGCGGTGGTTCGTCCACCCGGGGGCACTCCGACGATCAAGTCAATATATCTCTCAAAGATAAATCAATAGTGCTTAACTCACTGTTTAGAGCATTAAAAGCATATCTTAGACCCATGGGGGTGCCTCCCTTTTATAGCCAACACAATCCTAATCCCAATAGAAGCCTAACTTCAATAGACTCAGGATTACTGCTAATCTGGGACTCCCAGTGGGATTAACATAAACTCTCTAAGGTCATGTTTGATTCACAAGATTAATAGTGAAGTATTAATAATCCTATTAAATTAGTGTGGTATTCATTATCCAATTGGATTAATATTCATTGGATTAATAATCCCACCCCTACTCCATTACTAATAATCCTATAAATTTGTTGGATTAATTATCCAATGGATTAATAATCCTAAACCAAAATCTTAAAACAAACATAGGATAATTGGGCCCACGGATTAATAATCCCAATCCCATACTCTAATCCACCCAATCAAACATGCCGTAAGAGTCTCATCTTTACCCAAACTGAAGTCTTTTCCCATTCTAGACTCTTGTCCCTTATCCGTTTATCTCGGATTCCGTTATTCTCGCAGATAACCTCGGCCTAACCGAGATGACCTCGGCGTCATGACCAAAACACGTAGCACCTCGACTGACACTTCGGTGTCACCTCGGCCACGTGTTATCATTCAAAAATTATATCCCCACACAAAGGTATGGTTATTCTCCCCTGACAGAGAGCTAGAGAGAGAGTCTTTTTAAGAAAAAATTTATTCGGTTAAAACCCATATTACGTTATACATAATATGTATAGAGGTAAGAGATGTAATCACCCACAACTTTATCTCCCCAGAAGATAAGATTGTGAGTTATTCACTGATTTGAAATTTAAACTAATGAAGTCACTATGTGAGTTTGGGTCATAACACCATAGGCGCCCAAACGTGCGTATGAAACCCGACCTAATTTCCAACATAAATAAATATGACTATTTAGAAAAGAAATAAACAAATAAGTAAATATAAATAATATAATAAAATAAATACAAACAAAATTTTGAAACTTCATAGAAATTTCCAACAGGTGTCAACAAACAAAAGACTTGGAAACTTCCCTTCTAGCCCAAACAAAAACAAAACCAAGTGGTTCTGTTAAAACGCTGAAGAAAACAAAAAAACAAGTTGTTCTGTTTTTGTATAAATAAATTATACAAAATTATATAATTTTATGTGATTCCTTTATTTTAAATCAAAACTTTATTATTATAATTTAAATTATAAAAATAATAATGTCACATCAATATGTATGAAATTTTGTTTATGAAACATATTTCTTAGTGTCAATATCAAGGAAGACTTGAAATTATACATTTTTTTCAAAATCTAAACCCAAACAACACGGCCAAAAAAAATTTATTGTAGAACCTACTACAATAATAGAATTTTGATAGTTGAATCAGGACTACTAAAATATTGTGATAGGAAATATTTATAAAATTTATTAATTTGTGTTATGATGTGTCATGTATTTACTTTATACTGTAAAATGCTATAAAAGATTTTTTTTACAGAGGCAGATGTGGAGACGGAGTAAAAGCCCCAATAGAGATTCACTCAGGCCTTTGTGGGTGTAGAAAATTTGGTGATATATATTGTAATTTCCAAATAGAAGTGAATTTGGTTTTATTTTTCACCGTGAACGTAAATATCCTGCTAAAGGATGTATATATACCTTATATTTTTATTCTTTTATTCACTGCTTTGTTATGGGTTTGAATCCATGATTTTGCACAATAATTTGTATAGAATTCCTCAAAATACAAATAAACAGAAATTTCTTGTAAAATATTGTTATGGAAAAGAATAGTGAATTGACCAAAGGTGAGTGGTTGAAGGTTTTGTCATATTTCTTAATGTTAATATCAACGAGCACTTGAAATTAAAATTGGAGAATTTACTTAACAAATGTCCTTTGACAAAAAATTACAAAATCGTGAAAAAATTTATGGTTTTGATTATTAATATTTATGAAGTTTATTATTTATCTGTAATTGTTTTTTTTTCAAATCTTACACTGAATTGAAATTCCCCTATTAAAATTTTCTCTGAAGTCTAACCCAAATAAAGAAGAAAGAAAAACTAACACAACTTGTAAACTCCTGTTATTCATTGATGTGAGACACACAAGAGTAGAATTTTGGAAATTAAAATAGGACATAATAAGAATAACTCATGTAAGTAAATATATATATATATACACACTGGAGGGAGGTGTGTGCAATTTGAAAATTGAATATGATAATTATGGTAGTTTTTTGAAACAAATGGATTGAATTAGAGCTAATTTATAACAATTATCATGTTTTGTGGGCATTTTTAGAAGGAAAAAATTGTAACAATTATATCAATAGAGATGTTCGCTTTATATATTAATATATATATATATATTTGTATAATATATTCAAAGTAAAAATAAGCAGAAATTTCCTGAAAAATATGGCAAGAGTGGAAAGAAAAGTAAAACTAACATGTGGCCTATATGCTGAATAATTGGACACTCTATATATATATATATATAAATATTTGTACACTATATTCAAAGTAAAAATAAGCAGAAATTTCCTGGAAAATATGGCAATAGTGGAGAGAAAAGTGAAAGTAACATGTGGCCTGCGTATGCAAAATAATTGGACATTATATATAGTGGCCATATCTACTTCATAGATGTCAAGACAATACAATACAATACAATACAATATATCTCCCACCTGTTAGGTTTTGCATGACCATGAATAGATCAATGCAACCTGTTGCAATTCTTTTCTTCCTTCTTGTCTTTCTTACCATAGCATCCATTCATTTTAGCTTCTGCAATGCAAACCATGATGTGGTCATGTGCATGGAGAGTGAGAGACAAGCTCTTTATGCCTTCAAGCAAGACATAGTAGATCCTTCAAACCGACTCTATTCTTGGGAAGTCGAAGATGATTGCTGCAAGTGGGAAGGAGTTGTTTGCAACAACTTAACTGGCCATGTCCTCGAGCTCCATCTTCAAAATCCTAATACTTCATTTGGTTTTGGTTCTGAGGTTACCGCATTGAGAGGTGAAATCAGTCCTTCTTTGCTAAATTTGAAGCACCTCAAGTACTTGGATCTAAGTCTGAATGATTTTGGAGGAATACCAATCCCATCCTTCATTGGATCTCTGGCAAGTCTGCGATGTCTTAACTTGTCTGAAGCAGGATTTGCGGGAATAATTCCCCATCAACTTGGAAATCTGTCAAGTTTACATTTTCTGAGTCTTAAAAGTAGTTTTGGTTGGATGTATGTTGAGAACCTTCAATGGCTTCTTGGTCTTTCCCACTTGGAACACCTTGACCTAAGCCACGTGAGCCTTTTCAAAGCACCCAATTGGCTGCAGGTAATTAACGAACTCCCTTCTTTAGTAGAGTTACATTTGTCTGGTTGTCAACTTGATCTCAGTCCTCATCTACTTGATGTTAATTTTACATCTCTTGTCATCCTAGACCTTTCATGGAGCTACTTTGACTCTTTAATACCCATACCCAGTTGGATCATTAGCCTTAGTAGCCTCATTTCTCTTGATCTACGCGGGAATTTTTTTGTAGGCAAGCTTGAAGGTCCATTTCCAAAAGTTTTCCAGAACATGACCAGTCTTCAACATCTAGATCTATCCTATAATGAACTTGAGGGTCCATTTCCTATGCTTTTGTCCAATATGACCAGTCTTCAACATCTTGATCTATCTAGTAATAAACTAGAGGGAAGGCTACCAAAATTCTTGGGAAATCTTTGCGACTTGAGTTTTGTTTATCTGGCATTCAACAACTTTAGCGGGGAATTGCTTATAAGTTCATCTAAATGTGTAGTATATGCTTTGGAGACATTGTCCTTGTCTGGGAATCATCTTTCTGGTCATTTACCTGATGAATTTGAACAATTTAAAATTTTGCGATACTTTGATCTCAGTTATAATTTTCTTTCTGGTTCCATTCCAGCCACTATAGGAAGATTGGCATCGTTAGAAATATTGGAATTACAAAGAAATCAACTAAATGGAACTCTTCCCCAAAGTTTTGGACAACTTTCAAAGTTGAAAACTCTTGATGTGTCTAATAATTTGTTGGAAGGCATTGTGTCAGAAGTTCACTTCACCAATCTCATCAATCTGAGGAAATTATATGCCTCTGGAAACCAGTTGACTTTAAAGGTGAGTCCTAACTGGATCCCTCCTTTTCAACTTAAAGAAGTAAAACTTGTTTCATGGCATTTGGGCCCAAGGTTCCCCATGTGGCTCCAATCACAAAAGGGCCTTGAGTACCTTGACCTAGCCTACACTGGAATATTAGATGCCATACCAATTTGGTTTTGGAACTTATCTTCCTCCCTTTATTTTCTAGATCTCTCCCACAACCAAATCCATGGTGAGATTCCATATCTTCTTGCTCCTCCTGAAGGCCAAAATATTTACTTGAATTCCAACCGTTTTAACAGTCTTTTACCCCGTATTTCTTCCAATTTGAATCACGTTGATCTTTCCAACAATTCATTTTCTGGGGATATCTCCCACTTCCTATGTGATAGGAAGGACAGACAAAAAAATCTGGTAGTTCTTGATTTAGGAGAAAACCTTCTGTCAGGTGAAATTCCTGATTGTTGGATGAGTTGGCAATCACTAATAATCATAGAAATGGGAAACAACAATCTAACAGGGAATATCCCAAGATCCATGGGGCTTTTAGGAGGTTTGCAGTGGTTACATTTGCGCAAGAACCATCTCTCTGGAGAAATTTTTTCATCTCTGCAAAATTGTAGAAGTTTACGGGTGGTTGACCTCAATGAGAATGAGTTTCAAGGAAGCATACCTACATGGATGGCGAAAAGGCTGCCACATTTGATTGTTCTTATCCTTCGTTCCAATAAGTTAGATGATGTAATACCTCCAGAACTTTGTTGCCTCTCCCATCTTCAAGTCTTGGATCTTGCTAACAACAATTTGTCTGGAGCAATACCATGGTGTATCAACAATTTTACTGCCATGGTAAGAAAAAAAAAACAAGTGCATTCTATTGCAAATGAAAATCCTATGTCTGAAAATGCTATGCCTCCTACTGTTGTTTCTGCTTCTGCTCCCTTTGGTAGCAAAGATTTCTCAGAGAGTGAAGTTTTGGTGACAAAAGGAAATATAAATCAATATGACAAGATTCTTTCTCTTGTGACTAGCTTGGACCTTTCGAACAACATCATATCTGGAAAGATCCCTGAGGAACTAACTAGTCTCCAAGGATTGCATTTTCTGAATTTGTCTGGAAATCATATAACTGGTGTGATTCCAAAGAATATAGGTAACATGGGGTTGTTGGAATCTCTTGATTTATCCAGAAACCAACTCTACGGTGAAATTCCTCCAAGCATGTTAGGTTTGAATTTTTTAAGTTACTTGAATTTGTCTTATAATAGCTTGTTCGGAAAAATTCCATCGGGTGCCCAACTCCAGAGCTTCCATGCTTCTAGCTTCACCGGCAACAAGCTTTGTGGACCTCCACTCACAAAGAATTGTAGCGATAATGGCAAAACACCTGAGGGGAATGAAGGAGATAACGAAGGTGCTAGATGTGAAGTGGATTGGTTTTATGTGTTTATGGCTTTAGGATTTGCGGTTGGTTTTTGGGGCGTCTCTGCTCCAATATTGTTCGTTAAGTCATGGAGGTATGCATATTTTCGATTTCTAGATAATGTCTGGACTAGACTTGTGTTGCTATATGTGAGTAAATGTCTTTACATTGTACAAGTCATGTAGAAGTCTTCTATTTGTGTCTTCTAAATATTATGAATAAATTTGTTTTCTTGGAATGTCTTCTTTATGCATAAAGTTCTTGTGATTTTATAATGAAATTTTCCATATCATGGTTAAAGTTTCTGTCAAAAAGCAGCTTATGATTATGTGTAAAATGAAAAGTCTGAGAATCATTTGAGGAGTTGAAAAACTTCTAAAAGAAAAATTGCTTTTGTAAAATATATTGAGAGAGAGGAATTGAAAGAGCAAATAAGCTCTGTGTTTGAATGTAATAAAACTTGTAAGACTAGGCTCCATTATATAGGAGTTGCTATCAAACATCATTATGATAGAAAAACATATAAAATAGAAAAGAGGCCGAAAGCAAGCAGCCGAAAGCATCATATACTCTGTCTGTCCTATAGTGATTACATTAACATATATTATACTATATACATTATTATACATTAACAGCCCCCCTCAAACTCAAGGAGGACAAATATCAACCAACTGGAGTTTGGAGACAAGGTCAACGAAGCAGCCAGGAGAATGAGCTTTGGTGAAGATATCAGCAGGTTGATCAACAAAAGAGATCGGATGGAGATGAACAATACCATGAATGACGTGTTGACGAATAAAATGACAGTCAATCTCAATGTGCTTGGTGCGATCATGAAAAACATCATTGTGAGCAATTTGAAGAGCACTGTGATTGTCACAAAAGAGGTTAGTAGCACCAGAGGGGGTAACTCCCATATCAACAAGAAGCCAACGAAGCCAGAGAAGCTCCTGAGTAGTATCAGCAAGAGCACGATATTCGGCCTCGGTACTGGAATGAGCAGTAAGAGATTGTTTCTTGCTACGCCAACAAATAAGAGAATCACCCAGAAAAAAGCAGAACCCAGTAGTAGAGCGGCGGTCAGTAGGATCTCCAGCCCAATCAGCATCGGAAAAAACACGAAGCTGGAGAGATGAGCGGGCGGAATAATGAAGACCATAAAATATGGTGCCTTTGAGATACCGAAGGATACGAACCAATGCAGCATAATGAGGGGTATGAGGAGCCGACATAAACTGGCTGACAATATGAACGGCATAGGCAATATCAGGATGAGTAACAGTGAGATAAACAAGACTGCCAACCAGCTGACGATATAGGGTAGCATCAGAGAGAAGAGTGCCATCAAGAGGTGTAAGACGACTCTGAGGCTCTAGGGGAGTGGAGGCAATCTTGCAATCCGTAAGACCAGCACGTGTGAGAAGATCAGAGGTATACTTAGCCTGAGAGAGGAAAGAACCCGTAGAATCATGAAAGATTTCAAGACCCAAGAAATAGCTGAAAGGACCAAGGTCTTTCGTCTCGAAATGATGGCTAAGAAACTGTTTAAGGCGAATAATACCATCGAGATCATCACCGGTGATAATCATGTCATCCACATAAAGCAAAAGCAGGGTGGTCCTTTGAGCTGTTTTCCGGATAAAAAGAGCAGTATCATAAGAGCTGGAGGTGAAACCACATTCATGAATAGTAGAGCTGAACTTGGCAAACCAAGCACATGCAGCTTGTTTTAAACCATATAAAGCACGCTGAAGTTTGCAAACTTTATGAGGCGGATAAGTAGACCCAGGGGGAGGTTGCATGTAGAACTCCTCGAGAAGAACACCATTAAGGAAAGCATTTTTCACGTCCAGTTGAAAAAGATCCCATTGTCGGGTGGTAACAACAGCAATCAATCTGCGAACAGAGGTGAGACGAGCAACAAGAGCAAATGTCTCCTCATAGTCAATACCATATTCTTGGTTGAAGCCTTTGGCAACAAAGCGGGCTTTATAGCGCTCAATAGATCCATCAGAACAAGTCTTGATTTTGTATACCCATTTACAGCCAATGGCAGTCTTTCCGGGAGGAAGATCAACAATGTCCCAAGTATGAGTTTTGTCTAAAGCCTGCAATTCATTAGTCATAGCATGCTGCCAAAGAGGATTAGAGCGAGCCTCACGCTAGGAGGTCGGTTCATAAGTAGAAAAAGCAGTAGAACCGACAATAAATTCACAAAGACAACTAGAAGGTTGGGTTACCCGGTGTGGTCGAGTAGAGGGAGGAGGAGCCAAAGGAAGAGACTCAGTAGGAGGGGAGGAGCCCAAGGGAGCAAGAGCAGGACCATCAGAGCGAGCAGGAGCATGGGACAGACCAGTAGGCAAGGCGATCTCGAGAGAGGCTGCTAGGGACGAGGGAGTAAGCGTATCAGAAAATTCGAGAGAGGCTGGCAGGGGCGGTAGAGTAAGCTCATCAGAAAACAGATCTGTGGAAGGATCAGTAAAAAACAGAGAGGGTGAGGGAACGGATAAACGGAAGAGAGAAAGAGAGGAAAATATTTTGTGTTCCCAAAAGACCACATGACGAGAGATACGAAGTCGCTGGGATAGAGGATCCCAACAACGATACCTTTATGTTCAATACCATACCCCAAGAAGCAACAAAGGCGGGAACGGGGTTCAAGTTTGGTACGTTCATGAGGTTAGAGAAGACCAAAACAGGCTGATCCAAAGACCCTAAGGTTGGTGTAAGGAGGACGGATGCCATGCAGACGCTCATAAGGAGTGTGATTATGAATGACAGGTGCAGGGATACAATTGATAGTGTAAGCAGCAGTGAGAGCTGCCTCTCCCCAAAAATGTTCCAGACAAGAGGAAGACAGAATGAGAGTGCGAGTAGTGTCGAGAATATGCCAATGTTTCCGTTCAGCATGTCCATTTTGTTGAGACGTACCAGGACAGGAACGATGAGGTTGAGTACCATGACTCTGAAGGAAGGAAAGAAAGTCAAAATCTTTATATTCCATGGCATTGTCGGAATGAAAAAGCTTAATAGTTTTAGAAAATTGTGTTTTAACCATTGCAGCAAAATTGTAATAAAGTTGTTTGAGCTCAGAGCGATTTTTCATAAGAAACAATCATGTAAAACGGGAAAAATCATCTATAAAAACAACAAATTAGCGGGCGCTGCTCATAGTGGGAGTAGGAGAGGGGTCCCAAATATCAGAATGGATGAGATCAAATGGTGCAAGAGAAACAGAGTCACCTTTATTAAACGACAAAGCAGGTTGTTTGGCAAGTTGACATGACACACAATCTAAAGCATCAGAACTTACAGGACCTAAATGACCACTAGAAATTAAAGATTTCAAACGACCAACAGAAAGATGGCCTAAATGATAGTGCCAAAGCTGAAAAGGAGATAAAGGAGGAGCAGTGGTAGCAGTGGTAGGAGCTGTGATCTGAGAGGAATCTGGAACATGAAGATAGATGAGTTTGTAGAGACGTCCATGCTTACGGCCTATCCCAAGAGTTTGCCCCGTCCGAGGGTCCTGCACCAAACAACCAGTATGGGAAAAGGTAACAGTTAGACCATGCTCACATAATTGACTAATGGAGATAAGATTTAAAGTAAGAGCAGGCATAAGATATACATGGGATAAAGATAAGTGAGAGGTGGAAATAGAACCAACATGACTTACAGACAGAAGAGACCCATCAGCAGTATGGATAGAAGGAACATGAGGAGTAGAAGAAAGAGGAGTAAAAATAGTAGGGTCAAAGGTCATGTGATTACAACAAGCGGAGTCAAAGTATCAGGAAGTGTTACCTGCAGTGACAGACAAAGTAGTAGATGGAGGAGTACCAGAATTCTGCCAAAAATGTTGAAACATGGCTTCGACATCGGTTTGAGAGAAGACTGGAGTTGAAGGATCTATAGGGACAGAGGAAGGTAAATCCTCTGAGGCAGCAGCAGCAGTACGTTGAGCAGGCATGGGTTTAAATGGAGTCCCAGAACGGTGAGAGTTGCTACAGGAAAAATTCCCGGGGGAAGGACCATTACGAGAGGTACGGGTGGGATTGCGGAAACAATCTTGCTGGAGATGACCAGGACCAGTCTTGTTGCAAAACCGACAGAGACGAACTGGACAATTAACCAGAAGATGAGTCGACAGAAGATTGCGGTTTTGATAGTAGTTGTAGACAATGGACCTCTGTGGTAAAGGTGGTGAAAGAGAACTCCGAATCTGGAGAGTAGCAAGAACAGAGTCCATAGGGTGCGGATGGAGAGTACTAAACCTGGTTTGCTCTGACAGTAGTTCAGAAATTGCTTGCTCAAGAGTGGGTAAAGGAGTGCGATGAAGGAAAGATGCGCGCACTGGCTCAAAACGGGGAGTGAGAGCCATGAGAAACTGAACCAAGCGCTGTTCGTCACGGTAAGTAGTAAACAAGGCAGCATCCTTAGTACAATCCCATGGAGGTTCAGAAAGAGCGAGCTGATCCCAAACATAATACATTTGGAAGAGGAAATCATTAATGGTCTGAGTTGTTTCTTGGCGCATACGGTGAAGATGACTCAGAAGCTGATATTGGTGAGCAAGGCCAGTAGTCTGATAGTGTTCTTGTAAAAAATCCCAGATGGCCTTGGCTGGAGAGGAAGCAGAGTCAAGTTGGAACCGCCCAAATTGAAGGCTGATAGATGTAATAGAAGTATTGCGAAGCCAAGTGATGATCTGATAGTTTTTACTATCCCAATCCTCCAGACGGTCGACATATTTGGCAGCGGATTCCGTGGTGGCAACGGATTTCGTGGTTGCTTGGATGGGTTTGCACACATCCCCAGTGATGATGCGCCAAAGTTTCTTTCCTTTGAGGAATCCAGACATAGCTTGTGCCCATAAGACATAGTTAGTCCCGTCAAGAACAATGGAAATAGGGTGGTTAAAGGAGTCCGGGCGATCCATGAATGAAAAGTAGTACTATCGAGGTAGAATCTGAAAAATCCAAGGGCACCAGTGAATGCAGAAGGTCCAAATTAGTGGGGGATCGGGCTGAACCGGCCAGAAAAGTCCAAAAATAGGGGTGAATCGGCTTGGGCAAAGTGCTGAGCCGGTTTGAGCTGGACCAGCCGAGGGGCACAGGCGTGTGCAGGTGGCGCGAGCCGAAGACGGAGGCGGCGCGAGGCGTGTGACGCATGCGGGAGAACCGGCTTGAGCGGATGGCGTGAGCGGCTTGCGGACCCGTGTAGCGCATGAGACGCAGAGAGAGGTGGCTCAATCGACTGGTGGACGCGTGGAGCGCGTGGGACGTAGAAGGCAGAAGCGGTGACGCGCCGGCGACAAATGTGGCGCGTGCGGGCGCATGTGACGTCAGATGATGATGAATCTGGTGGCATTGGATTCAGAGTGAAGAGACGAAGGTTTCTGTTGTGTCCAATATGTAATTTGGACGAGATATGCAACAATCTGCTAAACAGAAAAGGTGATGCAGAGAGACTAGGAAAAATTACCTGTGCTCTGATACCATGTAAAATATATTGAGAGAGAGGAATTGAAAGAGCAAATAAGCTTTGTGTTTGAATGTAATAAAACTTGTAAGAATAGGGTCCATTATATAGGAGTTGCTATCAAACATCATTATGATAGAAAAACATATAAAATAGAAAAGAGGCCGAAAGCAGCTGAAAGCAAGCAGCCGAAAGCATCCTATACTCTGTCTGTCCTATAGTGATTACATTAACATATATTATACTATATACATTATTATACATTAACAGCTTTAAATTTGGAAATTATAGCAAATTCAGAGCAGGACCATGGAGTAGTTTTCCCTTAAAACACCGAACACAATAAAAAATGAAATGCGTGTATATATATGACTTCTACATGAAACTTTGTTTTCAACTTGTTTTCAATCAAAATATCTTAAAGAGTATACCACAGAATAGAACACATTTTATCCCATACTTGTCATCTATATAATCTTCAAACAGTTAATGTTTTAAATATGAATTTGTAGTTCAAGAAATTGAAAAAACTTGTTGCCAATTATTCAGTTTCATTCTTAACAGATTGAGGAGGAAATTAAGATATCTATTCATGTTATTTTGTTAAATGCTTAGGTACCTTCTTCATAATTCCAATTGTCTTCCAAGTTAGGCTCTTTGTCTGCATAACATTGTCTTTCTGGGAGAGGACAGCCTTGGTAGGAGTTGTTGTCAAAACAGTGCCACAAAAGCTTGTCCCAATACGGATCCTGCAAACACATACGACTACTGTCAACGACATACTGTACGAACATATTACTATGCTAAACGTCAAAACAAGTAAGGAAACTCGGGAATTTGAAACGAGACCCAAGTAGAATAATGTGATAGGGATAATGGTAATTTAGACAAAATTCAACCCACATCAATATATCATTATATGAAGTCACAATACAAAATTCGGTTCAATTTTTGGTCCTAGCAGCATTACTCTTTTCAAATAGTGTGTCTCAAGTTTGGGAAGACTAAATAAGTGTACTTTTTGACTTTTCTTCTATTATGTGTAGAAAGAGTAGAGAGGAGATGTTGATTGATGTGATCCAAAAAAGATAAAAAGATGAAATAAGTGCACTTTTTTAGTTTAGCCAAACTTGGCGGAATCAACTGAAAAAAAAAAAAAAAAAAAAAAAAAGATTAATGCAAGTAGATTTCATGAACAATGTAAATGAGGGAAAAAATGACCATCCCAAGGTCAAAGTGCATGCAGGTCAACGAGCATGCAATCATACACAATAAAATAGAGTATGGATAGTTTCTTCGATAAACTCATATTCCCAGCTTTCTATATACTCTAAAAACTTCATGCCAATTTAACAACATTCACAAACTATATCAACAAAGTTCTAAACATAAGATACCCTTAAAAAAAATGAAAAAAACGAAAGAGTTCTAAAGATAAACTATGAACCGTAAAGGTAAATGATAAAGGGAACTTGATCCCAAATTGTTGGAGTGTTTGGTACATTTTTCTATGATTGTGAAAATTACTCAAGCTAATAGTTTTCCATTACTATGGATGTTAGATTTGAAGTACCATAAAATACTACAAATGCATCAGTAGCTAGAAAAAAACAATATTGACAAATATAAGGGATCCACATATGAAAAATATGTTGACCATAAAAGGCTGATATTGAAGCTTGAAAAAATTTCAAGATATTGAAGTATAATGAAAGTAATAAATACTTGGTATCAATATCGAAATTTCTACCATATATAGTCATCAAACGTAAGGATAACGTGGATTTATGGCCTTTTCGTAGTATTTTAACATTTGGCAAAGAAAATTTATTAACCAATGGACAATTTCAGAGATGTTCATTGTAACCTAAATTTTGTGTGGTTGTGTGTGCGTGTTTGTGCCTTTCAATTATAGAAAGAAAGAAAAAAAAAGAAGACAAAAAGTCCTTCAAAACAAAGATCTATGTTATTTTGGTATTAGAAAAAGAAAAACTCAGTTGAAAAATGAGTGGAAATCTCTCTCCCCTGCCTACTGGAAAATGAACAATCAAAGTTTTAATCTATTTTTCTTTGACTACCATTTCTTAATCCAAGCAGACTTTTTGCTAGAAAATTCTTGAACTTACAATCACAAGCATACAATGTCAAAGAGAATATAATAAAGAGACAATGTGCAAACTTAAAAGCTTAATGGGTAAATTACACTTTCTGGCACTATAGTTTGACCCAAATTTCACTTTGGTCACTTTTGTTTCAATTGGAACAATATTAATTAACCCTATGCTTTAAATCAAGTTCCAATTTGACCATTCCATCAAAATTATCTTCAAAATGGTCTGTGTACTCCTCATGTGATTGACACGTATTGCAATAGTGTGAGTTCAACATCCAATTTGGATGGAAGCAACAAATTGAAACTGGGCTTGAAGTATAGAGTTAACATTGCTCAAATGGAAACAATAAAGACCAAAGTGAAATTGTGGACAAATTACAGGGGTGAAAAGTGTAATTTACCTAAGCTTAAAATATATGGAAAGCTAGAAGAAATCATAACAGATACATAAACAACACAAAGTACCTTACTGACAATATGTGGATTCCCAACTATGATGAGCAAGGACTTCACCCTAGTAACCACAACATTAAACCTCCTCGGATTGCTAAGAAAACCCAGACAATAGGTTTTATCAAACCCATTGTGTTTGGCTGTTGACCTCATAGTTGAAACAATTATAACTTCTCTCTCTTGTCCCTGGAATTGCTCGACACTCCCAACCTTAACACTGCCCATATCAAATGATTCCAATACTTTACTTATCTTCACCACTTGTTGTCCATAAGGTGCTATTACCCTCAATATCTTCCTCCCTTAGACCTTCACTTCCTCTAAGCTTCTTTACAATATCGACAACCTTGCTTGCCTCAATTCGATTAAACCATGATGGATCCTTGCCTTCTCTCTCATCACAGCCTTGAATGCCAATGAAAAAAAGGGGAAATTCCTTGTTAGAAAGGAGGCTTAGCCAAGATTTCAAAGAAGAGATATCTTCTTTACACGCAAGCAATTTCTCTCCGTAGAATAGCTTCGAAGGTAAGTGTAGAATTGCGGGGTGACACCGGTAATTCCTCACTAATTTTGTGATGAAACTTTCATCCCTGTTGTGGTAATATTCACTTCAAAAAGTCTTTGTAGATAAGATTTTCCTATCCCGAAAACCTTTGCATCTTTGGAATACACAATCAGGCCTAGTTGCATGGGGTCTCGTGCAAGAACGACAACTGTTTTGCTTTAACAAAGATTGGATATGGGGACCATGGCTTCTGGTTCTGAAGCTTGGCCAGCCTCATCTAAGAAGATATGTGAGAAGTGGCTGCAACAAATACCTTCTATGTAAAGTAGTGATGAACTCATATAGGTGGAGATGATGACCCTATAATGCATTAAGGCCTTGAGCGGAGGACATTTGAAAATGAACTCTTCAAAAAAGCAAAAGCGAATGTGATTAGCTTGAACATCCTCATAAGACCGGTTGGTTGCATTTAGCCTGAAGATCTCATTCTCTTTGACCCCAACCCCTTCATTATTGACGAGTTTCTCCAAGATATGATCTGCGGCACTGTCTGAAGCAGCACAAACAAGAACATGAGCGTCTTTCCCTGTTGCATATAGTTGTAAGATTGCTTCCACCAAAGTCATTGTTTTGCCAGCACCTGGAGCAAGGATCAAAATTTTGTTTCAATATGTTGCTGTGATTAGCTTATGTTTCAGAAACATGAGGAAAATGACAAGAGAATTTGGGAATGTTTGAAAAGGTTTGGAAATAAAAACTAAAGCCTATATAAATGTTAATACGTTCTTAATAATTAAATAATTGAATATGTTGATGTAGTTCCGCTTCTTGCTCTAAAATCATAAAGAGATTGATGCATATAAAAAACTCATAACAGAAAAGGTTTAAAGGCGTAGTTGAGGAAGGGGGGCTTTCATTATAAGAAAAAACATTAAAAAAATGTAAAATTCTAATGTATCATGGATGAGAGAGAGAGAGAGAGAGAGAGGTGACAATCTTTTTGTAAAGAGTACATTATGGTAATAAAGAAATAGAATAAACGACTTAATTGTGCTTTTTTATCTTCTCCACTCTATCTCCCCTTTACTGTGTTTGGATATTCCGAATAGGTGTCGAAACAACTGGTTTTCGTAGCATTATGGTGCATTTGGATTTTCATACCCACTAATGTTTTGTTTTGATTTTTCAAGAAACAAAAATGTTTCAGCCATTTTGATGGCAAAGAAATGAAATTTTGTTACTTGACCTGGAGGCCCGTGGATGACATAGGGAGGAGCTCCTTTGCAACCAAGGATTGTCTGCTCCTCATTGAGAGGTGTGAAAGGCACAATTTGAGTCATTTTGATTGATCTTTTTGTTGATTGAGATGGAAAGAGAAAATTTGTATCTAAACTCTCCGCTGCTTGGACAGCATGATATAATCTTCGCATGTTCACCCTATTATATGAAAATCTAATGTTGTACAGAACTCCAACTTGATAATTCATATGCAAATTCTTGCTGAACTTCAGAAGCACATTGTCAGCCTCAATACGGTGGATGATGCCCTGCAAAATAGTTATTTATAAACCGGCCCGAAAAAAGATAAATATCAAGTATTGCTCTCTTCTCCCTCCCCACCAGCCATCAGATATTGAAACTTGTTTCCTATTTTATGTAAACAAAAAAGAAGAAACTGACGACATCAAATGATCCCTAATGCTGTGTTTGGTTGAGGGATTTGAGGAGGGATTTGGAAAGGGAAATGGAAAAGGTAAGGGGATGATGCCCTGCAAAATAGTTATTTATAAACCGGTTTGAAAACACAAAAGATAAATCACAAGTTTTGCTCTCTCCTCCCTCCCTCCCCACCAGCCATCAGAAATTGAAACTTGTTTCCTATTTTATGTAAACAAAAAAGAAGAAACTGATGACATCAAACGATCCCTAAGAGATGGACGTGAATCTCCTTACAAGGGACTAGTAAACCTGGTGCCATAAAACTAATTAAAGAAATTTGCTAATTTTATCTAATCCATAGAAGAAAAAGACTAGTAAAACAGACGAAATTTTTTCTTACATGAAAGTTTTATGCACTAAATTGGTCAAACTTCACATTGGTTCAAAAACATTCATGGACAAACAGATTGACACAGACAATTTATCAGTGCAGCTATCCTTGAATTTCAGGGGTAAAGAGCATAAAGAAAACTTAAATAATCATCAATTCAAATCCCAAAATTGAGTTATGAAAAAATGGTAGTAAGAAAATCAATAAAAGTCGCATATTCTTGTAGGTTCTATATAAAGCTCTGTATCCGATTAAGTAAAATGGGTTTTGGGCTGCTTGGAATTCATTACATAAGCAGACGAATTTCAACAACAAAAAAGGAAGTTCCAAGGGACACAAAAAACACTTTGCGTTTGGTAGAGTTTTAGAATTATGATTTGAGAATAGAGTTGTATTTTGAGTTTGTGAGTTTTGAAATTATGATTTGAGTGTAGAAAATTTGTTTAGTTATGAGTTGTGAAAAGAGTTTTGAATTGAGTGATGTGACATATGATATTTGATTAAAAAATTTACAATTCATAACCAAACACACAATCCAAAATTCTATTTAAAACTCATAAAAAATTTCAAAAATATTTGCGAAAAAAAAAAAAAACACGGCCGGATGTCCAGAGGGACATCTGGGAAGATGACCAGGTAGACGTGTTTTCAAAGTGAGTGTAAAATTAATTTTTGAAAACTATAACCAAACACCACGTGCAAACCAAGGGGTGGGATTAAAATTGCAAAGCTCTACCAAATGGATTTTTCTTTCCTTTATTTATTTATTATTATTATTATTATTATTTTTTTGTTTTGTTTTCAATTAGTAATCAGCAATGGCTAACCTGGTATGGAGGAGAAGTATCATTTTCACCTTGAAAGGCAAGCATTGCAAAAGCAAAATCACCATGCACAAGCGAAGGCGTTCTCTCAGCGAGCCCAGGAATGGCGAGAGCCAACAAATTAGCCCCTTTCCTACTCATGGTAATGCACTCCATGTCATGACACCTCATTTCTTTCTGAAAAATAACAACAATTTTAGACCCAACATCTACAACAAGGCCATACCATACCATTTAACTCACCAACCATTAGAATTTAGAACTCACCTCCAAATGTAGCTCTTCCATGTTAAGCAATGTATTGAAATAAGTAGCATAATTCTCCTTCATAACCTCAGGGACTTGCTTATTCTCCACTAGCTCTGTAACGCCCATTGGAATTTCAAACAGAGGAAGTTTATAATCTAGCCCTCGGGTTTTCGTCTTAGCAGACTCATTAGTGGCAAATTGTTTTCTTCTCGGAAATCTTGAATAAGGCTTCTTTGAAGCCAAGGACCGCGAGATATTGTCTTCAGCCAATACAAAAACTACCCATTCAATCCTTTCGTCTCCTACATCAAAATGTACCACGGATGTGTGCAGACCAATGTCTTTTGGTTTGCAAGATAACCAAATAGTTTGAGTCTGGAGTGGCTGAAGAACTCTATCCTCGAGACAAAATCCCTCCAAAAAGTCTTGAATGTAGTCCGCGTCTGAATTGACTGAAGGTGGTTTGAGGAGGGATAAAGTGAACGAATCTGCGGGATTTGAACAGAAAAAGTTGACTCCCCAGAGTTCCACCGGTTCACTTGGTGTGTTTTGTATGGTAATTCGATGCGCGGAAGTTTCTCCAACAACAACAGACAGAGGCTTTCCTCGTATGAAGGGAAATGGAATGGAGATAAGAACCGGACCCTCTTCATTTGGGTCATAAGCACACAAAGATTTGTCATCCTCAAAGTCAAGAAATCCGATTTCTCCCTTGTTTCCAATGATGGAGAAATCATCATCACACCGTTCCCTGCCAATCAAACTCATTGTTACTTGATGTTTGTACCAACCAGGTTCTTAGAATGCTGATCAAACACTAAGAATACTAAATAAACACTCTGAACAAAATTTATGATTGTAGTAAATTCTATAAAACGATAATAAAACAATCCATCTCTAGAATGATTGTACCTCGTTCTGTTCCGGATTATACTCTCTAATGAAAAATATAGCCCCGTGAGCAAAAGCTCCTGAATTAGCACATAATATTCATAGGCCAAGGATAATTAGATGATCAGACAACCTTAAAAAACAGAGAGAGATAGAAAGAGGAGAGAGAAGAAGAATAAGAAGATAAACAGAGATTCATTCGTTGGCTATCATTTTCAACTATTCCCACTAGAGTTGTGTTATACATAAACAGATGTTTAGCAGATTTTTTTTTTTTTTTTTTTAGACACAAATATATCGAACCCACATTAATAAATTCGCTATCATTTTTCATTCCGACTATGAACTGATGCCATTGTCAGGCTAAGAAACTTGTGATCAAATACCAAGAATGGAAACTATACTTGTTTGCTGGAAATTAATGTAATGAAAGGTAATAACACAACCATACATACCATCTATAATAAAGAACCCACAAAAGTTACAAAAAGTTAACCCATGAAAAAAAAAAACAAGATTACAGGTCTAGAAGGAAAGAGTAAAACCATTAGTTAGGCATAACAGTTATCATCCCAAAATTGAGACTTGTATAACCGATATCATAGCCCAAACATCATTAAATAACCCTTGCTCTTTTTTTGTTGCACTCACTAGTGAATAGGTTAGCACAATCAGGTGTTTTGACACTTTTTCATAAATTCGAATCTGAAATATCTCCCCCTAGAAACCTAAAAGCACAAACATTTGAACATGACTACTTAGATTTGAGCTACACTCAAGTTCCATCCAATATCAGGGATTTCTAGTTTAATGCTAAAAAAAAATGACGCCCAATTTGTACATATTAATGTGTGTGGGAGATGAAAGATTGAATACACACTTCATCTTTGGCATAATGCACAAAGTGGTAGCCCAAGACTTAAACCCACAACCTCAAGATTATTAGGTCAAGTCTTGACCATTGAACCAATGGTCAATGGGTTAATGCTACAAAACAAAATGAAGTGGCCATAGCTATGTGGGTTGAATCTCCAAACCCTGAATAAAAATTTTAAACAAAAACCAAAAATTGAATAGCTGATTGAACTCCCACATTCAACATATCAGATTTTACAGAACATTTCAGGAAGAAGAAGCCATAAACACAAATGATAGAAATCTATAATGCAGCTCAAAGACATAAAAGAAAGATATCATTCATGCCTTTGATCAGAAGCTGAAGAAAATGGTTTCTGGTGGACGGAAAGTTGACGGAACCAAAGAGAAAGTGGTTGAAAATAAAGAGAACCCAGACGTGTAAACAGAGTAAAGATGAGTTGGAGTACAACAGTCAAAATTTACAGATGAGAGAGAATGGAAAGTCATGAGAAGGGTGAGTTTTGCATGCAGAGACAGGTGAAAATGCTCTTCACATTTTTGTTCGGACGAATAATATGTAATATCAATTTAACAGAGTCCCTGTTTGGCAACCACTTTTTTTTTTAAATAAAAAAAAGCATGGAAAAAAATTGTTTAGTTTTGAATTTTCAAATACAATTTTTTATTTTTTCTATTTTGTCTTTTTCATACTTTGTTATTTTTAATAAAAAAAATATTTTAATCTTTTTTTTTTTTTTTTTAAGATACCTAAATTAGATGCACTTAAAATGTAAAATATTTATATAAAAAATTAGATAAATTACAAATACACCATCTGAAATTTACTTAAAATACACATTGCCTCTTATATTTCTAGAAATTACATCCTGCCCCCTGACGTTTTCATAACAAATGACTGTTTTTATCAATAAATCATCAAGTTAATTAACAGTTTTTAATAATGTTAGAAATATTTGCAGGAATCATGACCAGTAAAGGTGGTCATGGCCCATGTCGTTGGGGGTGAGGCATACCAGAATCCATACAACAGAATTTCCAAGGCTACAAGCATCTAACAGTAATAAAGGGGAATCCTTTAATCAATCTGTTAAGGATGTCCTCCTTACTCCTGAACAATACATTCCTAACAATATTCACTACAACAAAAACATACTTTAGTGGCACTACACTAGTGGCATATTTTTAGAAAATGCCACAAAAATGATATTTAGTGGCATGTTTTTGAAAAATGCCACAAAACGACAAACATAAAAGGCTCTAGTGACATTTCAATGAACAAGTGTCACAACACTACAACAAAAACATATTTTAGTGACACCATACTAGTGGCATGTTCTTAAAAAATGTCACAAAAAGAATATTTGGTGGCATTTTTTAGAAAAATGTCATAGAGCCACAAACATACAAGGCTCTAGTGGCATTTCAATTAAAAAAAAGTGTCATTTCACTACAACAAAAATGTCACTACAACAAATTTACACTTTAGTGACACTACACTAATAGCATGTTTTTAGAAAATGCCACAAAAATAAAAATTAGCATTAAATGTTTTAGAAAAATGCTATAGAACCACAAAACATATAAGGTTCTAGTGGTATTTCAATAAGAAATGTCATATCAATTTTATGGCATTTTATAAAATAATGGCAGAAAAAATTATGTTCGTGATATTTACTAATAGATGCCACTAAACTTTGGTCGCAATGGCATTTTTTAAAAAATGTCAGGACACTAAGTAGATGCAAATTACTTTTTATAGCACTTGGGTGAAAAGTGTCATAAACAAATATTTTATAGCATTTTGAGAAATGCCATTAAGCCAAAAACTTTCCAAGCTTATAATGACATTTTTGAAAAAACAAAAAATGCCAATATATTTTCTAAAATTTTAAAATGCAGTAAATGATTAAAAATAAATGAATTAAACTCAATATATACTACAGGAAAAAGCATATTCGGCAACTAAATTTCTAGACCAAAAAAATTTGGTCGCTGAAAGTATAGCTTTTAGCGACCAAAACAGCATTAGTTGCCAAAAGTAAAGCTTTTTGGCGACTAAACAATTTTAGTAGTCAAAAGTCTACAATTGGCGACTAAAACTAAGTTTAGTCGCTGATTATATGAGTTTTAGTGACTAAAAAATTTTTAGTAGCCCAAAGTAAAGTTTTTTGGCGATTAAAAAAATTTAGTAGCCAAAAGTCTACAATTGGCGACTAAAAATAAGTTTAGTCGTTGATTATATGGGTTTTATCGACTAAAAAAATTTTAGTAGCCAAAAGTAAAGTTTTTTGGTGCCAAAAAAAATTTTAATAGCCAAAAGTCTACAATTGGCGACTAAAAAATAAGTTTAGTCGCCAAAAGTTGTCATTTTTAGTGCGGGAGAACTAAAATCCTAAGGCGGGAATAAAATTTTTTGGTGACCAAAATTTTGGTAGCTGAAAGTGCATCTTCGGCGACCAAATCCGATTTTGGTCGACAAAAGTTAAGTTTTTTAGTAAAAAATAATTAGTAGCCAAAAGTATAGAATTGGCGACTAAAAAATATTTTTAGTCGCCAAAAGTGGTCTTTTTTATTTTGGTAGTAAATAGTTTATTTTACATAAATTATGTTCAATAAAATAATTATGTTTATACATATTAATATAGATGTATGTACTATATAAATAATATATGTTGCATATATAATCATGTAGTGCTATAAAGGTGTAGTGGGAAGAGTGTGGTGTATAAGGTTTATGGTGTGGGAGGTTGGCGGTTCGAGTCTCCGCAAGAGCGGATCAAATTGTTCTACAACGAATTATCGTCACGAATGGCACTTGATAGCGTCACGAATAGTGCCTACCATGACATTAAAGTGTCACTGAAAGGTTTTAGTCTTGATGGTGTAATGACACTTACAAGTGTCACTAACTCTTTTTTTAATGGCACTTGATAGTGCCACAAATAATATCTACCATGACATTAAAATGTTATTGAAAGTTTTTAGCCATGATGGTGCAGTGACACTTGCAAGTATCTACCGTGGCACTCGTATCTACCGTGGCACCGATAGAAGTGGCACTTGTTCAAAATGCCACAAGACCAAAAAATGTCATTAGAAGAATAGTTTTGTGGCACTTTCAAATGTCACTAAACTAAGAAAATGTTGTAGTGATTACTGAAGAAACCGTTCTTTATATTGAACCAGTAGATAAAAAATGGATGACTAATCCATGGGAAATTAAGCAGCGTTATCTTACGACCCAACAATTTCTTCCTCATTTTGATCAGTATCGCTATATTTATGAACAGATATTCATTGAAACTGCTGCCATGGAAATCAAGCATACTGTGCATGATCCTTCCATGACTGCCAGTCCCATACAATTTAGTAAAACAACGATCCGCAATATCATGCCCATTTCTACATGGGGCATTCATTTGCATTCCACTCGTCAACTTGACATTCGTAACCGGGAAACTCGTTACAGTTATTAGGCTTGTATCGATGCATTTACTTATGCTTTTTACTACCAGAATCCCATTCACAATCACTCTTGGTTTATTCGTATTTGTCCTGATGTTCTCAAAAATGATTTACCTAATTAGTTTCTCGTTTGGTGGGATAAATTTGGGTTACAACTTGAAGTTTTACCAATATCTATCCGCTAAGCTTTTAATCAATGAAAAATTACTTATTCTCATTTACCAAGACATAAAGATATTTCTGTGACCAAATCCTTGGTCCATTTTACCATCCGTTTTAGTATTCCATGGATATGGAAATGGGATTTCCAGTGCGATTACCAGAATAAGATCTCGCGTTTCAAAAAAGTTTTCTTTGTGAGATGGTGGAACAAGGGTATGAATCCTATTTTACCAGAAACTGTTCAGAAAATTAAGGCAGACTCTCAAGTCTGCTGGGATGCTGTTCCCAAAACAATTCCCAGCCAACCAGTTATTCAAAACCTTTTTTTACGAATCCAAACAGAATTACGCCAAAAATATCCCAATTTGTCAGAAACAGAACTAGTTATCAAAAGCATGGATTTGATGAATGAACAATTTCTCCAAACTATTTCCAGCGACAACACCTCCATGAAATCTGTGACTAGCAGTCAAGACCAGGACGATCCAGACCATGATGAAAATGAATTTGCTATTCTAGCTGAAGAATCACAGGACCCTGTAGATGATGAACCCAACTTTGGTGATTTTTGGGATTCACTTACTAGTATGATTGCCGAAAAGATTGACAAGGAAAAAGATAAAAAAGAAAAAGGCAAAGCATGAGTCTTTGTCCCCCACCAGCAAAGATTTTTTAGGAGTGTCGACACAAAATGACAACCAACAGTATTTTACTTTTCGCAAAGCAAATGCTCTGTTGGCCATCTAGTAACTACCGCCCAGTTGTCAATAACAGGACAAATGAGATAAGGATTACTGAGTCACATGAGATTTCCACTCAACCTTGAGGATATGGACGATCAACTCCAACCAACAAGAACACGCCACATGTCCTCACTTTATCGTATCTTATCTTTTCTTTTGCCTATATAAGGGATAGCTAAACCCTTGTTAAGGCATAATGGGTTTTAGAATTAATTTTTTTTTCCTCTTTTAGTGTGCTTTAGAGTGTATCTCTCTTTCCCTCTTGTAAAATTCCTCAGTTTATGATGTATAAATTAAGTATTAACGAACTATGTTGTTTTGAAGACTCTGATTGTAAGTATTTTCTTCTTTACTTTCATATTTATGTATGTCTGTAAATTTACTTGTTGAATTACATGAAGTATTAAAATTTTATCTCCAACATCGTAATTCGTACACAAACCACCTGCACGATTGGTATATATATTAACAAGCAATTAGAATTTATTAATAAACAGATAGGCTTAACTGAACAACGGATCCAAGAACAGATCTGCCGCTTAGCGGCCGCTAACCGATCTTCCTCACCTCAACAGTAAATCATGAGACCATATATGTAGGAATTTGAATCTAATATAATAATAATGCTAGTACTAATTATAATAATGTAAAAAAGAAAAAAGAAAAAAAGAAGTAATATTCTTGGGTTTGTGCTTTGTAAGGATAAAATTGGGTTAAGTTTAGTGGGACGTCACCCAAGTCGCTTTTAGGTATAAATCCGTGTTGCAGAGAGAGCATATAGGATTGTTTCCTTGTAAAGCGTTGACAGACGTACTAAGCCTAAACCCTTGTTCAAGCACCTTAGATGGTATCAGGAGTAAGGAGGACCTCCTTAGTAGATTGACTAGAGGAATTACTGTTGGGAATGTACTGTTCAGGAGTAAGGAGGTCATCCTTAGCAGATTGACTAGGGGATTCCCCTTTATTACTGTTAGAGGCTTGTAGCCCTCGAAATTCTATTGTTTATGGATTCTAGTAAGGGTTGCCCCTACCTCGGCCCCAACGACTTGGGCCACGGCTACCTCTACTGGTCATGATCCCTGCAAATATTCACGGGTTAAGAAGTCTGGTAGAGAGTTCTGTTCACCTTTGATATATTCAATATCAAAGTCAAATGCTGATAATGTACTCTGCCAAGTTGCAAATATCTATTTATGAGAAAGATTAAGAACATCTTTTTTAAATAATTGTTTAGTTGCTGAGCAATCAACACAAATTAAAAATTGTTGATTTAATAAATCATCATGAAATTTTAAAACACATTTAACAATTGCTAAACCCTTTTGTTTAATCGTTGGATAATTTAGAGCATCTTTAGTCTAATTTCCTAATGTAAATCTTAATAATTCTTCTTTTTGACTGGTAGGGTTAAACTATTTTAGAATACCTCCATAACCATAGTTAGAGGCGTCAGTTTCCACTATTTTCTTCCATTCTAGATTTAGCAAAGCAAGACATGGGAGTTGTTTTATTTTAGTTTTAATTTTCTGTATTGCAGCAATGTGTGCATTTGTCCAAGGAGAAGGATTTTTCTTTAATCTGGTGTAAAGGATAGCAGCATCTTGAGATAATTGATGATAATAGTCTCAAATATAATTTAGACTATCAAGAAATCTCTGTAATTGAGTTTTATCTTTTATTTCATCTAAAAATTTAGAAGCAAACTCTATACTTTTGTCAATTGATATAATAGTTCCATTATGAATATTATAACCAAGAAAACATACTGTTAGATATAACTAAACCATTTCGAATAATAATATACTTAAAAATGTTTAGATGTTTAAGATGTTGGTCTACTGATAAGGAGAAAATAAGAACATCATCAATATAACAGATAGTAAATTTTGTATAAGGAGTAAATGATGGTGCATTTTTTAAACCAAATGGCATAACATTCCATTCATGATGCCCAAAAGGTACAGTAAAAGCAGTTTTATATCTATCCTGTTCTGCAGTTTGTATTTGCCAACAACCTGATTTTAAGTCAAATTTAGAAAATATGACTGTATCTTGTAATCCATCAAGAAGATCTTTTTTATTCGGGATGGGATATCTGATTTGTTTTAAGGCATCATTAAGTGGTTTATAATTAATAATTAATCTAGGCACACCTCTTTCAATTTCTGCATTTTTATTAATGTAAAATACTATACAACTCTAAGGAGAATGGCTAATTCTGATTAATTTCTTATGGAGGAGACTTTGAATTTCGGTTTTACACATATCTAACTATTCTTTTTTCATTTGACTAGGGTGAGATCTGGTTGGGATAAATCGTTCATCAAAGTCTGGTTCATACGGAAGAGAAACTGTGTTTCTTTCTTTCCCAAAAAGCATTGGGAATTTCACTACAGATTTCTGTTTGAAATTCTTTTTCAATTAATTTAATTTTATTCTGTAAAGACGACTGTTGTAATCTTTGCTCAATAGTGAGAAAATTAATTTCTGTTTGAAGAAAATTAATTTGTTTTTCTTTAAAATTGACTAGATCTTTGATTTGATCTAATTTTTTTGGTATAAGGTTCTGTTATGAATTCAAAGATAATAGATTGATTACTGATGGTTGTGTAAATGCCTATGGAATCTATCTTGGTGATAGGCATTAGTAAACGCAGGAATGGAGTCCTTAAGATAATGCTTTGAGACATGTTTCTGATAAGGACAAAAGCAGTTGGAAGGCATATGCCTTGATTACAGATGAAAGCTTCTGGTACTTTGTATTTAATTTTCACAGAATTACCACTTGCATTAGTTAACGATTGAGTGTTTTTTTGAAAATATTTAATAGGAATTAATCCTTCTTGAATACAGTTCATGTTAGCACCACTATCAATAAAGGCGATGGCATCTTTAATAATAAAATCAGGTTTTATTATAAAAGTGATTCTGATATATCATTTTTAGAAGGTAATTTGATTCATACTGATTTTTTGGTTTATTTTCACTTTTTTTTTGTTCTAAAGTTTGTCCTTTATCCTTAAGTTGACAATTAATTTTTTTAATATCATTAAGAATCGATTGGTTAGCTGTTTGAAGGTGTTTTAATTTTGTTTTTAATAAATCTTGGATAGTTACTGGTTTTTCAATTGATTAAGAAATTTGCATGTGGTTAAGAACTTCTTGCATACTGTAATGTTCAATTGGAACTATTTCTTCTGTTTTTTGATGATAACATATTTCTAGGAATTTTAATTTCATCTCGAGATCCTTAATTTGGTCTGCTAACTCTAGCATAGATTTCTAGTCATCAGTTAAGACATTGAGGCTAGGTCTTCTTAAGTCTAAACCATTCATTTCAACTATTGTTTTCCAATAATTTGCTTCGGTTAGAGCATGTAGAGCATTCACATTACTGGTCTTACAATGACATTTTTCTGGAGTATCTGAGTTAGAACTAGACTCAGATAGAGAATAAATTCGTACTAAACCATCATCTGAACTAGATGTACTATCTTCACTAGAAAGAGTTTGTAAAATCTATTGTTGAAGATGTTCATCCAAGGACATCTCATTAAGTTTTTGTTTTAATTTGGCCCTACATTTATTCGCATAATGTCCTGTTGCTTCACACTTATAACAAGTGATTTGTGATTTATCTTTCTTTGGATAAGATTTCTGTTTACCTTTAGTTAATTTTCTAGGCCTTTGATAAGACTATTGTGGATTATAGTTATTCTTTTTGGAGTATGATTTCCGAAAAGATTTTTTATATGGTTTATGTTGTCTCTGTTTTTTAGATTTAGAAGGATATTGAATTTTGGTTTCATAGGCGAATTGATCACAAAATTTACCTAATTCTTTTCTACCTATTAAATACTGTTTTTTTTATAAGATATCGGAGTTTAAGATCATTACAAAGGGAAAGACCTTCTTTAACTGTGATACCTATGAGCTGACCATAAGTGTACTGGTTGTAAGGGATAGACATCCTATTATGGCGATTCCTTAGTTTTTTATGGATCTTTTATGGAAAAAGGTTAGGAAGACCATCAATGAATTTGGCTTTCCAGTGTTCACTGTTCGCATCTTGGCGTTGCATTACTTAATCTTTATACCATCGAAAATGGGTTAGAGATGGGCAACGAAGGTTCTGTAGGAGTTCTTTACTTCTATCACTGTTAGCTATATCTGGTCTTACAAAATGATAGAGGATGGTTTGGGTAAGAGTGTAAACAGCATCTTCCATATTTCTGACAATTCCTATTATGGGATCGGTATCTACCTTAAAGGAATTAAGAATTTCGTTTTGTTGTGTGATGGTAAGAACATTATCTCACCAGCCTTTAAGGATACCGATAAAACTATAGACAATAAAGCGAGAGATTTGGCTTTCAGATATTGTCATTCTGTTTGCAAACAGTGGCATACATCATAATCTGGTGGATGGTTTCAAATATCTGGTATTCGGTATAATTATCAATATTCCATTCATAAATAGTCATACCATGGTAGGCTTTCTGGGAATGAAGAAAATCTTCTGCATATAAAATATCCTGGGGTGTAGGTTGGGAGTAATAATACCTACTAGGTTGGGTTAAAGCCATACGGGATGTTTGTTGAGGGAAATAGGTTTTATTTACATGTTGGATGTCCGGAAAATTATTCTGAATTTCAAGAATATGAGAGGGTGACAATTCATCATCATCATCCGCATCTAGAGATTACTGGTTATGCTGACTGCTTAACATATTGATCTGAGCACTGGATTGTCCTAGTTTCATGTCTTTGATTTTATTTATAAGAACATCTAGAAATTCATTGTCCTGTTTAACTGACCTTAATTTGAAATTAGAAACTTCTAAGGGTGGTTTAATATTAACAGGATGTACAAGTTCTGGTACAAGTTTCTTTTGTTCAATGTTTTGAACCTGAATTAGTTCTGTTATAGATGTTTCAATTCGGTTTAATTGATTACCTACTGTTTGTAAATGACGATTTGTATAATTATTCTGTTTCATTATTGGGGCAAGATCTTTGACCCAAATAATGTCTCGTTTTTCACATCCATCAGGTGGTTTTACAAAAGTGGTAATGTGTAAAGGTTGACTGGAATAATTTACCCCTGGTGCTAATTCAATAGATAAAGGAGGAGGGTGTATAGATTTAATGGTTTGACCATTTGTAGTGGTCCAAGATTTCTGTAAGTTGTCCAAAACATTTAATTCTGATGATGGAAGATATTCCATTACAATTGCATATTCATAATACCATTCAACAAAAGGTTTCATTATCTGATATTTTTTAAGATGAAAATAATATTAGTTTTTAAACTTTTCAATTTCTGGAGAACTATGGATCTTAAAATACTATGTCCTAAATTCCTGGTATTTATCTTGCATAAAATCCCGGTTTAATTGTTTTCTAAGTTTGTAAAATCCATTATATTTCAATATTCATGTCACTAGCTGTTGGGCTGTAAGGCCTTCTGTTTTCATACACTCTATAGGGTATTTGATTTTCAGATACATGGATTTCCTGAATGACAGGGTCTGCTAGAGAGTCACTAGATGGTATCAGAGCCAGTTTATCATAATTGGTATTATTATTATATTTTATTTAAATTATACATATACGGTCACTATACAACCAATATGAGCATAGAGCCATTAGAATCCACTATCACAACCGTAGCCAATACAGTAGCTTCTACATCAGAAGCAACAGAACTTATAATCTACCAGGACATTAGGGAAGCCTTAGATAAATAGACTATTCCCAGTGTTAAACCAGATACAATTTACAAAATTAGAACTTTTGATTTTACTAGTAAGAAGGTAATTGACAAATTTGATGTTTCTTGAGGTACTAAACCTTTCGGACAACTAACTAGCAGGACCAATTCCTCAAGGGAGGCAGTTTTATACATTTGAAAATTGTGGTGGTAGTGTTGGCGGTAATAGTGGTAGGGTGGTGGAGGTGGAGATCGTCTGATGTCATTAGTAGGAAAGGAATTTAGTTCAAAAATATTTTTTACCAAAATAAACTTTTTTTCATGATCAACGGAAAATGTTTCAATTGATATTCATTTTTTGTTGTACCAAACGTTGATGGAAGACAAGCTTGTTTGAAGAGTGGATAATTACAATTTACATGGTTGCCTTACTTTGACAGGCTTCACCAGAGAAAGACTTACTGTTACTTAACAGTGTGTATAAGAAGAATACATTTTCTCTTATCCTTCTACATCATCAAATATCTAACTTATTCATTCTCATATCTTTGATTCCCATAAGGAGAAATGAGTTGGCTAATATTGCTTCATCAATTTTTGTTATTTCTCTCGTTTTCTCAAGTTCTTACATGTTTATCATCATGGTTTTCTTCTACTTTTGCATGCCCCACGTGCCTTGAGGATCAGAGATTCGCACTACTCCAATTTAAAAAAACATTTGTCATAAGTAGCTTTACCTTTTTACAGTGTAAATCTTATTCTCATCCTAAAATGGAGTTCTAGAATGAGAGTATTGATTACTGCTCATGGCAAGGGGTCATGTGCGGCTGGTTGAATGGTCATGTAATTGGACTTGACCTCAGTCGTAGTGAGCTTCAGGGCACCATCCAAACCAATAGTGGCCTCTTCCACCTTCGTCCACTCCAAAAGCTCAATCTTGCCTTCAATGACGTTAGATTCTCTAGAATATCATCTAAGTTTGGATCATTCATGAATTTAACCCATCTCAACCTCTCAAACTCTTTATTTTCAAGTCGAATTCCTTCAGAAATCTCCCACCTGTCCAAATGGATTTCGCTCGATTTTTCTGGTATTCATGAGGGGAGACTTGAACAACACACTTTCAATATGCTTCTTTAGAAACCAATCTAGTTAAGAGAACTACACCTTGATGCATTGGATATCTCGTCACCTTTACCTCATGCTTTGTTAAATCTATCTTTTTTGACATCTCAGTCTTGCTTCTTGTCAACTGTGTGGGAAATTCCCAGAAAACATTTTCCACCTCCCAAACTTACAAAAGCTCGAGGTATGTGATAACAGGGACCTCACAGGTAAACTTCCAAACTTTAATATAACTAGTTCCCTTCAAATTATTGATCTCTTCAAGACAAGTTTTTCTGGTCAAGTGTTTGATTCAATCAATAATCTTAAAGCCTTGAATAATGTGTAGCTCATTGAGTGCCACTTTTCAGGGTCCATTCCAGCTTCTCTTGGGAACCTTAACAAATCACCAATTTGTACTTTTTGTATAATAGTTTTAGCGGTCAAATCCCCTTGTCGATTTCAAACCTTGCAAAGCTTTCTCGTTTCTTTCTAATAACAATTTGAACGGACAAATACCAGATTCCATTGGCAACATGAACCAACTTGCTTTCTTGGACCTTTCTGGAAATCAGCTAATAGGTCCCATTCCTTTGTATGCAATTGGGCTTTCCAGGTTAGCTTACCTTGATTTAAAAAATAACTCACTCAATGGGACAATACCATCTTGGTTATTTACTCCACCTTCACTGGTTTCTATAGAATTGAGAGACAATAAGTTGCAAGGACAAATTCCATGATCTCTTTATGAACCCGCGAACCTGACACACTTGTCACTTTCATCAAATAACTCAAGTGGTATTGTGGAGCTAGATAAGCTTCTAAAGCTAAAATATCTATCCCATCTTGACCTTCACATAATGGTCTCTTATTGAGCATCAACAACAATGTCAACTCTACAATGCCCAAATTTCACACTATAGGATTAGCTTCTTGTAATTTAAGCAATTTCCAAACTTCTTGAGAGTAATTGCTTTCTGTAGACCTTTCAAACAACAAAATTGGTGGTGAAGTTTCAAAATGAGTATTGGATGTGGGGAAAAGTTCATTGAAGGATTTAAATCTTTCTAATAATTTTCCTACTGATTTAGAGAAACTTCCATGGCAAACACTACAATTTGTTGACCTGCAAATTTTCAAATACAATTTTTTATTTTTTCTATTTTGTTATCTTTAATATAAAAAAAATATTTTAATCTTTTTTTTTTAAGATGTGCATAAATTAGATGCACTTAAAATGTAAAATATTTATATAAAAAATAGATAAATTATAAATACACCTTCTGAAATTTACTTAAAATACACATTGCCCCTTATATTTCTAGAAATTATATCCCACCCCCTGACGTTTTCATAACAAATGACCGTTTTTATCAATAAATCATCAAGTCAATTAACAGTTTTTAATGATGTTAGAAATATATTTTAATTAATAATTCAAGTAATTTTATTATTGTATAAGAGAGTAGTTAGAAATTTCATTTTTTTAATTAATTCTGTTAAATAAAAAATTCTTAAAAGGGAATATTTGTAATTTTTCAAATTATAGGAGGCAATCCATGTTTTAACTATACCTCAAAGGTGTGTTTGTAATTTACCCAAATTTTTTTTATAAAAATGTATACCAAATTTTTAGAAAGAAGAAAAAAAAAAACATTTTATTTTTCCTCCACAAATCTAAGATGATCCAAACACAGACTCAATGAAAAAGAAACAATGACTTATAAATCTTTTTTTAATATATATATAGAGAGAATTACTTCTTTCCAGTCTGAGTGTGGATCAAAGAGAACAATCCAAGCAACATATTTTACTCTTTAAGTTCCACTTCAGCATTTTTTTTGTAAATCAAATATTTAAATTTTGTATACCCATTAATATTGAATCAAATCTAATATTGACTTCGTAAATAAGTGGACAAAATATAAACAATTAGATTACAAAAAATAAAAAATAAAAATACCAACATGACGATCATTTAGTACCCAGACAAGACGTCCAAAGCTCGGGCCACACAAGCGGGAGCGCTCATATATATAGTGATCTAACTTCAAAGAGTTGCATAAGTAAGCCTAGGCTAGCAAGTGCAAACAAAGATATGAACACAGTTACACAATGGATGTTTTTCAGCATTCAATAGTTGAATCTATTCCATCCTGAAATCACTGCCTGAACAATGTACAAACTACAAGAAGCCACTGAACCCATGAGCAGACAATTTTATCAAAATGAGCAAAAATCAACAAGCATTTTGGGTCATGCATGCTTTCCTGTCGGCAAAATGAACCAACAGCCCTTATGAGCTATCACGAGCAATTCCCAATAAATTCTGCATTCTCCAAGAATGATCTCACCTATCCAGAGTTGCACTTCAAATTTTTATTCTATTTCTTTCAGTATGCTCTCTCCTTCTTCTTCAATCCTTCTGTTGGCTACATATTTTGTAAAAGCCAATTACAATTCGACACGTGGCAGAATGAGGGTATTATTGGAAGATGATGTTAATCTTAAATCTCAATCGTACACGTGGCAATAAGTATTGGTTCTCAAGTGGTCTGAGTAGCATTAGATCAGGAATGAGGTACAAGGTGACGTGGCTTCAACGGTTACCTTCATTCAAATTCAGAAACAGGAGGGAAGTCCAACTGCAAGTGATGGCAAAGTGGAACTATTTCTAAGGTAACGTGATCAGCGATCATGGAGGAAGCGATTGACGGTTGAAGTGCGTTCGAAGGTCATCCTAACAAGTATAAATAGCGAGGAAGTTCGAAAAAAGGCCCCAGACTCGGATCATATAAACCGGTTTTATCGTATTTTCCTTTCGGTTTACCTTTCTGTACTTTAAATACTTGTTCTTTAAATACCTGCACTGTACTTCAATTCATAGGAGTAGTTTTCAAGTAGATTCAAGTAAACCGTTGCTGTAAACTTCCTCAAAGCTGAGTTTGGACAATTGTAAGTGTTTATGTTAATAAAATACTTCAATTGCTCTTAATATTAATTGTCATTTCTCTTAATTTCTCCTAAAAGTCAAGCCACCAGTAAAAGTCCTCTTCATTGAGGCTGAAAGAACTGAAACATAGTCGCCTGATAATTGATTGGCAATTATAATTTCTGTAAGGACTGATTGATCCTTGCTGGCACGCTCGCATTTACAAATTTACCCTTTGAAAAGCCAAAAAGCCAACATATATTTTTGGCACGCCCGGTGGGACTAATTAAAAATGGCTAGACGAAGACGACAAGGAGAAAATGAACGCTTAGAAGAAGGCGTAGAAGGAGAGGTAGAAATACCTAATCCAGAGGAGAATGTGGTAACACACTCTGTGGAAACTCCTATGTTATCAGAACCTTTGGTCGAGCATCAAGATTACAGACAAGAACCAAATGTTCATAATATTGGACGAAACCAAGGAATTGGACCATCCACCATTCCATCTTCTCAGCCAACAAATCCATGGGATGGCTTGGTAGATGCTATGGGACAACGGCTGATGAACACAATGGAAAGGTGGGCAACATCCTTTTTGGATCGAATGAACAACCACCAACCAACAAATACAAGACATACAGAGGAAATTTTAAATGTTCATCAACAAAGATTGGCTAGAGAAAAACAGCCTATGCAAGTTAATGGACAGGTTAATGGTCAGACTAGTACTCAAAACTATGAAAGACCATCACCTCAGTCTTGGTATGAACCCATTTCGAGGCCTGTAGTAGGCCAAAATACCACAATACTCAACAGTGAAGCCATACCAGTTGGCAGATCTGGCCAAGTACAAGAAACTGGCATAAGAATGGTGGCAAATCCCATGTTCGAAGCCATACCTGGCACCAGGGGTTATAATAATCCTTTATTTGAATTTATACCCGGGGGGTTGGAGGGTTTGCCTACAAATGGAAGGGACACAATACCTATTCCAACACCTTTCACAGGTCCTTTAGTAGGACAGGCTCAAAGGGGTTATCCATTTCCCCAACAGCAACCTGCACCACAGGGACAACCAGTCCCAAATGTACCATTGTATGGACCAAGAGGACCACAGGCACAAGTTCCACCGAACCCTGTGTTTGCTCCTCCAGTAGTGGTTCAGCAAGCCCAAAATATGGTCCCTAGGGACCAAATTGTTGATATTGTTAGGGAGCTATGTGGACCAATGGCTCGGGGGGTCCAGACTCCTGTATACAGAAAACCATATCCAGAGTGGGTTGATAGGGTACATGAATACCCAAGAGGGTTTAGAATACCAGATTTCACCCTATTCTATGGAACTGGAAATCAATCAACAGTAGAGCATATTGCTAGATTCGCTGCTCAGTGTGGTGAATTCGCTAATCATGACTACATAAAATTGAGATTATTTCCAAACTCCCTAACTGGGGGAGCGTTTGTATGGTATATCAACCTTACACCTGGCTCCATTCAAACTTGGCAACAGATGGAAGAGGCATTTCATGCCCAATTTTTCAATCGAGCGAAGTATCCATGGCGATTGGCAAGATTGAGTCAAAGGCTGAAGAAAAGGCTACTCAATTCATTGCAAGATTTAAAAGGGCTCGAAATAAATGTAGAGTCATCCTTCCAGAGCGAAATTTATGCGATTGGCTCAAAAGCGGTTTAGAGTTCAAAGCTTGAAAGAAGTTTGATTCAAGCGAATTCAGGGATTTGGTCGAATTAACCTATAAGGTGTCACGATATGAAGCATTACTAGAGGAAGAACAAGATCGAAACAATGCTTCATATAAGACATACTATAAAGATCCCAATTACGAGATTGATGCAGCAGAGATTGTGGGCAAAGAACCCGTAATCTGTGAAGCATTAATTCATAAGGATACGACTATCGACCAACAGTTTAAGAAGAAAGACTTTCACAGAAAGTATTCTTTCGATTTAACAAAAGCAGATGATATTTTCGATCATTTGCTCGCAGCTAATTTCCTTAAGTTACCAAAAGGAGTAAAACTGCCTTCTCTTGATGAACTTAAAGGAAAAGTGTACTGTAAATGGCACAATTCTTGGTCTCACTCAACTAAAAACTGCATTGTTTTTCGAGACAGGATCCAAGAGCAAATCCGGAAAGGAAGCCTGAAGTTCCCAAACAAAACAGAGAAAGCCATGGGAATTGACAAGAACCTGCTTCCGTTGGAAGTTGGAAAGCGGCTAATGTGGTTGTTCCAAATTTTAGAATCTCTCTCTGCAGAATTGGAAGAAGTCAATGTGCAAATGCATATTGCCAACCGCATTTGCCAAGAAAGAGACCAGAAGTTCACCAGTTGTTGGTCAGAGTCTCTCACATCAGAAGGAACATTCTGATGAAGAAATACTGGACGATGATTCTTTGGAAGCAGCTGTAATGCAAAGGATGTGTCCAAGGTGTAGACTAAGCTACAAATGGTTGAAGGGGCTTCCAATTGATGGGAAGCAATACTATAAGGATGTTCAGAGACGTCCTAGAACAACCAACGCTTACAACAAAAGGCCGTACCCGGCTAGTGATAGGCAACGACCAGTGGTGGTTGAGTCTGCAGTTGACAGAATGAATGCTAAAGGCAAAAGGCCCTTGTATGAGTCTAGGCCACTCAACTATTATAAAATGGAGAGTAGACATTCTGAAAGAAGATTAGAAAGAAGTTCAGGTTATGGGACTAAAGCCAGAGATTGGCCCCCCAGATCAACTTCACACAGAACAGAAAATGGCCATCTCAAACAAAGGCCAGAATCGAGCTCGAAACATGAGACCAGAACCAAGCACTTACCTCCACGGCCAGTTTCGAAGATGGTTTCGAAGGTGGAAAAGGGTGATTCAACGTCTGAATCAGTAAGCTCTTGGGTGCCTGGAGTCCCAGATTGGTTTGTAATGCAAAACAAACCTAGGGAATTGCCTGACAGGAGAGATGTTGGAATCACAGGCAGAATGGTCAAACCTCCTTTGGTGGCCCCAAACAACTGGGTATTGCTGAAGCACCCAAAGACAAAGGAGCCAAGTATGGTTCCGGTTATTTCCAGATCACAAAGGAGGAAAATTCAGCGCAGGTACACCCAGTACCAGCAAAATCTGAAAGAGAGTGAAGAGAGTTCTTCACATGTCAAGACGGAAGAAAAGAAAGCTTCGAAGTCAGACCATGTTTCAAAACCGACGCTGCAAAGTAAAGTGGTGTGTAGCAGGGAACAATTGGCTCAAGTTCATTCTGAACTAAAGGCCAGGGAAAAGTCCAGTTTGGCAGGATTGGAGAAGGCTCTGATGGAAAGTGATAGTGAAATAGAAGAAGAGATTGGCATGAGCCAAAAGAAGGAAATGGCAGAAGAAGAAATGTTCGAAGCCTTCATGGCTGAACAAACGTTTCTGACTAAAAGCTTAGTTGAGAAGGATCCTTCGAAGGGATCAGTCATCAATGAAATACCAGAATGCAGCATGGAGGACGCTGCTGAAGATACTGAACAAGGTAGTCAAGAGGGGAAGAAGGTACAACCAGCCATCCAGTTTGGCTCATTCCCACCTGTATCAGTTAACATGGTACATATACTACCTCATGAATTTCAGGCTGAGGATCAGGAGGACCAAGACATGGATCCAATTCCTGTTTCTAGTGAGGAATCACAAGTGAGCATGGTTCAGGATGCTTCGGAAATGGCTAGTCCTATGGAAGTTGAGTGCGAAAGTGAGGAGGAGGTGAGCATCAACCTCTCATATCCTTTTGAATACCCCTCGAATTCCATGACCCAACATGTCAAGCCTTTGTACATTAAGGCTTTCTTTGATGGTATACAGTTAAACCGAGTCCTAGTAGACAATGGGGCGGCGGTTAATTTATTGCCGAAATCTTCTTTGAAGAAATTAGGGAAGAAGAATCCAAGGTTGATCCCAACCAGTACAACCATTGCTGGTTTTGCTGGAGATAAGCAGATGGCCCAAGGTATTCTGCCTATTAATTTGAGTGTGGGAACCAGGGATTGTATGACAGCATTCTTCGTGATTGACAGCAATGCTAAATATAATGCCTTACTTGGAAGAGACTGGATTCACACCAACAAGTGTGTACCTTCCTCTTTGCATCAGAAGATCATGATGGCTCTGGGTAATGGAGAGACAGAGGAGATTGATGCAGATCCTCAACCTTTCATAGCCTGTGCGGATTTTGCAGAGGCCAAACTATATATTGAAGGGGTAACTCCACTCAGTATATTGAGAAAAGCTGATGGCTCAGCCGAAGTGACGGCTGATGAGGAAGTTACACATCTGAAGCACTTAGTCCAGGAAAGTGCTGATGAAGAGGTTGCCGTGAAAGATGACAACGATGCCTGGTTATAGGCAAAGAAGTGAAGAACGAGAAGCCAATTCATTGGCTTTGATTAAATTCTCATCATTGGATGTAAAAGCAATAGTCCAGAAGGTACAGAAACAAGAGAGAGAAGCCATAACAATTGGCTGTAAACAAGAACAACAACAGGTCAGGAGATTGACCTTTGGGAAATATTGTGCATTGGACATTGAAACAAGAGTCCAGGAAATACAAGAAGAAGACGCCTTATGGACAGATTTTGTCTATGAGGAAGAAGGTAGAGATTTCGAAATAGAGAGTCTAGAGGCGGAACAAGGTGAAAAGATTGTTTCGAAGGTTGAAGAAACCAAAGAGAAAGCTCCAATGAATTCTCAGACGCAGGACCCCTTAGAAGAAGTGAATTTAGGGGAAGGTTCTGTGCAGCAGCCCACTTACATAAGTACCTGTTTGAATGCTCTGGACAGAGACCAGTTGTTGGTTGTTTTAAAGAAGTACAAGGATTGTTTTGCGTGGTCTTACAATGAATTACCAGGATTGGATAGATCATTGGTGGAACATAGGCTCCCTTTGAAGCCTAATTTCAAGCCATACAAACAGAAACCTAGGAGGATGAGTCCAGATGTAATTCAGAAGGTTAAGGAAGAAATTCTTAGACTACTTAAGGCAGACTTTATTAGGACAGCCAGGTATGTTGAATGGCTATCTAATATTGTGCCTGTAGTTAAGAAAAATGGTAAAATGAGGGTATGTATCGATTTCAGGAATTTAAATCTAGCAACTCCTAAAGATGAATACCCTATGCCTATAGTGGATCTGTTGGTGGACAGTTCAGCAGGGCATCAAGTTTTGTCAATGATGGATGGCCACTCTGGTTATAATCAAATATGCATTGCAGAGGAAGACATCCACAAGACAAAGATTCAGATGCCACAGGAATATTGGCACCTTCGAATGGGTTAAGATGCCATTTGGTCTGAAGAATGCTGGAGCTACTTATCAGAGGGCTATGAACACCATCTTTCATGACCTTATTGGAGGGTATCTAGAATGTTACATTGATGACATCGTGGTAAAATCCCAGTCCATCGAGAAACACTTGCTTCATTTAGAAGCAGCTTTCGAAAGAATGAGGAAGTTCAAGTTGAAACTCAACCCTCTTAAATGTGCTTTTGGTGTGTCATCTGGAAATTTCTTGGGTTATGTGGTGCATAAGAAAGGAATACAGATTGATCAGAATAAAGCCAAAGCAATCATTGAAGCTAGGCCTCCATCAAGTAAGAAAGAATTACAAAGGTTCCTTGGGCAGGTTAACTTTCTTCGAAGGTTTATTTCTAACACTGCAGGGAAAACTAAAGTATTCTCTTCCTTGTTAAGGCTGAAAGATGAAGAAGAATTTGTGTGGACAGCAGAGCATCAAACTGCTTTCGAAGGTATCAAAGCCTACTTGGCCAATCCTCCAGTGCTGATGCCACCAAAACGAAATAAGCCCTTGAAGTTATACATAGCAGCAGCAGAAGATTCATTGGGAGCTTTTTTGGCCTAAGACAATGAAGAAGGCAAAGAACAAAATTTATTACCTTAGTAGGTTTTAAATTCTTGTGAATGTAAATATTCACCGTTGAAAAAGTGTGTCTTGCTTTGTATTTTCTTGCAATGAAATTAAGATATTATCTTTTACCTACAACTGTCTTGGTAATTGCAACCACAGATTTGGTTAAATACATGTTATCTAGACCTATGTTGAGGGGAAGAATTGGCAAATGGATATTAGCCTTATCGGAATTTCATTTAGAATATGTCCCTCAAAGGGCAGTAAAAGGGCAAGTATTAGCCAATTTTCTAGCAGATCATCCATCTCAAACAGAGAACCAAGAGATAATGGAACTTGGTATGGCTAGTGTTGAACCATGGCAAATGTGGTTCGATGGATCGAAAGCCAATGGATTAATTGGAATTGGTATTGTGATTAAGTCTCCACAAGGGGTAGAAACCACACATGGTTTCAGAGTGGATGAAGCTAGCTGTTCCAATAATCAGGCTGAATATGAAGCCTTAATAGTAGGACTAGAAATCCTTATTGGGTTACAAGTACATGCAGTTGACATATTTGGAGACTCTCAATTGGTTGTTAACCAAGTAAAAGGGATTTTCAAGTGTCAAAGCATAAGCATCCTACCATATTATGTTGTTGCATTACATTTGCTTTCTCAGTTTCAAATAGCAAATGTAACCTATGTTCCAAGATTCTTGAACAGTAGAGCAAATGATGTGGCCCAAAAAGCTTCGAACTTCAAGAAGGGATAATACCCAAAGGGATATAAGCCAAACAACATATCAGAGACTAATACAACCTTTGAATAAAAGGAATGTGATCTTGGAAGTCAATCATAATGACTCACAAGAACAGGATTGGAGGCATCCAATTATGCAGTATTTGGCTGGTCCATCTTCAAAAGCCAGTAGAAAAATCAAATTGCAGTCTATGCAATACATAGTATATGATAATGCTTTATATAAAAGGGGAGGAGATGGCTTATTATTGGAGTGTTTGGGTCCAAAAGAAGCATTAACAGCTATGGCTGAGGTTCACGAAGGCATTTGTGGTGCTCATCAGCCTGGTGTAAAGATGAGGTGGTTGCTTCGAAGGCATTCCTATTATTGGCCAACTATTCTTAAAGATTGCATAGAATATGCAAAAGGTTGCCAGGCATGCCAAAAACATGGTACAATAAGACATGTGCCCATAACTGACCTACATGCAGTAGTGAAGCATTGGCCATTCAGAGGATGGGCTATGGACATGATAGGTAAAATTCATCCACCTTCTTCGAAACATCATTGTTTCATTCTAGTGGCTACTGACTACTTCACCAAATGGGTCGAAGCCAAGCCATATAAGGCTGTAGACCAGACAGAGGTCATTGGGTTCATTAAAGATTTGATCCATAGGTTTGGCATTCCACAAACCATAACAGTTGATAATGGAACTGTGTTTGATGGGAAAATGGTGAAATCCTTTGTGGCAGAGTTTGGGATTAGCCTTATTAATTCCACTCCCTATTATGCACAGGCCAATGGTCAAGCTGAATCATCTAATAAATCTTTGAAAAAAGAAATACAAAAGATGGTAGAAGATAATCCTAGGGATTGGCATAACCTATTGTTGGATGTTTTATGGGCTTACAGAACTTCCCCAAGGTCGAGCACAGGAGTCACCCCTTATGCCTTAGTATACGGGCATGATGCAGTGTTACCTGTGGAAATTAATGTTAAATCTCTGAGGGTAAGATGTCAAGATCAATTAGAACCTGAGCAATATCATCAGAACATGTGCTTGGAATTGGAAGACATAGATGAAGCGAGGATTTTGGCGTTAAATAGCATTCTTTTCCAAAAGAAGAAAGCAGCCAAGAATTATAACAAGAAAGTCAAACATATTGGCTTTGATGAAGGTGATTTGGTATGGAAAACAATACTCCCAATAGGGATTAAAAGCCATAAGTTTGGCAAATGGTCACCTAATTGGGAAGGACCATATCAAGTTCATAGAGTTTTGCCTTTTGGGGCATACCATTTAAGAAATTTGAATGGTTATGTACATCCCAAAAAGATTAATGGCAGATATTTGAAGCCTTATTTTCCAACTATTTGGGAAACACAAGGAATGGAATAAACATTGGATACAAAAACATGAGACTACTCAAAGGATAGACAAAACTTGTTCTTTCATAAAGAATTAAATACATTATGCCATAGATTGGCCCAGAAGTCATTACAATGTCTTAATTGTTTTTGTACAACGGATTTCCTATTGCTAAGTGATGGGAATAGTTCTATATTTGTCAGAGCCATGTCCCTTTTACGATCAGCCAACTCTTGGTTAGTGATCTGCAATTTGGTGTCAGTTCGACCCAAGGCTCGGTTTATTGCAGCTAATTCCTCCTCCAGTTGGGCCTTCTTCTCTAACAGTTGGAGTCGAAACTTGGAATCAGAGGAATGTTGTTCCTTGAGTTCTGATACCTTGGTATGCACTTGAGAAACAAAACTCTGATCCCTAGTCAGTTTCTCATCCGCAACCTTAGCAGCTTGACAAATGTTGAGGTAAAAATCGATGGTGGCTGCTGCTTGAGATAGATGACTTGAGACATTCAAGCCAGACTGCTCAGCAATGTTACAACACTGAAGGAACCCATTTCTGATAGTAGGCCTTTGTAGAGCCTCAAAGGGAATCCTCGAAAAGGAATTTAGCAGTTCTAGACATGTATCTATGTCTATTGAAGGCCTGAAGGTTTGTTCTTTGGAGGAAGAATTCTCAAAAATCTCCAATAAGGAGTCACCAAGACTAATGGCTCACTTGACAAGAATGAATGTTGGAGATGTAGAAGGTACATCAAAAAGACTAGCAAGTCTTCCTTCGAAGATGTCTACTTCGTCCCTAGACATGAAGGGCATAGAAAATACTGTGGTGAAAGACACAGAGGGCTGCATGGGGATGGGAGAAATGGATGGAGCGTCTTTGGCAGCTTCTATAGTCTTAGCCACCAATGAATCAAGTGAAGAGGGGCTGGAAATAGGCATAGGTAGTGAACCATGAATTGGGGAACTACCAGCACCCTCTGTGGAAGAATCAATTGCCATTAGGATTGGAGTAACAGCTGGAATATCCTTGGAAGAAGGAAGGGTAAGGCTCGAAGAAGGAATGGGCTGAGGTGGATTGAAGGCCAAAAAAGGAAGAAATGGCTCTAAGCCAAGGAAAAGAGATGCAGGGATGTTTGGACTCAAAGAAAATGTGCCAAATATAGGCTTGAAGAGTGAGAGCATGGTTTGGATGGTTTTCCCACGTTGCGTCTGGTCAACTTCAACTGAAGACAGAGGAGGTCTAGCCGGAAAGATGAATGCAGTAGCTGTTGCTGTAAGAGGAAGGAATATAAAAGATGGTTAGAATTCAGTATAAAAGTTGATAAAAGGAAAAACAGTGGAAGTGTGAAAGAAATTACTTGTTTCAGAAGCACTGGCACTGATAAGAGAGCGGCGGAGGGAATAATGTGCGGCATTTTGTTGCTTTCTCGCTGTTTCCCTTTGCAAAGCATCAACAGCAGCAGCTTCTTCTCTTAAAATTTGTTGTTGCCGTCTCTTCTCAGCCCTCTCAAAAACGATTATTGCTTTGGAATGTTCCTGTTCTACTGCCTTGGCAGCGGTTTCATGAATCGGATCTTCCACCAAGTCAGCAGCAGAAACAGTCATCTTCTTTCTCTTCCTCCTTGGCAGTGGTATTACTGGTTCTTTTTCAATCTCCCCCTCTTCAATTCGGGTTTCAGGTTTTTCAGAGGTAAATGCTTTCTCCATTACTATAGTGGGTGTCTCGAAAGAAGGATGCTTAATTGTATCAGAAAGGGAGGCATCAGGAAGGGAGGCAATTACTTTTTGTTTCTTTGCTCTCTGCAAAGACACTTCTGGTTCTTGCTCAACCTCTTCTTCTCTCAAGGATTCGGATTCCTCGGGAGGGAGGATTAGTTTCCTTTTTTGTTTTTGTTGTTGTTGTTTCTTTTTGAGAACAGCTAAAGTTTCAATTCTTTTGGGAGATTCCTCGTGTGGGGGTCCTGCACCAAAGAACAAACGTGTAAAGGGAAGGAACTAAAAATTCAAAAGAAGGGAAAAGGAGAAGTCCAAAAATATTTACCCTTCTTCGAAGCAGCTCTAGTAACTCTAGCTGGAGGGGATGAAGTTGTAGCATTAGTCGTGGCAGCCATGTGAAGAGGAGGAGTGTCCTTGGATGTCGCTGGTTTAGCCTTCAAAGGCACTCCCAGTCCTACCAGCAAGTCATGGGGATGCTCAGATAGGCGCACTTCCATATTGACAGTCCACCAGTTTTGGAATCTTTTCAAGACTGAGCCATATGGAAGAAAGGGGACAAATTGGAACTCATTCGACTCTTTCAGTAGTTTGAGAATTGCCGTCTCTAGTCTGGATTTGGATATTCTCAAATCTCTGGCAGTAAGATGGACATTCGAGAGACTGCAAAGAGGAACTGGTATTCCTTGAGTGAGTCCAAATTGTCTGGCAAATTGAGAAGGGCAGTACACTTCAGATATGCATTTGTAGGCTCGAGGGTGTAAACTACCAATGAACAATTCCCTTGGTAGTAATATAGAAGCCCACATGTCTTTGTGAGGAGAAGTGGAGCATTCTTTATCAGCCAGGAAAGCTTGCAGCCAGGTTGGTCCTTTATTGGCTTCAAAAGGATAGAAGAAAGAGGCAGATGGAGAAATGGGGAGTTGATAAAAGAGAGTAAAATAGTAAGCAAAGAAAGCAGGGTAAAGGGCAATCCTAGCATACTTTTCCCCATAAGTAATAGGATCCTGAACAAGAAATTTCAGACATTTGGGGTGTAAGTCAGTGAAATAAGCGAGGAGCCAAAGTTGAAGCACCCAGAAAGGACCTCCTTGGTTAGCATCAAGAGGTTTCTCACAAAATTGGGAACAGACTCTGTAGACATGACCTAAAAGATAAGGAGCAAGAGCTATGTGTTTTTTCAAGACAAGCGCCTTCGCGAGTGGAACAAACTCAGGCATAATCCTCTGAGATGAGGTGCAAAAGAGGAATTTGCATAACCAATACAAAATAAAAGAAAACAGCTCTTTGTCCCTCACAGGACCTTCCCTTTTATTCTCAGACTTTACAAAGTCACTATAAGAGGAGTTTAAGGAAGGAAGAGAAAACTTAATGGGAAGGTCTGGGTAGTTGGGAGTAAATGGAGAACCATGGGGGGAAAGCCCTAAGAGATGGCAAATATCAAGAACGGTGGGGGCCATCATGCCGCACCGAAATTGGAAGAAATTAAAAGACATATTCCAGAAACATAAGGCAGCAGGTATCAAGAAAGGGTCTTCAGGAATAATGAACCTGGAAAGACGAAGGGCATCGAGAATACAGAGTTCCTGTAGGTCATCTTCTCTCGCAGGAACAACTCTGTCATACCATTCTTCCCATTCGGTCCTTATTGTCGGCCAGCAACGGTGAGGACGATTCACTCTCCAGTTGCCCCAATCAAGCCCTTCTTCGTAAAGAAGGAAATGGTCCTCCAAGCGAGGATATAGGGCCGCAAGTTGAGCAGGAGCTTCCCTAAAAATAGGGCCAAGGACGTATTCCTGTTTGTTGCTATGACGAGGTACGAAAAGACGTCCATCTATGTGGCTTGGCTCACCAGATGAAAGTTTGGTGATTTCTTCATCAATACATCGCTTCAAGGCCATGGTAGGACTGACACGATCGCCAGAAAGCACTTTTAGTGAGGAAGGATCCATTGATGGCGAGTAGTAAGGAAGAGGGGTTTAACCAGAGATTGGTAGGGTTTGTGTGTCTCAAAAGAGTAAGTGATTTCAGAGTACAAAGCAAAGGGGTTTTAAAAGGGTTTTGTGTCTGAAAAATATATTGCGTGAATCCTTATGTACGAAAAGTACGAATATGAGGAGTCTCTTCCAATATTGATAGTTTTGGAGGGAAGAACACATTCCGAATGTTAACGTTAGCTTCGAAGAGAGATATTTGGCTTCGAAGCCAATTTTGGCTCCACGAAATCAAATAAAAACGGCTTCGAAATACAGAATCTGGCTTCGAAGTATGCTACATGATTCGAGAAGCTAAGATGCTTGAGTATTGGTCTACTTCAAAAGGTTTAAAGACCTGTTTGAGGAACATTATTGAAAGTAATGACCTTTAAAGCAAAGCTTAGAATTCTAACCAAACATTGGTTTTTACAAGGGAAGGTTGTCCATTGAATTAGGACAGCACAAGCTACTTTTCAAAACAAGAAGTGGTCAATTTAAAATTGATTGACTATAGTAGCCATGACAAGTTGTTAAGTTCGAAGCACTAATTTTAGATAATATTGACCAAAATTGTCAATTTTTACTCCATAAGTTGGAAAAAGACGTATTGGTTTCTTTTAGTGTTTCATTAAAGACAAGTAAGTCCAAATTCGAAGGATGAGATTATTTAATTTAAGGTTATAAGTTGGCTTTTAAAGTAAGAGGAAACAGAGTCAAACAATGTCAAGTACAGAAGACTTTGCTTTTCATTAGAGCCAAGACAATTACATTAAATAATCTTATTTTGGTACAAATTCAAGTTCGTAAAAGTAAGGAATAGAATAAATTACAAGATCATGAAATTTCGTCCAACAATGATCAATGAATATTTGTTCTTTCTTTATTATGTCTTCCATCTCTTCCAAAGTTGGCTGCATGAGTTGATGTGCTCTCACTTCATAATACAGCTCTTCAGCCTTCGCTTCGAAAGCCTCCTCTCTCGATTTTTGTTCCAACTCATCTATAACTAAATCATCCCAATACGCAGAATCCTTATTCTTGAAGTCTTCAAAGTCTTCAATGAAGTTTTCTGCTTCGTATTGAGCATGAATTCGAAGAGATGAAAGTTGATCCAAAGACTGAGTGGTGACTTTGGAATTTCGATGCCAATGGAGGAGTACTGGAAGTTGATCCAGGAACAGATGAAGTTCTGCTTGGGCGATAGGATTAAGGATATGGCCCCTGGTCAGAATATCACAGGCCCATTGGAAGTTCTTAAGAGGAATGTCATCCTCAAGAACATTAAAGGGTAGGTGAGAAAAAGCTGCAAGCAGAAGTTGGGCTTCTTTCCGTTCAGATGGAGTTGGAGATGATGGAGGTTTGTAAGGGGGGAAGGTTTTGTCCATTGGGAGAGCAAGCTTTAACTTCTCTATCCAAGAAAGAGTGGGAGGAGGAGAAGGAGTAGATGGTTCTGCTTCAAAAGGAAAGGAAGATGTGGATGCCTCTAATCTAGGGGATGGAGAAGGTGTGGATGCTTCTATTTCGAAGGGTGAAGAAGGTGTGGATGCTTCCATTTCAGAAGATGGAGAAGAAGAAGTGGTCGCTTCGATTGGGGGAGATGACACAGGAATGGGAGGAACAAAGGCATTAATATAGTTAAGCCAGTCAGAAGAACAAATCTGTGCTTTCTTGGCTAAGAATGAAGGGGTATATCCTTGTGTTTCTTCCGAGCACCGGGCAGGGTGCATTGCTCCTGTAGGCATGGAGGATGTATACCAAGCTACAAGCAAATTCTCTTCTAAACTACGTCGAAAGTCGATGGGCACATAAGGATGAACCACCGAGCTTCGAGCGTAGGAAGGGAAATCCAAGGGGTCAGTGAACTCAATAAAATGATGATTGATCCGTTCCCTCAAGTCCCAGGACTCAGGTGCAGACCAGTTTGTCACCCCAGAAGATGAAGCTTCATCCCAAGCAGAAGGTTGTGAAGAAGAATTTCCTAATTCCATATTTGCAATTTGTTGAAGCAAAGGCTTGAAAGTTGTTTGTTCAAAGTGTGAGGGGAATTTAGAGGAAGAACTTCTTGTATCAACGAGTTCGTAAACCGAAGGATTGAGGGCAATGTGTTCGTAGTCCAAAGGTTGATAATCTGCGAAAGCCTCCATGACCTGAATATAGAAAGGCGGGTAAAGGTGGCTAATAAATGTGTGGGAATTCTTTCGAGGGGAAACAGCATTACTCAAAGGCTCTTCGTATGCTCGATCGTTAGAATGGGAAGGTGATTGAGTCATAATCCGTTCAAGTACTGAAGGTATTGGAACGTCCAACAAAGTTAAGAATTAATGCAAATGATCACCAAAATAGGTGACGGTTGTGTTTCCTGAAAATGGATTCTATGCACGTTCTGAAAAAGCGAGGGAAAAGTTTTTGATTCACTAATATTTCCAAGTATTGGGTATATTAGTGCGGGGGGTAATGTTGGCTACATATTTTGTAAAAGCCAATTACAATTCGACACGTGGCAGAATGAGGGTATTATTGGAAGATGATGTTAATCTTAAATCTCAATCGTACACGTGGCAATAAGTATTGGTTCTCAAGTGGTCTGAGTAGCATTAGATCAGGAATGAGGTACAAGGTGACGTGGCTTCAACGGTTACCTTCATTCAAATTCAGAAACAGGAGGGAAGTCCAACTGCAAGTGATGGCAAAGTGGAACTATTTCTAAGGTAACGTGATCAGCGATCATGGAGGAGCAGTTCGACGGTTCGAAGTGCAGTTCGAAGGTCATCCCTAACAAGTATAAATAGCAGGGAAGTTCCCAGAAAAAGGCCCCAGACTCAGATCATATAAACCAGTTTTACTTCGTATTTTTCCTTTCCAGTTTTACCTTTCCTGTACTTTAAATACTTGTTCTTTAAATACCTGCACTGTACTTCAATTCATAGGAGTAGTTTTCAAGTAGATTCAAGTAAACCGTTGCTGTAAACTTCCTCAAGGCTGAGTTTGGACAATTGTAAGTGTTTATGTTAATGAAATACTTCAATTGCTCTTAATATTAATTGTCATTTCTCTTAATTTCTCCTAAAAGTCAAGCCACCAGTAAAAGTCCTCTTCATTGAGGCTGAAAGAACTGAAACATAGTCGCCTGATAATTGATTGGCAATTATAATTTCTGTAAGGACTGATTGATCCTTACTGGCACGCTCGCATTTACAAATTTACCCTTTGAAAAGCCAAAAAGCCAACACCTTCCCACAGCACCTTAAAAACCAACAAATTTAAAGAGAAATAAGTATAAAGGCCTCACTGTTATTTTACAAAAGGGCCTATACAATGTATTGATAGAAACGAATGCAACCCAAGTCGTGAAGCTAATGGAGGAAGAAACTGTGGACAACTGCCCCTTCAGAAATCTGGTGGATGATGCAAAAATCCTGTTTAGAGGTTGTGAATACACAATTCAACACATTTGGAAAGAAGGAAACTTATGTGCGGACGGCCTAGCCAAACCTGGAGCAGAACAACCTGAAGATATGCTGGTGGTGAATGAACCGCCAGCTGAAATTAGAGGCTTGCTAGTGTGAGACATGATTGGATTATCTAGTGAACGGGCTTAGCCGTTTGTTTGTAGTTTTCTTTCCGATGTAACCAAAAAAATAAATAAAGAGAAACAAGTGAATCAGTTTAGGGAACCAAATATATGTATATAGAACATGAGCAGAACAGATTTTTCAACGTCATTTATTGAAAAATGACGTAAGTCAATAGATGTGCAGTATGTCGTGCCGGCGGTGGGATTGGCAGTGCATGACAGTGATAGCAATGATGGTGGCAGTTACAACATTTATATTGGTGGGAAAATTTTTAAAAAATATAAATAAAAAAATAGAAATGATTCAATACGAATGATTGCCTAGATTGCCTACCTGATAAAGCCAAAATTCTCTCTTATATTTCAACGGAAACAAAGAACCGGCAATAATGCCCTCCTATTCAGCAGTTTGCATGCTTGTCTTGCTAATCCTAACTTAATGTCAATAGAAAGTTTCGGGAAATAGAAAGTACCGCTTTTATCACTTTTTGGAACCACATGGGCAGAGTGCATTCCGACTTATTTGTCCACTTTTAGCCAAGTTCAACCGGGCAAGATCCATTGGTGTTGAACCCATCAGCTTTTGTTATTATGTGAATATTTAGTTGTCCTTAACCCAAGCATGCCTTTGACATTTTAGATACACTTCAGTCTAACTGAATCCAAATTAATTTAAACAGGTGCTAATTAAAATCACAGAAGACCATTTAAAAAATAAAAATAAAAAGAAAGAGCCAGTCTTACAACAGTGCTTTTCAGCAATGGGAGGGAGGAAGGGAGAAGGAAGGAGGTTTCCCTTGTTTGGTAAGAAAGTTGAGGGGACAAAAGAGAAAGGAGTGGGGATGCCAAGCCCACATTTTGTCATCTGCCCATTTCTAAGCTGTTGAGAGAAAGAAAACAATCTCATGCCTCAAAATATAAATATGTTGGTTGTTGATAAAATTAAAAATTACATTCCACTGAGCATATTCAGAATTCAACGATAAGTCAAATCTTGCTGACTTAAAATTAAGATCCATTTCCAATCAATTTTCAGATTTAGTTGTCAAACCACTGAATGCATTCAGTTTTAAGGACTTACATGCTCCATCAAATAAGGCTTAAGTTTCTTCTTCTAGCCTATGAATTTTCTTGTCTATTGAGTGAAAAAGTCGCTTAGAGCACCAATCCCAACAAAGATGAGAAAAGATGTCATGCACAGACCTCGACACTGCATACTGCATGTTCTTAGCTAACAATTGAAAAAAAAAAACAACAAAATAACAAAGTTAAACCTTTTTGTAAGTTGTACATACAATTTATTTATTTTCCTTTTAAAAAAAATATAGTAATAATTGTACATACAATTTATCAAACTTTCACATGCAACCAAAATGGAAGTCAATATCCCCACCCCACACTGTACATACAATTTATTTATTTATTTATAAATAAATAATTGTGCATACATATTTTGTGTGACCGTATATAAATTGTTGTAAATAATATATTTTAGATATTTTTTTATTAATTTATTAAATAATAAAAATAATAAAAATTGGGGAATCAGTTAGGGCCGCACTATACCACTTTCATCAACTGGCTGGCCACCAACCCCTCCATTCTTTTCCTTTATTTTATTTTAATTGTTATCTTGCAGGTTCATGGATGATGAATTGGCACATGAGGATGGTGTTGCCTTGTTGATGCATTGGGATATTTCAAGAGTTTGATGATAAATAAACGAAGAGGAGCACTTATGATTAAAAAGGGACATTTAATTATGATTCAAGAGGTTCTAAGTTCCGTTCTTGATGGAAGCATTTCTACCAAAATATTTTTTTTGGACAAAAGAAGTCAATCCAATTGTACCAAACCTTGATGTTGTTAGGGAAAATCAATGATTCCCCACAAGTAAATCAATCAATGGGAATAAAAACTAATGCGGAAAAATTAAATCAAAGGCAACACAAGAATTTTTACGTGGTTCCCTCAATGTGAGGTACGTTCACGGGATCGAAATTCGATTCCACTATCAACCAAATAAGTTCCAAATGATTACAAACGAGACACTAATGGTCTCACAAAACCACCCTTAGGTGAATTTCAATAATTACAAATAAACAAGAGGAAAGACCTCACCAAATTGATGAACCAAAATCTTCAGAACCAGAGTTGAAGACGACCCAAAATAACGAATCAAATCAACTTCCACACAAAAGAAACAAAAGCTTGAACAAATCAAGCACTGTTCACCAACCCTCACCAATTGTCCATACACGGGCACTATTGTCGAGGAAGTATATCAGCCACCACTTTTTCCTTAGGGAAAAATAATACACCAAAAGATATTATATTGTAAATCTAGGGTTTTGTAATCAAACCCTAATTGTATCCAAATTGGATTGGGCCTCCACAAATATAATATATAAAAATATTATACCTAAACCAAGCTAAATTAAAACTCTTTTTCCAAAAGGGTAATGCTATAGTGTGCAACTTACACCTTACACCTTTTTGTGTTCACTTACACCTTACACTTACACCTTTTTTACCTTGCACTTACACCTTTTGTGTAAGTGGCACATGGTGTGCAACTTATACATTTCATTTATACCTTCCACTTACACTTATACCTTACACTTACACCTTACACTTACACCTTTTGTGTGAGTGGCACATGGTATGCAACCCACTTACACCTTTTGTGGGTTGCACACTTAAGAAGAAGCCTTTCCAAAAATCAATTGGGTCCCACACTCCAATAAGGAGGTATACCCAACAGATGTACTGGATAAAATTTCATGGCTGCATGTGCTGGAAAGTGAAGATTTCCCATGTATATGTGCAAGATGATGAAGTTTGCTGGAAAGAAATGGCAAAGGAAATGAGTGGACGACAATTGTGAGTGCAGGGCCATCATCCACTTCAATGACCCCATCATGATGGCATTCCTGCCTGTAAATTGTGAAGAGTTTGCAGGGGAGCTCTGGCGGAGAGAGCCAGACAGCAGATAGTCTAGTTCACATTTTTTTCTTTCTTTCAATCTGTGTATTTAATTATGAGTAGCTAAATATTTTGCTAAGGTGAGGAGTGAAGTCACAATAAGTGTTTGATTTTTGTCAATTATTCTTCATGGTTTTAATATAAGATTTTATTTTATTGGTTATTTTATTTGGAAGAGTATTTTATTTGTATAATTTTTTGATTTATCATTAACTTTGGATACGGTGAATACTTAGAATTTCTTGCGAATTAAATTACTAGTTTTGACATGTTAAACCAATCAAGTTTTTATGAAATCATTTTTTGTAAAATATTTTTAATGAACTAAACATTGTTAAACTGTCCAATTGGGTTCAATTTTGGTATGAATCTCAATTGAGTTATAAAGTTAGAATTTTGGCAAACACCATTCAACTTGTTGTAAGTGTATCATTGAACCTTAATCTCATTAAAACTTTTATAAAAAATCACATTAAATTTCCTATGACCAAATCAATCTCCGCATCAACCAAAATTTCATAAACTCTTTAGACTTGTGCAATAAATCCCTGTGGAAATGACCTTGGGACTTCCGAGAATTACTATGCTTGACGATGATATTTCCCTACGCTTGGGAATCCAATTGCAGTGAACAATAAAAATCGACAAGCATATATTAAAAACCTAATAACTATCCATTACATTATAACCATCAAAAAAATATTTGTTAACAACAAATACAACCATCTATTAGATGATAACTATCTAAAAATGTCACGACCCGCTCCTCGTACCCAAGGGTTAAGCATCGTGACGGCCAGTAACTGAGGTTACCTCCGGCCAATTCTTAAACAAATTAATAAACGCAAGCGGAAGAAATATTTAAGTAAGGGTACCAAAATAATCATTGGAGCTTCTATTTTTATTACAAAATTTATTGACCAAAAAGGCCGATATTTACATATAAAAAATCATAAAAATACTCTGTGTGTGTGTGTTTATTCCACAGCCCCATATCTAAGACTTTCCAAAGGCTATTTCTGAATTGTATTGTTTCCTGAAAATTGGTAAACAACTATAAGCACATGGCAGAGTGAGAAATATTATACCAAGAGTATAAGGGACACGAAATAACCATGAATAGTTAGTTAGGCCAAAACATTTACATAACTCAGTTTGATAAATAAATCATTAGTAACCAAATCATTTAAGTAGCAGAAACTGAAATACAGATATTATGTAAATATATAACCATAACCACGATATAGAACAGAACAGAATAGAGGTCACAGAAGTGACAGTCAGAACAGAGGTATGGATTCAAGAGGTGACTCGTACGGATTCTAGAGGTGCCTCCCACAATAGTGTAGCACTTAGCTTCGCACAGCACTTTGGTCCGCACAGAACAAAGGTACGGATTCAAGAGGTGGCTCGTACGGATTCTAGAGGTGGCTTCCACAATAGTGTAGCACTTAGCTCCGCACAGCACTTTGCTCCGTACAAAACAGAGGTCAATGGATCCATGACAAACAGAGGATCACAAGGTGGTCAAACAGAGGCCAATAGTTACTTAAGTCCCCAAAGGTGTGGGACTCCCATGGTGGTACTTACAAAACATAATTGTATATAAGGTCATAGCCAAATATTCTTTAAAATATAAACAAACATATCCATCGGTTTCCTTTTAAGCAAATAGGGTTTAGAAATAAAATCACGTAATTGAAACATTTATAAAACATAACTTTTATTAATATACTAATAAAACATAACTTGTGTAAAACATATTTTGGTAAGTCAAAACATATATAAAGTACATTTTGGTGACTCATGGTATAATATAACTCACTTTAACTTTAATACTTTATTCTTTCTTTCCACTATCAAAGATCCTTTCACCTTCCACTATTTTTTTTCTTTCCTTTTCTTCCTTTCCTTTTCCTTCTTTCTCTCTTCTGTCTTCTTTCTTCTTTCCTTTCTTTCTTTTCTTTCTTCTTTCTTTTTCCTTTTCTCTTTGCCCAGGTGAAACGCCTACTCCCTATTTATAGGGAGGTGAGGCCATTTATCAGCCAGCTCGTGGCTTACACGTCCCTTTCCTTCAAATTTAATCCTCGTGGGTGCCCGGAAAAATTCAAGTCGGGCCGAGGCGGGCCCAGCCCATTAACAATGTGAATATTCACATTGACATGTTAACATTCACATTAATAGGAGTGTAAAATTGGCCCGCGTCCCGTGGCGGCGCGAAACCCGCCCGCGGCCCATGGGCGGGCCCAGTCCGGCCCATTGACAATGTGAATATTCACATTGACATGTTAACATTCACATTGATAAGAGTATAAAATTGGCCCGCAGCCTATGGGCGGCCAAAAGCCTGCTCGCGGCCCGGGGTGAGCCTGGCCTGGCCTGTTGACAATGTGAATATTAGGGGTGAGCAGGGGATATACCGATCTGCCAAAACCGACCAAACCGAACCGATCCGCTGCATTTTGGACGGATGCGTGATGACGAGCGAACGGTTGCATATTGATTTTCTCCAATCCGCCAATCTGGCGGACGGATGGCGGATTTGAGATTCCTTTGGCCGCAACCGAACCGCCAAACCGCGAACACCCCTTATAATTTATAAGACTTTGTGTTTTCAACTTGTTTCAATATTCTGTTTGTATTTTCAATTAAACAAGAGTTTAAATATTCTGTTGAAAAAAAGTTTTCAACTTGAATATCTTTTTTGAATTGAAAAAATAAACGTATTATTTATCTATATTTTTTGGTTTTTAAATCTATCTCTAAAAATAATAAATAGAAAATATGATATATGCTGGTTGGTTTTTGTTTTCAAAAATAGATATAGCCGTAATAATACAGAGACATACAATCTCTACTACTACTCTGTTCATGATTTTGGTGGTTTGAATTATTTTTATATTTTAAGAATCACATATTGTAATACTTTATATAAATGAGGCATGCTATGATTGTAGTATGTGGATAAGGCATGTAGTGATTGTAATATTCTAAAGTTTTAAACTTTCTTACTTTGGATGAGGCATGCAGTGATTGTAATATTTTTTTAAGTCATTAACTATAATACTTTCTTCTTTTCTTTTCTTTTCTTTTTTTTTGAGGAAGTGCATAAATTGAATTATGTTGAAAATTTATAAAATTTTAAACCGCCAAACCGATTCGCATCCATCCGCCAAATCGCTAATCCGCTCAATCCACATTCGCTGGATTAGCGGACGGATGTGGATTAATTTTTTCCAATCCGCCAATCTGGCGGACGGATGGCGGATTGGAGGTTCCGTAGCCGCAACTGACCCGCGCTCACCCTTAGTGAATATTCACATTGACATGTTAACATTCATATTGATAGGAGTGTAAAATTAGCCTGTGCCTCGTGGCTGCCTGAAACCCGCCCATGGCCCGTGGGCGGCCCGGGGCGGGCCCGGCCCGGCTTGTTGACAATGTGAATATTCACATTGACATGTTAACATTCACATTGATAAGAGTATAAAATTGGCCAACTGCCCAGGGCTAGCCCGGCCTGGCCGTTGACAATGTGAATATTCACATTGACATATTAACATTCACATTGATAGGAGTATAAAATTAGCCCGTGCCTTGTGGCTGCCCGAAACCCGCCCACAGCCCGTGGGCGGCCCGGGGCGAGCCTGGTCATTTTTTTTAATTCTTTTAATTTTTTCTACCAAAATTTTATTATTTTCCACAAAAAAAGACATTAGCCCTCGGCGCGGGCCGGGCCTCGGATTGAGCCTTGAATGGGCCTTAACCGGGCCGATGGGCGGGGCCGGGCTTCAAAGTGATGGCCCAGGCCCTAACCTAGGGTCTCAGACTAGGCTTGAGCCTGGGCCCAAACGAGCCTTTCTCGGGCCGGCCCACGGGCCAAAAAATTAGGCCCAGGCCCTAGCCCTAGCACAAGGGTATTCAGGCTTTGGATGGGCCGATGGATCGAGCCTCGGGTCGGGCCGGTGGGCCTGGGCCTAGCCTCGAGCTTAGGTCGGGCTTGGATGGGCCTGGCCATTTTTTTTTAATTCTTTTTAATTTTTTCTACCAAAATTTTATTATGTTTCACAAAAAAATACATTGCGCCTCAGGCGGCTGGGCCTCGGATCAAGCCTTGAATGGGCCTTAAGCGGGCCGATGGGCTGGGTCGGGCTTCAAAGTGATGACCTAGGCCCCAACCTAGGGTCTCGGACATGCTTGGGCCCGGACCCAAACGAGCCTGCCCCAGGCCGTAGGTGGGCTTCGGGCAGCCCACGGGCTGCGGGCCAATTCTATATTCCTATCAATGTACATTTTAACATGTCAATGTGAATATTCACATTGTCAACGGGCCAGGCCGGGCCTACCCCGGGCCGCGGGCAAGCTTCGGGCAACGGGCAAATTTTACACTCATGTTAATGTTAATGTTAACATGTCCATGTGAATATTCACATTGTCACGGGTCGGGCCAAGCCCGCCTCGGGCTGCGGTCAGGCTTCGGTCTGAGAACCTGAATATAAAAAATTAAGTAAATAATTAAATAATAATATTACAATCTCAAATATTTTGGTGGTGAATTCTAAGGTGCAAATTGAATATTATTGGAGGATCTTTTAATTAATTTTTAAACTTAAAATAAATTTATGGTGAAAGTATTTAATTTAGAGGCAAGATTTATTATTTAAAAAAAAATAGAGGGTAAGTTTGTAAGTATATTTTGTTATATTAATAGTTGTATTTTATTTAAATTAATGAGTTAGAAAATAAAATAATATAAAGAGATAATAAACTAGAGCCTTTTGTTTAGATACATAACCCTAGGTTGCCTAATACATTCTATAGCAGCAGCAAGAGGCAGCCACGGGGAGAGAGAGAGATTGAGAGAAAAGAAGAAGAAGAAAAAAAAAAGGGGTTGCAAACAAGGATGGATTTTTGGGTGTGGACTAGGTCTTTATCTTTCTTCTTCCTTAAGGTTTTGTTCTTTATCCTTGCTCTATGATTATTTAGTTCATTGATGGAGAGGTTGTAGGTTTATGTATTGTGTATATAGATATCCTATTAAGAAACTTGAGGAGTTAAATTCATGTATAAAGAATGGGTATTATTTTTAGTTCAAAAATTATGCACAGAATCGCAAATTTTAAAAATCAAGAAACCATATCAAACGAGTGAATTTTAAACTGAAATTTTTACAGTAGATCAATTACATATTGAATTGCATATCTGAATTTTTTCATAATTTTTGGGAGTCAAAATCCATATAAATTGAGGTATTCAATTCTGTCCAGGAAACCAGTCCAAAACAGTAAATTCGGGAATGTTGTTCTCTTTGGGTATAAATCCAAAAATTATCAAATTAGTGTGATTAGAACTGGTTACGAGTCTAGTTTCGTACGTTTTTGGCCTTACATTGATCGCTCGTGTATATTAAGAGAACCGTCAATTTCTTTAAAGTGCTGCAGAAAACAACCTGTTTGGATATAATAAATTGTAGATAATTATTTTGATAAGCAAATCAATTGAAACCAATTGGGCTTGAAACTTAGGATATATTAGATCATATCTGGAGGTTATTGGAATTTTTCGAATAGCGTGGAGTGGGTTTTGTAATTTTCAAAGTTAGTGAATAGGTTGGGAAGGCTTGTTTGAAATTCTGTTTTATCTTAAAGTCACAATTAATTAAGTTTTGACCGGAACCCATGTCTTGGGTGGCTTTAGACCGTGAAGAACATGAACTTAGATAATATTTAAGAGTAACGGTGAGTTGGGTTGAGCCGTGTTAGTGCGCTTTAAGTTTGAGGTTACTTAGTTCCTATTCTTTAGTGTTTTTAAATTAGTAGTGACGTGTAGTTTTATACTTGGTTCAGGGCACTAGTTGGACGTTCATACTCTATTTGAGGATTAAATTATTTCGTTCCAGGTGAGTAGTTCCATGCTACGTATTTTTATAAATATTCCCCTATCCTGAACTGTTGGAAAATTAAATTATTGTTTTAAGACTAAACTGTTTTGATAAATTATTTATATTATCAATGGAATCAAATTATTTCTGAAACATGTGTGAACTTGACATACTGTAAACTATTTGTTTTGGTCTCATGTTTATAATGATGAACTACCATGTTTTGCGAAACTGATGTGTATTGATTATTGGGACCATGTGTGTATTTAGTCCAGGGAAATTATTCCATTGTGTGTGGTGACTGTGGCCACTAGGAAACAGATCCGGGTTGGGCCGTGATGACTCTAGTGCTCAACGATGGTAAGGAAAAGACCTTTAAAAATAACTAGGTGACCTTCAATCGGATCGTCTTTGAGAAAAGGCCCAGGTGCCACCCTGAGGATGACTCTTAGTTCGGTATTAGATCCAACGGGGCTTATAGCCTTGAGAACCATGTGGCATATTATTTGTTTTTCTTGGTACCCAGAAAATTATTGGTGTTCATGTTATAATCTGTTTTAAGTGGAAAATGTTGTTTATCATGTTCTTGCGAGACATGAGTATTTTAAGTGTTGAATTGTGAAACCTTCTTTTTGAAACAGATTGTATTTACCAAACTGTATGCCAATCTAGTTTCTGTGATATATATCTTATTTTGGAATTGAATCCTGTTTTCAAAACTGTATTTACTATCCATGTTGCTACTCACTGAGCTATCAGCTGACTTAGTTGTTTGCCATTTCCAGGTGTTAGAAGGACTTAGAGTGGATTCATGGCGTAGCGGGGACTCAATTGCATGGACCTCTAGGACATTTATTTAATTTGTTTTAGGTTACTTTGTCGAGTTTTGTGCATACATTGTGGTTGGGTTTCATTTAGAATTATTTTATTTTGTGGGCGGTTTGTGTCCCATTTAGTATATATATATTTTTAGGAAGTTGGTTATGACTTGTTTTTCACTTGTGGTATGTCACTGGATTGAGTGTTGATTTATTTATTTCTGGGCTATCATCACATTTATTCTTTATGGTTTTGGGTTCATGTTTAGGCTTACGTGTGCCTTGGGCTAAGTCCCTGTGGGCCACGGCCGGTCATGCCCGGATTTGGGGTGTGACATTCGGGCCACCTACGGGTTGCGGGCTAATTTTACACTCTTATCAATGTGAATGTTAACATGTCAATGTGAATATTCACATTGTCAACGGGCCGGGTCGGGCCCGCCTTGGGCCGCTGGCCAATTTTATACTCTTATCAATGTGAATGTTAACATGTCAATGTGAATATTCACATTGTCAACAGGCCGGGCCGAGCCTGCACCGAGCCACCCACGGGCCGTGGGCGGGTTTCGGGCAGCCACAAGGCGCGGGCTAATTTTACACTCCTATCAATGTGAATGTTAACATGTCAATGTGAATATTCAGATTGTCAATAGGCCGGGCCTGACCCGGGCCGCGAGTGGGCTTTTGGTCGCCCATGGGCTTTGGACCAATTTTATACTCTTATCAATGTGAATGTTAACATGTCAATGAGAATATTCACATTGTCAACAGGCCGGGTCGGGCCCGCCCTGGGCCGCTGGCCAATTTTATACTCTTATCAATATGAATGTTAACATGTCAATGTGAATATTCACATTGTCAACAGGCCGGGCCGGGCCTGCCCTGAGCCGCTCACGGGCCATGGGCGGGTTTCGGGCAGCCACGAGGCGTGGGCTAATTTTACATTTCTATCAATGTGAATGTTAACATATCAATGTGAATATTCACATTGTCAACGGACCGGGCCTGGCCCGGGCCGCGAGTGGGCTTTTGGCCGCCCATGGGCTGTGGACTAATTTTATACTCTTATCAATGTGAATGTTAACATGTCAATGTGAATATTCACATTGTCAACGGGCCGGACTGGGCCCGTTCTGGGCCGCCCATGGGCCGCGGGCGGGTTTCGCCCCGCCACGGGACGCGGGCCAATTTTACACTCCTATTAATGTGAATGTTAACATGTCAATGTGAATATTCACATTGTCAACGGGCCAGGCCCGTCCCGGCTCGTGAACGGGTTTCGGGCCGCCCACGAGCCAATTTTACATTCCTACCAATGTGAATTTTAAAATATGAATGTTCACATCACAAAATTGCTAACCATTCAAAAAATATTTATAAGGGTATCAAAATTAAATATAAGGGCATAAGTGTCCAAGAAAATAGTGTAAATCAAGAAAAAGGATTTTATGGAATAAAACTATACATACATTGGACTAAATGGGTTAAAAAATTCCTTCATGGACTTCTTGGGTTAAAACACTTCTAAATGAGATTTATCAATAATTTTCCCAAAAATTAATTTAGTAAAAAAATAAAAAATGTAAAAGATTTATCATTTTTATACAATTTTATCTTTAGTGGGTAAAAATAATTTTTAAAAATTTAGAAATAATTTTTTGACATTTTTTTTTTATCAAAGTAGTTTATATTTTATCAAATTGACAACTTTGCCCTTAAAATGGAGCAACGGTGTCTTTAATTGTCCTTATTTGGAACGAAATTCAAAATTTAGGATTAAAAGTATCACAATTGAAAAGTTAAGGATCAAAGTGACATAAGTCACAAAGTATAGGAATTGTTAGTGTAATTCGCCCTTTTAAAACAATTCGAGAGAATTGGAGCTAATTTATAGAAGAAAAAAATATATATATCAATATATATTAGAAGAAAAAAAATTGTTTTGTAGAAGAAAATTGTTTTCAAAATATTGTTAGGGATTGTTTTGTAGGCATTTTTAGAAGGAAAAAAAAAATTGTAACAATTATTTATTAATATATATATATATATATATATTTTTGTATAATATATTCAAAGTAAAAATAAGCAAAACTTTCCTGGAAAATATGTCAAGAGTGGAGAGAAAAGTGAAAGTAACATGTGGCCTGCATATGCCGAAAAATTGGGCACTCTAAATATAGTGGCCATATCTATTTCATTGATCTCAAGACAATACAATACTACAATATATCTCCCACCTGTTAGGTTTAGCATGACCATGAATAGATCAATGCAACCAGTTGCAATTCTTTTCTTCCTTCTTGTCTTTCTCACCATAATGTCCATTCATTTTAGCTTCTGCAATGTGGTCTTGTGCATGGAGAGTGATGTTGGGGATCGGGGGCACACCAGGAAACACACACAAGCAATAACACAAGAATTTTAACGTGGTTCAGCAATCCAGCCTACGTCCACGGGAGTGATATCAATATATATATATCAACAAGAGGAGGATTACACAACTCACACTCTCTGTCTCTCTATATAACTCAATATTCACTCTATATTCTTTTTTCTCTCACCCTCTCTATATATACACATTACAGAGGAGGTAGGTGGAGAGGTTGGCATGGCCAGCTCATTCGGTGGCTGTCTTCCTTGATTGCGGCTTGTCGGTTGGCAGCCGCAATCCTTGAAATGTTGTAGCTGTGTTCTCACCAAAAGAGAAGAAGAGAATCACCCCTTTCACATGGGGTGATCTCAACAAATCACCCTCTCAACCCATGTGAGGTGATCTATTGCACACACTGCTACTAATCTTGTCACACCCAAATTTCAACATGGTCTGCATCTCTTCACTGAGACGCTGCATCCCCTGAAGCTAGAGATAATGCACTAGAGATACAAGAGGAGGAGGGAATCCTACATCCTCAACTCAACTCACACCACTCTCTGATTTGAAGAGAGCCTCTGCTCATATCTCCCACAGATCTCTTCCACACTTCGTGTCTCGGATGTCTTCCCTTGCTATGCTTCAACTTGCGTAACCAAGATATCCGACACCCCTTGATTGAATGTCCTGCACCCCGTGCTAGGAGTGCTCGGCACTATCGTGAAACTCCTTGCATGATGAACACGGGAGCAACTAGAAAACTTCAGAGTTTTGACACATTAACATCCTCAATTTTCCTTGCTCGGAGCTTATTTCTGAACAACCAGCCTTTGTTTTCTGCACTTCAGACCAACTTCCCAGCGATCTTATACGCCTGTTGTCTGTGCTGCAATCCCTGATGTTCGGTTTTGTCTCACTTGTACGTCCGTACTGATGTTTGATAGTTAGCCCTTCTGCCAAGACAACTTCCACTGGTCTGTACAAGTTACCACTATGCAACTCCATGCATAGTGCTCGCACCCCCTTATTGGAGTGCATTGTAAAGCTCACTTTGCGACTCGAGATTGCATCTCTCCCTTCCATGCATCTTTTGAGATGTTGCAAAATGTCTCTAACACGGGAGCAAAAGAAACTCTCTTCTTCACTGGCACAGTCTCTATCGACTTGGTTTCTTTGCTCTGAACTTTCTTCAAGATTGGCTTCACTGGCTCAGATCTGTGCACCTTCGAACTGCCTCTTTGCGTTCTCGTGCACCTTTTTCACCATTCCTGATGAAAGTCTTGCTTAGTCATACGCTTTGGTTGCATATGTTCTCTCTTTGTACTCTTCGACTGGCGTTTGACAACACTCATCTTTGTCAAAACTTCTCCTTCCAGTCTGTACAGTTTGTTGCACAATTTGTCTTGCAACATTTCTCTATCACCTCTGTATACATGAAGAACCCCACCACTAGATGAGAAACAATTTCCTTTTAGATCTAGCATACTCAGGGAGATTAGATTCCTCCGTACTCCTGGCACATGTCGGACCTCAGATAAAATTACTTTTCTTCCATCCTTAGTAAGGAACCGTACTGTCCCTATGCCGACAACTCTATTCACTGTGTTGTTGGCCATCCGGATAATGCTACCGCTGACTCTTCGGTAAGTGGAGAAAAGCTTCCTATCCGCACATATGTGGAATGTACACCCTGAATCCAAAATCCAGCCAGGTGTCTCCAACTCTAACGAGATTGTAAGCATCACCTCTTCATCGTCAGAGGAATTCACTACAACTGCTGTAGTTGAGGGACCTCCATGTCCCTTAGCCTTCTCTTTGGCTTGTCTGTCCGCCTTTTTCTCTGGGCAATCTCTTATTACGTGATCCTCTTGATCACAGTAAAAGCACCTTTTCGTGTTGCCTTGTCTGGACTGTGAACGCCCTCTACTTTTACTTCTTCCTCTACCTCTGCCCTTTCTCTATCTCTGCCTCTACTTTCTGTGACAAGGACCTGGGACTGCTCTCTTCCCATCTCTCTCTTCCTTGCCTCCTCGTTGAATAAGGCGTCTGTGACCATCCCCATGGTCAGCTTCCTTTCGGGTGCAAAATTACTAAGAGAAACCACCAACGTCTCCCAACTGTCTAGTAAGGAACTGAGTAATAATAATGCTTGCATCTCATCCTCCAACTTCATTTTGATTGATGCAAGCTGGTTCACAAGGCTGTGGAATTCACTGGTGTGTTCAGCAACGGACACACCACTCTTCAACTTCAGGTTTATAAGCCTTCTCATTATCAAGGCTTTGTTTCGTGCAGTCTTGGACTGGTATATGCCCTCCAATTTCATCCATAGGGCATAGGCGTCCATCTCTTGGGCAACATGGTGGAACACACTGTGGTCAATCCACTGTCTCATTTGACCGACAATCTTCCAGTTGGTTTTTATCCAGTCCCCATCCTTGTTTCTATCTGGTTTGATCCCCTTTAGCGCTATAGGGTCAAACAAGTCTTTACAATACAGGATGTCCTTCATCTGCGACTTCCATATCGCATAATTAGAAGCGTTCAACCGAATCATCGGCCCTGAAACTGATGTGGATTCCTCCATCATCTAGAAATTGATCTCTGTTTGAAAAACAGGCTTTGCTGTGAAGTCCGGACTGCTCAAATTAGCCGGAAAAGTACTTCGGATTGCCAAAATAAAAACTGTAAATTTTTGAAAGCTTATTTGCAAAATTTGACCGTACGGATGTGTCCGAAATATTCCAAATAATTGGAAAACACTATTGGCTCACCCAAATCGGACCTCATATGGCTTAGATAAAGCCAAAACAATTTTAACGGTTCAGATCGGCAGAATCTGGTGCGTCTGAGAAGCACCAGATAATTTTTCCGAAACGGCTTGGTCAACGCACGGTCAACGGCACAGGCGGCGCGGTCAACGGCGGCTCAGCGGCGCGGCTTGACTGTTGGTCAATGGCTCAGTCAACGGCGCGGCTCTGGGCGGCGCGGGTTGGTCAGCGGCGGCACGGTCGGCTTGGCTTGGCTCAGGCTGACGTCAGCTTGACGTCATACACACGCGCGCTCCACTCGTCTTCTTCCTCTGGTTGGCGCGTGGGGTACGTGCTGAGAGTGGAATTCACTCGCGTTCTTCTAGGAGCGCGTGAGAGCGCGTGGCAGCTCTTCTGGGCTTCGTTTTTGCTGTTCTGGACTCCTCTCCTAGAGTTCTTGCTCCTGGTGTGCTCAAAAGTTGATTTCGAGCACTTCGAAATGTGGACACTTTCGGAAAAAACTCGATTTTTCACCACCCGGGCTCTGATACCACTTGTTGGGGATCGAGGGCACACCAGGAAACACACACAAGCAATAACACAAGAGTTTTAACGTGGTTCGGCAGTCCAGCCTACGTCCACGGGAGCGATATCAATATATATATATATATCAACAAGAGGATTACACAACTCACACTCTCTGTCTCTCTATATAACTCAGTATTCACTCCATATTCTCTTTGCTCTCACCCTCTCTATATATACACATTACAAAGGAGGTAGGTGGAGAGGTTGGCATGGCCAGCTCATTCGGTGGCCGTCTTCCTTGATTGCGGCTTGTCGGTTGGTAGCCGCAATCCTTGAAATGTTGTAGCTGTGTTCTCACCAGAAGAGAAGAAGAGAATCACCCCTTTCACATAGGGTGATCTCAACAAGTGAGAGACAAGCTCTTTCTACCTTCAAGGGCTTCTTGGTCTTTCCTGCTTGGAACACCTTGACCTAAGCTATGTGAACCTTGCCAAGGCTCCCAACTGGCTGCAGGTAATTAACGAACTCCCTTCTTTAGTAGAGTTACGTTTGTCTGCTTGCGAACTTAATCGCATTCCTCCTCTACTCGGTGTCAATTTTACATCTCTTGTCGTACTAGATCTTTCCCCGGGGGGGAGGTGTTGTGTGGGTGGTGTTTGTAGGAAGGCTTGAAGGTCCATTTCATAAGGTCTTCCAAAACATGAACACTCTTGAATATCTCTTGATTTATCAAATAATGAACTTGAGGGTCCATTTCCAGTGCTTTTGTCGAACATGACTAGTCTTCAACATCTTGATCTATCAAGTAATAAACTAGAGGGAAGGCTACCAAGATTCTTGGGAAATCTTTGCAACTTGAGTTTTATTGATCTGTCAGCTAACAACCTTAGTGGGGAATTGCTTTTAAGTTCATCTAAATGTGTGGTATATGCTTTGAAGACATTGTCCTTGTCTGGGAATCATTTTTCTGGTCATTTAACTGATGAACTTGAACAATTTAAAATTTTGCGATACTTTAGTCTCAGGAGTAATTTGCTTTCTGGTTCCATTCCAACCACTATAGGAAGATTGGCATCGTTAGAACTACTGGATTTACAAAGAAATCAACTAAATGGAACTCTTCCCCAAAGTTTTGGACAACTTTCAAAGTTGAAAACTCTTGATGTGTCTAATAATTTGTTGGAAGGCATTGTGTCAGCATATGCCTCTAGAAATCGGTTGAGTTTAAAGGTGAGCCTTTTTCATTTTCCTGTCCAAACACAGCATTAAAGATCTGTCACAAATATTGCTTCTATTGCTTTTGACCCCGGTGGTAGCAACGATTTCTCAGATAATGAACATTTAGTGACAAAAGCAAGTATATATCAATATGAGAAGACTCTCTCTTGTGACTAGCTGGGACCTTTCGAATAACAATATATCTGGAAAGATCCTTGAGGAACTAACTAGTCTCCAAGGATTGCTTTTTCTAAATTTGTCTGGAAATCATATAACTGGTGTGATTCCAAAGAATATAAGTAACATGGGGTTGCTGGAATCTCTTGATTTATCCAAAAACCAACTTTGCGGCGAACTTCCTCCAAATGTCAGGTTTGAATTTTTTGATTTACTTGAATTTGTCTTATAACTTGTCAGGGAAAATTCCATCGAGCACCCAACTCTAGAGCTTCAATGCTTCTAGCTTCATCGGCAACAAGCTTTGTGGGCCTCTACTCACAAAGAATTGTAGTGATAATGGTAGAACACCTGATGTGGGACATGAAGGAGATAGCGAAGGTGCTAGATCTGAAGTGGAATGGTTTCACGTGTTTATGGCATTAGGATTTGCAGTTGGTTTTGGGGGCATCTCTGTTCCTATATTGTTCATTAAGTCATGGAGGTATGCATATTTCTGATTTCTAGATAATGTATGGACTAGACTTTTTTTTTTTTTTGAAACAGCCAAAAGAGGAAATTTATTGATAAAGATCAAGCAAGGACATTGACAAATATCAATAAACACAAAGAGCACCCCCAGTTGGTAAGACACCAACCCAAGGGAAAGCAGAAAACAGGACAACACCTCAAACACCAAAACAGCAGCCTCAAAACCAGCACTCCACATCTTCTCATGAAAATCCCAACTGCAATTCCCAACCCTGATTCTCACCTGCTGCTTATTGAAGACAATAACATTGATATAAAAAGGGCATCTTGGATCAAATGATTACCACCCAAAAGGTTACTGTAGACGCACCCGTGGGCCTCATGCTACAGCTCGGACTCCCTTTTTGTGTTTGTGGTTCTAAATCTGAACCAGAGAGTCCAACTCTGGCAAATCGTTTTGAAAAAAACAGATTTTGAAAAGAAGTGCCAAACATGGACTGCTTTGCCAGATACAGAGTCGCCACCTAAATGTTTTTAAAATGGGAAATTTAGGAAACCTGACTCGGTGCCGAAGGCTACGTGTCTGTCATCACCAAAGTTGTCTTGGCTCGGGAGCTTGGGTACGATCGGGGAAGGTCAGCTATGAGCACCCCCTCTCGCCCGGTTCGAAGACCGGCCTCTACTAACCATGATATCCGGTTTTGAAAACTTTATGCGTTCTTATTCCAGTTATTAGCCTAGAATTACTATGTTATGCGCACAGCAAACAAGTATAGACTAGATCGCCTAATTTGAAAATAAGCATTGCATATCCGTTGGTTTTGAAAACGCTTTGGAATTTGCTACTCGCAAGTAGGCTAAAACACAAATTTCAACGAGTTTTTCCAACTCAAGTAATCCAACCTCCACCCACAGGCATTCAAGCAGTTATATCACATAAGCAGCTAGCCTCATGGTAATCATGCTATTATGGCAACATTCACACGCATGCGATATGCTAAAGCATAAAAGCTTACCTAGTACTCCAAGCCAAAACAGAAACCAGTTAGTAATCATATGCATGATCCTAGTTCATGTTAAGTCGCTAATGCAACACAAGCAATGGTGTAATCTAAACAGGCTCGGCTGTCCTAAGCATGGCATATGGGATGCTACAAATAGCACGTATTCAATTTGGAAATTGGAATATAATGCAGTTAGCGTGATGTACCGAGCCCGATGCATGTAAACAAATGCATGGATGCACGCATGCATTGCATAAGGTATGCCAAAATAAACGTGCCCTAATCTACCATCATAAGCAGGTAAATAAAAGGGAAGAAAGAAGTGGGGGTTGGAAGACATGCACACCACTCACCCACACTTATTACAGAATTGCCCTCACACGGAGGGACTGAAAGAATAGACAGTCCAAAATAATACAGTCCGAATACAAAATAAATTATTACAAAATTTCTAATTTAATTAATAAATTAAATGCAGAATAGAAAAGGCCGCGGGATGCGCGAATGATGCGTGCTCGAATCTGACTCGCCCGGAAAACCCACACCATAGCACTGTTGCCTCTGTTCTTACTGCCCTGTCTCTCCAAAAATTGCCAAGGTCCCAGAATACCTTCCTTGCATGCTGTACACCACCGGCTGGAGGAAGTGCCCACCGGCCATCCAAAATTTCTACCGGCTGATTAGGAGTTTATCGGCCACCCATATAGTGCCGGTCGGCACTCTATAATGCCGGTCGGTATAAAATTCCTGCAGAGGACAGTTTTGACAGCAACAGCAGACAGACAGTGCATGGCATGGAATTTCAAGCAAATATGTGCATGGACACACTCCCTATCATGCAATGGACTCAAGGGAGCATGGCCCTCGACCCCCGGGCCATCAATCACGCATTTCAATGCATGATGGCCCAAAAGCCAAGTTAGCAACTTTGATTTCAAATGTCATGCAAACCAAACAAACACATAAAGCCCAATCTCTATCACTTGATCAAGAGGCAAGGCATGCATGCCAACGCGATGCAACCTAGGCATGTGATCTAGTATGCAACATGGGCATGTAAAGGAGCAAAGTAGACTAGACACGCAACCTAAACATGTAAGCAAACAAGGCATGCAACAACATGCAACGATGGACTTAAACTAACATGGATGGCTCGCAAGCATGCCAAAATTAGTGGCCATGGCAAAATGAGACACTCGAAATGCGTGCACGCATGCACGCAAACCGAGGACCAAACCTAAGGCATCAAATGCCACTCTAATAAGGCATGGCAAGGGGTGCAAGATGGCATACAAGCATGTGAATTTCAGAGGCGATAAATGATGCAAAACAGCCCCGAAACATAGCGAAATGACACTAAGTGCATGAAACAGACCCGAAATGCAAGATTAGGCACATGAAATGACCTATAGCTATATCAAAAATGCATAATCTGGACATGAAGCATGAAGACAGAAGCAAGGCAGCCCCAAAACAAGCATTTTTTCAGTACAAATCATGGCAAGACAGCAAGCACAAGCATGGCTAAAATGACATACAAAAATGGGGGCCAAGAGAGGTATATGAGACAACCCAACAAACCCTCAATGGAACATGGAGAGGGGGTCAAAATAAGCCCCTTTTCGGTTCGGACCAAGGTCCAAAAACAGAGACACAACAGCCTAATAAATCATGCAGAAAAGGGGACCCAAGAGGGGTTCAATGGCAAGTCATGCATGGAGGTCCCAAACAGTGTTGAGCCCTTCTTCAATGTTGAAGAAGGGCTCAAAATAAGCCTATTTTCAGTTTACATCATGCTCCAAAACAGACCATACACAAAGCCAAATATACTATGTAAGAAAAATGACATAAGAGGGCTAATGAAGGAAGTGCTAGCTGCTGTCCTCAAAAAGCAAAAGGTCCTCAATCAAACATGAAGGGGACTCCAAAATATGATGATTTACAGTTTGGGTCGGAGCCCAAAAGTGCAAGAAACTATGGCTTAGATATGAAGCAAGAAAAGACTAGAACAGGGAAGAGGAGGACTCACCCTTGAAGACCAGCAAACCAGCACCTCTTGGACCAAGTTTAGGTGCTCCTAAGCTCTGAAGAACAGCCCCAATTTTTTGGAATGGAGTAAGGATGCCTTGTGCTATGAGTTATAGTGCAAATGGCCAAGAACCAAGGGTGTTTGGAAGCTTGGATGGGATAGATATAGAGGGTGATGGAGGTTTGTATGTATGTATATATCAGATATATCTATATATCTCTGGTTTTTTTGTTCCAAACATCCAACCAAAACAAAGGAGAAGGGACCTCTCTTATATAGGCAATGTAAAGGCCAAGCTTACAAGACAAGCTATCCAAAAAGGGTCAAGGGGGGTCAAGGCTTATTCAAGAAGCTTGGACAGCTGGTAGGCTTCTTGAGGAAGCCAAGACAAGGGGTCAAGGCTTCCTCAAGAAGCCTTGAGCAAAGGATGCAAAAAAGGGGGCAAAGGTGGTGTAAAGGCTCAAAATAGGCACATATATGCACGTGGAGCTGGTTCTGTGCATCCCAGCTGGCACAGCTGGCATGCATTATGCCCGGGAGAGTCAAAAGGGTCAGATCGGCCAAGAAAAAGGGTCATCGGCACAATAAATTGCCGACCTGCACTTTGTACTGGCCGGTCGGCTAAATAGAGTGCCGATGGGTGTCCAATGAGGTCAAAAAGTGCCAGTGGATGTCCAGATTGAAGCCCCGGAAGTTATCTTTCCAATGGCACAAACCTTGCATTAAAATTCCTTCTGTGGAAAAAGTTATGCCCTTTTTGGTGAAGCCGCGCAGACTCGATCCAACCGGGATGATGCCCGACTTCAACCAATCATATCTCCTCCACCCGGACTTGGCTTTAGGAGGTTCTTGAATGAAAAATGAAGCCCCAGAAGTCTTCTTTCCAATGGTGGTGGCCTCATAGCTCAACTCCAAGTGTATAGGTAGATAAGTTTGATTTAGCGATGACTGCTCGTCTTTCTCCCACCCGGATTCATCCTGAACTTCTCCCAAACTAGTTTTCTCCCCTCTTCTCCTCTTCTCTTCAACTTCAAACCCCTAAATAAGGTGTTTTGAAAGATTTTTCAAATATTTCATCTCTCTTTCATTCATTTCCACTTTGTCCTTGCTCGGTTTACCGAAAAGCGCACCATTTACCGAAATGTGAGCGTCGGAACATCGTGGGAATTTTACTTCAAAAATGTTTTGAAAGAGAGGGTTTTAAGGTCTAAAAACCATTCAAAATAGCTTTGATTCAAAATGGGGTGTGAAGTTGAGATTCGCCTCTCTCCTTGCCGAAGAAACTGAACCTGTGCCCTGCACACCTTTCTCCAACAAGTAAACCATCAGTAGTGCCCAAGTCTTGTGGGCGGTCAAAAATGGGGTGTCTACAGCTACTCCTAATAAAATGAGAACACATGATTCCACTAGGATGAGTTGTATACCAGAAAATATGCATTTGATCTTGCAATACCAAAATGACCAAAGCACCACCAAACTTGACCTTCCTTCAACCTCCACCGAAGAATTATACATGACTAGAGTTTCCAAACAAATAGGCAGAAAAGAAGGGTATGATTCAGACTCCACAGCAGACTCGAAGGGAAATCACCAAACTCCAAACAAGCAGCATACTCCACAGCAGACTCCAAGAGAAATCACCAAACACCAAACCAGACATACCAGAACAAAACCAGCAGCAAAGTTACATAATAATAGCAGCAGAGTTACATACCCCTCCCTTTAAGACAACATCTCACCTGCCTAAGATTTACCAAAAAATCCTGCACTGAAAAGTGATGCTTAGCATACCTTGGTTTCAACCACAGTGCAATTCTTACCTTAATCACTTCACACAGCTTCGCAAAGTTAGAAGTAGAAGCATTAAATACTAAATCATTCCTATGTTTCCATATTGACCACATCACAACCAAAGGCACTCCACTCCAAATCTTCCTCTCCTGGTTCCTAAAACACTGACCTTCCCACCAAAATAAAATTCCCTCAACAGATTCGGGTAAGGCCCCCACAACATCCCACCAATCCAGCATAACAGACCACACCTTCCAAGCAAATGAGGACGAAACCAACACATGATTCACAGTTTCCAATACCTCTTTACAGAAAACACACATTGTAGAGGCAGTGCTAGGAAGGACACCAATCCGTTGTAAGAATACTGAAGTCTTGATTCTATTTCTCCAAGCTAGCCAAGTAAAGAATTGGACTTTTGGAGGTAAGTATGAAATCCACACCAATTTAGAAGATCTTAACAGAGGGCCTGCTGTAACTAACAAACCTTCATAAACGGAGCACACCGAGAACACCCCAGAGGATGTCGCATTCCATACTGGACAGTCTGATTGATCTGCTGTAGAACTAGGAGCTGAAACAAGAAAGTTTCTAAGCCTTACCATCTCACTAACCTCCCAATCATACAACCTTCTCCTAAATTGACACACCCAATTTCCTTCAGCAACCTTTTTAGCATGCATAGACTTAAATGATCCTCTTTATCCACCACCAAGACATACAAACCAGGAAACTCCCCTCTAAGACAAGACTTGTGTTGCTATACATGAGTAAATGTGTTTAAATTGTACAAGTCATGTAGAAGTCTGGTATTTGTGTCTTCTTAATATTATGAATAAATATATTTTGGTGGAATGTATCCTTTTATGCATAAATGTCTTGTGATTATAATGAAATTTTCCATATCGTGGTTAAAGTTTTTGTCAATAAGTAGCTTATGATTTTTGTGTAAAATGAAAAGTTTGGGAGAGATTATTTGAGAAGTCAAAAAAAATTCTAAAAGAAAAATTGCTTTAAATTTGGAAACTATAGCAAATTTAGAGCTGGACCTGCTAAAATCACCGAACATTAATGGACTACAACCATGGAGTAGTTTACCCCTAAAACCCCAAATACAAGAACAAAAAAAATTTAATTAATTAATTGTGTGTATATATATTCATAACTTGCTTTCAATCAGAATATCTTCACACATTTTATCCCTTACTTGTCATATATATAATCTTCAAACATTTAATCATTTAATTTTGAATCTGTAGTTCAAGAAATTGAAACAACTTACTGCCAATTATTTGGTGAGAAGGAATTTTAGATATCTCTTCATGGCCTTCTTTAAATGTTTGGGTACCTCCTCCTTCATAATTCTAATTGTCTTCCAAATTAAGCTCTTCGTCTGCATATATTGTCTTTCTGGGAGAGGGCAGCCTTGGTAGGAGTTGTTTACAAAACGAGGCCACAAAAGCTTGTGCCAATAAGGATCCTGCAAATTACTACACTCAACGTGAAAACAGTAATGAAACTCTGGTATTTGTAGTGAGACCAAGAGAATAAATATGATAGGGATTATGATAATTAAAATTCAACCCACATCAATATATCACTATGAAGTTATAAGAATACAAAATTCAGTTCAAAATTTGGTCCTAGTGGCATTATTCTTTACAAATAGTCCACTCTTTAACTCAGATTGGAATCAACTAAAACAAAACAAGATTGATGCAAATAGATTACATGAACACAATCTTAATGAGAGAAATAATAACCATCCCAAGGTCAAACTGCGTGTAGATCAACGACGTCAAATGCATAATTCAGACGTACATAATAAAATTACCATTTTATGTTCTTTAGAGAGTGTGGATAATTTCTTCGATAAAATCATATTCCTAGCTTTCTAAATACTATCACAATTTCTTGCCAATTTAACAACATTCACATACTATATTAACAAAGTTCTAAGCATAAGATATCCTTAAAAAAATGAAAAAAACAAGGAAAGAGTTCTAAAGATAAACCACGTACCGTAAAGGTAAATGAAGGGAACTAGATCCCAAAATACATTTTTCTATATTGTTTTGAAAATCACTCAAGCTTATAGTTTTCCATTACTATGGATGTAAGATTTCAGGTACCATAAAGTACTACAGATGTAGACAAAAACAATATAGACAAATATAAGGGATCCACATGTTAAAAACGTGTTGACCTTGAAATGCCAATGTTGAAGCTTGAAAGAATTTCGAGATATTCAAGTATAATGAACATAATAAATGCGTAGTATCAATATCGAAATTTCTACCATCTATAACATCGTTAAACATATGAACAACGTGGATATGTTGCCTTCTCGTAGGAACCAAGCATTTGACAAGACAATTTATTACCCAAGGGACAAATGCAGAGAGCTTATAGTAACCTAAATTTTGTGTATTTGCGTGTGTTCATGCCTTTTCCGTAACAGAGAAAAAACAGATATAGATAGTCCTTCAAAACAATGGTCTATGTTGTTTTGGTACTAGAATATGAAAAGCTCACTTCAAAATAAGCACTAAGCGAGAGGGTAATTTATATGAAAATTGGTCCGATTTGGGTAATAGGCTATTATGGGCCACAGTCGAAGAAATTTGAGTAAAATGGCCATAAAGTTACTCCGGTTTGGAAGAGTCTTGAAGTTACTCCGGTCCCAAAGGGCTTACGGTTAGCTCGGTCACCATACTACAACTTATACCGGTCATGACACAGTGTAATTAGCTCGGTCTAAACCTTACTAAAAGTTAGCTCGGTTTAGGCTTACCACGGTTTGTGGAGGAGGAACTGAGGTAAGGGCAATGGAAGGACGAACTGAACTAAGGACAGTTCGGTCTATTCTGCGGCTAAGCATAGCCATGCTTACCTCGGCCACATTGGAGTCCGACCATGGTAAAACCATCTCACTTGGTTTAAGCAATGAGGGGGGTGTTGAAGGATAAAGCATTATCTTTCAGGAGTATGAATCCTAGAAGGACTCTACATGGAGGAGTAAGAGTCCTACTTGGATTGTGCTACACGGAACCTACAAAAGCTCACAAACATCACCTATGGAGAGGTAACACAACTTTAATTCCCGAATATGCAGAGCTTTTTGTCTATTTGTCTATTGAGCTGACTTAGGCATCGGAGAGGTATCCGGGGCACACCCGCCGGCTAGCTCACGTTTGTGTTTTCAGGGAGTAAAGCGATGACGTACGAAGGAGCGCAATCTTGATCAATAGGATTATACGAGAAGGTTTATTTCTTTCCCGTACAATTGGCGCCATCTGTGGGAACAAACAGAACGAACAAAACCTTTTGATTAAGTTTTCCTTACCAATAAAAAGCAATGGCGCACAACGAAGATTTGCCGCAATCCGCCATTGATGGACAAACTCCAGAAGGAGGTGGGAGGCGCGAAGGCTTGCCTCCTATCCCTTCCATGGCAGACTTGGAGCCACAACGACAGAACCCCAGGAGGGATGCTAAGGGAAGGCGAAATAACAGCCCCCATCACTCTCGATCACAGAGTCCAGATAGACAAAGGCGGAGGATTAATCCTCAAGCTCTGGAGGACTGCGTAAAGGAGCATGATGAATTGATACGACGGATGGCGGCGGATATGGAATCCATAAAGTGCTAGATGAAAGGAAAATGAGTGGCGACAGGAGAGGGGCGCAAAAGCAAGACGCCCCCTCGCCACTCAGAAGACCGTGGTAGGCATGCCACACCGTCACAAGCAGAGAGTAGAAGCCTCAGGACAGGCGATACTCAATCCAAAACCTCCAGGACTCGTTACTCCAAGTCTGAGAGAATGAGATCTGAGAGGTCTTGCACTGAGGGAAGCACCTATCAGCCCTCACGCACGCACTAGACATCATCCAGGCAGACGGAGATGCCTAGGTCGTCCGACCTAAGAACAGTACTAGAAGAAAGGGCACGATGGAAGGAGGACTCCAGGGCGCGCGACCCTCGCAGAGTTTCTGCCCTTTAACAGTTGGCTCCTCGGACGCATGGAAGTGTCGAGGTTGGAATGCCAATATCGCGCTCGGCCTACGAACCAATGGACAAAGCATTAGCGAGGCTGCAGACCTCGCCGTTTGTTCTAGCAATCGAAAACGCACCCCTACCTTCAGGCTTCCTTCAGCCCAAATTCACCACATACGAAGGGAAGACGGACCCCTACATGCACCTAAGCCACTTCTGTCAGGTTATGGCGGTATATCGACGAAACGAGGCTTTGATGTGCATCCTCTTTCCATCAAGCCTTGGCGACCTAGGCTTGACTTGGTTCGAAAAACTTCCAGAAGGCAGCATAGCCTCCTGGGCACAGTTAGCGGAGGCGTTCGTAACAAGGTTCAAGACAAACACCAAAACCCCGGTGGAGATCGACCAGCTACTCTTCATCGACATGGGCGAAAAGGAGACACTAAGATCCTACAATAGCCACTACTGGGAGACCTTTAACCAGATTGGGGACTGCCCCACCAATCTCGCCATTGCACAGTACAAAAGAAGCATTCCAGTCGGAAACAGACTAAGGGATTCTATCACCATGACACCGCCCCTCACCATGGAGGCCTTGATGGAAAGAGTGTATCAGCATATCAGGGTGGAAGAGGATGGCGCTCGTGCCAAAACAAAAATTGGCACGACCGCAGCACTAGAGAAAAAGACCTCAGCAAAGGTCAACGCGGTAGACCGTCCGAACAGAAACGGACGAGGTAGGTGAGACAACGGAGAGGACCAGGATAAAAGATGGTTGAGAGTCCGCACTGCCATAACTACGGTATTCAAGAAACTAATCTATCGGATTCTAAGCGAAATACGCGATGAGCCTTTCGTCAGATGGCCAGCTAAGCTAGGAGAAGCGCAAAAAGACTATGACGAAAGATCGCGGTGCACCTTCCACAAAGAAAAGGGGCACCGCACTGAAAATTGCACGCCATTGAGATAGCATCTGGAAGAGTTGGTGGCAGCTGGTCACCTGAATAAATACATTGAAGGAGGGACGCAACCAGCCCCCCAAGACCACAATAACCCCAATGGGATGCCAATTGACGCCCCGCCTCAAAGCGTAATCAATGTGATACATGGAATATTTGAACCTGAGCGTGTATGCGAGCTCAGAGGGTCGATCAAGAAGGCTGAGCACTTAAGGGAGGTACTAAGCACTCAACCTACCATCAAGAAGAGAACAACGGAGGCTGCCAATGTCATCTCTTTTTCAGACAGAGACTTGGCCAGGATATACTGCCCTCACAACGACGCACTAGTCGTCACTCTCCACGTCAAGGATTACGACATCAAACGGATTCTGATCGACTAGGGAAGCTCGTGTGAGATCATGTACTACGACACCTTCAAACAACTAAAGCTACAAGACAAGGACTTGGCACCTGCCGTGTCCCTCCTGATTGGATTCAACTCAATGCCGGAGTGGCCAGTCGGCAAAATTATCCTTCCAATCAGGGCAGGAAGTGTAACGAAACAAGTGGAATTCTGGGTGTTGAAAGTCCCCTCCACTTACAACATCATCTTGGGCAGAACTTGGTTGCATGCCATGCGAGCGGTAGCATCATCCTATCATCAAGTAATGCGATTCCCCAATGAAGCTGGGGTAATTGAAGAAGCCTATGGGGATCAGATCATGTCCAAGCAATGCTTTGTCACAGTAAATGGCAGCCGCACTGCCAAGGGATATGTTCATTTGGTGGAAGAACCTGAGAGCAATGAACTGTTCGCAGAAGTTGGCAAAGCGGCTGATCAGAAAGCGGTGGAAGACTTGGTAGAGGTATAAATAGATGAAAAGAACCCGGATAAGTTCTTTCTGCCCGGTTCATCGTTGTCCAGCACTGAGAGATTAGAGGTCTTGGAATTCTTGACCTCTAACATCGAAGTGTTCGCCTGGACACCCTACGACATGCTAGACATTGATCCAAACTTCATCTCTCACCAACTCAATGTCCACCCATCCGCCAGACCAATCATTCAGCGCACACGCAGATCGGCACTCCACCACGCCGAGATAGTGGCGGAAGAAGTAGGAAACTTGCTGGAAGCAGGAGCAATCAGAGAGGTACACTACCCCAGATGGATTTCCAACACAGTCATGGTGCCAAAGAAGAATGGCAAATGGCATATCTGCGTTGACTATAAGACAATCAACAAAGCGTGCCCAAAGGACAACTTCCCTCTACCACAGATAGATCAACTGGTAGACCTAACGGCGGGGCACAACCGACTTAGCTTTCTTGATGCGTACAGAGGCTACCATCAGATCGCCATGTACAAACCAGATTAGGAAGTGACGTCCTTCACCACTCCAAGAGGACTATACTGCTACAAGGTCATGCCCTTTGGCCTAAAGAACGCATGGGCAACATTCCAGAGAATGGTCACCAAGATGTTTGAGCCGTTGTTAGGCAGAACAATGGAGGCTTACATCGATGACATGGTGGTCAAGAGCAAGGATGAGAATGACCATCTAAAGGACCTAGGTGAGATGTTCAGTTACGAAGAGACACAAATTGCGCCTTAATGCATCCAAGTACGCGTTCGGTGTAGGATCTAGCAAATTCCTGGGATTCCTGGTGACCAACTGGGGTATAGAGGCAGACCCCTTCCAGATCAAAGCAATTCAAGATCTGGAGAGGCCTAACTCAGTAAAAGAAGTGCAGCATCTCATCGGCATGGCAGCTGCACTCAACTAATTCATTAGCCGGTCATCAGACAGACTACGACCATTTTTTCAAGCACTAAAAGCCAAGTTCGAATGGGACGAAGAATGCGACTGAGCTCTGGAGAGCTTGAAAGAATACATGTCTTCTCCACCACTGCTTGTCACCCCAATACCTGGAGAAGAACTCTTCCTGTACCTGGTAGTCTCTCGACGCATAATTAAGCGCGATGTTGGTCCGTGCAGAAGGGATCCAACATCTGCCCATCTTCTATGTCAGCAAGACATTGCTGGGCGCTGAAACAAGGTACTTGCCACTGGAAAAACTGGCATTGGCCTTGATGATGTCCTCAAGGAAGTTGTCGCACTACTTTCACGCCCACACCATAGTCGTCCTCATAGCTTTCCCATTAAAAACTTTGTTTGAGAGGGCGAACTTTTCTGGGCGAATCTTGAAGTAGGCAGTAGAATTGGGACAATTCGACATCAAGTTGCAACCCAGAACCGTAGTAAAGGCCCAAGCTTTGGCAGACTTCGTCGCAGAGTTTACCCCAAGAAGTCATCATATCTGCCTATTCGACCTGACTGACACAATCGAACTAGGGATGGAAATTGACGCCGGAATAGCGCAACCCGTGGTGCAGGATACTTAGCCAGACTCCAAGGCAGACCAGAGTAAAGAAAGTAAAGAAGAAGCAAACCATGCTACACCAAGCCAAGACTCACCAACAAATAAAGGCTTAGTTCCATTAGATGGCGAGGGGCAGACAGCAAGGATGGACCTTGGAGAAAACACCAGCGACATTCCTGACCCCACGACATCATCTGATCCCTCAACATGCTGGAAGTTGTTCGTTGGAGAGATGTGGAAGCTCTTCATGGATGGAGCATCCAACCAACATGGTGCAGGACTTGGCATAGTCCTCATCTCACCAGACGGCCTAGTTGTGGAGCAAGCTGTCAACCTTGGCTTCCCAACATCAAACAACGAAGCGGAGTATGAAGCTCTTCTTGCAGGTCTGAAGTCAGCGTTCTACATGAAGGCCACCGAACTAATGGTCTACAGTGACTCACAGCTGGTGGTAAACCAAATTTTAGGCGAATACGAAGTGAAGGATGACAGGATGGCTAAGTACCAAGACTTAGTCAGAAAAGAGATCAAGAAATTTGAAGTAGTGAGGATAGAACAGATTGGCAGGGAGGAAAATAGCAGAGCAGACGAACTAGCAGGCTTTGTTTCAATGGCAGATACATCCATCCCTCATCCGTTGCTCATCGACTACTTACCAAGACCAAGCATTGAAGACCCTGAAGCAGAAGAGGTATATTGCGCCGAACTAGGCCCCTTATGGATGGATCCCATCATATTGTTCTTAAAAGATGGCGTCTTACAGGAAGAAAAGAAAGAAGCCAACAAAATTAGAGCAAAGTCGCAGCGATTTTGGCTCTCCTCATCTATGGCATTGTACAAGAAGTCGATCTCAGGACCTTCTCTAAAGTGTGTCCACCCCAGCAAAGTGGAAGCCTTCTTGTTCGAAATACACGAAGGTGTGTGCAGAAACCACCAAGGAGGAAGATCACTAGCTTACAGAGCCATTTCGCAAGGATACTGGTGGCCATACATGCAAGCAGACTCAGAGAAATATGTAAAGAAGTGCGAGAAATGCCAGAAGTTCGCACACCAAATACATCAGCCAGCCAGAGAACTCCTACCATTGACTAGCCCATGGCCTTTCGCAATGTGGGGCTTGGACATAGTAGGACCACTTCCAACAGCACCCGGCAACAGGAAGTTCTTTCTCGCAGCAACAGACTACTTCACAAAGTGGGTGGAAGCAGAAGCATTGGGATCAATCAAGGAAAAAGATGTGAAGAAGTTCGTCTAGCAGAACATTATTACTCAGTTTGGCATACCCAAGGCCCTGATATCAGACGACGGCACTCAGTTCGACGGCAGAATCTTTAGAGGCTTTTTTGAAGAGTACAAGATAGTGTTCTACAATTCTACACCGGCATATCCCCAAGCAAATGGTCAAGCAGAAGCATCAAACAAGGTAGTGTTAGATGGACTGAAGAAACGGTTAGAGAAAGCCAAAGGCAAGTGGGCGGAGGAGCTCCCTCATGTTTTATGGGCTTACTGCACCACACCTCGGCGCTCAACAGGAGAAACTCCATTCTCCTTAGCCTATGGTATGGAAGCAGTAATCCCACTAGAAGTCGGCCTCCCCACAATTAGAAGCAAAAATTTTGATCCAGACTTGAATGGAGAAGCCATAGCATTGGAGCTCGAACTAGTAGAAGAAAGAAGAGAAAGAGTACTAATTCACATTGCCTCGTACCAACGAGAGTTATCCAGGAAATACAACAAAACAGTGCATCCAAGGCAGTTCAAGATTGGTGATTGGGTACTGCGCAAAGTGATGGGAAACACCTTGGTACCGGGAGACGGCAAGTTAAAGCCCAATTGGAAAGGACCCTACAAAGCGGTCGGATTAGCAGGCAAAGGGGCATACCACTTGGAAGATGAGGGAGGCAAGGCAATTCCCAGGCTATGAAATACTGCCAATCTCAAGTTATTTTATTTTTAGCCTTTTCTTTTAAAGTATGTGTAATTTTTTCTTTTCTCAATAAAACAAGTCGATTCTTTTTAGCATAGTTGTTTTCTGTAAAAGATGATTTTAGTGAGTTAGGAATTTTGTAAACATAGTTGGCTGGAACAACCAACTATACACTTTCCTAAGCCTAGGATAAGGATCCAGGCTGCAGGACGTTTAGTCGGAATAACCAAACACTTCACTTTAGGTTGGCTGGAAAAACCAACCTAGAGGTTGGCTGAATTAAACCAACACCCCTCCTAAGCCCAGGATAAGGATTCAGGCTGCAGGACGTTTGGTCGAAATAACCAAACACTTTATTTTAGGTTGGCTGGAAAAACCAACCTAGAGGTTGGCTGGATTAAACCAACACCCCTCCTAAGCCCAAGATATGAATCCAAGCTGCAGAATGTTTTGGTCAAAATAACCAAACACTTTATTCTAGGTTGGCTGGAAAAACCAACCTAGAGGTTGGCTGGATTAAACCAATACCCCTCCTAAGCCCAGGATAAGGATCCAGGCTGCAGGACGTTTTGGTCGAAATAACCAAACACTTTACTCTAAGTTGGCTGGAAACACCAATCTAGAGGTTGGCTGGATTAAACCAACTCTCAGTACTCTTTAGCCGAAGTAAGGATATTGGCCAAAGAATGGTTGGCTGGATTAAACTAACTCTTAGTACTCTTCAGCCGAAGTAAGGATCTTGGCTGAAGAGTGGTTGGCTGGATTAAACCAACTTTTTGTACTCTTCAGCCGAAGTAATGATCTTGGCTGAAGAGTGGTTGGCTGAATTAAACCAACTTTTTGTACTCTTCAGCCGAAGTAAGGATCTTCGCTGAAGAGTGGTTGGCTGGATTAAACCAAATTTTTGTACTCTTTAGCAGAAGTAAGGATCTCGGCTAGAAGAGTGGTTGGCTGGATTAAACCAACTCTTTGTACTCTTCAGCCGAAGTAAGGATCTCGGCTAAAGAGTGGTTGGTAGGTATACCTAGTTAGTTTGCAAAGATAAAACCGGGATAAAATTATCTCGGCCAGAGAATGCTCTACTTCATTCAAATTATAGAAAGAAAGCACAAACAGGGCAGTAAACCGAGATAACAATTGAAGCAAAAAGAAGACTTTCATTGGCAAGTTTAAAGCAAGTACAGAGGATATTACTTCAGTCCGGTTACAAACTTTTTGTCCAATAAACAGAAGAAAAATACAGGAATCAAGCAGAAAAGAAAAGGAAATACAAAATCAGTTAAAAAGATCATCTATTTCGGCGTCAAGATCGGCATCAACATCAACCCGAAGACCGATTTCAAACGGGAGCTCGGTTTCGGTCGGAAGTATGGTCTCTGTTGGAAGCACGGTTTCAGCTGGTTGCTCAATAGTCAGGTCTTCCACCGTTGGTTCCAACTGAGCTGGTTGATCGGCAGGTTCATTGACGACCGAGGTGCTATTGGGCTCGGTTTCTTCATCATCGTCTGAATCCTGGAGAAACTGTTGCTGAACAGATGTAGCGTACCCCGCCAGTGAGCTCGGTATGAAGTACTAAGGAGGATTGTAGACCTCGGTCTCAGGCTCACATCCGAGCTGCACCACAGCTGCCCTCCAACCGCATTTGAAGAACAAATCTTTGGCTGCCTCACATTGTTGCATGTAAAGGGCCTCCCCCTCCTTGAAACCAGCAGCATTCGCATCATCCGCCTTCGTTTTTAGCTCGGCGATCTCTGCGCTCTTTTTGCCTTCAAGTTTGGCCAGCTCGCGCAAGTATTTGTCCTTCATCACGGTCAGGGCTTTTTGTTTGTCAGCATTAGCCGAGGTAACTAGTCCGGTAAGACGGGTTACCTCAGCCTCTAGCTCGGCTGTCTTCTGTTGAGACTTTTTTAGTTCGGTGGTTTTTTCTTCAACTTCGGCCATGGCTTGCCTTGCTGTTTTACGAAGTTCCAACATACGCTTGTGAGTGATGTGGTTCTTCTGCAGGGCTTGCAAAGGAATGGAAAGAAACTAAGGACAAAACCGAACAGAGAGTTGGAAAAATTAGAAAGACAAGAACAGCTACTTACCAAGATCATTGATTTCGTTGTCGACTGGATAGCCTTGAGCTCGGTCAAGTGCTTGTGATGATCCATGTCAGGGGGTAGACATACACCCTTAGCCAGATTGAAGGCTAGCATATGGTCTTTGTCAGCGACCACTGAGTCAGTATCCTAAATAGATCGGTTTTGAAAAGTTATTTTGGGAGCCCACTTCGAAGAGCCAGCTCAGTCGAAATGCTCCGATTGCGGGCTTAGTGGAGGGCTTGGTCGAAGAATGGTTTCATCCTCATCAACAAGGCGTTGCTCAGTTTGGGTAGTCCGGGCACGTTTGCTTGGGCGAGAAGAGGAGGGCTGTTGAGATGAAAGGGCCGCTACGGTCTCTTGAGGCTGGTTGGTTGGTGGTACTTTGGCTGGGTGTGTTTCGGTTAGGAGGGCCCTTACTCTGTTCCTCTTCGCCATCTCTTTTTCTTCAGTAGTTCGGACCAAGTTGATTTGTGGCAAGGTTGGGTCCGGTTCTGGAGAAGCCTCTAACAAAAAGTCAGTTACTTTGGCTTTTCGGCGGCTGCTGTATCTGTAGGTCAGTTCAAAATTGAGTAATTTGGCCCAACTTCTCTCCGGGTATCCTAGTGCGGCGCGAAGTGTGGCTAGATTGGGGTAGCTATACAGCGACTTGAGGTGGCCTGAATCTGCACAGAGAAGAGAATTGTCAGTTCGGTTCAGGAAAAGAAAACCGAAATAAAGAAGAGGCATGCAAAGAGGCCGAGGTAATTATACCATGGGTTTCTTTCTTCCAATTTATACTGCGGCTTGGGATCTGGGCTTAGTGGTCTTCAAAATTCCCAGATACCCAGAAAAAATCATCATCGTTTAAGTCTTTATCCGGTGTATTCTTTATTATTTTCTCTCGGCGGCGGCATATTCTTAGGTAGTAGACCCAGCCGTCTTCTTTTGACCCTATGGAATACTGGTGGAAGAGTTCGGCTAAGCCGAGGTTAATACCAGCTCGGCAGTTTAGCTCGGCTATTCCGTTTATTATGCGGTATGAGTTGGTGGAAAGCTGGGTTGGGCATATCCTAGTTTGCCTAAGGAATTCACAAATTAAGGGTTGGACAGGAAATCTTAGTCCGGTTTCTATTATGGACAGAAGGGTAAAGGGTACAAAGCCTTCGTTTCCCCATGGTGTGATATTTTGTTTGGCTAAGGTAAGATGGACGTTGTCAGGGATGTTATACTCCCTTCGGAATTCGGCCAATCCACCAGGAGTGTCTACTAAGAACCTATATTTACCCATTCTCTACTAAGTTATGAATAAATTAAAACTGAGTGCTAGCTCGGTCGAAGATTTGTGCTGTGTAGCTCGGTTGAGCGCTCAATGGAGTGCCTGGGCAACCTAAGTCTGCAAAGTGAAAAAACAACGGTGTTAAGCATAGACCGGGGGACCGTGTTAAAAGAAAACAAAGGCAAGATAAAAGAAGCATTAGCTTGGCTATGAGGCATATTACGGGTTTAAGCTCGGTTTGAGCAAATGGTCTGTTGGCTCGGTCTGGACAAGCGGTTCGACAGCTCGGTTAGAAGGAAGGTTTTGTTAGACCGGTTGAGCTTCTAGGGGCAGCTTTCTTAGTTCGGTCTAAACTAAGAGTGCTGGTTTAGCCCCAAGGCATAGCCCGGTCAAAAGTAAGGCTTTCAAGCACACTCATTACGGACTTAGTTCGGTTTGTTATCTTGGCTAAGTTAATTCAAAAGATGGTTTGACTTGTTAAAACTACTGGTACAAGTGTTAGTTTGGTTGAATGGTCAGGCTAGACTTGCACATAGCACAAACAGTGTCCTAGTTCGGTTGGGACGTGATTTTGGATCAAAACTAGTGTTTCTCATGTTATTTCTTGAATCCAAGTGGTTCTATTACATGTTTTTACAGAAAGCACGAAGCTAAGCAGAAAAAGTGTTTTGCAAAAAAAAAACACAAAAAGAGTATGCTATGGATCAAGACTGGTATGAAAATAAGAAAAGTAGAACAGATTTGTAATGCTTACCAGATGAAGAGGAAAGAACGGGAGATGGGAACAACAGCAGCAGTGAAGAACACAAACTCAGGGAGCTCAGGGGTTGGAAGAAGCAGGGGCGCAGAGAGAGGATGAATAGTGTAATTTGAGATTCAAAATGAAAGAGTTTGTTTTGTATAGAAGGACGGACAGAGAGGCGGGAACTGTTCAAAATTCACGAGACACGAAGACGGCGTGACAGCTACGATTGGCCAATCAGAGTATGCCACGTGTCATGGGAAGGAGAAGCGATTCAGTCTCTATGATTGAAGAGACGTTTTGACCGGACAAGTAGAGCCCGGTGTGAAAGTAGCTCGGCTGGAAAGGCTAAAGGGTTTTAGCTCGACTGGAAAGGCTTAAAAACTTTAGCTCGGCTGGAGGACAGGTAATCCCTATCATGCAGCGCAGATGGAATTAAGGGGCAATTGAGAGGGTAATTTATATGAAAATTGGGCTGAGCTGGGTAATGGCCATTATGGGCCATAGTGCGAAGGGCTGAGTAAAATGGCCATAAAGTTACTCCGGTTTGGAAGAGTCTTGAAGTTACTCCGGTCCCAAAGGGCTTACGGTTAGCTCGGTCACCATACTACAACTTATATCGATCATGACACAGTGTAATTAGCTCGGTCTAAACCTTACTAAAAGTTAGCTCGGTTTAGGCTTACCACGGTTTGTGGAGGAGGAACTGAGGTAAGGGCAGTGGAAGGACGAACTGAACTAAGGACAGTTCGGTCTATTTTGCAACTAAGCATAGCCATGCTTACCTCGGCCACAATGGAGTCCGACTATGGTAAAACCATCTCACTTGGTTTAAGCAGTGAGGGGGGTGTTGAAGGATAAAGCATTATCTTTCAGGAGTATGAATCCTAGAAGGACTCTAAATGGAGGAGTAAGAGTCCTACTTGGATTGTGCCACACGGAACCTACAAAAGCTCACAAACATCACCTATGGAGAGGTAACACAACTTTAATTCCCGAATATGCAGAGCTTTTTGTCTATTTGTCTATTGAGCTGACTTAGGCATCGGAGAGGTATCCGGGGCACACCCGCTGGCTAGCTCACGTTTGTGTTTTCAGGGAGTAAAGCGATGACGTACGAAGGAGCGCAATCTTGATCAACAGGATTATACGAGAAGGTTTATTTCTTTCTCGTATACTAACAAAGTCAAGTGAAAAATTCTCTTCCTTCCCTACCAGATAATGAAAAATGAACGTTTTAGTGTATTTTTCTTTAACTATCATTTCTTAATCCAAGCATACTTTTGCTAGAAAATACTTGACAATAATGGAAGCTGCAGAGCATAAAATACACATAATTCAATTACTACAGAAGTTCTTGAACTTGCTATCACAAACATACAATGTCAAATAGAATATTATCTAATAAAGAGACAAAGTTCAAACTTAAAAGCTTGAGGGTAAATTACACTTTTTGCACATATTTGACCCAAATTTCACTTTAGTCACTATTGTTTCAATTTGAACAATGTTAATTAACCCTAGGCTTTAAATCAAGTTTCAATTTGGCCCTTCCATTCAAATTATCATTCCTCATGTGATTGACATGTGTTACAAAATTGTGACCAAATTGAAACTAGGCTTGAAGTATAGAGTTAACATTGTTCAAATTGAAACAATAAAGACCAAAGTGAAATTTTGGCCAAATTACAGGGGTGAGAAGTGTAATTTACCCAAGCTTAAAAGATATAGAATGCTAGAAGAAATCATAACAGATACATAAACAACACAAAGTACCTGTGACAATGTGTGGATTCCCAACTATGATAAGCAAGGACTTTGCCCGGGTAACCGCAACATTAAACCTCCTCAGATTGCTAAGAAATCTTAGACAATAGGTTTTGTCATACTCATTGTGTTTGGTTGTTGACCTCATAATTGAAGCAATTATTACTTCACTCTCTTGTCGCTGGATTTGCTCAACACCCCCAACCTTAACACTGCCCATATAAAATGATTCCAATACTTTGGTTATCTTCACCACCTGTTGTCCATAAGGTGCTATTACCCTAATATCTTCCTCTTTTAGACCTTCACTTCCTCTAAGCTTCTTTACAATATCAACAACCTTGCTTGCCTCGATTTGATTAAACCACGACTCCATAAGGGATCATTGCCTTCTCTCTCATCCCAGCCTTGAATTGTGTTGAAGAGAATGGGAAATTCTTTGTTAGGAAGGCTTAGTGTCATGCACTGGCAATGTGGAAGCCTTGATAAAGATATGCAAGTGTGTGTGGCCCTAGTTAACTCTCTTCACTAGCCCGCCAATAATGCTCAAAAGGTTTGCAAAGACAAGCAAACACAATATTAGTTAAGTTGATGAGCCACAAGATTGGAGACAAGCCACAAAATAGCAATCAACAAGCTAGAATTAAAGTAAGCAACATTTGAAAGGCTTTGCATAATTTAAAGGCGAAATTAACTTTTCATTACTCAAAAGAAGGCATTACAATAGTTGAACAATGCACTAAAAGTGAGATAAAAGTTGCCTTACCATAAGCTAGGTTGGGGTACATTAAAGGCACAAGTGGTCTGGTTCAACACTTGGGTACCCCCTCCTTATATATAGCTTGTTAAGCCTTTTCCTAGCTGGCAAGAGGAAACATCCCTTATGTTTGAGGAGTCATAATGGATTTTTAAAAATTCTACAAAAAGAGAAAAATTACAACTCTTGGTCCTAAAACATCTTTAATACTAAGTTATTTATATAAAAATTTACAAGGCAAAAAGATTACATTTGACCCTCTAAAAGTTGGCCTAAAGTTGCTACTTGGTGGCTAATTTGCTTCATGGCATGTCTTGGACTATCTTTACACTATGGCTTGGGCCTTTGCTTGCACTTGCACCAACAACTTCTTAGGCATGTCTTTGGCTCTCCAAAGGGCACAAATGTATGTGGCATCAAGGTGTTGACCCTTGGATGGGCTCACCTTGACACTTAGCCAAGGTTTCGAAGAAGAGGTATTTTCTTGACATGGTAATTCCTCACTAATTTTGTGATAAAACTTTCATCCCCATTGTGGTAATATTCACATTCAAAAAGTCTTCTCTAGATAAGATTTTCCTAACCCGAACACCTTTGCATCTCTGGAACACACAACCAGACCTAGTTGCAATTAGTCATTTGCCAATTTGGGCCTTGGTTAGAATTAGGATCAAAAGACTTAGAGAACTCTCATATTTTGGATCTTTTGATTGTTTGATTGGATTTTTCATTATGAAGTAGATCATAAATCAGGAATCTAAATGCAAGATTCTAGATGTTTTAGGATGTGTTTGAACTTCCTGATAGATTTGAAGGCCCAATGACAAAATTTAATTTCTACTTTAGATGCTCCACAAAATAAATTGAAGCCATTGATTAGTTTCTACTTATCATGAGATAACACTTTTGTTGCCAAATTTCAAAAATACCCTCCTTGGGATAACTTATATTATTATTGACATTGGAACCCCGGATTACGTATCTCACCTTATCATATTTGTGAATCAACACAGGGCCCAAGCTTACACCTCAAAATCTATATATGCTATGACTAATTTCTTTTTTTGATCAATCAAAGTAAACCTTTATTGATGAAACAAACAATACAAAAAACATGAGCATAACATCAATAAAGGGAAAGAAAGGTTGTCACGCCCCAAAAAATAATACAGAGATACAACTCCAATCTTATATTAATAATTGCATGAATCAGAGTAATAAGTCCTTTCATTACATGAGGTTAATAACACAAAAGAGTTTAATATAAATAAATGCCCTTCGAGCTTACACCATTCCAAGTCCTGGCTTGGTTACAACAAAAGGAGACTAGCTCACACAAATTTAGCCCTAGGCTATACAAAAATTAAAACAAAACAAGAAGCTCGTGCTTCCCAAAGATTTCTCCAACGCTATTGCCTTGGTGGAGGCATGCCATCATTACCTGAAAATATTTTTCCCAAATAGGGTGAGCCACAACCCAGTAGGAATCATCTAACACAGTATATGAAGTTTAGCAAAAGTATAAGTACAAGGAGCGTACACAATGTCTATGATAGAACATCCGCGATTTATATTCTCATAAGATATCAAATCTAAAATCATAATTCGTTTTCCCCCAATTCATTTATTTATCTCAATTTATGAGTCAATTTCATTATTTTTCATCAACCAAACTGAGACTACAACCCAATGGTCTTCCAATCATATAAATCATATATAAACACTTCAAACTATCCTTTCATGGATATTTCGTCCATAGGAAACCGTCAAACGAGACCTATGTAAGTGTAGGCTATACAAGCACTACAATTTCCATTTTACGAAAATTTCATTCGCAGGATCGGCACCCATGTATAATTTCGGGACTTTCACCCAGGACACTCTGGCTAACTTAATTTTAATGGAGTCTATCCCCTTTCTCCTCTCAAACAATCATTTGTACATAGGCAATGTATTTATACACAAAATCATACGTAGAGCACATTCCATTTCCACTTCCAAATAATTATACATATACAATGTACATAAACATAGTCATATTCAATGACAACTAACAAGAGATTAGTTTCAATTCACCTAATCTACATGTAATTCCTACAACAATCATGACTATCCTCCACCGATAGTCCAATGTAGTTACTTCTAAACAGATATTCAATCTAAAGACAGATAATTTATTAATAATTTTCAAAGAATGAGATAATACGTAACTAATCTCACCATTCATATTAATATCTTTCCAATCTCACATTTCGATGTCAACTTCAATTATTTATACAAAATAATAGTTTGATCCAATTAGGGCAAAGTCCTTTTTTTTTTTCCAAATATGAATCAAGTGCCAAAATCATTAAATTAGACACAACACAACATCATTTTCAAACCCCACAATCATTTATTTCACCTACACCCAAAGCCCCCTTTTCCATTTTATACCCAAACCCTAGGTTTTGCTGAAAACATCCCCGAATCTCCCCATTGTTACACAAATGACAAATATCCAAGCTAAATAACATATAAAGGTGTAGAATAATCCCTACCTCAAAGAGAAAAGACAAGTCAAACAAGAGTGAAACTTCGAGAACGCCGAAACCCACTTCTAATCGGATAAAAATGAAGGTCTTGATGCACTCTACCTTTTTCTCAAAGGCACTTGGGTGAAAAGATTAATGGATCTAGATAAACTCTAAGAGAGAATGTGAGTTTTAGAGAGAGAAAGTGTAGATCTAGGTTTTTGAAAAGTTTTAGAGAGAGAGAGAGAGAAGTGAAAAAGTGATACAAAACATCATCTTCACAGACTATTATACACGCAGTCCACTTGAGCATGGAAAGTGACGCTCGAGCGTCAGACACAAAGTTTCGCTCGAGCGTGAAAAGTGGCGCTCAAGCGTAGGATATGCTCTTTCAGAAGTTTTGTAGACGAAGGACCTTGCTCAAGCGTGAGACTGGACGCTCGAGCATCCAATGCATTCTCCCAGTATTGGCAGAACTGCAAAAATGCTGAGAGTTGACAAATCCCGCTTGAGTGCAAGAATGGCCGCTCGAACGGAGGAACAAAATTTGTAAAGCCCACTCGAGCGCAAGAATGCCCGCTTAAGCAGAATAGCCAAAATCTGGGCATCACAGGTTTGGAAAAACACGCAACCAACCTGTTCTAAACACACAATCACAACCCGATAACCAAAATAAAGGGAAGATAAGGGAAACAAGATATGAATCACTATTTAGAACTATACAACTAGAGTGCGGAACACAACAAGTTGGTGCAAACATTATCATGGTTTACACTCTAAATCCCAACTAGGTTGGCACCCAGAAGTAAACCCAATCATCTGACAGCACCACCCCAGGCTAATAAGAATCCAACCAAAAAGAGAACAGAACAAACAACAACACAAACAGCCCACCCATAATCAACTCCTAGGCAGATCAGCCACCAACACCTAGCCATCTCAAATACAGAACCTCACTTGACTCAGATATTCCACAATCTGATGCACAGAGTACTGGACAGAAAGCATGGACGACTTAACCTACATCCCAACTCTCATTTTCACAACCTCACACATCTAATTCATATCCGGTTGCTTGCCATTAAACACAACCTCATTTCTTAGCCTCCAAGTGGACTACAACATTGCTACTGGTACTAGCAGCCAAATTTTCTTAACAGATTTTTTGTGCTTAGTTCCTAACCACCAAGTCAGCACTTCATCCACAGTAGTAGGGGAAACCCAACAGAGATTCCACCACTGTAACAAACATCTCCAAACCTTCCAAATTTGATAACACTGCACAAATAGATGATCCACAGATTCCACAACAGCTGAACAGAAAGGATAATTAGTCACAACAGTATGACCTAACACTCCAAATTTCTACAGAACAACAGCTATTTTGATCTTACCTCTCCAAGCCAACCAACTTATAAATTATGCTTTGGGTGGTGTTGCATTAATCCAAATCATCCTAGGAACATATAAACTAGGTCCAGACCTTAACATTAGCCATTTCCTCACAGATAGCATTGTAAACTCACCATAAGAGGATGCAGTCCACCTCACTACATCTTGTAGATCCACATTCAATCTAGGAACATCCCTTGTCAATAACTGCAACTTCCTCATCTCCTCTTCCTCCCAAGCAAATAATGACCTTTTGAATTGAAGCCTCCAATCACCCTCACTGTCCCTCCTCTGCATAAATGAACACAACAGTCCATCTTTATCCATAGGGAGCCTAAACAATCTGGGAAACTCCTCTTTCAACTGCAAATCCCTAAACCATCTATCATGCCAAAACTAAATCATATACCCATTCCCAACCACAATCTTGCACTGTGACACAAAGAACTGAAACAGCTCCGGATTAGATCTTTCCACACTCAGAACATCACTCCACAAAATAGATTCCTTACCCTCTCCATCCTTCAGTGGTAACCATCTGCCACATGCAGACCCATACTTACTGATAATAACCTTTTTCCACAGTGAATGATGCTCCACCCCATACCTCTACCACTACTTTAATAACATACAAGCATTAGTATCCCTTGCCTTCCTAATGCCTAACCCTCCTTGGTTTTTGTTCATTGATACATCCTTCCATTTCACCATATGGATCTTCTTTCTCAACTCGAAGCGCCCTATAGGAAAGTCGACTTCAACTTATCAATTTCCTTAGCAATACCAATGGGTAATTTGAATAAAGAAATATAGTAACCGTGAATACTATTCAAAACCTGATTTCACCAAAGTTAGCCTTCTAGCAAATAACAAGAGCTTTTTTTCCATATAGCTAACCTTGACTTAACCTTATTCACCACAAAGTTGCCAAGTCTTCTTCCTTTATGGATTCGCACCCAATGGCAAGCCTGTACTTTAGAGGTAACTTCTGACTTAAATAATGCAAGGTTAAAGCAAAATCATGAACCATCATATCATTAACTCCAACTCCACATACCACACTTTTATGAAAATTGATCTTGAGCCCTGACATTACCTCAAAACATCTCAGAATTCTTTTAACATTGATAATCTTCTCCCACTCAGTTTCACAAAACAGGATAGTATCATCTGCAAACTAGAGATAAGACAGCTTCAATTCTGCAGACCCAATAGTAGCTCCCTTAAATAAACCCTGACTTTTTGCTCTTTCCAACAAAATATTTAACCCTTCTGCTACAATGTCAAACAGAAAGGATGACAAAGGGTTACCTTGCCGTAACCCCTTCTATGGATTGAATTCATTAGTTGGAGAGCCATTAACTAAAACAGATACTCTTGCAGTGGTTACACAGGTTTTCATCTAACTAATCCATCTATCTCCAAACCCAAGATTAGCCATAATGGAAAACATATACTCCCAATTGACTGAATTGTAAGCCTTTTCAAAATCCAACTTTAGTATGACCCCCTGCCTTTTTGACTAATTTCTTTGTTTCTATGTATGTCCAGTGATCCAAACTTGCAGCCTTTATTTGCATAGCTCACAGCTTAGAGTCGTTGCAGTGTCTGGTCATACTGTCACATTTTGACAGCAAAGTTCACCTCTTTGATAAGAGATCTTGGTGAATACCACTCCTTGAAATGTCTCGGCTCTTCCTCAAAATGTGAATAAGGTGACATTTTGTTTTGTGTATGAACTGTACTATGCATGATTAATGGTTAAATCGAATGAAGCCATGTATGGCTGTTGCTTTTCAAAGACTACGGCAACGTGTTCTTTCTTTCTTTTTTTTTGACAGTGAGTGTTCATATTTGAGATGTGTGTAAATACCTTTCTCGAAAGAAATTGTCATACTACTTATTTGAAAAATAAATAAATAAATTGAATGATTGTGTGTGAGAGTTTCATGATTAAAAATTTGCTGGAATAGGTTCTGGATTCATAATTTGTCTAGCTTTTTTTAGGGGGAGTTACAGGCCGGTCCTTTAAACCTGATTTAATTCCCATGAGGTCCTGTCCCAAAATAATTAGCACATCTTTCTATTTTACCCTTGACATTCAGGCCACACGTAGAATCGCTCAACTGTTCCACATACTCTCTCTCTCTTTCTCAACCGGTCACCGAAGACCACTTTCAACCTTTGACAATATTTTTTTTTTTGGCCATTTTCCATTTCCACCATGTCAATACCGCCATGCTAGCAACAAAAGAAAAAGAGAAGAATAAGGATAAAGAAAATGAAGGAAGGGGATAAGGAGTCTTACTAGAAAATAATTATTTACACAAGCAGATCAACACAAAGATTCAAAGACAAATCCAGTAAAAAAATTTATGATTGACACATTCAATAATAAATTTATCACTATCTGTTTGTTAAAAATTAAAAAAAAGAAAATCTCGTCTTCATAATCACAAATCAACATAAGATTCAAAGATATACTCAGTGATAAATTTATCATTGATTGTTTGCAAGGCCGGCCCTGACTTATTAGGGGCTTAAAGCGAATTTTTTAAATTGGGCCCTTCATATATCATTATCTAAAAAAAAAAAAAAAAATTGTTTGGATAAAACAAAAAAGATAAAAAAATTTATTTCTATTACATTACAATTTAACAAAATTTAGATAACAAATATATATATATATATATATATAATAGTTGAACTTTAATTAGTTGAATCGAATCTTTATTTTTTAGCTTACCAGTGTTATAAGAACTAAAATTAATTGGGGATAAAGATGAGAATTTTTTACATAACTCAAGCAATACATAAAATTAGCAAGTTAAGGTTGACTATTTTTCAACATGAATCCAAGTATGACACGACTCAATAACATGAATTATTAGTTATATATTTAAATGTTCACTAAGGGATGCCATGACATTTTTTAATCTTTTATTTAACTCCATCTAACTCAATAAAAAAAATATGTAAAATAATAATTAAGGCTAATATCTTTTTTTGTTACCTATTTTAGAGTCAATCTAATAAAAAATATACAGTAAGAAGGTACAATTTTTTTAATTAAATCAAACATTCTATGAATAATTTCATTTAGTTGAAATAAATTTTATAAAATTCAACTTATAAGAAAAAATTTAATCTCTCGATACACTTGCTAAGTTATTTTTAACTAAAAATGAAAGTTTTCACATTAAACATCAATCGAACACGATTCAAAATAACACCATACGACAATATAAAAATAAATAAATTGAGCTAATATTAAAATAATTATGAAATAACACGACATGATACATTCTCCTAATTGGGAGCCCTAAATTTTATTCAAAATTGGGGGCCCGAGGCGACCGCCTTAGTCGCCTCACCCCAGGGCTGGGCCTGATTGTTTGTTAAAAAATTAAAAAAAGAAAATCTCATCATCATCGTCACAAATTAACATAAGATTCAAAGACATATTCAGTAAAAAATTTAGTAGTGATAAATGCATTCACTGATAAATTTCTCACTAGTTGTTTGTTCAAAGATTACAAATATATATATATATATTGTCATCATCGTCACAAATCAACACAAGATTCAAAGAAATATATCAGTGATACATTTATCACTGATAACACAGATTTGGTTTAAAAGAAATAGAGAGAGAGAAAGAGAGAGAGAGAGAGAGGGAGTGAGGAAGAGGGAGGTGATAAATATAACATGAACAAAAATTAGTGATAAAATTATCATTGTATTAATATCAAAATTCTAGCAGCAGCAGTCCACAACATATTAAACAAATCAGTGATAAATTTATCACTGAATTAAGTGATAAATTCATCAGATTAGTTCAACATGTTTTACAAATGTAGATCTTCACCAACACACTGTAGAAAGGGTCTCAATCTCATCGGCGACCATGTAAAGTACCAAATTGGTGCCGAAGATGGTAGATTGGCATTGAAAACAACTAGATTCAAAACCATTGGTGAAGTTTGACGTTGAAGATGGTGGATCGATGATTGAAGAAGAAGGACGGTGATGGCAGATGAAAGATGAAGGATGGAGGAAAAGTGACGGTAATGGCAAAGAGGAAAGAAGACGACAATGTTAGGCAAGCGAGTCACACGGTTGATAGATGGTGAAGTATAGATTGGCGACGGTGGAGATGGTTGGTGAACAATGGTAGTGGTTGTGGCCGGCGAAGGTGGTGGTAGTGACCCGTGGAGATAGCGGTGGTTAATGATGAATGACGATGGTGGTTGCAGGTGGATGGCCATGGCCATAGCTACAATGGTGGTATTTTCTAAAGAGAGAGAGAAAGAGAGAGAGCTGAGAAAGAATAAAAGTTTTGGGAAAATGATTAAGAGAGAAGTTAATACAAATTGAAAAAATTAATGAGTAATGAATATTATAAACAATTAAAGATTTAGAAAGTAGTTGGGATGATTTAAATAGGGATTTTTACCAACTAGTAACAAGGGCAAAATCGGGATAAAAAACTATAACAGGACTTCTTGGTGCATGAGATAAAAACTTAGGACCTAATGGTTAATAGATTCAATTGTTGGGACTAGTTGGTAAAAATCCTTTCTTTTTTTTTTATTTTATTTCTTGTGAGTGACTGAAAGAAGGGATTTGAAATTTATGTAAAGGAAAGAGATGAAGCATGAAAATTGAAGGCTTTTGTTTTGTGATTTTGAGTGTCAAATGAGTTCCCAATGGTTCACAGATTAGTCCCAAACAAATATGGGGTGTAACGCCCTGAAAATACATGCTAAGGTACGCAACAATAACATGACTAATCAATCCAAAAAAGTCATCTTTCCCATTGAACTAAAAGTTAATCGATTACAATTCAATCAATACATTCCCACGTTGTCCAAATCCGTTTTTCAATTCATTGAACTAGATGACATAACAAAATATAAGCCCCTTGGGCGTACAATATCATTAAATACATGAGGTAGTTATGTTACAAAAGTCCCAGATGTTAAAACTATTAATCTATCCGTGGCTTCACTTTCCCAAAAAGGCTAATGCTTGATCCGACCCATCAATGAGGTTGTACTTCAGCGAGTCCTGAAAAATAAATTAGGGTTGAGCTATATGCCCAGTAGAAATACATTTATCCAGGTATCTAACCCCTTGAACAAACTAATGGCATCCATGTGATAAAATAACACAATAAAGTTCGTTTCGCAAGTATATTCCATATTTCGCAAAGAACATTTATAATCTAATACAGATAAATTCAAATAGTGTCATCTTGTTAAACAATTAAACATCCACAACCATGAAATCAAATCACATACATTCCACCACATGAGTCCAATTGAGAACAACCATTTCTTTTACTTTGGAAAACAACCCCCACATTTGCTGGCTACTACACGGCGGGATGTGGGCACCCTAAGGAAAACCATCCGTTTTTCCACCTTCGCCGGCTATTATACGGCAAGACTATGTGGACACCCAAAAACATTTTCCCACATTCGTCCAACGGGCATTTGGGCACCTTTTTTAACTCCCTGCGCTGGTACCAACACAACACCAGATTTTCTCACCCCCGACTCACACTTGGACTCATACATGTTCAAGAATTATATCACATATCAATCCCACAATTAAACATCACACATCATCACATTTAAATATCACATATTATTCAAAGAACGATAACATTCAAGTCACTATTTCCTTAATTACATCAAGATCCACATTCCCTCCAATTGTTCATCAAATTTCATGAATCAAGTGAAATTTCCATTATCTTGAGTATTTTCTCACCAATTGGGAACTTAGGGTTTCCCTAAATTTTGGGGGTTTCTACTCCTTGTCACAAATCTAGTTCTTAACCATCTCTACACTTATATTAGAGAGAGAAATTTAGGGATTTCAAGCAAAATATTAAGTAAAAGAGTAATTATGTGAAATGTGGGTTTTATTTAACAAAATCTTCAATTAGTGCAACTAAATCTTCAATTAGTTCCCAATCACACATAATACCATGAGATTTCTTCAAGAATGAAGAGATACAGGAGTAAAAATATCCCTACCTCAACTATCAAGCCAAAATTCGAGCTCATTCACAAATCTATCACAAATCCCCAATCCAATCGGAAGATATGCTATTCTTCAAGTGTTCCTCGTCCCTAACCAACAAATTTGGATGGATTTCAATGGTATGGAAGGTACATGATGATGGAGATCTAGGGTTTCATGGGAGGAGGAAGAGGAGATGAAGATAGAACCAAAGAAAATAGGAGAAAGATCTAGAATCACCAGGTTTAAAAAGCTGCTAACGCGTTCCCCGCTAGAGTGTGAGTTTCTATGCTCGAGCGTCCAAACATGATCAAGAAATCCCGCTCGAGCGACAACTTCCCCGCTCGAGTGGAGAAAGAAAAGTCTCAGAAGTTTTGCAGCGCTACAGTGTAATTACTGGATGCTAACATTTCACGCTGAAGCGTGACATCCTACGCTCGAGCAGACACGCCTGAAATGCAACAAAGTGCTGGGAGCAACAATTCCACGCTCGAGCGGCGAATTCCCCGCTCGAGCGAACCCAAAAACAAAATGTCACATGGGGAGAGTTTTTTTAAAGGGAGAATTACTTGAGTGGGGCAGGAAAAAAAAATTATAAAAACATGGATGCAAGTTATTTTGTGGTGAGTTGCAAGTAAAAAATTGAGAGGTACAAGTTTGACTTGAACTCTATGTCTATGTATTTTTATTTTTATTTTTTCTATTCAACTGTAATTTTTATTTTTTAAATCAAGTGATGAAGGAAAACCAATCACTGGCCAGTTTTTCAAATATTTCTTTTTTCTTGTTTTAATTCATGAAAATTGTCTCTTCACACGTAGGAGTAAGAGTTAGATTGTGTATACTCGAAACTCCTCAAACTTTGTAATGATGAGAGCTCTATAAAATGCAATCCACAAAATAGAGGTTATATATTGTATGATAAATTTTATCAATATTTTTAAGGCTGAGTAAGGAATTCAGTCCAGTCTAATTCAATAGGTTTAAATTGATTTTTTTGAATCCATAGTTCAACTCTGAATTAAAAATTTTATGAATTGTGTTTGGTGGATTGGTTCTGGATTACACTTCATGGATTGGAACCAATATGAACCGCATACAAAATAGACTATATTCATATCATAGACCTTGATACATGTTATGAAACTGCTGTGGAATTTAGTTTTGTAATGGTCTAATTGTGAACCAGTTTTAATTTATTTTTTTTTGGAATTTGGTGAAAATTTATGCTACTATGGAACTAAATCAAGGGCGGACATAGGATTTGTCGATGAGGTGGGCTAATATTAAGGTAAAATTATACAATATATTGTAAGTATAACCACATAAGAAAAAAGAGAATTTAATAATATAATCTAAATTAATATTAAAAACAATCTAACAAAGTTGTGTTCAACGAGTCTTTAAAGATTCGAATTCATCAATTACAGAATCTACATCAATTTTCAAAGTAAGGTCTCGTTCAAGGTAGAGAGAAAAGCAATCAGCAAGAAACTCATCCCCCATTGAATTGCGAATGACAGTTTTAACATGCTTCATACCTGAAAATGCTCTTTCCGTAGTCACCGTAGAAACAGGAAGGGCTGACACAAGACGAATCAATTTGTAGATCATGGTGTAGTGCTCGAACTTTTTTGTCACAAATAGTTTTTGGCATAATTCGATAAGGGTAGATATCTTATGAAACTCGGGATCACAAACAACATCAAGCTTATAATGCATTAATTGACATCTCAGAGCATGGATGTCCTGAGAAGTGAAATCTGGGGGATAAAATTTCTCGACAAGATTGCAAATATTATCCACATTAAAAGATTTAAAATTGCCACTGGGATCCAAAGCCGAGCTAAAAGAAAGAAGTTCCACTACCCCATCATTAAATCTATGTTCTAACTCCATCAATTGAAAATCAATTGTAGAGTTGAATATGTCAAAGTGATAATGATGCTTAATTGTAACGTGATCTTGTTGATGACGATGAGTTGTACCCTCTTCATAAGGAGAACTCATATCATGCATCACAATGTTATGTCGATTGCAAAATGACACCACATTTGCAAGAAAAATATCCCAATCATCTTGTCTATGTTTTTTAAGGAGAGCTTTTGTTGTGTAGACTAATTTAGATGTCTTGAGTTTTCTGTTGAAAGGCTTGACAAAGTGTATTCATGATTCCCAAAATGTTGTGCATCAAGTGCAAGACAAATATAAATTCAAAGCTCTTCATTACTTTGTAAACATCATTAGCTTGCCCGCGAATTTGTTGATTTGTACTCTTCTTGAGACTTTTAACAACTACACAAGATGCCTCATACATATCAATCAAGTTTCTAACATAGTCATAATGCGAGCTCCAATAAGTAGCTCCAGCTCAATGTAGCTCCAGCTCAATGCAAGGTACCAATTTGATTGGGCCCTTTACCAGATTGACGCTCACCGCTAGCCAACATATTTTCAACCTCACTCCTATGAAAAGATTTTAACTCACCAAGGCGCTTTGGAGAAGAAGCAACAAGATTGACAATACAACTCAAGTGAGAAAAAATTGCCAAACATTAGGCTCATCTTTTGTCGCCGCAATTAAGGCCAATTGCGCGATGTGCAAAGCAATGTACATAATATGCATATGGGCAATCTTTAACAAATAAAGCTTGAAGTCCATTTCATTCGCCATGAATATTGCTAGCACCATCATACCCTTGACCACGCATGTTTTGAATAGGAAGATTAAATCGAGAAAGGATATTCGATATCTCTTTTTTAAGAGTCAATGCATATGTATTTTCGACACCCACAATATCAAAGAACCGTTCCCCTAGCAAACCATCATTCTTGATGTATCTCAAAATAAGGGCCATTTGTTCTTTTTAGACTCGTCTTGGAATTCATCAACAAGAATACAAAAATAACCTCCTGCAACTTCATCAAAAATCATATTCCTAACTCTGTTAGCAAGTATATGCAAAATCTCCTTTTGGATCTTCGGAGAAGTGTATTTGGCATTTTGTGGAGCATTCTTTAATATAATGCTCTCAAGTGCATCATTCTCTCTCGCCTTGAACTTTAATAATTCAATTAGATTACCTTGACTCAATGAAGTCCAACTTTAATCATGACCTCTAAATCCAAGTCCTTGAAGAGCAAGTACTTGAATAGTTTCAATTGTTGCCTTTACCCGCATTCGATTCTTCAAAATTTCTTCTTTTGATTGTGTATTCAACACTTTTTCAATGTGTTGGGAAGATTTCTTTAAATTGTCATGACTAATAACATAATGACTATGTGATGAAGATGCAAGTCCGACATGAAGCAAAAAAACACATTTGGATCCATCATTTACTCTCTTCTAATTGTTAAACCCCTCATCAACAAGTGCAGAATGACTGATCGACTTATTTGGCTGATCAAACAAAAAGCATGAAAAATAATATGCTTTATCCTTTGAAGGAGAATACTCTACCCAAGAAAATTGTTTAAACCAAATATGTTGGAATCGGCGATTCTGCTTTCCAAATGAGGACCTAGGATACTCAAGTTTAGTTAATAAGGCCCCAAGTTCATATAAGCTCGTCTAACTTCATCTCGTTGATTAACTAGATATTCACAAATTTGCAAGCGTAAACCAGGATCCCATTCAATAACAGTTGAATCAAATTCGCTTGGTTTATTTGCTTAACGTATGGAAGGCAGTTGCACATCAGAAAATGAGGTTTCAACAACATTGGATGTTGTACTACTAGACTTCTATTTTGATTAATAGAATGAGAAAATGGTTTTGCCTTTTTTGAGTGGGGGAGGTTCCATTATTTATAACCTAAAAAAATTTAAAATGTAAAAATAAAATTAGCCCTATTTAATATTAAACTAGAGTATATTTGCAATAATTTTAAATATTAGGGTTTTTAAGGCCTCGAATTTTCCTCGAATTGAATTTTTTTTTTTCCTTCTAAAGTTGTGTTAGTTTGGTATTTTTTTTTTTTAAAAAAAAAATTTCCTCTCTTTTCTTTTTGCAAGGATGGTTATATATAGGGGTTTGCTAAAAAACTAAACATTCCACAAGTGAGTTGGGTTGGACTGATTGAACGATAAAATTGACTAATTAGTTTTTTTTTAATTTAATTTTATTTATTGGGCTGTGTTGGTTTGGTTTTTTTTTTTTTAAAAAGGTGGTTATGTGTAGGGGTGTACCAAAAAACTAGACATCCCGTACCAATTCATCATACAAAATTATATAGAATTAACGAATTTTAATCGGTAGTCTAACTGATCATTCAATTAGTTTTGACTGGTTGAGTGATAAAACTGACTGATCAATTAAGCTGTTGGTTAAATTTTGTTAATTTCATATAATTTTATACGATGAGTTGGTGCGGAATATCTAATTTTTTTGGCACATCCCTACACATAACCACCCTTAAAAAAAACAAAACAAAACAAAAAAAAAAAAAAAACTAACAACTAACACAGCCAAAAAAAAAAAAAAAAAAAAAAAACGCATTCGAGGCAAATTCGAGGCCTCTAGAACTACCGTTTATATAGCAAAAAAGATTCGTTTCATTAAGAGTAAAAAAGATTAAGACGAGAAAAATATTAAGAAAAAAAAATCCATTCAGGTTGTGAAGTCAATAAATGTCAGATAAGATTAAGAGAAATAAGATTAATTAAATCAATTGTAAACCAAAATAAGATTAAGATGAAGAAAAAAAAGAAAAAGAAAAAAAAAAGATCAAGAGAGAGTCGTGTCTGTACCACTGCGAAGAAGAAGAGGAAGTAAAGAAGTGTAGAGAAGGTTCTGATGAGGCTGCTATTTATATTTTTGGGCTACCTATTTTTTGGGCTACCTCTTTAAATAAATATAAATCTATTGGGCTGCCTATTTATTTTTTTGGGTAAGTATTAGGCTATTGTTGGGTTGTCTATCTAAAAAATAAACAAAAAAAAACTATTGGCCTTGATTTGGGACTGGGCTGGGAAAGGTTGGGAGGCTAGGTTGGGCTAGGCTGGAAAAAAAAATTCTACAGATATTTTAAATTTTGGGCTAAGCTGCAACCACCTATGCCCAGCCCTAGGTCCGCCCTTGAACTGAATCACTGATATGTTGCTATTGTTTTTTTTCTTTAACTCTGTTTGGCTAAATTGGCCTTGAACTCTGTTCATTACTACTATTATGGAACTACATATGTTGCTATTGTAGAAACTATATATGTTGCTATGTTTATGTTCTGAAAAATTATGAAATGAAAATGCTATATGATTTTTCTTTATAAATAGCTTATGTGAATCCGTAGTTTCAAACCAAACCCAACTGTGTTAAAATGGTTTGGTTAGGATTGATTCCGCAATCTAAATGGATTAGATTGGTTCTAATTTTTCTGGAACCGTAAACAATATATTGGTCTTGGTTTTATCCCATACCAAACCAATTTGAACCATGCTCACCCCTAAAAATTTTCATCTCTTACGTCGATCCACACAAACAGTCTCTTTTTTCGACTAAATTATTTTGTCGAAGTGCATTCATTAGCAATATTTTTAAAATTTGTCATTAAAGTTCTTTTTGCAACTTTTTGAGATAAAATTTTAGTGACTATTGGTGCCATGATAGGAATTAGTTCTCAAATGTTTTTATAACAAAATTTTCACTTTTAAAAGCAAAAAAAAAAACATTAATCCCTAAAATTCTTGTCTTACAGTAAGCAATGAGAAAATTAAAGTTATAAATACTCATTCTTCTTCAATAATCATTTTCTTTTTAACATATTGCTAGTACTAAAATAGTCTTGGAATCTTTCCTTCTATAAGAGAGCTGCTATTTGCCCTCACCTTTTTACTTTGGTCCAGTACTTTTTTGAACCCATAGCAAAATGAAACCTCTTTATTTTCTCTTTGAACCTTCACCTTAATACCAACTATGCCCGTAACCGCATATCCAAATCTTAACTATAACTCTGATCTCATCCCCACCAACTCTAACAACCACCGCCACTATCTTCGGTGGCCATTGAAGACAATGGCTACACTATAGAAGAAAGTCGGTCAAAAAAATATCTCTGATCACCCTTCATTTAAGACTACCACCAAACTCCGTCACCACCCCCATCTTCTTCATCTCTCTCATCACCCCCAAACCCCGATCTCGACCCCATTCGGCATCGCCGGTTCCATACTCAAAGTCGTCGATGTCAAGGGCAAAGAAATCCGAATCGATTGTAAATACCTAGGTCAAACAAGTACGCCGATGAGTCACCGTCGCCCCCGTTATGCTTCTCAAACCCACAACAATAACAATCTGACATTGCTTCCTTTTGTTGCGAACGAGAGAGTGAGAGAGAAGAAGCAGAAATGAGAGAGAGGTCTGGAAAAATAAAGAAGAAGAAAAAGGTAGTGAAGGGGTTGGGTCATGATGGTGAGGGTGAACAACAGTGAGACTAGTAGTGAGGGGTTGCTTGGCCACAAGTAGAAATGGTAGCCGGAAGAAGAAGAAGAAGAAGAGAGAGAGAGAGAGAGAGAGAGAGAGAGAGAGAGAGACTTAGATTAGAAAGAGAAGTGGAAGGAGGTCGCGATGGTGAGAGATGGTTGGAGGGTGGTCGTCGGTGGGGAGGCACTGGGATGGCTACCAAAGGAGGCTACTGGCAGAAGTGGAGTGGATTAGAGTGGAGGTGGAGGTGGGGTTAGGGTTAGGGTTAGGATTAGGGTTATAGTTGGAAGGATGGAGATGGAGTCAAAAATGGAAATTGATGTTAGGACAAAATTGTAATAAAAAAAAATAAAAGAGTGAAAGGTTAAAAGAAATAAAGTACGTGTAAATAGCAGCCTCCTCCTATAAATGCCTATGGTTAAACTTCCCTCTAACCCAAACAAAACGGTGAAGAAAATAAAAACAAGTGGTTATGGTTATTGTCTTCCCTCCTATAATTAATTGCCTATGGTTATTGTCAACAAACGAGGACTTGGAAACTTCCCTTCTAACCCAAACAAAACGGTGAAGAAAACAAAAACAAGTGGCTATGGTTACAGTATTGCCATCCCTCCTATAATTGCTTATGGTTATTGTCAACAAACGAAGAATTGGAAACTTGCTTTCTAATCCAAACAAAACGGTGAAGAAAACAAAAACAAGTGGTTGTGGTTAGTGTCAAGCTAATATTATATAAATAGAATTTTTAGATAAATAAATTTATACAAATTATGTAATTTTATGTGATTTTTTTTTATTTTAAATCGAAATACTATTATTATAATTTAAATTTATAAAATTAATATATATAAAATTTATGTATAAAATTTTATTTAAGAATCAATTTCTTAGTGTCAATATCAACGTAGACTTGGAATTAAACTTTTCTCAAAATCTAAACTGAAAAAAAGAAAAAGCAAAAAAAAAATGAAACCTTAACTATAATAATAAAATTTTGATAGTTGAAATGGAACCCACTAAAATAATGTAATAGGAAATATTTGTAAAATTTATTAATTTATATTGTGATGTGATGTGTCCTGTATTTATTGTATATTGAAAAATACAATAAGAGATCTTATACAGAGGCAGATGGCCAAGGCTCGAAGCTGAAATAAATGGCCCGATAAACATTTAGCCAAGGCCCCCCTGTGGGGTTCGAAAATTTGGTGATATATATTGTAATTTGCGAATAAGATTTCAGAAAGTGTTATAGAAAAAGAGGGTTATGAAGAGGTGTTATAGAAAAAGAGGGTTATGAAGAGGTTGAGGATCTACTAATAATCCTTATTACTTTAAACTTAAACGTAGGCATTCTACCAAACTATGTGTATCTTGTGTTTTCATTATTTTGTTTATATTAAAAAAAAAATTAAGGTTTTAGAAATTAAAATTAGGGATAAAATTATTTTTTACGGATCAAATATTTTTGTTACAAAAAATGTTGTCATTATATTTGTAACAACAAAAATTGGACATTAGTGATGAATTATTATCCTTTTGAGACTAAGTTTTTTTGTCTCAAAAAATAAATCATTTTGAAGCTCAATTATTTTGTTCCTAAAAGTATATTTATTAGTGACGTTTTTAAAATTAGTCACTAAAAGCCTTTTTAACTTTTTCAATATAATATTTTGGCGACTATCATTACGACAATAGAAATTGGTCTCTAAATATCTTTTGTAATAAAATTTATTAGAAACTAAAATATTTAATTTCTAAAACTCTTATATATTATAGTATTATTATTTTATTATGAGATTTAAACCACGATTTTATACAATACTTTGTATAGAATTCCTCAAAATAAAAATAAACAAAAATTCCTTGAGAAACAATGTTAGAGTGGAAAAGAAAAGTGAATTGACCAAAGGTGAGTGATTGAAGGTCTTCTCATTTTTGTTAATGTTCATATCAACGAGGACTTGGAATTTAAATTTTAATAATAATTGAGACGTCTTTTTTTGGGACTCTTACAATCCTTTTGGATTTCAATGGTGTAGGTCTCACACATGCATCAATAGTTAAGATTCAAAAGGAGTTATGGGATCCCAAAAAAAAAGGGGTGCCAAGCATTTTTCTTAAAATTTACCCCTCAAAGTTTAACCCAAAAAAGAAGAAAGAAAAAACAACAAAACGTATATATTCCTCTTATTCATTGATGTGACAAAGCAAAATGGAATTTTGGATATTAAAATGGGACCTAATGTAATAAGAATAACTCATGTAAGTAAATATCTATATATATACACACTAGAAGTATATGTGTGTAATTTGTAATTGAATCTGATTATTATGGTACTTATTTGAAACAACTGGAGAGAATCGGAGCTAATTTATAATAATTATCATGTTTTGTGGGCATTTTAGCAGAAAAAAAAAATTGTAACAATTATACCAATAGTAATTTTTTAACGCTTTGAATAAAATATGAGATAAAAAAATATAATATATTTGGGATGATTTTTTATAAAAAAATATGTAAAAAATAGAGAAAAAATAATAATTTTTGACATTTTAATATAGAATGTTGATTTTGTAATTTTTTTAATAATTTTTTTAAGTTAAAACATTGGATTGCCAAACGAATAGTGTCAATGTCAACGAAGACTTGAAGATGTACTTTTTCAAAGTCTAAACCCAAACAACAGGAACCAAAAAAAAAAAAAAAAGGTAGAACCTACTACAATAATAGAATTTTGATAGTTGAAACTGACCACTAAAATATTGTGATAGGAAATATTTATAAAATTTTTTAATTTGTGTTATGATGTGTCATGTATTTATTTTATACCTAAAAATGCTATAAAAGATTTTTTTTTACAGAGGCAGATGACCAAGGCTTGGAGACGGAGTAAAAGCCCCAATTGAGATTCACCCAGGCCCTTGTGGGTGTAAAATATTTGGTGATATACATTGTAATTTCCAAATAAAGTTTCAGAAAGTGTTATAGGAAAGAGAGTAATGAAGAGGTTGAGAAGTGAATTTGGTTTTATTTTTCACCGTGAACGTAAATATCCTGCTAAAGGATGTATGTCTTATATTTTTATTCTTTTAATCACTGCTTTATTATGGGTTTGAATCCATGATTTTGCACAATGATTTGTATAGAATTCCTCAAAATACAAATAAACAGAAATTTCTTGAAAAATATTATTATGGAAAAGAATAGTGAATTGACCAAAGGTGAGTGGTTGAAGGTCTTGTCATTTTTCTTAATGTTAATATCAACGAGCACTTGAAATTAAAATTGCAAAAATTATTTATCAATTGTCCTTCTGTAAATTAAAGTATAACGCAGCGGATGAAAAATTTCAGAATCATACCTTCTAGCAGAGCTTGAAGCGAAGAATGTCGTGGGTAAATCACGTGCTTCCAAAATGTGAACAACCAACCTAGCAGTAAAGTGATACTACAAAATGAGTATCAGCCACACAAGTTACAGTGTAAAATGGCTTGATTGTTGTTTAACGGGAGAGAGTTAGTATGGAAAAAACAAAAACATTCGTTGTTTGCTGATACCCATATCCCATATATCATATCAAATATATAGGATAAATATATCATCTATCCATATCGGTTGATATGATAGATATAGATATCCTGAGTGGTTATCCAAATAAGTTTTGAATTCAAATTCAAACTTACATGGATAAGGTTCAAAAAGTTAAAAGGGTCATGCCACATGGGCGCCCAATTTCTAACATCTCCCACTCGCACATGAGTTGGCATGACACTGCCACATCACTATCTCAATCTCCCCCAAAAATGTACAATCTCATACTAGCCAATGCACCGTGCGACCGCTGAGAACACCTGCATGTGGGAGCTCTATACTAGAAACTCAATATGGGTCAGCATAGAGACATCAACCCAAAATGAACAGAAATAGTGTCTCATGTACCCAGACCCATCTAGCTACATCGGTCCAAAAACATCTCTAATCCCTCAAAAAACATGTTTGACTCTCCTAGGTCCCGCATTATATTCACACCCAATCAGTGTCCCATAAAGAGCGATGTGAGTTGTCGACAGTGAATATAGAGCAGAGATGTAGAACTAGATGATCTTCCCTTCACCCTCATATTATTCAATTTGAAATTGACCGTTTTCCCAGTAATGTCCCTTAAAGCCGAATCATACATGACCACAGGCAACATACCAAAGTAGCTGAACATCAACTCCTCATCTTATGACATAGTCAAAGGTCACAAAAGGCACAAAGTGAAATCATTTAAGGAAAAAATGACTTTTAGGACTCACACGGTGAAGAAGTAGGAATCCATTCTTTCACCTCGCTAACGGGTTGATAAGAACATGCAGTACGAATGCATGTTATAGTGGAGTAACTCTTCCAAAGAGTGATGTTAAACTCACACACCATACAGATCTTAGTCTAGTCGCTCTTAAGCGCACAAGTCGCTTCCTAGTGTCTAACTCGAATTCTCTATTTGCTCGCCTCTCAGGCATCAAATGAGATCTCGCATCTGGCTATCCATAATAGGCATATCATGGAAAAATGGGTACTCTCATATCCATGGTCGGTCTTTAACAAGACCTCATCTTAGCTCCAACCAAGGCGACATAGCCAGTAGATAATTTTAGCTTCTCTATTTGCTCCAAATACAATAAGCCACTAATCTCATCCTTACTTGCTACCTAACGCTAAGGGCGATTGCTCGTGTGAGTGAACCAATCTTGCCTGCTAACATCAATTTAATTATTTTGTGTATGCTAATTCACAAACCATTGCAAAAAGTAGTAAACATAAATATGGAATAGAAACAAATATGAATACTAATGGCATAAATATCCCAAAAAATATGAGTTCAACTAAATACACATAAATATATCACCACCTACGTAGTCCTAAAGCCCTAACATGAGTAAGATAAACATCTCTAGCAATGGGCTTAGTCAAAGGGTCCGCAACCATGCGACTTGTATGGATGTGCTCCAGGATCACTTCTTTCTGCGCCACGATGTCTCTGATAAAGTTGAACCTCACATCAATGTGTTTGGTTCTGCCGTGGTATTTAGGATCCTTAGCGTAAATAAGTACAGCCATGCTGTCACAATGGATAGTCACATGGTCTGAAGTGTGTGTGACAACATCTAAATGCTGAAGGAATCTCCTCAACCAAACGGCTTCCTGAACGGAAGATGAACAAGCCACAAACTCAGCCTCCATAGTCGATAAGGCGATACAGGATTGCTTCTTACTGGTCCAAGAAATAGCACCATCGCTAAGCATGAAAGCATATCCTGAAGTAGACTTACGCTCATCTAAGTCTCCTCCCCAGTCAGCATCATAATAGCCAACTAGTTGTAGATCTGAACTTTGGTAGCAAAGTGTATAATCTGCAGTCCCTCTAAGATATCGTAATATCCTCTTAACTGCTTTCCAATGAGCTGGTCCTGGGTTGGATTGGTAACGACTCACCAATCCGACTGCATAACACATGTCAGGGCGTGTACACATCATAGCATACATCAAGCTTCCAACAGCATTTGCATAGGGAACACGGGCCATCTTTTCATTCTCTTCTTGAGTCTTAGGACCCATATCAAGGCTTAGGCTCTCGCCTTTCACAACAAGAGTGTTAATGGGTTTGCAGCTCTGTATCTGGAATCGCTCTAGGATAGTCTTAATGTAAGTCTCTTGAGACAAACCAAGAAGTCTTCTAGAGCGATCCCTAAGGATCTTAACACCGAGCACATAGTTCGCTTCACCCATGTCTTTCATCTCAAATGTAGAGAACAACCACATTTTAGTGGCGACAATCATCTCCTTGTCATTTCCAGCCAATAATGTCATCTACATATAATGACAATATTAGAAAAATGTCCTTGGACTGCTTAACGTACATACAGTGATCTTCATCGATCATCGTAAACCCATTAGAAACAATGGCTCAATGAAATCTTAGATTCCACTGTCTGGATGATTGCTTTAAGCCATAAATAGATTGTTGAAGCTTGCAAACTTTGCGCTCCTGACCTACTACCACAAAGCCTTCTGGTTGATCCATATAGATCTCTTCATCCAATTCTCCACTGAGAAATACAGTCTTAACGTCCATCTGATATAGCTCTAAGTCCAACTGAGCTACTATGGCCAGAATTAAGCGAATAGATGCAAACCTTACAACTGGTGAAAAAGTTTCCTCATAGTCCACACCCTCTTGTTGGGTGTAACCTTTCGCCACTAGGCGAGCCTTATACCTTTCTATGGAACCATCCGCTTTGCACTTGATTTTGAGAACCCATTTGTTCTCAATAGTCTTGCGCCATGGCGGCAAATCAACCAAGTCCCAGACATGATTTTTTTTCATAGACTCTATTTCTTCATCCATTGCAGTACTCCATTCTTTACTAGTAGGGGATGAGAGAGCCTCTTTGAGATTCTTAGGCTCCATCTCATCACTCGGAGCAATCATGAATGCTTCCCTTCAATCTCAAAACGACGACGGGGTATAGCTCCACGTTTGCTTCTACGTAGTTGAGAATCTTGAGAATCCTCATCCATTGGATCTAATCCATGGGTAGGTAGATCGCTCCCACTGTCCCTAGGAGCTTGAGGGATTATCTCCTTATTCTCTACTAGGCTACTAGGTGCGCCTTCAAGTAGATCCTCCATCTCATAGAGTTCTACTTCTCTAGTTACCTCACCTCTGCTAGGGAAATCCTCCTCTAGGAAATCCACATCTCGTGACTCAATTTCAGTCACACTTCCATCTGGATGCTCCCCAACAAACACATAGCCCTTAGAATGCTCACTATAGCGAATGAAGATACACTTCTTTCCTCTAGGGCCCAACTTTCCAAACTTATGAGAAGCGTTGTATATGTAAGCTGCCGAACCCCAAGGCCGCAAATTGCCCAAATCAGGCTTTTTGCCAGTCCACATCTCATATAGGGTGGAAGGAACTGATTTGGAGGGCACACAGTTAAGGACGTAGGTAGCAGTCAACAAAGCATCTCCCCAATAAGAAATGGGAAGATTAGCTTGTGCCATCATTGATCTAACCATGTCAAGCAATGTGCGATTCCTTCTCTCCGCTACACCATTTTGCTGCGGAGTCCTAGGAATTGTCAATTGCCTGATAACTCCTTTTTCCTCACAGAGCACTTTAAATCGCTCAAATAGATACTCACGTCCTCGGTCAGTCCTTAGAGCCTTAATGCTCTTGTCTAATTGATTCTCAACCTCATTAACATACCGTCCAAAGCAATCCAATGCTTCTGACTTGTGAGAAATCAAATAGACATGACTAAAACGCGTGCAATCACCTATAAATGTGATAAAATAAGGGGCTTCATGCCTTGCCCTCACATTCATTGGTCCACATATATCAGAATGAATAAGTTGTAATGGGATAGATGCCCTTATGACTTTCCCAAATGGTTTCCTTGTTGCCTTACCAGCAAGACAGTGCTCACAAGTAGTCAAAGTGACTCTAACGAGTGGGCCAAAAAGACCTTCTCTAGCCAATCTAGTCATCTTGTCTTGCCCTATGTAGCCTAATCTAGCATGACATTTCATAGAATCATTATCACAAAAAGATGTAATATTCGAAACAGAGCCATTGGCATTTTTATTATAGCTAGAATCATCCACATCCAAAACTAAAAAGCCATCTGAAAGATAACCAAAACCATAAAAAAATTGTTCCCAAATAAATGCTAACACCATTATTCTCAAAACAAAAGCCAAAACCAAGGCTCATCATGCTAATAACTGAAACTAAATTTCGCCGAATATCCGAAGCATAAAGAACATCATGAAGATACAAGGTGCACCCTCGTCGCATTTCCAGCTTATATATGCCAATGCCAAGCACCTCCACACTGGACTTGTTCCCCATGTGAACTTTTCTGCTCCCAGCAGGTACTCGGCAATACTCAATGCACCCTACTCTGTCCCTCGCGATGTGGTTTGTTGCTCCGGAGTCTACAACCCAAAAATGAGGAGAATGAGCAATTAATGCTTGACTAGACACAAAGCATTGAATGCGAGAAATTAAGTAAGGGAGTACCTTCTTCTGCTCAGGGCAATCCTGAGCGAAGTGTCCTTCTTTGTTACAGTTAAAGCATGTCAATTTAGCCTTTACCTTCTTGCCACCTCTCTTGCCCCTACGCTTGAAATTTCTAGCGCCATTGGGCTTTAGCGCAGCTGCTGCTTGCTTCTTAGGGGCACTTTTTGCTTTTCCACGTTTGAATTGAGAAGTCCTACGTGAGCTCGACTCAACCACCATAGTAGAACCATCAGACTTAGCTACCTCAAGGCGCTCAGCCTCTAGCTCCAAATGACGCGATATGTTTTCGAATGTTTTCACACTCTCATTATGCATCATGTTCTGCTTCATCTGCTCCCAAGAATTTGGCAGAGAGCGAATCACAGCTTGTACTTGCTGCTCTTGAGCCAAATTGTGCCCAGCAGCCGCAAGCTCACGTATCATGGTTGGCATAACCCTCAAATGCTGCTTCATCGAGTGATGCACCCTTTTCTGATAGGAGTCAAACTTCATAGTCAGCCCACGTAGCTTTGCCAAAGAGGTAATACCAAACGTTTGCTTGAGAGCTTCCCACATCTCAAATGCAGTCGGGCAATGCTCAAACTTACTAATCAAGTCGTTGTGCATGCTACTCAACATAGTAAAGCGTGCACATCGATCTTTGTTATGCCAAGTCTGAAAGACTTCAAGATGACGACGATGTTGAGCTGTATTGCCCTGCTCTGGCTCAACCATCTCTGGCTCAACCATTACTTGTTCAAGTGTGGTCAATACTTCTTGCTCATTGAGGAGGTATTGGATCTTACGGCGCCATATATCATAATTGTCGCATCCAATTTCTCTCCCTTAGTTAAGTCTGCCACCACTATCTTAGCAGCCATTTCTACATACAGAGTAAACAAATGCGCAGAGGATATTAATGATAGCAACACAAAAAATTATTTTGCAGCAAAATAATCTAAATTAAATAATGATAATTTTACACATGTCTCAAGATCGAAAATTTGCTATGCTTGTAATCATCTCTTGCGCCTCTAGTGATAATTATCAAAATTTAATTTAATTCCATGCGCACAATCAATCTCCCACTACTTATGGCATATACAAAGCATGATAAATTCCATACAATAGCATCTTAATGTAAATTTACAAATAACTCATGCTATATTTATTTAATAATGGAATTCAAATAAATAAATAAATAAATAATCATGCTTCTCTAATTGCAACATATTACCAACCCTAAACAAAATATGTTGTATTTAATATTCAGATTATGCCATAATAGAATGTACATCATTCTGAAATTTTTTTGAATTTTTTCTGAAATTTTCTGGAATTTTAAATAACTAATAAACACATATAAAATTAGAAATAAAAATTCCAGAATCTGATAAACTGAAACAATTATATCAGTAAATAGTAAAACTTTTCAGTAGTCTACAATAAAAATTTCAACCCCAGAAAATTATTCGTGCAACACCAGAAGCATTTTAAAGCATAAATAATGAATTATTATCACAGAAAAAATATTTTTATTTTCATAAAATTTTTAAAATTTTACAGAAGATATAAAAATCAATTCTGAGTCTAACAGTACCAACCACGCATAAAACAAATCTATAACGAATTATTTATGACCATTTAAACCAATTCTGGATTAAAAAAAACAAATAGTGCCTTATAATCAGCATCCAAGCCAGCGAAGAAAAAAACAGCGCAGCTCAGCGCGTGGCTCACCAGGCGGCTCAGTGCGCGGCGCGCACGTGCTAGCGCGGACGACTTGCGCGTGGACAGCGCGGCTGATGCGCCCGTGATGGCGCATGTAGGCGCGTGGGAAGCGCGTCTGGCGCATGGAAGCGCGTTGAAGCCGCTGATGGCGTCAGGTGGCGCGTACGGCCCACACGCCGCCTTATAGGGTGTTTTCTGGTCCAATTTCGGTACTGTCGGACTCCATTTTCCAAAATAAAAATATTTATGGTCTTAAAAATGACATTTAATGAACAAAAAAATGAGGTAATTTACACTGTCAATCTAATGAGAATAGAAGTACAAAAACCCTGCACTTCATCTTCTTCTTTCATTAATTTTCATGCATATAATGTGTATATATTTATATAAAATTATGCACATGATTTAAAAAAAAAACATGAAAATACCCATATAAGCTCTGATACCAAAGTAAATTAAAGTATAACGTAGCAGATGAAAAAATTTCAGAATCATACCTTCTAGCAGAGTTTGAAGTGAAGAGTGTCGTGGGTAAATCACGTGCTTCCAGAATGTGAACAACCAAACAGCAGTAGAGTGATACTACAAAATGAGTATCACCCACACAAGTCACAGTGCAAAATGGCTTGATTGTTGTTTAATAGGAGAGAGTCAGTATGGGAAAAACAAAAACATACGTTGTTTGTTGATCCCCATATCCCATATATCATATCAGATATATAGGATAAATATATCATCTATCCATATCAGTTGATATGATAGATATAGATATCCTAAGTGGTTATCCAAATAAGTTTTGAATTCAAATTCAAACTTACATGGATAAGGTTCAAAAAGTTCAAAGGGTCATGCCACATGGGTGCTCAATTTCTAACATTGTTCACAAATAAATGCTAACACCATTATTCTCAAAACAAAAGCTAAAACCAAGGCTCATCATGCTAATAACTGAAACTAAGTTTCGCCGAATATTCGGAGCATAAAGAACATCATGAAGATACAAGGTCCGCCCTCGTCGCATTTCCAGCTTCTATGTGCCAATACCAAGCACCTCCACACTGGACTCGTTTCCCATGTGAACTTTTCTGCTCCCAGCAGGTACTCGGCGATACTCAATGAACCCTACTCTGTCCCTCGCGATGTGGTTTGTTGCTCCGGAGTCTACAACCCAAAAATGAGGAGAATGAGCAATTAATGCTTGACTAGACACAAAGCATTGAATGCGAGAAGTTAAGTAAGGGAGTACCTTCTTCTGCTCAGGGCAATCCCGAGCGAAGTGTCCTTCTTTGTTATAGTTAAAGCATGTCAATTTAGCCTTTACCTTCTTGCCACCTCTCTTGCCCCTACGCTTGAAATTTCTAGCGCCATTGGGCTTTAGCGCAGCTGCTGCTTGCTTCTTAGGGGCACCTTTGCTTTTCCACGTTTGAATTGAGAAGTCCTACGTGAGCTTGACTCAACCACCATAGTAGAACCATCAGACTTAGCCGCCTCAAGGCGCTCAGCCTCTAGCTCCAAATGACGCGATATGTTTTCGAATGTTTTCACACTCTCATTATGCATCATGTTCTGTTTCATCTGCTCCCAAGAATTTGGTAGAGAGCGAATCACAGCTTGTACTTGCTGTTCTTGAGTCAAATTGTGCCCAGCAGCCGCAAGCTCACGTATCATGGCTGACATGACCCTCAAATGCTGCTTCATCGAGTGATGCACCATTTTCTGATAGGAGTCAAACCTCATAGTCAACCCACGTAGCTTTGCCAAAGAGGTAATACCAAACTTTTGCTTGAGAGCTTCCCACATCTCAAATGTAGTCGGGCAATGCTCAAACTCACTAATCAAGTCATTGTGCATGCTGCTTAACATAGTCGCTAGATCGCCGTGGTTTTGTTTCCTTGTTTAGCACAATAAAAAATGATGTGTGCGCTATGGTTAGCGGCATGCTACGTAGCATTGATTGGCGAGTTTTGGAGTTGTGAAATTAGTAAGCCCTTAATAGATCTATATATGATCTTGACTATTGAGCTGTACGGATTGACTTTGTAATTTGACTTGTAATGATGTTGCGTCATTGGATGAAGTAACATTCAAGAGTCACGTCATTCAAGAAATGCGAGCTTAAATGAGTTAGTCATTAAGTGTAAGACGAGTAGCCAGTATAAGCAGTGTTTTGCTCTCTACCCAATTATTGGGAGTGGATGGAGCAAAATTTCACACACTATAATAGTGTGCATTGAAGTGTCACTTGAAGTTAAAAGATTAGCGCTTAGTAGCAGCAAAATCTATTGACACTAAGTGAAAAGATTAGCGCCAAGTGGCTGGAAAATCTATTAGCATTGCCAACTTGTCTAAGTCTTGACACTTACTATTTCCACAGTTAAATGTGAGACATGAGGAGGTGCTTCTTTGTATGATTCCTTAGCTAGGCTAACGTTTTTTGAATAACGTTTACCACTAAGCGCAAACGTTGCAACATAGTAATAAAAAGGTCAAGGCTGACAAGGTTGTTATGACTCTAAGAATTTGACGCATCGCTTGTGAGAGCATTGTGTTGAATTAGACCCTTTAGCCTAATTCGCGCTTAAGTTACTTCAGGAGCTGTCATAGTTGTTGATAGCTTATTCTCTCATTCTTGTGGATAGTAGAATTAATTGCAAGTAACTATGAAGCGAGAAATAGATATGACAAGAGGAGTATTGTCATCTTTTAACTAGATGCATTAAAGTGTATGGAGAATAAAATTGACTTGAAGGTGCAGGGGATTAGCACTTACTAGTTAAATTTGCGACTTAGGCGCACTTGATACGTCCATGATATCCTTTTATGATCTAGTGAATATGAATTAGTTGTGAGTCATTACCTACTTGGGCCTAAACCTTTAAAAACTTGTCTTCGAGAACTCACACATTAGGATGATTGGAATTAGTTTATGATGTTGGTCATGAACCGGTGGCTTATTATACTTAATCACATTAATGAGATGATGACAGAATGGTTTGAGTAGGCCCTCTCGGGCCCACTCGCTTGTGACATCCTGCTCTCATGTGAATGTATAACTTTGTTTGCAATGATTGCGCACAAGTAAGTAGAAAAGCCGTAGAAGGTCATTTGTATTGGCGCATTTAGTCCACTATGATATTTGTGACTAGATATGTGTAAGGGTATGATAGCTAAGCCTCAATCTTGACACATTTATAGATTACGATACGCATCTGAGTCAAGACTATTTGATCTCCCATAAGTCAAAAGTTTTGAGATGATTTTCGACATTGCACATATGAGGTTGAGATCAATTAGATAACAGCTTTCGTGCTTTTAGTTTTGACCAAGGTGGCGAGTATCTATTTGAGTTATTTTAGAAAACTCTGTGAAGAGAAATGAATGCTTAGTAAATTGATTATTCCTAGTACTCAGCAACACAAAAGTGTAGTAGAGATAAGGAATTAAGTATTGTTAATGTTAGGTGGATGATGGCGCAAAATGTTTCCCAATTGGGAATTGCACTTTAGTTTGTTGCCTATATCCCTAACTAAGTGTCTTCCATATTAGTTTTTTACACTCCATTTGAGTAATGGGTTAGCGGAGAGCCATCTATGGGCGATCTACAACCGTTAAGTAGCTTATCTTTATTTTATTTCTCATAAGGTTACGAAGTTAAGACCTAGGGTTCTATAGCGCATTATTGTATGCTATCTTGTAAGCACATAGGGTCATGTGGTGCATTATTGCACGCTGTCATGTAAACCCTCCGGCTCATGTGCATATAGGTAAGCTGCTTTGTGGTAGAGTAACTAAGTCACATAAAGTTTTCTTAGTAAAGGTGACGTGAATAGAGTTTTGGAACTCTATAAGATAGAGAATTCTAAGTATAGCGCTTTATGTAGCCTAGTTAAGAATGGAAAGAAATTTCCAATATCCTAGGGACAGTGGGAGCGATGTGCCTACTAATGGATTACTCCATTAGAGAAGAATACTCTACATTCTTAGTTGCATGGTAGTGAATGTGAAAATTTTCCATGTCATCACTGGGTGATTGAGAGGGAAACATTCATGATTGCCCTGCAAGATGATAAAGAGCCTAGGATAATGCCAAATGCTCTAGTCCCCTGTTTTTAGAAAGTGGATTAATGTTGCGCAGTTTAAGACAAAGTCTTTGAGGATTAACCATTTCTATAATTTGGTTGACTTTCCATTATGACGAGAAACTGTTCTAAAGTTATGCGCATTTTGGATAGTCATTATTGAGGCATAAGGCTCGCTAGATACCGAAAAGTCGCACCATTGAGGAAGGTGTAGACCAAGAGAAGACTTTCTCCTAGGGAGTGAGGTTATTTCGACTTAGGCTATGATTGATATAAGTTCGGAACATTGATTTGTGGACATTGTGACCCAACTTCTCGTTGGAGAATTGGATAAGTAGATCCGTAGGGATTTACCTTCTGCTTTTTTGTTGAAAAGTTGGGAGCGCAAAAAGGTTGCTAGTTCCAATAAATCTTTTACAACCTAAAACAGTTATCCAAATAGTGGTTCTTAGATTTTGTCGAGCCATGTTAGGCCAATAATGATCGATGAAGACCACTGAGACATGATCAATGGTCCAAAAGAAGTTTTTCCTTACTTAGTCATTATGAGCCAGGAATTTATAAGGTTTTCACCACCTAGGGTGGACAGTCCTCTGTTTTAGATATGATGGACATGGGTGATGTAATTTATATGCTCGGATGTACAATTTTTATGGATTGTTTTGGGAGAATTCCCGGTTTGTCTTTCGTGACTTACATAAGGAATATCCTAAAATGATTCTAGATGCAAAATTGCAAACCCATTGACTTACCTATCGGTAAAAGCCAGAGCCTTAGCTATTGAGTGAATCCTCGGATTGTCTTTAGGAGAAACAGATGACCTATATTCCTGATATTTTTTTGTTGTGGGAGCCTAAAGTACGCTATGTGGGCGTATTCGGCATAATAAGTGTTATCTTTGGTAAATGGTGTAGACAGGCCCGCGGGGGGACCTCGCTACAGCTCGGACTCGATTTTGTTGTCACGGTTCTTAATCTTGAACCAAAGAGTCCAAATCTGGCAAATCGTTTTGAGAAAACAGATTTTTGAAAGAAGTGCCAAACATGGACTGCTTTTCCAGATACAGAGTCGCCACCTAAATATTTTATTTTTGAGAAATTTAGGAAACCCTGACTCATTGCCTAAGGCCACGTGTCCGTCATCACCAAAGTTGCCTCGGCTCGGGAACTTGGGTACGATTGGGGAAGGTCACTTTGTGAGCACCCCCGCTCGCCCGATCAAAGATCGGCCTCTACTAACCATGATATCTTGTTTTGAAAACATTGTGTGTTCTTATTCCGGTTATTAGCCTAGATTTACTATGTGATGTGCACAGCATACAATTATAGACCGAGTCGCCTGAATTGGAACAAAACATTTCATGTTTGTTTGTTTGAAAATGGTTTGATGGTGCTACCCGTAGGTAGGCTAAGACGTGGATTTGTCACCCTCGGGTGGGTTTAGAAAACATGATTTTGCCGCTATCTAGTGGGCTTAAAACACACAGTCGATGATTTGTTCCAATCTAAACAACCCAACCTTCACCCACAAGCATTCAAGGCAGTTATATCACATAAGCATATAGCCTCAAGGTAAGCATGCTATTCATGGCAGTCACTCACACGCATGCAAGGATGCTAAAGCATAAAACTCACCGAGTACTCCAACCCAAAGTAGAAGCTAATTAGAAATCCATGCATGATCCTAGATACACAGAATTGCCTAATGCAACACATGCAAAGATGCAAACTATAGCAAGCTCGGCTATTCTAAACATGGCACATGGAATACTACAGTTAACATGTATTCAATTTGGAATTGAAATACAAATGCAGTTAGTATGATGCGCCGAGCCCGGTGCATGCAAAACAGATGAATGAATGCAAACATGCTATCATACTGTATGCTGATTGAAACATGCCCTAATCTAACCATCATAAGCGGGTAAATAAAAGAGAAGAAAGATGTGGGGTTGGAAGACATACATCACACACACGCACACTTATTACAACATTGCCCTCGCACAGAGGGTCCAAATAAATAGTACAGTCCCGAATAAAAGAATATTACAGTCCAAATAATACAGTCCAAAATGTGTACAAATTCCTAATTAATTTACAAATTAACTAAGAAAATAATAAACTGGCATGCAAGCCAGGGACTGCCTTGATTCTGATGAATGATGTATGTTTAGGCTGCCTTGCGCGGAAATCCACTGGGATGCTCCAATTAGCCTCTGTTTTGCAATAGTTCTTGGAAAGCGCACCAAGCCTCGGAAGACTGCTGATTCTTGATTTTGCTGCAATAGAGAGCAGGAAAAGGGCATAGTAATGTATTTTCACAAATGTATGCATGCCTCGATCCTCGTGCCACCAATCACGCATTTCGATGCATGATGGCCGAAGAGTCGAATTGCACAACTCAATATAGAATGAATGCACATGAAAACTCAACTAAAACCTAACTCCATCATGGATAATCCGGAGTGTCGATAACTGGGAATTGAGACACGTTCCGTCACTCGGAGTACGAAACGCCCCTCGTTTCCCGTGCTCGGGCTAACTCCTATCCCAAACACAATGCAATATGCATGACATGCATAAATGCAACTAAGATACAACCTAACATGCACAATGCTATGAAATGGCATACACGATGCACGAGATAATATGGCATACACAATGCACTAACATACAACCTAGCATACACAATGCTATGGAATGAAATGGCATACACAATGCTATGGAATGAAATGACATACACAATGCATAATGGACTTACACCAACACAAGTGGACCTCAGCCACACTCACATAGGAGGCCATTAGATGAAAATGAGACACTCGAAATGCGTGCACATGTGCACGCAAACCGAGGACCGACCCTAAGGCACCGAATGCCACTCTAACAAGACATGGCAAAATATGAAAATTGGCATACTAGCATGCAAATTTCAAAGGAAAAATGAGATGCAAAACAGCCCCGAAACATGGTGAAATGGTACTCAATGCATGGGACGAGTCCCGGAACATGAAATTTGGTGCATGAAATGGCCTATAGCTATACAATGCATGCATAATTTGAAAATGAAGTGTAAATACAGAAGCAAGGAAGCCCCCAAAAAAGCATATTTACAGTTTAAATCAAGGCCAAACAGTGGGCACAAATGGGGCTAAATTAGCATGCAAAAATGGCCCTAAAAGCATGATAATGAAGCAAGTACAAGCTTCTGTCCCTAAACAGAGAAGGGGCCTTCTACAATATTGAAGAGGGGAAAAAAATATGATGTTTTAAAGTTTATAACAAACCCCAAAAACAGATACAAGTATGCTCAAAATGCTATGCAAAATAAGGGCCAAAATGGAGATAAAGAAGCAGCTGATACATTCTGATCCTAAACAGGTAAGGGCCCTTCAACAATGTTGAAGAGGGGCCCAAAATATGACTTTTTACAGTTAATGGTTGAGCCTAAAACAGTGTACAACTATGCCCAAAATGCAATGCAAGATATGGCCTAAAAGAGAGGCTACAACACAAAGTATACAAATGATGCTCCAAACAGCAATAGACTCTTAATGAAACATGGAGAGGGGGTCAAAAAAAGGCCATTTTCAGTTCGGAACAAGGTTCAAAAACAGAATCTCAATAGGCTAATAAATTATGCAAAAATGGGGCTAAAACATGGATATCAAAGCAAGTAGCACATGGAGGACCCAAACAGTAATGAGCCCTTTAACAATGTTGAATAAGGTCTTAAAATAAACTACTTCACAGTTTAAAACATGCCTCAAAACAATTTACATATAGGCCAAAAACAACATGCAAGGAAATGACATATAAGAGGGATAATGAAGTAACTACCAAATGGGGGATTCAAACAGTGAGAGACCCTTAATGAAAGATGAAATAGAGCTAAAAAAAATGCTACTTTCAGTTATGGCCGGAGCTCAAAAGTATAAGCAAGAAGGGATAAGAAATAATGCAAAAATGAGCTCAAAAGAGGGAGAAAGCAACTCACCCTTGTAGACCAACTCTTTGACAACCTTTGGACCAAGAAATGTTGCCTCCTAAGCTCTGAGAAGACCTTTCAAGCTGCTGGAATGGAGTGGTGGTGTGATGCTAGGTGATGGTGTAGAAATGAGGTAGGATTTAGGAGGTTTGGAGGGTTGGAAGTGTAGAGATAGGGAGAGGGGTGTAATGCAAGCTTGAAGCCAATTTTTCCAACCCCAAAACCAAACCTGGGGTGCTGGTTATATAGGCCAAAGAGGGGGAGAAAGAGGGGGAAAAAAAAGGGAGGGAAATCACTCCAAGTTTCCCTCCAAAAATTGCCCCCCAGATATAGAATCTGGAGGGGAATAAAGTGCATATTTGTGATGTGCCAGGTGTAAGGATGCTGGCCGGCTGGTTATTGAGACTGCAGGTGGCCGGTCGGCCCTCCCCATGGCCAGCCGGCCAAGGGTCAAAAGGGTCAGGTGTGATTAGTGGCCGGCCACCACAGATTGGTGGCTTCCCATGTGTTCTCAACACAACCTTGTGGTCAAAAATTGGCAACTGTGAACCAGGAGAGAGAACAACCCACTTTTCAAAGGGGTTCAAAAGGTTCAAATGGAATTACTGGCCGGCCACCAGATATTGGTGGCCTCCCAGATGTGTACATCACAAATATGGGGGTTAGGGTTGAGGAAAGTGGCCCTAGGGTGGTCAACATTGGCTTTGAAATGAGAAAAAACGGGCGTCGGAGGGCGATGATGGAATATAACTGTTGTTGGAATAATTACTGGCCTCCCACCTTTCTACGACCTTCCTGGTGATGAAACAGAGGTCCCTGCCAAAAATGAACGAAAACCGATGCAAAATGAATGTTCGGGGGCCGAAACGCGCAGTCTGAAGCCCCAAAAACCGACTATTAGGCACCGGGAGTGGTGTTCGACCACGAAGTTGGTCTCTCGAACTATAGTGTCCCTTAAAATGGAGGAAATAAGATGCATGCCAAAAACCGGAGCAAACGGAGGTGGTTAGGTGGTCCCGAACCGAGGCACTCGACCTGACGGCTCCGAAAACCGGGAACCGGGCTCCGAAATGGGCAAAATGGCCTACGACCACGAAATGTAGCCCACGGCCACTGAGAGATAGTCTACGAGACCTTTCTCTCCCTTTGGAAAGAGAAACAGAGAAAATTGAGTCTGGTTCGCAAACTGAGGCAAGGCACAGAAAAGCCCGGAAGTCCGGAGGCAGGGCTCACGGTTGAGACTCTGAGACTTCTGAACGAGCACAATATGCAACATCACCGAGCGCTCAATCGGTGACGTCTGAGTCTTAAGGTCGGTCAAAAATGGGGTGTCTACAAATGGTCAACTGAGTAGTTTAGACATTGACCTTGCTCATTACACTATGGATAGAATGCTTTACTAGTAGTATATAAATTTGCCCTTTGTAAGATTCAATGCGCTAGTTGGGCGCATCCAGAATGAACGTAAATTGGTCACCAAAATATCTTTAGAGAGGTTATTGCGCAAGAGGTAGTGATCTTGAATCACTTCATGTGAAGCGCACATGGTGGATTCCGTTGTATATACTCATTGCAATAAGTGCTGATAAGGCTTATGTTTGGAATCTAGAATTGCGCAAGCTGTGGTCGTGTTTTTTAAAATCGATCACTTATTTGTTGTGAGATGATGGGATGATGACACTATTATGGTTTGTGTTATAATGATTAGCAGATGATGATGTCAGCAGGCAAGATTAGCTCACTCACACGAGCAATCGCCCTTAGCACTTGAGAGCGAGCAACGATGAGACTAGTGGTTTATTTTTATTTGAAGCCAAGAGAGGCTTAAATTATCCACTATGTATGTCGCCTTGGTTAAAACCAAGATGAGGTCGTGTTAAGGACTAAACATGGATGTTGGTACTCACTTTCCATGTTGTGCCTGTTATGATTAGCCAGATACGAGATCTCATTTAGCGCCTGGAAGGCGAGCAAATAGAGAATTCGGGTTAGGCGCTAAAAAGCGATTAGACTAAGATCTATACGGTGTATCGAGTACGACGTCACTCTTTTGAAAGAGTTACTCCACCGTAACATGTATTCATACTATATGTGTTTGGCAACCGAGTAATGAGGTGAGAGAATGGATCCCTGTTTCCTCACCGTGTGAGTCTTACGTGTCATTATTGATATGACTTTCATTTATGTACCCTTTTGTGACCTTTGACAATGTTATAAGGTAAGGGGTTGATGTTCTGCTACTTTGGTATGTTGTTTGCGGTCATGTATGATTCGACTTTAAGGGACATCACTGGGAGAGCTGTTAATCCTAAACTAAATAGCATTAGGGCAAAAGGAAGATCATCTTGTATTACACCACTGTTGTATATTCACTGCCCGCAACTCACATCGCTCTGTATGAGAGACGGATTGAGTGTAAATATATTTCAAGAATTGAGAGGGTCAAACATGCTCTTTTGAGGGATTAGAGATGTTTTTTGGACCAGTGTAATTAGATGGGTCTGGGGTATATGAGACACTATTTCTATTCTTTTTGGATTGATGTCTCTATGCTGGCTCATTTTGAGTTTCTAGTATAGAGCTCCCACATGCAGGTGTTCTCAACGGTCGCACGGTGCATTGGCTAGTATGAGATTGTTCATTTTTTGGGGGAGATTGAAATAGAGATGTGGCAGTGTCATGCCAACTCATGTGCGAGTAGGAGATGTTAGAAATTGGGCGCCCATGTGGCATGACCCTTTGAACCTTTTGAACTTTATCCATGTAAGTTTGAATTTGAATTCAAAACTTATTTGGATAACCACTTATGATATCTATATCTATCATATCAACTGATATGGATAGATGATATATTTATCCTATATATCTGATATGATATATGGGATATGGGATAATGAAAACAACGTATGTTTTTCCCATACTGACTCTATCCCATTAAATAACGATCAAGCTTTTTGCACTGTGATTTGTGTGGGTGAAACTCATATTGTGGTATCACTCCACTGCTGGGGGTTCATTGTTCGCATTCTTAAAGCATGTGATTTACCTACAAGATTCTTTGCTTCAGGTTCTGTCATCAATGTATGATCTGAAATTTTTACCCACTACATTATACTTGATTTACATTGGTATTGGTTCACATATATCAGAATGAATAAGTTGTAATGGGATAGATGGCCTTATGGCTTTCCCAAATGGTTTCCTTGTTGCCTTTCTAGTAAGACAGTGCTCACAAGTAGGCAAAGTGACTCTAGCGAGTGGGCCTAAAAGACCTTCTCTAGCCAATCTAGTTATCATGTCTTGCCCTATGTGGCCTAATCTAGCATGCCATCTCATAGAATCATTATCACAAAAGGATGCAATATTAGAAACAGAGCCATTGGCATTTTTATTAAAACTAGAATCTAAAAAAAATTACAAAATTGTAAATTTTTTTATAATTTTGATTATTAATATTTATGAAGTTTATTACTTATTTGTAATTTTTTTTAAATCTTATACCGAATTGAAATTCTCCCATTAAAATTTCCTCTGAAGTCTAACCCAAAAAACGAAGAAGGGAAAACTAACACAACTTATAAACTCCTATTATTTATTGGTGTGATACTCAAAAAAAGAATTTTGGAAATTCAAATAGGACCTAATAGGAATAACTCGTGTAAGTAAATATATATGCACACACTAGAGGTAGGTGTGTGCAATTTGAAATTGAATATGATAATTATATGGTAGTTATTTGAAACAATTGGAGAGAATTGGAGCTAATTTATAACAAGTATCATGTTTTGTGGGCATTTTTAGAAGGAAAAAAATTGTAACAATTTTACCAGTAGAGATGTTCATTTTATATATTAATATATATATATATATATATTTGTATAATATATTCAAAGTAAAAATAAACAAAAATTCCCTGGAAAATATGGCAAGAGTGGAGAGAAAAGTGAAAGTAACATGTGGCCTACGTATGACACAGTAACTTCTCACTAATTTTGTGATGAAACTTTCATCCCCATTGTGGTAATATTCACATTCAAAAAGTCTTTCTAGATAAGATTTTCCTAACCCGAACACCTTTGCATCTCTAGAATACACGACCAGACATTGTTGCAATTAGTCATCTGCCAATTTGGGACTTTGTTCAAATTAGGATCAAAAGTCTTGGAGAGTTATTCATATTATGGATCTTGTGGTTGTTTGATTGGGTTTTCCATTGTGATGTAGATCATAAATTAGTAATTCGGATGCAAGTTTTTGGATGTTTAAGGATGTGTTTAGACGTCCTGATGGATTTGAAAGCCCAATGAAAATATTAAGTTTCTACTTTAGATGCCCCATAAAATAAATTGGAGCCATTGATTAGTTTCTACTTATCAAGAGATAACACTTTTGTTGCAAAATTTCAAAAATACCCTCCTCGAGATAAGTTATATTATTATTGAGATTGTAATCCCATATTAATTATCTCACCTAATCCTATTTGTAAATCAAATATGGCCCAAGCATACACCTCAAAATCTATATATCCTATGACTAATTTCCTTGTTTCTAAAAGGGAGGTTTGTGACCGAGGCATTGGGCCGAGCTGGTTGGGCCAGAATCAAGAATTTCTACTCGGCTCGTCTTAAATGTGTATCAAACCGAGGTCTTATTCCGGTTGGGTGAGAATAATAGTGGATGACCGGTCCAGGCGTTATGCGCTATTCAAAGTTAGGTTGGATTAGTCTCTCCGACATGGTGAACCAAGCTTCTGCTCAGTTATAGTCGAGGAGCTCGATTGGGTCGTGATACGAACTTGTCAAATAGGCCAGACAGGTAGCCCAGTTGTTGAGTGTTGGCATGGCTCCGTATTGAGCGTATCTTGGTCAAGAATGTTGCGCGGCGCTGCGTGATTGAAAGAAGGAGATTGCACTAGCTGTACACGTTAAGGCCGTTTGGCGGTTTTGTTAGGTGGTGTCTAGCTGTATTTGCGCTGACACGTGGAAAAATGGTGTCATAACCCAAACCCGCCCCTATAGGTTTAGTATCATAACCAACCAATAATCCGTGATTACCGAAGACCTGTTTAACAATCCTGACAATAATACAATATAACGGGGCTGGCGGAAGCCAATCGATAATCTACATCATCCAATGAGCTGTGAAGACCTGAATAGAAGTAACTTTCACGGACATAACCATATTCATAGCCATTTATACCAAAAATACATGTACAAGGTAGCATACAGGTTAGGGACATAATTCCCTCATCAAAATTGTACAATCAAAAGTCTTAGACATTCATTACACTTAGCAAAAGGGTGGATAGAATCACCCAAGAATCCTTAACTTGTGCAGGTTCAGAACCTCGATGTGAGGCACAATGGCTGGCTTGACAAAACATGAGCTTGGGTCGGCGCCTCTAGCTTTGATCCGGTGCTTGGCCACCTACATATATGTATATAAACTGTAAGCTATAGCCCAGTGAATAACAAACGCATAAAGGGTTTAAGAATGATGTCCTTCAATTTTTAAAACAATCGATTAGCATTAGAACATTTTCAATCAATATCATTTGTCAAGCCATCATTCGATTTTATCAATCCAATCAATCGATAACTATGCAAGTCATACATGGTACACCCGATAGCAACAATACACTTGGTCTTAAAAGACCGAACAATCAATTGATGGCCATCATACAATAACAATAGTTCTCATATTTGGAATTGAAAGAGATCTCTGTAACAATAACAATATCAATAGCAATAACAATCACAATACGCTATGGATGCCACGAATACAATTCAAAATAGGATCATCATTCAATCAATAAAAGTATCATTTCAGGAAGCAATATGATTTATCAATCTAAAAATAAATACGATTGAACATATGTTTACAACGTTGTTACTCACAGATAACGGGGTAGTAAGTAGGCTATTCAGCTTTTTTGAGGCACGAAACTTACACAGTTACAGAATGAACGCATGCTAAATTACACACCCAGAATTAATAACTTAGTCCTTTTTACTTGTGTTGGTGTGGTTCTACCTCATTATCCTCATTATGATGTCTTAAGTATGGCCTAGGAATGCCTAGGATGGAATGAGAATGCAAAAATGTACTTAAAACTATTTTTCAAAACTTGTTGAAAATAGGGGTCTCGCTCGAGCGTAGCTTTCTTCGCTTAAGCGAGCATACAGAATGTGAGTGGTCGCTCGAGCGCACACTCTTTCGCTCGAGCGGTCTGCAAAATGTGAAAATGTTTTCGTTGCAAGAAATTTCCGTCCGATGCTCGCTCGAGCGTGAGACACAAGTCCTCGCTCGATCGCAAGTCTTGTTGCTTGAGCGTGCTTCCAAACACACAAATTTCTGAGAGCATGCAATTTACGCTCGAGCTAACCTTTTGTCGCTCGAGCGAAAGTGTAAAAATAAATGTGGTCGCTCGAGCGTACGATCCTTTGCTCGAGCGTGGAAGCAAAATTTTGGGTTTTCCAGATTTGCTCCCAAGGTTCAAAACACGAATTCAACACTCCAAAACTCATCATTTTGGGCCAAAATTCTAGAAAACACTTCGAAACCCACAGCACATCATGATTTAAAGGTCATTTCATAAAATCAAAGCCCAAAACTATGCCAATTGTACACAAATTCAACTTAAACTTTATGAATGTTTCAAAAACATGACATGCGTGAATTCTTTTGAACTCCACCACTTCAAAACATGATCAAGCTTGGCAAATTGATAGAAAGCATGATGATTTCCTACAATTAAGCTCAATCTATGACATGCATGAGAGAATTCCTCCGAATGTAATGAAATGAACATGCATGCATGGATTAATCTTCCTTCCTACTTCTTAAGCTTAAATCTTATATCTCCTAGCTCAATTCACTTGAATTCAAAGATGATTCAACTTAAATTCAAGACTAGGGGCTTAACTTCTTACCTTAGATGTTCAACTGGGCTTTAGGTGCTAAAATATTGAGCTAGATGAACAAATCTTCAAAGTTTCTGCTTTTCTCCTAGCAATTCCCCCTGTTTGAGTTCAATTCTTAAGCCTAGGACCCAAATTCCCCTATTCTCTCCCTTTCTCACTTTTGAGCATCAAGTTAAGGAAGAATGAGATGTAAAATTGAACTTAGTGGGGTCAAAATGGCCCTATTGGTGGTAATTGATCAAAGTTAATCAAATGGCATTAATTTAATCTAATTTAATCATTCCGAACCGAATTTTAATTAAACCTACCATAAAATTCTATAAATCCTAATTAGCATATAAATCAATTCAATTTCTGAATCGGTTGCTGATAAGGCTTTCAATTCGCAAATCGAAATCAAAACATGAACAAATCTTCCTACATCAAACAGATAAGAATGCATTTAAAGCAACACACTCATGTAGTGAATTTAGGATTTCGTGTTAATCATTTGCTTAGCATGCTTAATCATGAATTAGCGTTAATCATAGGTCAGGGTTGTCACAGCTTTCCCCCCTTAACAGAGTTCGGTCCTCCAAACTCGAATTACCTTCATTTTGGAAGAACACCGGATTCAAAGGGAACAATTCTGGATATCTTTTCATCATGTTGTCTTCTCTTTCCTAAGTTGCGTAAACGCCACCATGGTTTTTCCAATCCACTTTCACTAACGGGATTTCTTTATTTCTCAACATCTTGATTCGTTGATTTACGATCTGAATAGGCCGTTCTTCATAAGTGTAGTCGTCACTCAATACCACATGAGTAGGCTCAATAACATGAAAAGGATCCCGAAGATAGTCCCGCAACATTGACACATGAAAGACATTATGCATATGTTTCATCTCGGGAGCGAGTGCTATTTGGTATGCCACTGGATTAATCTTTTCGATAATTTCATACGGCCCAACATACCTTGGTGCCAACTTGCCCTTGGTTACAAAGCGAGTCTGCCCCTTCATTGGTGTCACTTTAATAAAAACATGATCGCCCACTTCATATTCCCTATCTCGCCTTCGGACGTCCGCATAGCTTTTTTGTCGGCTTTGTGTGGTTTTCAATCTTTGTTGGATTAATTTCACATTTTTTGTTGTTTCATGCACAATCTCGGGCCCAAGTAAAGGCCCGTCTCCAACTTCTGCCCAACAAATAGGAGACCGACATTTTCTATCATATAAGGCCTCGAAAGGCACCATACCAATACTCGAATGAAAACTGTTGTTGTAGGCAAATTCAGCTAAAGGTAAGTGACTTTCCCAATTCCCTTGGAAATCAAGTACATACGCAATAAGTCCTCCAGGGTTTGGATTGTTCTTTCTAATTGGCCATCAGTCTAAGGTTGGTATGCACTACTTAATCTCAATTCGGTACCCAATGCCATCTGCAGACTTTGCCAAAATCTCAATGTAAACTTTGAGTCCCTATCAGAAATAATGGACACAGGCACTCCATGCAATCTAACAATCTCATTAATATAAATTGTAGCCAACTTATCCACAATATAAATTGTTTTGACAGGTAAGAAATGAGCAGACTTAGTCAACCGATCAACAATAACCCAAATTGAATCCATACCTCTACTGGAGCGAGGCAATCCAACAATGAAATCCATAATGATATGCTCCCATTTCCATTCTGATGTTGGCGAAGGTTGGAGCAAACCCGCGGATCGTTGATGTTCAGCTTTAACTTGTTGGCAATGTAGGCATTTTGACACAAACTCAGCAATTTCTTTCTTCATTCCCGGCCACCAGAAATTAAGTTTCAAATCTTGGTACATTTTCGTATTCCCCGGATGGATAGAAAGTTTTGAACTGTGGGCTTCTTGCAAGACTCGCTTTTTCAATTCAGGATTATTTGGTACACACAACCTTCCTTGAAATTTTAACACATCATTTTCAAATCTAAAATCTGGCCTCGGTTTGGATTCTCGTTCATCGATAGTCTTTTTCAGAAGTTCATCTTGTTGTTGTTTCTCTTTGATTTCCTCAATAAGTGCCGGTTGAGCAGAAATGGCAGCCAATATCCCACCTTGTTCTCGCAAAACAATTTCAACCTTAAATTTCTCAAGGTCATGTAATAGTTCTTTTTGCCCAGTGAGTAAACAGGCCAAATTCCCAATTGATTTCAGACTAAGTGCATTAGCAACGGTGTTAGCTTTCCCCAGATGGTACAAAATTTGCAAGCCGTAGTCTGTTATCAATTCTAACCATCTCCGTTGTCTCATGTTCAACTATTTCTGTGTAAAGAAATATTTTAAACTCTTGTGATCTGTGTACACTTTACATGTTACCCCATATAAGTAGTGGCGCCAAATTTTCAATGCAAATACTACTAGGGCAAGTTCCAAATCATGAGTTGGATATTTCTTTTCATGTGACCTCAATTGTCAAGAAGCATATGCGATGACTTTACCATTCTGCATCAATACACACCCCAAACCCTTATAAGAAGTATCACTAAAAATAGTAAATCCATCCGTACCTGAGGGTAAGGTGAGAATCGATGCAGTCACAAGTCAGGTTTTTAATTCTTGAAAGGCTAATTCTCTTTGGTCGGTCCAGTCGAACGATACCCCTTTCTGTGTCAACTGAGTCAAAGGCAAAGCAATTTTTGAGAAATCTTTCACAAATCTTCTATAGTACCCGGCTAAACCCAAGAAACTCCGAACTTCAGTAACATTAGTCGGTCTAGGCCAATTCACCACTGTTTCAATCTTCTGTGGATCAACTGAAATGCCATTTTTACTAATCACATGTCCCAAAAACATAACATTATCAAGCCAAAATTCACACTTTGTTAGTTTTGCATATAGTTCCTATTCTTTCAAGGTCTGCAAAGCAATTCTCAAATGATGTTCATGTTCCTCCTTACTCTTGGAATAGATCAAGATATCATCTATAAAAACAACCACAAATTCATCGAGGAACGGTTTGAAAATTCTGTTCATAAGATCCATAAATGCAGCAGACGCATTAGTAACTCTGAAAGGCATAACAATAAATTCATAATGTTTGTACCTTGTTCGGAAAACAGTCTTTTCAATGTCTCTAGCTTTGACTTTCAATTGGTGGTATCCGAATCTAAGGTCAATTTTGGAAAAGACTTGTGCACCTTGCAGTTGATCAAATAGGTCATCAATGCGAGGCAATGGGTACTTGTTTTTCATTGTCACCTTTTTTAATTCACGGTAGTCAATACAAAGCTGTAATGAACCATCCTTCTTTTTCACAAATAACACTGGAGCACTCCACGGTGATATACTAGGCCTGATAAACTTTTTGTCCAACAACTCCTGCAACTGGGTTTTCAACTCCTTCAATTCAGTAGGTGCCATTCTGTACGGAGCCTTGGAAATTGGCTGTGTACCCGGTAACACCTCAATGGTGAACTCAATCTCCCTGTCAATCAGATCCCCCGCAAACATCTGGCAAAACATCTGGGAATTCTCTAACTATAGGGATACTGTCCACATTAGCTTTAGCGTCAACAGGCACTGTCAGTACACAACATGGATACCCCTTACATTCCTTTTTAATCAATTTAAATGCTTTTATAGAGGAAATCAAGTATGGGGGAGATATAACACCAACTCCATCAAATATAAATTCAAGCAATCCAAGCGGATGAAAAATAACTTGCTTTGCTACACAGTCAATGGAGGCATGATATTTTGTTAACCAGTCCATTCCCAAAATTACATCAAAATGATCAAGATTCAGAGGTAATAAATCAGCGTATAAAAGCACATCCCCAATAACAATCTCACATGTAGGATACATATAAGCACAAGTCATGGATCCCCCAGCAAGTGATGATACAACTAACAAATAGTTCATGGGTTCCAGTGGTCTATTTAATTTTCGTGAAAAAGCATGCGAGACAAACGAATGTGAAGACCTCAAACAAATTGAAAGTATACCTGACACAACTGTCTCGGTATTCTGCACATCTCCTGGTACAAGTGCAAACACTCGGCCTTGTCTTAAGGTTTCTTTCCCGGTAGCTTTGGAATTGGGTTTTGGTGTAACAGCTGATGCTGCAGCACTTGCTACGGGTCTACTAGAATTCTAAGAAGCGAGAGGACTGTCTTTAACTATGTGGCCCACCTTACCACATTTGTAACATGCTCTGGAGATTCTATAACAAACCCCTTTGTGTCTTTTGCCACATTCTAAACAAGGCGGTATAGAATTGTTGCCTTGACTAGAACTACTTGTTGACCCCGTGTTTTTCTTTTTATTCAATGAACTGTTTTGGCCTTTTTTGAAGTTAAAACTTTGTCTCTTACCTCGCCATTCAGTCGCCGATATTTTAGCTTTTTTTAACGTTGCAATGTTTGCCTCAGCTATAATAGCTCGGTTAAGAACATCCACATACTTGATTAATTTGGGAACATTGATTCAGTCAAGTATTTCCACATTCAGTCCACCCTCAAATTCTCTGGCCTTTTTATAGTCTGTGTCTACCATATGCGGTGCATAACGTGCAATCTCAGTAAATTTTGCCTTATATTCGGCCATGGACATAGTACCCTGCTTTAATTCCCCAAACTCGGATACTTTATGGTCACGGACACATTGGGGAAAGTATTTATCATAGAATGCTTCCTTGAACTGGGCCCAAATCATTGCATTATTATCTTCACGTACAAGCATCCACCATCGTCTTGCCTCTTCTTGTAAAGTAAAGGTAGCTAATAACACTTTTTGTGCCTCAGAACATGGGAACACTTCAAATAATTTTTCAATTTCGAGGATCTATGCCTCAGCTTTTAGTGGTTCCAATCCTCCCTAAAATGTCGGTGGCTTCAATTTATTAAACTTCTAAGTCAAGTAGCTCACCGTCATTGTGTTCTCAGGTCGATCGAAGTGAAGCGTAGCTTGGACACAAGGAGCATGGACAGCGACGGATATTTTTTTCCTGTACAGTTTCTATGAATGTTTAGTGATCCAAACTTGCAGCCTTCATTTGCACAATTCATGGTGGCTCTAAAGCCGTTGCAGCGTCTGGTCATACCATCACATTTTTTGACCAGCAAAGTTCACCTCTGCCACAAGAGATCTCGGTGAGTACCACTCCTTGAAATGTCTCAGTTCTTTCTCAAATGTGAATAAGGTGACATTTTGTTGTGTATGAACTCTACTACGCAATGTGGAGTTGGAAGAGAGGATGATATATAACCTGTTTATGGAAAGCATTTGGGGCTAATGATTAATGGTTAATCAAATGAAGCCATGTATTGCTGTTGCTGCTCAAAAACTGTGGCAACATTATTATATATATATATATTTTTTTTACAGTGGGTGTTTATATATGAGATGTGTAATACCTTGAAAGAAATTGTCAAATTGTATATTTTAAATAAATAAAAAAAAATTTAATGATTCTGCGTCAGACTTTTATTTTGTGATTTTGGATGTCAAATGAGTTCGCAATGGATCACAGTTTAGTCCCAAACAAATAGGGGGAGAGTTTTTTAAATCAAATTTTATTTTTTCAATTTCTTATGTTAATTCATGAAAACAATGTCTTCACACATAGTAGTAAGATTGGTTACACTCAAAACTCCTCAAACTTCATAATGACTAGAGCTTCATACAATGCATTGTTGGAAAATTGATTTTATTAGGCTTATTTTGGGCCATCTTTGAGCCCAAAATTGAGTGGGCCCCAAACGTTTTTTGGGATGGGTCCGAAGAGGTGACGTGTTCCTTGCTATATAGCAAGTCACATGGTGAAGACCGTTCGTCAAAACCATTTATGAGTGAATGAGAAGTTGACGTCGTTTTCGGGTTCGTGGAATGAATAGTTAAAGAAGTAAATATGGATTTCTTTAAAATAGGTTGTCCCACGTTGAAACTTTAAGAGAGCTTGTGTATGTATATAAACTCTAAACTACAACACTTGGGTTTGGCCCCAAGGGACACTCCAAGTTTGTAGAAGGAAGGAGTTATGGACAAAGTGAACCTTAGCCCAAACCACCACACACGCGTGCCATCGTCCTGCCGGGCGTGTGTGTGGGTGGTGGGTCGGGTCCGGTTAGGTCAATTCTAATATTAATTTTTTAGAAAAAATTAATTTGAATTTGAAATTCAAATTGTTGTCCAACAATTGTGTCTCTTCCTTTTATTCCATAACAAATTTCAATCTGTTCAAACCCGGACAGTTTTAGATTCAAAAAATCTGGACAGTTAATAGATCTGTTTGAATAGTAATTACATCTGTTCATTTAATTATTCAACAGATTTATTTTCAAATAGTTTTAAATTGTTTTGAACAGTGTTATAACTGCCCAACTGTTACAGATCTGTTACTTCCGAACAGATTCAAAACCTGGCTGCAAATCTGTTTGAATTCAAAATAGCATCTATTCAAAATCTGTTTCACAGCTGCTCATTTCTTTTGTACCTGTTCGAACAGGACCTTTTTGCCTATAAATACCTACAGTTCCAGCAGTGTTGGAGGATCCAAAAACAGTCTAAAATTTCATTCTTTGCTGTCCAATTTTCTGCACTTTTGCATACTTTCTTCATTCTAGTTTTAGAGAAAAATCAAAGAGAGCATAGAACACAAGGTTCTAGCTCGCCGGACAAATTTGTTTGGAGTGCTATTACAATTTGTGAAGATTATTGTATCCTGGGAGATAGACGCTATTAGTCCGTACGCACCGAAGTGGGACGAATCTGTCTTAAGGATAGAGTGTCACACACTTGACTTGGTCTTATATTTTTGGGTGAATTATACCAATAGTCCCTATATTTTGGAGTTTATGTCACTTTGGCCCCTGAATTTTCCAATGTGACACATTTGATCTTGAATTTTGAATCTTATTCCAAATAAGGACAATCGAAGGTATCATTAGATTTTTCAAGGGTAATATCGTCAATTTGATAAAATATAAACTAATTTGACAAAAATAAATGTTAAATAAATATTTTTGAATTTTTAAAAATTATTTCTACCCACTAAAAATAAAATTATGTAAAATTGATAAATCTTTTAAACATTTATTTATTTTTTTACCAAATTAATTTTTATTATGTGTTTGGATGATGATCGTGTTAAATTAATTTTTAAAAATTAATGATGTAATTTTTATCAATTTTGCATAATTTCATCATCGGTGGATAAAAATAATTTTTAAAACATTAAAATATTGTTTTGACATTTATTTTTATCAAATTAGTTTATATTTTATTAAATTGACGATTTTGCCCTTGAAATTAAATAATGGTATCTTCAATCGTCCTTATTTGGAACAAGATTCAAAATTCAGGATCCAATGTGTCATAATTGAAAAGTTATGGACCAAAATGACACGAGTCCTAAACTATAGGGACTATTAGTGTAATTTGCCCTTTATTTTTCCATTCAATTCGACAAAATAAATTCTGTAAGTTTTTATTTTATTTTGTTTGATTTAGTTTCAATTTATTTTATTTACACAAAAAATTATTTCAACATGCAACCCAAAAAATAAAGGTTATATATCGCGGGATAGATTTTATCAAAATTTTCACATTGATCCAGTCTCCTTGTATCTGAACCTCTCAGACTCCACAAAATGACAATAGCCTCCAGCATTTGAACTGCCTACATTAATCCACATAACAAACACAACATACCTAATATAATACTATAATGACGCAAGTGATAAAAATATGTAGCGAAATTCATCCGGTACAAAAATCACTTTCCCCACAAAATATAAGAAATTACATATAATGAAGATTGCATACATTTAATTTTTTTCACCTCACAGTAGCGGGAGACCCGTGTACTTAGACAGTTCTACTACATTGATTCATATAACCAACATGATGTATACATGATGAGGCAAGTAACGAAAAATATTAGTGAAATTCATCCCTGACAAATTGCAAATATCATTTTCCCCACAAAATACAAGAAATTACAAATCATATTCATGGATATGCAGGAATGGTATCTATAGACAAATAAAATAAAATAAAAATTTATACACAACAAATCCTTTTAAGATTATCCTTACGTTGTGTTTGGTTCAAAGATTTGGGATGAAATTTGAAAAGGAAAATGAAAATGATAGTAAAATATTAATAAAATATATTTATATTTCACTTAATTTCACACACTTTTTTTCTGTTCCTTTTCTTTTCAAATCCCTCCCTAAATCCATGAACCAACCGTAGCCTTAAGAAACATGTATTTCCTCAAACAGAATACTACAAACCCATATATTTTATCCAAAATTTACCTAGAAACATCAATATGTTGTTCAGGTTAATTCTATAAGTAAACTCCAGACACAATCTATTCTCGACCAAAATTTGGAATCCAAAATCTTGGTGCCAGACGTTCTGTTCCTCAAATGCCTCACATTGAGAAATCCAACTTTCTCCAACACGCTCGGGGAGGCCTTGTGTAGGACCTGTTTGGGACTATTGAAGTTAGTCATTGCAACAAATTAAGATTTTAAAGATAAAAAATTAAGAACAAAATTACTTTTTAGAAATGAAATATTTTTGTTGGCAAAAGTGTCATTATTGGTCATTTAATGATAAATTACTATCTTTTTGGGACCAAAATTTGTCTCAAAAATAAATATTTTTGAGATCAAATTATTTTGACCTAAAATTTATTTATTAGCAATATTTTTAAAATTTTGTCGCGAAATTTCTTCTTTCTTTTTTCTGTCTTTTTGAGATGATATTTTAATGACTATTCTCAACATGAAAAGAATTGATTCTCAAATATTTTTTGCAACAAAATTTTTATTTTTAAAATAAAAAATTTAATCCTTAAAACTCTTACGTGTTTGACTGATTAATGAGGAAATAGAAACAAAAAAATACTCAATATTCTTCAATTTTTAGATAATCAATGTCTTTTAACATATTACTACGTACCTACAAATAGTCTTGGATAGAATTGCCTATGGTTGATGTCGACGAACAAAAGACTTGGAAACTTCCCTTCTAACCCAAATAAAACGGCAAAGAAAACAAAAACAAGTGGTTCTGGGCTTGTTTGGTTTGTTTTTGGGAGAGTTGTTTTTGAAAATTTTTTTGAGGAGATTTTAGAAATTTTTTTGATTTGTTTGGTTGTATATTTTGGGAGACTTTTTTTTTTTTTTTGGAGTTTGTGATGATTTGATATTTTGGGAGAATTTGAGTAGATGTGTGTGAGAGAAAAAGTGATTGAGAAGGTGAGAGGAGAGAGAAAAAGTGATTGATTGATGTGTAAAAGTGAGAAAGTGATTTTGAAAATTTTTTGAGAAAAACTCAAACCAAACAATTTTTTAGAAATTTTTTTCTAAAATTCATTTCCCAAATGCAAACCAAACATACTGCTTTTGCATAAATTTATTTATACAAATACAGAATTTCATGTGATTCCTTTATTTTAAGTCAAAACATTTATTATTATAATTCAAAATTATAAAAATAACAATATCACATCAATATATATGAATTTTATGTATAAAATTTTGTTTATGAAACATATTTCTTAATGTCAATATCAACGAAAACTTGAAATTATATTTTTTTCAAAGTCTAAACCCAAACAACACGGCAAAAAATAATAATAATAATAATAATAGAGTTTTGATAGTTGAAACGGACCACTAAAATATTGTGACAGGAAATATTTATAAAATTGATTAATTTGTGTTATGATGTGTCATGTATTTGCTTTATACTGAAAAATGCTATAAAAGATTTTTTTACAGAGGCAGATGTGGAGACACAGTAAAAGCCCCAAAAGAGATTCACTCAGGCCCTTGTGGGTGTAAAAATTTTGCACAATAATTTGTATAGAATTGTTGCGTAAAAAGTTGTTCGTTAAACTTGTCAACATTTTTTATTTTCAGTTGTGCAAAGAGGTTTTAGAAAGAGTTGGTCAAACCTGTCAACTTTCTTTAGTATGAAGATTTATTAGACAAAATTAGTCAAATCTACCAACCTTCTTTGGCTGAAGTAATCATTTCGATCAAAGAATGCAAAAATTTATTAGTCAAACCTGCGAACCTTCTTTGGCGAGGTAACCATCTTGGTCAAAGAAGGTAAAAAATTATTGATCAAACCTACCAATCTTCTTTGGCCGAAGTAACCATCTCGGTCAAATAGTGCAAAAATTTCTTGGTCAAACCTATCAACCTTCTTTGACCAAGGTAACCATCACGGTAAAAAAAGTATAAAAAAAATTATTGGTCGAATAATCTAATAGAATAATAATATAAATAAATAAATAGATAACACCCAAAACAAAATATTTACAAGTCAATGAACTATTTGCTTTTTCAGTAAAAATGCAAGTCAACTACGCCAAAACATATGATTCCAACAAAGACATTTCATTTTCACTCTGAGATTATATATATCATTTTCTTTTTCCCGCAGTTTCTCAGAAATCAAACAAAACAACAAAACAACGGTAATCGTATTTGAATACTATGTAATAAAAAAAAATTAAATATATATGTATAACGACTTTAAATTATTGTAAGAATTGAGCAATAATTATTTTAAATTAATTTTATAAAATAAAAATATTAAACAAAATAGATTCTGAAAATAGATTTTTTACAATTTGATAAAACTATATATATATATATATATAATAGAATAAGAAGAAGATAAATAAAAAGGTTCAGAAAATAGCCTATGTAATTGTGAGAGATATGTTAAAGACGTTGTCCTAAAATTGTTTTGTCCTCCCTTTGTGCAAGTTTTAATGATCACAAACAACTCCAAGGTACAACTCAAAATTTCACAGGATCTAACACGATGCACAATTGTACTAGAAGGATTTGCCAAGTATGTATCAGTTGTCCAGAAATATGAAATATTATATACAGTAAAGAGGAGAGAGAGAGAGAGAGAGAGAATCAGAGAATGTTGTATATTTTTTTCCTGAGTTAGTCCAATTTATATAGACTCTTTGATGTCTGGTAGGAGAATTTGGGGTGCCTGCTGTGCTGGGTACACAGCAGACACTGCTAATCGTTCACATTTTAGAGTATATTGAGTAGAACATAGTTGCCAAAAATCAAGTTAATAGGATATCGTTAATCCTTTCATCCACTCACATTTGTATCTTGAAAAATAAATGACATTGTGATTTAAAGTATTAAAATGAATACAAATGTGAGTGGATGAAAGGGTTAAGGATATCCGATTAACTTGATTTTTGGCAGGTATGTTCTACTCAATGTACTTTAAAATGGGAACGGTTCATATTATCAAAATGGACCCCGAAATAACCTTATAAGGCCACACAGCAGTGCCTGCTATGCTGGGTGCACAGCACAGCAGGCACCCCAAATCTCTGTTGGTAACAGACACACCCTTCCTTTTTGAATTCAAATACTATTAGAATTATAAATTGTAGGAAAAACAAAAAAATAATAATATACAGCATAAATAAACGAATTCAGGTATATCTTTTATGCTCAAATCGAATTCATGGATCATATGGGTGAATCATGTGCTTCTATTGATATCTTCGAATAATTCTCAGTGGGGTAGAACTATTAGAGAACTACCCACACTCTTCACAATACAAAGCATGTGAGTGATTTTCTGACCACACTGCCAACTCCGTATTCAACTAGAGAGCACTAGCAGAATAGATGACACATGTCTGACTTGCAACAGAAAGAGAAGACTTCGGCGGTGGTTCATCCACCCAGGGGCACTCCGACGATCAAGTCAGTATATCTCTCAAAGATAAATCAATAGTGTTTAACTCACTATTCAGAGCATCAAAAGCATACCTTAGACCCATGGGGGTGCCTCCCTTTTATAGCCAACACAATCTTAGTCCCAATAGAAGCCTAACTTCAATGGACTCAAGATTACTACTAATCTGGGACTCCCAGTGGGATTAGGATAAATTCTCTAAAAGTCTCATCTTTACCCAAACTGAAGTCTTCTCTCATTCTAGGACTCTTGTCCCTTATCCGCTTATCTCGGATTCCGGTATTCTCGCAGATAACCTTGGCCTAGCCGGCGTCATGACCAAGACACGTGGCACCTCGGCTGACACTTCGGTGTCACCTCGGCCACGTGCTGTCATTCAAAAATTATGTCCCCACAACTGCCCCCTAGGTTCTATTACCTCGGCATTCTGAGGTGATGGAACCTATATCTTTACTTTCTTCCAGTACGTCGGCTTAAAGTATCGCAGCCGAGATCATTGTTAAGGCCGACATGTCTCTTTAAAGAACAAGAATTCCAAGAACCCGTTCACGCGTATGAGCTGTCATACATAATCTCGGTTTAACTTTAACTTGTAAACTTTTCTCAATTTTCAACAAGTGTTAAACAATGATCTCGGTTTAACTTTAACTTGTAAATTGCTACAAATTTCAACAAGTGTTAAACAATGATCTCGGTTTAACTTCAACTTGTAAATTGCTACAAATTTCAACAAGTGTTAAACAATAATCTCAGTTTAATTTCAACTTGTAAATTGCTACAAATTTCAACAAGTGTTAAACAATGACCTCGGTTTAACTTCAACTTGTAAATTGCTACAAATTCAACAAGTGTTAAACAGTAATCTCGGTTTAACTTCAACTTGTAAATTGCTACAAATTTCAACAAGTGTTAAACAATGACCTCAGTTTAACTTCAACTTGTAAATTGTTACAAATTTCAATAAGTGTTAAACAATGATCTCAGTTTAACTTCAACTTGTAAATTGTCCACAAATTTCAACAAGTGTTAAACAATGATCTCGGTTTAACTTCAACTTGTAAATTGCTACAAATTTCAACAAGTGTTAAACAATAATCTCGGTTTAATTTCAACTTGTAAATTGCTACAAATTTCAACAAGTATTAAACAATAATCTCAGTAAACTCTTCTCTTCTCGGACTTAATCATCTTAGGCCGAGATCTTGTCTTTTGGGATCTGGGATCCGAGATCTGGAATCCGGGATCGGCTTACTTGGGCTAAGCTCTTGTCTTTTCGGACATAACTATCTATGCCGAGATCTTTTCTTCTAGGATCTAGGATCCGAGATCTGGAATCCGGGATCTGCTCACTTCGGCTGAGCTTCTGTCTTCTCGGACTTAATTATCTAGGCCGAAATCTTGTCTTATGGGATCTGGAAGGGTGTCTTCATCTCTTCGGGAGCGCTCATGCCCCCTTATCTTTGCATTCATGCCTTCTGAAAAGGGCCTTCATTCCGTCAATGTTGACGCATTCTCCATTTTCGCTAAACTCGTCGTTGCCGAAACGTTGATCTTGCACGATGATGGCCATCTATTCTAACTTGAAGGGCGTCTTCATTATAATACCCGCTCCGGTCTGATTTCTTCAGTACGCCGCCCTCCTGGCTAACGTTCGTTCCTCCGTGATTCTTATCACGAGTCTCTTCGTTGCAGTTGTCTTCTTTGACGTCAAGGTCAATATGTTTCCCACTCCCAGTAGGAGTGTCGTCCCCAACCTTCTCTTTCTGTCCGTCGTTGGCCATCTATTCTCCTTTCTTTCCCATAGATGGCGCCAAATTGTGTGAGTGATTTTCTGACCACACTGCCAACTCAGTATTCAACTAGAGAGCACTGGCAGAATAGATGACACCTGTCTGACTTGTAACAGAAAGAGAAGACTCTGGCGGTGGTTCGTCCACCCGGGGGCACTCCGACGATCAAGTCAGTATATCTCTCAAAGATAAATCAAGCTTAACTCACTATTTAGAGCATCAAAAGCATATCTTAGACCCATGGGGGTGTCTCCCTTTTATAGCCAACACAATCCTAATCCCAATAGAAGCCTAACTTCAATGGACTCAGGATTACTGCTAATCTGGGACTCCCAGTGGGATTAGCATAAACTCTCTAAGAGTTTCATCTTTACCCAAACTGAAGTCTTCTCCCATTCTAGGACTCTTGTCCCTTATCCGTTTATCTCGGATTCCGGTATTCTCGCAGATAACCTCGGCCTAACCGAGATGACCTCGGTGTCATGACCAGAACACGTAGCACCTCGGCTGACACTTCGATGTCACCTCGGCCACGTGTTATCATTCAAAAATTATATCCCCACACAAAGGTATGGTTATTCTCCCCTGACAGAGAGCTAGAGAGAGTCTTTTTAAGAAAAAATTTATTCGGTTAAAACCCATATTACGTTATACATAATATGTATAGATGTAAGAGATGTAATCACCCACAACTTTATCTCCCCAGAAGATAAGATTGTGAGTTATTCACTGATTTGAAATTTAAACTAATGAAGTCACTATGTGAGTTTGGGTCATAACACCATAGGCGCCCAAACGTGGGTATGAAACCCGACCTAATTTCCAACATAAATAAATATGACTATTTAGAAAAGAAATAAACAAATAAGTAAATATAAATAATATAATAAAATAAATACAAACAAAATTTTGAACCTTCATAGAAATTTCCAACAGGTGTCAACAAACAAAAGACTTGGAAACTTCCCTTCTAGCCCAAACAAAAACAAAACCAAGTGGTTCTGTTAAAACGCTGAAGAAAACAAAAAAAACAAGTTGTTCTGTTTTTGTATAATTTTATTTATACAAAAACAGAGTTTTTGTATAAATAAATTATACAAAATTATATAATTTTATGTGATTCCTTTATTTTAAATCAAAACTTTATTATTATAATTTAAATTATAAAAATAATAATGTCACACCAATATGTATGAAATTTTGTTTATGAAACATATTTCTTAGTGTCAATATCAAGGAAGACTTGAAATTATACTTTTTTTTCAAAGTCTAAACCCAAACAACACGGCCAAAAAAAATTTATTGTAGAACCTACTACAATAATAGAATTTTGATAGTTGAATCAGGACTACTAAAATATTGTGATAGGAAATATTTATAAAATTTATTAATTTGTGTTATGATGTGTCATGTATTTACTTTATACTGAAAAATGCTATAAAAGATTTTTTTTACAGAGGCAGATGTGGAGACGGAGTAAAAGCCCCAATAGAGATTCACTCAGGCCTTTGTGGGTGTAGAAAATTTGGTGATATATATTGTAATTTCCAAATAGAAGTGAATTTGGTTTTATTTTTCACCGTGAACGTAAATATCCTGCTAAAGGATGTATATATACCTTATATTTTTATTCTTTTATTCACTGCTTTGTTATGGGTTTGAATCCATGATTTTGCACAATAATTTGTATAGAATTCCTCAAAATACAAATAAACAGAAATTTCTTGTAAAATATTGTTATGGAAAAGAATAGTGAATTGACCAAAGGTGAGTGGTTGAAGATTTTGTCATATTTCTTAATGTTAATATCAACGAGCACTTGAAATTAAAATTGGAGAATTTACTTAACAAATGTCCTTTGACAAAAAATTACAAAATCGTGAAAAAATTTATGGTTTTGATTATTAATATTTATGAAGTTTATTATTTATCTGTAATTGTTTTTTTTTTCAAATCTTACACTGAATTGAAATTCCCCTATTAAAATTTTCTCTGAAGTCTAACCCAAATAAAGAAGAAAGAAAAACTAACACAACTTGTAAACTCCTGTTATTCATTGATGTGAGACACACAAGAGTAGAATTTTGGAAATTAAAGAATAACTCATGTAAGTAAATATATATATATACACACACTGGAGGGAGGTGTGTGCAATTTGAAAATTGAATATGATAATTATGGTAGTTTTTTGAAACAAATGGATTGAATTAGAGCTAATTTATAACAATTATCATGTTTTGTGGGCATTTTTAGAAGGAAAAAATTGTAACAATTATACCAATAGAGATGTTCGCTTTATATATTTATATATATATATATATTTGTATAATATATTCAAAGTAAAAATAAGCAGAAATTTTCTGGAAAATATGGCAAGAGTACAAATTTTATATATATATATATATTTGTATAATATATATAATTGGACATTATATATAGTGGCCATATCTACTTCATAGATGTCAAGACAATACAATACAATACAATACAATATATCTCCCACCTGTTAGGTTTTGCATGACCATGAATAGATCAATGCAACCTGTTGCAATTCTTTTCTTCCTTCTTGTCTTTCTTACCATAACATCCATTCATTTTAGCTTCTGCAATGCAAACCATGATGTGGTCATGTGCATGGAGAGTGAGAGACAAGCTCTTTATGCCTTCAAGCAAGACCTAGTAGATCCTTCAAACCGACTCTATTCTTGGGAAGTCGAAGATGATTGCTGCAAGTGGGAAGGAGTTGTTTGCAACAACTTAACTGGCCATGTCCTCGAGCTCCATCTTCAAAATCCTAATACTTCATTTGGTTTTGGTTCTGAGGTTACCGCATTGAGAGGTGAAATCAGTCCTTCTTTGCTAAATTTGAAGCACCTCAAGTACTTGGATCTAAGTCTGAATGATTTTGGAGGAATACCAATCCCATCCTTCATTGGATCTCTGGCAAGTCTGCGATGTCTTAACTTGTCTGAAGCAGGATTTGCGGGAATAATTCCCCATCAACTTGGAAATCTGTCAAGTTTACATTTTCTGAGTCTTAAAAGTAGTTTTGGTTGGATGTATGTTGAGAACCTTCAATGGCTTCTTGGTCTTTCCCACTTGGAACACCTTGACCTAAGCCACGTGAGCCTTTTCAAAGCACCCAACTGGCTGCAGGTAATTAACGAACTCCCTTCTTTAGTAGAGTTACATTTGTCTGGTTGTCAACTTGGTCTCAGTCCTCATCTACTCGATGTTAATTTTACATCTCTTGTCATCCTAGACCTTTCATGGAGCTACTTTGACTCTTTAATACCCATACCCAGTTGGATCATTAGCCTTAGTAGCCTCATTTCTCTTGATCTACGCGGGAATTTTTTTGTAGGCAAGCTTGAAGGTCCATTTCCAAAAGTTTTCCAGAACATGACCAGTCTTCAACATCTAGATCTATCCTATAATGAACTTGAGGGTCCATTTCCTATGCTTTTGTCCAATATGACCAGTCTTCAACATCTTGATCTATCTAGTAATAAACTAGAGGGAAGGCTACCAAAATTCTTGGGAAATCTTTGCGACTTGAGTTTTGTTTATCTGGCATTCAACAACTTTAGCGGGGAATTGCTTATAAGTTCATCTAAATGTGTAGTATATGCTTTGGAGACATTGTCCTTGTCTGGGAATCATCTTTCTGGTCATTTACCTGATGAATTTGAACAATTTAAAATTTTGCGATACTTTGATCTCAGTTATAATTTTCTTTCTGGTTCCATTCCAGCCACTATAGGAAGATTGGCATCGTTAGAAATATTGGAATTACAAAGAAATCAACTAAATGGAACTCTTCCCCAAAGTTTTGGACAACTTTCAAAGTTGAAAACTCTTGATGTGTCTAATAATTTGTTGGAAGGCATTGTGTCAGAAGTTCACTTCACCAATCTCATCAATCTGAGGAAATTATATGCCTCTGGAAACCAGTTGACTTTAAAGGTGAGTCCTAACTGGATCCCTCCTTTTCAACTTAAAGAAGTAAAACTTGTTTCATGGCATTTGGGCCCAAGGTTCCCCATGTGGCTCCAATCACAAAAGGGCCTTGAGTACCTTGACCTAGCCTACACTGGAATATTAGATGCCATACCAATTTGGTTTTGGAACTTATCTTCCTCCCTTTATTTTCTAGATCTCTCCCACAACCAAATCCATGGTGAGATTCCATATCTTCTTGCTCCTCCTGAAGGCCAAAATATTTACTTGAATTCCAACCGTTTTAACGGTCTTTTACCCCGTATTTCTTCCAATTTGAATCACGTTGATCTTTCCAACAATTCATTTTCTGGGGATATCTCCCACGTCCTATGTGATAGGAAGGACAGACAAAAAAATATGGTAGTTCTTGATTTAGGAGAAAACCTTTTGTCAGGTGAAATTCCTGATTGTTGGATGAGTTGGCAATCACTAATAATCATAGAAATGGGAAACAACAATCTAACAGGGAATATCCCAAGATCCATGGGGCTTTTAGGAGGTTTGCAGTGGTTACATTTGCGCAAGAACCATCTCTCTGGAGAAATTTTTTCATCTCTGCAAAATTGTAGAAGTTTACGGGTGGTTGACCTCAATGAGAATGAGTTTCAAGGAAGCATACCTACATGGATGGCGAAAAGGCTGCCACATTTGATTGTTCTTATCCTTCGTTCCAATAAGTTAGATGACGTAATACCTCCAGAACTTTGTCGCCTCTCCCATCTTCAAGTCTTGGATCTTGCTAACAACAATTTGTCTGGAGCAATACCATGGTGTATCAACAATTTTACTGCCATGGTAAGAAAAAAAAAACAAGTGCATTCTATTGCAAATGAAAATCCTATGTCTGAAAATGCTATGCCTCCCATCAAGAGTTTTCTGCTCCCTTTGGTAGCAAAGATTTCTCAGAGAGTGAAGTTTTGGTGACAAAAGGAAATATAAATCAATATGACAAGATTCTTTCTCTTGTGACTAGCTTGGACCTTTCGAACAACATCATATCTGGAAAGATCCCTGAGGAACTAACTAGTCTCCAAGGATTGCGTTTTCTGAATTTGTCTGGAAATCATATAACTGGTGTGATTCCAAAGAATATAGGTAACATGGGGTTGTTGGAATCTCTTGATTTATCCAGAAACCAACTCTACGGTGAAATTCCTCCAAGCATGTCAGGTTTGAATTTTTTAAGTTACTTGAATTTGTCTTATAATAGCTTGTTCGGAAAAATTCCATCGGGTGCCCAACTCCAGAGCTTCCATGCTTCTAGCTTCACCGGCAACAAGCTTTGTGGACCTCCACTCACAAAGAATTGTAGCGACAATGGCAAAACACCTGAGGGGAATGAAGGAGATAACGAAGGTGCTAGATGTGAAGTGGATTGGTTTTATGTGTTTATGGCTTTAGGATTTGCGGTTGGTTTTTGGGGCGTGCCTGGTTCAAAATTGTTCGTTAAGTCATGGAGGTATGCATATTTTCGATTTCTAGATAATGTCTGGACTAGACTTGTGTTGCTATATGTGAGTAAATGTCTTTACATTGTACAAGTCATGTAGAAGTCTTCTATTTGTGTCTTCTAAATATTATGAATAAATTTGTTTTCTTGGAATGTCTTCTTTATGCATAAAGTTCTTGTGATTTTATAATGAAATTTTCCATATCATGGTTAAAGTTTCTGTCAAAAAGCAGCTTATGATTATGTGTAAAATGAAAAGTCTGAGAATCATTTGAGGAGTCGAAAAACTTCTAAAAGAAAAATTGCTTTTGTAAAATATATTGAGAGAGAGGAATTGAAAGAGCAAATAAGCTCTGTGTTTGAATGTAATAAAACTTGTAAGACTAGGCTCCATTATATAGGAGTTGCTATCAAACATCATTATGATAGAAAAACATATAAAATAGAAAAGAGGCCGAAAGCAAGCAGCCGAAAGCATCATATACTCTGTCTGTCCGATAGTGATTACATTAACATATATTATACTATATACATTATTATACATTAACAGTCCCCCTCAAACTCAAGGAGGACAAATATCAACCAACTGGAGTTTGGAGACAAGGTCAACGAAGCGGCTAGGAGAATGAGCTTTGGTGAAGATATCAGCAGGTTGATCAACAAAAGAGATCGGATGGAGATGAACAATACCATGAATGACGTGTTGACGAATAAAATGACAGTCAATCTCAATGTACTTGGTGCGATCATGAAAAACATCATTGTGAGCAATTTGAAGAGCACTGTGATTGTCACAAAAGAGGTTAGTAGCACCAGAGGGGGTAACTCCCATATCAACAAGAAGCCAACGAAGCCAGAGAAGCTCCTGAGTAGTATCAGCAAGAGCACGATATTCGCCTCAGATCGAACGAAAGCGAAGAGATTGTTTCTTGCTGCGCCAAGAAATAAGAGAATCACCCAGAAAAAAGCAGAACCCAGTAGTAGAGCGGCGGTCAAGGGATCTCTGAATCAATCAAGATCGGAAAAAACACGAAGCTGGAGAGATAAGTGGGCGGAATAATGAAGACCATAAAATATGGTGCCTTTGAGATACCGAAGGACACGAACCAATGCAGCATAATGAGGGGTATGAGGAGCTGACATAAACTGGCTGACAATATGAACGGCATAGGCAATATCAGGACGAGTAACAGTGAGATAAACAAGACTGCCAACCAGCTGACGATATAGGGTAGCATCAGAGAGAAGAGTGCCATCAAGAGGTGTAAGACGACTCTGAGGCTCTAGGGGAGTGGAGGCAGTCTTGCAATCCGTAAGACCAGCACGTGTGAGAAGATCAGAGGTATACTTAGCCTGAGAGAGGAAAGAACCCGTAGAATCATGAAAGATTTCAAGACCCAAGAAATATTTGAGAGGACCAAGGTCTTTCGTCTCGAAATGATGGCTAAGAAACTGTTTAAGGCGAATAATACCATCGAGATCATCACCGGTGATAATCATGTCATCCACATAAAGCAAAAGTAGGGTGGTCCCTTGAGCTATTTTCCGGATAAAAAGAGCAGTATCATAAGAGCTGGAGGTGAAACCACATTCATGAATAGTAGAGCTGAACTTGGCAAACCAAGCACATGGAGCTTGTCTTAAACCATATAAAGCACGCTGAAGTTTGCAAACTTTATGAGGCGGATAAGTAGACCCAGGGGGAGGTTGCATGTAGAACTCCTCGAGAAGAACACCATTAAGGAAAGCATTTTTCACGTCCAGTTGAAAAAGATCCCATTGTCGGGTGGTAACAACAGCAATCAATCTGCGAACAGAGGTGAGACGAGCAACAGGAGCAAATGTCTCCTCATAGTCAATACCATATTCTTGGTTGAAGCCTTTGGCAACAAAGCGGGCTTTATAGCGCTCAATAGATCCATCAGAACAAGTCTTGATTTTGTATACCCATTTACAGCCAATGGCAGTCTTTCCAGGAAGAAGATCAACAATGTCCCAAGTATGAGTTTTGTCTAAAGCCTGCAATTCATTAGTCATAGCATGCTGCCAAAGAGGATTAGTGTGAGCCTCACGCTAGGAGGTCGGTTCATAAGTAGAAAAAGCAGTAGAACCGACAATAAATTCACAAAGACGACTAGAAGGTTGGGTTACCCGGTGTGGTCGAGTAGAGGGAGGAGGAGCCAAAGGAAGAGACTCAGTAGGAGGGGAGGAGCCCAAGGGAGTAAGAGCAGGACCATCAGAGCGAGCAGGAGCATGGGACAGACCAGTAGGCAAGGCAATCTCGAGAGAGGCTGTCAGGGACGAGGGAGTAGGCGTATCAGAAAATTCGAGAGAGGCTGGCAGGGGCGGTAGAGTAAGCTCATCAGAAAACAGATCTGTGGAAGGATCAGTAAAAAACAGAGAGGGTGAGGGAACGGATAAACGGAAGAGAGAAAGAGAGGAAAATATTTTGTGTTCCCAAAAGACCACATGACGAGAGATACGAAGTCGCTGGGATAGAGGATCCCAACAACGATACCCTTTATGTTCAATACCATACCCCAAGAAGCAACAAAGGCGGGAACGGGGTTCAAGTTTGGTACGTTCATGAGGTTAGAGAAGACCAAAACAGGCTGATCCAAAGACCCTAAGGTTGGTGTAAGGAGGACGGATGCCATGCAGACGCTCATAAGGAGTGTGATTATGAATGACAGGTGTAGGGATACAATTGATAGTGTAAGCAGCAGTGAGAGCTGCCTCTCCCCAAAAATGTTCCGAACAAGAGGAAGACAGAATGAGAGTGCGAGTAGTGTCGAGAATATGCCAATGTTTCCGTTCAGCATGTCTATTTTGTTGAGACATACCAGGACAGGAACGATGAGGTTGAGTACCATGACTCTGAAGGAAGGAAAGAAAGTCAAAATCTTTATATTCCATGGCATTGTCGGAACGAAAAAGCTTAATAGTTTTAGAAAATTGTGTTTTAACCATTGCAGCAAAATTGTAATAAAGTTGTTTGAGCTCAGAGCGATTTTTCATAAGAAACAATCATGTAAAACGGGAAAAATCATCTATAAAAACAACAAAATAGCGGGCGCTGCCCATAGTGGGAGTAGGAGAGGGGTCCCAAATATCAGAATTGATGAGATCAAATGGTGCAAGAGAAACAGAGTCACCTTTATTAAACGACAAAGCAGGTTGTTTGGCAAGTTGACATGACACACAATCTAAAGCATCAGAACTTACAGGACCTAAATGACCACTAGAAATTAAAGATTTCAAACGACCAACAGAAAGATGGCCTAAATGATAGTGCCAAAGCTGAAAAGGAGATAAAGGAGGAGCAGTGGTAGCAGTGATAGGAGTTGTGAGTTGAGAGGAATCTGGAACATGAAGATGGATGAGTTCGTAGAGACGTCCATGCTTACGGCCTATCCCAAGAGTTTGCCCCGTCCGAGGGTCCTGCACCAAACAACCAGTATGGGAAAAGGTAACAGTTAGACCATGCTCACATAATTGACTAATGGAGATAAGATTTAAAGTAAGAGCAGGCATAAGATATACATGGGATAAAGATAAGTGAGAGGTGGAAATAGAACCAACATGACTTATAGACAGAAGAGACCCATCAGCAGTATGGATAGAAGGAACATGAGGAGTAGAAGAAAGAGGAGTAAAAATAGTAGGGTCAAAGGTTATGTGATTACAACAAGCGGAGTCAAAGTACCAGGAAGTGTTACCTGCAGTGACAGATAAAGCAGTAAATGGAGGAGTACCAGAATTCTGCCAAAAATGTTGAAACATGGCTTCGACATCGGTTTGAGAGAAGACTGGAGTGGAAGGATCTATAGGGACAGAGGAAGGTAAATCCTCTGAGGCAGCAGCAGCAGTACGTTGAGCAGGCATGGGTTTAAATGGAGTCCCAGAACGGTGAGAGTTGCTGCGGGAAAAATTCCCGGGGGAAGGACCATTGCGAGAGGTACGGGTGGGATTGCGGAAACAATCTTGCTGGAGATGACCAGGACCAGTCTTGTTGCAAAACTGACAGAGACGAACTGGACAATTAACCAGAAGATGAGTCGACAGAAGATTGCGGTTTTGACAGTAGTTGCAGACAATGGACCTCTGTGGTGAAGGTGGTGAAAGAGAACTCCGAATCTGGAGAGTAGCAAGAACAGAGTCCATAGGGTGCGGATGGAGAGTACTAAACCTGGTTTGCTCTGACAGTAGTTCAGAAATTGCTTGCTCAAGAGTGGGTAAAGGAGTGCGATGAAGGAAAGATGCGCGCACTGGCTCAAAACGGGGAGTGAGAGCCATGAGAAACTGAACCAAGCGCTGTTAGTCACGGTAAGTAGTAAACAAGGCAGCATCCTTAGTACAATCCCATGGAGGTTTAGAAAGAGCGAGCTAATCCCAAACATAATACATTTGGGAGAGGAAATCATTAATGGTCTGAGTTGTTTCTTGGCGCATACGGTGAAGATGACTCAGAAGCTGATATTGGTGAGCAAGGCCAGTAGTCTGATAGTGTTCTTGTAAAAAATCCCAGATGGCCTTGGCTGGAGAGGAAGCAGAGTCAAGTTGGAACCGCCCAAATTGAAGGCTGATAGATGTAATAGAAGTATTGCGAAGCCAAGTGATGATTTGATAGTTTTTACTATCCCAATCCTCCAGACGGTCGACATATTTGGCAGCGGATTCCGTGGTGGTAGCGGATTTTGTGGTTGCTTGGATGGGTTTGCACACATCCCCAGTGATGATGCGCCAAAGTTTCTTTCCTTTGAGGAATCCAGACATAGCTTGTGCCCATAAGACATAGTTAGTCCCGTCAAGAACAATGGAAATAGGGTGGTTAGAGGAGTCCGGGCGATCCATGAAAGAAAAGTAGTACTATCGAGGTAGAATCTGAAAAATCCGAGGGCACCAGTGAATGCAGAAGGTCCAAATTAGTGGGGAATCGGGCTGAACCGGCCAGAAAAGTCCAAAAATAGGGGTGAATCGGCTTGGGCAAAGTGCTGAGCCGGTTTGAGCTGGACCAGTCGAGGGGCACAGGCGTGTGCAGGTGGCGTGAGCCGAAGACGGAGGCGGCGCGAGGCGTGTGACGCATGCGGGAGAGCCGACTTGAGCGGATGGCGTGAGCGGCTTGCGGACCCGTGTAGCGCATGAGACGCGGAGAGAGGTGGCTCAATCGACTGGTGGACGCGTGGAGCGCGTGGGACGTAGAAGGCAGAAGCGGTGACGCGCCGCCGACAAATGTAGCGCGTGCGGGCGCATGTGACGTCAGATGATGATGAATCTGGTGGCATTGGATTCAGAGTGAAGAGACGAAGGTTTCTGTTGTGTCCAATATGTAATTTGGACGAGATATGCAACAATCTGCTAAACAGAAAAGGTGATGCAGAGAGACTAGGAAAAAATACCTGTGCTCTGATACCATGTAAAATATATTGAGAGAGAGGAATTGAAAGAGCAAATAAGCTTTGTGTTTGAATGTAATAAAACTTGTAAGAATAGGGTCCATTATATAGGAGTTGCTATCAAACATCATTATGATAGAAAAACATATAAAATAGAAAAGAGGCGAAGCATTTGAAAAGCAAGCAGAAAGCATCCTATACTCAATACGTCTATAGTGATTACATTAACATATATTATACTATATACATTATTATACATTAACAGCTTTAAATTTGGAAATTATAGCAAATTCAGAGCAGGACCATGGAGTAGTTTTCCCTTAAAACACCGAACACAATAAAAAATGAAATGCGTGTATATATATGACTTCTACATGAAACTTTGTTTTCAACTTGTTTTCAATCAAAATATCTTAAAGAGTATACCACAGAATAGAACACATTTTATCCCATACTTGTCATCTATATAATCTTCAAACAGTTAATGTTTTAAATATGAATTTGTAGTTCAAGAAATTGAAAAAACTTGTTGCCAATTATTCAGTTTCATTCTTAACAGATTGAGGAGGAAATTAAGATATCTATTCATGTTATTTTGTTAAATGCTTAGGTACCTCCTTCATAATTCCAATTGTCTTCCAAGTTAGGCTCTTTGTCTGCATAACATTGTCTTTCTGGGAGAGGACAACCTTGGTAGGAGTTGTTGTCAAAACAGTGCCACAAAAGCTTGTCCCAATACGGATCCTGCAAACACATACGACTACTGTCAACGACATACTGTACGAACATATTACTATGCTAAACGTCAAAACAAGTAAGGAAACTCGGGAATTTGAAACGAGACCCAAGTAGAATAATGTGATAGGGATAATGGTAATTTAGACAAAATTCAACCCACATCAATATATCATTATATGAAGTCACAATACAAAATTCGGTTCAATTTTTGGTCCTAGCAGCATTACTCTTTTCAAATAGTGTGTCTCAAGTTTGGGAACACTAAATAAGTGTACTTTTTTACTTTTCTTCTATTATGTGTAAAAAAAGTAGAGAGGAGATGTTGATTGATGTGATCCAAAAAAGATAAAAAGATGAAATAAATGCACTTTTTTAGTTTAGCCAAACTTGGCGGAATCAACTGAAAAAAAAAAAAGAAAAAAAAAAAAAAGATTGATGCAAGTAGATTTCATGAACAATGTAAATGAGGGAAAAAATGACCATCCCAAGGTCAAAGTGCATGCAGGTCAACGAGCATGCAATCATACACAATAAAATAGAGTATGGATAGTTTCTTCGATAAACTCATATTCCCAGCTTTCTATATACTCTAAAAATTTCATGCCAATTTAACAACATTCACAAACTATATCAACAAAGTTCTAAACATAAGATACCCTTAAAAAAATGAAAAAAACGAAAGAGTTCTAAAGATAAACTATGAACCGTAAAGGTAAATGATAAAGGGAACTTGATCCCAAATTGTTGGAGTGTTTGGTACATTTTTCTATGATTGTGAAAATTACTCAAGCTAATAGTTTTCCATTACTATGGATGTTAGATTTGAAGTACCATAAAATACTACAAATGCATCAGTAGCTAGAAAAAAACAATATTGACAAATATAAGGGATCCACATATGAAAAATATGTTGACCATAAAAGGCTGATATTGAAGCTTGAAAAAATTTCAAGATATTGAAGTATAATGAAAGTAATAAATACTTGGTATCAATATCGAAATTTCTACCATATATAGTCATCAAACGTAAGGATAACGTGGATTTATGGCCTTTTCGTAGTATTTTAACATTTGGCAAAGAAAATTTATTAACCAATGGACAATTTCAGAGATGTTCATTGTAACCTAAATTTTGTGTGGTTGTGTGTGCGTGTTTGTGCCTTTCAATTATAGAAAGAAAGAAAAAAAAAGAAGACAAAAAGTCCTTCAAAACAAAGATCTATGTTATTTTGGTATTAGAAAAAGAAAAACTCATTTGAAAAATGAGTGGAAATCTCTCTCCCCTGCCTACTGGAAAATGAACAATCAAAGTTTTAATCTATTTTTCTTTGACTACCATTTCTTAATCCAAGCAGACTTTTTGCTAGAAAATTCTTGAACTTACAATCACAAGCATACAATGTCAAAGAGAATATAATAAAGAGACAATGTGCAAACTTAAAAGCTTAATGGGTAAATTACACTCTGGCACTATAGTTTGACCCAAATTTCACTTTGGTCACTATTGTTTCAATTGGAACAATATTAATTAACCCTATGCTTTAAATCAAGTTCCAATTTGACCATTCCATCAAAATTATCTTCAAAATGGTCTGTGTACTCCTCATGTGATTGACACGTATTACAATAGTGTGAGTTCAACATCCAATTTGGATGGAAGCAACAAATTGAAACTGGGCTTGAAGTATAGAGTTAACATTGCTCAAATGGAAACAATAAAGACCAAAGTGAAATTGTGGACAAATTACAGGGGTGAAAAGTGTAATTTTACTAAGCTTAAAATATATGGAAAGCTAGAAGAAATCATAACAGATACATAAACAACACAAAGTACCTTACTGACAATATGTGGATTCCCAACTATGATGAGCAAGGACTTCACCCTAGTAACCACAACATTAAACCTCCTCGGATTGCTAAGAAAACCCAGACAATAGGTTTTATCAAACCCATTGTGTTTGGCTGTTGACCTCATAGTTGAAGCAATTATGACTTCTCTCTCTTGTCCCTGGAATTGCTCAACACTCCCAACCTTAACACTGCCCATATCAAATGATTCCAATACTTTACTTATCTTCACCACTTGTTGTCCATAAGGTGCTATTACCCTCAATATCTTCCTCCCTTAGACCTTCACTTCCTCTAAGCTTCTTTACAATATCGACAACCTTGCTTGCCTCAATTCGATTAAACCATGATGGATCCTTGCCTTCTCTCTCATCACAGCCTTGAATGCCAATGAAAAAAAGGGGAAATTCCTTGTTAGAAAGGAGGCTTAGCCAAGATTTCAAAGAAGAGATATCTTCTTTACACGCAAGCAATTTCTCTCCGTGGAATAGCTTCGAAGGTAAGTGTAGAATTGCGGGGTGACACCGGTAATTCCTCACTAATTTTGCGATGAAACTTTCATCCCTGTTGTGGTAATATTCACTTCAAAAAGTCTTTGTAGATAAGATTTTCCTATCCCGAAAACCTTTGCATCTTTGGAATACACAATCAGGCCTAGTTGCATGGGGTCTCGTGCAAGAACGACAACTGTTTTGCTTTAACAAAGATTGGATATGGGGACCATGGCTTCTGGTTCTGAAGCTTGGCCAGCCTCATCTAAGAAGATATGTGAGAAGTGGCTGCAACAAATACCTTCTATGTAAAGTAGTGATGAACTCATATAGGTGGAGATGACGACCCTATAATGCATTAAGGCCTTGAGCGGAGGACATTTGAAAATGAACTCTTCAAAAAAGCAAAAGCGAATGTGATTAGCTTGAACATCCTCATAAGACCTGTTGGTTGCATTTAGCCTGAAGATCTCATTCTCTTTGACCCCAACCCCTTCATTATTGACGAGTTTCTCCAAGATATGATCTGCGGCACTGTCTGAAGCAGCACAAACAAGAACATGAGCGTCTTTTCCTGTTGCATATAGTTGTAAGATTGCTTCCACCAAAGTCATTGTTTTGCCAGCACCTGGAGCAAGGATCAAAATTTTGTTTCAATATGTTGCTGTAATTAGCTTATGTTTCAGAAACATGAGGAAAATGACAAGAGAATTTGGGAATGTTTGAAAAGGTTTGGAAATAAAAACTAAAGCCTATATAAATGTTAATACGTTCTTAATAATTAAATAATTGAATATGTTGATGTAGTTCCGCTTCTTGCTCTAAAATCATAAAGAGATTGATGCATATAAAAAACTCATAACAGAAAAGGTTTAAAGGCGTAGTTGAGGAAGGGGGGCTTTCATTATAAGAAAAAACATTAAAAAAATGTAAAATTCTAATGTATCATGGATGAGAGAGAGAGAGAGAGAGAGAGGTGACAATCTTTTTGTAAAGAGTACATTATGGTAATAAAGAAATAGAATAAACGACTTAATTGTGCTTTTTTATCTTCTCCACTCTATCTCCCCTTTACTGTGTTTGGATATTCCGAATAGGTGTCGAAACAACTGGTTTTCGTAGCATTATGGTGCATTTGGATTTTCATACTCCACTAATGTTTTGTTTTGATTTTTCAAGAAACAAAAATGTTTCAGCCATTTTGATGGCAAAGAAATGAAATTTTGTTACTTGACCTGGAGGCCCGTGGATGACATAGGGAGGAGCTCCTTTGCAACCAAGGATTGTCTGCTCCTCATTGAGAGGTGTGAAAGGCACAATTTGAGTCATTTTGATTGATCTTTTTGTTGATTGAGATGGAAAGAGAAAATTTGTATCTAAACTCTCCGCTGCTTGGACAGCATGATATAATCTTCGCATGTTCACCCTATTATATGAAAATCTAATGTTGTACAGAACTCCAACTTGATAATTCATATGCAAATTCTTGCTGAACTTCAGAAGCACATTGTCAGCCTCAATACGGTGGATGATGCCCTGCAAAATAGTTATTTATAAACCGGCCTGAAAACACAAAAGATAAATCACAAGTATTGCTCTCTCCTCCCTCCCCACCAGCCATCAGATATTGAAACTTGTTTCCTATTTTATGTAAACAAAAAAGAAGAAACTGACGACATCAAACGAGTCCCTGTCTCTGCATGCAAAACTCACCCTTAGTGCCTAGATTACAGATTACAGATATGTAAACTCACCCTTAACATCAAACTAGGCCTAAGAATGCCTAGATTACAGATAATATGTAATATCACTCTTTCTCTTGTGACTAGCTTGGACCTTTCAAACAACAATATATCTGGAAAGATGCCTGAGGAACTAACTAGTCTCCAAGGATTGCGTTTTCTGAATTTGTCTGGAAATCATATAACTGGTGTGATTCCAAAGAATATAGGTAACATGGAGTTGCTGGAATCTCTTGATTTATCCACAAACCAACTCTGCGGTGAAATTCCTCCAAGCATGTCAGGTTTGAATTTTTTAAGTTACTTGAATTTGTCTTATAATAACTTGTCAGGAAAAATTCCATCGAGCACCCAACTCCAGAGCTTCAATGCTTCTAGCTTCATCAGCAACAAGCTTTGTGGACTTCCACTCATAAAGAATTGTAGCAATAATGGCAAAACACCTGAGGGGAATGAAGGAGATAGCGAAGGTGCTAGATCTAAAGTGGATTGGTTTTATGTGTTTATGGCTTTAGGATTTGCAGCTGGTTTTTGGGGCGTCTTTGCTCCTATATTGTTCATCAAGTCATGGAGGTATGCATATTTTCGATTTCTAGATAATGTCTGGGCTAGACTTGTGTTGCTATGCGTGAGTAAATGTGTCTAGATTGTACAAGTCATGTAGAAGTCTTCTATTTGCGTCTTCTTAATATTATGAATAAATGCATTTTCGTGGAATGTATTCTTTGTGCATAAAGTTCTTGTGATTTTATAATGAAATTTTCCATATCATGGTTAAAGTTTTTGTTAATAAGCAGCTTATGATTCTGTGTAAAATGAAAAGTCAGTGAGGATCATTAGAGAAGTTGAAAAACTTCTAAAAGAAAAATTGCTTTAAATTGGAAACTATAGCAAATTTAAAGCGGGACCATAGAGTAGTTTTCCCCTAAAACCCCACATACAATAAAAAATGAAATGTGTGTATATGTAACTTCTACATAATACTTTGTTTTCAACTTGCTTTCAATCTACCCACCCAAAAACTTGCTTTCAATCAGAATATCTTAACGAGTATACCATAGAACATATTTTATATATAATCTTCAAACAGTTAATCTTTTAATTATGAATTTGTAGTTCAAGAAATTGAAAAAACTTGTTGCCAATTATTCAGTTTCATTCTTAACAGATTGAGATGGAAATTAAGATATCTATTCATGCCCTTTTGCTAAGCTCCTTCTTCATAATTCCAATTGTCTTCCAAATTAAGCTCTTTGTCTGCATAATATTGCCTTTCTGGGAGAGGACAGCCGTGGTAGCGTGGTAGGAGTTGTTGTCAAAACAGTGCCACAAAAGCTTGTGCCAATAAGGATCCTGCAAACACATACGACTACGACATACTCTACTAACATATTACTACGGTCAACGTCAAAACAGTAATGAAACTTTGGTATTTGAAGCGAGACCCAGTAGAATAAATATGATAGGGATAATGGTAATTTATATAAAATTCAACCCACATCAATATATCACCGTGGAGTTACATGAATACAAAATTGGGTCCAGCATTACTGTTTTCAATTAGTCCACCTTTCAACTCAGATTGGAATCAACTCAAACAAAAGCAAGATCGATGCAAATAGATTGCATGAACCCAATGTTAACGAGGGAAATAAGAGTAATGCTAGGTATCATGAAAAAATTTTCATGAAAATGATCATGAAATATTTATGACTCTTGGATTACACTTAAAATAAAACACCACACACTAATCAAGATAATCCAAGGGCTATAAATTTTTCATGATCAGTTTCATGAAATTTTTTCATAATCCCTATCTTTTCTCGGGAAATAATATCCATCCCAACGTCAAACTGCATGCAAGTCAACGAGCATCAAATGCATATATAATCCAGATGTATATAATAAAAATACCATTTTATGTTCGAGTAATGCTACGGATCATGAAAAAAATATCATAAAAATAATCATGAAATATTTTTTTATCTTTAGATTACACATACAATAAAATACTACACACTAATTAAAGGATGAAAAATCTTCATGATGTGATATTTTTTTCATGATCTCTAATATTATTCTTTATGTTCTTTCGAGAGTATGGATAACTTCTTTGATAAAATCATATTCCCAGCTTTCTAAATACTCTAAAAATTTCAAGCCAATTTAATGACATTCACAAATTATCTCTGTCTCTACTACTTTAAAAAGTACAAACATACCTTAATGTTTTCTACTTTTTTAAAATTTCAAAAATACCCCTCTATTTATCAACGAGTTGCTTAAGTTAAAGGGATGATTCGTAATCGGCACTACTGATACAACTATTATCAACAACTGTAATGTTTAGTAAAGAAGTTTCCAATTGCAATCATATATTTTTCACAAATTGCACAAACCTTAAAAGCGGAACACACCGACTCTGAAATTCGATTAGACAGAGACAATTAAAGAATTGTTTTTATCCCAGAATTTTTTAAGTGGGAATTGAGAGATGAAGCATTGATACCAGGTGCATTTTTTCTATTTTGGAAACTGTCTTTTGGATGGATTTTGATGTTAATCGGAATTTTGTTCGAACCTTTTTTTTTTTTTTTCAAGTTTGTTAGCATGATAGTGATGGAACTATAAGAAATTTAATTTTTCTGTACAACTCATATTTTAATTTTAATTTCTTACAAAAAACATAGAAATACTTGAGAAAATTTAGTTTTGTTCATGCAGAAGGCTACCTATAATTAAAATTTCAAATTACATCTATGTTTTTCTTGAAAATTTTTGGGTCTAATAAATGTAAGACTAAATAATGAATTGAACGTTTTCGAACTGTTAATAAGGTTTTTGCTAGAACACTTATGGTTAATCTTACCAACATAAAGTTTGATGGTATGCATGAGATGTATGAGCATGTCATTGAATTGTCTAACTTGATTGCTCAATTAAAGAATTTAAGAATATTTATAAATGAGTTTGTTTTCGTACAATTTACTTTGAATTATTTACCTCTTCAGTATGGGTCATTTATATTAACTATAATTCTATGAATAATAAGTAGAAAGTTATGTTTATTTAAGAAAAGACAAAACTTAAGTAATTGAGATATCATTTATTGATCTTGTAATTCAAGGAGCCAAAAAGAAAAGGAAAATGCTTAGAAAATGATATAAAGAAATGGCCACATAAAGAAAATGAGTCTGTTTAAGATTTTCAGTCTCATAAGAAAGAAAATAGCTACTCATGTTTTTAATATGGTGCAAGATTATTTTTGAAAAATCTAGAAACCTCCTAGATGTTAAGTTGTGATTATGTATAAATTTTAAGCAGAATAAAACAATCCCAATCAAACAATCAAGAGAAAGAGACACAAATATTTTACGTGGAAAAACCACAATTGGACACCTTCCAATTGTGATAAAAAAATCACGGGCAACTGCCACAAGAACAATCCACTAAGAAGATTTAAAGGAATTACACAAGTATCACTCTCAATTATCTAGCGAATCCACAACGCCTAATTGAACCAACCTCTATGTGCCTCTTCCAACCCCATCTTCAGCACGGAATTGTCTTTCTGATGAGCCACTCCGGATTCCACCAAAGCTTTAGGCTCGAATTCTTCAGAATTCACAACTGAAGAACAACTCTCTCTTTTGTGTATAACAAACAAACCTTTGATGTACTCTCTTTAAACCATGAGTTGAATACTCAATAAAACATCAAAGAAAAACATAACAAAATATTCCCAGATATAACCCTTAAAAACCAAAAAAAAGATCTGGAGAGATTCAATGAATGAATCAATGAATAGCCTAGACTTGGGAGAAACCCAACTATTTATAGAAAACCAAAACAATCCTAGTTGGGAAAGAAAACCAACTTCTTGCAGAACTGCAAAGTAATCCTATTTTTGAAGGAAACCAACTTCTTAAAGAACTCTTGTTACAACTTTGGTTTTGATCCATGGAATTTGACAACAAAATGTCCTAACAATCTCCCCCTTTGTCAAATCCTGGATAAAACCAATCTAAAACAAATTTCTTAACAAAATCTCTCAAGCAGCACCACCAACTATGAACCAACACTCAAATCCATGCTCTTGAACAATTATCCTGAAATAAAATAACCACACACAAGCCAACCAAAATATGTGGAACTAGATTAAATAACAAAATATAAATCAATCCATAAACAAAATACTAACAATTCAACTGTACCAAAGAAGGATATAAGCAAAAGTAAAAACACTGTACCATCAACAAAACTACTGTACCATCAATATACATCAAACACTAGTAATGATGAACCAAACTCTCCCTCATTAAAAAACAACCACAAACATTGAAAACAGTGAACAAGAAGAAAAACGACAAAAAATAATATAGTGGAGCAAGTAAGGAATTTCAGATTTGTACCTTGAAACACACAAGATTATCCAAGAAGCACAATTACTTGAAAACAAAATGTGCACAACCTCTAAAAAATTCCTCATAAAAGAAAGTGATGCATTATGTGAAAAGCATAGATCCCATGATAAAGGTGTGTGTGTGACTCTTGGAGTTCGACAAACACAAGATTCAAATCCTAGTAGTGATATAACAGTTGGACCTCCGATAAGAGAATCTAAGCACAACTAAGGAAAGTCAAACCACTAGGAATCAAGGGGTATTTGGTGAGTAAAGGCGGAGGCTCCCCCTCAATCAATGAATCCTTTATTTTTTCTTTTTTTTCACATTTTTTTTCTCTTTTCTTTCTTTTGCATATTTATTTTCTTTCTTTTCTTTCTTGTGCACATTTTTTTTTTTTTTTCTCTTTTCTTTTGCACACTCATCGGCGGCTGACACGCTCAAGAGTATGGAAACCGAACCAGAGAAGCATGGATATATTAAGGATGGCCTGGTTGGTGACTCTGAGGTAGCCTTTTCCTCATACTTGGACTACAAAGAATAGAGGGGAAAGCCATGGAGATGCAAAAAGATGGAAGGTGGTTAAGAGACTCAACATCACCCATGATATGCTAGTATAGGTCAATTCCTCTAGAAAAGCAAAAGATATCATGCCAGAAGTCCATAGAAAAAATAACCACTAAGGCAAAAGACTCCAATATTTGCTAATCCAAGAGTGTGTACAGAATGAGACATACTAATCAAAGAACACACACTCCAAAATGAGTAATTACCACAGAAAGCACACACATATTAACATGTAATGGATATTCTCATCAATTCCAATATGCACCAAGGACATCTCAAAAATTCAAACTTGCAAAACCATACTAAGAAAATCTTTTTTTTTTTTTTTCAACAATAAAGCAAGACAAAAAAAAACAAAACATGCACACTTTTTTTTTTTATTAAAAAGAACAGAGACCCAAAAAACTAAAAAGAGAAAACACATTAACACAAGTCAAGTTTTCTTACCCAAATCTTTTTGGTTTTAACAAAATCAGGTCTAGCGGTCTTGGTAAATGTCATGGTGTTGTGAACACTCTCATGAATCTTGGAATTCCGCCTAGACAAGTAAGGTTGTCTCCTAACCCAAAAAGTATTCGAATTTCTACCCTTTTGAGACATTCTCCCATGCAATTTATAACAAAAAGGGCGAATATGGCCATGCATACCACAATGATGACAAATAAAAACAGGATGTACCTTTTTTTCTTTTACCTTACCAACTCTAGAGAGTTTGAGAAGTCTTTTCTCTTGTTGAATCTTTTGTCCTCTCTTTCCTTGAGTTCTTGTATCACAAGATGTGGAAGCACTCTGTTTTTGCTCTCTCTCATCTCCAAAGCCAATGCCACTCTTGTCTGAACAGATTTGTTGAGACCCAATGATATCCTCCAAAGTCTTTGATCCTTTGTTCCAAAGACCAATGGTAACCATGGCACACTTGAGCTCTTCCTCTTTCTTGATCATTAGTTCTTCCAAGGCAACTTGTGATATCTCGAGAGATTCAATCTTTTCTTCATACAAGGCATGAGTTTCCTGTAGCTCATCCCTCTCTGTCTCACAAGTCAACAGTTTTGCACAAAGAACTTGTTGATCATCAGCTATCTTGATGGCATTAATTCTAGCCTCGGAAATCTCCTCCTTAAGTTTGACATTCTCACTTTCACATGCTTTGATTTTCTTTGTGAGTTTGTCATTCAATTTGAATAAATTAAGAGACTCCTTATACAGCTTTTCATAGGCTTGCTCAAGCTCTTCATGATCACTCTCCGAAGATTCATCATCAGAGGTATTCTCAACTGACCTCTTCGAAGACTCTGTTTGTCCTTCAGTTTTGGAAGCCGCCATGAAAGCAAGAAATTGCTTATGTCCCTCTTCGCTTAGATCTTCTTTGTCACTTTCATCTCCATTAGATTCTGATTCATCATCCCAAGTGATGGCGAGGGCTTTCTTCTTCCTCAAACGAGTGGGGCATTCTAAAGCAAAGTGGCCAAATCCTTGGCATTCATAGCATTGGACGCTTTCAGAGTTCCCTTATATCTTTCCTTTCTCCTTCTTAGCTATAGAATTAATTTTGACTTTATCTTTGCCTTTGGATTTATGAGTATGAGTAGATTCCAAAAGATTAGGATTTTTATTCAAAAAAGATTTTTTAAATTGTTTGACAAAAGCAGCCATAATCTTGGAATCTATCTCACAATTCTCATCAAAATCCTCAACCACTTTATGAGCACTACTAAAAGCAAGATCTTTTTGTTTCTTTTTGAAATTTCTATGTGCCTCATAAGTTTGAAGATTTCCAACCAACTGATCTAGCTTGAGGTTGTCAACATCTTGAGCCTCCTCAATAGCCGTAACTTTTGGTTGGAACCGATCGGGCAAGGATCTCAAAATTTTTCCCACAACTTTGGATTCTGGTATTTTTTCACCTAAATTGAAGCTGGAATTTACAATGTCACTCAACTTCGCATAAAATTCATCAAAAGTCTTACTATCTTTCATTGAAAGGTTTTCGAAACTGGATGTGAGCCTTTGAAGTTTTGAGCGTTTAATAGAAGGAGTGCCCTCATGTATAGTTTGTAAGATATCCCAAGCCTCTTTTGCGACTTCACAATTACAAATACGGCTAAACTCTTCAGGTGTGACAGCACAAAAGAGAGAATTGATAGCTTTACTATTCCAGCTACTATTTTGGTAATCAGTTGTGTCCCACTTATCAATTGGTTTAGGGAAAGTTACTCCATCAACAGTAATTGTTGGTTCAGTCCACCCATTCATGACGGATTGCCAAACTTTTTCATCAATAGATTTTAAAAAAGATCTCATCCGAGCTTTCCAAAAAGAATAATTGGATCCGTCAAGTAGGGGTGGTCGAACCATAGAATTTTCCTCACGAATTGAATCCATTATCACAAATCAAACAAGATCTCGTTCTAAAAAATTTTTTTTTTTTTTTAAAAAAATAGAGCGATCTAAAAGAAGGTATTTTTTTTAAAAAAATAGAACGACCCGCTTTGATACCAATTGAAAAATCTAGAAACCTCCTAGATGTTAATTTGTGATTATGTATAAATTTTAAGCAGAATAAAACAATCCCAATCAAACAATCAAGAGAAAGAGACACAAATATTTTACGTGGAAAAACCACAATTGGACACCTTCCAATTGTGATAAAAAAACCACGGGAAACTGCCACAAGAACAATCCACTAAGAAGATTTAGAGGAATTACACAGGTATCACTCTCAATTATCTAGCGAATCCACAACGCCTAATTGAACCAACCTCTATGTGCCTCTTCCAACCCCATCTTCAGCACGGAATTGTCTTTCTGATGAGCCACTCCGGATTCCACCAAAGCTTCAGGCTCGAATTCTTCAGAATTCACAACTGAAGAACAACTCTCTCTTTTGTGTATAATAAACAAACCTTTGATGTACTCTCTTTAGACCATGAGTTGAATACTCAATAAAACATCAAAGAAAAACATAACAAAATATTCCCAGATATAACCCTTAAAAACCAAAAAGAAGATCTGGAGAGATTCAATGAATGAATCAATGAATAGCCTAGACTTGGGAGAAACCCAACTATTTATAGAAAACCAAAACAATCCTAGTTGGGAAAGAAAACCAACTTGTTGCAGAACTGCAAAGTAATCCTATTTTTGAAGAAAACCAACTTCTTAAAGAACTCTTGTTACAACTTTGGTTTTGATCCATGGAATTTGACAACAAAATGTCCTAACAATTTTCAAACCAATTATGGTAAAACTCCAATTGAAATTATTGGGTTTTATCATTTATTTTTTGGACATTGATCATTATTTAGACTTTGTTCAAAAATTTTATATTCATTCTAATTATATATATATTGATTTGTCTAGACTTAATTAGCCTTGATGGTTATTTTCAAAATTTAGAATGAAAATTTAATTTATTGAAAATGCCTCTTTTGCTAATTTTGGTATTATTTATGATGGTTTGTAAGATTAAAATTTAATGATTTCTCAAAAGTTTCATTATTATGTTGGTCCTAAATATAGTTTCATAAATGAAAACTCAAACTTGTGGCATAAAAGATTATACTATTTTTCTTTTCTTTTCTTTTTTTATTTTTTTGGAGGGGAGGAGGGGGGAGTTATAAAGACTAGTAAAGATGAGATTCTTTTAAATTTCGATTTTATTACTTTTAGTGGGAGTGTGAGTTACATTAAGGAAATACAAGGCTTCTTCATATTACCCAAATAGACATTAATGTGCCCTTTTAACACTTCATGTTTGATATGTATAGTTATTTTATCACTTTTATATATGAATTTTCACTTTATGATTTTATTTATTTATTGCATAATAGATCTCTAGTAAATGGATACCATTGAGGTGTACATTATTAAGTAAGAAAGGCAATTAAACAAAAATGTGAAAAACATAAAGATAGTGTAAAACACAAGTCTATTTGCTAAACTCTATGAAAGGCATAATGCCTCAACAAAATGTAGCTAAAAAACATTATTGTACTCTAATGAATATGACTAAGAGTATGTTAAATAATTTCTAAATACCCATAACATTGTAGATATATGTCGTTAATAGTTATGATCTATTGTTTTCGTATAGAATCCGGTTTCTAGTAAGGCAATTTCAAACGCTCACTTCGAAGCACCCAACTGGCTGCAGGTAATTAGCGAACTCCCTACTTTAGTAGAGTTACATTTGTCTGGTTGTGAACTTCATCGCAGTCCTCATTTACTCGATGTTAATTTTACATCTCTTGTCGTCCTAGATCTTTCATGGAACTACTTTGACTCTGTAATACCCAGGTGGATCTTTAGCCTTAGTAGCCTCGTTTCTCTTGATCTAGGCGGGAGTTTTTTTGTAGGCAAGCTTGAAGGTTTTAGAGAAAATGGATTTGAAGGTCCATTTCCTAAGGTTTTCCAGAACTTGACCAGTCTTGAATATCTTGATCTATCAAATAATGAACTTGAGGGTCCATTTCCTGTGCTTTTGTCCAACATGACCAGTCTTCGACATCTTGATCTATCAATTAATAAACTACAGGGAAGGCTACCAAGATTCTTGGGAAATCTTTGCAACTTGAGTTTTGTTGATCTGACATTCAATAACCTTATCGGGGAATTGCTTATTAGTTCATCTAAATGTGTAGTATATGCTTTGGAGACATTGTCCTTGTCTGAGAATCATCTTTCTGGTCATTTACCTGATGAATTTGAACAATTTAAAATTTTGTGATACTTAAGTCTCGGGGATAATTTGCTTTCTGGTTCCATTCCAACCACTATAGGAAGATTGGCATCGTTAGAAATATTGGATTTACAAAGAAATCAACTAAATGGAACTCTTCCCCAAAGTTTTGGACAATTTTCAAACTTGAAAACTCTTGATGTGTCTAATAATTTGTTGGAAGGCATTGTGTCAGAAGTTCACTTCACCAATCTCATTAATCTGAGGAAATTATATGCCTCTGGAAACCGGTTGACTTTAATGGTGAGTCCTAACTGGATCCCTCCTTTTCAACTTAAAGAAGTAAAACTTACTTCATGGCATTTGGGCCCAAGGTTCCCCATGTGCCTCCAATCACAAAAGGGCCTTGAGGACCTTGACCTAGCCTACACTGGAATATTAGATGCCATACCAATTTGGTTTTGGAACCTATCTTCCTCCCTTTATTCTCTAGATCTCTCCCATAACCAAATCCATGGTGAGATTCCATATCTTCTTGCTCCTCCTGGAGGCCAATATATTTACTTGAATTCCAACCATTTTAACGGTATTTTACCCCATATTTCTTCCAATTTGAAGCACCTTGATCTTTCCAACAATTCATTTTCTAGGAATATCTGCCACCTCCTATGTGATGAGAAGGACAAACAAAACAATCTGGTATTTCTTGATTTAGGAGAAAACCTTCTGTCAGGTGAAATTCCTGATTGTTGGATGAGTTGGCAATCACTAATAATCATAGAAATGGGAAACAACAATCTGACAGGGAATATCCCAAGATCCATGGGGCTTTTAGGAAGTTTGCAATCGTTACATTTGCGCAACAACCATCTCTTAGGAGAAATTTCTTCATCTCTACAAAATTGTACGAGTTTAGTGTTGGTTGACCTTGGTGAGAATGAGTTTCATGGAAGCATACCTACATGGATGGCGGAAAGGCTTCCATATTTGATTGTTCTTACCCTTCGTTCAAATAAGTTAGATGGCGGAATACCTCCAGAACTTTGTCGCCTCTCCCATCTTCAAGTCTTGGATCTTGCTAACAACAATTTGTCTGGAGCAATACCTTGGTGTATCAACAATTTTATTGCCATGGTAAGAAAAGAAAAAGATGTGCATTCTATTGCAAATGAAATTCCAATCGATGAAATTGCTCCTGCTGCTGCTCCTATTGCTTCTGCTCCTCTTGCTTCTGCTATTCCCTTTGGTAGCACAGATTTCTCAGATAATGAAGTTTTGGTGACAAAAGGAAGTATATATCAATATGACAAGACTCTTTCTCTTGTGACTACCTTGGACCTTTCGAACAACATTATATCTAGAAAGATCCCTGAGGAACTAACTAGTCTCCAAGGATTGCATTTTCTGAATTTGTCTGGAAATCATATAACTGGTGTGATTCCAAAGAAGATAGGTAACATGGGGTTGTTGGAATCTCTTGATTTATCCAGAAACCAACTCTGCGGTGAAATTCCTCCAAGCATGTCAGGTTTGAATTTTTTAAGTTACTTGAATTTGTCTTATAATAACTTGTCTGGAAAAATTCCATCGAGTGCCCAACTCCGGAGCTTCCATGCTTCTTGCTTCACCGGCAACAAGCTTTGTGGACCTCCACTCACAAAGAATTGTAGCGATAATGGTAAAACGCCTGAGGGGAATAAAGGAGATAGCGAAGGTGCTAGAGCTGAAGTGGATTGGTTTTATGTGTTTAAGGCTTTGGGATTTGTGGTTGGTTTTTGGGGCGTCTCTGCTTTTATATTGTTCATTAAGTCATGGAGGTATGCATATTTTCGATTTTTAGATAATGTCTGGACTAGACTTGTGTTGCTATATGTGAATAAATGACTTCACATTGTACCAGTCATGTAGAAGTCTTCTATTTGTGTTTTCTAAATATTATGAATAAATTTGTTTTCTTGAAATGTCTTCTTTATGCATAAAGTTCTTGTGATTTTATAATGAAATTTTCCATATCATGGTTAAAGTTTTTGTCAATAAGCCGCTTATGATTCTGTGTAAAATGAAAAGTCTGTGAGAATCATTTGAGAAGTCGAAAAACTTCAAAGAAAAATTGCTTTAAATTTGGAAACTACAGCAAATTTAGAGCCAGACCATGGAATAGTTTTCCCCTAAAACCCCAAAGACTAAAAAATGAAACGCGTATATATATATATATATATGTATAACTTCTACATAAAACTTTGTTTTCAAAATGCTTTCAATCAGAATATATTAAACAGTATACCATAGAATAGAACACATTTTATCCCATACTTGTCATATATATATAATCTTCAAACAGTCAATCTTTTAATTATGAATTTGTAGTTCAAGAAATTGAAAAAACTTGTTGCCAATTATTCAGTTTCATTCTTAACAGATTGAGGAGGAAATTAAGATATCTATTCATGTCCTTTTGTCAAATGTCTAGGTACCTCCTTCATAATTCCAATTGTCTTCCAAATTAGGCTCTTCATCTGCATAATATTGTCTTTCTGGGAGAGGACAGCCTTGGTAGGAGTTGTTGTCAAAACAGTGCCACAAAAGCTTGTGCTAGTAAGGATCCTGCAAACACAAACAACTACTGTCAACAACATACTCTACTAACATATTACTACGCCAAACGTCAAAACAAGTAATGAAACTTTGGTATTTGAAACGAGACCCAGTAGAATAATATGGTGAGGATAATGGCAAGTTAGACAAAATTCAACCCACATCAATATATCACTACATGAAGTGACAAGAACACAAAATTCAGTTCAATTTTCGGTCCTAGCAGCATTACTCTTTTCAAATAGTCCACTCTCCAACTCAGATTGGAATCAACTAAAACAAAAACAAGATTGATGCAAGTAGATTGCATGAACAATGTTAATGAGGGAAAAAACAACCATCCCAAGGTCAAACTGCACGCAGGTCAATGAGCATGCAATCGTACACAATAAAATTACCATTTTATGTTCTTTAGAGAGTATGGATAGTTTCTTTGATAAACTCATATTCCCAGCTTTCTATATACTCTAAAAATTTCATGCCAATTTGACAACATTCACAAACTATATTAACAAAGTTCTAAACATAAGAAACCCTTGAAAAAATGAAAAAAAACGAAAGAGTTCTTTGGGGGTGTTTGGGAAGGATTTTTTTTTTTTGGTTTTTTTTTTACTAAAAGACAAATTGGTTACAAAACCAAAAAAAAAACAAATCCAAACAAAATATCACATCAAACCCCATAATCATTTCACTTTTTCTCTCACAAAAATCACATCCAACCACAAAAAAACCTAACTATCTTCTCAAACACAAAAAAAAATTTCTCCAATAATATCCTACAACTAAAAAAACTTACAAAAAAACTCACTTCCCAAACACTCACAAACTACGTAGCATCAAGGTAAATGATAAAGGGAACTTGATCCCAAATTGTTGGAGTGTATGGTACATTTTTCTATGATTGTGAAAATTACTCAAGCTTATAGTTTTCCATTACTATGGATCTTAGATTTCAAGTACCATAAAATACTACAGATGCATCAGTAGCTAGAAAAAAACAATATTGACAAATATAAGGGATCCACATGTTAAAAATATGTTGACCGTAAAATGCTGATATTGAAGCTTGAAATAATTTCAAGATATTGAAGTATAATGAAAGTAACAAATACTTGGTATCAACATCGAAATTTCTACCATGTATGGTCATTAAACATATGGATAATTAGTATTTTTACATTTGGCAAAGAAAATTTATTAACCAATGGACAATTGCAGAGATTTTCATAGTAACCTAAATTTTGTGTGGTTGTGCGTGCATGTCTATGCCTTTCAATTACAGATAAATAAATAAATAAATAAATAAAAATAAAAAAAGAGAAAATCCTTCAAAACAACGATCTATGTTGTTTTGCTATTAGAAAAAGAAAAGCTCAGTTGAAAAATAAGTGAAATTTCTCTCCCCTGCCTGCTGGAAAATGAACAATCAAAGTTTTAATCTATTTTTCTTTGACTATCATTTCTTAATCCAAACAAACTTTTTGCTAGAAAAGTTTTGAACTTACCATCACAAACATACAATGTCAAAGAGAATATAATAAAGAGACAATGTTCAAACTTAAAAGCTTAAAGGGTAAATTACACTTTCCGGCCCTATAGTTTGACCCAAATTTCACTTTCCTCATTGAAAGCTATGAAAGGCACGAGTTGAGTCATTTTGATTGATCTTTTTGTTGATTGAGATGGAAAGAGAGAATTTGTATCTAAACTCTATGCTGCTTGGACAACATGATATAATCTTCGCATGTTATGAAAATCTAATGTTGTACAGAACTCCAACTTGATAATTCATATGGAAATTCTTGCTGAACTTCAGAAGCACATCATCAGCCTCAATACGGTGGATGATGCCCTGCAATATAGTTATTTATAAACCGGTCTGAAAACACAAAAGATAAATCACAAGTTTTGCTCTCTCCTCCCTCCCCACCAGCCATCAGAAATTGAAACTTGTTTCCTATTTTATGTAAACAAAAAAGAAGAAACTGACGACATCAAATAATACCTAAGAGATGGACGTCAATCTCCTTACAAGGGACTAGTAACACTGGTGCCATAAAACTGATTAAAGAAATTTTCTAGTGTTATGTAATCCATAGAAGAAAAAAAACTAGTAAAACAGATGAAAAATTTTCTTACATGAAAGTTTTATGCACTAAATTGGTCAAACTTCACATTGGTTCAAAAACATTCACGGACAAACAGATTGGCACAGCCAATTTATCAGTGCAGCTATCCTTGAATTTCAGGGGTAAAGAGCATAAATAAAACTTAAATAATCATCAATTCAAATCCCAAAGTTGAGTTATGAAAAAATGGTAGCAAGAATATCAATAAAAGTCGCATATTCTTGTAGGCTCTATATAAAGCTTTCTAGCTGATTAAGTAAAATGGGTTTTGGGCTGCTTGGAATTCATTAAATATAAAGTAGTAAAGCAACAAAATTTATGCGGCATGTTCAAGTATAAGCTGATGAATTTCAACAACAACAAAAAAAGGAAATTCCAAGGGACACAAAAAACACTTTGTTTTTCTTTCCTTTCTTTCTTCTTCTTCTTCTTCTTCTTCTTCTTCTTCTTCTTCTTTTTTTTTTTTTTTTCAATTTGTAATCAGCAATGGCTAACCTGTTATGGAGGATAAGTATCATTTTCACTTTGAGAGGCAAGCATTGCAAAAGCAAAATCACCATGCACAAGAGAAGGCCTTCTCTCAACGACCCCAAGAACCACGAGAGCCAACAAATTAGCCCCTTTCCTGCTCATGGTAATGCGCTCCATGTCATGACACCTCATTTCTTTCTGAAAAATAACAACAATTTTAGACCCAACATCTACAAGATGGCCACACCATACCATTTAACTCACCAACCATTAGAAATTAGAACTCACCTCCAAATATAGCTTTTCCATGTTAAGCAATGTATTGAAGTAAGTAGCATAGTTCTCCTTCATAAGACCTTGTGTAATAACCTCAGGGACTTGCTTATTCTCCACTAGCTCTCTAATACCCATTGGAATTTCAAACAGAGGAAGTTTATAATTTAGCCCTTGGGTTTTCGTCTTAGCAGACTCATCAGTGGCAAATTGTTTTCTTCTCGGAAATCTTGAATAAGGCTTCTTTGAAGTCAAGGACAGCGAGACCTTGTCTTCAGCCAATACAAAAACTACCCGTTCAATCCTTTCGTCTCCTACATGAAAATGTACCACGGATGTGTGCAGACCAATGTCTTTCGGTTTGCAAGATAACCAAATAGTTTTGAGTCTGGAGTGGCAGAAGAACTCTATCCTCGAGAGAAAATCCCTCCAAAAAGCCTTGAATGTAGTCCGCGTCTGAATTGACTGCAGGTGGTTTGAGGAGGGATGAAGTGAACAAATCTGCGGGATTTGAACAGAAAAAGTTGACTCCCAGAGTTCCGCCAGTTCACTTGTGTTTTATATGGTAATTGGATCGCAGAAGTTTCTCCAACAAAAACAGACAGAGGCTTTCCTTGTATGTAGGGAAATGGAACGGAGATAAGAACCGGACCCTCTTCATTTGGGTCATAAGCACACAAAGATTTGTCGTCCTCAGACTCAATAAATCCGATTTCTCCCTTGTCTCCAATGACAGAGAAATCATCATCAAACCGTTCCCTTCCAATCAAACTAATTGTTACTTGATGTTTGTACCAACCAGGTTCTTAGAATGCTGATCAAACACTAAGAATAGTAAATAAACACTCTGAACAGAATTTATGATTGTAGTAAATTCTGTAAAATGATAATAAGACAATCCATCTCTAGAATGATTGTACCACGTTCTGTTCCGGATTATAAAAATATAGCCCCGTGAGCAAAAACTCCTGATTTAGCACATAATATTCATAGGCCAAGGATAATTAGATGATCAGACAACCTTAAAAATCAGAGAGAGATAGCGAGAGGAGAGAGAAGAAGAATAAGAAGATAAAGAGAGACTCACTCGTGGCTATCATTTTCAACTATTCCCACTAGAGTTGTGTTATACATAAACAGATTTTTAGCAGATTTTTTTTTTTTATCATTAGACACAAATATATCGAACCCACATTAATAAATTCGCTATCATTTTTCATTCCGACTATAAACTGATGCCATTGTCAGGCTAAGAAACTTGTGATCAAATACCAAGAATGGAAACAATAATTGTTTGCCGGAAATTAATGTAATGAAAGGTAATAACACAACCATACATACCATCTATAATAAAGAACCCACAAAAGTTACAAAAAGTTAACCCATGAAAGCAAAAAATCAGAAGAAAAAAAAAAAACATAAACATAAACATAAACATAAACCAAAAACAAGATTACAGGTCTAGAAGGAAAGAGTAAAATCATTAGTTAGTCATAACAGTAATCATCCCAAATTGAGACTTGTCTAACTAGTATCATAGCCCAAACATCATTAAACATTACCCTCTCTTTTTTGTTGCACTCACTAGTGAATAGGTTAGCACAATCAGGTGTTTTGACACTTTGTCATAAATTCGAATCTGAAATATCTCCCCCTAGAAACCTGAAAGCACAAACATTTGAGCATGACTACTAACATTTGAGCTACCCTCAAGTTCCATCCAATATCAAGTGAAAAGTCTAAAAATCTAAGAATTCCCTGGATATTGATTTGTGATTATATCTCAATTTTAAGCAGTAAAACAATCCCAATCAAACAATCAAGACAAATCGATATAACGATTTTAACATAGAAAAACCACAATTTGAGCGCCTCCAATTGTGATAAAAAAAACTACGGGCAACAGCCACAAAACAATCCACTAAGAAGACAAAAGGAATTACACAAGTGTACTCTCAATTACCTAGAGAATCCACGCCCTAATTGAACCGACCCCTATATGCCTCTTCCACCACGGTGTTCACCTCAGAATTGTCTTGCCCAACGTTGAATCCACAATGTTGATGTCGAATCCATGATGAAGAGCCACTCCAGAATCCACCAAAGATTTAGGCCTAAATTCCATGGAATCCGCCGAAGAACAACACTCTCTTTTATATTAAACGAAACAAACAATCCTTTGATGTATTCTTCTCAAACCATAAGTTAAACTCAAATAAACATTAAAGAAAACTAACAAAATAGCCGCAGATATAAACCTTAATATCCAATAAGAAGATCTGGAAGCATAATCCTAGATTTTGAGCAACTTGAGATTTTATAGAAGCTGAGATCGCGAGGTCCGCTCGAGCGTGACAATGGACGCTCAAGCGGGGACTCTATATCGCGTGTTCCAAACCAAGATGTACGCTCGAGCGAGGAAATGAACGCTCAAGCATAAAAACACGCCTCAGAGTATATTTACAGACAAGTCAAATTGCTGAAACCAAACATTCTCCGCTTGAGCGTACAAACGGCCACTCGAGTGGACAGGCAACTTTCAATGCATTTTTGCATTTTGTTTCAGGGGCGTTGCCCCTCAACCCTGCCGTAGCGCTGCCCCGGACCCACCAAGGGGTGCTCCCCTCTAGACCCCCGCGAGTTGACCGGACAACTCGATCCCCGTCATAGTCAGCGAAGTGGCAAACCTGAAAGAATTAACTTCACAAACTTCTTTGCAACGGTATAATTCGGGTTGAATTTGCATTTAAAACTCACAACCTCACTGAAATAAAATAGTGAATAAAAGTACAACTGAAAGGAATTTTGTCAAAGGGGATTGCCAAGAATAAAAACATAATATCAAGGATTTCTAGTTTAATGCTACAAAACATAAAACAAATAAATAAACAAACAAACAAAATGAAGTGGCCAGAGCTACGTGGGTTGAATCTCCAAACCCTGAATAAAATTTTAAAACAAAACCAAAACTTGAGTAGCTGATTGAACTCCCACATTCAACATATCAGATTTTATAGAACAGTTCAGGAAGAAGAAGCCATAAACACAGATGATAAAAATCTATAATGCAGCTCAAAGACATAAAAGAAAGATATCATTCATACCTTTGATCAGAATGGTTTCTGGTGGAGGGAAAGTTGAGGGAACCAAAGAGAAAGTGATTGAAAATAAAGAGAACCCAGATGTGTAAACAGAGTAAATATGAGTTTGGAGTACAAGAGTCAAAATTTAATGGGAAAAGCAGATGAGAGAGAATGGAAAGTCATGAGAAGGATGAGTTTTGGGTTTAGTTTTGGCGAGAGGATCCTCTAGAGTGGTATGGGTGAAGTGATCCTCTAGAGTGTTTTTTTGGGGCTTGACACGTGTCTCACTAATAAAATTAAAGGCTGAGATTACTTTGGTGAAGAAAAAGAAAATTCTTTCATTTTCTGCTCTCCTTCTTTCTCTCTCCTTGCTCATTGATTTCAGCCTTCATCGCCGGAAACTTCACGGAGGCGATCAACTTTGTTGCAGAACCCATCGTCGAATTTCCCTCAATGGATCGAGATTGTCGAACTCACGGACCAAACAATCCCAACGAATATGCACGAATAAACCAAACAATATTTGCTGAAAAAAAACTAATTTTCGAACACTCATTTAGGAACATCTGCAAATTCCTCCCATCCATTCTGACTACAAATTGATCATCTGCAGACAAACAATTACTTACATTTTCATCTGACACACATTCCACTTGCTCAACTTTGTACATGGGAATGAAGGGCATTATCAAATTGCTTCTCTTTCAAATCAATTTTTTTAGACCGTTCTTCAAGTTGCTTCTTTTTCAATTCAAGTTCCTTACTGAGCTCTTCGAACAGTTTTTGGTCCAATTTGAGTTGTTTGTTTTTTGAATGAAAATCCTTAAAACATTGATTGATATATTTTTGAACAATTCGAGATCGGAGGTGAGATTAGGAGGTGAGATTTCGGCAATAAGCGTGGGCAAAATGGAACCGGAGGTGAGATTAGGAGATCGCGAGGATACTTAGGAGAGAGCGATGTGGTAGCGGAGGCGGTGATGTAAGCAGGCGAAGAAGTCATGTCGAGGCGAAGAGAAGAGTCGGTGAGGACGAAGGCGGTGAAGGAAGTTCGGCGAGGAGATCGAAGTAGAGATCGAAGGTAGTGAGTCGTTGCGAAGAGGTTGTAGCCTCACGGTTCTCAACACTTGACATTGATTCGAGTTCTTGATGCGATGCAGCGATGGCGGTGGAAGGAGGAAGAATATAGGGAGGATGGTGAAGAAGCGGTGAAGATCTTGACGGAGAATAGCGAAATTCGGCGCCGTTGAGCGGAGCGATGAGAGCCGAAAGAGTTTGCTTTAATGGCGGGGAGGCTCCCTCTCTTTCTCTCTTTCTCTCTCCCGGAACAACTTTGTTTTTTTTGGTTTTTGAACCCCCAAAAGCAGCGTCGTTTTGGTGAGGGCTTCTTTCCTGACAGATTCGATTTCCACTCTAAGCGATCACTCTAGAATAACTCTAGAGGATCCGGATAACAGTTTTGCATCTTGGAGAGCGGTGAAAATCGTCGGATCCTCTAAGTTATTCTCCAAAATAAAAATGCTCTTCACATTTTGGCCGGGCGAATGATATGTTACATCAATTGTCAGAGTCCCTGTTTGGCAACCACCTTTTTTTTCTGTTAAAAAAAAAAAAAACAAGGAAAAAAATTGTTTGGTATTGAATTTTCAAATGCAATTTTTAAGTTTTTCTATTTTGTATTTTTCATATTTTGTTATCTTCAATTGTCAGAGTCCCTGTTTGGCAACCACTTTTTTTTCTGTTAAAAAAAAAACAAGGAAAAAAATTGTTTGGTATTGAATTTTCAAATGCAATTTTCAAGTTTTTCTATTTTGTATTTTTCATATTTTGTTATCTTTAATAAAAAATAATAATATTTTAATCTTTTTTTTAAGGGGAATTGACCAGTAAATCCCATTTTATCATCTTGTAGATCATGTGGTCCTAATTGTTTTCTTTTAAACCGTTTAGTCCTTTGGGTTGTTTGTTTACTATTTTACCATTAAAGTGTTAATTTGAGTTTGTAGACCCACATGTACTTATGGGAAAGGGTGTGTGAGGTTCACGTTCTAAAAAAAAGTAATAGTACTCTTTTTTTGTGATGTGGGTTGTGACGTGAATTTGACACTTTTTTTTTATTTATTTTTCCCATGACGTGGATTGTGTCACGTTTCAACTTTACATTAGTTTGAGCCTTTGTTTTCCAATTGCCATTTGGGACGTTTTGACGTGAACCTCACCGATTCCACGTTGCGGCAGAGGAAGTGCTGCACCAACGTTTACGCCTTCGTTGCACACAGATTTGCTCTGCATTTTTAATTAAAAATTAACCCCTCACCATTCACACACATGAACACTTCCGCCATCACTGTTGCACACATTAACCCCTCACCAAATTAAATTTTATTTAATTTTTAAAAAAAAGCAAATTGTGAAAATTGAAATGAGAGGAATTGTGAAAGAACAGGAACAGAGAGAGAGAGAGAAAGAGAGAGAGAGAGAGACGGCTCTGATCACTTTCACCCGAAGATCAATTTTCCCAAACACGTCCTTTCACAGGTCTCTCTCTGTTCAGGTTGTTTGGTTGCTAAGAAATTGAGGAAAAAGTCATTAGAATGTTTTTAATCCTTGTGTGTGATTTTGATTTGGTTTCGGAAGAATTGAACCTTCAAAAAAAGGCTTATAAGTTTTTCATTTTCTTGTTAATTTTCCTGCTCTTTCCGGGCAACCAAACGGCAAAAACGGAGTATTTGAAATCAATTGCTGATTTGTAAGTTATTATTGAACTATCTTCCTCCTCGATTGGACATTTGGAGTTCGAGATCGGTGCTTTGACGATTCGCTTTCGTAATTAAAAACCATGAGCTGAATGGTAAGGTTCGCCATTGATGGTCAATGGTTAATGGTCAATGGTAAGGTTCATAAATTATTTAGTTCACGTCACCCAAAAAAAAAAAATGGTGTCAAATTCCTACCTTTCTGTGCAGCAAACAAAGTTTCCATCCCCCACACCAAACAATTGGATCCAACCACGTTGCACTGTGAACCACGTTGAATTTGTTGCCTTTGTGATGTCAACTTCTGACCGCAGTTACCTTTGTTGAATCTGTGAACCACGTTCCCTTTGCTACGACGACAGTGAACCACCTTTCTATGCAGCAAACAAAGTTTCCATCCCCCACACCAAACAACTGAATCCAAAAGTAATCCTAATCCCACTCCAAAACCTATGTAAACGGCTTCCCTCACCCTCCAATAAAAATGGGATACAACATATCAAAAAAAAAAAAAGAATAAAATCTCCACAAATCATGGTAGGGTATATTTGTCCAGCAACACCCCCAAACCACTCAAATTAGGACTACCTAGTAACAAATTATGCCATAAATGGACCTGGTAAACAAAGAGAAAATCCTTGGGACCAAATAGATCACAAGATACTCAAATGGGACTTTCCAATAATTTCCCCTTTTTTTAAAGATGTACCTAAATTAGATGCGCTTGAAAAGTAAAATATTTATATAAAAAAATAGATAAATTACAAATACACTCCTTAAAATTTACTTAAAATACGAAATGCACCCTGTAATTCAGCTCCCTGACATTTGTAATTTCATAACAAATTATCCCTTTTATCAATAAATCATCAAATTAATTAATAATTATTAATGATGTTAAAAAAATATTTTAATTAATAGTTCAGGCAATTTTATTACTTGTATAATAAAGCAGTTAGAAATTACATTTTTCTACTTAATTTTATTAAATAAAAAATTCTTACAATGAGATATTTATAATTTTTCAAAGTATATGAAACAATCCCCATTTTAACTATACCTCAAGGATGTATTTGTAATTTATCCAAAAAAATTATTAAAATGTATACTAAATTTATAGAAAGAAGAAAAAAAAATCCTATTTTTCCTCCACAAATCTAATATTGAAAAAGAAACAATGACTTATAATCTTTTTTTAATATATATATATATATATAGAGAGAGAGAGAGAGAGAGAGAGAGAGAAAATTACTTCTTTCCATCCAGTATGGATTAAAGAGAAAATCCGAGCAACATATTTTACTTAAGTTCCACCTCAGCAATTTTTTTGTAAATCAAATATTTAAATTTTGTATACCCGTTAACATTGAATCTAATCTAATATAGAGTTTGTAAACAAGTGGGGACAAAATATAAACCACTAGATTAAAAAAATAATTATAAATACCTACAATGACGACCATTTAGTGCACAGGACGTCCAAAGCTCGGGCCACACAAGCAGGCGTACTCATTAGGAATGACAACAAAAACCATACCCAAGGGTTACCCATGGATACCTTATCCGAAATGCGTGGGTTTCTCCTATTTTTCTATCCATCGGGTTAGTCGGTGATCTAATTTAATTATCCATCAGGGAACTGCTCATTTCTCCATATGTTTTGACACAGCTTGGGATTTCTCTCTCTCATAGATAGTGTACGGGGATCAAATATTCCGGTACGCCCGTCCTCATTTCCTCCAAGTTCCGTTTCCATCCGATCACCTGAAAGCACAACAGCGGTGAGCTACCCAGCGGTGTGTGGCCGGAAAACCCCTCCGACGATCAAGTTAGCACACACCTTTGAATAGAGAGAGAGAAGAGAGGGTGTTAAGTGTTTAGTGTATGTCTCACCAAATGTTCATCTGTCGCGTATGGAGGGTGCAGACATGCTTATATACCCTCTGCGCCCCAAATCTACTCCCAGTGATCTCTCGCCATGTGGCTCTGCTAGCCCATCTGTCAGCACAAGTCTCGCTGAGCATCACCTAACCCAACTGCAAGCCCACTCTACTGGGAGCTCGGCAGCCGGGCAACATTATCTTGGCTACCAGTGGCCATACTGCACTTCAAGCCCAAGTGCACTTGACGTCGTAATGCTCCTCTAACCGGGCTCATTTCTAGCCGTGCTCGACTGGATTTCGGCGAAGCCAAGATGGAGATTGATCACCTTGGTCGTGCCAGGCTGAGGGCGCGTGTATCACAACTGAGCAACGCGCGCGCTGTGGAACCCTTACCTGACTGAACCTTAACCTGACCAGTCTCTGTGCCAACGAAATCAGGTAGCTCGGTTCCACAAGGCCTTGCCATTACCGAGCAAGATAACGACCCAATCTCAGAGCCAAATACCTCGGCCCAACCTCGTCCGGCCCAATCTGTTCGGCTAATTCCACGGCCCAATCTCAGATCATTAATCTCCCTCTCAATTGCCCCTTAATTCCGTCCGCTGAAGCGTGACTGGGATTACCTATTCCAACCGGGGTAGCACCTCCTCGATCCTCAATTTACTAATTGACAACCGGGCTAGTTGACATGCATGAATTCAAACTTGCCCGGCCTGACATTCCTGTCTCTTCGGCTTGCTCGATCGACGCCTTACCTGGCCTTCCTGTCTCTTCGGCTTGCTCGGTCGTCGCCTCACCTGACCTTCCTGTCTCTTCAATTCTGACGATGCCATCAATGGGGACACGTGGCGTTCTCCCATTGGTCCTCGAGCAGCCAACCAGCCGTCGCATGAAATTCGAATTTGGGCGGCAATTGGGGCTATATACATGCCCCGTCTCTCTCTGTTTCATTCTTACTGACCATCTTCCGTCTCAAGCGTCCCAGAGCTGCTGCCCTTCCTTTCTCGCCATTCTTGAGCTCGTGTTCGAAGACAAAGTCATTGCCCTTCACTGGTATGTCCTTCAACTCCTCTTTTGTTGTTGTTTTCTTTGATATTTCACGCATTAGGGCACTAAAACGTAGTTTCTAGGGCATTAGTCTTAAGAACCATCCCAAACCTCCAACTGTGGATGGTGTTCTTCATTTTTCCTGAAGAACACTGAAAATCTGGGGCGGACCGGGCTCCAAGTCTCCATTTGATCCAAAAAGCCCATCTGACCGAGCAAATAACCTGTTTGTCCCAACCTTAGTAGAAACTGGGATAACAAAAGGACTTGGCCGCTCGACCGGGCTAACATCTGGTCCGCTTGGGCGGTCGGGCTCCTTGGTTAGCCTTTACAGCCAAGGTGGTTTGGCACTCTCATGACCGAGCTAAAGTCAAGCTCGCTTTGCGCGACCGCGCTCACACTTACAATTCATTGCTATCCTTTTCCTGCAGAGTCCAAGGGGACCATTGACCATTACCAAGGCTCCTAAGGACCGAGCTGCCACCATTACCACAGTGCCAAACCCCTCAACCGAGCTAACTTTGGCCGGTCGTAAATGGGGAAATTCCGCTTCCTGGTCGATACTCCGGCTGCTCTGGCCGCTTTCAGGGAGGAGTACGGCATCCCGGCAGACGTCCACCTTGAACTTGCAAAAATTGAGACAACGCCTTGGGGCAGAGAACAGTGTCCCTTCACCGTGCTGTCTATCGTCGAAGGAGGCCTCCGCTTCCCGCTTAACCCACTGATCACCGAGTTCCTGCGCCGCACCGGGCTAGCACCCATACAAGTGTCAACCAACACCTACCGCATAACAAACGGCGTGCATGAGCTGAACAACAGGCTAGGCACAAACTTAGGTTTAGCCGAGATATTGCGGCAATACACACTTGGGCACACCGGCGATGGCCTCGCCTATTACCTTAAGATAAGGCCGAGCAAGGAAAAAATAGTAACCGGCACACCAGACAAGGAGTTGCACGATGATGATTTCTTCTGGGTGTCAGGCAATTATGAAACAGCCGAGGTACCGGGCTGGTTCATAAGCAAGAACTTCGGTTCCACATGTAAGCCGTGCTACCTTGCTCGGTTAATTGGCTTCCTTCATTACTCTGTACTTAACCATTTTTCTTGTTTCTTTTGCAGCAATTCAAGCCTTGCAGGCCCATTACCAATATCCCAACGTTGAAGCCATCAGAACCGTGCTCCGCTACAGAAACCGGGACTGCAACGAGTTGCTCGGTTACACTCCAACTTACAGATATTCAGCTTCACGCCGGAGTAAAGTAACAGACTTTCTCCGTGCTTCGTCACCTCCTCCAGACCCAACTTTGCCAGACGTTCCACTAATCCGGTTGACAGAAGAACAAGAGATGGCCAAACGGAACCGAATCAAAAATTTGCTCACAGCAACCTCAGCCGAGATACCGAGCATAGTCACACGTTCCCCAGCTGCCGGCCAATCCAGCGGCCCCGTGGTTGCCTTGGCATCTCCAGCCGCCGGGCAAACTAGACAGGAAACCCGCCGTGCTGGCAAAAGACCTCGCGCAGATCCATCTGCCGAGCTAATTGCCGAGCTAACAACCGAGCAACCTGCCGACACAGCTGACCCCATTCCAGCATGGCGGCCGCAGCTGAAGCACCGGGGCAAAGAAATCCCGGCTAATGCCTCCGTCAAGGGCGACAAGGAGCACTTGCTCGCCTTCGACCTTTCCAAAGCTCTCCTGCTGTAGAGCGACGTGGTCAGCAGCGACCACATCCCCGACACCCGGTTGGTGAAATCAGTCGTGAAATCCATGACCAGGGTAAGAATCTTAATCTTCTACTGAAATTTTCACAAGTGTTTGCACGGTTTCTTCTCTGATTAAATTCTCTTTTGCAGGCCATCCAAAAGCAGCACTTGGTCATGGAGCGCATCCACAGACTTCGGCAAAACGCGAGCAACACAGCCAGCCAAGTCCAAAGCCTCCAAACCGAGCTCGGCCGAGCGAAGTCCTCGCTTGAAATCACCAATGCTGACAACCACAGGTTGCTCGGTCAGCTTGGTGAGGCCGAGAAGAAGAGGGACGAGCTCCAGGCCGAGCTTGATGCGCTGAAGAAGTCCCGGAAGAAGGACTGCCGAGATACTAACAACGCCGGCTTCAACGAAGCCGATGATAACTATAAGAAGCAAGTCTTCGCGACGCACGACATTTACTTCAAAGCCGGCTGGAAGGTTGCTTGCGAACATCTCGGTCAAGGTCCAGACACCGACGTGTTTGCCACTCCGCCTCCTGCCTTCCTACCGACCTATCTCGTGCCGTATGCCAACGACGTCTTCAGCGTGTTGCAGGCTGAGGCCGAGAAAGGTCTCGAATGAGAGGTCGAGACAGATGCTGAGGGAGAGGACCAAACCGAGCACGAGCAACCCAACCAGACCGGGACCAGCGTCCAGGACCAGACAGCTACGGTCAACTTGGAAGCTGATGAGGAATTCCCAGACCTCTCCCCCTTAGCTTAGTTGTGTTCTTTTTTCTTTTCTTTTTTTTTTTTTTTTTGTTTTGCAAATGTAACCGGGCTAAGTTCCCCATCTTTTGTATTTACTTTCTATCAATGAAAATTTCCAATTTCATCAAGTGTTTGAGCAGTGTACATGTCTCACAACTTCAGCCGAACAAAACACCTCAGCAATACAAACCACATTAAGTAATTCACACAACCGAAAAAGACAGCTCGGCTCAGATTTCATAAGTGAACAGAACATCAACTGAACAAAACATTAACGTCTTCAACCGGAATGAACCATCTCAGTTGGAAATAACTAAGTTGAGCAAAACATTAACTTCTTCAACTGGAGTATATCATCTCGGTTGGATTCTGAGAGTTGAACAAATCACCAACTCTTTCAACCGGAATAAACCATCTCGATTGAGGATACCTGAGCTGAACAAAACACCAACTTCTTCAACCGGAGTATATCATCTCGATTGGATTCTGAGAGTTGAACAAATCACCAACTCTTTCAACCAGAATAAACCATCTCGGTTGAGAATACCTAAGCTGAACAAAACACCAACTTCTTCAACCGGAGTAAATCATCTCGGTTAGATTCTGAGAGTTGAACAAATCACCAACTCTTTCAACCGGAATAAACCATCTCGGTTGAGAATACCTAAGCTGAACAAAACACCAACTTCTTCAACCGGAGTAAATCATCTCGGTCGGGTACTGAGTTGAACAAAACATCAATTCTGCCAACCGGAATAAACATCTCAGTTTTTTCATCAAAACAACATTTTGAATGCTAAAGCAAAGAAGTGACACTTCTATATATTAACAAAAAGAATTACATTCTGAAGTGTAAGGCAAAAAATTCCTTTGCACAAAAAGAAAGCTAAAGCTAGAAATAATACAGTTTGAGGTTGGCTGCATTCCATGGCCGGGGTATTGTTTTGCCATCTAAATCCTCTAAGTGGTATGCCCCCTTGCCCGTCAGACCGGTTATCTTGTAGGGTCCTTCCCAATTTGCCCCTAGTTTGCCTTCACCTGGCACCAGGGTGTTGCCCACAACTTTCCTCAAAACCCAATCACCTACTTTGAACGGTCTGGGGTGTACCGTTTTGTTGTACTTTCTTGAGAGCTCTTGTTGGTAGGCGGCCACGTGGATGAGGGCCTTCTCCCGACGCTCTTCCACTAGGTCTAGTTCCAGGGCAATAGCCTTTGCGTTCAGCTCCGGCTCAAAACTCTCACTTCTTAGGGTGGGCATGCCAATTTCCGAAGGTATGACCGCCTCCATGCCATAAGCCAAAACAAACGGAGTTTCCCCGGTAGATCGCCGCGGGGTTGTTTAGTATGCCCAAAGGACGCTGGGTAGTTCCTCAGCCCATTTTCCCTTTGCCTTCTCCAGTCGTTTCTTCAACCCATCCAGGATGGTCTTGTTTGATGCCTCGGCTTGACCGTTGGACTGCGGGTAAGCCGGGGTAGAGTTGTAGAATTCAATCTTTAGATCTTCACAAAATCCTCTGAATAGTCGACCATCAAACTGGGTGCCGTTGTCAGAGATCAAAATCTTGGGGATGCCAAACCGCGTGACCACATTCTGCCAGACAAACCGCTTTACGTCTTTCTCCTTAATTGTTGCCAAGGGCTCAGCTTCAACCCATTTGGTGAAGTAATCTGTGGCCGCGATGAAGAACTTCCGGTTGCCTGGTACTGTTGGTAGCGGCCTGACTATATCTAGTCCCCACATCGCAAAGGGCCAAGGACTGGTGAGGGGAAGAAGTTCCCTGGCCGGCTGGTGGATCTGATGGGAAAATTTCTGACACTTTTCACACTTGCGAACATATTTTTGTGCGTCGGCCTGCATGCACGGCCACCAGTAGCCCTGCGATATAGCTCGATAGGCCAAGGACCTACCCCCTATATGACTGCCACAGATGCCTTCGTGAATTTCGTACAAGAAGGCTTCCACGCTACTCGGGTGCCCGCACTTCAGATAAGGATCGGTGAAGGACTTTTTATACAACACTTTAGATAGAGAGAGCCAAAACCGCTCTGACTTCACCCGGACTTTGTGCGCTTCTTTCTTGTCGGCTGGCAGAGTCCGGTCTCTGAGAAACAGGATTATTGGATCCATCCAGGAAGGACCTAGCGCGGCGTAGAGTACATCCGTCTGCCCAGCTTCCGCAATGCTTGGCTGTGGAACGAATTCAATCAGTAGGGGGTTAGGAGATGTACTATCAACCATTAAAGCAAGGCCAGCCAGCTCATCTACTCGGCTGTTTTCTTCACGGCCAATCTGTTGAACTCTAATTGCCTGAAATTGCTTGATGTGTTCCCTGACCAGAGCTTGGTACTTTGCCATTCTCTCATCATTTGCTTCATAAATCCCAGCGACTTGGTTAACCACAAGCTGGGAATCACTGTACACCATTAGCTCGGAAGCCTTCATCTGAAGAGCGCTCTTGAGTCCGGCCAAAAGTGCCTCGTACTCAGCCTCGTTGTTGGATACTGGGAAGCTGAGGGTGACAAAATGCTCAATAGTTAGGCCATCTGGCGAGATAAGAACGATACCTAGCCCGGCACCGTGACGGTTCGACGTTCCATCAACGAAAAGTTTCCACATCTCCCCCACAAAGAGCTTCCAACATTCTGAAGGGTCCTGAGAGTTTCGAAGGGTGATGGGATCACGGTTGCTCGGCTGTCTGGTTTCATGTTCTGTGCTGATTGGTTCCATTTCAGCCCCCCTTGGCGATTCGGCACCGGACTCAGCAAGTTGATCTACAATGCCCAAGTCCGTAGGCGAATCGCCAGGTAGCGGTATTATGCCGACCGCAGGCTCTGTGTTGGGTGGGTCCATTTCTTCCCCTCGTGGTGACGCGGCTCCGGACAGAGTAGGTTGGTCGGTGAGACCCGACTCCGTCATCGCATCATCGGTCGGTAGAGTTGTACAAACTGAAAGTACTTCGGTAGGGCACGCAAATCCCGCGTCGCAGACTCCACCAGGTTGTTGTATCTCGGTCAGGCTTGCATTCACCTCCTCATCTGCCGCGGCAATGTCAACCGGGCACACTGGATGAGTTCCAGGTGAGAATTCAGTAACGAAATCAGCCAAAGTCTGGGCTTTTATAGCTGTGCACGGCTGGAATTTCACATCAAATTGTCCCAATTCGACCGCCCACTTGAGAATTCGACCAGAAAAATCCGCCCGTTCAAACAAGGCCTTAAGGGAAAACTCAGTCAGCACGTCATAGTATGGGCGTGGAAATAGTGCGCCAACTTCCTTGAAGCCCTCATCAATGCCAACGCAAGTTTTTCCAACGACAAGTATCTCGACTCTGCCGGCAACAGGTTTTATTGACGTAGAAGATTGGGAGGTGCTTAACTCCTTCAGCTCGGACTAGCACCGCACTGACTGCATGCTGTGAGATGGCAAGGAAAAGATAGAGTTCCTCGCCTGGCTTCGGTGTAACCAATAGTGGCGGAGAAGACAGATATTCCTTGAGCTCAGCCAAAGCCCGGTCACACTCTTTGTCCCACGAGAACTTCGATTTCAATGCCTGAAAGAAAGGGCGGCAGCGATCTGATGACCGGCTTATGAATCGATTAAGCGCGGCGGCCATTCTGGCCAGATGCTGCACGTCCTTAGCCGAGCTGGGCTGCTTTAACTCTTGCACGGCTCTAATCTGAGTGGGGTCTGCTTCAATGCCCCGGTTCGTGACTAGGAATCCCAAAAATTTTCCAAACCCCACACCAAAGACACACTTAGACGCATTCAGGCGTAGCTTGTGCTTTTTGAGAATGGCGAACATCTCGGCCAAGTCGGACAAGTGGTCTGCTTGATGCCGGCTTTTAACCACCATATCATCAATGTAAGCCTCCATTGTCCGGCCAAGCAAAGGAGCAAACATCTTAGTCACCATCCTCTGAAAGGTTGCCTCGGCGTTCTTCAAACCAAAAGGCATGACTCGGTAGCAGAAGAGTCCCCTTGGAGTCGTGAAGGACGTGATCTCTCAGTCGGGCCCATGCATGGCAATCTGATGGTAGCCGCGATAGGCATCCAAGAAGCTAAGCCTATTATGTCCAGCCGTCAAGTCCACAAGCTGGTCAATACGGGGCAAAGGGAAACTATCTTTCGGACAAGCTCGGTTGACTGTCTTCTAATCGACACAAACTCGCCACTTCCCATTCTTCTTGGGCACCACTACTGTGTTGGAAATCCACCGAGGGTAGTGCACTTCCTGAATTGCTCGTGCCTCAAGCAAGTTTTTCACTTCCTCTGCAACTACCTCGGCATGATGCAGCGCCGATCTCCTTATTCGCTGAATGACTGGCTTTGCTCCGAGGAAGACATTGAGGTGATGGCAAATAAAACTTGGATCAAGGCCAGGCATGTCATAAGGCGACCATGCGAAGACTTCGATGTTGGCCATCAAAAACTCAACCATTTCGGTCCTTTCTTGGGCTGTAAGGCTGGAGTCGAGCAGGAAGAACTTGTCTGGCTGCTCCGTATCAATTCGCACCTCTACCAATTCCTCAACAGCTTTGTCCTCTGCCTTGGTGCCCACATCGTCAAGAACTCCCCGGTCTTCCGGTCCTTCTATCATTTGAATGAAGCCTTTAGCAGCCCGGCTACCATTCACCGCCACGAAACACTGCTTTGACATGACTTGATCTCCCCAAATCTCCTCTATTGCCCTCATAGCCGAGGGGAATCTCATCACCTGATGGTAGGTCGACGCTACGGCTTGCATAGCGTGAAGCCATCCCCTTCCAAGGATCAGGTTATAAGTAAAAGGTACATGTAATACCCAGAACTCCACTTGCTTGACCACGGATCCCGCTTTGACCGGCAGGATAATCTTTTCCAAAGGCCACTCCGGCTGTGAGTTGAAACCGACCAGTGGCGAAGTTGCCGGAGCCAAGTCTGTCTCCCGGAGTTTGAGCTGCTTGAACGCGTCGTAATACATGATCTCGACCGAGCTTCCCTGATCGATCAAGATCCATTTGACATCAAATTCCTTGACGCGGAGTGTTACTACTAAGGCATCGTTGTGCGGCGTCTAAATACGCTCTAGATCCCTTGAGGTGAAACTAATCACATCTTTCTCTTCGGTCTTCCCCCTCTTGATCGTAGGCTGTACCGACAAAACTTCCCTCATGTGTTCTGCCTTCTTGATCATCCCCCGGAGCTCGCATACCCGCGCTAGCTCCACGATGCCATGGATGACGTTGATAACTCCTTATGGAGGCGGGTCACGATCATCCGTTCCCCGCGGATCGACCGGAGCTTGGTTCGCCTTAACGCCCCATCAATGTAAAGGTCTAGGTGTCCGGCTGTAACTAGCTCTTCCAAGTGTTGCCTTAAAGGCAAAAAATCCTCTGTCCGGTGGCCGCGCTCTCGGTGAAACGTGCAACGGTACCTCGGATTGAAGCCCTTCTGACCGTCGCCCAACTTAGCTGGAAACCGAATATATTCCTCGTCACGGATTTCACTAAGTATGCGATAGATCAGAATCTTGAAGACCGTGGTGATTCCTGTCCTGGCCTTCAACCTTCTATTTGCATCCGCTACGTCATCTCAAGGGTAGTCATCCCGGTCATTCCGACATCCCCTACCCCGATTTTTGCAATTCGAACCATGGTCCGATTCCTCTGCTCAGTCATTTGAGCGGCTCGACCCTTGCCCCACCGCGAGCACTTTGCCCGCCATCCTCTTATCTGTCGTTGCCGGAGTTGCCTTTGCGGTGGACGGTAACGCATCGGATGTGCTCATTGATGTGCTGCATGAGCTGGCCCATGGACGTCGGCTGGTGCATAGTAAGTGAGTCCCGCAGTCTATGTCCGACCGAGAGACCACGCTTGTATTGAGTGATCGCAAGGTTGACCGGACAATCCAAGATCTCGTTGAAGGTCTCCCAATATCTAGAATTGTACGCCTTCAATGTGTCACTTGGTTCCATCTTGACACTCAGTAGGTGATCAACTTCCTTTGGTGTTTTGGTGTTGGTCTTGAAGCGCGTCACAAAGGCTTCAGCCAACTGATACCACCTTTCTATGCTCCCTTCCGGAAACCTCTCAAACCATTTCAGGCCTAACTCGCCTAAACTTGACGGGAAGATTAGGCACATAAGTGTATCATTCTGCCTATGTCCGGCCATAACCTGTCGGAAGTGGCTTACATGCATGTAGGGATCGGTCTTTTCATCATAGAGTGTAAATTTAGGCTAGTGGAAGCCTGCCGGAAGCGGCGTTGTTTCTATCTCCAGGGAGAATGGGGTGGCGCTCAGCCTTGCCAAATCTAAATCTACAAGGAGCGGCGCTACTTGGCGGAGTGGAGGCATTCCAACCTCTTCACTGGCGTGAACTCCGTAGGATAGCCGTTGAAACGCCGGTACCCTTTGAGCCTCTCGCCGGCGAGCTCACTCCTTTAAGACTGCCCGCAAATCCTCTGAATGAGCGGAATAAGAGTACCTCGACATCGTCGCTGAACGTGAGGGCTGGTAGGTGCTATCCTGCGCGCTGGACTTCTCTATACGCACGTCGAAATCACCAACCTTGTAGCTTCTGGTAATAGAAATGGACGGAGTGCGTCGCTGACTCTGACTGCCTGAACGGGGGGGTTGGGTGTGCTCACTGTGGTCTCCCACTCTAGCTACACCCTTCCCTTTGACACACCGCTTCAGTTCCTCCATCTCCGCTGCCATTCGCCGGATGACGGCGTCCTAGTCCCTTAGCTTGTGTTCCAGACGTTTGGCGTGTGATTTCCTCCGTCGCCGATGACCGTCTAGACTCCGTGAATGACCATAACTTCTTCCATGCTTATCTCGCGCGTCCCCCGACTGTCCACCTGGGAATCTCTCCAGGTCCACCATTGGAAGGATGTCGGGATGTCCTTCTCTCCGTCTGCCCGACTCCGGGGTAACTCCGTCAACGGCGGACAACGGAAACTCATCGTTGTTCGCCATGGACGGCGATCAGACGAGTGTGGAAGACAAGGTTTTGTCTGCAAGGTTCCCACAGACGGTGCCAATTGTACGGGGATCAAATATTCCGATACGCCCGTACTCCTTTCTTCCAAGCTCCGTTTCCGTCCGATCACCTGGAACCACAACAGCGGTGAGCTACCCGGCGGTGTGTGGCCGGAAAACCCCTCCGACGATCAAGTTAGCACACACCTTTGGATAGAGAGAGAGAAGAGAGGGTGTTAAGTGTTTAGTGTATGTCTCACCAAATGTTCATCTGTCGCGTATGGGGGGCGCAGACATGCTTATATACCCTTTGTGGCCCAAATCTACTCCCAGTGATCTCTCGCCATGTGGCTCTGCTATCCCATCTGTCAGCACAAGTCTCGCTGAGCATCACCTAACCCAACTACCAGCCCACTCTACTGGGAGCTCGGCAGCCAGGCAACATTATCTCGGCTACCAGTGGCCATACTGCATTTCAAGCCCAAGTGCACTTGACGTCGTAATGCTCCTCCAACCAGGCTCATTTCTAGCCGTGCTCGACTGGATTCCGGCAAAGCCGAGATGGAGATTGATCACCTTGGTCGTGCCGGGCTGAGGGCGCGTGTACCACAACCGAGCAACGCGCGCGCTGTTGAACCCTTACCTGACTGAACCTTAACCTGACCGGTCTCCGTGCCAACGAAATCAGGTAGCTCGGTTCCACAAGGCCTTGCCATTACCGAGCAAGATAACGACCCAATCTCGGAGCCAAATACCTCAGCCCAACCTCGTCCGGCCCAATCTGTCCGGCTAATTCCACGGCCCAATCTCAGATCATTAATCTCCCCCTCAGATAGATATATATATATATACTCCTTTCCTCCTTCAAACTAGTGATCTTCTAACTTCAAAAAGTTGCATAAGCAAGCCTAGGCTAGTAAGTGCAAACAAAGATATGAACACAAGATGTATGAATAGTAAAAGTGCTGCCACTCCCCTCCTCAGCCTCTTGCCTAAAGATCAAATCCCGATCCCAGCTGAAAATTAAGTTGACAACACAATGTTAAATAACAATGGATATATTTCAGCATTCAATAGTTGAATCTATTCCATCCTGAAATCACTGCCTAAACAATGTACAAACTACAAGAAGCCACTGAACCCATGAGCAGACCATTTTATCAAAATGAGCAAAAATCAACAAACATTTTGGGTCATGCATGCTTTCCTATCAGCAAAATGAACCAACAGTCCTTATGAGCTATCACGAGCAATTCCCAATAAATTCTGCATTCTCCCAGAATGATCTCACCAATCCAGAGTTGCACTTCAAATTTTTATTCCATTTCTTTCAGTATGCTCTCTCCTGTTAGGACTATGGGACACTAGAAATCAATTCCACACACTAACACAAGAATATTTATGTGGTTCGGCAATTGCCTACGTCCACGGGAGAGGTATCCGCTATAGAATTATCTCGGAAGGAGATTACAGAACTCACTCACATATACTCTATAGAACTCTCTCTCTCACAGATTATATTATCCTCTGTGTATCACTCCCATATCTGTCTCTCCAACCCCTCCTCACTCATCTCAATTCATAACCAAGAGAAGAGAGGTAGGTGAAGTGATAGCCATAATTGGCCAAGGTGGTGCCACCCTCACTATCTTCCTTTAGTGAGTTGGTGTTGCCCCCCACCAACTTCTTTTACCACATGGTGCCACCCATACCATGTGGATGGTGGGCTCCTTACCATGTGGGTAGTGGATGGAGCTAACAATTCTCCCCCTCCACGCCCACATGGACAACTGACTTCTCACTTGAAGTCCATCCCGGTCAGATGCTTGCAAACTTCCAGTTTGTCTCTGGTGACACCCTTAGTCATCATGTCAGAAGGATTCTTGTCCATGTGAATCTTCACTAGCCTCATCAGCTGCTTTTCCATCACTTCTCGTATCCAATGATACCAGACATCAATGTGTTTTGTACGTGAATGGTACATGGAATTCTTGCTCAAATCAATTGCACTTTGACTATCACAATGTACCTTATACTCTTCCTGCTGTAGGCCCAATTCTTGGAGAAACCGCTTTAACCACAACATTTCCTTTCCAGCATCTGCGGCAGCAATATACTCTGCCTCTGTTTTAAATAAAGCAACACACTTTTGTAGTTTGGACTGCCATGAAATAGCTCCCCTTGCAAAGGTGAACAGAAATCCTGATGTAGACTTTCTACCATCAAGATCACCTGCCATATCAGCATCTGTAAAACCCTCCAAAATTGGTTCAGCTCCCCCAAAACATAAACACATCTTTGAAGTTGCCTTCAAGTACCGAAGAATCCATTTGACCACCTCCCAATGCTCCTTTCCTGGATTGGCGAGAAATCTGCTCACAACGCCAACTGCGTGAGCTATATTTGGCCAGGTACACACCATTGCATACATCAAACTTCCTACTGCGGAAGAATAAGGGATTGTCTCCATTTCTTTCCTTGCAGAGCTGGTCGTGCGACATGAACGCTTTGACACATTGAAATGGTTGGCCAGTGGTGTGCTGACTGGCTTGGCATCTTTCATGTTGACCCTTTCGATTACCCGTTCAACATATTTCTCCTGTGACAGCCATATCTTCTTGGCTTTTCTGTCACGAACAATCTTCATGCTCAAAATTTGCTGTGCTGGGCCTAAATTCTTCATGTCAAAATACTGCGACAAGTCCTTTTTCAACTTGTTGATCATAGTAGTATCATGTTCGATGATCAGCATATCATCGACATACAACAGTAGGATAATGAAGTTTCCATTCGAAAACCTTCGGAAATATACACACTGGTCTACCACCGTTCTTGTGTACTCGTGATCCACCATAAATGAATCAAACTTCTTGTACCATTGTCTCGGCGCCTGTTTTAGGCCGTAAAGACTTTTCTTCAGTTTGCAGACTAGTTTCTATTTTCCTTTAACTTCAAATCCTTCTGGTTGCTCCATGTAGATCTCTTCCTCCAACTCACCATGGAGAAAGGCAGTCTTGACATCCATTTATTCTACTTCCAGATTCAAGCGAGCTGCTAATCCTAGAGCTACTCGAATAGAAGTCATATTCACAACTAGGGAGAAGATCTCATCAAAATCAATTCCTTTCTTCTGCCCAAAGCCTTTGACCACCAAACGAGCTTTATGCTGCAATAGTTTACCTTTTCCATCTTTCTTCAACTTATACACCCATTTGTTCTTCAAGGCTCTCCTGTCTCTTGGAAGTGGAACAAGCTCATAAGTGTGGTTCTTCTACAAAGAACTCATCTCCTCCTTCATGGCTTGCATCCAACAGTCTTTCTCTATATGACTCTTGGCTTCCGAAAAACTCTCGGGCTCCCCCTCATCAGTAATCAGAATATATTGAGAAGCAGGATATTTGGTTGATGGCATGGCAGCTCTTCCAGATTTTCGCCATTGAGGCCCAGTTGCCTCTGTTTGAGGGGGTTGCTCCTCCTGCTCAGCACCCTCTTCATCCTGGTTTTCATCTCTTTCCTCATGATCCTCAATTTCTAGCATAGGATCCTGCAACTCTGGCACTTCTTATTGCACATCATCACATCTAGCAATTTGTGATGGCTTGGGAGATGGAAACAAGTCTGGAGTGATGACATCTCTAGACTTTGTAGATTTCTCAAAATCTGCTACTGTCTGGTCTTCTTGGAACACAACATCTCTACTCCTGAACATCTTCTTGTTCACTGGGTCCCACATCTTGTACCCAAATGCTACATTTGAATAGCCCACAAATATGCATAGAGTGGACTTGTCATCAAGCTTCTGTCTGTTTTCCGTGGAGATGTGTGCAAATGCCTTACACCCGAAGACTCAAGTGAGAATATGATACCTTTCTTCTGGACCAGACTTCCTCAGATATCGCAACATTCAATGGGACTGAAGGCGACTTGTTGATGAGGTAACAGACTGTACGGGCGGCTTCAGCCCAGAATGACTTTGGCAACTTGGCCATTTTGAGCATAAATCTGACTCTTTTCATAATAGTAAGGTTCATCCTTTCTGCCACACCATTGTGTTGTGGGGTGCCGGGAACTGTTGTCTCATGCCGAATACCTCTGCTGGCACAGTATGCTGCAAAAGCATTGGAAATGTACTCACCTCCATTGTTTGTGCGAAGACACTTCAACTTCTTCCAGGTCTCTTTTTCTACCATTACATGGAACTCTTGAAAGTGCTGAAATACCTCATCCTTTGTCTTCAGGAAATACACCCACAACTTCCTTGATGCATTATCAATGAAAGTCAGAAAATACTTGCGGCTGCCATGTGACTCCACGTCGATTGGGCCACAAACATCCGAGTATACCATATTGAGCACTTCTGATTTCCTCTTGCTCGTTGAACTGAATGATACTCGATGTTGCTTTCCATAAAGGCAATGATCACAGGGCTTCAAGAGACTCCCTTTGGATAAGGGTATCCTGAATTGCTTTGCCAATAGATGCAGTCCCTTCTCACTCATGTGAGCCAGTCTTCTGTGCCGTAAGTCCGGTGACTCCTTGTCTTCTACTGCATTAAGACTTTCCAGATAGATCTTCGTTTGAGTCTTATACTGTGAGAACCCGAATATAAAAATTAATTAAATAATAATATTACAATCTCAAATATTTTGGAGGTGAATTCTAAGGTGCAAATTAAATATTATTGGAGGATCTTTTAATTAATTTTAAACTTAAAATAAATTTGTGGTGGAAGTATTTAATTTAGAGGCAAGATTTATTTATTTTTTTAAAAATATTGAGGGTAAGTTAGTAAGTATATTTTGTTATAATAATAGTTATATTTTATTTAATTAATGTGTTAGAAAATAAAGTAATACAAAAGATAATAAACTAGAGCCTTTTTGGTTAGATATATATATAGGAACCCTAGGTTGCCTAACACTTATATAGCAGCAGCCCCTTAGGGTTCATAGCAGCAGCAGGAGGCAGCCACGGGAGAGAGCAAAGTTGAGGGAAAAGAAGAAGAGAAAAAAAAGGGGTTTGCAAACAATGAAGGTTTTTTTTTTGGTGTGTTCTCTAGCTTTCTTCTTCCTTTTACTTTTGTTTTTTTTTTTTTTATCCTTACTCTATTACTATTTAATTCATTGATGGAGAGGTTGTAGGTTTATGTATTTTGTATATATATATTGCTAAGAAATTTGAGGTGAATGAATTGTGTGTAAAGAATGGGTGTAATTCTGAGTTTAAAAATTATGTACAGAATCACGAACTTTAAAAATCAAGGAACTATATCAGACGAATGAATTTTGAACTGAAAATTTTACAGCAGATTAATTACATATCGAATTGTATACCACAATTTTCTTATAATTTTTGGGAGTCAAAATCCATAAGAACTTATGCGTTGATCAAATCTGTCCAGAAAACCAGTACAAAACAGTAATTTCGGGAGTGTTATTCTATTTGGGTATAAATCCGAAAATTCTCAAATTAGCGTCATTAGAACCGGTTACAAGTCTAGTTTCGTACGTTTTTGGCCTTGCATTGATTGCTCGTGTATATTAAGAGAACCGTCAATTTCTTTAAAGTGCTGCAGAAAACAACCTGTTTAGATATAATAAATTGTAGATAATTAATTTGATAAGCAAATCAAGTGAAACCAATTGGGTTTGATACTTAGGATATATTAGATCATATCTGGAGGTTATTGGAATTTTTCGAATAGCGTGGAGTGGGTTTTGTAATTTTCAAAGTTAGCGAATAGGTTGGGAAGGCTTGTTTGAAATTCTGTTTTATCTTAAAGTCACAATTAATTAAGTTTCGATAGGAACCTATGTCTTGGGTGATTTTAGACCTTGAAGAACGTGAACTTAGGTAATTTTTAAGAGTAACGGTGAGTTGAGTTGAGCCGTGTTAGTGCGCTTTAGTTTTGAGTTACTTAGTTCTTATTCTTTAGTACTTTTAAATTAGTAGTGACGTGTAGTTTTAATATTGGTTCAGGACATTAGTTGGACTTTCATACTCTATTCGAGGATTATGTTATTTCGTTTCCAGGTGAGTAGTTCCATGCTACGTATTTTTATAAATGTTCCCCTACCATGAACTGTTGGAAAATTAAATTATTGTTTTAAGACTAAACTGTTTTGATAAATTATTATATTATCAATGGAATCAAATTATTTCTGAAACATGTGTGAATTTGGCATACTGTAAACTATTTGTTTTGGTCTCATGTTTATAATGATGAACTACCATGTTTTGCGAAACTGATGTGTATTGATTATTGGGACCATGTGTGTATTTAGTCCAGGGAAATTATTCCACTGTGTGTGGTGACTCTGGCCACTAGGGAACAGATCCGGGTTGAGCCGTGATGACTCTAGTGCTCAACGATTGTAAGGAAAAGACCTTTAAAAACAACTAGGTGACCTTCAATCGGATCGTCTTTGAGAAAAGGCCCAGGTGCCACCCTGAGGATGACTCTTAGTTCGGTATTGGATCCAACGGGGCTTATAGGCTGAGAAATGTGTGGCATATTATTGTTTTTCTTGGTACCCAGAAAATTATTGGTGTTCATGTTATAATCTGTGAAAAATGTCTTTTAACATGTTCTTGCGAGACATGAGTATTTTAATGTCATTTAACATGTTCTTGCGAGACATGAGTATTTAAAGTATTGAACTGTGGAACCTTCTTTTTGAAACAAATAGTATTTGTCATTTAACATGTTCTTGCGAGACATGAGTATTTTAAGTGTGGAACCTTCTTTTTGAAACAGATTGTATTTACCAAACTGTATGCCAAACTAGTTTCTGTGATATATATTTTATTTTGGAATTGAACCCTGTTTTCAGAACTGTATTTACTATCCATGTTGCTACTCACTGAGCTATCAGCTGACTTAATTTTTATCACTTCCAAGTGTCAAAAGGATTTAGGGTGGACTCGTGGCGTAGCTGAGACTCAATTGCATAGACCTCTAGGGCATTTATTTAATTTGTTTTAGGCTGTTTGTCGAGTTTTGTGCATACATTGTGGTTGGGTTTTATTTAGAATTATTTTATTTTGTGTGCGGTTTGTGTCCCATTTAGTATATATATATTTTTAGGAAGTTGGTTATGACTTGTTTTTCACTTGTGGTATGTCACTGGATTGAGTGTTGATTTATTTATTTCTGGGCTATCATCACATTTATTCTTTATGGTTTTGGGTTCATGTTTAGGCTTACGTGTGCCTTGGGCTAAGTCCCTGTGGGCCACGGCCGGTCATGCCCGGATTTGGGGTGTGACATATACAATGTTGAAGACATCTCTCCTTTGGCGATTGTCAAAGCTCCTCCTGTCAGCTTCCAACGGCCATTTCCGAATGTACTTGTATAGCCCTGTAGGTCCAGGGCGCTTCTGGAGATAAGATTGATGCGCAAATCTAGAACATGCCTCACATCTTTGAGAACCAATTTGAATACTAATGTCTCCAATACCCACAATCTTTGAATAGCTGAAATTCCTCATTCGAACAGTGCCAAAATCTCCAGCGTTGTACGAGCTGAAGAGTTCTCTATGGGAAGTGGCGTGATAGGATGCAGCTGTGTCTATCACCCATTCTGTGTAGCTGTAGTCAGCCATGTGAAGGCAATCTTCCTCTTCACCAACTGCAAGAAGTTTTTCATCAGTTGTTGTGGCTATTGTGTTCTCATTTCTTTTTGACTTACTGCTTTGGCCTTTCATTTTCCGGCTTGGTCAGTTTCTCTTTATGTGACCCTCCTGGCCATAGTGAAAGCAAGTGAAGCTGGAGTTACCTCGAGCTTTGCTGTCTCTGGATTTACTCATGTTGTTCCAGTTGCCTCTACTCTTGCTTCTTCCTCTACCTCTTCCTTTACTCTGTCTCTGCCTCTATCTTCTGTGACAAGAGCATGAGACTGATTATGGGACTAATTACGGGACTAATTACCTCACATGTCTTTCCTTCTTGTTTCTTCATTGTACATGGCGTCTGTGACCATACTCATGGTCAGTTTCCCTTCTAGTGCAGAGGTGCTGAGAGAAACCACCAATGTCTCCTAGCTGTCTGGTAAAGAACTGAGCAGTAGTACAGCTTACATTTCATCGTCCAAGCGCATCTTCACGGTTGCAAGCTGATTCACCAAATTTTTGAATTCACTGGTGTGCTCGGCGATAGACACACCATTCTTCAACTTCAGATTTACTAGCCTTCTCATCACTAAGGCTTTGTTTCGGGCAGTCTTTGACTGGTACATATCGTTTAACATTGTCCAAAGAGCATAGGCATCTGTCTCTTTGGCAACATGATGAAATACACTGTGGTCTATCTATTGTCTGATACAAGGGATAGTCTTGTGGTTCATCTTTATCCAGTCATCATCTTTCACTCCTTCAAGTTTAACCCCTTTTATAAAAATGGGTCAAACAAGTCTTTTAAAAACAGGATGTCTTCCATCCGTGACTTCCAAATTGCATAATTGGAAGGAGTTAACTTGAACATAGATTCTAAAATTGATGTGGAATCCTCCATCGTATTTTGTCTTTTTACAGAAAACTCTGAATGAAAAATCTGACCGTACGGATGTGTCTGGAATACTCCAAATAGTTGAAAACCACTATTGGATCGTCAAAAACGGACTCAGAATGGCTCTGATCAAGCCAAAACAGTTTTAACGGTTAAGATCGGCAGAATCTGGTGCGCCTGGGAAGCACCGGATGATTTCCCCAGATCGGCTCAGTTAACGACTGGTCAACGTGGCTTCGAAGCAGCGCGGCTTTGGTCAACGACATGGCTTGGAGGGTTGGCAGCTCGGTGCGGTCAACCCGGTTGACGTGTCTGCCACGTGGTCGATAACGTGGCGACACGTTGCTGATGACGTGGTGACACGTGTCTGACGATGTGTCGGCACCTGGCCGCTGACGTGACGACGCGTGGCAGTGACGTGGCGATGACGCGTTAATAACGTCACTGTCACGCGCAGAGTGACTCTCCTTCCTCCTTCAGCCGCGCGTCAGGCGCGTGTGTGCGTCTGAGATAACGCGCCGTCTGTGTTATCGGCGTGTGGAGGCGCGTTTCGAGCGTGGGCTTCACTCTCCAACTTCAGATGGAGCGTAAGAGAGCGTCCCACCTTTTTGGGACTCGGCTTTACAGTTCTGGACTCCTCTCTGGGAGACCTTTCTTCTAGTATGCTCAAAAATGGATTTCGAGCAACTTGATTTCTGGGCAGTTTCGAAAAACACATTGTTTTTGTTCCGAAACGCAACCGATTTGGCTCTGATACCACTTGTTAGGACTATGGAACACCAGAAATCAATTCCACACAATAACACAAGAATATTTACGTAGTTCGGCAATTGCCTACGTCCACGGGAGAGGTATCCACGATAGAATTATCCCGGAGGGAGATTACAGAACTCACTCACATACACTCTATAGAACTCTCTCTCTCACAGATTATATTCTCCTCTGTGTATCACTCACATATCTGTCTCTCCAACCCCTCTTCACTCATCTCAATTTATAACCAAGAGAAAAGGAGTAGGTAAAGTGATAACCATAAGTGGCCAAGATGGTACCACCCTCACTATCTTCCTTTAAGGAGTTGGTGTTGCCACCCACCAGCTTCTTTTACCACATGGTGCCACCCATACCATGTAGATGGTAAGCTCCTTACCATGTGAGTAGTGGGTGGAGCTAACATCTCCCTCTCTAATTCTTCCCACAACACCTTAAAAACCAACAAATTTAAAGAGAAATATAGTGAATCCGTTTAGGGAACCAAATATATGTATATAGAACATGAGCAGAACAGATTTTTCAACTGTCATTTATTGAAAAATGACATAAGTCAATAGATGTGCAGTATGTCGTGCCGGTGGTTGGATTGGCAGTGCATGACAGTAATAGCAATGATGGTGGCAGTTACAACATTTATATTGGTGGGAAAATTTTTAAAAAATATAAATCAAAAAAATAGAAATGATTCAATACGAATAATTGCCTAGATTGCCTACCTGATAAAGCCAAAATTTTCTCTTAAAACAGGAAATCCAGCAAGCATTATATTTCAATGGAAACAAAGAACCGGAACTAATGCCCTACTATTCAGCAGTTCGCATGCTTGTCTTGCTAACCCTAATTTAATGTCAATAGAAAGTTTCGGGAAATAGCGGAATCTGGTCAAATGTTAATGAGAAGCAAAAGTACCGCTTGTATCGCTTTTTGGAACCACATGGGCATAGTGTATTCCGCTTGTATCGCTTTAGCCAAGTTTGACCTGGCAAGATCCATTGGTGTCGAACCCATCAGCTTTTGGACCTATGGAACATAAATCACTAATCTTTCACGTTCATACAAGGAAATAGGGGAAAATGACCTATGCAGATGACATAATTCCTTTTCAACTTGTCCAATTTCACAGAGAAGACAACAACAGATAATCCAATCGATTAAACAATCAATTGTAGTCTAAAAAGCAAAGATGAAAACAAATTAAAGTGATGCTCCAATCATTGAACTTCAAAGATTATAGCAAAATTCAGTGCCAAAAGAACGGACCATCAGACACCACCTTATTCAAATAAACTAAATAATAATTTATATAATATTATACAAACTACACCCCTACTGAACTTATCCAAACCCACGTTATATTAGTTCTTTATTTTTTCATACGTTTAACACTCTACTTTTTATTCTTTTGAATGAAATGCTGCGGCGTCAAACAAATCTTGTTATTATGTGAATATTTTTCCTTAACCCAAGCATGCCTTTGACATTTTAGATCTACTTTAGTCTAACTAAATCCAAAAGAATTTAAACAGGTGCTAATTAAAATCACAGAAGACCATTTTTTAAATTTAAAAAATAAAAAAAATAAAAAAGAGCCAGTCTTACAACAGTGCTTTTCAGCAGCAGCTGGGAGGAAGGAAGGGAGAAGGAGGGAGATTTCCCTTGTTTGGTAAGAAAGTTGAGGCCACAAAAGAAAAAGGAGCGGGGGTGCTCAATTTGCCATGCCCACATTTTGTCATCTGCCCATTTCTAAGCTGTTTAGAGAGAGAAAACAATCTCATGCCTCCAAATATAAATATGTTGGTTGTTGATAAAATTAAAAATTACATTCCACTGAGCATATTCAGCATTCAACTATAAGTCAAATCTTGCTGACTTAAAATAAAGACCCATTTTCAATCAATTTTCAGATTTAGTTGTTAAACCACTGAATGCATTCAGTTTTAAGGACTTACATGCTCCATCAAATAAGGCCTAAGTTTCTTCTACTAGCCTATGAATTTTCTTGTCTACTGAGTAAAAAGGTCACTTAGAGCACCAATCCCAATAGAGATGAGAAAAGATGTGATGCACAGTTGAAAAACAAAAAAAAAAAAAAAAAACAAAATAACAAAGTTAAACCGTTTTGTAAGTTGTACATATACAATTTATTTATTTTACTTTTTTTTTTTATAAATAATTGTACATACAATTTATCAAACTTTCACATGCAATCAAAATGGAAGTCAAACTGCTGAATATCACCTAATGTGAGGGGTGATCATTTCCTCCATGTGAAGCCAGCTGTAGCATGTCAAGGAGTGCAGCTGCCAACCGACAAGTCGTAAAGGTGGACGGCACCGAAAGTGAGTGAATAGCTGGCCATGTGTTGTGCCAGCCAACCTCTCCACCTTCTCTTCAGTGTATAAATGAAGAGGCTGAAGAGAGAGTTTAGAGAGTGAGAGCAAACCAAGAAAAAGTGAGAGATGTGAAGCAGAGAGACCGTCTCTCTCGGTGTGAGAGAGGGAGACGGGTGAGTGGATGAGTGAGATTGGTGTGAACTCCTCCTCTATTATAATCTTTTCGTAATCTCTCCATTGTTATAGTGATAACCCGGTTACTCTCTCGTAGACATAGGCATTGAGGCTAAACCACGTTAAATATGGTGTCTCCTTGGGTGTGTGTGTGTGTTTTTTTGATTGGTATGATTTCTGGAAGGTCTTGGGCGAGCTCCCAAATCCCCAAGAATTGGTATCAAAGCCAGGTGGTGAAAAACAATGTGTTTTTTGAAATGGCTCAGAAATCAAGTTGCTCAAAATCGAGTTTTGAGCATACCAGAAAGAAGGTCTCGACAAGAGGAATCTAGACCCAGAAAAACAAGCCCAAAAGGAGGACTCACGCACACCCACGCGAAGTCTGAAGTTTCGCCAAAGCTCGCCAAAAATTCGCCGGAAAGTTCAGTCCGGCGGGTGGGGTAGAGGTGAAGAAGATCAAGTTAAAATGGTTCAAATATAATATGTTGGAAACATTTAACACAAGGGCTCTTGTGGCACATTCTTTGGAGGTCATGGGTTCGAAACTTGGGCACAGTGGATGTGGCACATTCTTTGGAGGTCATGGGTTCGAAACTTGGACAGCTAAAGAAAATGAATTTTTTTTTCTTTTTGGTGGAGGATGACCCAGATGACATCAGTAGGGTCCTATGGATGATATTAGCGTGACGTTAGCGATGACACATGGCGACGGCGTCACTGGAGTTGGACGGAATATTCCTTTCGGTTAATAGAATATTCTCTAATTTTTGGAAATTATAGAATGGCCCAAAATTTTTAAGAAATTGCATATTAGCCACTGGAAGTTTGGAAAATTGTAATTTGGTCCCTGAAGTCTTCAGAAATTACAATTTGGTCACTGAAGTTTTGGAAATATTCATTTTGGCCCTTGTAGTTTGTGAAATTATAGTTTGGTCCCGTGTTTGGAAAATTTATAATTTTGCCCCCTGGTTTTGGAGAAATTTTTCAGTGAGACCCCCGGAAGTGCAGTGAAGGTTAGTCTTAGCTAAACGAACGCAACCGCGAGGTCAAAATAGTGAGATTCTGAACGGTTTTTTGAAGATTGCCAAAATATGAGAGTTTGTCATCTTCAATAACCGAGGGAGGTTGCCGAATATTGTGGAACGCTGTGGATTCACTGAAGAGATTATAATAAGCAGATTCTAACCAGATTAAACAACCAAATACAGATCGAGATAGATCATTGAAGACCAGAGGAGATTATGCTTTGATCAAGTGGCGAATCAAGGGAGATCAGGATTGATCAAGAGCGATTAGAGGATTGCAGAAATGATTATCTCCGGAGTTGATCGGAAGATCCGGTTCAATCAAAAGTCCATTCATCAATGGACAGATGATTTGGCAACTAGTACAAGCTCAGGGAAATGTTATAGCTATTGGAGCTGCTGCATACGAGTAGGTACTGGTGGTATATGGATGAGTAAAACAATAGTTGCAAAGGAGTATACTGAGCGCAAGCATTGAGATACAAGAGCATAGATGGGTACACAAGAGTGTCGTGCTTGGTGCATATGTACAATGCAGAGAAGGCGTAGGTAGAATGTGCAGCAACGGGTTGTTAAAAGTTCACAGGAACTTCCAGACAGAAATTGAGACGGGTAAAACGCAAGAATGCGCGCCAAGGTGTGGCAAGTCTCTTTTCTCTATGGTGGTTTCTTTAGTACCATGGCTGTGGGACCCCTAACTTCTGTAAACCGTATTCAGCCCCTTACTTTTAAATTATTTCTTTGAAATCGCTCAATTTCTTAATTAATTACAATTTTAACCCTATGATCAAAATACATGCACTAACTGAAAACTCGCAAACCTTGATCGATTTTGATAACTTAGAAATCATTCTAATACCCTAATACTAATTAATTGACTCCATAAACGTAGAATTACTACTTGAAAACCCTAGGTTTTTTCGATTTTTATCACGCTTGTCAGTTGATAGCCTTTTTATTCGAAACAAGAAATTCAAACCGAATTAGATTCTCTAACCCTAACTTAGTTAAATTCTACTCTAAAATAAATGTTCCAATTCGTAAATTAAGGCCTTAGCCCTCATATTTTACTTAAATCACAAATTGACCCCAAGTTAGTACCATGCTATATATATATATATATTTGTACCTCTTATTCATCAAATCTTTTTGTACACAATATCTATGGAATTTGTACACAAAATAAATAGGAAAATCCCCCAAATCTTGAGCACATGGCCAGCCATCATACCTCCTAAGCTATAATCATTGTACTTTAGAGACAAATCCCTTGAATCATAGAAGTAATTATGACTTTGGTACCAATTCTATATATATACATGTATATATCTAATGTACTTGTAACTAGAATGGTTTAAATTAGACTTAAGCCTAACTAGATCATAATTAAGGTCGTAATTATCCACTATTCCATTTCATTTGAACTAAATACAACTCAATTTCATTACATTTCAACCAAAGGACATTTTAGACAATTCACACCATTTTTCCTATAAATACACCACCATCCTCCATCTATTTGAACATCAAACACCAGACCCACACACTCACATGTCATAGAGAGAGGGAGAGGAGTGGAGAGTGAGCGTGTGGGAGGGAGAAAGAAGAGAAATAGAGCAAGTCTTGCAAAACTAGGTCCATAAGCATTTGAGTAAGCCACAACACAACTCTCTCTTTTATTTTTCCTTTTTAAATACATGCTCTTAGAATTTTTAAACATTCATTTCAGATGTGTTTTGATGGTATTCTTGTGTTAGAAATGAAAGAAGTTGAGCATTGATTCTATCCTTCTTGTATTTCTCTTAATCGGTATAAGACTACCTTTTTCCATATCAAACTCTCAAAATTTCCAAAGGCACACCTTCACCTTAAATTTTTGAGTTTAATACATATTATTTAGCAAGTTTTCATCACAAGATAAGTGGAAAGTTTCCCCTAGTTGACCTCTTTTCTCACCAAATTTCTATTTTCAAGAACTGTGCCAGAAAAATCTATTTTTCATCCAACTTTTGAAATTGCTAGGAAAATGTAGAAAAATCTTCTGGACCTCCATTTTATGTCAAAATTTTCCTTAAGGAGTTATATTTCAACTAAAATTGGTTTCGTTGAAAACGAGTGAGCGATTTGTAAGAAAATCCAATTTTCGTAACGATCAACGAATCTGGACAGCACTGGAGTGTTTCTTAAATTACTGAAAGTCTAGAAAAGCTATCACATCTCTGAAACATGTTCTAAAAAGTAGATTAAATTCTCTACGAGCCATAGGAAGGCCGAGTTCAGGAAAAATCTGAAATAGCCCTTTTGATTTTAATCTTTAACCGGTACTAATCTAAAAATTTAGTTTTGCATGGGTGTTTTATGCTCTTGTGTTCATGAATATGCTTATTAGTACATGATCATGTCTTGGTATGATATTGAATTTGTTATGGTTATTTTCCTTTTCTTCTTCAATAGATGATGCTCATGCTTATGTGGATATAACTATCTTGTTAAGTTATTCTAGCTTTAATTTAAGACATCTAATTAAACGGGAAACTTAATTGGGGTTGTATTGGGTTTTCGATCACTTGAATATTGAAGAAATGATAATGTGTTATGTATGGATTGATAGGATATGCTCCCTAATTGAAGTTTAAGTCTTGCGCAAGCAATTGTCACGTAAACCCCAGAATAGAACGGACTCATTCGGACTCTTTGCGATGGTTTGATTGGTGAGATAAGGTTGGGTTCGGATGCGACATTCAGGAGGATAAAACTTTTTTGGAAGGATAAGGTTGGATTCTGGGTGATAAAACCTTTTTCTTTCCGTTGTCCCTTTTGAGGCCCTGCGGTTGGCGCTACATGGTATATAACCGTTGGTAGGCATCCGAGGTTAGCTCTGCAACAAAGCAGCAAAAGAGGGAGTTCTGAATAGTCCAGTGTCCAATTCTTGTGGTTGGGAGGATGAAATCTCTTTGGGGGATTTCTAGAATACTAACCACTAACATTATAACCTTTGTTATCTATTTGAATGACATGTTCCTTTCCTCTGTTATTAAAATTGTTGTTATTAACTTGAATATCATGCTTCACTACTTGCTCGCTGTAAATATGATGGTGTATTGGATTGGGAAAAAGGGACCGGGTGTGTGTGTGCATTTACTAGGCATTCCAAGCTCACGGCATTTCATGCCAGGTATTGAAGACTATTAGGTTGGTCGAAGACAAGGTTGAAGTATTTGAGGACGTATGGCTATCCTATGAGAGTTAGGAACTAGTTATGTTAAACATGTTTTGAGATTGTAAGTGATAGATCTTATGTTGTATTTAAGACATGATTTTTGTAATTTTTATATATATAACATTTGTAACCTATCCTTATACTTTGTCAACTCATGTAGGCCTTGTGTTAATACCTTGTCAAGATCTATCAAAAAGGTAGCTTTGCTATCTAAGGTGGTTGGACTTAAAAGGGAGGCTATTTTGACTCCTCCGACCTTCTTGGGATCTTGCTTGGTTATTAGCCAAAGGACTCATTAATGACATTTCCTACTCTTGTAACCTTAGATAAACCTTGTATTTAATGGTTAATATATTATCTGATGTTCTCGATTTTTGGGGCATCACAATGGCAGCGGAGGATAGAGTTAATACGGATCTCTCAAGCGAGCTCGACGTAGGGAGATCAGAAGCCATGGGTGCAAGCACTGCGCAAGGAATTGCATAGTTGACAATGCTTTGACAGATAAAGCTACTGTCAAACCATCAATTTACTGAACAGCAAATCAGGGATTGCAAAAGCATAGACAATGAACGTATGTGGAAACGCTAAAAGGTTGTTAAGAAGTGCAGAGGACAAAGGCTGATAGTTCAGAGAAAAAGCTCCGAGCAAAGAAAACCGAGGACGTTGATGGGACAAACGACGAGTTTTCTATTGCTCCAAGGTAATGCATATCAGTCAAGGGCATCCTTGGCAGGGAGTACAGGGCATCCTTGGCGGGGGGTACAGGGCATCCAATCAGGGGGTGTCAGATACCTTGGTTACGCAAGTTCAAACATAGCAAGTGAAGACATCTGAGATAGGAAGCATGGAAAAGATTTGTGGGAGATAGGAATAGAGGCTCTCTCCAAATCAGATAGTGATGTGACTTGAGTTGAGGATGTAGGATTCCCTCCTCCTTTTGTATCTCTGGTGTGTTATCTCTAGCTTCAGAGGATGCAAACGTCTCTGTGAGGAACTGCAGACTATGTTGAAATTTGGGCGTGACAAGATTAGCAACAGTGTGTGTTGTGGATCACCTCACATAAGTTGAGGGGGTGATTTGTTGAAGATCACCCAATGTAAGGGGTGATCATTTCCTCCACCTGAAGCCAGTTGTAGCATGTCAAGAAGTGCGGCTGCCAACCGACAAGTCGTAAAGATAGACGGCACCGAAAGTGAGTGAATAGCTGGCCATGTGTTGTGCCAGCCAACCTCTCTACCTTCTCTTCAGTGTATAAATGGAGAAGCTAGGGGGAGAGTTTAGAGAGTGAGAGCAAACCAAGAGAGAGTGAGAGATGTAAGGCAGAGAGACTGTCTCTCTCGATATGAGAGAGAGAGATAGGTGAGTAGATGAGTGAGGTTCGTGTGAGCTCCTCCTCTATTATAATCTTTTCGTAATCTCTCCATTATTATAGTGATAACTCGGTTACTCTCCCGTGGACGTAGGTATTAAGGCCGAACCACGTTAAATATGGTGTCTCCTTCGGTGTGTGTGTGTTTTTCTAATTGGTATGATTTCTGGAAGGTCTTAAGCGGGATCCCAAATCCCCAACACAAACAATATACCCACCCCACACTGTTCCAAATGATTTCTCACCCACAAATAACAATTTTTACAACTCTAAAATACATAAACACTATAAATCTACATCGGCAGAAAGAAATTCATAATAGAATCCAAAAAAAATACATCCGCCAAACTCCTTGGCATTGGCTTTCCTTTTTCCTTTAACTTCTCAACTTTCTTATGTGCTTCTTAGCCCAAGTGAACTTTGCTAATGTATTCTCAATATCAGCTATTGTGCAGTTACAATGCTTAGCCGCTTTTTGCTTTTGACTGCTTTGGAGATTCTACAATCAACAAATGAGGAAAGCCGAACAAAATGGTGAACCAATGGAAACAACTCCCACAACATAAACAAAGTTCAGCATAATTTTATATATATTGCTAAAATTTATTATTTATTAGAGAAGCCTATTCGTCTTGATTCCACAATGACAGATTTTTATTTTTTTATTTTTTTTGATAAATAACACAATGACGTATATATAAATCATTTGGCCTTGAAATAATTGAAAATTCTGGAGTTATCCACAAATCAAGAATAAATCAAGGAAATTTCACAAGTACAAGAGGCATATGGAGAAGCAATCATGACATGAAAATTAAAGGTTGGGTTGCTATGCAATAATTGCTTGGCCATCCTGGTAACCTAGAGATAACCCAGTGAGTAAAAAACTCCCAAGGACCTTTTAAATTGAAGCAAAGATCAAAACCATGCAAGAAAAAAGGAAATGCAAGTCACTGTAAAGAATGATGTGTTGTCAATTCATAATTATCCAGAATAATTCAGTCAGTGTATTGCTCAGAGTTCTAATCCTCTGTGGTTGGAGCATTTAAAAACACGACATGAACCGTTACATTCAATCAAAAAACAAAAAATAAAAAAAATCCCCAAAAGTCGCGCGACTTGCGCCTTGTTTGCCTAGGTACACCTTTCACAACATTGAATTGAGCAATTATATGTAACATCTGAATAGTAAGGAATAATTATAATTTTGAGTTGTCTCGCCAGAACAGTCGCTCAATATATCTTTTCATCTATACCCAAGCCCAATGAAAAATGGAATCACTTCTCAATGACTAGTTGAGAATGATTTTGTTCTAGTTTGTGGAAAGCGCTCTGATAGGATCCTCACTGACAGATCATATAAAAAAACAAATTTGAACACATTTTGAAGCCCACCCATGATTTCCATATTGACATTTCAATTGTGCTTATACACATAAATGTCATTATAAACAACAAAAGCAAAACCAACGTCTCCAGTGTTATCAAAACCTCCGAGGTGTCGAATTATAGCCTCCTGCTTCTCGAAAGCATCGGTGAAGGTGGCTTCGCTGCTTCGCCCAACTCTATATTGTTTGAAAGTCCCTAACTTTCTTGCATTCTTTAACTCATCCGCAAAACATAAAAACGAGAACAAAAGACACCAATCATATATACATTACATACATATCAATTAATAGATTGGGATATAGAATATTCTTTTAATTGATTTAATTCTTTGATTTTAGGAGAAGACAAAAATTTAAAAGTCACTGTTTAACCAAAAGCTTGTGTGGTTATGCCATGATTAGTAGTGGTAAATGGATATAGTAAAAAGATAAACAGAGTTCCTAAGATGACTTTGTCGGTCATGTTTTTGACTAGAACAAAGGATATTTTAAAACAAACATTATTTTGACAAATATGTACTTTGGGTAATTTATATTTAATATGCATTTGACTTCCATTAGCAAAACTTAATTGTTCACTAGTTTTATGATAATATTTTGTGGGGATTAAACCTTCTTGAATACAATTTAAATCAGCACCGGTATCAATGAGGGCTATGACTTCTATTTTAAAATCATTAATAACTAATTTGATTTGCGAATGCCATTTTTTTGAATATGAATTTGATTAATAATATTTAAATGATAACTATCATTGTGATTATCACTATTAGATTTAGTTGATCGATTATCAAAGATGACATTGCTAGGATCAGGACTAGAACTAGATTCTTTTGAGGAAGTATCATTCGATTGTTGGAAATCATTAAGACTTTTATTTATTTTTAATATTGCAATTTCTTCTTCTAAGGATTTATCTTTAGTTTTTAATTCCTAAAAAAAATCCTAAATTAAAAAGAAAATATACAAATAAACTCAAATCTTTGCTAATAAATAAAGATAAAAAACATCATCAAGATAAACCTATAATTAGCTTAACCACTACTTTAGATAGGTTTAGAAAGAATAAACATAAAGAAGTAACTTTACAAGACTTACAAAATGAGATTAACCAAATCAAATTAACTATTCAAGAATTAAAAACTAAAGATAAATCCTTAGAAGAAGAAATTGCAATATTAAAAATCAATAAAAAGTCTTAGTAATTGTAACATGCCCAGGGGGTTCCCGTGCACGTTAAACAGTTCGGACCCTCGATCTTTTTGATCTAGTCTCACCAGTGCAATGTAAAACATATATGAGAGTCCAGATTTGACAACTTTATAGAAAATTCATTTTATTACAAAATTATTGCCACAAATGGACTCTGTCATCAGATCTCAAAGTCGCCACCTAATATGTTGGGAAATTAGGAAACCCATGACTCGTGCCAAGGCCACTATTCGTCATAACCAAAGTTGTCTCGGTTCGAAACCTTAGGTATGAGAAGGGAAGGTCATTAATTGAGCACCCTCGCTCACCCGATCAAAAGATCGACATTTACTAACCATGATATGAATTTTATTTTCTTTATATGTTCATGTTCTGATTATTTAATAAATCCTAAAATTTACTGTGTGAAGCATACAAGTATAGACTATGTCACCCACTTTGGAATAACTTGATTTCATGTAGTTTTGAAAGAGTTTTGAAGATGTACAACCCAAATAAATTGAGTTTACAAACATGAAAATCAACATCATTTAAGCGACACAACCTCTATCCACTGGCATTCATAGAGTTATATCACATAAGCAAATAGTCTCGTAGTAGAATGCTAAACATAGCAAGAAAAACACACACAAACGGGATGCTAAAGCATAAAAACTTACATGTTTGACGCCCCGCGAACAAGTTACAAAACAAAATTAGTAAATCATGCATGATCTTATATACAAAATCCCAATGCAATTCACTCATGATATGCAACTAAAAATTCAGCTTTTAAGATATGACATGTGAATCATCTCAAAAACAAAAGGTAGCGCACATAATTACATAGGAATTGATTAAATCCACAAATACAAACTTAGCTGAATCAAGATGCATGAAACATGGATGCAAAGCATGGATATAACGAAAAATAAAATATGATGTATATTCACAAATAAACAAAGCAAGTAAAAGAATGGGATAGCAAGAAATGGAGAGGGGGATTATTACAACACTTGAAAGAATAATTACAAACCAAATTAGAGAGGGATGGAGAGAATATTACAACAAAATAAAAACCTCACAAAACATTCAAAATAAAATAAACAAAAGAAAAGGCTTCATGTGCCTTGGAAACCACCGAAAATTGGTTAACATCGGAAGACAATACCGTCTTTTCCAAAAGAAGCTAACCAGCCGACTAAATAGGCGGCCGGCCAACTAGGCCGAGCAAAACCTATCTTGTTGTGAAACCAAAAAAAAAAGGAACAAACAAGAAATTTGTATGTGGCTTGACTAACCACTACCGGTTAGCGTACAGCAACTAATATGAAACAAGAGCAAACAAATAAACAAATAATAATAATAATAATAATAATGAGCTAAACAAACCACTTGGATTGCAACAACACACTATGAAATATAAAGCATGAAAATAAATATGAGATAAACAAATCACTTGGATTGTAACAAAACAATATGAAATAAGAAGTAATAAAATAAATATGAGATAGAAAATATAAGAAAATGAAAGACTAGAAATTCACCTTTCAAAGAAAAATTGAATTTCTTGATTTCCAAACTTCCTCTTGATCACCCTCAAGTTTAGGAAATATGCTCTTAATCCTCAATTCGAAACTAGAATTTGATCTTGGAATGACTGTTTTGAACAAGGGTATGATCACTCTTTTCTTGGCAAGAATACTCTCTCTTTGATTAAGGCTTTGAGTGGTTTTGACAAGGGAAGATAAGATGTAAGAGCAATGTACCTTCACTAGTTTGGCAAGATAACTCTCTTGTTTTTAAGGCTTTCTTTTCTTTCAAATTCTAACACGATTTTAGCATTCTCTCCCTATACTTCTCTTCTTCAAAAATCCATCTTCAAATTCAAGACTAGAGCTCTCATTATAGCCAATTCAAGTGGGCAATGGTGGAAGACAAAGTGGAACACAAAGTGGAGGACAAAGTGGAAGACAAAGTGGAGAATAAAGTGGAAGACAAAGTGGAGTTAATGGGGGAGATAATGGAATTAATGGGAGACAATGTATAATGGAGGTGAATGATGAATGGTGATGGTGGTGTGTGATTTATAAAAAAAGATAATGAGTTGAGATAGTGGGATATGATTATGAAAGATGGTAAGTGGAGATGGTGGGATGTGATTATGAAAGTAGATAGTGAGTAGGAATGGTTGGGTGTAATTATAAAAGTGGATGGTGAGTGGAGATGGTGGGATGTAATTAGTGAGTGGGGATAGTGGGGTGTGATTATAAAAGTGGATGATGAGTGGGGATGGTGGGATGTAATTAGTGAGTGGGGATGGTGGGGTGTGATTATGAAAGTGGATGATGAGTGGGAATGGTGGGGTATAATTATGAAAGTGGGTGGTAAGTGGAGATGGTGGGATGTAATTAGTGAGTAGGGATGGTGGGATGTGATTATGGAAGTGGATGATGAGTGGGGATGGTGGGATGTAATTAGTGAGTGGGGATGGTGGGGTGTGATTATGAAAGTGGATGATGAGTGCGGATGGTGGGGTATGATTATGAAAGTGGATAGTGAGTGGAGATGGTGGGGTATGATTATGAAAGTGGATGGTGAGTGGGAATTGGTGGGGTGTAATTATGAAAGTGGATAGTGAGTGGAGATGGTGGGGTATGATTATGAAAGTGGATGATGAGTGGGGATTGATTGTAGGAAATTTGGTAGTGGAGATTGGTGAATTTTGGATGAAAAATAATTTGGCCAAAAATGTGTGAAGGTTTGGATTAAAGCTCAAATTTCATCTCTTTTACTGAGCATTCTGTGAGAAACACATTTTGATTGGCATCTTCGGGTAATCAAAAGAAAGGACCCAAGTTTTAGGGCCAGTCAAAATGGGGTGTCTACAGTAATTTCCAACAATCAAATGATACTTCCTCGGAAAAATCTAGTTCTAGTCCTGATCCTAGCAACACCATCTTTGATAATTGATCAACTAAATCTAATAGTGATAATTACAATGATAGTTATCATTTAAATATTATTAATCGAATTCATATTCAAAAAATGGCATTCGAAAGTCAAATTAGTTATTAATGATTTTAAAATAGAAGTCATAGCCCTCATTGATACCGGTGTTGATTTAAATTGTATTCAAGAAGGTTTAATCCCCACAAAATATTATCATAAAACTAGTGAACAATTAAGTTTTGTTAATGGAAGTCAAATGCATATTAAATATAAATTACCCAAAGTACATATTTGTCAAAATAATGTTTGTTTTAAAACATCCTTTGTTCTAGTCAAAAACATAATCGACAAAGTCATCATAGGAACTCCGTTTATCTTTTTATTATCCATTTACCGCTACTAACCATGGCATAACCACACAAGTTTTTGGTCAAACAATGACTTTTAAATTCTTGTCTCCTCTTGAAATCAAAGAATTAAATCAATTAAAAGAATATTCTATATCCCAATCTATTAATCGATTAACTAAACACCTCAAATTTCTCAAAGAAGAAGTAAAATACAAAAGAATTGAAACTCAATTGACTAATCCAATTTTGATATGCAAAATTGATAAATTTAAAAACCAATTAGAAAATACCGCTTGTTCCACATTACCTAGTGCTTTCTGGCGTAGGAAAAAACATGTAGTGACACTTCCTTATATTAAAAATTTTAATGAAAAATAAATTCCTACTAAGTCTCGACCTATTCAAATAAATCATGAATTAGTGGAAATGTGCAAAAAAGAGATTAATGAATTATTAAAAAATAATATCATTAGTAATAGTAAGTCGCCTTGGTCTTGCCCTGCTTTTTATGTTAATAAAAATGCTGAACTTGAACGTAATGTTCCACGATTAGTCATTAATTATAAACCGTTAAACAAAGTTTTAGAATGGATACGCTACCCAAACCTTAATAAAAAAGATCTCATTAAAAGACTTGTCATCTTTAGTAAATTTGATCTTAAAAGTGGATTTTGGTAAATACAAATTCATCTTGATGATCGCTATAAAACTGCCTTTACTACACCTTTTGGCCATTACGAATGGAATGTCATGCCCTTTGGATTAAAAAAATGCTCATAGTGAATTTCAAAACATTATGAATGAAATTTTTAATCCCTTTAGTCATTTTTCTATTGTCAACATTGATGATATCCTCATTTTCTCTAAGTCAGTCGATAAACATTGGAAACATCTTAATTCTTTTTTCCATATTATCAAATATAATGGTCTAGTCATTTCTGCTCCTAAGATTAAGCTATTCCAAACTAAAGTTAGATTCTTAGATTATGATATCCACCAAAGTACTATTCTTCCTATCAGTCGATCTATTGAGTTTACTTCTAAGTTCCTTGATGAAATCTTAGACAAAACCCAATTAGAACAGTTTTTAGGTTCCTTAAATTACATTGCTGAATTTTACAAAGACCTTAGGAAAACTTTTCAACCCCTTTTTGATAGGTTAAAAGATAATCCTCCTCCTTGGTCTTCTACTCATACTGCTATTGTTCAACAAGTCAAAAAATATGTCAAGACTTTGCCTTGTCTTGGCATTTTTACAGAAAATTCATTCAAAATTATTCAGACTAATGCTTCTATTATTGGTTATGGTGGCATTCTCCTTCGTAAAACACTCCCCAATCATCTAAACAAATTGTTCGTTTTCATTCTGGTGTTTGGAACAAAGCACAGAAAAATTATATTACTATTAAAAAAGAAATTTTATCTATCGTTCTATGTATTAGTAAATTTCAAAATGACATTTTAAATCAAAAATTCCTATTACGTGTTGATTGTAAAAGTGCTAAATATGTTTTGAAAAAAGATGTTCAAAATATTGCTAGTAAACATATTTTTGCTCGATGGCAATCCATTTTAAGTATTTTTTATTTTGATATTGAATATATTCCTGGTAGTCAAAATTCTATCCCTGATTTCCTTACCCGAGAATTTTTACACAGAGGATAGAGCATCATGCATACTCCTTATTGTTCTATAAACAGATTACAAGTCACAAGATACCGCAAAACTATTCGCTATTATAAGTTTGAAATATCCTATTTAAAGTCACTACAAAATGACCCTTACCTTCATCTAGACCCTTACCTTCAATTCAATCAGATTAGAAGTTATCGCGATTTCATTGCTCATTACACTAATCTAGTTAACTTCATATGGACAAATTAGATGTCCTCAGTGGATGCTAATCTACTTCTGTTATTTTTCTTACAAATGTCAAGTAACAAACCTCCTACAAAACCTCTTGCCATTGTGCCATCCAGTCAACCCATTGTTGCACCTCCAATTGGTCTAGTCAACCGATACCAAATTCTTTGTAATATTCCTAAACTTAGTTACACTTCGGCTCTAGCTTTAGACCCTTTTGCCTACCAGTCAATTACGCCAATGCCTCCTGTGGGGACCGAATATTTGTATGTTGAGGAAGGCCAAGATATTTGAAGACATCTGGCCAAAGTCAATTCGGCTAGAATCTAAGGGCTCTTGAAGCCAAATGTACAGTTAGCCATATGAAGAGCCGAATAGGAACCAACACGCAATCAAAAGGCCGAGTAAGCCATCAAGTGCGAGATTAAGAATGGGCCTGATCCTTGGGACTAAAGGGTAATATAAAAATAGGAACGTCAACAAAAGAGAGGTATGTGAGAATAGAGAAAATAACTTGAGATAGAAGTAAACTTGAGAGCATACTAACTTGTCCGTCGGAGTGCTAATTCCGGCACCCCGACCGTTGTGTTCATCCCTTTTTCAGGTAGCAATCAAAGGATCAAGGACGCCTGACTGGATCCTGGAGTATTTCCAAACCACTTCTCCACACCTCCTAACAAGTCTACCCCAAGAACAAATTATATTTTTAAACAGTCATTCAATCTTTTTTACAAAGAACCAGTCCACAAAAATATCCGCAATGTTCTTGATTTAGTCATATCTTATTTCCCTAATTGATGGCATTTCATTCCTTCCCATCCCCATAAGTCAATAACCTTTTATAAGGATATTCTTTTCCACCATAAGTCAATAGTCATTAAACCTATCTATGATCGAGTCCAGACCAGTAAAATCATTTATCATTCCTTGTACATTCATAATATTGTTTCCATGGAAGAATGAGGTCTCCCTTTTCTACTTCAAGACCTTCCCAACCATGATATACAATATAGTTACTATGATTACATTGATGCTTGGTTCAAAATCCCCCTACATCAAAATGAGTCATATAGTCATTCTTGGTTTTTCTCATTTGACCACAAATTCAAATCAGAATTCCCTTCTTGGTTCCTGAGATAGCATGGTGCCATCCCAGACATCATCCCTTCTGAGTTAATAAAACAAGTCAATTACTTCTCTTCAATTTACAAACTCAGCCAGCATAAAAGTCAGTTTCCTTGGTTACTCCATTTCATGGCCAAATATAAAGTCCCTTGGATTTTTAAATGGCAATATAGTCTATCAAATAACATAGTCAGTCGTCAACATTTTGTCAAATTGTGGGATACATTCAAAACCCATCATATTATTGAACAAGTCCAGTAGGAATTTCTAGTTAACATCCATTCCCCAACTCCTACAATGGTCAAGTCTCAGCAAAACCCAAATGCTTCAGTCACACAAGGAAGCCCACTTCCACTCACTACAGTCAGGCTTGAAAGCCCATCAACCACCATTGAACCTTCCAAATCCAAGTCATCCAAGGCCAAGCCCAAAGCAAAGCCCAAGTCAACCTCTAGTGATGAATTGATCCAAATGGCCAAATTATTGATGGCCCAAGCAAAGTCACAAATTGAAAATGACGCCTCGGATGATTCAGCCTCCTCTAAAGCCTCAACCAGTCATGATCCATATGGTCCACAATTCCAAGATGCTCAAGACCCATATGCCTAAAAAAAGTCATTGGATTCCATATATATACATCAGCTTCAGTCACTACTCTTACTTTGAGAAAAACTGCTGATATATATATGTATATATTGATTCCCCATCAGTCAATTGTGCAGTCACATTCCCTCACTGCAAGAATAAAATAAAAAAATAAAAAAGAGTAAAAAAGTTCTCAATCATAGAAAGATGCTCTCAGCACCCATGTACCTCTTATTTTCAAGCTTTTCAAAAGTCACAAGTTTCACAGTATTTTTTAGCTTTTGAAGTCACAAGCCTCACAGCTCCAGTCACAGACCTCACAATTCTAAGTTCACAAGTTCAACAGTTATCCACTTTGCCTATAAAAGAAGCTCCTCAGTCAAGGCCAAGGTAGAGTGGGAAAGGGTGGGAAAGGGTGGGAAAGAGTTCACCATTTTCTTTCGCAGTTTCTCTCAGTTTCTGTAAAATTTCTAGTTTGTTGCTTTAAAATCCAATTATTAAGGATGCAAGTAGAAGCTATATTTTCCAGTTACTTCCAGTAAACAATTTTGTATTTTCCAGTAAACAATTGTAAGTTAATTTAAACGATTATAAGTTTATTCTATTTCTGCTTACCTGATCTTATTTAAAATATTGTATCTATTTTATTTTAGTTTAGTTCATTTAACTTGTTTTATTATTTAAAATATTGTATCTATTTTATTTTAGTTGTTATAATTTAGTTTATTTAACTTGTTTTTATTTATGTGCTACTTCCGCCTATCTTTGGTATATATAGAGGAGGAGAGGTTAGATTGGGGCTGACGAAGGAAGGTGAAGGACTGGGAGGACGGGTCTGAATCAGTGGTGGGATTTGATCCGGTAAAGACTCATTTGATCTTGTCCATCCATAAGAAGTAGTCGAGATGTGTGGTGGAGAAGATCCAGCGGTGCTGTGACAGAGAGAAGTGGCTATGACTGTAACTTGTGAAGATTCAATATTTTCTTCCTCTCTTTATTTTCTAGATCTCTCCCACAACCAAATCTATGATGAGATTCAATCCTGAAGGCCAAAATATTTACTTGAATTCCAACCATTTTAATGGTCTTATACCCCGTATTTCTTCCGATTTGTATGGCCTTGATCTTTCCAGCAATTCATTTTCTGGGGGTATCGAAGGCCGAACAAAATTTTCCGACTTTTCTTGGTTTAAGTGAAAACCTTCTATCAGGTGAAATTCCTTGCTGGATAAATTGGAAATCACTAATAATCATAGAAATGGGAAATAACAATCTGACACAGAATATCCCAAGATTCATGGGGCTTTTAGAAGGCTTGTAATTGTCATATTTGCGCAACAACCATCTCTCTGGAGAAATTTCTTCGTCTCTGCAAAATTGTATAAGTTAGTGCTAGTTGACCTCGATGACAATGAGCTTCAAGGAAGCATATCTACATGGATGGCGGAAAGGCTTCCACATTTGATTGTTCTTACCTTTGGCTCAAGAAAGTTAGATGGCATAATACCTCCAGAACTTTGTTGCCTTTCCGCTCTTCAAGTCTTGGATCTTGCTAGCAACAATTTGTCCCGACTAATACCACAATGTATCTACAATTTTATTGTAAGAAAAGAAAAATATGTGCATTCTATTCACTCTAATGCAAATAAAAATGTCACCATTGCTTCTCCTATTGCTTCTCTTATTGTTTTTGTTGCTTTTGGCCCCACTGATGGCAACGATTTCTCAAATAATGAACTTTTGGTGACAAAAGCAAGTATATATCAATATGACAAGACTCTTTCTCTTGTGACTAGCTTGGACCTTTTGAATAACAATATATCGGGAAAGATCCCTGAGGAACTAACTAATCTCCAAGGATTACTTTTTCTAAATTTGTTTGGAAATCATAAAACTGGTGTGATTCCAAAGAATATAAGTAACATGGGGTTGCTGGAATGTCTTGATTTATCCAGAAACTGACTCTGCAGCGACAATGCTTCTAGCTTCATCGGCAACAAGCTTTGTGGGCCTTCACTCACAAAGAATTGTAATGATAATGGTAGAACACCTAATGTGGGGAATGAAGGAGATAGTGAAGGTGCTAGATCTGAAGTGGATTGGTTTCATGTATTTATGGCTTTAGGATTTGCAATTGGTTTTTGGGGCATCTATGTTCCTATATTGTTCATTAAGCACTACAAAAAATTAAGATTTTAGAGACCAAAATTTAGGGACAAAATTATTTTTTAGGGACCAAATAATTTTGATGCGAAAAGTGTCGTTATTATATTTTTAACAACAAAAATTGGACATTAATGATGAATTATTATCCTTTTGGGACCAAATTTTTTGACTCAAAAGATAAACCATTTTGAGACCAAATTATTTTGTTCCTAAAAGTCTATTTATTGGTGACATTTTTAAAATTTTGTCATTAAAAGTCTTGTTTTTGACTTTTCGGGACAACCTTTTAGTGACTATCCTCATGACGATGAAAATTGATCCCTAAATGTCTTTTACAACAAAATTTTACTTTTAGAGACCAAAACATTGGGTCTCTAAAACTCTTATATTATATGTTATAGTGAAGTCATGGAGGTATGCATATTTTCGATTTCTAGATAATATATGGACTAGACTTGTGTTGCTATACGTGAGTAAATGTGTTTAGATTGTACAAGTCATGTAGAAGTCTTGTATTTGTGTCTTCTTAATATTATGAATAAATTTATTTTCATGGAATGTATCCTTTTATGCATAAATGTCTTGTGATTTTATAATTTTCCATATCGTGGTTAAAGTTTTTATCAATAAGTTGCTTATGATTTCTGTGTAAAATGAAAAGTTTGGGAGAGATTATTTGAGAAGTTGAAAAACTTCTTAAAGAAAAATTGCTTTAAATTTGGAAACTATAGCAAATTTAGAGCCAGACCTGCTAAAATCGTCTAACGTTAATGGACTAAAACCATGGAGTAGTTTTCCTCTAAAACCCCAAATACAAGAACAAAAATTAAATGTGTGTATACATATATACATAACTTGCTTTCAATCAAAATATCTTCACACATTTTATCCCTTATTTTTCATATATATAATCTTCAAACATTTAATCATTTAATTTTGAATCTGTAGTTCTAGAAATTGAAACAACTTACTGCCAATTATTCGGTGAGGAATTTTAGATATCTGTTCATGGCCTTTTTAAAATGTTTGGGTACCTCCTTCATAATTCCAATTGTCTTCCAAATTAAGCTCTTTCTGGGAGAGGACAGCCTTGGTAGGAGTTGTTGTCAAAACAGTGCCACAAAAGCTTGTGCCAATAAGGATCTTGTAAATTACTGCGCTAAACGTGAAAACAGTAATGAAACTCTGGTATTTGAAGCGAGACTCAGTAGAATAAATATGACAGGGATAATGGTAATTAAGATAAAATTCAACCCACATCAATATATCACTATAAAGTTATAAGAATACTGTAATACCCCTGGTTAATTGGTCCCTAATATGAGTATGATTTTGTGTGCCAATATATGAAAATAGGTGGTTTCGAATTTCTATTTGTTCACCGTAGGAATATCTGTTTGATTATCTGCTTTAGAAATTAAATTGAGGGCCTTATCGGCCACGGAACCCGAAATTGATTACGCCATTGTGATTGGCATAATTTTTAGAGCCTACGGTGAAATTTAATTAGAAATTGATTCGGGTCAGATTAAATCGATTAAATTGATGAATTAAGTGCCCAAATATTTTATATTAAAATAATTGTTAGTGGGGTTTGTTGCCTTAAAGCATTACACCTTCTATTCCTTCCTTATAACCTCATTTGGCTGATTTGGACTCAAAAAAAAAAGAGAGAGGGCCGGCCATATAGAGAGAGGGGGAGAGAAATTGGGTGATTTGGCTTAAAGCTTGGAAATTGTGGAGTTTTAGTTCAAGAATTGGACTTCTAGGTAAGTCATTGACTCTTGAATTCATGAATAGAACTTGTAATCTTGTGAGCTCAAAGTATTTTGTGATCAAGAGCATGATTTAAATGGGTTTTGATGAGTTATGACCATGCATGCATAGAATTGCTTTTGAATTTCCATAAGTTGCATAATCTAGCACGTATCATGTCAATTAAGCAAGATTTGAAGTTTGATTATGCATGCAAGCTTAGTTTGTTGAGCCTTGGCACCATTTGCATCTTTTGAAGTGGAAATGAGGTCAAGATGGCCATGCATGTTTGAATAATTGAAAATGGGAGCTTGAAATGCATAAATATACATGATAGAGTTGAATGTGGTGTCAATTTGAGACATGCAACTATGTAATCCTTGAAATTGAGCGCCTTAACAATGTATTTTGGTGTTTGTACCTTGTTAGTATGATTGCATGTGAACTTTGAGCCTTAGAATGCATGAGAATGGGCTGGAAAATCGAGTTGGAGCTCAAGAACATAACCTGGGAATTTCCAGAATTTTGACGTCCGCTCGAGCGGAGGAAGTGCCGCTCGAGCGGAGAATTCGAGCTCCCAGCATTTTTGGCAGACATGGCTCCTGCTCGAGCGGGGGAGTTGACACTCGAGCGGGGAGCTATGTAGGCAGGCAGTCCACTCGAGCGGCAGAGTTCACGCTCGAGTGGGGTTTTGAGGCAACCAGCATTTTGCAGGCTTAAGGGTCCGCTCGAGCGGGGACCCTATCTTCCTGAAATTCTGTTTTTGCATTCTGTGTTCTGTTTTCCATTCTCTTTCACTTGCAAGCACTCTTAGGCATATGTTAAGCATTGTAGATGAGCTAATGAGATAAGAATAAAGCCTAAAGAGGAATATGTGAATTAAAGAACGGATTGAACTATTAGTGACCCTTTTGTGTTCATGAAATATGTAGGGTCAAGCTCGAGGGCAAATCCACAAGCCGATCACTGTGAGTAATATCGATATTTAGCTGCTTGTGAATGTCCAATTGTTTATTCCCTTATAAGCTTTATGAATTGCTAATTGGGATTGTAGACGTAAGTCTGATATGAATAAATGAATGGACCAGAGGCCGTTTTGATAAACATGAATGGACCAAAGGTCGTTTTGATAAATATAAATGGACCCAAGGTCGTTTTGTTAAACATGAATGGACCAGAGGTCGTTTTGTTAAACATGAATGGACCCAAGGTCGTTTGATAAACATAAATGGACCCAAGGTCGTTTTGACATGAATGAATGGGCCGAAGGCCGTTTTGACATAAGTAAATGGGCCGAAGGCCGTTTTGACACGAATGTATGGGCCGAAGGCCGTTTTGACATGAATGAATGGGCCGAAGGCCGTTTTGACACGAATGTATGGGCCGAAGGCCATTTTGACATGAATGAATGGGCCGAAGGCCGTTTTGACATAATCAAATGGGCCGAAGGCCGTTTTGACAAGAATGGAAATCTGAATGGGCCAAAGGCCAGAATATTTGGAATTACAGTCACTTGAGTTGTATCTCGTATAGCTATATATATCTGTTAAATAGAAATATGAATTGGGCCCAAGGCCGTTTGGAATATGTTGTTCTACGATGTTATGTAAATTCTGTATTTGACATTATTCACTAGGCTATCGCTCACGCTCATTCATGTGTTTGTAGGTGAGCCAAGAGAAGTCCAAACCCAGCCCCAGTGAAGTCTGCCAGGAACAACATGAGTGTTGGAGAGTCAGCCTTGTGTCTCACGCACAAGACCCAACCTTGCCATTTTGTTATATATATATATATTCGCATTTTGTCTGGTTGGCAAGGACCTTGTGTACATCGGTATGTAGTTTTGATATGGGTTGACTCAGTTTAGGCGATCCTGTCTGGAAAGAATTTTGTGGTACTGTATTTTTTCGTGGGTTATTAACGTATATGCGCATGGTTTGTTTTAAAGTGCATATAAGCACGGCTCTAAGGACAAAGTTTTTAATTATTGCTTCCATTTTGCCCCTTTACTCTGTTGAGTTACGTCTGTTTTGGTTTGAGGCCGTAGGTAATCTCAGGATTACCGGCCGGTTATGTCCTTAACCCATAGGGGCGGGTTCGGGTCATGACAAATACAAAATTCAGTCCTAGTGGGCATTACTCTTTACAAATGGTCCACTCTTTAACTCAGATTGGAATCAACTGGAAAAAAAAAAACAAGATTGATGCAAATAGATTGCATGAACACAGTCTTAATGAGGGAAATAATAACCATCCCAAGGTCAAACTGCATGTAGGTCAACGAGCGTCAAATGCATAATTCAGATGTACATACTAATAAAATTACCATTTTATGTTCTTTAGAGAGTATGAATAATTTCTTCAATAAAATCATATTCCCAGCTTTCTAAATTCTCTCAGAATTTCATGCCAATTTAATAATATTCATCTACTATATTAACAAAGTTCTAATCATATGATACCTAGGGGTACAACTCGGGCGAGTTCGGTCAGGTTGGGAGGTTGTCCAAGCCCAATCCAAGTTGTATTGAGACCTGCCCAAGCCCACCCGGCCTGAATTGTAACCCGAGATTGCCTACCCAAGCCCGAGTTGCCCAAATTGTAAATGAATTTCAAATTTTTTTTTTTTTTTGGCAGCTACATTATTAAAATTTGACTCTATTTACATTTTTTCTTTATAGAAAATCATTAATACCATCAAAACAAATAATTTATATAATGTAAGAGAGATGTCGCTATAGTAGTCTTTACAATTTATGAGTGAAAATAAAAAAAATAAAAAAAAGAGTAAGATTTTATGTTATTTGTATATATAATATATTCAATATGATTTAATAATCTAAATTACTTTAATATCATGTAATGGTTAATGATTTATATGTATATTTAATATTTTTATATATCTATATGTGTAAAATTCGGGTTTCGGGTTGCTTGGGTTGTTTGACGTCTTTGCCTAAACCCGTACTGAATTTAAAAATATCATGTCCAAGTCCTAAAAAAATTCGGGTTAGGTTCGGGTTGAGCGCGCCTAAGTTGCACCTCCAATGATACCCTTAAAAAAAAAAAGAAAAAAAGAAAAAAAAGGAAAGAGTTCTAAAGATAAACTACATGCTATAAAAGTAAATGATAAAGGGAACTTGATCCCAAAATACATTTTTCTATTGTTTCGAAAATCACTCAAGCTTATAGTTTTCCAATACTATGTATGTAAGATTTCAAAGACCATAAAACACTACAGATGTAGACAAAAACAACATAGACAAATATAAGGGATCCACATGTTAAAAATATGTTGACTGTAAAATGCCAATGTTGAAGCTTGAAAGAATTTCAAGATATTGAAATATAATGAACATAATAAATATGGGGTATCAATATCGAAATTTCTACCATCTATACAATCATTATACATATGGACAACGTAGGTGTGTTGCCTTTCTCGTAGGAACCAAACATTTGACATGACAATTAATTACCCAAGGGACAAATGCAGAGAGCTTATAGTAACCTAAATTTTGTGTATTTGTGTGTGTTCATGCCTTTTCAGTAACAGAGAAAAACACATATAGAAAGTCCTTCAAAACAATGGTCTATATTATTTTGGAATTAGAATATGAAAAGCTCACTTCAAAATAGGCACTAACAAAATCAAGCGAAAAATTCTCTCCCTTCCCTACTAGATAATGAAAAATCAAAGTGTTAGTCTATTTTCTTTAATTGTCATTTCTTAGTCCAAACATACTTTAATCAAAGTTTAGACTATTTTCTTTAATTGTCATTTCTTAATCCGAATATACTTTTGCAAGAAAATACTTAATGGAAGCTGCGGAGCATAAAATACACATAATTCAATAATTACAGAAGTTCTTGAATTGCCATCACAAAATAAGGCTATATTTTTATTTTTTTATCTTTTTTGAGTCACATCAATCAATATTTTCTCTCTACTTTCTACACATCTTTTTATAAAAGTCAAAAAGTGCACTTATTTAGAACATCCCAAACCACCCCAATGTCAAAGAGAATATTATCTAATAAAGAGACAAAGTTCAAACTTAAAAGCTTAAAGGGTAAATTGCACTTTTCGCACATATTTGACCCAAATTTCACTTTAGTCACTATTATTTCAATTTGAACAATGTTAATTAACCCTAGGCTTTAAATCAAGTTTCAATTTGGCCCTTCCATTCAAATTATCATTCCTCAATGTGTTACAAAATCATGACCAAATTGAAACTAGGCTTGAAGTATAGAGTTAACATTGTTCAAATTGAAACAATAAATTCCAAAGTGAAATTTTGGGCAAATTATAGAGGAGAGAAGAGTAATTAAGCTTAAAAAATATGGAATGCTAGAAGAAATTATAACTTCCCTCTCTTGTCCCTAGAATTGCTCAACACTTCCAACCTTAACACTACCCATATAAAATGATTCCAATACTTTGGTTATCTTCACCACCTGTTGTCTATAAGGTGCTATTACCCCAATATCTTCCTCTCTTAGACCTTTCTCTTCCACTAAGCTTCTTTACAATATCAACAACCTTGATTGCTTCGATTAAACCATGACTCCATGAGGGATCATTGCCTTCTTTCTCATCCCAACCTTGAATTGCGTTGAAGAGAATGGGAAATTCTTTGTTAGGAAGGCTTAGCCAAGGTTTCGAAGAGGAGGTATTTTCTTGGCATGGTAATTCCTCACTAATTTTGTGATGAAACTTTCATCCCCGTTGTGGTAATATTCACATTCAAAAAGTCTTTCTAGATAAGATTTTCCTAACCCGAACACCTTTGCATCTCCGGAACACACAACCAAACCTAGTTGCAATTAGTCATCTGCCAATTTGGGCCTTTGTTAGATTTAGGATCAAAAGTCTTGCAGAACTCTCATATTTTGGATCTTATGATTGTTTGATTGGATTTTTCATTGTGAAGTAGATCATAAATCAGGAATTTGAATGTAAGACTCTGGATGTTTTAGGATGTGTTTGAACTTCCTGACGGATTTGAAGGCCCAATGACAATATTAAATTTCTACTTTAGATGCTCCATAAAATAAATTGGAGCCATTGATTAGTTTCTACATATCATGAGATAACACTTTTGTCGCCAAATTTCAAAAATACCCTCCTCGAGATAAGTTATATTATTATTGACATTGTAATCCCATATTACATATCTCACCTTATCCAATTTTGTGAATCAAACATGGCCCAAGCTTAAATCCAACACATTCTTGTTAAATCATCTATAAAAAGCAATATAATATTTACTTCCCTTTAGTGATGGGGTTCTCTAAGGCCCTCCAAGATCAGTATGTATTAGTTGCAGCTTCTGTGAAGCCCTCCAGGCCTTTTTAGGAAGTGGTAATCTACTTTGTTTTCCATATTGACAAGCCTTGCAACCAAGTAGATGCTCTTCTAGTGGAGGTAACCCTTGTACCAGCTGATTTTTCTACATATATATGAGTGCTCCATGGTGAAAATGGCCCAATCTCTTGTGCCAAATTTCCATTGTGTTCATAAAGACCTGATATGCTATCTGCTCCTCCTTCATTGGATCTAGAGAGAAGCACTTGCCACTCATTTTGATTGTACACACCTCGCAGCCATCTACATCTCTAATCATACACTTTTTTATCTTCAAACAACAGTTTATAGCCTTTTTCCAGTAGCTGACCAACACTAAGAAAATTTTGATCAATTCTAGGCATATATAAAACATCAATGATTAGTTTTGTACCTGAAACACTTTCAATTGCTACTATCCCTTTGCCTCTTACTTCAATGAACTCACCATTTCCAACCTTGACTTTGGAAATTTTAGTTCTATCTAGCTTTCTAAAGAGCTCTTTGTCATAGGTCATATGGTTTGTGCAGCCACTATCAACTAACCAGTGTTCATTAGAGTTTTTGCTTGCATAACATGAGGCAACAAACAGGTGCTCCTCCTCTTGTTGATCCACCATTTTAGCTTCACCCTCTTGCTGTTGTTTGCTTCTGCAAACCTTCTCTATGTGGCCTAACTGGTTGCACTTTCTACACTTAATGTCAAGTCTTCACCAACACTTAGATTGAGGATGATTTGTTTTCTTGCAATGCTGGCATTGAGGGTAAGTTCCTCCTTTGTTGTTGTTGTCACCAGCTTCTGCATTACCTTTGCTTGAGTTGTCTTTGTTGCCCTTTTTTTTCTTGCCTTTACTTTCATCCTGGATTTGTAGTTTGGCCTTCAAGGCTCTCTCCACAAACCCTTCTTGCCTAATCAGTCTTCTTTGCTCCTGTGCCTGTAAAGCATTCAAAAATTCTGCCAAGGAAATACTTGTTAAGTCTTTAGATTCCTCAAGAGAGGAGATTTAGGACTCAAACCTTTTAGGTATGGTTACTAGGATTTTTTCAACAACCTTTTGATCAGACAAATCTTCTCCAAGCAACCTTACCTTTTTTACTATGCTCAGCAGCCTATCAGAGTACTCCTTTATGGTCTCCGATTCCTTCATCCTTTGTATCTCAAATTGCCTCCTTAAGTTCATCATTTGCATGCTCCTTGATCTGTCATTTCCTTGAGACTCAATTTTGAGATAGTCCCAAATGTTTTTGGCTGACTCCAAAGTCATGATCTTGGTGAAAATAGCTTCAGAAACTCCTAAATAGAGGCAAGACTTGGCTTTGAATTTTTTTAGTTATCCTCTCCTTGTGAATCTTGATTTCTTGTATAGTGGGATTCTCAGGCAATGGAACAATTTCATAATCAGCTTCAACTGCCTCCCAAAGATCAACTGCTTGCAAATAAGCAGTCATCCTTACTACCCATGTTTGATAATTCTCACCAATGAAAACATTTGAGGCCATGCTTAGAAAGGTTAGGTGTTTATGTGTTTTGGTGTTTTGGTCAAAGATCACTTTCAAGATTTCTCACACAGGCCCCTTAAGAAAACAACTCTGATACCAATATGTTGTTATTTTTACAAGAACAGTAACAAAATAGGAACATATAAGAACATAAATAAGCTGCCAAATGACCTTATATTTTATTGACTAGAAAGTGCTTTATATACATGAGAAATATAACATAAATGCATAACAAATTGCAAGGAAATAGCATCACAACCCCATGAATACATGAGCTTATCTTCTAGTTTCCTATTTTCTAGTAACAACTACTTTGAAGCTTTCAAACATTTTTGACTTATTCAAAAATACTCCAGCAACTTTATTTCAGCAATCTTAGAATATCTTAGCAGCCTACTCAATATGACACATCAGTAGCAGTTTTAGTAAGCCTAGGCTCGTAAGTGCAAACAAAGATATGAACACAAGATGTATGAATGGTAAAAGTGCTGCCACTCCCTTCCTCAACCTCTTGCCTAAAGATCAAATCCAGATCAATAAACTTCCCAGCTGAAAATTAAGTTCAAAACACAATGTTAAATAACAATGGATGTTTTTCAGCATTCAATAGTTGAATCTATTCCATCCTGAAATCACTGCCTAAACAATGTACAAACTACAAAAAGCCATTAAACCCATGAGTAGACCATTTTATCAAAATAAGCAAAAATCAACAAGCATTTTGGGTCATGCATGCTTTCCTGTCGGTAAAATGAACCAACAGCCCTTATGAGCCATCGCGAGCAATTCCCAATAAATTTTGCATTCTCCAAGAATAATCTCACCGATCCAGAGTTGCTCTTCAAATTTTTATTCTATTTCTTTCAGTATGCTCTCTCCCTCTTCTTTAATCCTTCCCACAGCACCTTAAAACCAACAAATGTAAAGAGAAATAAGTATAAAGGCCTCACCGTTATTTTACAAAAGGGCCTATACAATGTATTGATAGAAACGAATGTAACCCAAGCCATGAAGCTAATGGAGAAAGAAACTGTGGACAACTGCCCCTACAGAAATCTAGTGGATGATGCAAAAATTTTATTTAGAGGCTTTGAATGCACAATTCAACACATTTGGAAAGAAGGAAACTTATGTGCGGACGCCCTAGCCAAACTCAGAGCAGAACAACCTAAAGATATACTTGTGGTGAATGAACCGCTAGCTGAAATTAGAGGCTTGCTAGTGAGAGACATGATTAGATTATCTAGTGAACGGGCTTAGCCCTTTGTTTGTAGTTTTCTATCCGATGTAACCAAAAAAAATAAAATAAAAAGAAATAAGTGAATCAGTTTAGGGAACCAAATATATGTATATAGAACATGAGCAGAACAGATTTTTCAACCATCATTTATTAAAAAATGACATAAGTCAATAGATGTGCAGTATGTCATACTGGTGGTGGGATTGGCAGTGCATGACAGTAATAGCAATGATGGTGGCAATTGTAACATTTATATTGGTGGGAAAATTTTAAATATATATATATATATATATATGAAAATAGAAATGATTCAATACTAATCATTGCCTAGATTGCCTACCTGATAAAGCCAAAATTTTCTCTTAAAACAGGAATCCAGTGAGTGTTATATTTCAATGGAAACAAAGAATCGGCACTAATGCCCTACTATTCAGTAGTTTGCATGCGTGTCTTGCTAATCCTAATTTAATGTCAATAGAAAGTTTCAACAGTTTGCATGCTTGTCTTACTAATCCTAATTTAGTAGAGTTACATTTGTCTGGTTGCAAACTTGATCGCATTCCTCCTCTACTCGATGTTGATATTACATCTCTTGTCGTACTAGATCTTTCCTGTAACTTCTTTAACTCTTTAATACCTAGGTAGATCTTTAGACTTACTAGCCTCGTTTCTCTTGATCTAAGCGAGGAGTTTTTTCCAGGAAGGCTTAAAGGTTTTAGATAAAATGGATTTGAAGGTCCATTTACTAAGGTTTTCCAAAACATGACCGGTCTTGAATATCTTGATCTACCCCATAATGAACTTGAGGGTCGATTTCCTGTGCTTTTGTCAAACATGACCAGTCTTCAATATCTTGATCTATCAAGTAATATACTAGAGGGAAGGCTACCAAGATTCTTGGGAAATCTTTAGAACTTGAGTTTTATTGATTTGTCAGCTAACAACTGGGGAATTACTTCTAAGTTCATCTAAATGTGCAGTATATGCTTTGGAGACATTGTCCTTGTCTGGGAATCATCTTTCTGGTGATTTACCTGATGAACTTGAACAATTTAAAATTTTGTGATACCTTAGTCTCTCATCTAATTTTTTTTTAGGTTCCATTCCAGACACTATAGGAAGATTGGCATCTTTAGAATATTTGGATGTAAGTAGAAATCAACTAAATGGAACTCTTCTTCAAAGTTTTGGACACCTTTCAAAGTTGCAACAATTTGATGTGTCTGATAATTTGTTGGAAGGCATTATGTCTAAAATTCACTTCACCAATCTCATCAATCTAAGGACAATATATGCCTCTGGAAACCGGTTGGCATTAAAGGTGAGTCTTGACTGGCACCTTTCATTTTAACTTGTAGATGTGGAACTTGTTTCATCGTATTTGGGCCCAAAGTTTCCCATATGGTTCCAATCACAGAAGGACCTTGTGATTCTTGGCCTGTCCTACGCTGGAATCTTAAATAAGATACCAATTTGGTTTTGGAACTTCTTTTCCTCGCTTTTTTCTATAGATCTCTCGCACAACCAAATCCATGGTGATATTCCGTATCTTTTCGCTACTTCTACAACCGAATATAATTACATAGAATCAAACCATTTTAGCGCTCCATTATCCCGTATTTCTTCTAATTTGGTTGATCCTGATCTTTCCAACAATTCATTTTCTGAGGATATCTCCCATTTCCTTTGTGATACGAAGGACGAACAAAAACATCCGCAATTTCTTAATTTAGTAGAAAACCTTTTGTCAGGTGAAATTGCTAATTGCTAGATGGGTTGGCAATCACTAAAAGTCATAGAAATGGGAAACAACAATCTAACAGGGAATATCCCAAAATCCATGGGGCTTTTAGGAGGTTTGCAATCAATTCATTTGTGCAACAACCATCTCCCTGGAGAAATTTCTTCGTCTTTGCAGAACTGGACAAATTTACGGGTGGTTGACCTCAGGGAGAATGAGTTTCAAGGAAGCATACTGTAGACGCCCCATTTTTGACCGTCCTCAAGACTTGGATGTCCTTGCAGATACATCCAGTGACAAGTGTGATTGCTCATTGAGCACTCGAAATCCACGGCAGAACACCACAAGTTTGAGCTTTCAAAACCCTGCTTCCATTCTTTCTCATTTTTGGACCATGACTTGGTCCTCCCATATTGCTGTTTGTGGTGCACTACCAGCCATGATTAGGCTCTGCCGGCCATTCATCTTGGCTTACCGGCCATTAATGAGGCCTGCCAGCCATCAATGAGGCACTGCCAGCCACCGCAACTTTAGTAGATATTTTTGCAGATATTTTGACAGCTGTTTACATAGATGAGCTCATCTGCACCCACGTGGATGGCTGGATCTCTTCAAGAAGCCTTTGTATCTCCTATATATAGAGCTCATTTATATGCAAGCAAAGGGTTACAACGTTTGAGCTGACCTATATTTCTCTCTCTCTCTCTCTTTCTCTCTCTCTCTCTCTCTAGAATCCTCTATCTCTATATTTTGTGCTTGAAAGTGAGCTTTCTCTTCATATTTGCACTAGCACCCTTAGCCAAACACCTCTACCTTAGAGTTGAGGTTCTTGGAAGCCTTGTTTGAGCTCCTTAGAGTGGTTTTGGCTCAGAAGTTTGGCTGTCTTCTTTCTGTTTTAGTGCTGTGCTTCAAGGGTAAGGATTTGCCACTTTAAAGCTTTGTTTTACTTAATAGCTTGGCCATCTTTGTATGCTACTTTGAAGCTGGTTTTAGCCTTAAAAAAGTTCTGTTTTTAGGGTCTTTAAATGTTGGTTTGAGCTTTGTTTGGTTAGGGGATAGTTCCCTCTCTTGGCTCTTTGGCTTGTAAAGCCTTTTGAGCCACCTTTCTAAGCTTTTGTAACACCTTTTGTTTGGCCTTTCTACCACTAAAACTCAGAGGTTTTTCAGTGGTAGAAAGTTGGTTTTGAGGACCAAAATAGGTGGGGGTGGTCCCCCCCCTCCTTGTATCTTGTTGGCATGTATAGATGGCCTACTAGTTGAGCATGTTTTTCTACAATCTCATGGCCTGATCTCAGCATGTTTTTGGCCTTATTTTAACATGTTGTACCTCTGTTTTTGATTGGTTGGAGCACCTCTTGTTTGCTTCTCACACTTGTAGTGTAATCATGCTTACTAGCTTAACTTGCTTAATGAGTTAGCCTATCATTTTAGCTTGTGCTAGCTCCATCTCAGCATGCTTTTGCTCATGTTTAGTCATGCTTTAACTCTGTTTTGAGTGGTCTTGGTCATATGGTTCATGTTTTGCATGGTTGTAGTACAAGTTCCCTTACTAGCTTTGAGATTTAAGGCTTTTAACATGTTTTGAATGTGATGATTGTATGTCATAGCATCATTTTACACATGTTTTCAGTGTATATACCTCTGTCATACTCTTACATGCTTCACTTCTTCATTGCTTTTGAGAGTGGTGTATTATGCCTTGCTTATGGGCTAACATGTGTGCATGTTCTCTTAGTCTTTTGAGCTTCTATCTCAGCATGTTTAGACCATTATTTTGGCATGTTTGAGGTCTTTCTAGGGCTGGTTTGGCCATTTGAGTTTGATATTGCATGGTCCTAGTGTAAAGCTCTTCACTAGTTTTGATGCTTATGTCTCCTAACATGTTGTACATGAGTTGTTTGCGTGTTAGAGTCTTGTTTTTCATGCCATACCAGCACTGAAATATCTGCCATCTCCCTCATTTCTTCACTTTTCTATTTGTTTTGAGAGATGGTTAGTCTTAAAGTTGTGTTTAAGCTTGGGAGTGAGGCTTATGCTTAAATGGCTTTAACTTTCTTTGAGGGTTCCTCCTAGTCAAAGGCATGGTCTCTCTCATGTCTTAAATCATCTTTTGATTGACCTCTCTCTCATTAGAGGACTTTCACATTGGACAAGTCAATTAAAGAATGGTTTGGTAAATTAAAATGTGTAAACAAGAATTGAATCAAGTAAAATATGCCAAGATAAGCATTGTTGTGTTGCATTGCAATGTGTTCAATCGAAAGTTATATTCAAAACAAGGTGGGTTGGTCCATTTCATACTCAAAATGATGAAAATGAGTCAATTTCCTTTGTCTCCATTGCCTTTGATCATCCATGATAAGGTAGTGGTTCTAGAGTCTTGTTTTTGTGCATTTATTGAATGTGTACAAGTTGGATTTTGGCCATCATGCATCTTTACAATGCTTGATTGATGGTTTTGGATCCAATGGTGTAACTCCTTTGATGTTTTGAGATGATAAGAAGTGGCACAGTACAGATATACCTTGGGAGACCCTCTCTTTTCCTCTGTTTGAGCTCTGTTATAGAATGGTGATGCAGCATACCAGTGGCCGGCAATGCCTCACTGATGGCTAGCACTGCTTCATCCTTGGCCGACAGGTGGCCAGCAGAAGCTTCTCACGGTCGGCAGGCCACTGGTGTATTCCTCAACAATGCATTGGTAAGGTGGAGCAGAAAGTTCTTGGAGACACCCTGCAAACAGAGCCTCTGAAGAGCAAACCGGAAGGCTTTTCGGGGCGAGAAACCGAGTGCATGCATATTCAACTTGCTGAGGCAGCGTAGTTTGTAGTTTAATGCTTTACTTGTTAGATAGCATGAATTTGTAATTTAATTAATTTGTTAATTAGTTAAAGTGTTGTAATAATTGGTAAGTAGATTACTAGTTATTCAATTTGGTTGTGTAATAATTAGTCTAATTAGTTTAATTAGATTAATTAGCTTAGCTTAGCTTAGATTAGCTTAGCTAATTATTCATTCGGACCCTCCTTCGAGAGGGTGCAATGTTGTAATAAGTGTGCGTGTGTGTGTACATGTCTTCTAACCCCACTTCTTTCTCCCTTTTACTTAACCACTTTCGATGGTTAGTTTAGGAACATTTTTCAATTAGCATACCTTATGCTTTGCATGTTTGCATCATTCATTTGTCTTGCATGCACCGGGCTCGGCGCATCATTCAAACAGCATTGCATTTCAATACTTATTTGAATACGTGTATCAATTGTTGCATTCATATGCCTTCTTAAATAGCCGAGCCTATTAGTTGCATTATTGCATGTGTTGCATTAGGCATCTTACATAGTTAGGAGCATGCATATTTCTAACTAGCTTTTGTTTTGGCTTAGAGTACATTGTAAGTGTTTACGCTTTAGCATACTTGCATGAGTGTAAGTGTTGCCATGATAGCATGCTTGCCATGAGACTATTTGCTTAAGTGCTTAACTGCATGAGTACCTGTGGATGAAGGCTTTGTTGCCTGAATTAGAACAACTTGATAAATGTGAGTTTTAAGCCCACTTTGCGAAGTGGCAAATCATCATGTTTTAAGCCCACTTGAGGGTGGCAAAATCCGCGCTTTAGCCTACTTGTGAGTAGCACTTTCAAACCATTTTCAAAAGCAAACATGAGTTGTTTTGTTCCAATTCTCGTGATTGAGTCTATACTTGTATGTTGTGCGCGTCATGTAGTAAAGTTAGATTAATAACCGGATAAGAACACATGTGTTTATGAAACAACATATCATGCTTAGTAGAGGCTGATCCTTTGATCGGGCGAGCGGGGGTGCTCATTGCATGACCTTCCCCTCTCGTACCCAAGTTCCCGAGCCGAGCCAACTTTGGCGATGACAGACACGTGGCCTTTGGCACGAGTCAGGGTTTCCTAAATTTCTTAAAAATAAAATATTTAGGTGGCGACTATGTAATCTGGTAAAACAGTCCATGTTTGGTGCTTTTTTATACAAAATCGATTTTCCAAAACGATTTGCCGGATTTGGACTCTTTGATGTTTATCAATCTCACATAGCTCTTTGTGAGATTAGATTCAGAACCGTGACTGGAGTCCAAACTATAGTAAGACCAATTCGCGCCTCTCCGAAAAGGGGGCGCGTGAAAAAAGTCGAGTCTACAGTTTTTGGCGACTCTGCTGGGGATCTAGAGAACTTGACTCGAACTCATGATATGTTGTTTAATCTACATTTATGTGTTTCTTTGCATTGCATTTGCATAGGTGCGCTTAAGTCACAGTGTTTCCCATCTGCTATTCCTGAACGGTTTGCCAGAGGCTTACTTGGAAAAGCTTGCCTGGAAAAGCTTGCCATAAGGCTGACCAGTAGCGGACTCTGCCATGATAGGAACACAAACCTTGGATCTAGATCACTGCTGTATCGTTTGATTCACCTTTCACTTCTCGATGTTAGGTGCGAGAGGTATATTAGGTGGTCTTGCTGAGGCACCCTTTTTGACCATTTGACCTAGTTATATGTTAGAAGCCTTAGAGACTGTTCCAAACTAGGACAAGTTGCTCACCCGAATGAAGGATTCTTTGAAACCGCATGCGTGCGTAGTGAAACCCTAGCTCTTGAGAAAATAGGACAGGGAAACCCTATACCACCATAGGGGTGTTTTGGCTCTCACTTGCTTACTATGTGCTGTTTGGGTATGTCTCTACAGGAATGCATGTATCAGTTGCAAGTCTAAGTATCAGTCTGAGGACATCAATGTTTGAGGGTATCAGTATTGTGGCAGAAAATTTGGGGGCAGAAATCAGTATTTTAGTACAGAATATCCAGCTTATGATTACAACTGTGTGTTGTCTCTGTCTAAGCCGAGGTCCTGTATGTTTTTCAGATTTTTGTTTCGTTTGCTTTATTTTCTGTTTTGCAAGGTAGTATTTCCATCATTGCTTCCGACGAGGTAATTACCTCCCAAGCACTCTAGACCCAAGTAAGAAGGCTTTATCGATCTGAGGATCTTGTTAGAGGATAACCCGTGTTTGCTTCACTTCCCCCAGTTACAAGACAGAGGAGAGTTTGGCATAATTCACCAGTTCGTCAATCACCTGTGCTCAGTGAAAATCAGTTCTTAGCTTCTACTTCAGAGGGTACACAAAGTCAGACAGATCACTATTTTTCAGTTAGTATGGAAGAAATTATGTGTCAACTCCAGCAAACTATCAAGGCTATGCAGCGGGACGCTGCTCGCCAAGCAGAGGTTACCGCACGGCAAACAAAGGTTGTAGCCCAGGAAGCTGAGGTAATTGCTAGGCTTCAACAGCAACAATATCAACAACCACAAACAGTAGCATCTGCTTCGCACCCACCCCCACATAGGGTTCCGACATCCGAGGATACAACAACTGTCCAAGAGAATACGGACATCCCAACAGGGCCAGTCCCACTTCAGACAGCAAGGCCAGTCCCACCTCAGATGTCTAAAGCACCGGCTTACCCAATGTACACGCCGTTCGAATTTGAGGTCGACCTAACCGCTCTGAAAGTGAACAAGCTCGAAAAGTTGTTCAAGCGAGCTCAGGGAGTTAACTCGATCCCGGACCTAGAGAACAGCTACACAGATTCGGCGGTGACATTGCCAAACAGATTTAAAATGCCTCACATAGACCGCTTTGACGGTTCAAACGACCCTATGGTTCATTTGAGGCTCTTTTCAGACATCCTGCGGCCGATGGGCCTGACTAGATTCCAGAAACTATCCCTCTTTGGTCGGACCCTGTCGGGTGTTGCGGCCATCTGGTATGCTAAACTGGAGGATTCAATGAAGAGAAGTTGGGAAGAGATGGCCGAGGCCTTCGTTGCTTAATATTCTTATAATACTCAAATTGAGGTCACGACTCGTGATCTCCAGACAACCAGGCAAGAACCGAATGAGGGCTTTTCTGACTTTGTTACTCGGTGGAGGGCCAAGGCCTCCATGATGACAACTAGGCCGGCTGAGAATGACCAAATAAGGATGGTCGTGCAGAATCTGCAGCCGAAGCTGATGCAGAGAATGATTGTCTTACCCCTTCCCACCTTTGTTGATGTACACGAGATTAGGGTACAGATCGAGGACGGTATGAAACAAAGTCTAATTGACCAGGAAAAGGAGCAGCCCAAGAGGGCCTTTACACGTGGTTCGAATGCAGCTACCAGTAACAATGCAGCCGCAAGGACTTCTGAGGTCGGAATGGTCACTAAAGCACCAAAAATAGCCACACCCTTCACTGGTACATCCAGAACCACCCCGCTACCTGCAAAGTACCCGCTTAGGGGCCAGAGGACCTTCACCCCACTTTACATGCCCTTGTCCAAAACGTTGGGGGTTCTAATCAGAAAGGGGCATCTGAAGCCCCTGGAACCACGCCCACTACCAAATAACATCCCTCCCTCACATAACCCGACCAAGTATTGTGCCTTTCACCAGCAGCACGGTCATGACACCGACCTCTGCTTCAGACTATGTCATGAGATCCAGGATCTCATTGACAACAAGGTGATTGCACCTCCCGAAAAGACAAATGTCACCACTAACCCTCTCCCACCACATAACAACCCCCCTCTTCCACCCAGGCAAGTAAACCTGATCTAAACCATGGTTGTCCCGTACGACCCTAGCATATACATCACTCATTCCCACCTGCCTAAGCCTGAGGTGTTCATCCCAGAGAGCACAGACTTGTGCATGATGAGCACATCATTAACCCAACCCAAGCCAGCGGTGGTGACTGTCGAAGACAAAGCTGGGGTGACCTTAGAGAAGAATGGGAACATTGGTTCAGAACCTGAGGGATCTAAGAGCTTAACTTAGGAAGCGTACAACCCATGCAGTTATATTGTGTCAATAGATCAGACCAAGCCAACGGTAGAGTTGCCAACTAGGGCAGAGGTACATATTGTCCGGAGGATGGGCTGAGTCAGGGGCTGGATGACCTAGCCGACTTTGAGGAGGATATCAGCAACCGATAGTTCTTTAATGAGCAAGACCTGGGGGATGTACAACTTGGTTGGTTTGATGCGAACAGAGCAACAAATGCTCTGAGGTGCCTCAAGAATTGAGCCGATATTGATGAGGAGTCTCACCAAACAGGCGGTAAATCGGAACATCTACAACGCTTAATGGTCGAGGACAAGGAAAAGTTGCTGGAGAGCACCGGTACGAAGAATTTTGCTCGGGACTTGGGCAGTTTGTGCACAGCCGACACAGAGCAGGAAGCCACGCTGAAGCGGTTTGAACAAGAGAGAATTGAGAATGATGACAGGGCTAGAAAAGCCAAGGATCTTGTAGGGACAGAATGTGCTGTGAGCACGGAAACAACCACAGCGGAATCGGACAGTTGTTTATCGGTTGCTGAGGGCATGTGGTGGAAAGACGATGATTTGCGTCTAGCCCATACTGATGAAGATTGGGGACAGAATCTCCCGGATGATACGTGGTACACTGAAGAAGTTGACCATATGACCCGAAGTGGGCGGTATTTTAAGCCCCCACACCTGGACCAGCTAGAGGCATCTGAGAAGGACAAGGAAGTAGAAAAGCAAAAGGACAAACTGTTAGAGGAGGAAGCTGTACTGAAACAGCTAAAAAAGATTCAAGTAGACATCTCCATCTAGGGACTGCTTATGACCTCCAGGGTGCATAGACAAGCTTTCCTTTTAGCCATGGACAAGGCTAAGCTTTCGATTGATACAACGCCCGAGCAGTTGGTGGGACTGGTGTTCCCGAGTGGCACTTCACCGACTTTAACCTTCACAGACAAAGAATTACCACCTGAGGGCTCCGAGCACAACAAACCGTTATACATCTCTGTGGAGTGTAAGGAAAAGTGGATACCGGTTGTCCTAGTTGATACGGGATCTGCAATCAATGTATGTCCGTCGCGAACGGCATATGCTATCGGGTTGAAGCCCGCAGATTTCACACCAATAGCCCAAGTGATACGGGCTTATGACAACGCCAGTCAGGAGGAGATGGGGACAGTGCGAATTAGAACTCAGGTTGGCCCGGGCCAACAGGACATCGAATTTCATGTTCTGGATGTTCCAGCCACCTTCAACTTACTCCTTGGGCGACCGTGGCTGCACCAAGTGAAGGCTGTCTCTTCCACCCTACACCAGATGTTGAAGTACCCCCACGGGGAAGGGGGTGGCAATTGTTTTTGGAAACTCTTCTATACATCCACCGTCAGAGGTCACAACGCCACTCTTGGAAATTGCACATGGCGAGGAGGATGTCTTCCTGTCTGGGTTCACCTTAGCTGAGGTTCGGGTAGTGCAAGATCTTCTAGCTGTTAATGAGGGGCTGTATGTCAGTGCGCAATCTGTTTACCTCGTGAACAAGCTTAAACATGTGCCTAGGATGGGACTAGAAAGGAGTGGCCGGAAGGGCGTCGCTAAATTAGCCGAAGTGCCACATAATCCCCACACCTTTGGTCTAGGTTACACGCCTACCAAAGAGGATTGGGTGAGAAAGGGAAAGGAGATGGCTGGAGGGGCCAAGGCTAAACAAGCTGGGAAGCACTATAAGTTAGTGCATAGACCTATCCAAGGAACCCTGAATGGACACTTTGTCTGGGAGGGGAAAGATTTCCCATTTTGCGGCTTTCTAGAGCCATGGCTGAATTCAAAGAGGTGGCGCTTGCCGGGTTTTGGGATCTTTTTTGACTTACAGTTGTCAGGGGATAAAGTTGCCGAAGAGCAAACTGACCCACCGGCTGTGGCTGAGCAGTGCGAAGAGAATGAGTCCAGTGGTATAGATTTTGAGATGGGAACAGCGCTAGCTTGTCTCCTCTCGGATCCTCAGATCTTACCAGAGTGCTCGGGGGATGATTTACATGTTCAAAGGACCGAAAACCCAATACCACCCCAATAAAGTTTTCCGTTGAGTTATATGTTTAAAATCAAGGTTAGACTAACTTAACGAGATCAAAATATCCACATAAGCATGCATCATTAAGATGAAGGAGATAAAGAACATAACCATAACACATATAATATCATGTCTAGATATGATCATAAGCTAATAGACAATTTCATGAACACAAGCGCTTAAAACATCCATGCTTAACAAAATTCCCAGATTCAATATCATATAAAGATTAGAATGAAAAGGCTATTTTAGAATTTTTTTACCAGACTCGGCCTTCCTATGGTTCGTAGAGAATTTAATCTAGTTTCCAAAACATATTTCAGAAATGGAATAGCTTTTCTAGATTTTAAGTTATTTAAAAAACACTCCAGCGCTGTCCAGTTCGTCGACTGTTACAAAAATTTGATTTTCTTCCAACCCGCTCACTATTTTTCCATGAAACCAATTTTAGTGGAAAACTAACTCCTTAAGGAAGATTTTGACATAAGATAGAGGTCCAGAATAATTTTATACATTTCTCTAGAATTTTTGAAAGTTGGCTGCGAAACAGATTCTAAGGCACCATACTCGAAATAAGAAGATTTGTGAGAAAAGGGATCCATTAAGGAAATTTTTTTCCTTTTGTGATGAAACCATGCTAACTAACATATATTAACCCAGAAAATCTGCTTGGATGTGTGCCTTTGGAAAGTTTGGGAGATTGGTATGAGTAGGATAGTTTTGTACCGAAATGAAGGAAATCACAAGAGAGGGAAAGTCATGGTTCAACTTTTATCATTCTTAACACAAGTAACTCATCAATAACACATCTGAAAATATTATTTAGAACCCTTAAGAACATGTATTTGAAAAAGGAAAAATGAAAGAGAAGGTTGTGTTGTGGCTTACTTGCTAAGCTTTGAACAAGATGGCTCTCTTCTCCCTTCCTCTTCCTCTCAAGATTTCTCTCTTGTTCTCCTTCCTCTCCTTAAGTCGAATGTGTGTGTGTGTGAGTGTTGCTAGTGTTTGCCATGCTAGGGAGTGGTGATATTTATAGGCAAATTTGGTGTAACATGGCATAAAAGCCCACTGGTTGGAATTGAAAGGACAAGTTAGGATTTACTTGCCATTAAAGCCCATTAGTTGGAATTGAATGGATCACTAGTTGGAAAATGAATGGACACTAGTTGGAATTGAATGGACTATTATTTGGAAAATTTAATGGACCACTAGTTGGAAATTGAATGGACCATTATTTGGAAAATTTAATGGACCACTAGTTGGAATTGAATGGTCAAGTTAGAATATTCCTGTTTCGATAAAAAAAAATGCTAATCGACAAGATTCGAAATAATTTTAGTAACTGAGGGGCTTTAAGCAATAATTTTTTTTTTAAAGCGAATACATTTTCAGGGGCTTCACAGGTCGATCCTTCCAAAATCAAAGCCATCTTAGAAATGCCACAACCAAGGACTGAAAAGGAGGTGCGAGGCTTTCTGGGTATAGAGCAATTTATAAGACGGTTTATTACAAAATTAACCTTGGCTTGTGAACCACTGTTTGGTCTCCTGAAGAAAGGAAAGAAGTTCCAATGGGATGACCGATGCCAAGTTGCTTTCGAGTAGATCAAGCAGTATTTACAGAACCCACCCATGTTGTCACCGCCAGAGCCGAGGAAACCGTTGATATTGTACTTGTCAGTAACCGACACAACTATGGGTTGCATGCTTGCGCAGGAGTCTGAGGACAAAGTGGGAAAAGCTATCTATTACCTGAGCAAGAAGATGCTAGAATATGAGACCCGTTACACTCCGCTCGAGAAGGCTTGTTTGGCCTTGGTATGGGCTACCAGGAAGTTTAGGCACTGCCTGTTAGCTCACTCTGTAATACTGGTTTCGAGATTAGATCTCATCAAATATCTCTTCGAAAAACTAGCACTTACGGGTAAGCTAGCCTGTTGGTTGCTTCTTCTCTCCAAATTCGATTTGAAGTACATGACTCGCAAGTCTGTGAAAGGGAGAGTGGTAATGGAGTTCCTAGCCTATCACCCAATGCAGGGAGATGAAGCAATAGAGTATATGTTCCCAGATGAGGCCATTCTGCAAGTTGAAGAAGAAATTTGGACTATGTACTTTGACAGAGCATCTAATCAATACGGGTATAGGATAGGGGTGTTGCGGATAGCACCCGACAATTCCCACACACCCTTAGCCTTCAAACTCCGATTCAAGGTATCAAACAACGAAGCAGAGTATGAGGCATGTTTCGCTGGCTTAGAAGTTGCCTTGGAACTAGAGGCAAAATGGTTGGACGTCATTGGGGACTCGAACCTGGTTGTGTCTCAAGCGAAAAGAGACTGGAAGGTTAAAGAAGAAAGGATGAAAATCTATCACCAAACCCTGGACGTTCTAATTCCCAGGTTTGAGAAGTTAACCTTCACCCCATTTGTTAAGAGAGAGCAACAGGTTTGCAGACGCTTTATCAACTCTATCTTCCATGATAGGCATCCCTTTCGGAGTCCGGATGTGTCCAATCATTATCGAACAGAGGTATGTATCGACCTATGAACTGATTGCTGCCATAGATGAGGTACAAGATCAGAAGCCCTGGTATCATGACATCTGGAACTTCTTAGAAAATGAGGCTTATCCACCAAGGGCAAATGCCAAAGACAATAGGGCAATTCGGCGAATGGCTACTCAGTTCATCATCTATGGGGGTAAATTGTACAAATGGGGCCATCTGGGAATGCATAAACTGTGTGTCGATGCTGAAGAGTTAAGGCACCTGATGGAGGCCATCCACAGAGGAGAGTGTAGATCGCACATGAGCAGGGTGATGCTAGCTCGGAAAATTCTCAAACAGGGTTATTACTAGTCAACCATGGAAAAGGATTGTATCGGTTTGTTCAGCGACGCCACAAATGCCAGATCCATGCAAATCGCATGAACATCCCACCGTCGAAGCTGTACAACATGACTTCGCCATGGCAATTTTCAGTCTGGGGGATTGATGTTATTGGAGCAGTTACTCCGAAGGGGTCGAACGGGCATGAGTATATATTGGTGGCGATAGACTACTTTACAAAGTGGGTTGAGGCCCAATCTTATACAATGCTGAAGGCGTCGCATGTAGCTAAGTTCATCAGGAATAACATCATCTGTCGTTATGGGGTCCCGAATGAGATCATCTTTGATAATGGTTCCCACTTCAAGAAGGAAGTGATGGACTTGTTGGAGAAGTACAACATGGCTTTTCATAAATCATCTACATATAGGCCGCAAACCAACGGAGCAGTTGAGGCCGCCAACAAAAACATCAAGCACATTCTATAGAAGATGGTGGAAACCTATAGAGACTAGCCAGATAAGCTGTCATTTACTCTTTAGGGCTACAGAACATCAATCCGAACTTCTACTGGGGCAACTCCGTATTCTCTGGTTTATGGTATGGAGGCTGTTCTGCCAATCAAAGTTGAGGTTCCATCGCTGCGAGTGATGGCCGAGTGCCAAATAGCGGAAGCTGATTGGCAGCGGAGTAGGTTTGAGGAACTTATGCTGTTCGACGAAAGAAGGCTGAAAACACTGTACTACATTCAAGGTTATCAACGCAGAATTGCCAGGGCTTTCAACAAGAAGGTTAAGTCTAGGAATTTGAAAGAAGGGGATTTGGTGCTCAAAGACAACCGAGCTCCCATCCACGACCCTAGGGGGAAGTTCAGACCCAATTGGACTGGCCCTTACATCATCAAGTCTGTTTGGTCGGGTGGAGCTGTCATTCTGATGGATTTAGATGGCCTCGAGTTCTCCGAACCTATCAACATAGACAAGTTGAAGAAATACTACCCTTGAGTGGCTCACTAGGCCGAAAACCCGAAAGGGTGACCTAGGTAAAAGTTAGAGCACAAAAATTTGAAATAAAAAAAACCGAGCTTGCAAGGTTGAAAACCTAGAAAGGGCGGCCTTGGCAAAAGTTAGAGCGCAAAAGGAGAGTGTTAACACCCGAGTGAACCCGAACCGAACTACGTAAGGCTTAATTCCCGTCTTTGGGATATGTAGGCAACTTCATTATGAAGTCCAGCCATATACACTTCCAAATCAACTTTGTCTATGTGATCGTTTTGGTCATCTTTGTCTTCTCTTCATCCAAGAGTTCGGTTGTGATCTCCAGTGCAGTGCTATTCAGACAATGGGCAACTTTCCAATTATCGGATCCGGGGTGCTACATCTCAGCGATAGATTTCGGGTGTGTTCAGTTGTGATCTATATCGAAAATGGTTTTGAAAATTTTAATAAAAGTTGATTTTGTTCAAATTAATCTTTTTACAACTTTGACCATTTTTGGACCAAAACAGAAAATTTTCAGTACCTACAACCTTCAATTTCATTGATTTCACTACAGAGTTCTCGAACTCTGGATACAAATTGAAGTTTCTTTTTATTACATTCAACAGAAAACTTGAAAGTACAGATTAAAGCAATAAACTTGGGGCATAGTAAGTCAGGTGTTCCTGCGCCCCCTCCTGGAGCTTGTGGAAGCTTCGGATGCCAAAGTAGGCCCAATTTGCGCCTCATCTTCGAGCCAAGCTATGCATTCGCCAGAAAGGGCACAACTGAAATTGGGAGCGGGGGCCAGAAGTTCTCTTCTCCTCCATGCAGTAGAATACCGAGCTAGCTCTGGGCCTCGGATTAGAAATGAAGTTGGGTATTCTATCCCCTCTTCTGGGCAAGTCTGGTTATATGGGAAATAGAAGACACGGTGTGTCAAGCCAACCAACTGAATGCCAGGCTGACGAGACATGCTGTAGCCCATCTCAGGCAGATCAAACCAGGGGCAGCACCAAGCGATGTCAACAGCAAACCTGCTGCATATCCAGTGGTACCACCATCCCTCATTTGGGAAATCTACTAGCCGAGGGCGAAAGAAATAGCCACATGCTGAATATTCAGGACAAGCGTCCACTACTTTCAACTTATCCATAAGCCAAACCTGGGGAGGGATGAAAAATAATAGAGATTAAAGAATAGAGAGGTGTACGTGGAGAGAAAAGTGAGAAAGGGTTTTGAGAGAAAAACAGAGCCTGAGGGCAGAGTGATGTGAGAAACACATGTGAGAAGGGTGGGAAACATTACCTGTAAGAGTAGTGGACTTCCTGCAAACTTGGTTGTCTCCAGACGGTGGAAAGCATCCAAGCCCATCAAAGTTTCGGCAAGTGTCAACCCGATGCAGCTTGTGCCCTCTTTCAAGCCTTGGGCAACTTCGACCAAGCGAATGCTAGACCCTCCAAAGCCAGGGGCAAGTAGAAAATGGGTTAACATACACAAGCAAAGGGCATGTTGCTGAAAACATTGCCAAAAGTGGTCACCATGTCACCGGCGTCAGAAATTTGGTGAATCAAGCTTGGGATATCCAACTCCCCGTTGTGAACCAGGGACCGAGCATCATGTAAAGTGAGCCCACACATCCGTCCTAAAGCTTGGATGTGGCCAAAAGGAGACTAGGGCAGGATCTCCTCGTCGTGCCGAGATTCCATCAAAGTTTGGAACTCTTCAATTGTGGGGCATACCTCTTGTCCGCCAAAGCTAAAAACATGTGTAACTGGATTCCAACACCTAGGTGTGGCATAGAGGAATGGAAAACACGGCGGAGTACGGCTCAACGGGAATAATGCGTTTAGCCCGAAACCCCAAAAATTTAACTTTTTCGAGCCATCCAAAGTTACAATCCAATTTGAGAGTTTTTCGGCAAAGAATGGTTCCATTTAGGGCAAAAATGGAGCTGAAATGAAGAAACCACGAAGCTGGAACTTTAATAGAAGATAAGGCAGTGAGTGGAGGCTAGGTGTCAACATTTCGGAGGTTCTGCTCATCGATGGCCGGCAGGGGCACATTGATGGTCGGCAGGGGCTCATCAATGGCTGGCAGGGGCTCATCAATGGCCGGCAGAAGGCACTGATGGCCAGTAGGTCATCCTCCATGGCCGATAGCCTCCCTTCAGGATCACTGACCTCCTTGGTGAAGTTCTAGTTGTTCGCTGCAGTGGAGTTCTATTATTTGTACCTTTCAAGGTCTTGTTTTGGTCCTTTTGGGTTTGAGTTTGTTCCTTTAAGTTGTAATCGTCTGGTTTTGTTTATCGAGTTGTATGTATGTTGATTATCGAGTTGTTGCAATTTGCTTATCGAGTTGTAAGCCTGTCAAGGCCTTGTGTTGTTTATCGAGTTGTTTTGTTCTTTCAGTTGTTGGTTGGTTCACTACTTGATTAAGACAATGCAATTTGAATGTGTAGTTTTCAAAAACTCAATCTCATTTTCATGTTGTGCGATGTTATGCGATGCTCAAAATATCAGATGCAACACCTTTTACTCAAAAAGCTAAGTTTTCATTCCCATCATGGTTTGTTTTTGCAAAAGAGTACAAGTTTTAAGAAAATAAAACTGCCTAAGGCTATACAATGTGCAACACTACTAAGCAAAAAGAAAACGAAGCAAAAAAGCATCTAAATCAGTGCCAACTAGCTCAAGCACGAGAGGCCTTCTTCGTTCTCTTCCTCGGCGGAACGGACTTTGGAGCACTGTCACCATCAGCACCACTGTCTAAAACTGGATCAAAGCCTGAACTGGAACCCTCCTCAGGCTCTCCAGCCTCTCTACTGGTAGAATCCGAACCGACGTCGTCGTCTCCCTCATCAAATGACTCAAACTGTAGACTCGCTGCCTCAGCCTCCTCGCTTATCTCGTCGTCGTCATCACCCAGAATGGGCTCTGAAGGGCCACTCTCGCTGTGGATGCCTCTAGCTCTACTCAGCTGTGTGTCTGAGTCTATCTCCCTCTCCTCTCTACTGTTGGGGGAGGAACTGAAGGTCCTGCTGCGGCTCCTGCTGGGGCATCCGGTGGAGCTGGGGTCTGGAAAGGGATCTGAAAAGGGCAATTTGTCAAAATATGTCAGTTTTGGTGTGTATCAGATGGTGTATATCAAACGGTGTATATTAGATGCAGTGTATCGATGTAGTGTATATGTACAGTGTATGAGAGCAGCGTATCTATGCAGTGTTTTGATGTGATGAATCAGATCAGTGTAGTATGGAACAGTTGAAATACTAATGCAGTGGCAGAGAATGTCATGGCATGAAATGCAAACTGAAGAAACTTACCATAATCCGGCAGAGGCTAAGCAAGTTCATGCTCGTCTGAACCATCCCCATCAGAGAAGCCGCTAGCTCGAGAGCCTGCCCGGTGTACTCTATGGATACCTGTAAGTGTGTTGAGATGATCAGTGGTCTGTAAAGCATAATCGAAATGAATTGATTGTGCAAACTGTAAAGTATGAAACATACCGGGGTCGGGCCTCGAACTCCGACAAGCTCGTGACCAGCAGGTGCGGGCTCAATGGGAATCTGATAGGTCCCTCCAGAACGTCCCCAACAAGTCAATGTAGTAGGCAGCTCTGGCCATCCTGCTCTCTGCCTCTCCCTCTCCCCAGAATCTCTCCTGCCATGAGACCTGGTCGCTCTGGCCCCTCTGCCTCTCTCTCTCGCAACTGGAGCTCTCACTCCCTCACCCCTGCGAACGCCGGTCAGAGGCAGCATCAGATGAGTCTAAATGAGGGTTGCGTAGTCGCCCTGTGCATGGAAGTAATCCGTCTCCAGCCCTACCATAAACTGGATCACCTCCTCAACAGAAAGTCTGTGTGTCTCTCTCATCGATACTGGAGGTGTCGTCAGTACGAACGGGGCAGGCAGTCCCAGAGTCTAGCGTGTGAAACACTCGCTCAAGAACCAAGCACGGCAGATCGGGCCCTCGAGGAGAATATGATAGCGAGCGACAACCCTGGTTGTCTCATACTGGGCTCGGAGCCCTAATGATATCGTATCCCACGGCTGCCATGTGATCTGAAATGAGAGAATGAACAGATGATCAGTCGTTGTCAATTGATTAATGTGTCTATCAAGTTGATTGAAAAGTGGGATGACTTTGTTTTGGCTTACCTCATGCGCCGTGACCGTGTCGAAGTACTTTTGGAAAAACATGAACTTATCCCGGGTCCTACGACGGAGCTTGCCGTCGTATACCCGAGAAAACGAAACTATCATCGGGGTCTCCTCTACAGGCTCTGGAGCAAGAGCCAGGAAGTATGCATACACCCACAGCTGTAAGGAAAATGTGATCAATGTAGTGTATGAGCAGAAACAGAAGATGCGAAGCAGAAAGCATACAGTATATGAGCAGATACAGAATGCAAAACAGATAGTACATGTGTTGAACAATTGAAAAGCAAGAAATGCTAAGCAGAAATGCGAAGAGAAGAGTGAGAACTAAGCTGTGTACCTTCCAGGCCCGCCAATAGCCGCTGATTAAGGTCCCGCTCATACGAGAAGTCAAGCTCATGTATCCATAAAGAGTAGTGAGGCCGGCTCCTCCCCAGTTGTAGAACTGAACTCGCTGAAGTACTACCAATGCGTTCAGCAAGTACAAGCCTACGGTATTCCACCTGTTCGAGAACAAGTGGTACTGAAAAGGAATATGAGAAAGCCCCTGGCATACTGCTCTGTCTCTTCAAGTGTCTCGGGCTCCTCTCCTCTAAACCGCTCTTTGAACTAACTATATCTGACCATGCCTGCCCGAAGTATCGGAGGGCGTGCCCCAAGCAGTGCAATCTATGCAGCCTCCTACTCTCCCATGTCAGGGTCGAGAAGGATCGGATCACCTTCCACGCCTAAGCCAGTGATCATGGCAAAGTCATAAGGGGTCATTGTCATCTCCCCTGTAGTGGAGAAATGAAAGGAGTTTGTGGTATCCCACCACCTCTCCACTAAAGCCCCTAAGAGAGGGCGACTCGCTATAACCTGCGTCAGGCTGGAGCAGAACAGACCAAAGCCATCTCGTCGATGATGTCGCGGACCCTAGCTGGTAGCTCATCGTACCATTCTTGGGCTATCGTCGTGCCATTGCCTCTGAAGGAGTGGGATCCATCCTATGGCAATGCATGTGATGTAGTCAGATCAAGTACTGAAAGTACAGTGCAAAGCACAGTTGAATATGTAGAGCAGTAATGTATGAGATACAGTTAGATCAAGGCAGTTAAGGCAATTAGACCAAAACAGTGCAAGAAATGCAAACAGTTAAAGGTAGTACTGCAAAAAAGCGAAGTTCGTACCTTCACGGCGATGGCCGATAAGTGACATGCAGGCTCTCTCAGTAAAAGGTCATCTGGCATGCCCTCAGCAAAATCAGTGAAGGCTTTGATGCCTTACGCTGCAGGCACTATGTGAGTGTCGGGGTGGTGCCTCGCTGGGTCAAAGGGGCACATGCTCGGTGGTAAAGGCTCAGGCTCGGCCTCGGCCACGGCCGCGAAGTCTGCCTTAAACTCTATCAGAGGAAGCGCAGGGAGGGCCTCGTCATGTAGGACATCATCAGCCATTTGAAACAGGTGCAAGAGAAGCAAAAATGAGGAAAAATGGAAAAAATGGTGAAACTTTGCAAAAGTCAAACCCTAGGAAAGAGAAAAGTCAAAGAAAGTCAAAACCCAGGAAAAGTGTACTAACCTTGGGAGAAACTCGAGGGGATCCAACCTAGAACGGTGGAAATGACAAACAAAGCATCAAAATCAAATTATGATCGATTCAAAGTGAAAAGAGCTAGAGGGTTTTAGCGAATAAAGTTTGTTTGGGGTGTTGGAAAACACGTAGGACGCGTGGATCTAGAGAGAAGGAGCACCTAGAGAGCAAGAGAGGAAGGTTTTGTGCAAGGGGTTGTGAGGAAATGAAGTGTCTCCACTTGTACTTAAAGACCCGTGGGTCAAAAGACCAATTTGCCTAAATCTACCATCGATGGGCGGCAGTGGCACATCGATAGTCGGCACTGCTTTATTAATGGCCGGCAGGGGGCTGACAACCTCCCCCCATGGCGGGCATGCTTCCATCAGCTTTCTCTGCCTCATTTCCTTTGATTGGTGTCCTTGGATTCCGAGAAGTGCAAACTATGCTCAAAGTTTGATTCAAAATGCCTCCGCGGAAGTTCAGAATCACATTTCCAATGTGCGGCAGTCATCACTCATCAACACGAACAAGGTGTATCCTTTTTAACATGTTGCAACTCTTTCGAGAGGTAAATCGAAGGTTGCCTCTGAGTCGTCTTTAGCACACTCGCTTTTGTTGTTGCACAAAATGTGCATTGTTTTTTTTTTCGTTGCATGGAGCATGCATTGAATTGTTGCATAGAACATGCATTATCATGTTTGCATGGAATATGTATGTTACATATCATATGCATCATCGTTCATTTTGCATTGAATATGCCTCTCTTTTGTTTCTTGCACGTTGTGCATAGGAGCATGCCTCTCGCATTGGTGTTGCAACTATTCATCTTGCATGGAACACACATTGTATTGCATTGCACCTATCAAGTTTCTTTCTCATACATGCATGATACTGTATGTACGGTTCAATTAGAGGAATTTAGGGTAAAACCATTCCTCTCCCCCATCTCATTGGTTAAAGACATTCGGGTACGCCCGATGTCTACATCGACATTCCGTTGGTTAGAGACATTCGGGTACGCCCGATGTCTACACTGACATTACGTTGGTTAGAGACATTCGGGGACGCCCGATGCCTACACCGACATCTCGTTGGTTAGAGACATTCGGGTACACCCGATGTCTACACCAACATTCCGTTGGTTAGAGACATTCGGGTACGCCCGATATCGACACCGACATATCGTCGGTTAGAGACATTCGGGCACACCCGATGTCTACACTGACATTCTGTTCGTTAGAGACATTTGGGTACACCCGATGTCTACACTGACATTCCGTTGGTTAGAGACATTCGGGTACATCCAATGTCCACACCGACATCTCGTTGGTTAGAGACATTCGGGTACGCCCGATATCTACACCGACGTCTCGTTGGTTAGAGACATTTGGGTACGCCCGATGTCTACACCGACATTTTGTTGGTTAGAGACATTCAGGTACGCCCGATGTCTACACCGACATCTCGTTGGTCAGAGACATTCAGGTACGCCCGATGTCTACACTGACATTCCGTTGGTTAGAGACATTCGGGTACGCCCGATGTCTACACTGACATCTCATTGGTTAGAGACATTGAGGTACGCCCGATGTCTACACCGACATCTCGTTGGTTAGAGACATTCGGGTACGCCCGATGTCTACGCTGACATTTCGCTGGTTAAATACATTCGGATACACCCGATGTCTACACCGACATTTCGTTGGTTACAGACATTCGGGTACGCCCGATGTCTACACCGACATCTCGTTGGTTACAGACATTCGGGTACGCCCGATGTCTACACCGACATCTCGTTGGTTAGAGACATTCGGGTACGCCCGATGTCTACACTGACATTCCGTTAGTTAGAGGCATTCGGGTACGCCCGATGTCTACACTAACATTCCTTTGGTTAGAGACATTCGGGTACGCCCGATGTCTACACTGATAGCTCGTTGGTTAGAGACAATCGGGTACGCCCGATGTCTACACCGACATTCCGTTGGTTAGAGACATTCGGGTACATCCGATGTCTACACTGACATTTCATTGGTTAGAGACATTCGAGTACGCCCGATGTCTACACCGACATATCGTTGGTTAGAGACATTCGGGTACGCCCGATGTCTACACCGACATTCCGTTGGTTAGAGACATTCGGATATGCCCGATGTCTACACCGACATCTCGTTGGTTAGAGACATTCGGGTACGCCCGATGTCTACACCGACATTCCATTGGTTAGAGACATTCGGATACGCTCGATGTCTATACGGACATTCCGTTGGTTGGAGACATTCGGGTACGCCCGATGTCTACACCAACATTCCGTTGGTTAGAGACATTCGGGTACGGCCGATGTCTACATTGACATTCCGTTGGTTAGAGACATTCGGTTACGGCCTATGTCTACACGGACATTCCGTTGGTTAGAGACATTCGGGTACGCCTGATGTCTACACCGACATTCCGTTGGTTAGAGACATTCGAGTACGCCCGATGTCTACACCGACATCTCGTTGGTTAGAGACATTCGAGTACGTCCGATGTCTACACCGACATTCCGTTGGTTAGAGACATTCGGGTACGCCCGATGTATACACTGACATTCCGTTGTTTAGAGACATTCGGGTACGCCCGATGTCTACACTGACATTCCGTTGGTTAGAGACATTCGGGTACGCCCGATGTCTACACCGATATCTCATTGGTTAGAGGCATTCGGGTACGCCCAATGTCTACACCGACATTCCGTTGGTTAGAGACATTCGGGTACGCCCGATGTTTACACTGACATCTCATTGGTTAGAGACATTTGGGTATGCCCGATGTCTACACCAACATCTCATTAGTTAGAGACATTCGGGTACGCCCGATGTCTACACTGACATTTCGTTGGTTAGAGACATTCAGGTACAGCCGATGTCTACACCGACATGCTGTTGGTTAGAGACATTCGGATACGCCCGATGTCTACACCGACATCTCGTTGGTTAGAGACATTCAGGTACGCCCGATGTCTACACTGACATTCTGTTGGTTAGAGACATTCGGGTATGCCCGATGTCTACACCGACATTCCGTTAGTTAGAGACATTCGGGTATGCCCGATGTCTACACCGACATCACATTGGTTAGAGACATTCGGGTAGGCCAGATGTCTACACCGACATTCCGTTCGTTAGAGACATTCGGGTACGCCCGATATCTACACTGACATTCTGTTGGTTAAAGACATTCGGGTACGCCCGATGTCTACACCGACATTCCGTTGGTCAGAGACATTCGGGTATGCCCGATATCTACACTAACATTCTATTGGTTAGAGACATTTGGGTATGCCCAATGTCTACACTAATATTCCGTTGGTTAGAGACATTCGGGTACGCTCGATGTCTACACTGACATTTCATTGGTTTGAGACATTTGGGTATGCTCGATGTCTACACTGACATCTCGTTGTTTAGCGGTATTCAGGTACACCCGATGTCTACACCAATATCTTGTTGGTTGGAGACATTCAGGTACGCCCTATGTCTACACCGACATTCTGTTGGTTAGAGACACCCGGGTACTCGCGGTGTTTAAAATGACACTTTGTTGAAAGCGTTTGGGTCGTGTGCCTGATGCTTGTACTTTTCCCTTTGGTGAGAAGTGTTTGGGACGTGTGTCCGACGCTTATTCCACTTTGCTTTGGTTAGTAGCATTGGGACGTGCTCCGTTGTTTATACCACTCTTCGGTGTTAGCACTGCTTCCTTTTCCTCTCTCGCGTGTGACACGCTAAGAGGTGTTTCGTTTGAGACTTTGGGTACGCTCGACAGTCGCTTTGGGTCTTCCCTGTGTGAGGCGCAGTGAAGATTGCATAATTTTCTTACATCCTTTCTATATGAAATGTGGTTTGATTTGTGAGTCTTGCGCATGGCGTGTTTGTGTGTTTGCTTTTGTTTTCTCATGTGTGAGACTACTGTAACTTGTCGGTTTGCTTAAAATGTTGTATTTATTTTGCATAAATGCTTCATTACAGCCCTCTTTGCATAATCATAAGTTATGTTCGGCATCATGTTATCTTGTTTGTCTGTCTGAGTCTTCGGCCTTGTCAAAAATGGGTCGTCTCTGGGCTTTGACATTCACTCCCATCATTTCATGACTTCCGAGTTCTGTCAAAGAGGGGCAACTATAGACACCCCATTTTTTACCGTCTTCAAGACTTGGATGTCCTTGAAGGTACATCTAGTGACAAGTGTGATTGCTCGTTGAGCATTCGAAATCCATGGTGGAACGCCACAGGTTTGAGCTTTCCAAACCTTGCTTCCATTCTTTCTCATTTTTGCACCATAACTTGGTCCTTCCATATTGTTGTTTGTGGTGCACTACCGGCCATGATTAGGCTCTGCCGGCCATTCATCTTGGCTTTCCGGACATTGATGAGGCCTGCCGGCCATCAATGAGGCACTGCCGGCCACCACTGATGGCCGGCCAGCCACCAATGCTTTAGTAGATATTTTTGCAGATATTTTGACAGCTGTTTGCACAGATAAGCTCATCTGCACCCACGTGGATGGCTGGATGTCTTCAAGAAGCCTTTGTATCTCCTATATATAGAGCTCATCTATATGCATGCAAAGGGTTACAAAGTTTGAGCTAACCTATATTTCTCTATCTCTCTCTCTCTCTAGAATCCTCTCTCTCTATATTTTGTGCTTGAAAGTGAGCTTTCTCTCCATATTTGAACTAGCATCCTTAGCCAAACACCTCCACCTTAGAGTTGAGGTTCTTGGAGGCCTTGTTTAAGCTCCTTGGAGTGGTTTTGGCTCAAAAGTTTGGTTGTCTTCTTTCTGTTTTAGTGTTGTGCTTCAAGGGTAAGGATTTGCCCCTTTAAAGCTTTGTTTTACTTTATAGCTTGGCCATCTTTGTATGCTACTTTGAAGCTGGTTTTAGCCTTAAAAAAGTTCTGTTTTTAGGGTCTTTAAATGTTGGTTTGAGCTTTGTTTGGTTAGGGGATAGTTCCCTCTCTTGGCTCTTTGGCTTGTAAAGCCTTTTGAGCCACCTTTCTAAGCTTTTGTAACACTTTTGTTTGGCCTTTCTACCACTAAAACTCAGAGGTTTTTCAGTGGTAGAAAGTTGGTTCTGAGGACCAAAATAGGAGGGGGTGGTCCCCTCCCTCCTTGTATCTTGTTGGCATGTATAGATGGCCTACTAGTTGAGCATGTTTTTCTACAATCTCATGGCCTGATCTCAGCATGTTTTTGGCCTTATTTTAACATGTTGTACCTCTGTTTTTGGTTGGTTGGAGCACCTCTTGTTTGCTTCTCACACTTGTAGTGTAATCATGCTTACTAGCTTAACTTGCTTAATGAGTTAGCCTATCATTTTAGCTTGTGCTAGCTCCATCTCAGCATGCTTTTGCTCATGTTTAGTCATGTTTTAACTCTGTTTTGAGTGGTCTTGGTCATATGGTTCATGTTTTGCATGGTTGTAGTACAAGTGCCCTTACTAGCTTTGAGATTTAAGGCTTTTAACATGTTTTGAATGTGATGATTGTATGTCATAGCATCATTTTACACATGTTTTCAGTGCATATACCTCTGTCATACTCTCACATGCTTCACTTCTTCATTGCTTTTCAAAGTTGTATATTATGCCTTGCTTATGGGCTAACATGTGCGCATGTTCTCTTAGTCTTTTGAGCTTCTATCTCAGCATGTTTAGACCATTATTTTGGCATGTTTGAGGCCTTTCTAGGGCTGGTTTGGCCATTTGAGTTTGATATTGCATGGTCCTAGTGTAAAGCTCTTCACTAGTTTTGATGCTTAAGTCTCCTAACATGTTGTACATGAGTTGTTTGCATGTTAGAGTCTTGTTTTTCATGCCATATCAGCACTGAAATATTTGCCATCTCCCTCATTTCTTCACTTTTCTATTTGTTTTGAGGGATGGTTGGTCTTAAAGTTGTGTTTAAGCTTAGGATTGAGGCTTATGCTTAAATGGCTTTAACTCTCTTTTGAGGGTTCCTCCTAGTCAAAGGCATGGTCTCTCTCATGTCTTAAATCATCTTTTGATTGACCTCTCTCTCATTTGAGGACTTTCACATTGAACAAATCAATTAAAGAATGGTTTGGTAACTTAAACTGTGTAAACAAGAATTGAATCAAGTAAAACATGCCAAGATAAGCATTGTTGTGTTGCATTGCATTGTGTTCAATCAGACGTTATATTGAACACAAGGTGGGTTGGTCCATTTCATACTCAAAGTGAAGAAAATGAGCCAATCTCCTTTGTATCCATTGCCTTTGATCATCCATGATAAGGTGGTGGTCCTAGAGTCTTGTTTTTGTGCATTTATTGAATATGTACAAGTTGGATCTTTGGCCATCATGCATCTTTACAATGCTTGATTGATGGTTTTGGATCCAATGGTGCAACTCCTTTGATGTTTTTAGATGATAAGGAGTGGCACATTACAGATATACCCTTGGGAGACCCTCCATTTTCCTCTGTTTGAGCTCTGCTGCAGAATGGTGATGCAGCATACCAGAGGCTGGCAGTGCCTCACTGATGGCCAGCACTGCTTCATCCTTGGCCGGCAGGTGGCCGGCAGAAGCTTCTCATGGTCGGCAGGCCACTGGTGTATTCCTCAGCAATGCGTTGGTAAGGTGGAGCAGAAAGTTCCTGGAGACACCCTGCAAACAGAGCCTCTGAAGAGCAAACCGAAAGGCTTTTCGGGGCAAGAAACCGAGTGCATGCATATTCAACTTGCTGAGGCAGCGTAGTTTGTAGTTTAATGCTTTACTTGTTAGATAGCATGAATTTGTAATTTAATTAATTTGTTAATTAGTTAAAGTGTTGTAATAATTAATAAGTAGATTACTAGTTATTCAATTTGGTTGTGTAATAATTAGTCTAAGTAGTTTAATTAGATTAATTAGCTTAGCTTAGCTTAGATTAGCTTAGCTAATTATTCATTCGGACCCTCCTTCAAGAGGGCGCAATGTTGTAATAAGTGTGCGTGTGTGTGTGCATGTCTTCCAACCCCACTTCTTTCCCCTTTTTACTTAACCGCTTTCGATGGTTAGTTTAGGGACATTTTTCAATTAGCATACCTTATGCTTTGCATGTTTGCATCATTCATTTGTCTTACATGCACTCGGCTCAGCGCATCATTCAAACAGCATTGTATTTCAATACTTATTTGAATACGTGTATCCATTGTTGCATTCATATGCCTTCTTAGATAGCTGAGCCTATTAGTTGCATTATTGCATGTGTTGCATTAGGCATCTTACATAGTTAGGAGCATGCATATTTCTAATTAGCTTTTGTTTTGGCTTGGAGTACACTGTAAGTGTTTACGTTTTAACATACTTACATGAGTGTAAGTGTTGCCATGATAGCATGCTTGCCATGAGGCCATTTGCTTAAGTGCTTAACTGCATGAGTGCCTATGGATGAAGGCTTTGTTGCCTGAATTGGAACAACTCGATAAATGTGAGTTTTGAGCCCACTTTGCGAAGTGGCAAATCATCATGTTTTAAGCCCACTTGAGGGTGGCAAAATCCGCGCTTTAGCCTACTTGCGAGTAGCACTTTCAAACTATTTTCAAAAGCAAACATGAGTTGTTTTGTTCCAATTCTCGTGATTGAGTCTATACTTGTATGTTGTGCGCGTCACGTAGTAAAGTTAGATTAATAACCGGATAAGAACACATGTGTTTATGAAACAACATATCATGATTAATAGAGGCTGATCCTTTGATCGGGCGAGCGGGGGTGCTCATTGCATGACCTTCCCCTTTCGTACCCAAGTTCCTGAGCCAAGCCAACTTTGGTGATGACGGACACGTGGCCTTTGGCATGAGTCAGGGTTTTCTAAATTTTCCAAAAATAAAATATTTCGGTGGCGACTCTATAATCTGGCAAAGCAGTCCATGTTTGGCGCTTTTTGATACAAAATCGATTTTCCAAAACGATTTGCCAGATTTAGGGTCTTTGGTGTTTATCAGTCTCGCATTGCACTTTGTGAGATTAGATTCAGAACCGTGACAGGAGTCAGAACTGTAGTAAGACCAATTCGCGCCTCTCCGAAAGGGGGGCGCGCGAAGAAAGTCAAGTCTACACATGCCCACATGGATGGCGGAATGGCTAACAGATTTTGATTGTTCTTACCCTTCGTTCAAATAAGTTAGATGGAGTAATATCTCGAAAACTTTGTCACCTCTCCGCTCTTCAAGTCTTGAATCTTGCTAACAACAATTTGTCCAGAGCAATACTATAGCCCTATTTGGTGCAACTTTTTTTTAGCTTATTTCAGCTTTTAGCTTAATTTAAGCTATTTTGATGTGTTTGGTTCAGCTTAATAATACAGCTTATAGCTTTTTATAAGTTAAAAATCAACTTATTCTTTGAGTTGGGGGAGGAGAAGCTTAATTTATAAGTCAAAAATCAGCTTATTTTCACAGTTATAAGCTATAAGCTGTTAGGCTATAAGTTATAATCACTTTCCCACAGCTCTACCAAACGAGGCCTATGGTGTATCAACAAATTTATTGCCATGTCCTTAAATCCAAATGAAAATGTCATGAATGCTTCTCCTTCTTCTGTTGTTATTGTTGCTTCTGCTCCCACTGGTAGTACAGGTTTCACAGAGAATGAAGTTTTGGCGACAAAAGTAAGAATATATCAATATGACAAGACTTTTCCTCTTGTGACTAGCTTGGACCTTTCGAACAACATCATATCTGGAAAGATCCTTGAGGAACTAAACAGTCTCCAAGGATTGCATTTTCTGAATTTGTCTGGAAATCATATAACTGGTGTGATTCCGAAGAATATAGATAACATGGGATTGCTGGAATCTCTAGATTTATCCAAAACTAACTATGCGGTGAAATTCCTCCAAGCATGTCAAGTTTGAATTTTTTAAGTTACTTGAATTTGTCTTATAATAACTTGTCAGGAAAAATTCCATCGAGCACCCAACTCCAGAGCTTCTATGCTTTTAACTTCATCGACAACATGCTTTGTGGACCTCCACTCACAAAGAATTGTAGCGATAATGGCAAAACACTTGAGGAGAATGAAGGAGATAGCGACGGTGCTAGATCTGAAGTGGATTGGTTTTATGTGTTTATGGCTTTTCGATTTGCGGTTAGTTTTTAGGGCGTCTCTGCCCCTATATTGTTCATTAAGTCATGGAGGTATGCATATTTTCAAATTCTAGATAATGTCTGGACTAGACTTGTGTTGCTATAAGTGAGTAAGTATGTTTAGATTGTACAACTCATGTAGATGTCTTCTATTTGCGTCTTCTTAATATCATGAATAAATGCACTTTCGTGGAATGTATTCTTTATGCATAAAGTTCTTGTGATTTTACATTGAAATTTTTCATATCATGGTTAAAGTTTTTGTCAATAAGTAGCTTATGATACTGTGTAAAATGTAAAGTCTGTGAGAATCATTTGAGATATCGAAAAAGTTCTAAAAGAAAATTTGCTTTAAATTTGGAAACTATAGCAAATTTAGAGCCGGACCATGGAATAGTTTTCCCTTAAAACCCCAAATACAATAAAAAATGAAATGTGTATATATAACTTCTACATAAAACTTTGTTTTCAACTTGCTTTCAATTAGAATATCTTAAAAGAGTATACTGTAGAACATATTTTATCCCATACTTGTTATATATATATATATATATAATCTTCAACAATTTGTCACGACCCCAACCCGCCCCTATGGGTTAAGGACATGACCAGCCAGTAATCCCGTATTTACCTACGGCCTCAAACCAAGACGGACATATCTTGTCAGAGTAAAGGGGCCAAACGGAAGCAAAAATTTAAAACTTTGTCCATAGAGTGGTGCTTATATGCACAACAAACAAACCATACTCATATGCGTTAATAACCCACATCAAAAGTATAGTAGCATAAACTCCTTTACAACAGGATCACCAAACTGAGCCAACCCATATCCGACTACATACAAATGTACACAAAACCCTTGCCAATAAAACAACATATAATTACATAACAAAAAGGCAAGGACGGGTCTCGAACGTGAGACACGAGGGCTGACTCTCCAAAATCTGGGTTGTTCTACACAGGCTTCACTGGAGCTGGGTCTGGACCTCTCTTGGCTCACCTACAAAGACATGAATGAGCGTGAGCGATAGCCCAGTGAATAATATCAATTACAGAATTTATGCGACAAGACGTAAAACAGCGTTTTCCAAACAGCCTTGGGCCCAATTCATTTCTATAGTTAATATATATATAAGGGTAATTTAAATCATAGTTCAGCACACACTGGCCTATTACTCATTCAGCTTTACATTCACTACGAAACGGCCTTCGGCCCATTTGATTATGTCAAAACGGCCTCTGGCCCAATCATTCATTTCAAAACGGCCTTTGGCCCACTTATTCATTTCAAAACAGCCTTTGGCCCACTTATTCATTTCAAAACGGCCTTTGGCCCACTCATTCATGTCAGAACGGCCTTCGGCCCATACATTCGTATCAAAACGACCTTTAGTCCATTCATGTTCATCAAAATGACCTCTGGTCCATTTACGTTTAACAAAATGACCTTTGGTCCATTCATGTTTAAAACGACCTTGGGTCCATTTATGCTTATCAAAACGACCTCGGGTCCAGTTATGCATTCATATCTGACTTACGTCCACAATCCCAATTAGCAATTTATAAAGCTTAAAAGGGAGTAAACAATTGGACATTCACAAGCATTCAAATATCGATATTACTCACAGTGATCGGTTGATTGGTTCGCCCTGGAACTCGACCCTACACATGCCATGAACATTAACAATTCAATCCGTTCAAAATTCACATTTTTCTCTTTAGGCTTCATCCTTATCTCTTTAAATCATTCACAATTTTTAACATATGCCTAAAAGTGCTTGCAAGTGAAAGAGAACGAAATACGAAACACAGAATGCAAAACAGAATTTCAGAAAATAGGGTCCCCGCTCGAGCGTGGAATCCCCCGCTCGAGCGGCCCCTTAAGTCTGCAAAAGTACTGGTTGCCTCAAATCCCCGCTCGAGCGTGAACCCCTTCGCTCGAGCGGACTTCCTGTCTACATAGCTCCCGCCGAAGGCGTCCACTTCGCTTCGGCGGGAACCATGTCTGCAGAAAATGCTGGGAGCTCGATTTCTCCATGAATTCTGGGTTTTCCAGAACACTCCCTTGAGTTCAAACTCGACATTCAACCCATTTTTTGTGCATACAAAGGCTCAAATATCACATATACACATACTAGCATGATACCAATACCAATTTACAACATTAGAAAGCTCAATTTCTCAAAATAGATGCATGCATGGCTCAAATTGCACCAAACCCATTACTAACACAACCATTTCATACATTCAACTCTTGTACCCTTATAATCTGCACATGCATGTGGTACATTATTCTCATTCTCAACTTATGTGATGAAAAGATGGTCAAGAACATGATCTTCAACTAAAAACTCACATAGATCATGCATTTGGTACTCAAATATGAAAATTCAAGGCAATCACATACATGCATGCAAACATTGACCTTCAATCTAACACATACAATTTAAATTCCTTTCAATTCTCACTCTTGACCATAAATCAACTTTGAATACACAAAATTGCCCATTAAACTCATGAATTACTCACCAAGGAGCTTGGTTCTCACAATCTATGATCAAATCTTGAATAATCTTCAAGGTTCCCAAGCTTTAAGTTAAAATTTGCACAACTCCTCCCACTTTCTCTCAGTAGGGCCGGATCTCCCTCTCTCTCAATGGTATGACTCAGATTTTGAGTTCAATAGAGTAAAAGGAAAATCAGTGTTAATGCACAACAAGCCCCACTAAATCAATATAATAATAATAAAGTAATTGGGCTCCAATTTATCAATTTAATCAGTTTAAATTGACCATAATCAATTTCCAATTAAATTTCACCATAGGCTCTAAAAATTATGCCAATTACAATGGCGTAATCAATTTCGGGTTCTGTAGCCGATAAGGCCCTCAATTTAATTCCCGAAGGGGACTATTCAAACAGATATTCCTACGGCGAACAGATATGAATTCAAAATCACATAATGGCACACAAAATCATGCTAAACACATAACCATAAACAAATTAAGGACCAGTTTAGCACAATACAGAACAGGGGTATCACACAATTAATCTTGTAATTATGAATTTGTAGTTCAAGAAATTGAAAAAACTTGTTGCCAATTATTCAATTTCATTCTTAACAGATTGAGATAGAAATTAAGATATCTACTCATGCCCTTTTGTTAAGCTTTTTCTTCATAATTCAAAATGTCTTCCAAATTAAGCTCTTTGTCTGCATAATATTTCCTTTTTGGGAGAGGATAGCCTTGGTAGGAGTTGTTGTCAAAACAGTGCCACAAAAGCTTGTGCCAATAAGGATCTTGCAAACACATACGACTACCGTCAATGACATACTATACTAACATATTACTATGCTCAACATCAAAGTAGTAATGAAACTTTCATATTTGAAGCGAGACTTAGTAGAATAAATAGGATAGGGATAATGGTAATTTATATAAAATTCAACCCATGTGAATATATCACTATGGAGTTACATGAATACAAAATTCGGTCCAGAATTACTCTTTTCAATTAATCCACTCTTTAACTCAGATTGGAATCGACTAAATAAAAACAAGATTGATGTAAATAGATTGTATGAACCCAATGTTAATGAGGAAAATAATATGGTAAACCACCAATAGGTCCTAATAGTTTGACTTAATTCCCATCAAGTTCCATTAAAAATAAGTCCTAGTAAAATCGTTGCTAAAAATAATTTTTTGTAACGATTTTTTGCATATGTCACTAAAAATTGACAATTAGTAACTTTTTTGTCACGATTTTTATAAATTGTCACTAAACTTACCATTAGTGACTTTCTTGTGACAAAATTTTCAAACTATCGCTGAGAGTTGAAAATTAGTAACTTTTTTGTAACGATTTTTTTAAATTGTCTCTAAAACTTATAATTTGTGACATTTTTTGCAACAAAATTTTCAAACTGTCGTTGAAAATTAACAATTAGTGACGTTTCTTAATAGTGTTTGATGAAAAGCGCCATTAATTATCATAAGGCCTATTGGATAACAAGTCCACCAATTAGGACCTATATGTAAGTCTCCTGAAATAATATCCATCCCAACATCAAATTGTATGCAAGTCAACGAGCGTCAAATGCATATATAATTCAGATGTATGCAATAAAAATACCATTTTATGTTCTTTTGAGAGTTAAGATAATTTATTCGATAAAATCATATTCCCAGCTTGCTAAATACTCTAAAAATTTCATGCCAATTAAACGACATTCACAAATTATCTCAATCTGCACTACTTTAAAAAGTACGAAGATACCTAAATGTTTTCTACTTTTTTAAAATTTCAAAAATCCCCCTCTATTTATAATGAGTTGCTTAAGTTAAAGGGACGATTCGTAATCAGCACTACTGATACAACTATTATCAACAACTGCAATGTTTAGTGAAGAAGTTTCCAATTGCGATCATATATTTCCCACAAATTGCACAAACCTTAAAAGTGGAAGACACCGATTCTAAAATTTGATAAGACAGAGACAATTAAAGAATTGTTTTTATCCCTGAATTTTTTAAGTGAGAATTGAGATGAAGCTTTGATACCAGGTGCACTTTTTCTATTTTGGAAACTTTGTTATTTTGGATGGATTTTGATGCTAATCGGAATTTTGTTTAAACTATTTTTTTGTTTCAAGTTTGTTCAACATGATAGTGATGGAACTATAAGAAATTTAATTTTTCTATACAACTCATACTAACATTAAAATAGTAATTTCAATTTTAATTTCTTACAAAAAAACATAGAAATACTTATGCTGTGTTTGGTTAAGGGATTTGAAAAGGGATTTGGAAAGGGAAAGGGTGTGTGAAATTAGGTGAAATGTAAGTATATTTTATTTACATTTTACCTACCTTTTCCCTTTCCCTTTCCAAATCCCTTTCTAAATCCCCCAACCAAACCCAGCAAGAAAATTTAGTTTTGTTCATGCAAAAGGCTGCCTATCATTAAAATTTCAAATCACATCTATGTTTTTCTTGAAAAATTTTTGGTCTAATAAAATTTTTGCAAATATATATATATATATATATATTTTCTTTCATTTCATTTTCTTATACTTTCACTTTTCACTATTTTTTCTTTCTAAACAAATGAAGTTCTTTCGGAAATACCATGTTATCATGTTTTCAGCCAACGATAAATTAGGAATAAAGTGAAATTTTAAACATGCGCAATTAAATAGGCATACGATCACAATGGTGTTCCTCACCCGCCTATTATGTAGAATATTTGATAATTCATTTGAAATCTATAACATTTTTGTTCAAATTGTTATTGCCCTTGTGAATTAAAAAAAAAAAAATAGAACTAGGCTAATTGCTTGAAAATTAAACTTCTAGCTTGAAAACCTTTTTTGTATTCAAATTTCAGATAATGAAAGCTTTTATATCACCTACCTATTCCATTTCTAATTTTTAAACACATAAAGAAACTCACATGCAAGGCACGTGCACCATTACCATTATTAGTATTAACAAAGTTCTAAACATAAGATAACCTAAAAAAGAATGAAAAAAATAGAAGAGTTCTAAGAATAAACCACCTACCATAAAGGTAAATGATAAAGGAAACTTGATCCCAAATTGTTGGAGTGTATGCTACATTTTTCTATGATTGTGAAAATCACTCAAGCTTATAGTTTTCCAATACTATGGATGTTAGATTTCAAGTACCATAAAATATTACAAATGCATCAGTAGGTAGAAAAAAACAATACTGACAAAAATAAGGAGTCACACGTTAAAAATATGTCAACCGTAAAATACCAATACTAAACCTTGAAAAAAATCGAGATCTTGCATGAATATTTCACTCAACAAGTCCAAAAATTTGAACGGTTCGAATCATTAGAATCGATTCCAAAATGGGCCCAACAAGCCCAAACGTTCTCTCAAATTGAGATGACAACTTGAGAGAGAAGTCAAACCCATTGAGAAGTATAATGAAAGTAATAAATACTTGGGCCAAGTTTGGGAAGTGTAAAAAAAGCCAAAAAGCCAAAAAGTTACTCAAAAAGTTAAAAAGTTAACACTATTCACCAAAAGTCAACAATTACGGCTGCACAACTCCCAATCTTAATTTTTCCCTACAAATCAATTTTTACAATTTTTTATTACACATTTTTCCATAAAAAATCAAAAAGTTAACCCAAACATCCATATTTTCTTCCTCAATTTTTTAGTCCAAAAAGACAAAAAGTGCACTTATTTAGAACACCCCAAACAATCCCCATCAATATTGAAATTTCTACCATATATAGTCATTAAACATATAGATAACGAGGATTTATGGCCTTTTCATAGTATCCAAATATTTGGCAAAGAAAATTTATTAACCAACGGACAATTGCGGAGATGTTCATAGTAACCTAAATTTTGTGTGCTTGTGCGTGCATGTTTGTGCCTTTCAATTACTGGGAAAAAAAGAAGAAAAAGAAGAAAAAAAAAAAGAAGAAGAAGAAGAAGAAGAAGACAAAAAGTCCTTCAAAAACAACAATCTATGTTGTTTTGGTATTAGAAAAAGAAAACCTCATTTAAACAAGAAGTGAAAATTTCTCTCCCCTACCTACTGGATAATGAACAATCAAAGTTTTAATCTATTTTTCTTTGACTACCATTTCTTAATACAAACAGATTTTTTTCTAGAAAATACTTGACAATAATGGAAGCTATGGAGCATAAAATACACATAGTTCAATAACTATAGAAGTTCTTGAACTTACCATCTGTAGACGCGCCCTTAGGCCTCACTACAGTTCGGACTCCCTTTTGTTGTCGGTTCTTAATCTGAACCAAAGAGTCCAAATTCGGCAAATCGTTTTGAGAAAACAGATTTTTGAAAGAAGTGCCAAACATGGACTGCTTTGCCAGATACAGAGTCGCCACCTAAATATTTTATTTTGGGGGAATTTAGGAATCCCTGACTCGGTGCCAAAGGCCACGTGTCCGTCATCACCAAAGTTGCCTCGGCTCGGGAACTTGGGTACGATCGAGGAAGGTCAGCTATGAGCACCCCCTCTCGCCCAATCTGAAGATCGGCCTCTACTAACCGTGATATTCAATTTTGAAAATGTTTATGTGTTCTTATTCCCGTTATTAGCCTAGAGTTACTATGTTATGCGCACAGCAAACAAGTATAGACTAGATCGCCTAACTTGAAAACAAGCATTGCATATCCGTTTGTTTTGGAAAATGCTTTGGGTTTTGCTACTCACAAGTAGGCTAGAATACGGATTTCAATGAGTTGTTCCAACTCAAACAATCCAGCCTTCACCCACAGGCATTCAGGCAGTTTAACATATAAGCATCTAGTCATATGGCAACACTCACACGCATGCAAGGATGCTAAAGCATAAAATACTTACAAAGTACTCCATGCCAAAACAAGAACATGTTAGCAATCAATGCATGATCCAAGTCCATGTTAAGTGCCTAATGCATCGCATACAAAATGTCACTAGAATAGGCTCGGCTAATCTAAGGATGACATGTAAAATGCACAAGTAGCAGGTATTCAAATTTATTTTGAAATATAATGCAATTAGCATGATGCACCGAGCTCGGTGCATAAAATACTGATGAATGGTGCACGCATGCATAGCATAAGGTATGCTAAATTAAACATAACCTAATACTAACCATCAAAGCAGGTAAGTAAAAAGGAGAAAGAAGTGGGGTTTGGAAGACATACACACACTCACCCACACTTATTACAAATTTGCCCTCGCTCGGAGGGACCGGAAGAATAATACATACTAAATAAATAATCAACTATTCTAGCTAATTAATTATTACAGACCAACTAAATTAATTAAGCAAATTAATTAATCTAATTTAAGCAATAAACAGTCCCGGGATGAAGGCCCAATGCAGTGCACGCTCGGCTTTGCCCGGAAATCCACCGACATGCCCAATATGCCTCTGTTTTCCCTGCTCTACTCCTCTGAGGTCTGCCAAAGTCTCAGGATTTGCTATATGGATGCCAGGGAACACCATCGGCTGAAGGAGAACACCACCGGCCATGTAGAATGGTCACCGGCCACAACTCTAATCCACCGGCCAAAAATGATGGCCGGCAGGCACTAAATGTGGCCGGCCAGACAAAAGTCCCTACAGAACCTGATTTGACAGCAGCAGAGGGCAATACTTGGCATGGCAATGCATTTCAAGCAATGTATGCACCAATCACACCCCATATCATATTTATGACTCAAAGGGACGTGAACCTTGATTCTCGGACCATCAATCACGCATTTCCATGCATGATGGCCCAGAGAATCAAGCATGCAACTTCAATCTCAAATGTAATGCAATGCAAATAAACAAGCCAAGGGGCTCAACCTCTATCATGCTCAACTCAAGAGGTGTAGCATGCATGCCAATGCAATGCAATCCTAAGCATGTTGACTAGTATGCAACATGGGTAATGCAAGCAAGCATACAAGACATGCAAGGCATGAGATAATGCAACCAACAAGTATGCAAGGCACAATATGGGTGTTTAAGCATGCAAACAAGCATGTGACTTCATTCAATCATGCAATTTCAAACATGCAACAACTCACCAATATGCTACAACATACAAGGAGCATATGCAACAAACAAAGAGATGGACTTAAACATGATTTAGGCCGCCCTAACCAGACCTAAAACAGTGGCCAAGATGCTAAGGAATGAGGGCCAATTGACACACAAACATGCATGAAAACATGGACCAACATTCAAGCATAAAGAGCAACTTCTAAGCATACTTAAAAGGGGATAAACATGGATGCATGGCATGCATAGAAAGCTTTGAAATCATGTTATAGAAGGTGCAAAACCAAATAAACAAGACAAGCATGGCATACAATAATGGTCCAAGTACTTAATGCTAACCAAAGAGGTGTTGAACTACACTCAATGCAACCACACATGGCATGACCTAAGTGACCAAAATCAGAGTTTTACCATACTAAAATAAAGCCAAAAGGCCACATAGGTAGCATCTAAATGACTTAAGTATGGATGCATGCATAAGGGCCCAAACAAGGCGCATAAGACCTAACCTCTTGAAGCATCAAAGGGGACATTAAATGCAAGCATACGGGCACATCATGAGGTCTGAAATAACATGTCAAGTAGTTCCAAATCACTGAAACAAAGCAAGGACGGCATGCTAGAAGGGCCAAAGCTTAAGGCATACAAGAGGGATTACATGGTAGCTATACAAAGCAAGGCATGAATGACTCCAATGACTTAAAACAGTCCCTTAGCACATCAAAACATGCATATAAGCTTCACAAAGCTTGGCCAAAAACATGCTAAAACAAGGGTCAACACTTAGATGCATGTTAAGGCAACAAAATGGCATTACAAGGCATGTATGCTAAGCAAGCATGGTGTACCAAAACCAACCCAAAACAGAGCTATATTATGACATAACAAGCACAAAAATCAGCTAAGGCATGGCCAACACACACTTAAGCATAGTGCTCCCTCAAGAGGCAAAAATGGTCCTTTTCAAGGACAACAAGGAGAGGGGATGGCCCTCTCCTTCCTAGGAACTCAAGGCACCATCCTCACCTCTGAAATCCCTTAAGATTTCAATGGTGAGGAGGCCCAAACACTATGGTCCCGAAGCTCACACAAAATGGCACAAAACAAGGGCCAAACAAGACTTAAGAGGGGTCAAACAACCCCAAAGCTTAAAACACTCTTAACAAACTATTTAGAGGCCTTAAAAACAGAACTTTTATGTATTATATGCAAAGCCAAAAAACAATTGTAAGATAAGTAAAAGTGATGTGCAAAAATGGGGAATAAAAGGGAAAAGTGATTACCCTTGTAGACCTTCTTCACAAATGGTGGACCAGCTGCTTCCTTGAGCTTAAACCAGCCCTAAAACTCCAAGAACAGACCTCTGGTCCTTCAAGAACCAAGAAAAGGTGTAACACTATGTGTTTGTGTGCAATAGTAAGCCTAAACACACACTAAACACAAGAGGGAGAGAGATATAGAGCTAGGATATAGACAAACCCTAACCGTAGAACTCAAACCCTAAAATGGCTGTCTAAAATGTCTAACCCCTCAAACAAGAGAGAAGACCTCTCTTTATAGAGCTTTTTGTCTTGTAAAGCTTACAAGACAAGCCCCTAAAGAGAGAGATCCCTCCATACAGTATGGAGGGGAGCCAAATGCAAGCCAGTTGTGACAAAATATCTGCAAAAGCAGATGCACAGTAGTCGGCCGGCCAAAGATGCAATTGACCAAAAAAAGATAGCCGGCTGGCCATCTATAGTGCCGGCCGGCCAAACATTTGGCCGGTGGCCACAAAACACAGCCGGTGGCCTCAAGCCACGGCCGGTGATGGGTGGGGATGGTCTACAAGCCCTACCCTGCCTCTCAAAGGCAAAACACAAGTGTTTGGTGTCAAACCAAGCACAAAACAGTCGAGTCGAGAGGTCCTGAGACGAGGCGCGCTGCCAAGGCTTCCGGGAACTCAAGACGAACACAAACATGGATGATCACCGAGTGTTCCAACGGTGACGTCCAAGTCTTGAGGACGATCAAAAATGGGGTGTCTACACCATCACAAACATACAATGTCAAAGAGAATATTGTCTAATAAAGAGACAAAGTTCAAAGTTAAAATCTTAAAGGTAAATTACAGTTTCCGCCCTCATAGCGTGACCCAAATTTCACTTTGGTCACTGTTATTTTAATTGGAACAATGTTAATTAACCCTTGGCTTTAAATCAAGTTTCAATTTGGCCATTCCATCTAAATTATGATCAAAATGGTCCTTGTGTACTCATGTGACTAACATGTGTTACAAAACTGTGAGTTCAACATCCAATTTGGATAGAAACACCAAATTGAAAAAGTGCTTGAGTATAGAGTTAACATTGTTCAAATTGAAACATTAAAGGCCAAAGTGAAATTTTGGATAAATTATAGGAGTGAAAAGTGTAATTTACCCAAGCTTAAAAAATATGGAATGCTAGAAGAAATCATAACAACACAAAGTACCTTACTGACAATGTGTGGATTCCAAACTATGATAAGCAAGGACCTTGCCCGACTAACCACAACATTAAACCTCCTCAGATTGCTAAGAAACTAAGACAATAGGTTTTATCAAACCTATTGTGTTTGGCTGTTCACAATTGAAACAATTATAACTTCCCTCTCTTGTCTCTGGAATTGCTCAACACTCCCAACCTTAATATCAAATGATTCCAATACCTTGGTTATCTTCACCACGAGGGATCGTTGCCTTCTCTCTCATCACAGCCTTGAATGGCGTTGAAGAGAATGTGAAATTCTTTGCTAGGAAGGCTTAGCCAAGGTTTCAAAGAAAAGGGATCTTCTTGACACGGTAACTTCGCACTAATTTTGTGATGAAACTTTCATCCCCATTGTAGTAATATTCACATTCAAAAAAGTCTTTCTAGATAAGATTTTCCAAACCTGAACACCTTTGCATCTCTGGAATACACAACCGGACCTAATTGCAATTAGTCATCTGCCAATTTGGGACTTTGTTCAAATTAGGATCAAAAGTCTTGGAGAATTATTCATATTATGGATCTTGTGGTTGTTTGATTAGATTTTTCATTGTTATGTAGATCATAAATCAGTAATCCAGATGCAAGTGTTTGGATGTTTAAGGATATGTTTGAACGTCCTGATGGATTTGAAGGCCCAATGACAATATTAAGTTTCTACTTTAGATGCCCCATAAAATAAATTGGAGCCATTGATTAGTTTCTACACACACTTTTGTTGCAAAATTTCAAAAATACCCTCTTCGGGATAAGTTATATTATTATTGAGATTGTAATCCCAAATTACTTATCTCACCTTATCCTATTTGTGAATCAAATATGGCCCAAGCATACACCTCAAAATCTATATATGCTATGACTAATTTCTTTGTTTCTATGAATGTTTAGTGATCCAAACTTGCAGTCTTCATTTGCACAGTTCACGGTGGCTCTAAAGTCGTTGCAGCGTCTGGTCATACCATCACATTTTTTGACCAGCAAAGTTCACCTCTGCCACAAGAGATCTCGGTAAGTACCACTCCTTGAAATGTCTTAGTTTTTTCTCAAATGTGAATAAGGTGACATTTTGTTGTGTATGTAAAGGGGCTGAATGTGAAACGGGTCGGATCCAAGCCTTCGGCCGGCCCAATCCATTAAACCCAAATCCAAATGGGTCAGATGAACATGTGGGCAAGCCAATTAAGCCCAACTCCCGATCAACAGTTCACCCAAGTCCTCAAGCACTTGGGCCCAACTCGCAGTGAAAAGGCCAATCCAATCGCGGTACTGGGCTGGGCCGAGCTGTAGGACTTAATCTATGGACCGAGCTGATAGGCTATACCCATCATCAGAACCAAAGTGGGCCGAGTACACATAAAGATATCTAAATGGGCCAACCCATCTCTACAAACGGTCTCACAAAGGTCGAGCCGAGGCACAACGGTACCGAGTTGAGGAAACCGCTTAGAAAAATATGGAAGCTATGAGTGCATACATGTGCAGGCTGCCACCTCAATTGGTCCTTGTAGCTTGACTTTTCGTGCTCATTTCAGATACGATTAGCCCTATAGTTCGGACTCCTGTAACGCCCCCAAAATAATACAATAAACCTATCTATCATGCGGAAGACTATAACAGAAATACAATACTTTCATTCATCAGAGTTTACTATTTAATAACCAGTTAAATGCCATGTAGGCTTACACCTTCCCAAGTCATTGCTTGGTTGCACAAAGTGAGTCTCACTCATTACATCTTAAGCTTTTGGCTTTACAAATAACAAACATACACACAACAAGACATAATTAAGAAGCTCTTGCTTCCCGAAAGTCCATCCCCGCTATTGCCTTGGAGGAAACATCTCACCTGCACCTGAAAATGGTATTCCCATATAGGGTGAGCCAACAGCCCAGTAGAAATAATTTAACACAATATATGAGGTTTAGCAAAGGTATAAATACCACGTGCATAAACAATACCGATACTAAAACATCCACAAGGCCTGCATATTCGTATGCCACTAAGACCAAACCTCATTTCCTTTTTCCTTCAATTCATTTCAAGCTCATATATGCTACTCAATTCATGAGTTAAATTCATTATCTTTCAACAACCAAAATGAGACTACAACTCAATGATTTCCAATTATGCAAAACACGCATAAACGCTTCAAATCTCCCATTTTACGAATATTTCGTCCGCGGAAATCGGCACCCATGTATATTTATGATTTTGGGTCTTTCACCCAGGGCACTCCGACCAACTTGCTTTCAACGGAGTCCATCTCCTTTCTCCTCCCAAATAAACATACATATACAATGTATTTATAAACATAGTCATATGCAATGACAACCAACATTTGATCAGCATTAAATCGCCTAATCCTCATGCAATTTCTACAACAATCATAGCTATCCTCCACCGATAACCCAATTATCTCTAAACAGATATTCAATCTTAAGATAAATAGTTTATTCACAACTTTCAAAAGTGTAAGATAATACATATCTAATTTCACCATCTATACCCATAACCTTCCAATTTCACATTTTCAATGTTAATCCCAATTATTTGTACAAAATAATAATCAAAATTTGGGCAAAATCCCCCTTTCACCAAATATCAACCCAAACACCAAAATCAACTATTTTGGCACAACATGATCTTATATTCAAGCCTCATACTCATTTACCTCATATTTATCAAATATCCTCTTTTCATTTCATACCCAAATCCTAGATTTGTCCAAACTACAACCAAATCTTATCATCTATACACAATAGCAAATAACTAAGCTAAAAACCATATTAGAGTGTAGAAAATCCCTACCTCAAGCTTAGAAGAGGAGATGAGCAAAACAAGGTTGAAAATCCAAAGATGTCGAAACAAACTTCTACTTGGATCAAAACGAAGCTCTTGACAAGCTCTACACTTAATCTCAAAGAAGCAAGGCAAGGAGATGCTTCCAAGAGAGTAGATCTAAAGATCTTTGAGCAAAAAGTGATTTTGGAGAGGAAAAGAGTGACTCACGGCTTGGAGAAGGAGAAAGAGAAGAAAAAGTAAATAAAAGGTTAAGTGAGGGACCTACTTATAGTGCTAGGTCATAATGAAATAAAGTCCCAAAGTCAACCCAAAAGATCAAGTTAAAATCCCCAAAAAGTAGGCCCAAAACCAGACTGAAATCGGGGAAAAATGTCTGCAGGGGTCGACCCTCTCAACATAGAGGTCGACCCTATGAAGAAACTTATGTTTGACAGCATACAAGAGGGTCGACCTTTAGACAGGAGCGGGTCGACCCTATTTTCCAGCAACCAACACACAGACATAAGAGGGTCGACCCTCTCCCAGTCTGGTGTCTATCCTATTTTCCAGCAACTTCCCAAAACTTCACCAACAGGTAAGGGTCGACCCTTAGGAAGGCTGGTGTCGACCCTAGAATAGAATTTCTAAGTTTCCAAGGAACTTTTGACAAGAACAAGTGCGAACAACCAAACCCAACAAGTTTAAATCGGATTATACTCCTCCAAAACCAACACATAACAACACCAAAGATTTCCAAAATAAAAATAAAGGATTCAAATACACTTCCCAAAAGCTTTGAAGGACACAAGTGTTACAACTCCCGTGGTTCTGAATCTGATTTCACAAGTGCAATGTAAAATAGCAAAAACACAAAAGAGTCCAAATCCGGCAATCTTTTGGAAAATCAATTTTGAATCGAAAGTGCCAAAAATGGACTGCTTTGCCAAATTACAGAGTCGTCACCTAAATATTTTTGAGAAATTTAGGAAACCCGTGACTCGTGCCAAAGGCCACGTGTCCGTCATCACCAAAGTGTCTCGGCTCGAGAACTTAGGTACGAGAGGAAAAGGTCATGAATTGAGCACCCCACTCTTCCAATTAAAGATTGGCCTCTACTAATCATGATGTGATTTTTATATACATTATATGCTCTTGTTCCGATTTTTAGGCTAACTTTACTATGTGTCACACACAAATATAGACTAATTTGCAAAATATTGGAACGCTTTGATCTCATGTTTGTTTGAAAATTGTTTTGAATACGCGTCACTTGAAAAAGTAAGTTTGTATGAACATTAATCAATTTATCCCAATTTAGGCAATAAGCCATCATCCACAGGCATTCAAACAGTTTATATCATTTAAGCAATTAGCATCATGGAATCATGCTTAACATGGCATCAATCGCATGTATGCAATATGCTAAAGCATTAAGTGCTCACCTAGTACTCCGAGGCAAGCCAAACAAAACAAAATAATTAGAAATAATGCATGCTTCTAATATGCAATATGACTAATGCAGCAGATACAAAATGCAACCAATAGGCTCGGCTACTAACATGACATTTGAATCAATTTAATAGCATGCGTTCTGAGCACGTATTCAACGAAGTATTAAACGACAATCCTTGTTAGAGTGATTAGCCGAACCATATGTATGCAAGACACGTGGATGCAAAACATGAAAAATGCTAAGTAAACATGATGTTCTATGCTACCATCATAAGCAAGTAAATAAAAGGGAGAAAGACGTGAGGTTGGAAGACATACACATTATTACATATTTTGCCCTCATGCGAAAGGGTTCGAATGAATGTCCGAGTGTCCGAAATAAACTAATTATTACAAATTCAAGTGAACACTAATTAGCTAAACTAACTAATTACTTTATTACAACAAGGATAATGATGGAAAATAGATTAGCTATCTAAGTTAACTAGCCACAACAATTATAACTAAACAATAAGAATGATTACAACAAGACTAATTATGACAATAATAATTAACGACAACAAAAAGAATTACAATGATCAACATGAAACAACAATAATAACATTAACGAAAGTGGCAACGAGGCACGATGATCACATGCACAGCGTCCAGAAACTACATTGTCTGCCCAAAGTACCCTGTTCCACCCTAGTCACTGTCCTCTATTTCTGCAAAAAGTCACTGCTTACCAAGCATTGCGAGCCAGCCAGCACCCAATGAAATCTAGCCAGGCCAAAACAGTGCTAGTCGGAGCTAAATGTCAAGCAAAAATTCATTTTGTGCTCTGAGCTGAGAACAGTGCAGACAGAGCCTTTCTAGGCACTGTTTGTCCCTTCTGCCCCTCTCTATCATAGAGAGCCTCAAGAGAAGAACGAAGTTGGTTCCCAAAACCATCCATAAGCAAGTTGATCGCTTGATGATTTCGGAGACAATTTGGACAAAATTCAATAAATGCAATGAAACAATAACCATTCCTCCCTCTTATCATGAAGTGAGCTCAAAGAGGGAGGTTGCGACGCTTCAAGAATCATCAAAATGTCATGAATTGACGTATGACGGCCCTTGACACAATAGACTTGGCATAACATCCAGCCAAGCCCAAGCGATATGACTCATTTTCTTTATGTGGGTGGGTTCATTTTATACCAATTTTCTTAGTCCTTTCCATTCTTTAGTCCATTTGTCCAAGATGATGGTTAATTCCACTAAATGAGAAGAAACGTCAAACGAGAGGTGCTTTTAAACATGAAAGAGAGACTATACCGTGGACGATGAATGTCCGTAGAGATTAAGCCATTAAGCATAGATCTCTTTTACATGTTTCGACTAACCTCAATCAGTTGAAATAACTCTAAAAAGAAAGAGGAAAAGAAGAAAAGAGGGAGGTTGCAGAAATGAATGCTAGGTTACTTATTAAAATGGGACTCTTGACATGGGATTTTAAATAAAGAATGGTCAAGAACAACATACAACAAGCTAGTTAGGAGAACCTATGATACAAAAAGCAAACTAACCAAAGCATAACCTAATTAAATAAATTAGGACAGCCCTAAAACATGCCCTAATACACCAAAAAGTGGCTAAAATGTATGAAAAAGAGCCTAAAAATTTTAAGCAAATAGCAAGGAAAAATAAGATTAGTAAGCAAGAACAAGGAGGGGTGGCTAACCCCTCCAATTTTGAGATTTCAAACCATGCTTTTTTTTTAGCCTTTATTAAACTCTGGAAATCAGTTTGAAAGGTCAAAGAAAAGAGTGTAAACCAAAGGCTTGAGCTATAGGAAAGGTGTAAGAAAGGGGTGTCAACCCTCTCTACCCTTTGGTAGCTTTCCAAGCCAAGGTTGAGCACTTGAAATTGGATCAAAACAATACAAAAACACAAGCAATAGGTAGAAAAAGACAGAAATGTAAGCAAGAGAAAGATGGTAAGCTTATACCTTTTGAAAAGACTAAGCTCTTGTTTGTATGCAAACTCAATCCTCACACACTCTCAAGCTTGAATTGTGGTTCACAAGCCTCAACTAAGACTCTAAGAGTATGATCTAAGGTGGTAGATAGAGTATGGGTATTGATCAAGAGAGATAGGTTTACTCAAAGATGACTTGCACAAGAAGAAGGAGCTCTCAATGAGTGTATAGGCTCTTTTCAAATTCTTCCACCCTCAAAACACTAGCTGAGGCTCGTATTTATAGAATTTGAGCCAAAAAGATTGAAAATATCTTCAAAAATGGACAGCTTGCCCATTCCCACCTAGAACAGTGTTTCTCACTATTGATAGCCGGCCAGCTCCTAATGTGTGCCAGGTAACTGACAATGCATTCCCTTGTTCCTCTATTTCAATCCTAGTGCAGGGTGGCACAAGGTTCAAAAAGGAAATTCTGGGGTACAAACAAGGTAAATATAGAAGTTTTGGGATTGTTTCGAGGCCTAAACTCCAATTCTTTGGTTGAGACTTCGAACGAGACACAATGTAACTTTCATCATTGAGTGCGCTGGACCGAGCGCCTGAGTCTTACAGGCGGTCAAACATGGGGTGTCTACAGTCCCCTCCCCTGAGAATCACAGAAACAGTTGATCAAGGGAATGTGATCTATTATAAGCATGGTTACAATGAGTACATGCGTCCATTGTCAACTATCAGATGGTCCCCTACCTTGAGCAATGATAAAGGGAGCTTGGCAGCACCAAGGCTTCATGAACCTATCTTGGGCAACAAGTAAGGTGTTCTATATAAACTCCATTCACTTCACATTGAAGGTAACCAAGTTGACCTAAACTATACCCACTTAAACACAACTCTCTACACTTAGAGAGCACATTCCATCTTCTCCGATCACTTATTTCTACACTGGAGAGGTTAACCGGCCTACTCCGGCCAGGCAGCTCTAACGGTGCTTGTTAGTGCAAGGTCTCAGTTCCTGGACAGTCCAACCAGGTGCGAAGCTCCGATCCACAATCATCTAGTACAGAATTCGGTACGCACAATTGGTGTGGTGAGCATAGACCTTTATCTATAAATTTTGCATCTGATTCCGACGATGGGAATTGAGGATATTCTACCATTAACATCGACTCCACTAACGGAAAAGATGAAGGATAAGGGCCTAGCACTACCCACGATTCTGGAGGAGCAAACCGGAAACAACAACCAGACTCCAGAATCTACTGAGCATCAACAGCCCTTTGCTGGCGGTTCGTCCACCATTTTCTGTTAGAAAGAGATTACCGAGCTCGTATTATCAATTCCATAGGAATGGAGATACAGGAAATAAAAGTGCAACTCAAGAGAATGATGGGCGACCCGACGGAGAAGAGGTCTGATGCAGAACCCTCTCATCTGTGCCAAAAGAGTCCATCCCTGGAACCACCAGTGAAGAAGGTCCCCAAAAATGAGTCTGGGCAGCATAGTCAACCAATCCCGGTGCAAAATGAAGCAGCGAGCAACCACACCCGTGGTTCACGCCGGAGAAGGGCTAAGAAGCAGAGAACAACTAGCCAGCAGACGAAGTATCCTCCTCAAGATCTCCGTACATGGTTGGTCGAGAACAGCCAAAATGAGCAACAACGAGAGCGAGCAAAATTTACACCCTATGATGGAAAGTCAAACCCACTCATCTACATCAGCCACTGCCGGCAGATAATGTCTTTGTGGAACCAAGATGAGGCACTGATGTGTAAGGTCTTCCCATCCAGCCTGGGAGATTCAGGACTCCGATAGTTCGATTGTCTCCCTGCTGGATCAATCTACAATTGGAAACAGCTCTCTGAAGAGTTCCTAGCTAGATTCATTTCCAACACTAAAATCCCGAAGGAGCCGGACACCTTGTTCGGTCTCCAAAAGGAATAGGAGGAAACACTGTGTAATTATACAAGAAGATATTGGGAAAAGTATAATGACTTGGAGGAAAATGTCTACAGCGAGCAAATGGCTGTAATGTCTTTTAAACACGGTCTACGTCCAGAAATGTAACGACCCAAACCCGCCTCTATAGGTTTAGCATCGTAACTGGCCAGTAATCTTAAGATTACTGAAGGCCTCTAAATCAGATTAATAAAATAAGGGGCTAACGGAAGCAAATACATAAATATATATGTCCAATGAGCTGTGCTGACTTATATGAAACAGAATATTTAAAACTTTTTATACATACCTAAAAGTCATTCTTGCATTATACCCATACACATTATAGCATCTTAAGTGCAGCCAACAAAAACAAACAAATCTCATATACAGAAATGACCAGATCTTATAACACGTGACACTTCCAGAACCTCCACGTGAGGCACAATGGTTGGTTAACAACAGAACACAGATCCAGACAAAAGTCTTCAGGCCTGATCTCCAGAACGCTCACCTATACATATATATATACACACGGTGAGCTAAAGTCCAATGAATAACATGAAGGTAAAAGGGTTAGTGAATGAATTCCGAACATATCATAATCATAAAACAGATCATAACATAATCATTCTCATATCTGAACATAATAATGATACATTCCATAGAACACATCACATATCATCTTCCAACTAGAGTAATCGGTTCCGAATACCAATTAAACACATATCACCACAATGAGGTGGCTGACGAGATCTCGTAATCACATATATGTCATGGACCCGCATTAACATGTCGTTCCCCATGACTTGGGACTATCTATGGATGCCATAATAGATTTCAAACATAGGATATTCGTTCACGTAAACAGATATCATTTCAGAAATCATAACTTATTAGATCACATTTGGAACATAATTCATATGAACATATCTTTATAATAACATTACTCACAGTGGGCTCCCGTAAATGGTTAATCAATCTTCGAGCCTTGATCTACAACCACAAAGAAAATACACAGCACAAAACATGACTTATCATTACACATTCACATGGCCATTACAGGCTTAGCTTTCTTTATATTGGTTCCTCATTCAATCCGCTCTTATAACTTATACACGTGAATCACATTCTCGGATCTCGGACTGGTCTCATATTTTCTAATTCAATTTACATATATCGTTTCTTAGCTCATGACTCTTCAATATCTCATAATTCATGTCTACATATGCTCAGAAATGGATGGAAATGAAATGCAAAACAACTTGTCAAAATGCACTGAAAATGGCCTAGTCGCTCGAGTGCAACTTTGGTCACTCAAGCAGACCGGCCTGTCTGAAAAAGTACTGGTTGCATTCATTTTATGCTCTACCTCGACTTTGGTTGCTCGAGCGGACTGCTCATGTCTGCAAAAATGCTGAGAACTCGCATTCTCCGCTCGAGCATAGGTTTCCTCGCATGAGCGAACTGCGCAATTCTAGGTTTTCAAAAACAGAGTTTTGAGCTTCCGAATGCAATTACAAGGGTAAAACTCATACATGGCTTGTCTTTAAAGCTTGAAAACTTTTCTAAAACATGAACACATGATTGTTTACAAACTCTTTTGCTCAAAAATCATGAATTTACCAAAATCATGCTCAAAACCTCCATGCATGTAGAAATTTCCTTCTCAAAACATGAAGTTAAATGATAAAATATAATGAGTTAAATATGCATGAAACAATTTCAACATAGATGTTCAATTTCAAACCCAATATGATAAAACTCCATATATTCATGCATGTATGTAGAATTTCCTTCCAAATTCCTTCCAAGACTTCATAATTATGGAATTGACTTACAAATCTTGTTGAAATACACATGCACATACATCTCATGCTCCAAACTCAATACAAATGATAAAACTCATGGCCAAAGTGATGATTAAGCATTTATATATGCATGCATGTGAAGCTACTTCCTTTTTCTTCATCTTTTTGACACACTAATATGAAATACATGCAAATGACCAAGGTACATTCATGAATTCAACAATTAAACACATTATCTACATGAATTATAGCTTAGATTCCTACCTAGAGCCTTGATCTTGCCAAATTCTTGCACAATCTTGATGAGTACTTACAAATCTTTGAGTTTCTTCTTCAAATTCTTCATTTCTCTCTCTAGAATGGAGTCTCTTTCTCTCTAGAATGTACAATCTCAAATTTTTTTCCACTTGAATCAAGTTTGTTGAGCACAAATGAGCTTATAAGGCATATTTATATACTTGTGATGTATTAATACATTAATTAGAACATTTGGCTAACCAAACATAACTTAATTAATTACACTGAATCAGTTTTTAATAAAATTTTCCATATGATTCTAAAAATTCCGAATAACATATCAACGTAACCAATTTTAGTTTCAGGTATTGATAAGGCTTCCATTTTTCATATCAAAACTGAATTCCTGACAGATATTACTATGAGTAACAAATAGAAAGCCCAATAACATACAAAATACACAATAAACACATAATTTATTTTAATCACTTAATTAACATCCTGAATTATGGATTAATACTTAATTACGAATCGGGGTTGTTACAGGAAAGCATGTTGAGACAATTACTTACCAAACGTCCAGCTACAACACTAAAGGACTTGGGTGCCAGAATTGAGCAGTACGCTCACCTCGAAGATGATCAGATCCCCATCGAGGTAGTGTCGGCCGAACAGACAACTCAGGGGAACAGGAGAAGAGCAAACAGAGGGGAACCTCGAGGAATCACAGTGAATGAAGTAGACGAGTCTAAATCCCATAAAGCAGTTGTTACAATCTTCAAAGAACCTATCTACCGTATTGTGGAGAAGATCAAAAGAGAACCATTCTTTACTTGGCCACCGAAGATGCTAGGAGACACAGCTCGACGCAACCAAGATGCATCTATCACCAAAGTAGGGGTCATATAACTCAGAACTGCAAAGCATTGAAGCAGCACCTGGAGGATTTGGTAGCTGCTAGGCACCTCCGAGATTACATTGATCTAGACAAAGTAGTGACCGAATAGGGGAACCCCCCACCAGAACCAAATGTCGAACATTCGCCTCGATTGGTCATAAATATAATTCATGACACAACTAGGCATGAGCGTGCAGAGACTCTTCAGGAGGAAATTGCAAAAGCTATACAGATTCACCAAATCATGCCAGTAGGACCAGCACCGAAAAAGATACAAATAATACCTAAGGCCCTCTTATGTACTGTTCCATTTATTGAGAAGGATTTGAAAGGTATTCAGCACCCACATACTGACATGTTGATTATAACTATGGGAATTGGAAAACGATTTGACGTAAAACGAGTCTTGGTAGACCAGGGTAGCGCAGCAGATATATTGTATTATAACTTGTTCAGGAAGCTCAGTCTCTCTGAGGAGCACCTCACCCCAACGGCAGCACCATTGGTTTGGCTTTAACTCGTAGCCTGAATGGTCACTTGGTAGGATAGTGTTGCCAGTAGTGGCAAAGACAAAAACCCTTCAGATAGAGTTCCTGGTTATTAACACACCATCTCCTTACAACGTCATACTCAGTTGGTCTTGGATTCATCAAATGGAAGCAATCCCCTCAACCTACCACCAGCTCATCTGCTTCTCGATAGAATACGGAGTAGAGTAGATCTTAGGAGACCAAGTTGCATCGAAGCAGTGTTTCAAGGCAGCCATAAGCAGCTCTACAATCGGGTTCAGACAGTTGAAGTAGCAGAACAACCAGTTCTGGAGCATATCAAAAGAACCCTAGCTGAGAAGATAGTAGAAGATCTGGAGAAAGTTTTAGTAGAGGAAGATGACCCAGAAAAGTACTTCCTTATCGGTACCTCACTAAGCACTAATGAGAAACTTCAGTTATTGGATTTGCTGACGAAAAATATGGAGGTACTCTGGGGCTGAATCCAAAATTTGCTTGCCATAAACTCAACATCAACCCTTCCGCTCGACCCATTGTGCAGAAAAGCCGAAGGTCTTTAGTTGAGGACACCGAAGCAATAATTACAGAGGTTGACAAGCTTCTAGCGTCAGTGGGCAATTCGAGAAATTCAGTACCCATAATGGTTGTCTAACACAGTTGCAGTCAAAAAGAAGAACGAAAAATTGAGAGTCTGCATCGACTTTTCTTGCCTAAACAGAGCTTGTCCAAAGGACAACTTTACTTTGCCTCGCATAGATCAACTGGTAGACTCAACAGTAGGGCATGAGCGTATGAGCTTTCTGGACACTTACAGCGACTATCACCAAATACCACTGTTCGGCCCAGATCAAGAGAAAACAGCATTTATTACTCCAAGAGGCACCTACTACTATAAAGTAATGCCATTCGGTCTTAAGAATGCCGGAGTAACCTACCAACAAATGGTAACTCGAATGTTCAAAGAGCAGCTTGGTAGAACTATGGAAGCCTACATAGATGATATGGTAGTGAAAAGAAAGCTTGCTACAAACCACCTCACAGACCTGAGAGAAGTTTTCAACAACCTGAAAACCCATCAACTTCGCCTCAATGCCTCGAAATGAGGCAAATCCGGATCAAATCAAAGCAATATAAGAAATCAAGATACCAATAAGGCTATAGAACTGCAGAAACTAGCCGGAATGGCAGCATCCTTAAATCGGTTCATCAGCAAGTCATCAAATTGGATAAAGCCTCTCTTTCAGCTACTAAGGAAAAAGGCTGTGTTTGAATGGGGCCCTAAATGTACCGAAGCACTGCAAGACCTCAAAAAATGTCTTAGTACACCACCTCTTCTTTCCACTCCAGAACTAGGGAAAGAGTTGTACCTGTAATTGGTGGTCTTAGACCATGCGGTAAGTGCAGTACTGATTCGCGAAGTTGAGAGGGAACAAAGACCAGTGTACTACATCAGCAAGACTCTCCTAGACACTGAAACACGGCATCTACCATCGGAAAAGCCGGCTTACGCTCTGCTCATTGCATCAAGGAAGCTACAACACTACTTCCAGGGCCATACCATCAATGTCCTCACTGAATTCCCTCTCAGATCTGTCTTCGGCCGAGCTGATTTCTCGGGCCGAACGGCGAAATGGGCGATTGAGCGTGGTGCGTTTGACATACAGTATTAGCCTAGGACAGCAATAAAGGCCCAGGTCTTGGCAGATTTTGTCATCGAATTCGCCCCCGTTCAGAGCATCGAACATCAGAACTCCAGCTTGGGACAGGTGCCATGCACCACCGAACTGGGAAAATAATGTTCTTCAGAAGCATGGAAACTCTTCATTGGTGACACCTGGCAGCTCTATGTTGATGGATCATCCAATAACCGAGGCTCGGGGGTAGGGGTGGTACTCATATCTCCAAAAGGATTCATTTGGGAGCAAGCTCTTAGGCTTGGATGGAAGGCCTCTAACAACGAAGCAGAATATGAAGCACTACTGGCTGGATTGCATAGTGCCAAACACTTCAGTGCACATCAACTCCTGGTTTTCAATAATTCTCAATTGGTTGTCAATCAACTCACTGGGGTCTACGAAACAAGAGATAAAAGAATGGCCATGTATGCAGACAAGGCAAAAGATTTACTTAAGAAGTTCCAATCCATACGAATGAAACGGGTCAATCAGGACAGAAACAGTCATGTTGATGCCCTCGCCTGCCTTGGCTTATTAGTGGACACTAAAGATGCTAGAAAAGTTTAGGTTGAGTTTGTGCCAGAACCGAGCATTGCATCTCCAGATCTAGTCCTCTACACTGACCTGGAACCGAGCTGGATGGATCCAATACTTGTTTTTCTAAGATCAGGCACTCTCCCCGAAGACAAGAAAGAAGCCAATAAAATTCAACATCGTTCAGCTCGATTTTGGATTTCACCATATGGGAAATTGTACCGACGCTCCTATCTTGGCCCTTATCTACTATGTGCGCATCCAAATCTAGTCAAGAATGTTCTCTATGAAATTCACGAGGGGATTTGTGGAAGCCACGTTGGTGGAAGATCACTAGCGCACCATGCCCTCACTCATGGGTACTAGTGGCCACAGATGCAGCAAGATGCACAGTAATACGTGCAGAAGTGTGATAAGTGTTAGAGATTTGCTCCACTAATTCATCAGCCAGCCAAAAATCTTACTCCGCTTACTAGCCCATGGCCTTTCGCTTAGTGAGGCCAGGACATTGTTGGACCTTTGGCACAAAGGACTGGAAACAGACGATTCTTCATCACTGCAACCGACTACTTCACCAAGTGGGTGGAAGTTGAAGCACTAGCAAGCATCAAAGAAGCAGACACAAAACGGTTTGTTATGAGGAATGTCGTAGTCTATTTTAGCATTCCACAGCTACTGATTACAGACAATGGAACGCAGTTTGATGGAAAGGTTTTTAGGAAGTTCAGTGCTGATCTGAGGATTGAATATCTGAATTCTTCTCCGGGTTATTCATAGAGCAATGGGCAAGTAGAATCATCCAACAAAACCATCATTAATGGAGTGAAAAAGCGATTTGAGAGTGCAAAAGGGAAGTGGGTTGAAGAGTTCCCTCATGTGCTATGGGCCTACCAAACCACAACACGGCGCTCCACAGGGGAAACACCTTACTCCTTGACTTACGAAATAGAGGCTGTTATTCCACTAGAAGTCGGTCTTCCAACCCTCCGATCGGAATTATTTGAAAATGCTTTTTCATTTCTTTGAACTTTTATTTTCAGCACCTGTACAGCTCTGTGGTCAGAACAGATTATTCTAAATCCAAGCCTTGGGGGCATGTTTCAATATAAGAGTGATTAGCTTTGGTGTTTACCAAAAGGACTTAACTTTGGTGTTAACCAAACGGATTTAGCATTAGTGTTAACCAAACGGATTTTAGCTTTGATGATTATCAAATGAATTTAGCTTTGGCGTTAACCAAACAGATTTAGTTTTGATGATTATCAAACAGATTTAGCTTTGGTTTTAACCAAACGGACTTTGTCTCGGCATGACCAAACGGACTTTAGTTTTAGTTAGCACTCAATCATGCTAAGTGGAATTGCTTGGTGGAATTATATTTAGCAACTAAAATGGACCTTAACCAAGTGGAATTGCTTGGTGGAAACCACACTAACGTATTTTTACTATTTATTTTCTTTTTTGGACATCACAGCATTTCTTAAGTATCAATACATCAATACTTCTGTACTGCTCCATACAAAGTACAAGTTGGCAATGACTTGGGTAATTCTTTCAGGATCACACTCTCAGCATTAATCTTACTCAGCTCCAGGTCGGGGCAAACAATTGTTTTTCAGAACCAACCTGGACCTAAGTAACACTCCATTTTTTTTTATATTTTTCATTCCATCCAAAGTACACTCCTGCTATCATCGTTAAAACAGACTTCAGTAGTTCTGTACAAGATCTCTAATGCCAATCTAACTTAGCTCTAGGTGGGGGCAAATAATTGTTTTTCTTAGACTCAACCTGAACCTAAGTACGACATTCTCCTTCGATTTCAAAGACAAGCATATCAAGTAACCAGACCAAGCATCAATTCGGCCCTACAGTCCCAATAGTGCTCGGCCGAGGGCAAAGAATATAGATGGTGCAAGCATTAGAACAAGAAAGCATTAGAGCATCATATTGCAAAGATTAACAGAAAAAGTTCCATCATTCAACCAAGGCACAGCTGGCCTCACAAAATAGCAACAAACAAGAAAATTTGTCTTAACAGGCATCAAAGAGGACAACTCGTCAGGAAGACCGAGCTCCAGTACATCAAGAAAACAAAAAGATAAAGAAAAATGTGAAAACCAAAGAAGAAAACTTCAAATCATTGCAAAAATCACTTCAACTTTCGTAAAGAGGAAGAACTTCAGGGGCATCATCCACAATTTTGTCCACATTAGCTTGGGAAGGAAAAGTAGAGACAACTCGAACTTCCTGATAAGCAGGAGCCTCCTTAACCACATCTCTCGTAGCCTTAGTCTCCAAGTTTCCACTCCCTTCAACATTTACCGCTTCACTGGCAACACCACACTCAAAAGTCTTGGTTGCAAAGTCAGTTCCTAGGGAAAACTTTACTGGAGGAGTAGTAGAGATGGCAGCAGCCTTCAGACCCAAGGACTTTGAGGGAACTGGAATGTTCTGAAACAAAGCGAACTCTTCAGAAATCTGAGCGGTAGCAAGGGCACTCATTCAGCCTTTGAGAAAAAGCTTGCCACGCAGCACCAGTACCTCTTCTTTATAAGCGGCCCCAACTTCGTCCCAGCCTTGTTGCCAATGCTTGGCCTCCAAAACTGAACGTTCAGTAGCCATCACAGCAATAACCGCCTCCAGCTTAGCCACTTTTCCTTTCAGTTGGGCCTGGACTCCAAAAGCATCTTCCTTGGATTTCTCAGCAGAAGTGACAACCTTGTTTAGATGGAATACCTCCCTCTCAGTAGTCCTGCGTCCCTCCTTCTCGGCTTTCAAATTTGTTGTCAACCTCTCAACAGTAACAGCAATAAGAGTCTGGCCAGAGCACTGACGCACCAGTAAGAGATAGTGAAAGGGTTCTGAGGATTTCAAGTTTGGAACAGATGAAAGGATCGAAGCGATAGCCCTAGGGTATTTATTACCCCAAACGGCGTGATGGTACAAAATCACGTCACTCTGTGTGGAATCGACACATTATCTCTACATACTAGCGTCACACTGCCACGTGTCCCAATGAAAAGACACATGCAAAAGCATATATGTAAGGATTGAACTACCACCAAGGCCGAACTGGAGTAGATCTGAAGCAGCGCGACGGTTGGAATACAGGGTAGTAGCTCCCCCCAAGGGAAACCATAGCACGAGCTAAGGGCAAATGACGGGGCAGAATGTGAAGCGGGTCAGATCCAAGCCTTAGGCCGGCCCAATCTATTAAACCCAAATCCGAATGGGTCAGATAAACATGTGGGCAAGCCAATTAAGCCCCAACTCCAAGATCAACAGTTCACCCAAGTCCTCAAGCACTTGGGCCCAACTAGCAGTAGAAAGGCCAGTCCAACCGTAGTACTGGGCTGGGTGAGCTGCAGGACTTAATTTATGGACCGAACTGATGGGCCAAACCCATCACCACAACCAAAGTGGGACGAGTCCACATAAAGATATCTAAATGGGCTAGCCCATCTCTACAAATGGTTTCACAAAGGCCGAGTTGAGGCACAACGGTACCGAGCTGAGGAAACCTCTCAGAGAAACATGAAAGCTATGAATGCATGCATGTGCAGGCTACCACCTCAGTTGGTCCCTTCCCCCGAGAATCACGGAAATAGTTGATCAAGGGAATGTGATCTATTATAAGCATGGTTACAATGAGTACATGCATCCATTATCAACTACCAGATGGTCCCCTACCTTAAGCAATGATAAAGGGAGCCTGGCAGCACCAAGGCTTCATGAACCCATCTTGGGCAGCAAGTGAGGTGTTCTATATAAACTCCATTCACTTCACATTGAAGGTAACCAAGTTAAGCTAAACTATACCCACTTAAACACAACTCTCTACACCTAGAGAGCACATTCCATCTTCTCCGATCACTTATTTCCACACCGGAGAGGTTATCCAGCCAACTCCGGCCAGACAACTCTAACGGTGCTTGTTATTGCAGGGCCTCAGTTCCTGGACAATCCAACCAGGTGCGAAGCTCCAATCTACAATTAGCTAGTGCGGAATTCAGAACGCACAGTATGAACTCTACGACGCAACGTGGAGTTGGAAGAAATGATGATATATAACCTATTTATGGAATGCATTTGGGGCTAATGATTAATGGTTAATCAAATGAAGCCATGTATTGTTGTTGCTGCTCAAAAACTACGGCAACATTTTTTTTTTTTTTTTTTTTTGCATTGGGTGTTCATATCTGAGATGTGTAATACCTTGAAAGAAATTGTCAAACTGTATATTTTAAATAAACAAAAAAAATTAATGATTTTGCATCAAACTTTTATTTTATGATTTTGGGTGTCAAATGAGTTCCCAATGGATCACAGATTAGTCCCAAACAAATATGGGGAGAGTTTTTTAAATCAATTTTTTTTTTTTTAATTTCTCATGCTAATTGTGTTCTGTTTGTGTTTTGAGATAAATTTTAAAAAAAAAAAAATTGGAGAGAGAATTTAGAAATTTTTTTGGTTTGTTTGATTGTATATTTTAAAAATAGTTTTGGAGTTTGAGAGTTTGAGATAATTTAATATTTTGTTATAGTTAAGTAGATGTATGCGAGAAAGAGAGTGATTGAGAAAGAGACAGGAGAGAAAAAAAAGTGATTGATTGATGTGTAATAAAGAGAGAAGTAATTTTGAAATTTTTTTGAAAAAATTTGTAACCAAACATGTTTTTGAAAAAAAAAATCCAAAAACATGTTTCAAAATACAAACCAAACGCACCAAGTGTCTTCACACCTAGTAGTAAGATTGGTTACACTCAAAACTCCTCAAACTTCATAATGACTAGAGCTTCGTACAATGCAACCCATAGAATAGAGGTTATATATCGCGGGATAGATTTTATCAGAATTTTCACATTGATCCACACAAATAATCTCCTTGTATCTGACCCTCTCAGACTCCGCAAAATGACAATAGCATCCTACATTTGAACTGCCTACATTAATCCACATAACAAACACAATGGGTGTGTTTGATTGGACGAACTGGATAAGGGGGGATTAAAATCCATCGGACTAGATAGGGGTGCCTCTATTTACACACCACATTTGGTCTCAAGACACATCACTTACTTAATGCACACCAAACACAATTTTAACTTTATTATTTTTGCTCAATACACACCAACCATTTTTAAATATACCTAAAATATCCTCATCTTCTTTAACCACCCCACCAACCCTAACCCTAACCCTAACCGCCGCCACTCGCCGTAGGCCGTCGCCTCTCTCTCACTCTTCTCTAACGAATCTCTTCCTCACTCCTCCATCCATCACTCTCCCTGCCTTACCACTTCTAACCACACTCTCAAACCCCTTTCCACCCCCTTCTTTCCTTCACCACCAGCTCAGCCACCTCCCCACCATTGCTGTCACAACCTCTTATCCCATCCCATCTCATATCGTACTTCTTCTTTTCTCTCTCTAAAAACTACCAAACCTACCCTCACCACCGCAACCCTCCCTCTACAGAGATTTTCCCCAACCCATCGGAGAGGAGCTTCTTGCCGAAGACAATTGTAGTGACAAAGCTTCTAATCAAAGCTTGAAATCCTAGATCGAAGCTTTGAATCTGGTTTGCACGATCGAACTCCTACAAGCCCTATATCTAGATCTGAAAACCCTAGGATTCTCTCTCTCTCTCTCTCTCTCTCTCTCTCTCTCTCTTTGCGATGGAGAAAAACGTGCCGTGGCCGAAGTGAGAGACTGGGTTGTTCGTTGATGAGCGGAGGGAGAACTGTAACAACCCTCGTACTGATTACCGCTAAACCACTGAATTATATACTGATTACCATTAAACTGAACTGCTAATGACTGATAAGTGAACTGGATGAACTACTGAACAAACTGAAGGAAACTGAAACTGAAACTGAATGAGTTTGTCTATTGAATTGCGTGTTGCATCTGTTTGAGTGTATGATTATCTGTTTGCATTTTATGTTTAAACTGCTAATTGAAGGCCTTATCGGCGGCCGATTTAGAAACCATTTGATGTTTTGTAATCAGCATAATATTTGTGACTTAATGATATTTTTATCTGAAAATTGATTAGGAATGATTAAATTAGGTTAAAAGAGTTAATTATGAACTTGGACGTATTTACCGAATTGCCATTTTGAGTGGACCCTTTTGTTTACTATTATTCTAGAGCCTTACCACACCTAACAAACATCTTGATCAGCCATTTCCCTTAGTCCCAACCGACCAAGAAGAGATTTAGAGTGAGAAGAAGAGTGTTGAGGGAGATTTGAGCTCATCTTGAAGAATTGCTTGGAGAATTGAAGTAGTTGCTAGAAAATTGTCAAATTAAGCCTCCAAAACTTGTAATTGGAACTCTAGGTAAGGAATCATCTTCTTATTGTTGTCCTTGAGCTAAGTTTTGCATGATTCATGCATCATTGTATAGCTAAGACATGATTTTGCTCATATATATTGAATTGAAGATCAATTCATGCATGCATGTTGAATTTGTTGACTTTTGAAGTTGAATTCTTGGCTAATTAGTACATGCAAGCTCATAGTCATATTAAGTCCATGATTTCATCTCATTTGCCAACTATTGAGCTCTTTGGAGCAAGATTTAAAGATTGAAATTGGTTTGAAACTCATGCATTGCATGTTTTAAAGTGTTCTTGAATTGTTCTTGGAAAATGGTTTGAATTGACTCACCTTTGGGGCTTGAATTCATAAATTGGCTTTTGAAACTTGTTATACATTGTTTTGGGATGTATTCTCCAGAATTTGAGCCCAAGAGGTCGAGAATTGAGTTGAGAATGCTTGGTTTGAGCTAGGAAGGCAAATCTGGAAATTCCAGATTTGGCTTCTTCGCTCGAGCGGCGATTCTCGCCGGCGACCAACGCTTTTCCTCGAGCCCCGCTCGGCGAAGGATTGGCTCGGCGTAAAAATCGAACATCCAAGATTTTTCTTTGTTTCATCGACCGCCGGCGAAGGAAGTCTCGCTCGAGCGAACCCTTTGATTTTAGAAGCTCGCTCGAGCGAGAATCGAGCGAGCATCGCGCGTAAAAATTGAGCATCCAGTATTTTTACTGTTTCATCAGACCGCTCGAGCGAAGGATTGTTCGCTCGAGCGAAGCCTTTGATTTTACAACCTCGCTCGAGCAAAGGAAGGCTCGCTCGAGCGAGACCCCTGTTTTCAGCAACTTTTGAAAAGTGCCTTCCAACTGTATTTTTGCATCCTCATTGCATCCTCATCGCATCCTAGGCATTCTTAGGCCTAGTCTAAAGCATCTTAATGAGGATTTAGACATAGAACCACACCGAGGGAATTTAGGGATTTAATTATCATCCTTTCCAACTGTAAACTTAGTGTGTGTTCTATTGATTGATTGTTTAGGGTTGACTCTCGGGGGGCGCTCTAGCTCGATAGCCCAATCACCGTGAGTAGCAGTTGTGTAAAGATATGTTCAAATGGTTATATTTTGAATCTCGAATCGAACTGTTTATTGAATGATATTGCTTATTGAATGAATGTATGTCTGCATTTCAATCAGACATTGTGGCATCCTTAGCACCTTGTTATTGGTATTCTGAGCTCTGTCGGTTTCCTTGTGGAACCATCTTGATTGATGGCCATCATTATTGTTGGAGTTCATAAGGCGTCCTTTTGGGACCCTCTTGTTATAGGCTAATGGATGTACCACATATGGTGATTGATTGAAATCTTGATTGGTGAAATCTTGAAGATTGAAATACTGTATAATGAATTGATTTCATTACTGTAAGGACATTCATTCATAACCTCTTTACGCTTTATGTTATTCACTGGGCTTTAGCTCACTGTTTATATATATGTGTAGGTGCTCAGCCACCAGACCGAAGCTAGGAGCGTGGGATTGGTCCCCAGTTTTGTCAAGCCAGCCTATGTGCCTCACTGTGAGGTTCCGAGACGCCATGCCATGGCTTGGGGTGTTTTTGTTTCCCACTGTCTCCCTCTCAGATAGTACTTTTTGTATAGACTGTTGATCTGCATCATATCGAGGATTGAGTCCGTCTTGAATGTCTGTAATGATTGTGTATACTGTACTGGTAGTGAATGCATAAATGTATGAAAAATGTTTTTGGCATACAGATTAACACAGCTCTATGGACACTAGTTTTTACTGTTTTGGCTTCCGCCAGGCCCTCTACTGCTTTGATCAGACATCGCTTCAGAGGCCTTCTAATCTCTTGACATCGGCGATTCTGATGCTAAACCCATAGGGCCGGGTTTGGGTCGTGACAAGAAGGGTTTGCATAGTGGAAAGGGGTCGCCGGCGAGGTCGAGAGGTTGTGGGGGTTGCAATGGTGGCTAGGTTTCGGTAACGGTGGCTGGAGGTAGAATCAGGCGACAGAGTGTGGTAGCGTGTGGGCGGTGTATTGATATTCTTTTGTGGTCATTTTGGTCATTCTATGTAAGGTCATTATTGTAATAAAAAATAATCAATTAATGGTGTGCCTTGAGACTAAATATGATGTGTAAATAGAGGCGTCTGATGGAAATTGTCTCACACTCCCCTAGGATACAATAGTCCCTCATATGGGAGATAAGGAGTCCAGTCGAACTCCATATCCGGCGGACTAAAAAAAAAAAACGGGATAAAAAGTTTCTCCTAAATTACAATCCAAAAAGTGGATAGTCCCCCCCTAATCCCCTCAATCAAACACACCCAATATGCCTAATATAATACTATAATGATGTAAGTGATAAAAATATGTAGCGCAATTCATCCGGTACAAAAATCATTTTCCCCACAAAATATAAGAAATTACATATAATGAAGATTGCGTACATTTAATTTTTTTAACCTCACCATGCGTACATTTAATTCTTTTCACCTCACAATAGCGGAAGACTCGTGTACTAAGACAGTTCTATTACATTGATTCATATAACAAACATGATGTATACATGATGATGCAAGTGATGAAAAATATTAGTGAACTTCATCCGTGACAAATTGCAAATATCATTTTCCCCACAAAATACAAGAAATTACAAATCATATTCATGGATATGCAGGAATGGTATCTATAGATATAAATAAAATAAAATAAAAATTTATACACAAAAAATCCTTTTAAGATTAGCTGTACGTTGTGTTTGGTTTAAGAATTTGGGACGAAATTTGAAAAAGAAAACGAAAATAATAGTAAAATGTTAATAAAATATATTTATATTTCACCTAATTTTACACATTTTTTTCCCTTCTTTTTCTTTTTCAAATCATTTTCTAAATCCATGAACCAAACACAGCCTCAAGAAACATGTATTTCCTCATACAGAATACTACAAACCCATAAAATTTATCCAAAATTTACCCAAAAACATCAATATGTTGTTCAAATTAATTCTACATGTAAACTCCATAATACACTTTTTCAATCTCTACCACACCATCTATTCTCGACCAAAATCTGGAATCCAAAATCTTGGTGCCAGACTTTCTGTTCCTCAAATGCCTCACATTGAGAAATCCAACTTTCTCCAACTTGCTCTGGGAGGCCTTATTTAGGACCTGTTTGGGACTATTGAAGTTAGTTACTGCAACAAATTAAGATTTTAAAGATAAAAATCTATAGATAAAATTACTTTTTAGAAATGAAATATTTTGTAAGCAAAAGTGTCATTATTGGTCATTTAATGATAAATTACTATCTTTTTGGGATCAAAATTTGTCTCAAAAATAAATATTTTGAGATCAAATTATTTTGTCCTAAAATTTATTTATTAGCAATATTTTTAAAATTTTGTCGTGAAATTTCTTCCTTTTTTTTTTTTGTCTTTTTGAGATGATATTTTAATGACTATTCTCACGATGAAAAGAATTGATTCTCAAATATTTTTTGTAACAAAATTTTTATTTTTTAAATAAAAAATTTAATCCCTAAAACTCTTACATGTTTGACTGATTAATGAAAAAATAAAAACTAAAAACATTCATTATTCTTCAATTTTTAGATAGGAAAATGTCTCGTAGCTCGACTGCTACGAGGCTCGAAATGGCTCGAGAAAGAGAAAGAGGGAGAGAAGAGAAGCAGAGGGGGAGAGAGCACCAGTCCGTCGTCGCCTTCCGCCGCCTCCGCCGCCGTCCTCGTCGCAACTCCTCCGTCACCTCGCTGCCGCCGATCGTCGCAGCACTAGCGATCCTCGGCCTGCCTCGCCTCCGCCACTGCTCGCCTCGCCTCGCCACCGCCATTTTAATGGCCCCCTCCAGTTCCTCCTCCCTCCTCCTTCCTCCCCCCTCCTCCTCCTCCTCCTCCTCCCTCCCTCCCTCCCTCCCTCTTCCCCCCTTCCAGTTCCTGGTCTTCTTCTGCAAAAAAAATGACGGAGAGAAAATGAAGTCGAAAAAAAAAAAAAAAAAAAACAGGGTCAAAACGACGTCGTTTTGACCCTCGAGCTACCAATCACTGCCGTTTTAGATAATCAATATCTTTTAACATTTTGCTACCTACCTACTAAAATAGCCTTGGATATAATTGCGCAGACAAAACGGCAAGGAAAACAAAAACAAGTGGTTCTGTTTTTGTAAATTTATACAAAAACAGAATTTTGTATAAATAAATTATACAAAATTACTTTATTTTATGTGATTCCTTTATTTTTAAGTCAAAACATTATTATTATAATTTAAATTTATAAAAATAACAATGTCACATCAATATGTATGAATTTTATGTATAAAACTGTGTTTATGAAACATATTACTTAATGTCAATATCAAGGAAGACTTGAAATTATATTTTTTTCAAAGTTAAACTCAAACAACACGGCAAAAAAAAAAAAAAAAATGTAAAACCTATTACAATAATAGAATTTTGATAGTTGAAACGGACCACTAAAATATTGTGGTAGGAAATATTTATAAAAGTTATTAATTTGTGTTATGATGTGTCACGTATTTATTTTTTACTTTAAAATGCTATAAAAGATTTTTTACAGAGGTAGATGTGGAGACAGAGTAAAAGCCCCAATACAGATTCACTCAGGACATGTTTGATTAGATGGATTGGAGCATGGGATTGGGATTATTAATCAGTGAGTTCAATTATTCCATGTTTATTTTAACATTTTGGTTTAGGATTATTAATCTAATGGAAAATTAATCCAACAAATTTGTACATTATTAGTAATGAGGTAGGGGTGAGATTATTAATCCAATGGATATTAATCCAATTGGATATTAAATACCACACTAATTTAATAGGATTATTAATATTTCACTATTAGTCTTGTAAATCAAACATGACCTCAGGCCCTTGTGGGTGTAAAAAATTTGGTGATATATATTGTAATTTTCCAAATAAAGTTTCAGAAAGTGTTATAGGAAAGAGAGTAATGAAGAGGTTGAGAAGTGAATTTGGTTTTATTTTTCACTGTGAACGTAAATAGCCTGCTAGAGGATGTATATCTTATATTTTTATTCTTTTATTCACTGCTTTATTATGGGTTTGAATCCATGACTCAAAATACAAACAAACAGAAATTTCTTGTAAAATATTGTTATGGAAAAGAATAGTGAATTGACCAAAGGTGAGTGGTTGAAGGTCTGGTCATTTTTCTTAATGTTAATATCAACGAGCACTTGAAAATAAAATTGGAGAAATTACCTATCAATTATCCTTTTAAAAAAATTATAAAATCGTGAAAAAATTTATGATTTTGATTATTAATATTTATGAAGTTTATTACTTATCTGTAATTTTTTTTTAAATCTTACACTGAATTGAAATTTCCACTAAAGTCTAACCCAAAAAAACAGAAGAAAGAAAAACTAACACAACTTATAAACTCCTGTTATTCATTGATGTAACATGCAAAAATAGAATTTTGGAAATTAAAATAGGACCTAATAAGAATAACTCTTGTAAGTAAATATATACACACACTAGAGGTAGGTGTGTGCAATTTGAAATTGAGAATATGATAATTATGGTAGTTATTTGAAACAATTGGAGAGAATGGGAGCTAATTTATAACAATTATCATGTTTCGTGGGCATTTTTAGAAGGGAAAAAAAATTATAACAATCATACCAATAGCGATGTTTGCTTTATATATTAATATATATATATATATATATATTTGTATAATATATTCAAAGTAAAAATAAGCAGAAATTTCCTGGAAAATATGGCATGAGTGGAGAGAAAAGTGAAAGTAACATGTGCCCTGCGTATGCTGAATATTTGGACACTCTATATATAGTGGCCATATCTACTTCATTGATCTCAAGACAATACAATACAATACAATACAATATATCTCCCACCTGTTAGGTTTTGCATGACCATGAATAGATCAATGCAACCTGTTGCAATTCTTTTCTTCCTTCTTGTCTTTCTCACCATAACATCCATTCATTTTAGCTTCTGCAATGCAAACCATGATATAGTCATGTGCATGGAGAGTGAGAGACAAGCTCTTTATGCCTTCAAGCAATACCTAGTCGATCCTTCAAACCGACTCTATTCTTGGGAAGTCGAAGATGATTGCTGCAAGTGGGAAGGAGTTGTTTGCAACAACTTAACTGGCCATGTCCTTGAGCTCCATCTTCAAAATCCTCATACTTACATGGTATATGATTTTGAGATTGGGGATATGAGTTCGGCATTAAGAGGTAAAATCAATCCTTCTTTGCTAAATTTGAAGCACCTCAAGTACTTGGATCTAAGTCTGAATGATTTTGGAGGAATACCAATCCCATCCTTCATTGGATCTCTGGTGAGTTTGCAATATCTTAACTTGTCCCAAGCAGGATTTGCAGGAACAATTCCCCATCAACTTGGAAATCTGTCAAGTTTACGTTTTCTGAGTCTTAAAAGTTCTCCCATCATGGATGTTGAGAACCTTCAATGGCTTCTTGATCTTTCCCACTTGGAACACCTTGACCTAAGCTATGTGAACCTTACCAAGGCTCCCAACTGGCTGAAGGTAATTAACGAACTCCCTTCTTTAGTAGAGTTACGTTTGTCTGGTTGTGACCTTTATCTCAGTCCTCATCTGCTCGATGTTAACTTTACATCTCTTGTTGTCCTAGACCTTTCAATCAACTTCTATGACTCTTTAATACCCAGGTGGATCTTTAGCCTTAGTAGCCTCGTTTCTCTTGATCTAGGCTGGAATTTTTTTGTAGGCACGCTTGAAGGTTTTATAGAAAATGGATTTGAAGGTCCATTTCCTAAAGTTTTCCAGAACATGACCAGTCTTGAATATCTTGATCTATCAAATAATGAATTTGAGGGTCCATTTCCTGTGCTTTTGTCCAACATGACCAGTCTTCGACATCTTGATCTATCTAGTAATAAACTAGAGGGAAGGCTACCAAAATTCTTGGGAAATCTTTGCAACTTGAGTTTTGTTGACCTGGCATTCAACAACTTTAGCGGGGAATTGCTTATAAGTTCATCTAAATGTGTAGTATATGCTTTGGAGACATTGTCCTTGTCTGAGAATCATCTTTCTGGTCATTTACCTGATGAATTTGAACAATTTAAAATTTTGCGATACTTCAATCTCAGTGATAATTTGCTTTCTGGTTCCATTCCAGCCACTATGGGAAGATTGGCATCGTTAGAAATATTGGATTTACAAAGAAATCAACTAAATGGAACTCTTCCCCAAAGTTTTGGACAATTTTCAAAGTTGAAAACTCTTGATGTGTCTAATAATTTGTTGGAAGGCATTGTGTCAGAAGTTCACTTCACCAATCTCATCAATCTGAGGGACTTATATGCCTCTGGAAACCGGTTGACTTTAAAAGTGAGTCCTAACTGGATCCCTCCTTTTCAACTTAAAGAAGTAGAACTTGCTTCGTGGCATTTGGGCCCAAGGTTCCCCATGTGGCTCCAATCACAAAAGGGCCTCGAGGACCTTAACCTATCCTACACTGGAATATTAGATGCCATACCAATTTGGTTTTGGAACTTATCTTCCTCCCTTTATTCTCTAGATCTCTCCCACAACCAAATCCATGGTGAGATTCCATATCTTCTTGCTCCTCCCGGAGGCCAATATATTTACTTGAATTCCAACCATTTTAATGGTATTTTACCCCGTATTTCTTCCAATTTGAAGCACCTTGATCTTTCCAACAATTCATTTTTTGGGGATATCTGCCACCTCCTATGTGATGGGAAGGACAAACAAAAAAATCTGGTATTTCTTGATTTAGGAGAAAACCTTCTGTCAGGTGAAATTCCTGATTGTTGGATGAGTTGGCAATCACTAATAATCATAGAAATGGGAAACAACAATCTGACAGGGAGTATCCCAAGATCCATGGGGCTTTTAGGAGGTTTGCAATCGTTACATTTGCGCAACAACCATCTCTCTGGAGAAATTTCTTCATCTCTACAAAATTGTACGAGTTTAGTGTTGGTTGACCTCGGTGAGAATGAGTTTCATGGAAGCATACCTACATGGATGGCAGAAAGGCTTCCACATTTGATTGTTCTTACCCTTCGTTCAAATAAGTTAGATGGCATAATACCTCCAGAACTTTGTCGCCTCTCCCATCTTCAAGTCTTGGATCTTGCTAACAACAATTTGTCTGGAGCAATACCATGGTGTATCAACAATTTTATTGCCATGGTAAGAAAAGAAAAATATGTGCACTCTATTGCAAATGAAAGTCCTATCTATGAAGTTGCTCCTGCCGCTGCTCCTGCTGCTGCTCCTATTGCTTCTGTTCCCTTTGGTAGAAAAGATTTCTCAGAGAATGAAGTTTTGGTGACAAAAGGAAGTATATATCAATATGACAAGACTCTTTCTCTTGTGACTACCTTGGACCTTTCAAACAACATCATATCTGGAAAGATCCCTGAGGAACTAACTAATCTCCAAGGATTGCGTTTTTTGAATTTGTCTGGAAATCATATAACTGGTGTGATTCCAAAGAATATAGGTAACATGGGGTTGTTGGAATCTCTTGATTTATCCAGAAACCAACTCTGCGGTAAAATTCCTCCAAGCATGTCAGGTTTGAATTTTTTAAGTTACTTGAATTTGTCTTATAATAACTTGTTTGGAAAAAGTCCATCGAGTGCCCAACTCCAGAGCTTCCATGCTTCTAGCTTCACCGGCAACAAGCTTTGTGGACCTCCACTCACAAAGAATTGTAGCGATAATGGCAAAACACCTAAGGGGAATGAAGGAGATAGCGAAGGTGCTAGATCTGAAGTGGATTGGTTTTATGTGTTTATGGCTTTAGGATTTGCGGTTGGTTTTTGGGGCATCTCTGCTCCTATATTGTTCGTTAAGTCATGGAGGTCTGCATATTTTCAATTTCTAGATAATGTCTGGACTAGACTTGTGTTGCTATATGTGAGTAAATGACTTTACATTGTACAAGTCATGTAGAAATCTTCTATTTGTGTCTTCTAAATATTATGAATAAATTTGTTTTCTTGGAATGTCTTCTTTATGCATAAAGTTCTTGTGATCTTATAATGAAATTTTCTTTTTTGTCAATAAGCAGCTTATGATTCTGTGTAAAATGAAAAGTCTGTGAGAATCATTTGAGAAGTCGAAAAACTTCTAGAAGAAAAATTGCTTTAAATTTGGAAACTATAGCAAATTTAGAGCCGGACCATGGAGTAGTTTTCCCCTAAAACCCCAAACACTAAAAAATGAAACGCATATATGTATGTATAACTTCTACATAAAACTTTGTTTTCAAAATGCTTTCAATCAGAATATCTTAAACAGTATACCATAGAATAGAACACATTTTATCCCATACTTGTCATATATATATAATCTTCAAACAGTTAATCTTTTAATTATGAATTTGTAGTTCAAGAAATTGAAAAAACTTGTTGCCAATTATTCAGTTTCATTCTTAACAGATTGAAGAGGAAATTAAGATATCTATTCATGTCCTTTTGTTAAATGTTTAGGTACCTCCTTCATAATTCCAATTGTCTTCTAAATTAGGCTCTTTGTCTGCATAATGTAGTCTTTCTGGGAGAGGACAGCCTTGGTAGGAGTTGTTGTCAAAACAGTGCCACAAAAGCTTGTGCCAGTAAGGATCCTGCAAACACAAACAACTACTGTCAACGACATACTCTACTAACATATTACTACGCTAAACGTCAAAACAAGTAATGAAACTTTGGTATTTGAAACGAGACCCAGTAGAATAATATGGTAAGGATAATGGTAAGTTAGACAAAATTCAACCCACATCAATATATCACTATATGAAGTTACAAGAACACAAAATTCGGTTCAATTTTCGGTCCTTGCAACATTACTCTTTTCAAATAGTCCACTTTCCAACTCAGATTGGAATCAACTAAAACAAAAACAAGATTGATGCAAGTAGATTGCATGAACAATGTTAATGAGGGAAAAAACAACCATCCCAAGGTCAAACTGCATGCAAGTCAACGAGCATGCAATCGTACACAATAAAATTACCATTTATGTTCTTTAGAGAGTATGGATAGTTTCTTCGATAAACTCATATTCCCAGCTTTCTATATACTCTAAAAATTTCATGCCAATTTAACAACATTCACAAGCTATATTAACAAAGTTCTAAACATAAGATACCCTTAAAAAAATGAAAAAAATTAAAGAGTTCTAAAGATAAACTATATTAAAAAAATGAAAAAAACGAAAGAGTTCTAAAGATAAACTATGTACCGTAAATGTAAATGATAAAGGGAACTTGATCCCAAATTGTTTAAGTGTATGGTACATTTTTCTATGATTGTGAAAATTACTCAAGCTTATAGTTTTCCATTACTATGGATCTTAGATTTCAAGTACCATAAAATACTACACATGTATCAATAGCTAGAAAAAAACAATATTGACAAATATAAGGGATCCACATGTTAAAAATATGTTGACCGTAAAATGCTGATATTGAAGCTTGAAAAAATTTCAAGATATTGAAGTATAATGAAAGTTATAAATACTTGGTATCAATATCGAAATTTCTACCATATATAGTCATTAAACATATGGATAACGTGGATTTATGGCCTTTTCATAGTATTTTTACATTTGGCAAAGAAAATTTATTAACCAATGGACAATTACAGAGATGTTCATAGTAACCTAAATTTTGTGTGGTTGTGCGTGCGTGTTTGTGCCTTTCAATTACAGAAAATAAATAAATAAATAAAAATAAAGAAAAAAAAAAGACAGAAAGACCTTCAAAACAACGATCTATGTTGTTTTGCTATTAGAAAAAGAAAAGCTCAGTTGAAAAATAGGTGAAAATTTCTCTCCCTTGCCTACTGGAAAATGAACAATCAAAGTTTTAATCTATTTTTCTTTGACTACCATTTCTTAATCCAAACAAACTTTTTGCTAGAAAAGTCTTGAACTTACCTTCACAAACATACAATGTCACAGAGAATATAATAAAGAGACAATGTTCGAACTTAAAAGCTTAAAGGGTAAATTACACTTTCCGGCCCTATAGTTTGACCCAAATTTCACTTTCCTCATTGAGAGGTGTGAAAGGCACGATTTGAGTCATTTTGATTGATCTTTTTGTTGATTGAGATGGAAAGAGAGAATTTGTATCTAAACTCTCTCCTGCTTGGACAGCATGATATAATCTTCGCATGTTATGAAAATCTAATGTTGTACAGAACTCCAACTTGATAATTCATATGGAAATTCTTGCTGAACTTCAGAAGCACATCGTCAGCCTCAATACGGTGGATGATGCCCTGCAAAATAGTTATTTATAAACCGGTCTGAAAACACAAAAGATAAATCACAAGTTTTGCTCTCTCCTCCCTCCCCACCAGCCATCAGAAATTGAAACTTGTTTCCTATTTTATGTAAACAAAAAAGAAGAAACTGATGACATCAAACAATCCCTAAGAGATGGACGTGAATCTCCTTACAAGGGACTAGTAAACCTGGTGCCATAAAACTAATTAAAGAAATTTTCTAGTGTTATCTAATCCACAGAAGACAAAAAAAAAAAAAAAACTAGTAAAACAGCTGAAAATTTTTCTTACATGAAAGTTTTATGCACTAAATTGGTCAAACTTCACATTGGTTCAAAAACATTCACGGACAAACAGATTGACACGGACAATTTATCAGTGCAGCTATCCTTGAATTTCAGGGGTAAAGAGCATAAATAAAACTTAAATAATCATCAATTCAAATCCCAAAATTGAGTTATGAAAAAAGGGTAGCAAGAATATCAATGAAAGTCGCATATTCTTGTAGGCTCTATATAAAGCTTTCTAGCTGATTAAGTAAAATGGGTTTTGGGCTGCTTGGAATTCATTAAATATAAAGAAGTAAAGCAACAAAATTTATGCGGCATGTTCAAGTATAAGCTGATGAATTTCAACAACAACAAAAAAAGGAAATTCCAAGGGAAACAAAAAACACTTTGTTTTTCTTTCCTTTCTTTCTTTCTTTCTTTTTTTTTTTTTTTTTTTTCAATTTGTAATCAGCAATGGCTAACCTGTTATGGAGGAGAAGTATCATTTTCACTTTAAGAGGCAAGCATTGCAAAAGCAAAATCACCATGCACAAGAGAAGGCCTTCTCTCAGCGAGCCCAAGAACTGCGAGAGCCAAGCCAACAAATTAGCCCCTTTCCTCCTCATGGTAATGCACTCCATGTCATGACACCTCATTTCTTTCTGAAAAATAACAACAATTTTAGACCCAACATCTACAAGAAGGCCACACCATACCATTTAACTCACCAACCATTAGAATTTAGAACTCACCTTCAAATATAGCTCCTCCATGTTAAGCAATGTATTGAAGTAAGTAGCATAGTTCTCCTTCATAAGACCTTGTGTAATAACCTCAGGGACTTGCTTATTCTCCACTAGCTCTCTAACACCCATTGGAATTTCAAACAGAGGAAGTTTATAATTTAGCCCTCAGGTTTTCGTCTTAGCAGACTCATCAGTGGCAAATTGTTTTCTTCTCGGAAATCTTGAATAAGGCTTCTTTGAAGCCAAGGACAGCGAGACCTTGTCTTCAGCCAATACAAAAACTACCTGTTCAATCCTTCCGTCTCCTACATCAAAATGTACCACGGATGTGTGCAGACCAATGTCTTTTGGTTTGCAAGATAACCAAATAGTTTGAGTCTGGAGTGGCAGAAGAACTCTATCCTCGAGAGAAAATCCCTCCAAAAAGCCTTGAATGTAGTCCGCATCTGAATTGACTGAATGGTTTAAGGAGGGATAAAGTGAACGAATCTGCGGGATTTGAACAGAAAAAGTAGACTCCCCAGAGTTCCACCGGTTCACTACTTGTGTTTTGTATGGTAATTGGATGCGCAGAAGTTTCTCCAACAAAAACAGACACAGGCTTTCCTTGTATGAAGGGAAATGGAACGGAGATAAGAACCGGACCCTCTTCATTTGGGTCATAAGCACACAAAGATCTGTCGTCCTCAAAGTCAATAAATCCGATTTCCCCGCTGTCTCCAATGACGGAGAAATCATCATCACACTGTTCCCTTCCAATCAAACTCATTGTTACTTGATGTTTGTACCAACCAGGTTCTTAGAATGCTGATCAAACACTAAGAATAGTAAATAAACACTCTGAACAAAATTTATGATTGTAGTAAATTCTATAAAATGATAATAAAACAATCCATCTCTAGAATGATTGTACCTCGTTCTGTTCCGGATTATAAAAATATAGCCCCGTGAGCAAAAGCTTCTGAATTAGCACGTAATATTCATAGGCCAAGAATAATTAGATTATTAGACAACCTTAAAAATCGGAGAGAGATAGAGAGAGGAGAGAAAAGAAGAATAAGAAGATAAATAGAGATTCATTCGTGGCTATCATTTCAACTATTCCCACTAGAGTTGTGTTATACATAAACAGAATTTTAGCCAATTTTTTTTTATCATTAGACACAAATATATCGAACCCACATTAATAAATTCGCTATCATTTTTCATTCCGACTATAAACTGATGCCATTGTCAGGCTAAGAAACTTGTGATCAAATACCAAGAATGGAAACTATACTTGTTTGCTGGAAATTAATGCAATAAAAGGTAATAACACAACCATACATACCATCTATAATAAAGAACCCACAAAAGTTACAAAAAGTAAACCCATGAAAGCAAAAAATCAGAAAAACAAAAAAAAAAAAAAAAAAAACATAAACATAAACCAAAAGCAAGATTACAAAGTAAAATCATTTGTTAGGCATAACTGTTATCATCCCAAATTGAGACTTGTCTAACTAGTATCATAGCCCAAACATCATTAAATTACCCTCTCTTTTTTTGTTGCACTCACTAGTGAATAGGTTAGCACAATCAGGTGTTTTGACACTTTTTCATAAATTCGAATCTGAAATATCTCCTCCTACGAACCTAAAAGCACAAACATTTGAGCATGACTACTAACATTTGAGCTACCCTCAAGTTCCATCCAATATCAAGGATTTCTAGTTTAATGCTACAAAACATAAAACAAATAAATAAACAAACAAACAAAATGAAGTGGCCAGAGCTATGTGGGTTGAATCTCCAAACCCTGAATAAAATTTTAAAAGAAAACCGAAACTTGAATAGCTGATTGAACTCCCACATTTAACATATCAGATTTTACAGAAAAGTTCAGGAAGAAGAAGCCATAAACACAGATGATAAAAATCTATAATGCAGCTCAAAGACCTAAAAGAAAGATATCATTCATACCTTTGATCAGAAGTTGAAGAAAATGGTTTCTGGTTGAGGGAAAGTTGAGGGAACCAAAGAGAAAGTGATTGAAAATAAAGAGAACCCAGGTGTGTAAACAGAGTTAATATGCGTTTGGAGTACAAGAGTTAAAATTTAATGGGAAAAGCAGATGAGAGACAGGTGAAAATGCTCTTCACATTTTGGCCGGACGAATAATATGTTACATCAATTTACAGAGTCCCTGTTTGGCAACTACCTTTTTTTCTGTTAAAAAAAAGAAAAATGCCTCGTAGCTTGAATTCCGTGGCTCGAATTCGGCTGGAGACCCAAAACGATGTCGTTTTGGATCTCGAATTTTTATTTATTTTTTTTTCTTCCTTTTCTTTTCTTCCTTTTCTTCCTCTTCTTTCTTTCTTTTCTTCTTCTTCTTCGTTGAACTAGGCAACACAGGAGAGAGAGAGAGAGAGGAGAGAAGGGCCCCTGCCGCCGATCGTCGCAGCAGGTCCGATCGTCGCAGCCTCGCCTCCGACCCCGACTCCTCCTCCAACCCCATTTTTATGGCCCCCTCCCCTCTCCTCCAGTCCTCCAGTCCTCCTCTTCCTCCTCCTCCTTCCTTCTTCTTCTCTTCTTCCTCTACTCCGAATTCGAGCTACGAATCGGAGCTGTAAAAAAAAAAGCAAGGAAAAAAATTGTTTGGTATTGAATTTTCAAATACAATTTTTTAGTTCTTCTATTTTGTATTTTTCATATTTTGTTGTCTTTAATAAAAAATAATAATATTTTTTTTTTTAAAGATGTACCTAAATTAGATACACTTAAAAAGTAAAATATTTATATAAAAAAATAGATAAATTACAAATACACTCCTAAAAATTTACTTAAAATACAAATTGCTCCCTGTAATTTTGAACATTACATCCCGCTCCCTGACATTTGTTATTTCATAACAAATTATCCCTTTTATCAATAAATCATCAAATTAATTAATAATTATTAATAATGTTAAAAATATATTTTGATTAATGGTTCAAGCAATTTTATCACTTGTATAATAAAACAGTTAGAAATTTCATTTTTTTACTTAATTCTATTAAATAAAAAATTCTTACAATGATGTATTTATAATTTTTCAAATCTCATGAAAACAATCCCTATTTTAAACTATACCTCAAGGATGTATTTGTAATTTATCCCAAAAAAATTATAAAAATGTATACTAAATTTATAGAAAGAAGAAAAAAAAACATTCTATTTTCCCTCCAGAAATCTAATATTGAAAAAGAAACAATGACTTATAATCTTTTTTTAATATAAATATATAGAGAGAGAGAGAGACAGAGAGAGAGAGACAGAGAGAAAATTACTTCTTTCCAAGTATGAATCAAAGAGAACAATCCAAAGATGCCTCTATTTGCACACCATATTTCATCTCAAGGCAAACCATTAATTGGTTTATTTTTTATTACAATATTAACCTTATGTAAAATGACTACAAAGGACAAAAGATTATAATACACGCCTTTTATAGTTAAGTTCAACACTAAAATGTCGAACAAATGGTTAATGTTCGAAAGAAACACTTCAAACAAGTGGCTAAGGTTCGACAGAAATAGTCCGAACAAATTGTTAAGGTTCGAAAGTCCAGAATCGAACGGTTTGCAAACTGAAATTTTCACCGACATTTTGAGGAGTCTTCACCATTGGTTCTGTTCACCGGTGTCTTGAGGAGTCTTCATCACTAGTTTTGCTCATCGATATGTGAGGGTGACAATCAATCAGAGAAAGTAGGGGAAGATGGATCGTGGGTGGGGGTAGAGTGTGTGAATGAGAATAAAAATGAAAGATTATGAGTGGGGTGTGTAAGTAAGGGTGAAGATGGAAAGTTGTAGTGTTTATTGAGCAAATTGCTTATTTATCAATTTATTAAAGGTGTGCATTGAGTAGTGGTGTGTCTTGAGATGAAAGGTGGTGTGCAAATAGAGACACCCACAATCCAAGCAACATATTTTACTCTTTTAAGTTCCACCTCAGCAATTTTTTTGTAAATCAAATATTAAATTTTTGTATACCCATTAACATTGAATCTAATCTAATATTGAGTTTGTAAATAAGGGGACAAAATATAAACCACTAGATTAAAAAAATAATAATAAATACCAACAATGACGACCATTTAGTGCCCAGACAGGACGTCCAAAGATCGGGCCACACAAGCAGGCGTGCTCATATAGATATATATATATATATATACATATATATACTTCCTTCCTCCTTCAAATTAGTGATCTTCTAACTTCAACGAGTTGCATAAGTAAGCCTAGGCTAGTAAGTGCAAACAAAGATATGAACACAAGATGTATGAATGGTAAAAGTGCTGCCACTCCCTTCCTCAGCCTCTTGCCTAAAGATCAAATCCAGATCAACAGAATTCCCAGCTGAAAATTAAGTTGATAACACAATGTTAAATAACAATGGATGTTTTTCGGCATTCAATAGTCGAATCTATTCCATCCTGAAATCACTGCCGAAACAATGTACAAACTACAAGAAGCCACTGAACCCATGAGCAGACCATTTCATCAAAATGAGCAAAAATCAACCAGCATTTTGGGTCATGCATGCTTGCATGTCGGTAAAATGAACCAACAGCCCTTATGAGCTATCACGAGCAATTCCCAATAAATTCTGTGTTCTCCAAGAATGATCTCACCGATCCAAAGTTGCACTTCAAATTTTTATTCTATTTCTTTCAGTATGCTCTCTCCCTCTTTAATCCTTCCCACAGCACCTTAAAAACCAACAAATGTAAAGAGAAATAAGTGAATCAGTTCAGGGAACCAAATATATGTATATAAAACATGAGCAGAACAGATTTTTCAACTGTCATTTATTGAAAAATGACATAAGTCAATAGATGTCCAGTATGTCATGCCGGTGGTGGGATTGGCAGTGCATGACAGTAATAGCAATGATGGTGGCAGTTGCAACATTTATATTGGTGGGAAATTTTTAAAAAATATAAATAAATAAAAAATAGAAATGATTCAATACGAATGATTGCCTAGATTGCCTACCTGATAAAGCCAAAATTTTCTCTTAAAACAGGAAATCCAGCAAGCATTATATTTCAATGGAAACAGAGAACTGGCACTAATGCCCTACCATTCAGCAGTTTGCACACTTGTCTTGCTAATCCTAATTTAATGTCAACAGAAAGTTTCGGGAAATAGAGGAATCTGGTCAAATGTTAACGAGAAGCAAAAGTACCGCTTGTATCGCTTTTTGGAACCACATGAGCAGAGTGCATTCCGACTTATTTGTCCACTTTTAGCCAAGTTTGACCGAGCAAGATCCATTGGTGTTGAACCCATCAGCTTTTGGACCTATGGAACATAAATCACTAATCTTTCACGTTCATACAAGGAAATAGGGGAAAATGACATGCAGATGACATAATTCCTTTTCAACTTGTCCAATTTCAGAGAGAAGATAACAACAGATAATCCAATCGATTAAACAATCAGTTGTAGTCTAAAAAGCAAAGATGAAAACAAATTAAAGTGATGCTCCAATCATTGAACTTCAAAGATTATAGCAAAATTCAGTGCCCCAAGAACGGACCATCGGACACCACCTTATTCAAATAAACTAAATAATAATATATATAATATTATACAAACTACACCCCTATTGAACTTATCCAAACCCACGTTATTAGTTCTTTATTTTTTCATACCCACTCTACTTTTTATTCTTTTGAATGAAATGCTGCGGTGTCAAACAAATCTTGCTATCATGTGAATATCTAGTTGTCCTTAACCCAAGCATGCCTTTGACATTTTAGATATACTTTAGTCTAACTAAATCCAAATGAATTTAAACAGGTGCTAATTAAAATCACAGAAGACCATTTTTTTTTTAAAAAAAAAGGCCAGTCTTACAACAGTGCTTTTCAGCAACAGCTGGGAGGAAGGAAGGGAGAAGGAGGGAGGTTTCCCTTGTTTGGTAAGAAAGTTGAGGCGACAAAAGAGAAAGGAGTGGGGATGCTCAATTTGCCAAGCCCACATTTTGTCATCTGCCCATTTCTAAGCTGTTGAGAGAAAGAAAACAATCTCATGCCTCAAAATATAAATATGTTGGTTGTTGATAAAATTGAAAATTACATTCCACTGAGCATATTCAGCATTCAACGATAAGTCAAATCTTGCTGACTTAAAATAAAGACCCATTTCCAATCAATTTTCAGATTTAGTTGTTAAACCACTGAATGCATTCAGTTTGAAGGACTTACATGCTCCATCAAATAAGGTCTAAGTTTCTTCTACTAGCCTATGAATTTTCTTGTCTATTGAGTAAAAAATTCACTTAAAGATGAGAAAAGATGTGATGCACAGTTGAAAAAACAACAAAATAACAAAGTTAAACCTTTTTGTAAGTTGTACATACAATTTATTTATTTTACTTTTTTTTTTTATAAATAATTGTACATACAATTTATCAAACTTTCACATGCAACCAAAATGGAAGTCAAACAATATCCCCACCCGACACTGTTTCAAACTTAGTTGCACGAAGCGGGAGCGGAAGCAGGGCAGGGGCGGGAGGGGGAGCGAGAGCGAGGAAGCGTGAGCCGATAGAAGTTTTTTAGGTTAGGAGCGCCTCGGGGAGCAGTTATATATATATATTTTTAATACACATTGGAAGTTTTTTTTCTAAATTACACGGACTCGAGTACGGGTATTGGGTGCGAGTGTGTATCTAGGGGTCAGACACTTCAAAATTAAAAATTACGAATACGTGGATATGTATCCAAATTTGGATACGGGTACAAGGACACGTTAAATAATTTTTTTTTTTTAAATATATTTATTATAACGCAGACACAGGACACAACAATTTTTTGAAAAATGGGGATACGGACACAACAGGAGACACGGGAAATTTTTTAATTTTTTTATAAATATTTTTTATTTTAATATACATTAATTATTTTATTTATTTATTCGATTTTTTAAATAATGTGTTTCAATTAATTTTTTTATTTTATTTTATTTTTTTTATTAATATATATAAGTATATTATCTTATAAATATATTATATGTTATATAATAATTATTATGTAATATATAATAATAATAGTTATTATTTATTATTTATTATTCAGTTCCTTAACTATTATTATTATATATAAACTACTATTATTATATATAGATAGATTATTATTATATATAAACTATTATTATTATTATATATAAATAGATACAAATAGAGATATGAATCAACAAAGACGAACGACAGAGACAGAGGGAGAGAAAAGCGACGCCATCGATCGCGATCGCGAGGAAGAGAGAGAGAGAGGCTTTTCTGTGTTCAGCTGTTCGATCGACTAATGGAGCTGCGATCTTCGACTGGATCGAAAGGATGGAGCTCAATCGAGGTCTTCGATCTTCGACTGGATCGACTGGTTCGACCAGGTTCTCTCTTGCTCTCACCTCTTTCATTTCTTTCGCACTATAAAGAACCATGTCCGAGGGAGAATAGGCGAATCCGACACAGATCCCACACCCGCACCCGTGTCACGTCGACACGGGTACTTCGCCCCAAAGTGGCAAGTCCATGTAACACAGGTTTTTTTTATAAATATTTTTATTTTAATACACATTAATTATTTTATTTATTTATTATATTTTTTAAATAATGAGTTATTGTTAATTTTTTTTTTTTTTTTATTTTGCATATATGTGTTTGTGTTTTTTTATTAATATGTATAATATATAGTCATATATATATATAATCTAATATATGTTTTATCTTATCTTATCTTATCTTTTATATATATATACACGGACTCTTCGTTTTTTGGGAGGTACCCGTGTCGACACGACACGACACGGGTACGGGTGCGGGATACAGCTCTGTACAAATGGATACAGGAGGAGAAACGAAAGAGAAGGGAGTAAGCAAAGAACCTGTCGCCGACTTCGAAAGGGCAAGACATCGATCCCTCTGTCGCCAACTTCGATCCCCCTGCTCGCATCCTTCGACTTTGTCTTCGTGCACTTCAACTTTGTCTAGCACCCTTTGACTTCGACTTCGTCTTCGTCTTCGTCTTCGACAAGCACGACTGTAAGCCCCTCTCTCTCTTTCTCTCTCTCTCTCTCTCTCTTCTATTCCAGATCTACCTTTTGATCTGCCTCTCTCTCTCTCTCTCTTTTATTCTTTATTTATTATATTTCATCTCTCTATTTTACTCTTTTTATAAAAATATTTTTTAAAAAAAAAATTGGGCTGAACCAGATAAGTAAAATTTTGGGCCTACTCAACTTTGGGCCTTTTAAAATTTTGATCAATAAATTTTTCAATACCATGGGCTGTTATGTAGTTAATTTATATGTTTGGTCCATAAATTATATATAAAAAAATTATTGAGTCAACTTTTTAACTTATGTTTATAAAAAATATATATTTAAGAACTAATTATTTGATGTATCCCCATATCCGTATCCAAATTTGGATCCGTATCCACGTATCCTTCATTTTTAGTTTTGAGGTGTCTGGCCCTTAGATACGCACCCGCACCCACACCCGATACCCGCACCCGAGTCCGTGTAACGTATAATATATATATATGTATATATATTACTTATATTATATAGATCGTGAGAAGGTGAGAGAGAGAGAGCGAGTGAGAGAGAGAGAAGGCACAGACGAAGGCGATCGCAGGCAAAGACGAAGGCGATCGCAGGCAAAGACAAAGGCGATCGCAGGCAAAGATGATGGCGATCGCGAGCAAATCGAAGGCGAGAGCAAAGGTCGAGGTCGATGTCGATGTTGAAGGCAAAGGCGAAGGCGAAGGCGAAGGCGAAGGTGAAGGCTAGGGCTAGAGCAAAGGTCGACATCGAAGGCTAGGGCTAGGGCTAGGGTCGAAGTTAACGGCGAGACCAGGTTTCTCTGTCCTCTCTCTCTCTCTCTCTCCCCCCCCTTTACAATCCCATCTTGAACTGAATCGCGTTTCTCTCTCCACAAAAACGCGATTCTTACACATTTCTTTCTAGGAAACGCAGAATCGCAATTCTTACTCAAAATTGCCACCTGGTTGCACGATTCCTACAACTAAGGTTCCAAATGATTTCTCACCCACAAATAACAATTTTTACAACTCTAAAATACATAACCACTATAAACCTACATCGGCAGAAAGAAATTCATAATAGAATCCAAAAAAAATACCTCCACCAAACTCTTTGGCATTGGCTTCCCTTCTTCCTTTAACTTCTCAACTTTCTTATGTGCTTCTTTAGCCCAAGTGAACTTTGCTAATGTATTCTCAACGTCAGCTATTGTGCAGTTACAATGCTTAGCTGCTTCTTGCTTTTGACTGCTTTGGAGATTCTACAATCAACAAATGAGGAAAGCCGAACAAAATGGTGAACCAATGGAAACAACACCCACAACATAAACAAAATTCAGCATAATTTTATATATATTGCTAAAATTTATTATTTATTAGAGAAGCCTATTCGTCTTGATTCCACAATGACAGATTTTTTTTTTTTTTTTGATAAATAACACAATGACGTATATATAAATCATTTGGCCTTGAAATAATTGAAAATTCTGGAGTTATCCACAAAAGCATCAAGAATAATCAAGGAAAATTCACAAGTACAAGAGGCATATGAGAAGCAATCATGACATGAAAATTAAAGGTTGGGTTGCTATGCAATAATTGCTTGGCCATCCCAGTAAACTAGAGATAAACCAGTGAGTAAAAAACTCCCAAGGACCTTTTAAATTGAAGCAAAGATCAAAACCATGCAAGAAAAAAAAGAAATGCAAGTCAGTGTAAAGAATGATTTGTTGTCAATTCATAATTATCCAGAATAATTCAGTCAGTGTATTGCTCAGAGTTCTAATCCTCTATAGTTGGAGCATTTAAAAACACGATATGAACCGTTAGATTCAATCAGCAAACAAAAAAAAAAAAATCCCCAAAAGTTGCACAACTTGCGCCTTCGTTTGCCTGGCTAACTTGCACACCCTTCTTCAACTTGCCTCACCTTGGGTGGCTTCAGGCGCTGCACTTGTGCCTCATTGTGCCTAGACGCACCTTTCACAACACTGAATTCAGCAATTATATGTAACATCTTAATAGTAAGTAATAATTATAATTTTGAGTTGTCTTGCCAGAACAGTCGCTGAATATATCTTTTCGTCTATACCCGGACCCAATGAAAAATGGAATCAGTTCTCATTGACTAGTTGAGAATGATTTTGTTCTAGTTTGTGGAAAGCGCTCTGATGGGATCCTCACTAACAGATCATATAAAAAATCAAAATTTAACACATTTTGAAGCCCGCCCATGATTTCCATATTGACATTTCAATTATGCTTATACACATAAATGTCATTATAAACAACAAAAGCAAAACCAACCTCTCCAGTGTTATCAAAACCTCCGAGGTATCGAATTATAGCCTCCTGCTTCTCGAAAGCATCGGCGAAGGTGGCTTCGCTGCTTCGCCCAACAATATACTGTTTGAAAGTCCCCAACTTTCTCGCATTCTTCAACTCATCCGCAAACCCTAAAAACAAAAAAACACGAATCATATATACATTACATACATATATATATATATACACACATATATATAGAGAGGAGGAGAGGTTAGATTGGGGCTGACGAAGGAGGGTGAAGGACTGGGAGGAAGGGTCTGAATCAGAGGTGGGCTTTGATCCGGTGAAGACTCCTTTGATCTTGTCCATCCACGAGGAGTTGTCGAGATGTGCGGTGGAGAAGATCCAGCGGTGCTGTGACGGTGAGAAGTGGCCGTGACTGTAACTTGTGAAGAAGAGGATTCGTTGACGAGCCATTACATTTACATACATATAATGATTTGGTATATATTTATATGGATAGTGCTCTGAAAATGGATATAAAGCGGCTTCGGATTTGCCTCTGCGCCTGCGGTGCGCTGGTTAGGGTTTATGTTGGATTTTCCGATGAAGACTGCGGGTTTTACCCGGACCCAAAAAAAAATTAAATTGGAGGGTGTTAAACGACGTCGTCTTATGTACTTTATAAATTTTAAAGTTAATTATACCCAAAAAATTTTTTATCAATCTTCCTTTGTAAATCTAGTAGGAGAATAAAAATGGCTCACGGTTTGTGGGCAGTCCGGGGTGGTCCGACCTGTTTGGATCCGGACCCGAGCCCATCCCAAGTCCTTGGGCTTGGGTTTGATCTATCATTTTAAAACCCGATTTGCCTGGCTCATAGGCTAGTTCATCAGCCCGTTTAAGACCCACTCGAGACGTTACTCGCCCAAGGCCCGATTTTTTTTTAGTGAAAAATAATAAAATTTGATAGAACAAATTTAAAAAAAGGAACAGGCCTGACCTATCGGTCCACCTAAGCCCCGAATACCCTTGAGCCTGGGGCTATTTTTTTGGCTTGTGGATTGGCTCGGCCCGGTCCAAATTTTGGCGAGAGCCCGCAAGGCCTGACATGGACCCGGCGCGGCTTGAGCCCGGGCCCAAGTAGGGCGTGACGAGTCGAGCTGGGCCATAATTAACACCCCCTAAATCTAGAGGGGTATATTTTTCAAAAAAAATTATATCAAAATTCATTAACTATCCGCTCCTTTATGAACCTATGTATATATTGAACTCTCATCTTTGAAATCAATTTTGGAAAACTGATAATAAAACTGATTATATAATATATTGATTTGAAAATTTGATTTGGTTGTTTCCCTATAATTCAATTGTTTCCTTATAAATAAATTAAATAAATTGATTTAGCCATTTTCCATACTAAATTTGTGAATTTTTAAGTTTAAAAAATAATTTTAAAATAATTTTTTTCATAATTTATGATTTAGAGAAGGAAAGATGACAAAGATCTTTATTGTGCACTCTTTCTATAACCAACTATTTTTCCTATCCCAAAACCCTAGCCGTTATACATTACACCTTCTCTACCCCATTCATGTCATCATCATCCTATAAATATTACATTTATGCAATAATTCAACTCATTATTTTTTCCCTATCTTTATTAGACAATTAGAGGTTAGTTAACCTCCGTTTGGGAAGTGGATTGACTCTTTGACTTTTTGGCTATTTTGGTTATATGAGCCTGGGCTCAAAAGTTTGGTTTGGGAAGGGCTTTTGGTTTTTTGACTTTTTTTATTTTTTTTGTGAGAGAAGAGTTTAATGATTATAGGTTGGATGTGATTTTTTGTCTTTTGTAGCTCAAAATTGCTATTTTGTTTTTTGTGGCTCATTAAGCCAAAAAAGCCCAATGAGCCACTTCCCAAACGAACCAATATTTAATCTCTTGCATTTTTTAAACACACTCTTTCATCCTTTAAGTACATCTTTTTTTGTTTTTTATTTATTTATTTATTTTTACTTTTGACAATTTTTTATTTTTGCATTTCATATTTTATGTATCATTTGTCTCTCTACTTATATTGACCATTATTTGTTTTTTTGGTCATAACCTTTTCTCTCTCTTTTTTTTTTTTTTTTTGGAAAATATTATTTTACTATAATTTTAATGTACAATTTTATCCTAAAATGATGTGATAGTATAATTTGTATAATAAAAATATGACAATGGCCTTTTTATGATAAAGTCATACATCAAGATCCAACCAAATCATTATTAATAATTTTTTTGCATTGATTTAAAGTTTGTATATCACTACTCCTTTTTCTTTTCTTTTTTTCTTCTTTTAATATTTTGTGACATCATGATGTGTCTTAATTGACAACTGGTGTAGAATATTAGTTCAAAAGTACTTAATAATTTTTTCTTTAATATTTTTGTAACTTCACTTTAATATTTTTATTTGCAATAGATTTTATTTAAAAATATCAATTCAAAAAATATTTACATAAACAAATATCTGTTTAATTTTATTTGAATTGAAGTGATATTTTGTTTGAATTGATTTTTGTTTAAAAATATTATAAAAATATCTACAGTTGTCTAGATTAAAGTAAAGTTACGGCCATAATTACAACACTATATATATAAATAATAAAAAAAATTATCACATATAATCTATTTTTTCAAATCTATTAAATATGCATAAATATGTACATTTTATTATGAATTTTTTTTTTTACTAATGATGTATGTTTACCAATTTAAAAAATATTTACACAAACAAGTTGGTCAAGTGACTCTTCAATTTGTGTTGATTGACATAAATTTAACATAACTTAGACAGCTCGATCATCTCATAAAATTTTAAAAAATTTAAAAAGACCTTTACATTTTACAATCAATTTAAATTTATCATACTTTATCAATTGAAAAACCAAATTTTACTAATACGAGAATATTTTTCCTAATGTACTTACTAAAATAAATATAAATATTTAAATATTTCATTTTAATTTTTTTGCCGCGTCGTCTTAAAAATAAAGAGAGATAGAAGATGAGTGGGAGAGATGATGAGAGACCCCAAAAAAAAAAGATTGTTATATCACTTGACAAACTGTGATATGAAGAATTATAATTACAAATTTCATTGATAATGTAATTATGCTTAATCCAAAGTATTACTTTTGTAATTTTAGAAAATTAAATTTTTTTAATTTTCCTAATTGAATTATTATATATCTATTTTTTATATAATACTTAGGACAAAACATTAATAGCAACAAAAAATAAAATAAAATAAAAATTTTATAACTCATGCCATGTTTGGAATATAATCTTTTTGATTAAAAAGTCAAAAAATTGAAGAGTGCTAAAATGTGTTTGGCATGTACCAGAAAAAAAAAGTTTGAAAATCTTTGTATCAGTTTGAAAAGACCAAACAATTCTTGTGAGTGAGTGCATAAGTATTTACACATTTGGAAGGGTAAAATGAAAAATTTAACCAACAAACAAAAATATTTGCATTTTTCCATACAATTAAAAAACTCATTTCTAAATACATTAACTTTTTATTATCTCTTAAAAAATTCAAAAAGTCACTTAAAAAACTAATTTCAAACACTCTTTTTGTTATTAAAAAATAAAAATAAAAAAAGGAAGTTAAAACTTATTTAATGTTATCTATTTATTTAAATTAATTTTTGACATGGATAGGCCCACAAGGACTACAGCCCACCATGAGTAAACCCAGGCCCACTATTTAAACCCCATTGCATAACCCGGTTAGTAAAACCCAGCATCACTGGAAGCCAACTGGACAGGGAAGGCCAATGGTATCCGGACACATGGCAGACGCAGGACAGGCCACATCAGCAGACAAAGATCTGCAAAGTTATTGCCACAGCACATCACCATTAATGCAGCCATCACAGCATTTATTGCGACAACACTTCTCAGCCGGAATGGCACCCCCTCACCCTGAACGAGACGGATGACGGCACTAGTTTTCGACAGAGAACGAAATGATGACAAAAGGATAAAAACAAAGATTGGAAGAAGAGGAAGGTTAAGCTTATCTATCTCCCTCTCCCTCTCTCTCTCTCTACATTTTTGTCTACCACCTTTTCTAATTCACACACCGGAGGGTTCGCCGAGGGACTACCCCGTTCCCCGTTGAACTTATTTGCAGGTAACCCAGTGGACCTGAGGAGCTTGGATCGGTCTAACCCATCCACCTGGTCGAATCATATCATCGATTGGCGCTGCGCGGAAACACCGGTTTGTCCGTGCGCCAGTTGTGTTCATTGCCGCCGGAGACCCTGTTCCAATAACCTTTTCTCTTCGCTCGACAAGTGTATGGTCACGACTAGATCCATGGCTTCCCACCGTAACGCTACCGATCACCAAACCGACCCTCCCAATCCAAACAACCTACCGCAGTACTTCATCGAGCTCACCAACAGCATCAACCGTATGGCTGAACAAAACCAGGCCTTAATCAATGCTCTGCTCCAACGGAACCTCCCTATTCCTCCACCACCTCCAGATGTTCCACCCCATCCAGAACAAGTTCCAGGCCATACTGTTCCACAACCCAATCCTCCCAACTCGGAGGGCTTGCAACCCCCTCACCCACATATACAGTCGTCTCCTCTACCCCCACGTCCATCAGTCATAGCTCCAGCTCCCGAGGGAGAAGCCAGCAGCGTCCAACATCTGTCTCCCTCTAGCGGTGACAACATTCCTCTTTGGGACGCTGAACTCCGAGCCATGAAACTCCAACTCCAAGGGGTCATGCAGAATATCCAACATAAGCCTTCCACCACAGCAAACTCTCCATTTGTCGCCTCCATCCGAGACAAACCCCTACCCCTCAAGTTTAAAATGCCTACCATTGACTCGCCGATGGCACGGCCCGACCGTCGACCATCTGGAGACCTACCGCACCCTCATGATCCTTCATGCCTTCCCGGACGAGACCATGTGCCGAGCCTTTCCCGTGACCTTGAAGGGTTCGGCTCGGCTGTGGTTTAGTCAATTACCACCGGACTCGGTCTCCACTTTCCAGCATCTCAGTGACTTTTTCTTGAGCCATTTCGCCGGTAACGCCAACGGCGCCACCAGCTACTCAACATCCGTCGGGCCAGGGGAATCACTGCTGACTTTGTCACTCGCTTCAACACCGAAGCCTTGCAAGTTGCGAAAGCAGCGACAAGGTCATCCTCACACCTTCATGGCGGTCTGCGGTCCTCGACTTCCTCTTCTCCTCTCTAGAACCCCCGACATCCATGGCCCTACTCTCCAAAGCCCAAAAATACATGAGCAGCAGGATTCACTAGCATTTCGGCAAGACACCTTGACTAAAGACCCGACCCCCGAGAAAAGAGAAAAGACCAAGAACCCAGCAACACCCAGTATCACAGCCAAACACCCCGCTACACCAACCGACTCCCTCGCACCGACCGATCAGCACCAGTGAGACCGCCCGGTCAGTTCGAGCGATATACACCCCTTAACTCGCCCATGGAACATGTCCTTAACCAGATCTAACGGGACTACCCCCTCAAGTGGCCTCTCCCTCCACGGAACCCTTCCAATCGGAAAGACCAGTCCAAATATTGTCGTTTCCACCAGGACCATGGCCATAACACCGATGATTGCATCAGCCTCAAGGATCAAGTGAAGACCCTCATTCGCCAGGGGCGTCTAAGCCGATTCACAGACACCCGTCCTCAACAGAGGCAAAGGACCGAGCCCCACAGAGACAATCGCAGACACACCCCTCCGCGGCGACCAGCCCAACCAGACCAGGGGCATGATCGACCCCCCCAACCACCTCGGCCTCAAGGTAATCCACCTCCACCAGTTGGCGAAATTAGAGTTATTTCAGGTGGTCTTGCCTGTGGGGGACCATCCCGCTCAGCTCAGAGGGCAGAACTTAGAAAAATACGACAAGGCTCAGATAAGGCAGTCGCCACAGTGGACCGACCCCCCAAACAACCCAAGCAGTGGACAGAACCAATCACCTTCACGGACGCCGACTATACTGGCATCCGTTATCCTCATGATGATCTCCTTGTCATCTCCACTATTCTCTCCAATTATAAGGTCAGGCAAGTTCTCATTGACAATGGCAGCTCGTCGGACATCATCTTCCTCAACTGCTTCCGCCAACTGAAGATCGGGGAAGAAAGCCTTTCCCCACTCCAAACTCCTCTGGTTGGTTTCACTGGCGACCGGGTGACCTCTATCGGCTCCATTGATCTCCCCATCACCATTGGGGAGTACCCACGACAGACCACGAAGTTGCTTACTTTCCTTGTTGTCGACTGCTCCTCTGCTTACAACATCATCATCGGCCACACTGCCCTCAATGCCTTCCAAGCCATCACATCCACCTATCATCTTGCTCTCAAGTTCCCTACCGATCTAAAATTCGGCCGCAGTCGGGGAGGAGAAGCGGGCCGTGGCTAGGAAATGCTATGTGGCCTCACTCAAAGAAGTCAAACTGAAGAAGGCAATGATCATTGAAGGGCTTGACGTCCGGGATGAGGACGAGCTGATCAGAGGCGAGCCTGTGGAAGAACTCGTTGAAGTTAACATCGATCCTACCAACCCACTCAAAACTGCCAAAATCGGCAGTTAATTACCTCCCCAGATCAAGGCCGACCTCACCACTCTCCTGACCGAGCACAGAGACGTCTTTGCCTGGACTCATGCAGACATGCCAGGCATCGACCCTTCTTTCATAACTCACCGCCTCAGTATCGAACCTCATTTCCGACCTTACCGACAGAGACAACGTATTTTCCATCCAGAGCGCAACAATCTCATAGCTGCAGAGGTTGACAAACTCCTCGAGGCCCGGTTTATCTGAAATGTGGATTATCCTAAGTGGCTGTCCAATGTGGTCCTGGTTCGCAAGAACAATGGCAAGTGGCGCCTCTGCGTCGACTACTCTGACTTGAACCGAGCTTGCCCCAAGGATAGCTATCCCCTCCCCCGCATTGATCTACTGGTCGACGCCACGGCCGGTCATCAAATGCTCAGCTTTATGGATGCTTTTTCCGGATACAACCAAATCGTGATGCATTCGTCCGACCAGGAACACACCTCCTTCATCACCGACAGGGGCACTTACCACTACCGCGTCATGCCGTTCGGACTAAAGAATGCTGGGGCCACCTACCAACGTTTAGTCAATGCAGTCTTCCACCATCAGATCGGACGGAACATGGAAGTGTATGTAGATGATATGCTAGTTAAGAGCAAACTCTCCGCTGACCACCTCTCCGACCTACGAGAGACTTTTGCCACCCTTCGCAAGTACCAGATGAAGCTCAACCCAGAGAAGTGTGCCTTTGGCATAGGATCTGGCAAGTTCCTGGGTTTTATGGTCAATCAGCGTGGCATCGAAGCCAACCCTGAGAAGATCAAGGCCTTGATTGAGATGCAGTCACCCAAAACCGTTAAAGAGGTTCAAAGACTCACCGGCAGAGTGGCAGCCCTCAACCGTTTAATCTCCCGCGCGACGGATAAGTGCCTACCATTTTTCAAAGTCCTTCGGCAGACTTTTGAATGGACAACTGAATCCGAAGAAGCCTTTCAACAGTTAAAACAGTGCATGGCCAACCCTTCCCTTCTCTCACAGGCAATCACGGGTGAGCCTCTCTTTCTCTACTTAGCAGTCTCGGCCAAGATCGGTTGACCCTCATCAGAGAGGACGGCTCAGTCCAACGGCCGGTCTATTACATCAGTCGGGCTCTCAGGGGAGCGGAGCGGAACTACCCCCTATTAGAAAAGATGTCCCTGGCCTTGGTCACCGCCTCTAGACGACTCCGCCCCTACTTCCAAGCTCATGCCATAGTGGTTCTCACCGACCAGCCCCTGAAAAAGATCATGCAGCAACCAGAGCTCTCAGGAAGGCTAATGCAGTGGTCAGTAGAACTAAGCCAGTTCGACATCTCTTATCGCTCCCGGACAGCAATCAAGGGGCAAGCTGTAGCCGACTTCATCTTGGAATTCACCAATCCAGCCCCAACCGCTGACCCTCCACCCACACCAACTCCACCAGAGCCTGAAGATCCCCATTGTTGGACACTCAATGTTGACGGCTCGTCTCGCAGGGAAGGAAGTGGGGCTGGCCTCATCTTCACATCCCCCGAAGGGGGTTATTTCAAATGTGCTCTCCGCCTCTTGTTCGTGGCTAGCAACAATGAGGCCGAATACGAAGCATTGATAGCAGGGCTTCGTCCGGCCAAAGATATTGGTGTTAGCCATATCCGCGTGTTCAGTGACTCCCAACTTATCGTCGGCCAGATCACGGGCGAATTCGATGCCAAGGACACCACAATGCGGACTTACAGGGACATGGCGCTCACCCTTATTCGCCTCTTCAACACTTTCGGATCGGACATATACCTAGGGCGGAAAACTCCAACCAGATGAGATGGCCCATAACGGCCAATCCGACCTCGGCCATGGAGTCCGCCTCGAATATCTAACACCCCCGGCCATCTCACCCGACCTGCAAGAAGTGCAATTCCTCTAGACGGAACCCATCCTTGGGCATCCGACATCCTCCTCTTCTTGACCCTCGGAGAACTCCCGGATGACCAACAAAGGTCGCCAAGGTCGAGTCTTCGGCTAACTACATTCAGTCGTGGCGTCCTTTACAAGCGCTGATTTTCACGGCCATTACTGCGATGTCTCGGCCCAAGCAACCTATGTAATGCAAGAGATCCATGAAGGAATCGTGGCAATCATTGAATTGGCGGTCTCGCACACAAGTACTCGTCTGAGCTACTTGGTGACCCTCAGCAAAGATGCCACTAATTTCGTGCTTAAATGCGACAAGTGTCAGCGTTTCGCCAACATCCCCCATGCTCCTCCCACTGAACTGATCACTCTCTGCAGCCCTTACCCGTTCGCCAAATGGGGGATCGACCTGGTTAGTCCACTTCCCACTGGTCGAGGCCAAACCAAGTTTGCGATTGTTGCCATTGATTACTTCACCAAGTGGGTCGAGGCAGAACCCCTTGCCACAATCACCGAGCGGAACACCACCAAGTTTATCTAGTAATCGATTGTCTGCCGATTTGGCATCCCTCAGGCCATCGTCTCCGACAACGGCAAACAGTTCGACAACGCTAAATACAGGAAATTTTGTGCAGATCTCCAGATTCAACCCTGCTTTTCCTCCCCCGGTCATCCCCAAGCAAACGGCCAAGTTGAAGTTACCAACCTCTCTCTCCTGAAGATCATCAAAACTAAGCTCGAAACGGCTAAAGGCCTCTGGGCTGAGGAACTACCACATGTACTCTGGGCTTACCGAACCACCTTGGGACTCTCTTTGAAACCCCTTTTCGCTTAACATATGGCGCTGAGGCGGTCATTCCGGTAGAAGTCGGTCTGCCCACCCCCAGGGTCTTACATCCGGACCTCACCTCAACCGAAGAACTCCGTCGAGCAGACCTGGACCTCATCGAAGAGACCTCATCGAAGAGCTTAGAGAGACTGTTGCTGTCAAATTGGCTTCGTACCAGCAGAAAATGAGAGCGCACTACAACCGCCGAGTCCGACCACGGGAGTTCTCTACTGGCGACCTTGTCCTGAGAGAAACAACTCTTGCCACAAAGAACCCAACCGAGGGCAAACTGGCCACCAAATGGGAGGGGCCCTACGTGGTGAAAGCCTGACCACGACCAGGCACTTATCGACTTCAAGACATGGACGGCCGCGACCTCCCCCATCCCTAGAATGCTGAACATCTGAAGCGTTACTATCAATGAATTCTTACTTTTGTATTGTCAAACTTGTTGTATTTGTCTCTTTCAATACCTAATACAAATATCGGCTGGATTCCCAACCTGCTATAATTCAACTGTCTGAATGTCGCTTCCATGAAAGTTTCATATGCAGCACTCCAAGCCTCAGTCAGACCTGAGCACTTTCAAAAGCCTCAGCCAGACCTGAGCACTTACAAAAGCCTCGGCCAGACCGAGCACTTTCAAAAGCCTCAACCAGACCTGAGCACTTGCAAAAGCCTCGGCCAGACCGAGCACTTCCACAGGCCTCAGTCCGACCGAGCACTTTCAAAAGCCTCAGCCAGACCTGAGCACTTTCAAAAGCCTCAGCCAGACCTGAACACTTACAAAACCCTCAGCCAGACCGAGCACTTTCAAAAGCCTCTGCCAGACCTGAGCACTTGCAAAAGCCTCGGCCAGACCGAGCACTTTCAAAAGCCTCAACCCGACCTGAACACTTTCAAAAGCCTCAGCCTGACCTGAGCACTTTCAAAAGCCTCAGTCAGACCTGAGCACTTACAAAAGTCTCAGCCAGACCTGAGCACTTTCAACAGCCTCAGCCAGACCTGAGCACTTGCAAAAGCCTCGGCCAGTCCGAGCACTTCCACAGGCGTCAATCCGACCGAGCACTTTTGAACACTTAGTCACAAGTTAAGGTCACCAAATTTTACAACATCTCTACTTAGTCAAATTCCAACAGTGTTCCCCAGTTTCTCCCTTACAGGTTTACCATTGCCCCCTTTTAGTTACAATTTAAAACCTACTTTCCTACCGACATTCATTGAATTTTTACACAAGTCCAATCTCACTCTGCATCAAGGAATTTTATCAGTTCACTCTTACTCAGCGTGATAGATTTTTAATTTGACAAGTTCGAATTCACAAGTTCAAATTCAAATTCAAATTCACAAGTTCATCCTCTTCAATTTATCAGTCCAATTTTATCAGTCCAATCTCATAAGTTCAAATTCACTTGGCTCACTTAGCTCAAGTTCACTCTGTCATGAAATTGAATTTTTTCATAAGTTCCTTACTCGTTTTTATTACAAGCATTCCTCCATTTCAAACCCACCAAACACATAACCACAGTTAATTACAAAACATAAATGTAGTTTTATTCATATGCAAAGTGTGTACATCAGTTTGATATAATACTTCAAAAACAAAAAATGTGTATACAAGGACGAAACAAAAATTCTTCAAGTACACCCATTCTTTAGATCACCCCTCCTCCTCACTGGAGATAAGATCTGCTTCTTCTATCCTCTCATCCAGGGGGGTCTGGGCCACATCATCCTCTTCAACCACCACACTGCTAAAATTGAGCTCTGGGAACAGTTCTTCAGCCTTGCGCTTGAACATTTTCCACCCGCTGTCCCAGTACTCTGCCATCTCATGCTTATAGAAGTCCGATCACTGAAGCTTGCAATCACCAGACTCAGCCCTCGTGATGCGTCTTGATGGGCGGCCAGTCTCCTCTCTCGCTAAGCTATTGGCCACCGCAGCATCAATAGCCACCTGAAAATCTGGCAGCGCCTTGAATTGTTCCACAGCTGCGATGCACAGATCAAGGTAGGCAGCCCTCTCCGAGGCCGCCTTCGCCCTCTCCTCGCCCAACTCCTTCATCAAGGCCTCATTTTCCGCGGCAACCTTCTCCCTCTCAGCCCCCAACCCCCTTTCCAAGGCCTTTGCTTCAGCGATCAACCTCCCCCTCTTAGCTTCAAACTGCTTCTGCAGAGTCTCCCTCTCCACAGTCACCCTACTTAGCTCTGCCCCCAACTCTTTGCGCAGACTCTCCCTCTGCTCCGCCGCTCTGACACGCTCATCTTCCATCTCCTTTTGCAGAGCCTCCAACTTAGCATCTGCCTCGTCTCTCTGCCTGACAAGATCCTCGTTATTATTCATGGCCTCCTCATGCCGCTCAACCGCCACAATACAAGCCTTTTTGGCCTCCTCCAACTTCTGCTGCTCGCCAGCAAGTTGAAACTCGAGCGACACGACTTGGCGGCGTGCACCCTCCAGCTCCAACTTGACTGCTTGCAGCTCAGTGTCTTGTGATCTTCCATCGGCACTCTTCTTACGCAAATTGGCTTGGTCGGGTCTGGTCTCGGCCTTTAGCTTGGCGGCCCCTGCTTTCCTTAGAAGAGCCCCCGTCAAGGTGGTCACCTCCATTTGAGCGGAATATAACCCCCTCAGCAGATCGGCCTCATTAAATCCACATGCCGAACGCAAGGCTGTTTCATCCACCATCTTCACTAAGCGGTCTGCCACCGACCTAGCTGGACCTCCATCCCTCTCCAGTTTCCCAGCCACAAGGCGTGGTAAGTCGTGCACCAGACAGCTCCTCTTTCTGCGGCCTTGAGCCCTTTGAGTCTGCTCCCTCCCACTTGGCTCAACCCCAGCCAACCTAACTTCTGTTTGCACCACTGGGGTCCTCTCCAACCTCCCACTTGGCTCAGCCCCAGTCAACCCAGCTTCTACTTGTACTGCATTGGGCCTCCACTAAGGTCACTGGTTGGTGGCCATCACCATCCACAGGGTATCTTACATCACAGGACCTCTCCCCAGTGGGGCGTTCACCCTTCTGGGCCTGCCGCCCACCCTCCACTTGCTTGGCCAGTGGCCTCTTCCATCCTTACCTCCTTTCTTCTTTTACAGGTGGCTCCTCCCCGCCTCAACCTCTTCTTTTTCTTCCCTACCCCAGCCTCATCTCCTTCAACGACCTCTCCTTCAGAGGATCTTTTGGGAGCAGTCGCGGAACGAACTCGCCCAAACTCTTCTCTCCCAAGGGTTTGGGACGAAGTCGAATCCTCTCCCTCGCCACTGGCTGAGGAGGTCGGTCGGCTTGGGCCTCCTTGAACTTCTGGGCTTTCACCAGCATGGCTTGATCTTCCGCCTCTTGTGCCTTTCTTCTTACCTCCAACTCTGATCGGTCGAGGTCTCCACCGATCGGTTTTGGGCCCAACCTAGCTTCAAACAGTGCCGACGGCTGAACTAGCTCGTCCCACTTGATTTTTTCCCTCTCCTTCCACTCCTTCACCTTCTTTATCCTCTCCTCCGCCGCCGTCCCCAACTTTAGCTCCACAGACTTGGTTGGCACCTTCCACACGGTGCGCACACCGGCCCCTCCAGCGGCGGACACATAAAACCATCGCAGCCTCCAACCTTTGATGGACGTTGGTAAACCAGCCACCAAACCCTTCCCCGCCGCTGCCTGAAGGGTAATCCAGGTCTCCTGCTGCCCTGATGCCTTGTAGTAGCCAAAGAACTCCTCCACCGTCATGGCCGCTCCTCCGTTCGCCTTCGGCCAAGCACTTGCGCAGGCCAGCAGGATTTTCCATGCATTGGGCATCAGTTGCCCTGGTGCTACCTCCAGGTGGTTGAGCACATCTACCACGATTCGCGGCAGAGGCAACCTCAGTCCACCCTTTAGAGCTTCCTTGTAGAGGGAAAACTCTCCTCCCCTGACGTTGGACGGTCTCTCCGTCGATTTTGGCACCACCAACTCCACCTCCTCCGGAATCTGGTACTTCTCGCGGATAGCCTCCAACTCCGCCGCTGTAATAATGGATCTGTCCGCCCTCGAATGCCGATGTGCAGTTCCACTGGTGATTATCTGTTGCCGTTTCTGTCTGGCGAAGCCATGGAATTGCGCCACGACTCCCCTCTTTGGACTGTGCGAATCGCTAATTCCTCTGCATCATCGTCCCCCAGTGGATCTACCCTGACAATTGCAGTCTCTTCCTGGGCCATTTCTAAGCTGTGTTTGCGAATCGCTTCTGATGCAGGTGCTAACAAATCGAAGAAGTGTTTCAATAGGGTATCCTGAGCAACGAAGGAGCTAACACCAGAAATATCTTGCGTCTTTGTAAAGAAGTAGGTGAATCGTATGATACCAAAAGCCCACTGTTTGCCTGTATTCCAAGGATCCAAATTAATGTTCGCCAGTTTGAAAACCTTTCAAATCAACCGCCAAAACCGTGTCATCAATGCCCATAATAATCCCCTGACGTTTCACTCCTGATCTAACGCTTGACCTTTCCCCTTCCCGAAATTTTGCCACGTGGATGGCCCAGATGCACTGACTTCTGCCCTCACCTTGTCTTTTCCACTTCAAATCGTCACGTGACACGCTGCCTCTTGAGCCCCGTGCCATTCCACTCGGCCTCCCCCACGCTCGGTCACCTTCACGGTCGGCCTCTCCCGCTCAGCCTCCCTCACGCTCGGCCTTTTCCCGCTCGGTCACTCTCGCGGTCGGCCTCGTCCGCTCGGCCTCCCACTTTCGGCCTTTCATTTCGGTCACTCTCATGATCGGCCTCTTCACCTTTCGGCCTCCCCACCTTTCGGCCTCTCTCACACTCGACCCCTCCCACTCGGTCGCCCTAACGGTTGGTCTTTCCCCACCGGTCGGATTCATCTTCCTTATTATTATTCCCTTCGTTGGACTAAAGCTGCACTCGGGAATGGGGGATTACTGACATGGATAGGCCCACAAAGACTACAGCCCACCATGAGTAAACCCAGGCCCACTATTTAAACCCCATTGCATAACCCGGTTAGTAAAACCCAGCATCACTGGAAGCCAACTGGACAGGGAAGGCCAATGGTATCCGGACACATGGCAGACGCAGGACAGGCCACATCAGCAGACAAAGATCTGCAAAGTTATTGCCACAACACATCACCATTAATGCAGCCATCACATCATTTATTACGACAACACCTCTCAGCCGGAATGACACCCCCTCACCCTGAACGAGACGGATGACGGCACTAGTTTTCGACAGAGAACGAAATGATGACAAAAGGATAAAAGCAAAGATTGGAAGAAGAGGAAGGTTAAGCTTATCTATCTCCCTCTCCCTCTCTCTCTACATTTTTGTCTACTACCTTTTCTAATTCACACACCGGAGGGTTCGCCGGGGGACTACCCCGTTCCCCGTTGAACTTATTTGCAGGTAACCCAGTGGACTTGAGGAGCTTGGATCGGTCTAACCCATCCACCTGGTCGAACTGTATCATCAATTTTAATTAATTTAAAAATAAATTTGTTAATAATACATATGCTAGGATACAATGAGTGCAATTACCATTTTGAAGAAATCACATACACAAAACGAATCATATAAAATAACCTTAATCATAACATACCCTTTATATCATCGTCGTCAATTCTATTCCTTATGCTGTAGATTTTCAGGAGGTCAAATTTGTTGTAGATGGCTCATGGAGAAAGGAAGATGGAGGCTTCAGCGTGTATGCAGGCAATTGACTGGGCAAAGGAGCAAGGGACGATGAAGGCAATTGACTAGGCAAAGGAGCAAGGGATGGTGAGCATCTCAATATGTATTGATTCTCAAGTTTTGCTTAATGCTCTTTATGTAATAAATCACTACTTTTTTGGTCTTCAGCAACTTTAGTTGACGTGTATCTAAAGTATAGTATAGGAATATGACCAAACCAACGCATGATCTGACTCATCATGTAAACGATTTTTCTATTTAATATATCTCTATTTATTCGGTGTTTCTCAAAAAATAAATAAATAAACAAGACAAATCAAGGAAGTTTCATCCCACAACCTATAATTTTTTTTTCCTCATTTTGCATAAATTTTTAAAATGAACTATGGATCTGTAACAAGCACTTCAAATTTATAACCAAATACAGTGTAGCACATACTCTCTCGCATATCATTGTTGAGTATCAGGAAAAAAAAAAGTTGCTTCCGATGGTACTCCTCCTTGCAAACAGGACAGATTCAAAAACCATTGTGATAAGTCCATATAACAAACATATATTGACACGACATTCAATAACTTTCCCATGTGCACAACCAAAAAGAAATTTAAAAACCTTAAAAGGGTCTAAACAAAAGGGGCAGATACTCAATTGCTGCATTCTCATGTCTCAATTACAATAATTCAACACGCGAAATATTATATTTAAAGAATCTAATACCTCAGATAAATTGTTTAGTTGACCAATTAGAATTGAGAGTTAGGAACTAAGTATGCAAACTAACTGTCATCTGATAAAACTTTGACTCAATCCAAACACACTTATCAAGCAAGCATATGTGAAAGAAGCGCTAGCTTAACCCAAATTTACATCATCAAATTAGATACAAAGTCCATTTACAAGTACAAAATTCCCCATCATCTATATACACCAATAAGTGTGAAAGGCACTAGTTTAACTCAAATTTACATTATCAAATTATATACAAAGTCCATTTACAAGTAAAAAATTCCGCATCATCTGTATACACCAATAAGTGGAAAATATTATCTGTCCGCTCTCAAGTTGGGCAATAAGGGCCAAAGAAGGTGCAATAACTCATTTTTAAAACCAAAGTTCTTAAGACATCCAACAGTGAACTTTCTCATAATTGTCCTCTATTAGAAGTAAAAATAGGTATTGCAACAAAATGGTTCCATTTGTTGAGTATCTGTCTAATTAACTATAAAGGGTGACCTCCAATACGTGTCCCCAAAGTTTTACCAGAAACATAAAAGTTCTAATGCAAGCAGAACATATTAATTTTGTTTTCCAAACAATCACAGTTTATATAGACTAACACAATAACCCAAAGTTCTACACTTTCCCAAAGGAATGCAACAGAGATTGAAAGGAAAATCAATAACAAATTGACATATTAGAATGTGATGATGCTATTTCTTGGCTAAAGAAGACATAAACTTGCCATGGTTTTTAAAATTTTACAATTTTAAATGGCATCAATTATCTTTTGACATGAAAAGAAAGAATAGAAAAGAGAACAAAACTATATGAAACTTGAAAATAAAGCCACAAAACAATCTCTTTGTACCATCTATAATTAACAGTGAAACAAACAAATCATATTGCTAGACCAAACAGTGCAATTCCACTGAGAATAATAGAGTAATTAATAATTACAATAATTTCAATATATAAAACAAAGTTTCTACCGAACTTTTTTTAATGTTTTCATTTACATAGCAAACCCGTGTAATGATCCCAGACAGTAAGTTTTCACTACAAAATCCATGATTCCACTTGCTCTTCTATTTTGGACTAGAATCAATTCCATAACATGACAGTACCCATAACTCGGTCACCTTAGTAATCAGTCTGAATGCATACAGATCTAAGTCACGAGCACTTCATTTCAAAATGCAAAGCAGATTCTAGTCTCAAATGCAAATTGAATATCCCTGGAATAAATATATGTGCCATGGTCAACCTTTCCCTTCCACTATCCTATCAAAAATGTCGGTCAAAGAATGAGAGGTGACACAAGAAGCTAACCGGTTCAGTTTGCTGTTCATGACTTCCATGTGAATCACAAAATAACCAAACCCCACAAGAGAAATTGCCACGCCTATCTTACGCCTTGGATCTCCTAAACTCAAACCAGATTTCATAATGATTAAAGAGTATACTGTCATGTGTGCGCTTCCCAATATATTCAAGCCCTAAATTGAATAGTCTCTTTGTACACTCATCTCCTCCCAAACGTGAACAGAATTTTATATTATGCGACACAAAGATTCGACCTTCATAAGGTTTCAATTTATTTGCTAGCCTCTTCAATCCAACCCAAACAAGCTTATCAGGAATATGGAGGAAAACAGCACTAGCATAGATCAAATCATACATTCCAGATCCAAACTTACTAAACTCCATTTCTTCACCCTTCACAATCAGAGGGCGCTTATGCAATAAACCTTGGGAGGGAAGCTCATACCTAAATGCAGCCATTAAAGAAAGCTCATCTCTCTCTAGACAATGGAAGTGCCCTGGATTCAGGTACCTGATGAAATGCAAGCCTACTCGAAGTGTGCCACATCCAATCTCAAGAACACGAGCATCCGGAGAGAGGTGGACAGAGTCTGCAAGAAATTCAAATACGTCTCGTCCTCCAGCCCAGGGCTCCCCATAGTTGCTGTGATGCTCTTCTACAAGGAGCTCACCAGGGCAAGGTAGAGCCGTGTGGCTGTTTGATTCCTCTCCTTCATAGTGGGATATGCCCTTGAATCTGAAAATTTAGCAGAATTTAATCATGTTTCTGAATGAGGTACTCAACAAACACCCAAAATTTAGACATAAAACCTTAAACCTGAATAGGGGACACACACAGGAAAAAAGGGGTATACATAACTATGTGTATAAATCTATACTATATATTATAATGTGAATTCCTCAGATGGTGTGAAGTGAAAGCAAAGGTGAAGTTATGTAACACTTTTTTATTTCAATAATATCACACAAAATATTTTTTTACCATCCACATACTCATGTCTCCACTAATTGCAAGGGGTAAATTGGGAAAATAGATTGTTCATAACTGCTTCAATTTTTAATGTTTGCGTCTGCATGTCAGTCTCTCTTTCTGTCGTCTGTGTGCACACACACTATGCATGTGGAGTTCTACCATGTTTGAAACTGTTAGTCAGCTTAGCAGTGTTTATTGATGTTGCATTGTATGTAGATTCAATTAGTTTTGGGAAAGTTGATGCCATCACAAAGCAGTGTCAAATTATTATGATAGAGAAACTGAAGACCACAAAGAATATTGCAGAAGCACCAATTGAGTATGTATCTGAATGTGAGCATTGCACTTGATACAGATTGCACATCTAACACTAACACTAATTGAGTATGTATCTGAATGTGAGCATTGCACTTGAGGTCAAAATTGCACATCTAACACTAAAACTCGAAATTTTTTGGATAATTGAATCGCATCTCCAAAAACAAACGGACAAAGATTGAACTTGAAACTTCCAATCCATATCGATGCTAGAGACAATTCCAAACCAACCATCGCATAAACAAACAACAAAACAGAACAGAGACAGATAATAGCTAATTATGGAAAAATTCAAGAAAACCATTCACAATCCCAGTGAAACTTTTGATAGTTAGTATGAACTGGATTTTGAAACCCTAGAGAGAGAGAGAGGTGTTACGGACTCAATGAGATCTTGAAGCTGTTGAGCGCGAGTGCGAGGGTTAATGCCCTTGCGGAGCACATTGTCCTGCATATGGAGACCGTTCGCCTCGATCTGATGCTTCACCCATTCTATATCCTCCGAATTCGGCGAGATCCGCTCTTCGAACCTTCCAGACCCTTCGGCGGCGGCGCTGGTGGAGGTGATGGCGGTGGTGGTGGGAGCGGGGCAAGAACAAGTGGAAGGAGAAGAGAGAGAAGACAGAAGGAAGAGGAAGAAGATTGCCGCCGCAACCGCCGAGAGCACCAGAACGGGCACCGTCACCACCACGCCCTTCGCCGCCGACGATGACGACGGTGGTAAAGCCATGCGAGGAGTGAGCAACCAGTGTTTTCACCGACTATTGATATTCACGTAGGGGTTGGACATATGGATTTGTATCCAATAGAGCAATGTTTCTTGTTGGCGAATCGGAAAATTGATGGGGTAAATGGGTTAAGCATTCCTCGGCCTCGTTTGCTCACATTTAATTTTAGTTAAAAAATTATTACATTATTTTTTATTTTTTTATATATTATTTTATAAAAAATTAAAAAATTATTAAAATAGTATGTTCATAAACAAAGTCATCTCCAACATTTCACCTTTCCTTTTATCAAATTTAAATTTGATAAAATTTGATTAGAATTCTATGCTAACATTATCATCAGTTTGATGTCAAATTGAGAGAATATTTAAAAGTTCTCATCAAATTGAAAATGCCTAAAACCTTTCATCAAATTATTATAGATAACCGATAGTGTATGAGCACTAGACGATCGATCAGTTGTCCTTAGGACATCCACTTCTTTGCAATTTACACTGGCCGGTCGACCGATGATTTTGTGAAATATCAAAATCCTTCGTTCGAACGCGTGATATTAGATGAAATTTTTACTCCAATTTAATGAAATAAATAAGTAAACATTGGAGATGCCCTAATGGTATTCTTTTTTTTATATATCAAATTTGAATAAAGATTTAGGTAAAAAGTTTTATTTTATACCAAACTTTCCATTGCAAAAAAAATAAATTTTTATCAAACACTCAGTCGATCAAGAAGATGAAGGGGAGGATTTCTGGGCGGTCAACTGGCAGTGGGCAACTTTGCAAGTAACCGGACAACCAGCTGGACAATCGGGCAATGGTTTGATGTACGGTAAAGCAAGGGCTTTCTTAAAAAATTTGATGAACGCTGAAGTCTTTCTCGATTTGATAAAACTTTTGCTTTTCCCCTCATTTTATATAGGTTTGATGCCAAGGTTGAAGGAGGAAGAGTAAGGGCATTTCATCAAATTAAAATTTGATTCCAAATCTGAGTAAGCGTTGAAAACACTCGTACATGTTCAATTCTCGGCTGAATTGAAATCGAATCATTCCATAAATTTTTTTCTAAAATTTGTTTCTCAAAACAAACCAAACAAGGCCTAAATTTTTTGGAAAGTGGCCTCATTTGAAAACATGTTATTTTAATAATTTTTTAGTTTTTTGGCTAAAATATGAGGTAAAAAAATTAGTATATTTGTAATGACTTTCTGATTTTTTACAGAAAAATGTGCAAAAAGTAGAGAGAAAATAGAATATTTGACTTTTTAGTATAGATTATAGACTTTTTGATTTTTTTAATAACTTTTTGACTTTTAGGCTAAAAGTATTGCATACCAAACATTATTTTATTATTAATGTTTTATAATTTAAAAATAAATAAAATACATCCATTTAAAATACTTTTATAATTTAAGATATATATTTACCAAATATATATGTTCATATATATTTTTATATTAATATTGTTTGTAGAAATATTAATTATAATGTATTTGAGATTAAAAAAAAAAAAGAGAAAATTAGTCTAAGGCCCCTCTTCCATTTTTAGTAATGGAAAATATTCATAATATTATTTTATGATGTCTAAGGTCTCTTAATCTCACACCCATGTATTACAGAAAAATTTGATATATCTCACGGCTTCAAACCCTCATCCCTCTCTCTTTCTCTCTCTTCTCTCTGTTAGACTCACGCCTCCTCTATTCTCTATCCTCAATGCTCTTCTCTCTCTCTCTCTTTCTTCGATCCAACTCGATCAGTCCAACAAGCCTTGTGTCAAGAACTCATCCGCGCACTCTTGCTCCAATTGAACCGCCGTATAAAGGTCTTCCACCGTGGCCTGGCGACGATCTCCAACCACTCTCGAAACTTCTTCAAAGTGTTGATCTTTTGATCTCATCACCTCTCCTCCTCTTTCGTCCTTATTCTCTGCCACCACTGCACTTTCACCGCCGTCGATTTGTTCAAATTGCCGAAGCAAGAGATGCAGAAGCAGAATCGCCTCATTGGGAACAACATTTCGGCCATTTCTTCATTCAATTATTCTTTGTGAGAGAATTCAAGGCCTTTATTAGCCATATGTGTGTGTGTGTGTGTGTGTGTGTAATTCTCTCAAATAGATTGATGTTCGAATTTCTCTGGTTGTTCAAATTTCTCTAGTAGGTCTCTGGTTTGTTCAAATTTCTCTGGTTGTTTATATTTCTCTAGTAGGTCTCTGCTTTGTTCAAATTTCTCTGGTAGGTTTTTGGTTTGTTCAAATTTCTCTGGTTTGTTCAAATTTCTCTGGTTTGTTGTTGTCTAAATGTCTTACAGTCTAGAGAAAATTGGTCAAAATGAAAATGGTGACTTGAATCCTCTATTGGAGCAGTATCACTTCTTTCGGTCAATCTATAAGCACCACTACAATGCAGAAGACAGGGTTTGTTTACAAATTAATTGAGAAAATTTTGAAATTTAGACATACCTAGGTCTTGATTTTGAGTTTTCATGTGTGTTTAGATATGTATCTTTGCGTTTTATGGTGTTAAAAGGTTAATTGTTTATTCTATTACTCTAAAGCAATTGAATTTGGCTTATATTTATTTGTTTAATTTGATTATTTTGAGGAATTTAATCTGCTTATTCGAAGGGTGTTGTGGACATTTCCACACCTCATCTTTCTATTCGTAAAACGTCATTGCTGTAAAGCTCTCTCTCTCTCTCTGTCACTCTCTAGGCCACTGTAATGGTGAATATTTAGGTATTTCAAATAGAGAACAGTGAATTTCTCTGGAGAGTGAGAAGATTAAATTGTAGATATCAATAATTTCTCTACGTTCAAACTAGAGAAAATTTAAATTTCTCTGAATTCAAACCAGAGAAAATTGAACAACACAGAGAAAATTACTCAGAGAAAATTGAAATTTCTCTGAGTTCAAACCAGAGAAATTCAGAGAAAATTGAATCCTTTGAATTTTCTCTGGTTTGAACCCAGATAAATTTTTGGGGAAGTCCAGAATTTCTCTGGAGATAATTGCTCTTGATTGAAATTTCTTTGGATCAATGTTGAGGGACCTTTGACATCATGAAATATTGAATGTCCTTTATGCTATAAAATCTTAATATCAGGGACCTTAAAAAAAAACTCCTAAAAAAAATATACAGAGAGATAAATTACTTTAAACACAATAAATATTATATATCTCCTATATATATGAAAAAAAATTGGGAGTTCTAAATCAAGAACTCTAATAGCTATAAGTGGTGTTTTGGATCCAGTAATGGTAGAGAGCCCGAATATAGGCTCGAATTTGGCTTGAAATTAAGGAGAAGAAGAAGGAGGAGGAGGAGGGAAAGAAAGAGAAGAAGAACTGGACTGGAAGGACCAACAAAATCGGGCAAAAGTGGAGGTGGAGGCGGAGGCGGGCGGAGGTAGAGGCGGAGGCGGGGCTGCGATGCCGACGAGCGACGAGCAACGAGCGACGAGCTGCAACGACGACGACTCTGTTTCTCTCTCTCGCCTTTGCTATTCTCCTCTGTTCAACGAAGAAGTAGAAAAGAAAGAAAGAAAAGGAAGAGAAAGAAAAGGGGAAAAAAAAAAAAAATCAAAACCCAAAACGACGTCGTTTTGGGTTTTGAGCCAAATTCGAGCCCCTAATTTCAGGCCCTCAAACATTATTCGTTTTGGATCCCTTGTGATGTGATGTTTTGACCTTATTTTTTTTTTATATATATTATTTTTTATATCATTAGTACTCTTTTAGAGCTCCTAAATTAGAGGAATGTATCATTTATATATATATATATATATTAACAAGAAGTTCAAATCAAAAAAAAAAAAACAAGAAGTTATGGTGCCCATAGTGAACGTTCATTCTCCTTTCAGGCTTGAGATATTGGTGGATAATATATTTATGGAGCTAGCAAACACGTCCGGTTGCACAAATTCGGACCGGTTCGTCCGATTTACCGATTTAATGGTGAATTTCGCTAGCTTAAGTTAAAAAATGAAACTTTTCATTGGACGGTTTAGATTGTAACAGGGTGCTGAAAAATTAGATATAATTATTTTATCTGATAATTATTGGTAATCATGTAATTTTATATTTAAAATTTTAAATAATTTATTGATTGATAAAAGTTAATTAATAGTTCTGAACAAGCACTCATATCAATTGATGTGAATGTCACATAATACTTATTTCTGAAAATATTCCATGAATCAGCTATCTTATTTTTTGTACATTATGAATTTAAGAATTTTATAAGTACATATCTTTATGAGTGTGTATAGTTTCTAGTATAGTATAAAACCTACCTTTGTTATAGGCATGCCACATTTTTATTTATTTCCAAAATTACCTTGCTAACGATGCCAGTTTAATAAAATTAAAAAAAAGACACTCAATTCATAAATTTAAATTAGAATTTCATTTGGTCAAAAGTCCGCACTCTAAAATATACTATCCATAAGGACATGCTTAAGCTAAATGACCAGAATACCCTCTATATATGATATGCACGATTTTGACAACCGAAAACCCACTTTTGTCCCTCTCTCTCGCGCTCTCTCTTTTCTCTCCACCATCACCAACATCCACCGCAGATCTCCATCTCTGCCACCACTACTGCCACTGCCACCATCGAAGCCAGATCTGCCGTCGCGCCATCGTCATGAAGAACATCACTCGTAAAGAACGTCGGCTTTGCGCCGTCGTCATAAATAACATCGACGTCAGCGATGAAACCCTAACGGCCGCCTCTCTCTCTCTCTCTCTCCTTCCTCTTTCTCTCAAATCGTGAAACCCTAGCCTCCTCCTCTGTAACCACAACAGATTATGACGACTCTATCGCGTCCGTTGCTGAAAATCTCTACATCATTTTCTCTCTCCGCCAGAGCCACCGCGAAATCCAGATCATTTGTTTCTAGATCCAGATCTGAAGTTTTGAAGATCTAATTTGAAGTTTTGAAGATCCAGATCATCATCGTCAAGCCATCCGATGTATGAAACGTCATTCATTAGACCGTTATCGCTTTGAACCGAGCTTGCTATGGAACCCTTAGGTAGAAGAATACTTCATCAAAGCATACAGAGCTATGTTCTATTGTTTTCAATTGTGATCCATTTGAAATTCCATTTTGTAAGTTAAGATGATCAGGTTTAGACTTTTCAATTCTAGCTGCAAATGTGCAATAGAATTAAAATTTAGTTTCGTTTTGTTTTTTAAATTTTATTTTATTTCTTCATGATCAATTTGGGATCTTCAACTCGTCGAAGAGCCATTTTCCTAGTTGAAAAATCTTAGCAACCAAATGAATATGTTTGGGTTTTTTATTTGATTCTTAGAAATTAAGCATTTACTAATATATCTTTGCCATTGAAATTAAAGCAAGTCAAAATGAGTTATTGACAAAGTAACATTGTTTTGGAATTTATGCTTTTGCTTTTTGTAAGTCAAAAGAAACAGAAAAGAAAAGAAAAAACAAAAGTCAAATGAATTAATTTGTTGTGCATTTTGTAGAGAATAATTTTTTGATTATTCAATAACGATTGCATATAGTTTCAATAGTTGAATCAGATTTGATTTGGTTGTTGATTGATTCATACAGATGTAGATCTTTGTGAACCCTCATCGGTAAGACCATCACCCTCGTTGATCTTCAAATCAAGATCGCCGTGAAGATAATAGATTGGAATTGGAGTGACAATGGCATCCCAAATTCAAGATCTATCTATCCTTGTTGATCTATTTGTGTTCTTTTCTAATCTTTTCGATCTATCAGTGCATCTATCCGTGTGTGTGCGTACGAGAGAGAGAGAGAGAGAGAGAGAGAACTTTGGGTTGGTTATAGTTATTGGTCTATGTGAGATCTGTGTTGTTGTTCATCTATCTTTTATGTTGTTCATCTATAAATCTGTGTGTGTGTGTGTGTGTGTGTGTCTTTTTCTTTTTTTGATTGTAACATTAAAAAAAGAGAGGTTGCAATAATGGATAATAGATAATACTTTGTTTATTATTGCCACAGATAAGATTTGGTTTGGCTTGTATTCTAACAAATAATAAGTTTGGATAGATATTTGAACAGATAAAGGAAATTTGAATTGAAAAGATCAAAAAATTAAACAGATTTGGTAAAAAATTAGAACATATAAGGGAAAATTTTGAACATATAAGGAAAAAATTAAACATATAGGGGAAAATTTTAAACAGATAGGGAAAATTTTGAACAGATAGGAAACAAATTTGAACAAACATATAGAAAATTTGAATTGATAGTCATCAAAAGTCAATAGATAAATTAAAGGGTAAAATTGGAAACAAAATGTCTTTCAAAACAAATAAAATGATTTCTCACCAAATTATTTCACAAAAAGTGGACTTCCCACCAACAAAATATATCCATTGGATTTAATAACTTAAACAATTGTTAGAGTGGATTTTTTAACAAATTGCTCAATAAAAAATTAATGTCTCGACTACTTGGTAACATGCACTTGCACATGAGATTGTTTTGAAAGTTGATTTTTTTAGTAATTTTTTTGTTCTTGAAAAACAAAAAAGGTGCACACAAAAAAATAATAATTAAATTTTTTTAGTGATATTTTAACTTTTAAATTAAAATGTTGCGTCTCAAAATAGGATATAATCTTTTCAATCACTGAATATATAATTTTATTTTTGTGATATGTTTTTTGCAGAGAAATTGGGGATATGTCACACACTAAAAGTAGTATTACAAAAAATATATAAATTATCAATAATGATACATCTTTCTAAGACTAGAGCTCTACTTGAGCTTTAGTGAGGTGAAAAATCAAAAAAAGAAAAAAGAAAAGGGCCAACACATCGTATCAGATAGGCCCACATACACATTAGAGTTATTAAAGCTCATAAATTAGAGTTTCAAAAACATTTTTGATAAATTATAAGATGCTTTTTAATATGTGAAATACTTCAAAAAAGTTGTCTTTACTTGTGAGGCCCTTGTTTTTAACTAGTGTCACGGTATTTAAATATGTTACTTTAATAATTTTTTAATTTTTTATGAAAACATGTATAAAAAAATAGAAAGATAATAGGACAAAAAATAAAAATAAAAAGACAATAAGTATGCTGTTTTAGGTTCTTCCCAAACAACCCTACAATTTGCCCTTAGTTAAAGATCAATTCATTATTAATTATAATAAAAATATTATTTGCAATTTTCTTTCTTTCATCGCTTTCATTTTACAGTTTTTGTATTGATATTTTTATGATTTATTTTATTAAAATCTATCAAACAATACTTATATCAAATCTTAAATTATAAACAATAAATACAATATTTCTATTTATAAAAAATCTAGTTATGCATTAATAAAATGAGATAGGAATAATCAGAGTGAGAATGAAGATAAAGTTAAATCAAATTAAATGTCCACTTCTATTTTATTATTTGATTGACAATATGAAATTACATAATAATTGAGTAACAATTTATAGCCTCACATTTAATTATGTATATTAAACTACTATAGTGGAATTAGTTATATCTATTCAAAGTAATAACAACTACTCTAAATATTTATAGATTATGGTATAGTTGATAGTTGTGGAGGTGGTGGTGCTTGGGGTAGGGTGGTGGTGGCAATACCAGTAGTAGTAGGGTGGAGTAATAAATTGGTGTATTCTCACTTTTTATTCTTACTTACATAAATCATACCGAACAAATAAAATAAAATATGAGACTATAATATGTATTAAATTCCAACTCATTTTATTGTATCAAGAGTCCCGTTTATTTGAAGTGGCCGAACTGTAGTAGGATGGTTGTGGGTCTCCCCACAGCATGTTTGGTGATGATTTGGGAGGTCGGCTTGATAGTGTGAGCGACTTAGTAATCCCCCTCAGTAGGGGGATTAGCTTGTTTAAGAAAAGTGTGAGATTAGGAAAATAGTGAGTGGATTAAGTCTATCCGATTGCTCACCTGGTCGTCCAGAATAGTGCAATTATTTTTTATTTTTTATTTTTTCACAATTGCAACTTGTTATTTTAAAAAAGAAAAATTTATAATTGTTTTAGATATTTTTTAATATAGAAAATATTTTTTTTAGATTTTTTGTAAAAGATAATTTAACAATTCCATTACTAACAACTCTCATATTATATCATTAAAACAAACATACGTTTACTTAATCTCTTCACTAACAATTCACATATTAACTATCTCCTCACTAACAATCTTATCTAATTTAATCCGCCAAACAAACGTGGGAAAAGTATTTGTAAGGTCTGTTAGTTGACATTTAAGTTTATAGCTTTTTTTTTATACTTACCAAAAAAATAAAAAAAGACGAAGAAGAGGAGTAAACTACAAACATTTATTTATTTAGTATTTGAATCCCTTTACAAAAACTTGTAAATAATTTATAAAGTTTACCATATATATGTATTTTTGTAAATAGAGACACACACACAAAAAAAAAAAAAGATAAAAAAAAGAAGATAAAATCCTTACTTTTGGTTTAATTTTAAAATTATGATTTGATAATGGAGTTGTATTTTGAATTTTTGAGTTGTTGAATTATGATTTGAAAAGTGAAAATTTGTTTGGTTATGAGTTTTGAATTGAGTTTTGAATTTTTGAAATGAGTTTTGAAATAGAAAAGTTGTTATGAATTTTGAAAATAGTTTTCAAAATTTAATTCAAAAACTTATTACTCATAACTAAATACACAACTCAAAACGCTATTGAAAATTCTATTCAAAGCACATAACCAAACTCTTTTTAAAATTCAATTCAAAAAAATAATTATTAGAAAAAATAATTTTTTTATTTTAAAAAATCAAAAAATCCGAAATTATTTTTTTATTTACAATATTAAAAAATGTATATTATTTTTTGTTTAAAAAAAAATATTCAGCTAGTGTTTTAAAATTATTTTTGATTGTATATTTAGTTGGAATTTTTTTTAATTGTTTTGTTTAAAAATATTTTTTATTTTTAAAAAATTATTATGACAAATTAATTTTTGTTTAATTTTTTTTGTTAATTTTAAACAAATGGCCAAATAATTTGTCATTTTGGTATTAAAAAAATAATTTTTATATTTAAAAAAATATCAAAAACATTTATTTTATTTTATTTTAAACTAACAAGTAGCAATTGCCAAAAAAAAAGAAAGTACTATTCCAGTCAATCAGTTGGATGTCTAGGTGGACGATCGGATAGACCAAAAAATTCAAAAACTATCTGGGCGGATGACCGGGTAAACCCAAAAATTCAAAAACTCTCTCGTTTACCAAATATGTTTTCAAATGTGTTTTGAAATCATATTTTGAAAATTATTATCAAACAGAGGGTTAGAATACGAGGGTAGAATCATGATTTGAGACCCAAACCAAACAGACCCCTTACTCTTCCATCTACGTGGCCACCACACATCACTCATCACCACTGTTGACCATTGTCGTTTGTTATACCTCATGTAGCCAACACTTCCGATTCTCCTATTTTTTGTTACAAAATCTTACATTTTAGAAATCTCAAATAAAATGAAGTGGAAGTATAGTGACCAAAAATGTCTTCTTTCCGTTTTATTAAAAAGTGTATTAACATAAATATGACAATAATAAGAGACAAATAAAAGTATGTAAATTACTATATGTATTAACAATAAACGATTGTGAAAATACCTACCTAGTTCATCATTATCACTTAGGCTATGAATTAGGAACGGATTCAGCATTATCACTATGGGATGCGAAAATATATTTAAGAATGCAAACTCTTGTAATTTTAAATTTTTTAATATAATATATGTTTTTTTATTTTTATTTTTTTGGGGTGCGGTCACCTTCCTCCACACCACCTAAATCTATCATTGGCTATGATACTATCAAAACTCTAGATTTGGATTGCACGGTTTGAGACATGCGACAACTCAAGTTACCTAAAGTTACTAGTTTTCAAACTCTAAAACTATTTTTGAATTTTATTTATTATTTTATGTCCTCAGTAATTTATTTTTCTCTATATTTTAATCAAATTTATTTAAGTTTTACATGCACTTAATATAGATGTAATCAAAAAGTAAAAATTTGAACAGATAGCGAAAAAATTGAACAAATAGGGGAAAATTATGAATAGATAGAGAAAATTTTGAGTAGATAGGAAGCAAATTTGAACAGACAAATAGAAAATTGAGTAGATACTCATCAAAAGTCAAAAGATTAAAAAAAGTCAACAAATAAATTAAGGGATTGTTGGCTTTCTGGCTTTCGAAGGTTATTATTGTAATTTTAAGTGTGCCAGCAAGGATCAATCAGTTCTTACAGAAGATTAATTGCCAACCAATTATCAGACGATTGTATTTTAGTTCTTTCTGTCTCAATGAAGAGGACTTTTCCTGATGGCTTTGTTTAGGAGAATTAAGCAAACAACGATCAAATGAAGAACAATTGTACCATTTCATTAAGTAAAAATGAAAGACTTACAATGATCCAATTCAGTCTCGTAGAGGTTTACAGCAACAAGGTACTTGAAAACTACTCCTATGAACGAAATGCATTGTATGAATTTGAAGTACAGAAATGAAAAGAATAAGAAATATAAACTGGAAATAAAGTTAAAACTGGTTTTTTGGATCTGAGTCTCTGTCTCTTTCGGGAGCCTTCTCTGCTATTTATATTTCTCAATGCTAACTGTCGAATTGAGTTTCCAACCGTAGAACCACCCCTCCATGATTATTGATCATGTTTCCTCACAATTAGCTCCACTACGCCATGTCTGTAGTTAGGCTTCCCTCTTGATTTTGAATTTAAATATGTGAGTAACCGTTAAAGCCACGTCATATTGCATCTCTTTGCTGATCCAATGCTATGCAGATCTACAATAACCAATACTAACTGTCACATGTGTGATTACGATTGAAGATTTGAATTATTTTCCCGTATTGCCCTTATCCTACCATGTGTTGAGCTGTGATTGGCCTATGCAAAATATGTAGCCAATATGTAGCCCCGCACTAATATAACCAATACTTGGTGATATTAGTGGATCAATATATTTTATCCACGTCTTAGAACGTGCATGGGCTTTGCATTTTCAGAAATGCAACCGTCATTTTTCAATGCACATTCGTATTAAATTCTCTTCTATCCTTTGAACATTCCCATTATCTCAGTATTCGAAAAGACTAGTTCAGCTCTCATGGCCAATCAGACCTTTTCTTACCTCGATCAAGCATATGAAGAGTTGTTTAATAATGATGTTCGTCCTCGAAAGAATCTTTATGCATTGATTAGCCACCTTTACCCACTTTCCTATATTCAAGTCATGGAAGCTTTTGCAAATTATTAACCTTTGGATTATGAACCTATTGTTCACAATTCTTTAACTCAAAATTTTGCAAACATGGATATTGGAAACTCTTCCTCTGACCCAAAACCTTCTGCGTGAGATGAGGCTGCAGCTTTTTCTTCTTCTAGGGCTTCTGGTTAGAGAAGCTGGCCAGAACCTAAGGAGTCCAAGTTAAAAGAGCGAATCAATTATCATTTTATCGAATTTGTTGATCCTATAACTTTCCCTCCCTTTGCTCGGAGTTCGGTGGTTTACCCATATATACCTAGCAACCGCCGACGCCGTTTGGAAGATAACTTACTCGTAGCATGGTACATGTCTTCCATGCATACGAAGATAGTACAAGCCACTTGTCGTCCAGAAAAGGCTCAAGGGTATAGCCCATCATTCTTAGCCCAAAATGCAAAACTTTGCTCTTCTGACTGGCTTGATATCGTTAACAACCCCCAATTTTCTCCTTCTTTCGAGATGGAAGCTCATGCACCTCCTCTTCCACAAAACCCTCACTGGATGGAGGAACTGACACTTACTCTCTTTAAGGACCAGTTTCTCCCCTCCTATCACCCTCCATCTCCTCCTACTAAATATCAGCGACAACAAGCCCAACTTCTACTTGCGGCCTTTTCTTACTTGCCGTTCAATGTTCTCGAGGACGATGTTCCTCTCAAGAACTTTCGATGGGCTTGTGATGTTATGACCCGGGGTCATGTCCTTAACCCTATTGCCCAAGCAGAACTCCAGATGTTTTTAGACCAACTCCCACTGCTTCTTCATTGGCATCACATTTCTGTGGCCACCACTTGATCTTTGGATCAAATCTTAGCCCGTCGAGTTCATACCCGGTATAAAGCAGAGAACCTCATCGATGAATATAATGATTTCAAGAATAAAGACTTTGCATATTGGGACGACTTGGACATGGATGAAATAGAACAAGGGTTGAAAGAAACAAAGTTTGAAATAAAGGCCGAAAAACTTTTTATCAAGTAAGAGCATATCAACTTCAGCAGCCTAGCTTGGAGAAGATAAAAGATAGAATAAAGAAGGAACAGAAGTTCATTGACCATAGTTGGAACAAGTTCCATGACCTTGTCATTTATTATATTCCTTATTTTTATGAACTTGAATATGTAGCCAAAGAAGGCTTCTAATGTAATTGCTTTTGTCTTAATAAAGTTTAGATATTTTCTCTTTATTTGGCTATAGATCGCCCGAACTTTCTCCCTGCGCCCCTCTTTTAAAGAGGGTGCGAATTGGGTTCATGCTACTACAGTTCGGACTCCTGTCACGGTTCTGAATCTAGTCTCACAAAGTGTAATGTGAAAATTGATAAATCACCAAAGAGTCCAAATCCGGCAAACGTTTTGGAAAATTGATTTTCAATCAAATAATGCCAAAAATGGATTGCTTTGCCAGATTATAGAGTTGCCACCTAAATATTTTATTTTGGAAAATTTAGGAAACCCTGACTTGTGCCAAAGGCCATATGTCCGTCATCACCAAAATTGCCTCGGCTCAGGAACTTGGATACGAGAGGAGAAGGTCTTGAAATGAGCACCCCCGCTCACCCGATCAAAGGATCGGCCTCTACTAAGCATGATATGTTGTTTTATAAACACGTGTTCTTATCCGGTTATTAATCTAAAATTACTATGTGATGCGCACAGCATACAAGTATAGACTAAATCACTCAATTTGGAACAAAACATCTCATGTTTGTTTTTCAAAAATGGTTTGGGATTACTACCCTCAAGTAGGCTAAAGCACGGATTTGCCACCCTCAAGTGGGCTTAAAACATGATTTGCCACAAACAAGTGGGCTTAAAACTCACATTTAATGAATTGTTCCAATTCAAGTAATAAAGCCTTCATCCACAGGCATTCATGCAGTTTATCACTTAAGCAAATAGCCTCATGGCAAACATGCTATCATGGCAACACTCACACTCATGCAAGGATGCTAAAGCATAAATACTTACAATATACTCCAAGCCAAAACAAAAGCTAGTTAGAAAAACAATGCATGTTCCTAACTATATTTGAGATGCCTAATGCAACACATGCAATGATGCAACTAAATAGGCTCGGCTATCTAAGATGGCATATGATTTACAATGTTTGATAACATGCTTTAGAACACGTATTCAAATAAGTGTATTGAAATACAATGCAGTTTGAATGATGCGCCGAGCCTGATGCATGCAATACAGATGAATGATGCAAACATGCAAGCATAAGGTATGCTAATTGAAACATGAACCCTAATCTAACCATTGAAAACGGATAAATAAAAGGGAGAAAGACATGGGGTTGGAAGACATACACACACACACGCACACTTATTACAACATTTGCCCTCTCGATGGAGGGTCTGAATGAATAAGCTAAGCTACACTAAGCTAAGCTAATCAACTAATCTAATTAAACTAATTAGACTAATTATTACAAACCATTTGAATAACTAGTAAACTACTTACTAATTATTACAACAATTAACTAGTTAACAAATTAATTAATTAATTAAATCACAATTTTAAGCTAACTAACAAGTAAAGCTAATTACAAATTACACTGTCTCAGCTCTGTTCCAAGAGGTTGAAGATGCATGCTCGGTTTCCGCCCCGAAAAACTCTCCGGTTTGCTCTTTAGAGGCTCTATTTGCAGGGTGTCTTCCAGAGCTTGTTATTGAACCTTACCAAAACAATGCTGGGAAGTGCACCAGTGGCCTGCCAGCCATGAGAAGCTGCTGCCGACCCCCCTGCCGGCCAAGGATGAAGGGGCGCCGGCCAACAATGAGAGGGTGCCAGCCACTGGTGTGCTATGACACCAAACTGCAATAGAGCACAAAACAGAGGAAATTGAAGGTCTCCCAAGAACATGTATGTACTATGCCCCTCCATATCATTCCAAAACATCAAGGGAGAGGCATCATTGGATTCAAAATCATCAATCAAGCATACAATACATGATGGCCAAGGATCCAACTCGCACAAATTCAATAACTGCAAGACAAACAAGACTCTAGGACCGTTACCTTATCATGGAAGATCAAAGGCAATGGAGACAAAGGGAATTGACTCATTTTCATCACTTTGAGTATGAAATGGACCGATTCACATTGTTTTCAATATAACGTCCGATTGAACACAATACAATGCACACAAAACATGATTATCTTGGCATGTTTTACTTAGTTCAATTCTTGTTTACACATTTTAAGGTTACCAAACCATTCATTAATCAATTTGTCCAAATGTGAAAGTCCTCTAATGAGAGAGAGGTCTATCAAAAGAATGGTTTAAGGCATAGGAGAGACCATGCCTTTGACTAGAAGTAACCCTCAAAAGAGGGTTAAAGCCATTTAAGTACAAGCCTCAATCCCTAGCATTAAACACAACCTCAAGACTAACCAATCCCCAAAACAAATCAAAAGTGAAGAAATGAGGGAGATGGCCAATTTTTCAATGCTAAAGTGGCATGAAAAACTAGACTCTAACATGCAAACACTTCATGTACAACATGCTAGAAGGCTTAAGCATTAAAACTAGTGAAGAGCTTTACACTAGGACTATGCAAAATCAATCACAAAGGACCAAACCAGCCTTAGACAGACCTTAAGCATGCCAAAACAATGGCCAAAATGAGCTGAAATGATAGCATGAAAGGCAAGAAATGCATGCTCATGTATTGACCCATAAACAAGGCACGAGGCACAACTCTCAAACATAATGAAGGAGTGGAATATGTGAGAGTGTGACAAAGGAATAAGCTCTGAAACCACATAGAAAATGATGCTATGGCGTGCAAATATCACAAGCGTAGCATGTTAAAAACCTTGAAACTCAAAGCTAGTTAAGGCATTTGCACTATAGCTATGCAATACATGAGCCATATGACCAAGACAACCCAAAACAGTTCCAAAACAGCCTAAATGGAGTTCTAAAACATGCTTGAAATAAGCTAAGAATGGCTAGATTTAGAGGCCAAAACAATAGCACATGTTAGGCAATTTAGCACAATTGCACTACAAGCATACAAAGCAAGCTTCATTTGATCAAGACCACTCGAAACAGAGTTAAAGCATGCTAAAACATTAGCAAAAGATGTGCTGGAATGGAGCTAACATAAGCTAAAATGATAGGCCAATTCATTAAGCATGTTAAGCTAGTGAGCAAGATTGTACTACAAGTGTAAGAAGCAAACAACAAAGGATTAAACCAGCCAAAAACAGAGTTTAAACATGTTAAAATATAGCCAAAAACATGCTCAAACTAAGCTACAAATAGGTAGAAATACATGCTCATTTGGTATGCCATCAACACATGCAAACAAGACAAGAGGAGAGGGGACCACCTCCTCCCATTTTAGACCTCAAAACCACCTTTCCACCACTGAAATTCCTCTATAATTCAGTGGTTAAAGGGCCCAAAAGAGATGGTTTCAAAAGCTTTGAAAGATAGCACAAAGCTTAGCAAATAAGCTACAAAAAAGGGTGGACCACCCCTAACTCCAAAAGAACCTCAAACAACCATTTTAAACACTTCAAAATAGAGGTTTTTGTAGTTGACAAGTAGGCCTAAAATAGCATGCAAAGGTGGCCAAGAGAATGTACAAAAATATGCTTAAAAGGGGAAGAAGCTTACCCTTGAAGCACATCAGCAAGATGACAACTTTCTAAGCCAAAACCAGCCTTAAAGAAATCCAAACAAGCCTTAAGAAACCTTAGCTCCAAGATAGGAGTGTTTGGTTAAGGGGTTGTATGCAAATATGTGAAGAAAAACCACTTTCAAGCACAATATAGCACAATAGAGAGAGAGAGAGAATGCTAGAGAGATAGAGAATTTTAAGCTCTGAAAATTTTTAGAGAGAGAGGGATTTTAGTGTGAGAAGCTTCCAAACTTGTTAACCTCTTCAAATGAATGATACAGCCTCCATATATAGCAAAATACAAGCCTTAGCTCGAAATATCTGAATTGGGACAGCTGGAGGAGTGTGAAAACAGCTGGAGGAGAAATATCTGCAAAATATCTAAGTTTTGGACACAAGTGGCCGATAGGCTACCTCAACTGGCCGGTAGGCTACCTTAACTGGCCGGCCGGCCACCCCTGTGGCCGACAGCAAAAATCTGCTTTGCAGGTCAAACTTCAAATGGGCATATCTCCTTCATCTGAACTCCTTTTCAGATCATTCTTGTGTCCAACTTGAAGCCCCGGAAGTAAGATTTTCAATGGTGGCAGCCTCATATCAAAATTCCAACTGTGCAAAAGGTTATGCTCCTTTTAGTGAAGCTGCTCAGTTTTGATCCTTCCCAGATTCATGCCGAACTTCTCCCAAACTAGTTTTCTTCTCTCCTCTACTATTTTCTTCAAATCCAAACCCCTAAACAAGGTGTTTTGAAAGATTTTTCAAAGAGTTCACCTCTCTTTCATTCATTTCCACTTTGTCCTTGCTCGGTTTACCGAAAAGTGCAACATTTAACAAAATGCGAGCCTCGGAACATCGTAAAAACTTCTTTTCAAAAATATTCTGAAAGAGAGGGTTTTAAGTTCTAAAATCTTTGGTCAAAATAATTTTAGCCCAAAAATGGGGTGTAAGGTTGGGATTTGGAGCTCCTCTTGCCGAAGAAATTGAACTTTTGCACTGCCCAACTTTCATCACCAAGTAAACAATCAGTAGTGCTCAAGTCTTAAAGGTGGTCAAAAATGAGGTGTCTACATTGGCATGGTCTGATTTTACCCCATTTGTCAAAGATAAACAAACTTAGGGCTTCGAATTCAACAATTTCATCCTTTGAATCTCGATTCGATCATACCCAATGAAATACTGAAAACCTAATTTGAACTTTTCCTACTTGTGGAGTGTAATTGACAACTTTTGTCAGTTTCTTTTCAGAATCAAAGCTTTGAATTCACTAATTTTGCCCTTCAAAACTTGATTTGATCATATCCAATTCCCCAAAAGATGGTTAATACAATCAAGTAATTTCAAATCAACTAATTTTGTTTCGAACAAACAGTTTATATTTTCCAAAATATGGAAACCTCTTTTAAGGACTGCACTATTTTATTCTAAAAAGTGATTTCTTCTGTATACTACCAAACTAGCTATTGGTTTGAAACTTTGAACAAACAATTTCTAACCGTAAGGTATTTCAAATTTTGCTTCGAAGGACTTTACTCTCATTAAGAAACCTAAAACAAGTCCTTAATCCTTTTGAAGTAACCAAATACCTAAGCATTCTTGCACCGTTAGGCGTGGAATGTGCTTTGAAGTTGACTTCTTGCTTTCAAAGCCGTTTGTCATTTGATTCTAGCACTAAAACTTGGCTTCGAAGCCAAATATTTTATTTCGAAGCTGACATCAGTATTTGAGATGCGTTTCTCTCCATAACTATCAATATTGGGAAAATTTTCGCATCCGTACCTTTAGTACTTCTTTACGAATTCCGCCTACATAAAACAATTAGGTTTATTTTTTAGACACAAAGGTTTAAAAACCCCTTTTATTTCGTGCTCTGAACTCACTTGTTTGTCTAACATACAAACCCTTCGTCTCTACTAACCCTATCTTTCTTGCTGCTCGTTACCAATGGAGTCTTCTTCTTTGAAAGTACCCATTGGCGAATGTATAAGCCCAACAATGGCTTTGAAAAGATGTATTTAGGAAAAAATTGCTAAATTTAAAGCTGATGGATCGAGTGCCATAGACGGACGCCTTTTTATCCCTCGCTATAGCGAAAAACAAGAATATGTCCTAGATCCTATCTTTCGAGAGGTTCCTGCCCAACTTCTTGCTTTGTATCCTCGTTTGGAGGACCATTTTCTTCTCTATGAAGGGGGGCTTGACTAGAGAAATTAGAGGGTGAATCGACCTCATCGTTGCTGGCCAACATTGAGGCCTGAGTGGGAGGAATGGTATGATAGGGTCGTGCTTGCAAGAGAATGGGACCTGCAAGAGAATGGGACTTACAAGAGCTCTGTATTCTCGACGCCCTTCGTCTTTCTAGGTTTATCATTCCTGAAGACCCTTTTTTGATTCCTGCTGCTCTTTGCTTCTAGAACATGGCCTTTAACTTTTTTCAGTTTCGATGTGGTATGATGGCCCTTACCGTTCTTGATATCTGCCATCTCTTAGGGCTTTCACCACTCAGTACTCTTTTTACACCTAGCTATCCAAACCTTTCGGTTAAATTTTCCCTTCCACCTTTGAATTCTTCCTTCAGTGACTTTGTAAAGGCTAAAAATAAAAATTAGGGCCCTATGAGTGATCGAGAACTCTTTTCCTTCATTTTATATTGGTTGTGTAAATTTTTCTTTTGTATATCATTTTAACGAATCATGCTTGAGTTTGCCCCACTTGCGAAGGCCCTTGTTTTGAATAAACGAATAGCCTTAGCCTCTTATCTTTTAGGCTATGTCTATAGAGCCTGCTCCCAATTTTGTGAAAGACCTCTTGATATTAACTAGGGAGGTCTTCTCTGGGTGCTTCAACTCTGGCACTTTGCATACTTCACTGATCTGCATCCTAAGTGCTTAAAGTTCTTAGTTCAAGACCCTAGTACTTATGGAGAAAAGTATGCTAGAATTGCCCTTTATCATGCTTCTTTTGCTTACTATCTTACCTTTTTTCATCAGCTTCCTGTTTCTCCAGCTGCCACCTTCTTTTACCCCTTTGATGCCAATAAAGGACCAACTTGGCTAAAAACATTCTTGGCTGATAGAGAGTGTTCCATCCCATCGCATAAAGATATGTGGGCCTCTATTTTGTTGCCGAGGGAAGTTTTTATTGATACTTTAAACCCTCGAGCTCATAAGTGCATATCTGAGATATACTGCCCCTCCTAGTTTGCCAGGCAATTTGGGCTTACCTAAGGAATTCCTATTCCACTCTACAGCCTCTCGAATATCCATCTCACAGTCAGAGACCTGAGAGTACCCAAACCTAAACTAGATGAGGCAACATTTAAACTGTTGAAAGACTTGAGTGAGTTTAAATTTACTTCCTTCCTCCTCTCTAGCTTAGCTTTAAAAAGATTTCGAAATTGGTGGACAGCTAATATGGAAGTGCATTTAGCAATACATCCTCATGATTTACTAAAAGGGCTAGGTGTGCCTTCTAAGGCTAAACCAAAAGAAGCCAGGACCATCCCCTCTCTTTCTACAGCTACCAAGACTATTCCTGCAGTCTCACTCCCTCCTTTCAGAGTCACCAGAGCTGCTTCGAAAAAGGGTATGCATTTTTAAGTTTCCTTTCTTTCAAAATTTTATGTTTGTTTTCTTCATATTCATACTACTTGGTGTAGGGTCTTCTCAAGAAGAATCTCCCAAGAGAGCTGAAGCTCTGGCTATTCTCAAAGACAAACAACAGCAGAAAAAGAAAAGAAAACTAATACTCACTCCTGAGGAGTTTGAGTCTCAGATTGAAGAAAAAGAGACAAAGAAAGAAAAGAAAACTAATACTCACTCCTGAGGAGTCTGAGTCTCAGATTGAAGAGAAAGAGACAAAGAAAACTAATACTCACTCCTGAGGAGTCTGAGTCTCAGCGGTAAAGTTGACGCTCGAGCGGGGACCTTTGTTTCCTTGACCGCTCGAGCGGGGAAACCTGCGCTCGAGCGGAACCCTGTTTCACTGAAAATTCTGAAAATGTTTTCTAAGTGCATCTTTGCATCCTCTTTCCATCCTAGGCATTCCTTGGGCATATTTAAGGCATCTTGAAGAGGATATAGATGTAGAACACACCGAGGCCAATTAGGGATTAAGTTATTATCTTTCCCAACTGTGAAACTTAAAGTGTGTTCAATCTGTTAACTGTATAGGGTTGGCATTCTGAGGAGACGCTCTAGCCTACCGTAGCCCAGAACTCTGTGAGTAACAATTGTGTAAAGATATGTTCAAAATGATTTCTTTTGAATACTGAACTAAACTGTTTACTGAACTGATATTGTTTACTGAATGAATGTATGTCTTATATTCTGAACTGTACTGTGGCATCCTTAGCACCTACTGTTTACTGTTACTGTCACAGAGATCTCTATCGGTTCCCTCGTGGAACCACCACTGTTATTGATTGATGGCCATCATTACTGTTCGGTCTCTAAGACTTACTGCTCACTGTACTGTTATGCTAATGGATGTACCACATATGACTGATTGTACTGAATCACTGAAATACTGTTTAATGAACTATTTTCATTACTGTAAGGACATTCATTCTAAACCCCTTTACGCATTATATTATTCACTGGGCTTTAGCTCACTGCTCATATATATATGTAGGTGTACAGGCACCGGATCAAAGCTAGAGGTGTCAGGGTTAACTTCAGTTTTGTCAAGCCAACCAATGTGCCTCACTACAAGGTTCCCGACCTGCCAAGCTAAGGCTTAGGGGTGTCTTAGTAATTTCCCTTCCGCACTGTTTTGTATTATTGTATAGACTGTGTATTGCACCGTACTATATTGTAATGGGGATTAAGTCCCTGGTTCACTGAATGACATATATGTATATGTACTATTCTGTAAATATGTATGAAAAATCTTTTTGGCATACAGACTAACACAACTCATTGGACATTGTTTAATTACTGTATTGGATTCTGCCAAGCCCTTGTACTCTGTATTACTGTATTACTGTTAAGCAGGCCTTCGGTAATCTCGGATTACTGGCCGGTTACGGTGCTAAACCCATAGGGGCGGGTTTGGGTCGTGATAGAGTGGTATCAGAGCGATACTTAACCACGAGTTATACCGCACACACGTGTCCAAATGAGCTATAGGGTGTCCTAAGCAATTAGGGCATTACATGAGCATGAAAAGTGTGTGGTTATGACATGACTGGATGTATGCTAATGTGTTAAACTGTTTAAGTATGCAACTATTTATGTTTATAATTGTTATAACTGCTTATAGTGAAATGGATAATGCAAATGAATCTGAATCCTCATCTACGGAGGCAAGAATGGCAAGAATGGAAAGGATGATGGAACTGATAACTGCTAGACTGGACCAACAACTGAATCAACAGCCCCCACCTCCTCCTCCTCCGGTTGTACCAGAACAGAATGTAAATGTACAAAATGTGAATGCTAATGATGGGGATATTATTGCTCTCATCCATAAGTTCAGCAAGTTGAAACCGCCGCCCTTTCAGGGAGGCCTTGAACCGTTAAAAGCTGAAGCATGGGTTCTAGAGACTGAAAAATTATTTGAAGTCTTTCCGTGCTCTGAAGCACACAAGGTACTGTTGGTCACCTTTACCCTCCAAGAAGAGGCCAGAAGGTGGTGGATGCTCATCTGTGATGAAACCACCGTAATGACTTGGGCTAAATTCAAATGAGCATTCTTTGAAAAGTATTTCCCGCAATGTGTCAGAGACTGGAAAGTAACTGAGTTTGAACAACTGAAACAAGGCACCATGTCGGTAGCAGAATATGAGACAAAATTTGCTGAACTTGCCCGTTATGCACTGCACATGGTGGACACCGATTACAAGAAGGCCAGAAAATTCGAAGATGGCCTGAATGTTGCAATCCTTGACAGAATAAATGTCTTGAAATTACCGAGCTATGTGAATGTTCTTGACCGGGCTTTGATGGCTAAGGCAAACATCGAAGCATTGAAAACTGAAACACCAGTGTCTGAATGGCATGGTAAAAGGCAGGGTTTTAAGTTTAAGAAGGGCAAGCATAATCCGGTGAGCAAGAAACAGAATACGGGGTCGACAACTAGCCCCAGTCAAGGGGGTGGTTTCATCCCATCTTGTTCTGAATGTGGCAGGAAGCACAAAGGGGTTTGTTACAAAATATCTGGAGCCTGTTATAGGTGTGGCAAGGTGGGCCACATGGTTAAAGACTGCTCCTCTGCTCTGCAGGCCAGTAGCAAAGCTGCGCCAAGCGCAGCGGCATCAACTGTGGCACCAAAGCCTAACCCCAAAGTTACCGGAAAAGAGCCTATGAGGCAGGGCCGAGTGTTCGCCCTAGTAGCAGGAGACGTGCAAAATACTGAAATCGTTGTGTCAGGTATCCTCTCTATTTGTGCTCAAAATGCATTTGTACTGATTGATTCGGCGTCTACACATTCTTATGTGTCGCATGCTTTCTCACGGAAATTGAATAGACCCTTAGAACCCATGAATTACTTGTTAGCTGTATCATCACCCGTTGGGGGATCCATGACATGTGCATATATGTACCCTGCTTGTGAAATCATTGTTGGGGATATGCATCTGTTTATTGATTTACTGCCATTGAACATTGATCATTTTGATGTAATATTGGGGATGGACTGGTTGCAAAAATATCATGCTACCATTGATTGTGTGACAAAGCAAGTTGTTTTCCGTCCACCGGGTTTACTTGAATTTGTGTTTAACGGAAGTTGAGTAGTACCTCCCCCGTATTTGATTTCTTCTGTGAAAACCGTTAAATTGATTAGAAAGGGTTGTAAAGGATATCTGTGTTTTGTGTTGACTGTGCCTACTAATGTTAAAACTGATGTGAACTGTATTCCTATAGTCAGAGAATTCCCAAATGTTTTTCTAGATGATCTGCCAGGGGATTTGATTGACAGGGAAATTAAATTTACTGTTGATGTGATTCCGGGTACCCAGCCTATATCGAAAGCTCCTTACCATATGGCTCCAACTGAACTGAAAGAACTAAAAGTGCAACTACAAGAACTGTTAGACAAAAAGTTCATCAGGCCCAGTACTTCACCGTGGGGCGCACCTATCTTGTTTGTAAAGAAGAAAGATGGCTCACTGAGACTGTGCATTGATTATCGCGAACTGAATAAGGTAACGGTAAAGAATAAATACCCATTACCGCGTATTGATGACTTGTTTGATCAGTTACAGGGTGCTCAAGTATTTTCAAAGATTGACCTCAGATCCGGATATCACCAATTGAAGGTTAAACTAGAGGACATTGATAAAACTGCTTTCAGGACGAGGTATGGACATTAGGAATTTTTAGTTATGCCTTTCGGAGTGACCAATGCACCAGCTGCATTTATGGACCTCATGAATAGAATCTTTAAACCATACCTCGATGATTTTATTGTTGTATTCATTGATGACATATTGATTTACTCCAAAAGTATAGAAGAACATGATCATCATCTGAGACTTGCCCTACAGACCCTAAGAGAACAGAAACTGTATGCTAAACTGTCTAAATGTGAGTTTTGGCTTGATCATGTTATGTTTTTGGGGCATGTTGTTAGCAAAAATGGAATTTCTGTTGATTCGCAGAAAATTGAAGCTGTAGTGAACTGGCCTAGACCAACAAATGTGACAGAAGTCCGAAGCTTTTTGGGATTGGCTGGATATTACAGACGATTTGTCAAAGATTTCTCCAAAATTGCCTTACCATTGACCCAACCGTCTGAAGGGATATCATTTATTTGGGTGACCAAAGGGAATCAGCGTTTCAAGAATTGAAAACTCGACTTGTGACTGCACCTGTGCTTACCTTACCTTCAGGTACGGATGGTTATACTGTATTTAGTGATGCTTCTTATAAGGGTTTGGGGTGTGTTTTAATGCAGAATGGAAGAGTTATTGCTTATGCTTCCCGACAGCTGAGACCGCATGAAAAGAACTACCCGGCCCATGATCTGGAACTTGCTGCAGTAGTATTTGCATTGAAAATCTGGCATCACTATCTTTATGGGGCAACATGTGAAGTATATACCGACCACAAGAGTCTGAAATATTTCTTCACCTAAAAAGAATTGAACATAAGACAGCGGAGATGGCTAGAACTGATTAAAGACTATGATCTACAGATACTGTACCATCCGGGAAAAGCCAACACCGTTGCCGATGCATTGAGTCAGAAATCGATTAGAAACTTAGCCTGCTTACTCACCGGACAGAAAGAGTTGCTTTGTGACCTTGAAAAATCTGAAATTGAAGTTGTTTTACGAGAACAAGGTGGAACAATAGCCGCTATTTCTGCTCAACCGGCATTGATTGAAGAAATTAAAGAGAAACAGCAACAGGATGACTTCTTGAAGAAGGTCATCGACGAAAGGGAATCTAAACCGAGACCGGGGTTCAAGTTTGGAAACAATGTACTGAAATTTCAGGAAAGACTGTGTGTACCGAATGATACTGAACTGAAAAGAAGAGTTCTACAAGAGGGCCACAATTCAAAATTTTCTATCCACCCAGGGAATACGAAAATGTATCAAGATCTGAAACAGAACTTCTGGTGGCCGGGAATGAAGAAAGAAATTGCCGACTTTGTGTCAAAATGTCTTCATTGCCAACAAGTCAAGGCGGAACATCAGCGACCTGCAGGTTTACTACAACCCTTACCTATACCGGAGTGGAAATTGGAGCATATCACGATGGACTTTATTGTGGGATTGCCTCGCTCCAGTAAAGGTATGGACTCAATTTGGGTTATTGTTGATAGACTGACTAAATCTGCTCACTTCTTACTTGTCAAGACAATTTATAATGCGGACAAGTTGGCTATACTCTATATTGATGAAATTGTTAGACTGCATGGAGTACCTGTGTCTATTGTTTCTGACAGGGATTCGAAATTTACATCGAGGTTTTGGCAAAGCCTACAGACTGCATTGGGTACTGAATTGAAACTGAGTAGTGCCTATCATCCTCAGACAGATGGACAGTCAGAAAGGACCATCCAAACTCTGGAGGATTTATTGAGAATGTGTGTCATTGATTTTCAGGGAAACTGGGAAAGCCATTTGTCCTTAGCTGAATTCGCTTACAACAACAGTTATCATTCAAGTATTGGTATGACGCCTTTCGAGGCATTGTATGGCAGAAAATGTAAATCTCCGATTTGCTGGGATGAAGTTGGAGATGGGCCTTTGCTTGGGCCCGAGATTGTTTATGAACAACTGAAAAAGTGAAACTGATACAATGAGACCGAAAGCGCATGCAGTAAAAAAGTTATACGGATGTCAGGAGACGAGACAGAGAATACGAGGTCGGTGATCACATTTTTGTGAAAGTGACACCGATGAAAGGGCAGACTCGTTTTGGAGTCAAAGGCAAGTTAGCGCCGAGGTATGTCGGACCCTATGAAATTATTGAGAAAATTAATCCGGTGGTGTATCAAGTTGCGCTTCCTCCTGAAATGGAGCATATGCACAACATTTTCCACATTTCGATGTTGAGAGATTATCTCCGGGATCCTTTCCATGTGATTGAGCCTACTCGGGTAGTGTTGAGGGATGACTACACTTACGAGGAACGGCCTATACAGATTGTAAACAGACGGATCAAGAAACTGAGGAACAAAGAGATCCCACTGGTGAAAGTTGACTGGCAGAACCATGGTGGCGTGTATGCCACTTGGGAAAGGGAAGATGACATGGCCAAGAGATATCCTGAACTGTTTCCACTGAACCCTGTTTTCTTCCAGAATGAAGGTAACTCGAGTTTAGAGGACTAAACTCTTTTTAAGGAGGGGAGACTGTAACAATAACCTCGCCATCGATTGATGATGATTACCATTAAATCGAATCGATTATGACCGATAATCGAATGGATAAAATCTCGAATCGACTGAAACCTGAAACTGAATTGACTGAGTATATCTATTGTACTGCATTTCTATCTGTTTGATTATTTGATTATCTGTTTATGTTTATATGTTTAAACTATGAATTGAAGGCCTTATCGGCGGCCGAACCAGAAACCGACTAGTGTTTCATGATCGTCATAATTTTTGCGATTTAATGGTATATTTACCTAAAATGTGATTAGGAATGATTAAATTAGATTAAATATTGGTAAATCACATAGGTTTGACTTAATTACTACTTTGCCACATGAGTGGCCCACTACATTGATTAGGTAGAGCCTTATTAGCCATTCTACAAACATTTGCTCAGCTCATTCTTGTGTTCATAACCGACTATAGAGTGAGAGAGGAAGTGAATTAGGGGAGAATTGAACTCAACTTGTGATTTGCTTGGAGATTGGAAGAATTGAAGTGCATATTAGCATAATTGAGCTTCCAAGACTTGTATTTGAGAACCTAGGTGAGGAATTTACCCTTCTAATTGTGTATTCAACTTGTTCTTGCATGTCTCATGTCATAACTAGTGGATTAAGTCATGAATTAGTTCTAGTATGTTGAATTAGAGCACAACTCTTGCATGCATGTTTGAATTGTTGGATTTTGAGTTGTTTTCATGGCAAATTGTTACATGCATGCTCATAATCATGTTTAAAGTCCATAAATCTCTCATGTTTTGTAAAGAAGGAGCTCATTAGAGCAAGAATTGAAGCTTTAAAATGGTTTTAATCCATGCATGTCCTACTTGAGCATTGTTCTTGAAAAATGGGTTTGAATTGGAGTTGAATTAAACACCCTTGGGTCTTGATTTCTTAAATTGAGTTTTGAAACATGTTATTCTATGTGTTTACAAGAGTTTTCCAGAAAATGGGCCCAAGAGGATCGAATTTGGTTTGTCAAAACTTGATTTTGAGCTTGGGACTCGAACTTGGAATTTCCAGATTTTAGTCGTCCGCTCGAGCAGGGGAAGTGCCGCTCGAGCGGGACAATCGAGCTCCTAGCATTTTGCACTGTGCATCAGTCCGCTCGAGCGGAGTAGTGAGCGCTCGAGCGGAGGATTGGGTGACACGCTCGAGCAGGCGTCGAGCGGAGATTTCACCTATCCGGTACTTTTTGGTCCGCTCGAGCGATAAAGTTGACGCTCGAGCGGGGACCTTTGTTTCCTTGACCGCTCGAGCGGGGAAACCTGCGCTCGAGCGGAACCCTGTTTCACTGAAAATTCTGAAAATGTTTTCTAAGTGCATCTTTGCATCCTCTTTCCATCCTAGGCATTCCTAGGGCATATTTAAGGCATCTTGAAGAGGATATAGATGTAGAACACACCGAGGCCAATTAGGGATTAAGTTATTATCTTTCCCAACTGTGAAACTTAAAGTGTGTTCAATCTGTTAACTGTATAGGGTTGGCATTCTGAGGAGACGCTCTAGCCTACCGTAGCCCAGAACTCTGTGAGTAACAATTGTGTAAAAATATGTTCAAAATGATTTCTTTTGAATACTGAATTGAACTGTTTACTGAACTGATATTGTTTACTAAATGAATGTATGTCCTATATTTTGAACTGTACTATGGCATCCTTAGCACCTACTGTTTACTGTTACTGTCACAGAGATCTTTGTCGGTTCCCTCGTGGAACCACCACTGTTATTGATTGATGGCCATCATTACTGTTCGGTCTCTAAGACCTACTGCTCACTGTACTGTTATGCTAATGGATGTACCACATATGATTGATTGTACTGAATCACTGAAATACTGTTTAATGAACTGTTTTCATTACTGTAAGGACATTCATTCTAAACCCCTTTACGCATTATGTTATTCACTGGGCTTTAGCTCACTGCTCATATATATATGTAGATGTACAGGCACCGGATCAAAGCTAGAGGTGTCAGAGTTAACTTCAGTTTTGTTAAGCCAACCAATGTGCCTCACTGCGAGGTTCCCGACCTGCCAAGCTAAGGCTTAGGGGCGTCTTAGTAATTCCCCTTCCGCACTGTTTTGTATTATTGTATAGACTGTGCATTGCACCGTACTGTACTGTAATGGGAATTAAGTCCCTGGTTCACTGAATGACATGTATGTATATGTACTGTTCTGTAAATATGTATGAAAAATCTTTTTGGCATACAGACTAACACAGCTCATTGGACATTGTTTAATTACTGTATTGGCTTCCGCCAAGCCCCTGTACTAGTATTCAGATATTCTTTGTTAGCAGGCCTTCGGTAATCTCGGATTACTGGTTGGTTACGGTGCTAAACCCATAGGGGCGGGTTTGGGTCGTGACAGATATACCATTTGGTAAAATTAATTATAGGTAATCTAGTTTAATTGAGTATTGAGCTCTTGTTGGTGTAGCCTTGTAGCAATCCTGATTGTCTGTATTTGCATGAGGTTGGTTCACGAGAGGATAGTTTCACTAAAGATGAAATAATATCAGCATTCTTAAGGTATCTTCATATTGTGATTCGTCCAACTATTTTCTCATTTCCCTTTTCTTTAGTTAAAATGTGGCCCTATGGTTCAATATTGTAAGGTCATGCATGAATGTTTGTCAATTAACACTAGAATAGATTTGTATGAGTATTGGAGAAGATGATGAAAGTTTTTTTTTTCCTTTTGTTATTTAACAGGAATTCAAGTTGAAGGAGATGATAAAAGTTGTTGTGTGGTTTGTATGAGTATTGGAAAAACAATGGATTTGGTTTTTTATATTGTAATGGAATTTTTTTTTTTAATTTCAATTTTTGGGTAACCTATCCCTTGCGGGTTGTGCTTGGGACTAATTATTCTCTTTGCAACTTGTTGATTTTTCTTTTGTGTGTGAGCTGCTGGACAGATGTTTTGTTGTTTGTGCTATTTTGTTGAACAAGATGCTATTATCTGCTGGACAGATTTATCGAGGACATATTGACAGATGCTATTTTGTTGTTTAGGATATATTGATTTGAATAGGATGCTATTATTTGCTGGACAGATTTATTGAGGACATATTGACAGATTTTTAATATGTTTGAATTGGATGTTTACAGATTTGAACAGGATGCTATGTTTGAATTGGATGTTTACAGATTTGAATAGGATGTTATTTTTAATATGTTTGATTTGAATAGGGTGCTATTATCTGCTGGAAAGATTTAATATGCTATTATCTGGGGTATGCATTAGAAGCATTAATATGTTTGAATTGAATGTTTATAGATTTTTTTTAATTTGCAAATATGTTGACAAATATATTTCAATAGGATTAGGATGTTTAAAGATTTTTTCAAAAAAAAAAGAAAAAGAATAAGGGATTTTTCGGGGTCGGGAATCTCCGATCCCCGATCGGGGGAGAGGACAGGGGGGGCGATGGGTCCCCGTCGAGGATCGAGGATGGGGACGAGGACGGGGAATACATCACTTTCGGGGATCGGGGACGGGGAGTGTAGTTTCCGGCCCCGCCCCGTTGCCATTTCTAGCCACCATTGATTTTTACATCAACATCTACCATGCTGCCAAAGCTGCAGAAGAGAAATTGCCGAGAGACCAGATTTTGTTTCCCAAATACATGCTGAGGTGTTAGAATTGAAAGAACAACATTCCTCTGTCTCCTAATTTCGAGCTCAACTACTGGAGAAGAAAGCTCAGCTTGAGGAAGAGTTATCAGCAGTTAACTAGGCTTTGGATCGAACTGCTACTAAGCTGCAGATCACTAACCAAGGACTGGCTGATCGAAAGCAAGAGATGGCTACAGCCATTTAGTTGTTCACATCTCTCAAGAGTAGAGAATCAATTGTAAAGGAACAGCTGAAACACTGTACTGATTTTTGGGCTAATCTATGGCTACATGTATTCAACTCATTATGAAATAAAATCCTTATTTATTCTTTGAGTGTTTTTAAGCTCTTTTATTTAGCACTTATTTTATTCCTTGTGTTTCCCATATGGTTGGATAATAAGGCTTCAAATATCTGCCATTAATCTTCTTGGGGTGCACATATCCATTCAAATTTTTCAAATGATATGCTCCTGAAGGCAAGACTCTATGAATTTGATATGGTCCTTCCCAGTTAGGTCACCATTTGCCAAACTTGTGGCTTTTAATCCCTATTGGGAGTATTGTCTTCTATATCAAATCACTTTTATCAAAGCTAATATGCTTGACTTTCTTATTATAGTTTTTGGCTATTTTCTTCTTTTGGAAAAGAATGCTATTTAAGGCCAGAATTCTAGCTTTATCCACACTTTCTAATTCTAAGCACATACTCTGATGGTACTACTCAGGAATTAACTGATCTTGGCATCTTACCCTCAAAGACTTAATATTAATTTCCATAGGTAATACTACATCATGCCTATATACTAAAGCATAAGGAGTGATTCTTGTACTCGATCTTGGAGAAGTCCTATAAGCCCATAATACATCCAACAGTAAGTTATGACAATCCTTGGGATTGTCTTCCACAACTTTATGTATTCCTTTCTTCAAAGATTTACTGGATGACTTTGCCTGACCATTAGCTTGTGCATAATAAGGGGTAGAATTAACAAGGCTAATTCCAAACTTTGCCACAAAAGACTTTATCATTTTTCCATCAAATACAGTCCCATTATCAATAGTTATAGTCTGTGGGATACCAAACCTGTGGATCAGATCTTTAATGAATCCAATAACTTCGGTCTGGTCTACAGTCTTATATGGCTTAGCTTCGACCCACTTAGTGAAGTAATCTGTGACCACTAAGATGAAACAATGATGCTTTGAAGAGGGTGGACGTATTTTCCCTATCATATCCATAACCCATCCTCTAAACGGCCATGGCTTCACAACCGCATGCAGATCAGTTATGGGTACATGTCTTATTATGCCATGCTTTTGACATGCCTAGCAACCCCTAACATATTCTATGCAATCTTTAAGGATGGTTGGCCAATAGTAGAAATGTCTTCGAAGCAGCCATCTCATCTTCACACTAGGCTGATGAGCACCACAGATGCCTTTATGAACTTCAGCCATGGCTGTCAATGCTTCATTTGGACCTAAACATTCCAATAATAACCCGTTTGCCTCCCTTTTGTAGAGAGCATTACCATACATTATGTATTGCATAGATTGTAATTTGATTTTTCTGCTGGCTTTCGAAGATGGGCCAGCTAGATACTGCATTATTGGATGCCTCCAATCTTGTTCTTGTAAGTCATTATGATTGACTTCTAAAACCATATTCCTTTTATTTAAGGGTGGTATTACCTTTTGATATGTTGTTTGACTTATGTTCATTTGAGTATTATCCCTTTTCTTGAAATTCGAAGCTTTCTGAGTCACATCATTAGCTTTATTATTCAAGAATCTTGGAACATAAGTTACATTTGCTATTTGAAATTGAGAAAGCAAATGTAATGCAACAACATAGTATGGCAACATGCTTACACTTTGACACTTGAAAATTCCTTTCACCTAGTTAACCACCAATTGAGAATCTCCAAATATATCAACTGCATGAGCTTGTAATCCAATAAGTATTTCCAATCCCATTATTAAAGCTTCATATTCAGCTTGATTATTGGAACAAGTAATTTCATCCACTCTGAAATGATGTGTGGTTTTTACCCCTTGTGGTGGCTTAATCACCACACCAATTCTAGTTAGACCATTGGCTTTTGATCCATTGAACCACATTTGCCATGGTTCAATACTAACCATACCAAGTTCCATTATTTCTTGGCTTTCTGTTTGACATGGATGATCTGCCACGAAATTAGCTAAAACTTGTCCTTTTACTGCCTCTTGGGGAACGTATTTTAGATGAAATTCTGATAAAACTAGTATCAATTTGTCAATTGTTCCTCTCAACATACGTCTAGATAACATATATTTAACCAAATCTGTGGTTGCAATTACCAAGACAGTTGTAGGCAAAAAATAGTATCTTAGTTTCATTGCAGCAAAATACAATGCAAGGCACAGCTTTTCTACAGCTGAATATTTACATTCACAAGAATTTAAAAACCTACTAAGGTAATAAACTGCTTGCTCTTTGCTTTCTTCATTGTCCTGGGCTAGGAAAACTCCCAGTGAATCTTCTGCCGCAGCAATATACAACTTCAAGGGCTTATTACTCTTTAGTGGCATTAGCATTGGAGGTTTGGCCAAGTAGGCTTTGAATCCTTCGAAAGTAGTTTCATGCTCTACTGTCCACACAAACTCTTTTTCATCCTTCAGCCTTAATAAGGAAGAAAATACTTTAGTTTTCCCTGCAGTGTTAGAAATAAATCTTCGAAGAAAATTAACCTGTCCAAAAAATTTTTGTAATTCTTTCTTACTTGATGAAGGTCTGGCTTCAATGATAGCTTTGGCTTTGTTCTGATCAATCTGTATTCCCTTCTTGTATACTACATAGCCGAAGAAGTTTCCAGCTAATACGCCAAAAGCACACTTGAGAGGATTAAGTTTCAACTTGAACTTTCTCATTCTTTCAAAAGCTGCTTCCAAGTGAAACAAATGTTCCTCCATTGATTGGGACGTTACTACAATGTCATCAATGTAACACTCTAGATATCCTCCAATGAGATCATAAAAGATAGTGTTTATAGCCCTTTGATATGTATCCCCAGCATTCTTCAGACCAAATGGCATTTTAACCCATTCGAAGGTGTCAATGTTTCCCGGACATCTGAATGCTGTCTTGTGGATATCCTCCTCTGCGATGCAGATTTGGTTATAACCAGAGTGCCCATCCATCATTGATTAAATCTTATACCCTGCTGAACTATCCACCAATAAATCTACTATGGGCATGGGGTACTCATATTTTGGAGTTGCTAAATTCAGGTTTCTGAAATTGATGCATACCCTCATTTTACCATTCTTCTTAACCACAGGCACAATATTGGAGAACCATTTAACATACCTAGTTGTCCTAATAAAGCCTGCCTTAAGGAGCCTAAGAATTTCCTCTTTGACCTTCTGAATCACTTCAAGACTCATCCTTATTGGTTTTTGCTTGTATGGCTTGAAATTAGGCTTCATGGAGAGCCTATGTTCTACTAATGACCTGTCCAACCCTGGTAGTTCATTATAAGACCATGCAAAACAATCTTTATATCTCTTTAAGACCACTAACAATTGGTCTCTGTCAAGTGCACTCAACAAAGCACTAATGTAGGTGGGTTATTGTGTAGAATCTTTCCCTAAGTTAACTTCTTCCAAGGGGTCTTGTATCTGAGAACTCATTGATGCTTCTTTTTTGATTTCTCCTGTCTTCGAAGCAATCTCCTTACTTTGTTCTGCTCCCAGTTTCTTTGATTCAACATTTTTGCCCTCCTCCTCATAGATAAAGTGTGTCCATAAGGCTTCTTCTTCCTGTATCTCCTGGACTTTTGTTTCAATGTCCAATGCACAGTATTTATCAAAGACCAAAACCTTGACCTGTTGTTGCTTCTGCTTAAAGCCAATTGCCATGGCTTCTTTCTCTTACTCTTGCACCTTCTGAACTATTGATTTTACGTCAAATACTGAGAACTTAATTAAAGCCAAAGATCTGGCCTCTTGAGTTTCATCCCTTTGCCTACAACCAGGCATCATTGTCATCCTTGGCGACAAATTCTTCATCAGCACTTTCCTGGACTAAGTGCTTCAGGTGTGCTAATTCCTTATCAGCCGTCACTTCGGCTGATCCATCAAGTTTTCTCAATATACTGAGTGGTGTCACTCCTTCAGTCTACAATTTGGCCTCTGCAAAGTCTGCACAAACTATGAAGTGTTGATGATCTGCATTGATCTCCTCTGTCTCTCCATTGCACAAGGAGATCATTATCTTCTGATGTAAAGAGGAAGGCACACACTTGTTGGTGTGAATCCAATCCCTACTAGGTAGAGCATTGCACTTAGCATTGCTGTCGATAACGAAGAATGCCATCATATAGTCCCTGGTTCCCGCACTCAGGTTGATGGGCAAAATACTCTGAGCCATCTGTTTGTCTCCAGCGAAACCAGCAATGGTTGTGCTGGTTGGGATTAACCTGGGGTTCCTTTTTCCTAGTTTCCTCAAAGAAGATTTCGAAAGCAGGTTTACTATTGCCCCATTATCCACCAATACTCGGTTCAACTGTATCCCATCGAAGAAGACCTTGATATACAAGGGCTTAACATGCTATGTCATGGATGTCGTGGGATACTCAAAAGGGTATGAGAGGTTAATACTCACCTCTTCCTCACTCTCGTGTCCAGTTTTCATTGGTGTGGCCATTTCGGATTCATTTTGCACCATACTAACTTGCGATTCTTCACTAGAAACTGGAATTGGGTCAATCTCCTGACCTTGTTGGTTTTCATCTTCTGCTTGGAACTCCTGTGTAGTATATGCACCATATTCACTAATACTGGAGGAAACGATCCAAATTGGACGACTGGCTGCACCTGTTTCGTTTCCTGGCCAACTTGTTCAATTGCTTCAGAAGCATCCTCCATGCTGCATTCTGGCACTTCAGTACTAGTAACTTTCTTCGAATGGTCTGTCTCTGCTAGTTCTTCAACCAAAAATGTCTGTTCAGCCATGAAGGCTTTAAACATTTATTCATCAACCATCCCCTTCTTTTGGCGTAGGCCAACCTCTCCCTCTGTCTCACTATTACTTTCTATCAAAGCCTTTTCCAATCCTGCTAAACTGGATCTTTCTTTAGCTTTTAGTTCGGAGTGAGTTTGGCTAACTGTTCTCTGCTGCAACTCATTTTGTCTTAAGGAGTCGATTTTGGACTATGGTCTGACTTTGGATTTTTCTTTCCGTCTGTCTGGCCCTTTGAATGGACTAATGAAGAATTTTCTCCACTTTCTTTCAGATCCTTCTGGTATTGAGTGTACCTACGCTGGATCTTCCTCCTTTGGGATCTAGAAATCACTGGGACCATGTTTGGTTCCTTTGTTTTTGGATGCTTTAGTAATAACCAATTATTTGGGGCCACCAAATGAGGTTTAACCATCCTACCCTGGTCTCCAACAACATTTCTTTGGATAGGTATCTCCCTAGGTTTGTTCTGCATGACAAACCAATCTAGAACTCCAGGTACCCATGAATCCATTAACTCAGTTGTTGAACTGTCTCTTTCTTCCTTCGAAGCCAGTTTCGAAGCTGCCTGTGAAGGCCACTACTTGGCCCTGACTCATTGTTTTGGGCCTAATTCAGGTTTTCTATGAAGGTGGCCACTTTTCATCTTGTGTGAGGCTAGTCTAGGGGGCCAATCTCTGGTTTTGATCTTATAACTTGAGCCCATTTCAGGCCTCCTTTCAAGACAATTGTCCTCCATTCTGTAATAGTTGGGTGGTCTGAACTCATGTAAAGGTCTCTTACCCTTGGATTGCACTCTAGTAGTTGCTGACCCAGCCATGAATAGCTGCTGCCTAGAACCAGTTGGATATGGCCTTTTGTTATAGGCACTGATTGGTTTAGTACGCCTCTGCACATCCTTGTAATATTGCTTCCCCTCAATCAGAAGCCCTTTCAGCCCCTTGTAGCTCAACCTGCGCTTGGGACACATTCTTTAGATGACAGCTGCCTCTAAAGAATCATCATCCAGTGCTTCCTCTTTAGAGTCTTCCCTCTAGTCTGCAAAGCCCTGTCCAACAGCAGGTGAACTTCTAGCATCTTTCTTGACAGTAGTCTGGCTAGCAACATGCATTTGCACATTGACCTCTTCCAATTCCTTCAAGGATAAGTTCTGGAAGTCTGGCACAACAACATTGGTTGCAATATCTCCAATTTCTAGAAATGGATTAGTGTCGATCCCCATGGCCTTTTCTGCTTTAGCTGGGAATTTTAAACCTCATTTTCGAATTTATTTTTAGATCCTGTCCCAAAAATAATACAATTTTTAGTCGAATGAGACCAAGAATCATGCCATTTACAATACACTTTTTCTGTAAGTTTCTCTTGAGACAGAATTTTGACTCCTTTTGGTAACTTCAAGAAGTTGGCCGCAAGCAAATGATTAAAAATGTCATCTGCCTTTGTTAAATCGAAAGAGTATTTTCTATGAAGGTTTTTCTTTTTAAACTGTTGGTCAATTGTTGTGTCTTTATGAATTAATGCCTTACAGATTACAGGTTCTTTCCCTACAATCTCTACTGCATCAATCTCATAATTAGGATCTCTATAATACGTCTTGTACGATGTATTACTTCGATCTTGTTCTTCCTGTAGTAATGCTTCATACCTAAACACCTTATAAGTTAGTTCCACTAAGTCTCTAAGCTCAGTTGAGTCAAACTTCTTTCGAAGCCTAAACTCTAAACCATTTTGAGCCAATCTCACGAATTCTGGCTTTGGTAGGATGATCGTACATTGGTTTCGTGCTCTTTTGAATTTGGCAATAAATTGAGCAGCCTTTTCATCAGGCCTTTGACTCAACCTTGCCAAGTCTGCCATGGAAACTTCTGACTCCGTTTGGAAGAATTGGGCATGAAATGCCTTCTCCATTTGTTGCCAAGTTTGAATAGAGCCAGGTGTAAGGTTAATATACCATACGAAGGCTGCCCCAGTAAGAGAATTTGAGAACAGTCTTAACTTCATGTAATCATTATTGGTAAATTCACCACATTGAGCAGCAAACCTAGCAGTATGCTCTACCGTTGACTGGTTTCCATTCCCATAAAAAAGAGCAAAGTCTGGTATCCTGAACTCTCTTGGGTATTCATGTACCCTATCTACCCATTCTGGATATGGTTTCCTGTACACAAAAGTTTGAACCCCCTGAGCCATCAGTCCACATATCTCTCTAACAATATCAGCAATTTGATCCCTAGGGACCATATTTTGTGCTTGTTGAACCACTACTGGAGGAACGAACACAGGATTTGGTGGACAACCTTATACCTGAGGTCCTCTTGGTCCATAAGGCGGTATATTTGGAACTGGTTGTCTATGTGGTGTTGGCTGCTGTTGAGGGTATGGGTAACCCCTCAGAGCCTGTCCTGCGAAAGGTGCTGGAACAGATGTTGTGCCTCATCCAGTTGCAGGAAACCCTTCCAACCCACCGGGTACAAATTCGAACAAGGGATTAGTGAACCCCTTTGTGTCAGGTATAGCTTCGAACATGGGATTTGGAAGCATCCTTATGCCATTTTCTTGTATTGGCCCAGATCCACCAATTTGCATGGTTTCATTGCTAAGTAATGAGGCATTTCGATTTGTCACAGGTCTCAAAAGAGGCTCATACCAAGACTGAGGTAATGATCTTTCATAGTTTTGATTACTAGTTTGACCATTAGTATGTCCATTACTCTACATAGGCTGTTTATCTCTAGACAATATTTGCTGAGGGACATTTGAAATTTCTTCTATGTGCCTTGCATTAATTGGTTAATGAGTATTCATTCGATCTAAAAAGAATGTTGCCCATCTTTCCATTGTGTTCATTAACTGTTGTGCCATGGCATCTACTAGGCCACCCCATGGATTCATTGGCTGAGTAGATGGAACAGTGGATGGTCCAATTCCTTGGCCTCGTCCAATATTTTGAACATGTGGTACTTACTCCGAAGTGTTGGTTTGTTTGACCATAGGTTCTGATAAAACAGGTACTTCCACATGATGTGTTATCACATTATCCTCTGGATTAGGTATTTCTACCTCTCCTTCCACGCCTTCTTCCAAGCATTCATTTTCTCCTTGTCTCCTACGTCTAGCCATTTCAATTAGTCCCATTGGGCGTGTCAAAAATATATGTTGGCTTTTTGTCTTTCGAAGGTTATTATTGTAATTTTAAGCATGCTAGTAAGGATCAATCAGTCCTTACAGAAGATTAATTGCCAACCAATTATTAGACGATTGTGTTTTAGTTATTTCTGCTTCAATGAAGAGGACTTTTATTGATGGCTTTGTTCAGGAGAATTAAGCAAACAACGATCAAATGAAGAACAATTGTAGCATTTCATTAAGTAAAAATGAAAGATTTACAATGATCCAATTTAGCCTCGTAGAAGTTTACAACAACAAGCTACTTGAAAACTACTCCTATGAATGAAATGCAGTGCAGGAATTTGAAGTACAGAAATGTAAAGAATAAGAAATATAAAAACTGGAAATAAAGTAGAATAAACCTGATTTTTTGGATTTGAGTCTCTGTCTCTTTCTAGAGCCTTCTCTGCTATTTATACTTCTCAATGCTAACCGTCGAACTGAGCTTTCAACCGTCGAACCACCCCTCCATGATTATTGATTATGTTTCCTCACAGTTAGCTCCACTACGCCATGTCTGCAGTTAGGCTTCCATTCTGATTTTGAATTTAAATATGTGAGTAACCGTTAAAGCCACGTCATCTTACATCTCTTTGTTGATCCAGTGCTACGCAGATCTACAATAACCAATGTTAACTGCCACGTGTGTGATTACGATTGAAGATTTGAATTGTCTTCTCGTATTGTCCTCATCATGCCACGTGTTGAACTGTGATTGGCCTATGCAAAATATGTAGTCAACAGGGATAAAATTGAAAACAAATTGTCCTTCAAAACAAATAAAAGAATTTCTTACCAAACTATTTTATAAAAGATGGACCTCTCACCAACAAAATATATTCACTGGATTTAATAACTTAAACAATTGCTAGAGTGGATTTTTTAACAATTTGCTCAATAAAAAATTAATATCTCAACTACTTGGTAGCATACACTTGCACATGAGATTGTTTTGAAAGTTGATTTTTTGTTTTTAGTAATTTTTTTGTTCTTAAAAAAAAAGGTGCAAAAAAAAAATAATAATAATAATAATTTTTTTTTGTGACATTTTAACTTTTAAATTAAAATGTTGCCTCTCAAAATAGGATATAATCTTTTCAATCACCTAATATATAATTATATTTTTGTGGTATGTTTTTTGCGGAGAAATTGGGGATATGTCATACACTACAAGTAGTGTTACAAATATATATATATATATATATGAATAAATTATAAGTTGCTTTTAATTTGTGAAAAAAAAGTTGTCTTTATATGTGAGGTCCTTGCTTTTAACTAGTGTCACGGTATTTAAATATGTTATTTTAATACTTTTTTTATAAAAAGATATAAAAAAATAGAAAAGTAATGTAATTAAAAAAAAAGAAAAAAGTATGCTATTTTAGGTTCTTTCCAAACAACCCCACAATTTGCCCTTAGTTAAAGACCAATTCATTAATTATTAATTATTAAATATTATTTGTAATTTTCTTTCTTTAAAAATCATTGCTTTTATTTTATGGTTTTTGTTTGGGAAAATTATTTAGAAGTCTTATTAGGGAGACTTATGCTACATATGATCCTACTAAAAAACTTATGTTCCCATAAGTCCTGTGGGAAGTTTGTTGACACATTTACCCTCAATATTAGTTGTTAATATCATAAATTAGTAATAAAACCATATATAGGAAATTGATATAAACGTAACGTAACGTGACACCTACATAAACGTAACGTAACATATCTACATAAATGTAACGTAACGTGACACCTATATAAACGTAACGTAACGTGACACCTATATAAACGTAACGTGACATATCTACATAAACGTAACGTAACGTGACACCTATATAAACGTAACGTGACACCAATATGAACGTAATGTGACACCTACATAAACGTAACGTAACATGACACCTATATAAACGTAATGTGACATTTACATAAACGTAACGTAATGTGTCACGTTACGTTTCGCAAACTTAATAAGTTTTTATTTTTTTAATCCGTTTGTTTTGAAATAGATATATAATCTTAATATATTTTTATTTTGTATTATTAATTGTAAAATTTAAAAAATTATTTATTTTTTAAATTTTTTTATTTTTTTTATATAGAAAAATCAAAGAAAACATAGGCATTTAAAGAAAAAAAAAAATCATTACAACAAAGAACCCACAAAAGATTACCTGAGCTCTCTCTCTCTCTCTCTCTCTCTCTCTCTCTGTTCTTGAATTGTGATAACTAACCGTCAGAGATGGCTGAGGTTTCAACAGGAGTAAATGGAGTGACTTTAGATATAAAAGATGGTGATCATCATATGAATCACAACAACCTCCCTCCCAAAACCAATCAAGACTCTGTTTCATCCAAAAGGTTAGTCTTTCTCTCTCTGTCTCTACTTTTATCTCATTAGTACTAACCCCTGTTTGGTTGCTAAGAAACCCAGAGAAGAAAAAAAAATGAAAAATAGAAGTAAAGTTCTGTTGTTTTAATTTCGGAAACAATATTATAGAACTCAACATGGTAAACTAGATAGTTTCTCTCTCTTGATCCAAAGAGGATAGCAACAAGTTTTTTTTTTTTTTTTTTTTAATTTTTCGTGCCTTCATTTTCTCACCAATTAAACTTGGATTAATGGATTCCATTCCATCTAATTTCTCAAGCCCATTAATAGAACTCATCAAATTCTGCAAAATTATGGTGACACCGTTCATGAAGAAGCTTGCGAAGCAGCACAAGATTGATATCAATTTGATGATTGGGAGTGAGAGAGAGAGCGAGAGAGGGAATGTGTAAAAATGGGGGGTAAAAAGATTAGGATCTTGTGGAATACATTCTTATGAAAATAGGACTTGAGACTCTATAAGAAATTACACAGGACTTAGCCTAGCATAAGGTTCTGAAAAAGGACTTATAAATAAGTCTCCCTTTTTGTTTCGATATTTTTATGATTTATTTTATTAAAATCTATCAAACAATACTCATACCAAATCTTAAGTTATAAACAATAATAAAATTTTTCTATTTATATGCATTAATAAAATGAGATAGGAATATAATCAGAGTAAGAATGAAAGATAAAGTTAAATAGAATTGAATATCTACTTCTATTTTATTATTTGGCTGTCAATATGAAATTACATAATAAGGGTGTGTTTGTTTGGACGAACTGGATAAGGGGGGATTGTAATCTATCGGACTATTAGTCCTGAGATACATTGTATCCCAGACTATTTGGTTAGACTGGATTTGTATCCTATATTTGTTTAGTTATGAGATTAGATGTCTGGATTGGATTATTTTTAGTGAATCCAATATTTGTTTGGGATATTATGGAGAAAGATAAATGCTCAAATGACTATTTTATCCTTTTCAATTAGTTACTAAGTAATAGCAATATTAAACATAACTTTAATATTTTAATTATTTTTAGCTAGATTAAATAAAAATTTATTTTATTTTATTTTGTGCACAATTAAATAAATTTATTTTTAAAAAATTAAATAAATTAAATATCAATAAAAATATATGTTATTTTTTAATTAAAATTTTAAATAAATTTATTTTAAATAATAATAATAATAATTAAATAATGAAATAAAATAAAAACATCTATTAAAATTTATATAATGAAATTAAATAAAATATAAACAAAATTTTAAAATAAAACATCAATAAAATATCTATAAAAATTTATTTTAAAAAATTAAACAAATAAAACAAAAATAAAAATTAAATAAAATTATTTTATTTTTAAATTGAGGCATTTAAATTTTATTGAATTTTACTAAATATAATACATAATTAAATACCAGAGGGCAAAAATATAATTTTATTAGCTAATCCCATGAGATGAGTTATCCCATGATTTCTATCCAATCCTTCCATGGGATAGCATAGTCCCACAAATATGAGACTAATAGTCCGGAGGGAGTATTAGTCCGAAGCAAAACTTTTGAAACAAACAACGGACTATTAGTCTATCCGGACTAATTGTCCAATCCCATGCCCAATCCTTCCAAAACAAACACCCCCTAATTGAGTAACGATTTATAGCCTCACATTTAATTATGTCTATTAAACTACTATAATGGAATTAGTTATATACATTCAAAGTAACAACAACTACTCTAAATATTTATAGATTATGGTATAGTTGATAGTTGTGGAGGTGGTGGGGCTTGGGTAAGGGTGTAAATCTGGCTCGGCCTGGTTCACTTAGGCCTGGGCCAGGCCCATGTCAGGTCTCGCGGGCTCCTACCAAAACTCGGGTTGGCCCACGGGCCAAAAATTAAACCTAGACCCTAGCCTAGCCTCAGGCTTGGGTGGGCCTAGCCTTTTTTTTTTTTTAATTTTAATTTTTCAAATTTTTTTTCTACGAAAAGTTTATTATTTTCTACAAAAAAATACACTGGGCCTCGGCTGGGCCGGGCCCTAAGTGGGCCTTAAGCTGGTCGATGGGCGGGGCCACGGGCCCGATCAAGCTTAAAACGATGGCCTAGGCCCTAGCTTAGGGGCTCGGACTAGGCCCAAGCGGGCCTAAACGGGTCGGGCCCATTTCAGGTCGCGGGCGGGTTTCGGGCCGCTCACCGGCCATGGGTCATTTTTACACCCCTAGACTTGGGGTAGGGTGGTATTGGCAATACTAGTAGTAATAGTAGGGCGGAGTAATAAATCTCTGTATTTCCACTTTTTATTCTTACTTACATAAATCATACCAAACAAATAAAATAAAATACGAGACTATAATATGTATTAAGGACTCATTTGAGAATAGACTTTTTTAGTAATTTTTTAGCTTTTTGACTAAAATATGATGTAAAAAAAATAGTATGTTTGGGATGACTTTCTAGTTTTTTTACGAAAAAATATGCAAAAAGTAGGAAAAAAAAAAAGGAATTTTTAACTTTTGGTATAGGTTGTTAGCTTTTTGATTTTTTGACTTTTTAGTTAAAATTAACACTTGCCAAACGATGCCTAAATTTCAACTCATTTTATTGTATCAAAGGTCCCGTTTGTTTTGCCACTTCAGTGGCCGGATTGGAGTAGGATGGTTGTGCGTCCAACCCACAACATGTTTGGTGATGATTTAGGAGGTCGGCTTGATAGTGTGAGCGGCTTAGTAATCCTCCTCAGTAGGAGGATTAGCTTGGCTGAGAAAAGTGTAGGATTACAAAAATAGTGAGTGAATTGAGGCTATCTGATCACCCACTCGGTCATTTGAAACAGTGCAATTATTTTTTATTTTTTATTTTTTTGCAATTGCAACCTGTTATTTTAAAAAATAAAAATTTATATTTGTTTTAGATTTTTTTTAATATATGACTAAACATCTCCCACACTATATTTTTAAAACAATTAGGTCATGTTTGTTTACTAACATAGAAGAGAGGATTGGCGTGCTATGGTTGTGGTCCCCACTCATAGCTTGTTTGGTGATGATTTAGGAGGGAGGAGTAATAGTACGAAGGGCTTAGTAATCCCCATCAACAAGGGGATTAGCTTGGCTGAATTTTGGATGGAAATTAGAAAAATAATGAAGGGATTAAGTTTGTTTTATAGAAAAAAATTATTTTTTTAACCAAGTGTATTTGTTTGTTTTAATATTTGTTTTGGTTTATTTATTTATTTTATATAAAAATAATTTAACAATTCCATCACTAATCATCTCCCACACTATCATCATAACAAATACACTTTTACTTAATCCTCACATTAACAATCTCCACGTTAACAATGTCTTCACTAACTATTCTCTCACTAATAATCTCATTCAACCTAATCTGTCAAACAAACATGGCCTTACATTTCACTTAATCTCCTCACTAACAATCCACACATTAATAATCTCTTAATTAATCATCCCCTCATTAACAATCCTATCGAATCTAATCCGCCGGTCTGTTAGTTGACATTTAAGTTTATATATATATATATATTTTTGTTATACATACAAAAAAAACAAAAAAACAAAAGAGTAAACTATAAAGTAGTGTTTGGTAACGTTTACGTTTTTGGTTTATATTTACAAAAATTTTATAAACTGATTTTTGTTTATTTTTAGAAAAACATAAATTACAAATACGTTTGGTTTGAACAAAATGTTTAAAAATTTTTTAAAATATATAAAAAAAAATGTTTGTTTGGGCCTAAAATATTTATATTTATTTTTTATTATTTACGACGATGGGATCATACACATTATAATTGAAAAAAAATTAATTTAAAAAAATTAATTGGAAAAAAATTAATTGAAAAAAAAATTGTTAGTCAATTTTTAAAATTTCTGTTTAAAAACCAACGTAAATCCATATTTTAGGTTTACATTTTTTTCTCAAATTTACAAACTGAGACAACCATTTATAAACCAAAAAGATTATCAAATAAGTTTTTATGACAGTTTTTAAAATTTTTATAAACATAAACTGAAAACTAAAAATAAAATGGTTACCAATACATACCCAAACATTTATTTTTTTTATTTTGTATTTGAACCCCTCTACAAAAACTTGTAAATAATTTATAAAGTTTAGCATATATATATATATATGCATTTTTGTAAATAGAGACACACACAAAAAAAATAAAATAAAATAAAAAAGAGAAAATCCTTATTCTTCCATCTAGGTGGCCACCGTACATTACTCATCACCACCGCCGACCATTGTGGTTTGTTATACCTCGCCAATGCTTCTGATTCTCCTATTTTTTTGTTACAAAATCTTACATTTTAGAAATCTCAAATAAAATGAAGTGGAAGTAACCAAAAATGTCTTCATTACATTTTATTAAGAAGTGTATTAACATAAATACGAAGTTCGTCATTATCATTTAGGCTATGAATTAAGAACAGATTCAACGTTATCATTATGGGGTACAAAAATATATTTAGAAATAAAAACTCTTATAATTTTAAATTTTTAAGTATAATATATAATATTTTTTAATATTTTGGGATGTGGTCGCGTTCCTCCGCATCCCCTAAATCCATCATTGGCTATGATACTATCAAAACTCTAGATTTGGATTGCACCGATTGAGACATGCGACAACTCAAGTTACCTAAAGTTGCTGACTTTCAAACCCTAAAACTTTTTTTTTTTAATTTTATTTATTATTTTATGTCCTTAGTAATTTATTTTTCTCCATATTTAAATCAAATTTATTTAAGTTTTACATGCACTTAATATAGATGTAATTAAAAAGTAAAAATATTTGTAAAATATTTTTAAAAAATTGTCACGCCCCAAGCTCCATGACAACGCCGCACACTCATTTAAGTGAGCATGCAAGGCTAAGAGTCCAATCACAAAAACCAACAATGTAAAATACTCAAATTAAATCTTTAATTATCATAATGCCAAAATCCATAAAAATAAATAATTCTTATATGAAATTGTCTACCAAGTCCACTAATTTAATCCACTAACAAAATAATAATCCAAGCACTTAAATCATAGTCCTACTCTTGGCACTCCCACAAGTAAAAATCCCGCACAGCTCTATTCATCAGAATCTAAAAAAAATAAGGGTAAGCTAGACAGCCTAGTAAATAACCAACTATCACTGCTAGCTGGATCAAGTATACAAAAAAAAAAAAAAGAAGTTGATAACCAATAAATATATTTTGTTGCTACCATTCAATAAATAAACAATTATTCTGTAAGATGGTTTCATAGCTGAAAATAAACACTGTAGCAATACATTTTAATTGAAAAGACAATGAGGTAATTTGACGAAATTTCATTGTTCAAAATTGATGGTTCGATATTCAATGGTTCAATGATGCAATTCACAAAACCCCAGTCTTAGTGACTACGGTCACTTAGCCCGTGACAAGGCCCAGAACCACACATAGGCCGGTGGTAAAGCCCCAAAAAAAACTAGTATCTGTGCCAATAAATAACCCCCATTGGCTAGGGTCCAAATCATAGTCAGACTAGAGTGATATTCAAAATTCAAACAATACACAAATTTTAAATAAAATATTCGATATTTTTAGAATAAATATTTAGTACAATTTTCAAAATAGTTTCACAAAATATTCAAATAATTTTCATAATAATATTCGATGTTGTTTTATACTTGACCCATATTTTATTTTAAGAGAACATGAAGGCTATAAATAAAATATTTATGATTTTAAACGATTCAATAGGAATAAAAATGAACCAACAGTGATAGAGGGTTACTTATCTCAAACGCTTAAAAACAATATTCCAACACCAACTCCAAACACTCAGCTCCACCACTTTAATCACAAAAACCTAATAATTAGAATCTCAAATAAATTAATATTTTTGTGTCTTTCACACATCTACAAAACCCACTGTGTGTATGAAAAGCTCAAGAAATACCAAATCAATTCTTCAAATTAATAGTCAAACGCACCTTATCTAATATACCAAACTCTATTGTCAAAACTACACCCACACAATAGATTACACTTTTATCATCAACCTACACAAAGCACTATACACGTTGAACCTTACAACCATTAAGCGTCCCCACAGGTTTTCTTTTCCCTCACCTTTCTCTGCCTATTGATCTATTACATATAATAAACAATAGTGTAAAAAAAAAAAACAAGTACCTTGATCAATGAGCATCAAGAATGCTCCCCTCAATTCCCCACCGCCACTTCCAGCGAAACCTCTGCGCAATTGATAACAAAATAAGATAAAACTCCTTTTCCTTCTTTTCTTTTCTTTTTTTTTAAAAGGGTTGAAAACCTAATTCTTAAGATTACTAAATTACCCATACAATTTATTTTAATTATTAATCTATCTAAAAAAAATTCTATAAATAACTTGGGTTTTACATTCTCCCCTCCTTCAAAGATATTTCGTCCTCGAAATTTGACATACATGGAGTCTCAAAAAGTTGTGGATACTTTTGTCTTATTTCATCCTCAAGTTCCCAAGTAGCTTATCTTTCCAAGTGATTGCTCCATTGAACTTTAACGTAGTGGATGACTCAACGCCTCAAAACTTGTTCCTTTCTATCAACAATTCGTATAGGGTGTTCCTCATAGTTCAAATTTTCCTTAAACTGCAATGGTGCATGATCAATCATATGACTAGGATCTGATATATACTTTCTTAATATTGAGACATAAAAAACATTATGAACTCCAGCTAGTGAAGGTGGTAGGGCAAGTCTGTAAGCTACCTCTTCAATTCGATCTAAAATCTCAAATGGCCCAACAAATCTAGGACTCAATTTACCACGAACACCAAACCTCATTACTTCTTTCATAGGAGACACCTTAAGGAACACATGATCTTTAACTCCAAACACCAAATCGCGTCTCCTATTATCTGCATAACTTTTCTGTCTACTTTGTGCCGTGCGAAGTCGCTCTTTAATAAGATTGATCTTGTCCACTGTTTGTTGCACAATCTCAGGCCCTAACAACTTCCTTTCGCCCACATCATCCCAACAACTAGGTGATCTACACTTCCGTCCATATAAAGCCTCATATGGTGCCATCTGAATGCTCGCATGATAACTGTTATTATAAGAGAATTCCACTAAGGCCAAATGCTCATCCCAAGAACCTCCAAGATCAATAACACAAGCCCTCAACATGTCTTCCAGGGTTTGAATAGTTCTCTCTGACTGTCCATCAGTCTGAGGATGAAAGGCAGTGCTAAAATTCAACTTAGTACACAAAGCTGCATGCAAGCTTCTCCAAAACATAGATACAAATCTGCTATCTCTGTCAGGCACTATGGTTATCGGAATACTATGCAATCTCACAATCTCCTTGATATACAATTTTGCAAACCTCTTTAAAGAGAATCCCACCTTAAAAGCTAGAAAGTGGGCGAATTTTGTCAATTGATCAACGATAACCCAAATAGCATTGTTTCCACCTTGGGTTCTAGGCAACCCTGTCACAAAATCCATGGTAATATGTTCCCACTTCCACTTAGGAATAGGAAGAGGTTGTAACTTACCTGCAGGTCTCTAATGTTCAACTTTCACTTGTTGACATACCAAACATTGAGCAACATACAGAGCAATTTCTCTTTTCATGTTATTCCACCAAAAGTTCCTCTTCAAGTCTTTATACATTTTAGTGCTCCCTGGATGTACCGTATACCCTGAACTGTGAGCTTCTCTCAAGATTTCTCTCTTGAGATCTAAATCATTAGGCACACACAACCTCTCTCCAAATCTCAAGGTTTCATCTTTATGCATAAAAAATTCCATCTGAAGCCCTATTTCCATTTCAGCCTTAAGTTTTTGCAACTAAGGATCTGTTTCCTAAGCATCTTTAATTCTATCAATCAATGTGGGTTGAACCCTAAGGTTTGCCAACTGCACTCCATGGTTGTGCTATCTAATCTCAATATTCAACCTTCTCAAGTCCTATAAGATATTCTTTTGGTTAGTGATCAAGATAGCCAAATTACTCAGGGTCTTTCTACTTAAGGCATCCGCCACTGCATTGGCTTTTCCCGGATGATAATTGATAGTCAAATCGTAGTCCTTTAATAGCTCCAACCATCGCCTTTGCCTCATATTCAATTCTTTTTGAGTGAAAATATATTTCAGACTTTTATGATTAGTGAATATCTCACATTTCACCCCATACAGGTAGTGCCTCCAGATTTTCAATGCAAACACCACTACATCCAACTCCAAATTATGCGCAGGATAATTTTGCTCATATGGCTTCAACTGCCTAGATGCATATGCCACTACCTTATCATTCTGCATCAGGACACAACCCAAGCCCATCTTCGATGCATTACTATAGATGGTAAAACCTTCATTTCCGGACGGAACTATAAGTACTGGAGCACACACCAATCGACTCTTTAGATCCTGGAAACTCTTCTTACAATCATTAGACCACTCAAATTTAATCACTTTTTGTGTTAAACGAGTCAAAGGCATAGAAATTTGGGAAAATCCCTCAACAAACCTTTTATAATATCCTGCTAAACCTAAGAAGCTACGAATTTCAGTGACACTAGTAGGCCTATTCCACTCTACCACAGCCTCTACTTTCTTGGGGTCAACAGACACCCTGTCTTTAGATATCACATGACCCAAAAAGAGACACTCTCCAACCAAAATTCACACTTCTTTAATTTAGCAAATAATTTATTCTCCCTTAATATCTGCAACACTATTCTCAGATGTTCTTCGTGCTGCTCCTTAGTCTTCGAGTACACAAGAATGTCATCAATAAAAACTACCACAAACTGATCTAAGAAGGGTTTAAATACTATGTTCATTAAATCCATAAAGTTGCAAGTGCATTGGTCAACCCAAACGGCATCACTAAAAATTCATAATGCCGATACATAGTTCGGAAGGCTGTCTTAGTTATAACTTCCACCTTAACCTTCAATTGGTGATAGCCAGAACGAAGGTCAATCTTAGAAAAGACTTGTGCTCCTTGTAACTGATCAAATAGGTCATCTATTCTGGACAAATGATATTTATTTCGAATTGTCACCTTGTTTAACTCTCGATAATCAATGCAAAGGCGAAAACTACCATCATTCTTTTTCACAAATAAAACGGGCGCACCCCAAGGAGAAACACTAGGTCGAATAAAGCTCTTATCTAAGAACTCTTGCAGTTGTTCCTTCAACTCTACTAGGCCATCCGATACGGAGCCTTAGAGATAGAACCCATACCAGGTATCAATTCGATGGCAAACTTAATCTCTCTATCTGGTGGCAACCCTGGTAAGTCTTCAGGAAAAACATTGGGAAATTCCTTCACAACTAGAATATCCTCTAACTTCAATTTAGTTTCACGGGTATCTCTCACAGAAGTTAAATAACCCTTGCAACCATTCCTCAACAATCGTCTAGCTTGTAAAGCTGAGATTATCAAAGGAGAAGTGTTAACTCCACTACCCACAAAACAAAATTTTGGTTGATCAGGAATCTAAAACACTACTGTTTTTCCTCAGCAATCAACAGAAGCATAATTGGTTGCCAACCAATCCATTCCAAGAATTATGTCAAAGTCCCGCATATCTAAAATAGTCAACTCTACAAGCAATTTCCTGTTATCTATACTAACCACACGAGATTTGCAAATTAAGTTAGCAACCATAACACCTCCTATCGGGGTTTCAACACATAAGTCGATCTCTCTACAGACACATTTCCATCCATGTTTCTCAACAAATCCTATAGACACAAATGAATTTGTAGCGCCAGAATCAAATAACACATGTGCATAAACAGAAGACACTAAAACAGTACTTGACACCACTGTGTTAGAAGTCTGAACATCTTGTTGCGTGAGTGCGTACACTCGACCCTGAGTCTTTGGCTCATGACCTCCATTTTTCTTTTGATTTCCTAAAGACCCTCTGTTTTTGTAGACGAACACTCCTAGGGAAGTATTTTTCATTGAATGCATTCTTAAACCTTTCCCATGTATAGGGGTTGGCATCATGCTCATGTATGCGCTTCTCTATCTGCCACCAATCAGTAACTATCCCTTGTAGCATAAATGTAGCATACGTCACATTCTGATCATCCGTACACTCAAAAACGAGAAACAACTTTTCTATTTCTGTCAACCATTTTTCAGCCTCCAAGGGGTCTGTGGCTCCGTCAAATGCTAAGGCTATCTTCTTAAACTCAGTAATGTTACAACGTAGCCTCAGTTGTGGCCCAACACCTGGCTGCATCCGTTGTTGTTGCTCCATAAGTCTAGTCAAGTTATTCCCTATGGTGGTTTGTTGTTGCATTACCTCGGCCAAAGTTTCAAGCACTTAAACCATTCCAATTGGATTGGAGATTGCAGCTTGTTCTTGTTGTCCCAACTCTTGCCCCTGATTTTCTCTGACTGCATAAGAACCACTGCCATTATTAGTCACATTCCCTCGCCGATTGTTATTACTAGTCCGTCGATTCGTTTGACCCTGGCGTGTATTCTGAGCCATATTTGCCAATGTCTCCTCATGTTCCATTGTAACCTATATGCATCAATAATAAAACCTCATCTCATTCTATTCTTAAGTCCCTATAACATGTAAATAAAATTAACATTATACCAAATTATAAGCGTTCCCAGTCCTACATCTACCCAATCTCACCACTATTCTATACCAGCCTTTAAAATTACAACCTGGCTCTGATACCACAAAATTGTCACGCCCCAAACTCTGTGACAACGTCGCACACTCATTTAAGTGAGCATGCAAGGCTAAGAGTCCAATCAACAAAAACCAACAATGTAAAATACTCAAATTAAATCTTTAATTATCATAATGCCAAAATCCATAAAAATAAATAATTCTTATATGAAATTGTCCACCAAGTCCACTAATTTAATCTACTAACAAAACAATAATCCAAGTACTTAAATCATAGTCCTACTCTCGGCACTTCTACAAGAAAAAGTCCCGCACAGCTCTAGTCCTCAGAATCTGAAAAAAATAAGGGTAAGCTAGACAGCATAGTAAATAACCAACCATCACCGCTAGTTGTATCAAGTATACAAAAAAAAAAAAAGAAAAAGTTGATAACCAATAAATATATTTTGTTGCTACCATTCAATAAATGAAAAATTATTCTGTAAGATGGTTTTATAGCTGAAAATAAACATTGTAGCAATACATTTTAATTGAAAAGACAATGAGGTAATTTGATGAAATTTCGTTGTTCAAAATTGATGGTTCAATATTCAATGGTTCAATGATGCAATTCACAAAACCCAAGTCTTGGTGACTACGGTTACTTAGCCCGTGACAAGGCCCAGAACCACACATAAGCCGGTAGTAAAGCCCTAAAAGAAACTAGTTTCTGTGCCAATAAATAACCCCTATTGGCTAGGGTTCAAATCATAGTCAGATTAGAGTGATGTTCAAAATTCAAACAATACACAAATTTTAAATAAAATATTCGATATTTTTAGAATAAACATTTAGTACAATTTTCAGAATAGTTTCACAAAATATTCAAATAATTTTCATAATAATATTCGATGTTGTTTTATACTTGACCCATATTTTATTTTAAGAGAACATGAAGGCTATAAATAAAATAATTATGATTTTAAACGATTCAATAAGAATAAAAATGAACTAACAGTGATAGAGGGTTACTTACCTCAAACGCTTAAAAACAATATTCCAACACCAACTCCAAATACTCAGCTCCACCACTTTAATCACAAAAACCTAATAATTAGAATCTCAAATAAATTAATATTTTTGTGTCTTTCACACATCCACAAAACCCACTGTATGTATGAAAAGCTCAAGAAATACCAAATCAATTCTCCAAATTAATAGTCAAACACAGCTTATCTAATATACCAAACTCTATTGTCAAAACTACACCCACATAATAGATTGCACTTTTATCATCAACCTATACAAAACACTATACACGTTGAACCTTACAACCATTAGGCGTCCCCAGAGGTTTTCTTTTCCATCACCCTTTCTCTGCTTATTGATCTATTACATATAATAAACAATGGTGTAAAAAAAAAAAAAGTACCTTGATCAATGAGCATCAAGAATGCTCCTCTCAATTTCCCACTGCCATTTCCAGCAAAACCTCTGCACAATTGATAACAAAATAAGATAAAACCCTTTTTCCTTTTTTTTTTTTTTGTTAAAAGGGTTGAAAACCTAATTCTTAAGATTACTAAATTACCCATACAATTTATTTTAATTATTAATCTATCCAAAAATAATTCTATAAATAACTTGAGTTTTACAAAATTTAAGTAAAAAAATAAATTTTAGGTATTTATTGTATATTTAGTAATTAAAACAAATGTATTCATGAATATTTTATTTTTAGATATATTTCAAAATAAAAAATAAAATACAAAAATAAAATACAAAAAAATGAAAAATAAAAACTTAAAAACGGTTTTAAAAAATTTAAAAAACAAATTTTATATTAAATTTTGGGTTAATAACAAATAATAAAAAAAAACCCAAGGTTTCGCGTGTTTTTCAATTTAAATCCTAGAATTTCAATTTCGACAAATTAAACCCTAGAGTTTCATCTGTGTTTCAATCTGGCTCCTCTGTCCATCTCTGTTATATTAAACTAACGGAAATCTGGGGCAGAATTTCAGATTCAAACCTACATGTTCAAACACTTGTATTTCCCTCATTGTGACTCCGTTTCACCTTATTTTTGCGTCATTGGATTCACCTCATGGCTTAGTTTTCATTCCACTCTTCATACGCTTTATTCCATATCTCTTTACTTGCCGTTGGAACTTCGAAAGTTGGTCAAAAATAAGATTTTTTCTCTCTTTGGACAAAATTTTCAAATTTAAATTCACATATTTAAACACTTGTATCTCTCTCGTCGTAACTTCGTTTCACCTTATTTTTTTGTCGTTAGATTCAACTCATGGCCTAGTTTTTATTTCACTCCTTATATGCCTTGTTTAACCTCTTTTTGCATGCCGTCGGAACTCCGAAAGTTGGCCAAAAATAAGATTTTTCTCTCTTATTTTTTTTTATTTTTTATTTTTTGCTGCTATTACAACAATATTCTTGGTCGTGGAGATGTAATGGATGCTACTTGATTGGAAACCAAGGCCCCCTAACATGCTCACCAACCCATTTGGTTTTTGATTTTTATGTGTAGTTGTATACTTATTACTACTTGACGACATCGCCACCATTACCACCACCACATCATCTTGCATATAATGATAATGAAGTAGCAGCAGCAGTAGTAGCAAGCCAGGAGGAGGAGCCGCGGATGAGGAGGAAGAAGGGGAGAAAAAAAAAAAGAGAGAAAAAGCTTATTTCGACGGTATGCTAAAAGAGGTGAGACAAGGTCTATGAGGGGTGAAATAAAAATTAAACCATTAGTTGAATCTAACGACGTAAAAATGCGGTGAAATGGAGTTACGATAAGAGAGATACAAGTGCTTGAATATGTGGATTTGAATATGAAAATTTTGGCCAAAGAGAAATTTTTTTTTATTTTTTGCTGACTTTTGAAGCTCCGATAGCAAGTAAAAAGATGTGGAACGAGGCGTATGAAGAGTGAAATGAAAATTAGGTCATGAGATGAATTTAACGACACAAAAATGAGACGAAACGGAGTTACAACGAGAGAGATACAAATGTTTGAATATGTAGGTTTGAATATGAAATTCTGCCTAGATTTCAGTTAGTTTAATATGACAGGCATTGATGGAGGGGCCATATTGAAACACGGATGAAACTCTAAGATTTAATTTGTCAAAATTAAAATTTTAGAATTTAAATTAAAAAACAAGTGAAACCCTCAATTTGTTTTTTTGGTTGTAATTAACCATTAAATTTTTTACCCCATCAAAAAAAAAAAAAACATCTTAAAATTTTTCAGACTAGAGTGGGTTGCACGGACTGCTCAAGCCCCCAAGTTGTGCGTCAAGTGTCTCCTTACAAAAGCGGGTAGTTTCAGCAACCACACACCTGCGTGTACATCAATCAAACCCATAGTTATGGTTATCAGCTTGTTTGTTTCTTAAATGTAAAAAGACCAAACTACCCTCAATCAAAACTCAAACAAACCGAGTCAAAGGACTCGCCCAAACAACGCACACACAGAAACAAACCCATTTCGATTTCACCCTCCTCCTTCTCTCTCTAAAATACTGGACTCTCTTTCTCTCTCTCTGCTCCTTGAATTTGGAATTTCGGCAGTGGAGAAAACATAAGCACAAAAGCTTCGAATTCATCATCCGATTGGAAGTTAGGGTTCAGTCTCTGTGCTTCGTACCAACCAATTCGTTCGATCTTGTTCGATCAAAATTCGATTATGAAAGAAGAGTGTGATTAATATGGAAAATCTCAGCTTAGTTCGTGTTGGGCTTTGGGGTCCAATTTGAAGTTCCGCTTCGGATCAAACTCTATTTCTAATCTCCTCACGGATCAATCTCATCTTCCTTATCTGGTAATCTCTTCGTCCTCTGTGTCTTTCTCTGTCTATATATATGTAGTTGTGTATATATATTTATAGGATTGATTTTGAATGTTTTTGACGATAAGACAATTGGGATGTTGGGATGGGTCCATATTTCGATGATAATTTGATGGGGTTACAAATTCAACTTTGGAATGTAGGGTTTGGAAGGCAAAGAGGGAATATATTAGTGTTGCTTTAGAAGTGGTTATATGTAGAGATGTTTTAAATGAAAATGGTGAACTTGTAGTAGCTCTCTAGCCTCACCGTGTAACAAGTCGATTTCGAAGCAAACTGAGCAATAAAACTCTCTGTATATATGTTGATGCTATAAGGAACTTCCTTGTTCCTCAAATGGTGGTTTCAAAGCTAGGATCATTGTTGAATCACTCTTTAACAGTCAACCAAGCAAAGCAAATCCAAGCAATCATACTTGTTAGTGGACTTTACCATCTCGAACCCTTAATTATCCGTCAGGTCCTCATCTCTGCTCCCCATTTCTCTCAAATCACCACTCAATATGTCCATCTGATTCTACACCGAATGCAAAACCCAGATGTTTTTTTGGTGGTCTTGCACCATTAGATTTCTTTCCCAACACAGTCAGTTCAGAGAAGCTTTTTCTCTGTATGTTCAAATGCAGAGATTTGGATTGTGTCGAAGCTCTTTTGCCATATCTTCGTCTCCGAAGGCCTGTGCTAGGATTGGGTATGAGATTGGTGGGATTTCAATTCACGGTCAAGTTCACAAATTTGGGTTTTGTGGGGTTGTTTATGTGCAAACTGCTCTTGTGGATTTCTACTCTAAGTTGGGGAGTATGGGGATTGCACGTAAGGTGTTTGATGAAATGGTTGGGAAAAATGTGTGGTTTCTTGGAATTCAATGCTATCTGGGTTTTTGAAATCAGCGGATTTAGCCATGGCTCATAGTGTGTTTGATGAGATGCCGGAAAAGGATGTTGTTTTTTGGAATTCGATGATTTCGGGATATGGGAGAGAAGGGAATATGGAGCAAGCATGTGCTTTGTTTTGCTTGATGCCTAAAAGATATATAGCTTCTTGGAATGCAATGATTAGTGGATTTGGAGATTGTGGAAAGATAGAATTAGCACGAAGTTTCTTTGATGCAATGCCTAGAAGAAACAATGTTTCTTGGATTACAATGATTAGATTAGTGGATACTCTAAAAGTGGTGATGTTGAGTCTGCTTGGGAAGTATTTGACCAGATGGGTGAGAAAGATATACTCTTGTACAATGCAATAATAGCTTGCTATGCTCAAAATAGCCGATCAAAGGAGGCCCTTCAGCTATTCAACAAGATGCTTGAACCCAATGTAAATATTCAACCAGATAAAATGACATTTGCTAGTGTTATATCTGCTTGTTCTCAACTAGGAGATCTGAGATTTGTGTCTTGGATCGAGGCTTATATGAATCAACTTGGAATTGGAATGGATTACCATTTGGCTACTGCTTTAATCGACTTGTATGCTAAGTGTGGAATCATTGACAAGGCATACAATCTGTTTCAGGGCTTGCAAAAGAAGGATTTGGTTGCTTATACTGCAATGATTTTGGGATGTGGCATAAATGTTAGGGCAAGTGATGCCATCAAATTGTTTCAAGAGATGATGGATGTCCAAATTTATCCAAATTTGGTTACCTTCACTGGGATATTAACTGCCTATAACCATGTTGGTTTGGTTGAAGAAGGCTATAATTGCTTTGTCTCAATGCAGAAGCATGGACTTGTGCCTTCAGCTGACCATTATGGAATTATGGTTGATCTCTTAGGGTGGGCGGGGTGATTAGAAGAAAGCATATGAGTTGATTAAAAGCATGCCATTGCAACCTCATGCTGGGGTTTGGGGAGCATTGCTGCTTGCTTGCAGTTTACATAATAATGTTGAGCTTGGGGAGATTGCAGCTAAGCATTGCTTTGAGTTAGAGCCCAATACAACCGGTTATCGTTCCCTACTTGTCAATATATATGCCTCTGTTGGGAGGTGGGATGATGCCAAGAGTTTGAGAAAGGATTTGCAGTAAAAGGGATTCACTAAGATTCGTGGTTGTAGTTGGATGGAACAGAGTTGAGTTGAATCAAAATGTGGCAAAGGCTGTAAATTATATTGTTTTGTTGGTTGGATAACAATTTCATACATTTATTCTTCATGTTGAAAGTTCTTTTTTTTTTTTTTCCCCTTTTATTCACCTCAACAGTTGGAGTGTCCATACAGTAAGAATTAAGAACTTCCCATCAACATATATAGAGTTTTATTGCTCAGTTTGCTTTTGCTACACAGTGAGGCTAGAGAGCTACAAGTTCACCATTTTCATTTAATAGAATGAAAAATTTATTAGGCCACTCATTTCGAAGCTCTCTAGCTTTTAGCAATTGCAAACTCGTTGCAGCAGAAATGCGGATCAGTTCCTAAAATTTGATTAGGCGACTCATTTCTATTCATTGTTGTTTGTGTATTTATTTTTGCTTTAGGAGTTTCTGCAATGCACCGTGTGGGCAGCGCAGGGAACACAGCCAATTCAGTTCGCCCTCGTAAGGAGAAGAGGTTGACTTATGTGTTGAATGATACTGATGACACAAAGGTGAGGCCTCCCCCCACTCTGATGTTAGTGCTCATTTTGATTCATTTTGTTTTAAATGGGCACTTTTCTAGCCAATTATCAACTTGACAATTATTTTAATAAATAATCAACTTGACATTTTTGTTATAAAGAAGGCATGATAATAGGAAAATATAAAGTATATTTATACCACTACAAATTGGTTTGTTGTGAAATTTGTCATTTATGTTTCCTGAGATAATTGGTCAGTTTTTTTGTTTGGTATGCTCTGATTGTGAGTTAACTTGGTTAACATAACTTCCACGTAACCCATCATTACCCACCTCATATGTTAATGCCTTTGTGAACTGTGCTTTATCATAATCCTTCGGTTTTTCTCTCCCCTTTTCATTTGATTTGCATTGTAGCTTGAAGAATTTGTTTGTTTACTACTGGTGCTACAATCAATCATGTCCACCAATTCATGTTCTGTGCTGTGCTCTTTGTTTTCCATTAGTGATGAAGCTAAACCAAATGTTCAATATTTGCGTTGCCGTCTATATCAATTCACCTATATATACATATATTATCATTAGCTTATGGTTATTACACTTTCTATGTCAAATTGTATGAACAATTAATTGCAACATTTGATGTTTAAAGCATTTGGCTGCTTCAGTCAATTATTATTAATAACTTTTCGTGCATGAAATTTAATATTTTTATATTGATAAACTGTTTAAGGGCATAACATATGCTTGACTACTAATATACCTCTATTATCTCTGTCATGATGGAACTAAGTACCCTTTTTTGAATTTTACCATTGCCTTGTATAACTTTGGTTGTATGTCGTCATATATGGATGACAGATTTGTGAATTGATGATTAATAGAAGTGCTATTATTCATTAGTGATGAGTTAGTTTATCACTTGCTTTTGCCATGATCACAAGTTAATTGAAAGTTAAACTGTAGTTGCACCAATGTGGAACTCAGAAACAAAGGAATGAAGAAAATGGAAAAAAGGTGATGTTGGACTTATTACTTTTTTTTACAATTAATAATATACATGTGTCATGTGTGCATCCATTTAGCATATGAGAAACTCTTCTTGCCACGCTTTCTTGTGCATTTTGGTTCTGCAAGACCAAAAGAATGTTCTTCATTGTTTTCCTCTAATATTGTTCATTTTACGATTTATAACTGTCAGGGGTGAGCAATAGATTTCAACGTTACTTCATTTTGAAATGGTTTGCTATTTGCAGCACTGTGCAGGCATAAATTGTTTGGCTATATTGAAATCATCACCAGCGGATGGGTGTGAATACCTCTTCACTGGGAGCCGTGATGGCACATTAAAGAGATGGGCATTGGCTGAAGATGGAGCTACCTATTCTGCTACATTTGAGTCGCATGTTGATTGGGTACTTTCCATTCGGGCACTTGGTTATAATTTGTAATCCACTTTTCCTGTTGGCATCTGGTTGAAGAATAACTTTTTCAACTACTTTTATTCCCCCCCCCCCCCCCCTTCTCTCTCTCTCTCGCGTGCGCGCTCTTCCGTTTATCTTGACTGGTTATTTATGAAAAATAAGTAGTTCAATGTTGACTCCTTTTCTTCTTCTTCTTCTTCTTGCCAAAGGATTAGATATTAGGTTCCCCCCAAAACTCACCAAAAGAGTGAATTAAAACCTAGGAGCTGCTTGCTTTACTTTGTAACATTCCTAACTCTGTCTCCCTTGCAAGTAGCAATTAGCCAAAACCTCAGAAGCTGACATAAAAAACTGACTGTGGCATAAGTCTCATGAGCCATCACACTAGAAACTCTTTTTTTCTTTTTTCTTTTGTTTTTTTCTATTTTAATCAATTGCTGATGAAGTCTTATTTGTGTCTCATTACTACTTGGTCGTGGTAACATGGAATAGCTGATTCAACTTGAACCCTGAGTTGGATGCCTGAACTGCTGACAGCCTAACACCCTCTGAAAAACTTCAATATTGAAATTGGAGATTGATATGAAACTATTTTAGTCCATACTATTTCCTACTTCTGAGGCATATGTACATATTTTAGCATTGATGTGAATTGAATGCATTGAGTTGCGTAGGTCAATGATGCTGTAATTGCGGGTTGTAATACACTTGTTTCCTGTTCCTCAGACGCCACACTCAAGGTTTGTCAACATCATATACTGTTGTAAGTTTCATTATCCATCCATTATTTATGCCCCCATTTATTGATTTCATTTTATATTTTTCCCATTGAGATCCACCAGACATGGAATTGCTTGTCTGATGGAACTTGTACCAGGACTCTTCGTCAACACTCAGACTATGTTACTTCTCTTGCTGCAGCCCAAAAAAATGTAATTTCTCTATAAATATTTTCATGGACCTTATTTACTGCATGGATGAAAGCTTCCGTTCAGTTTAATCCTGCTATTCAAGTTTTGTGTTTATTATAGTGCAAGTGGTGCTTGGAGGCATAATGTTATGTCTTTATGCCACAAGTTTCTGATCCTTTTATGAATTATAGAGCAATGTTGTTGCCTCTGGTGGCCTTGGTGGGGAGGTTTTCATATGGGATCTAGAAGCTGCACTTGCTCCAACCTCTAAGACAAGTGATGCAATAGAAGATGATTGTTCAAATGGTGTCAATGGTGTGGGAAATTCTGTACCCATTACTAGCGCTCGTACGATTAGCTCAAACAACAGCATATCATTGCATATGACTCAATCTCATGGATATGTTCCCATTGCTGCCAAAGGACACAAGGAGTCTGTCTATGCTTTGGGAATGAATGATAGTGGGACTCTTCTTGTTTCTGGTGGAACTGAGAAGGTATATTCTGATGGTTAGTTTACTTTCTATCTTTCAGGTTTTTTGGGTTCCTGAAACAGCGATGGAATGATTGAAAAATGTGTTTGTTCCTATGTTTTATTGCAATGTAATGTTTTGGGTATTCTTGCAGTTGCGGTTTATTATTATGATAGAATTCAATCCCCCTTGCAATGTTTGATTTTATGTAGGTTGTGCGTGTTTGGGACCCAAGAACTGGTTCTAAGACCATGAAACTTAGAGGGCATACGGATAATGTTAGGGCTCTGCTTTTGGATTCTACTGGCAGGTTGGTTGCACTGAGCTGCATTGTGTGGCAGTAATGTCTTAATTGGTTGTTTACTTAACTATGAGTTGATTTTGATCTTTATCCTGCTTCTGAAGAGAAACTTAATGGCCCGTTGCACAAGTTGTGTATTGAGCTGATATTTTCCAGGAGTATGGGTCTAGATTAAGTTGGATGCTTAGGTATAGAAAAATAACAAATCAGTACTTAGGAATCAATGACTGGACGGTGAAAAGCTAGACACATCATCATTATCTATTGTGTAGTGTTCTGCCAACCCAAATTATACCCCTAGTGATGCTCTAAAGTAAACTAATTTATGTAAATGCATATCTTTGCATGTGCTTGAAAGATATATTTTTCCTTGGTACGTGTTTAAGTTCAATGCATCTCCTTGCTTGTTCACTAAAGTTTCTTTTGTTTAATAATCTCTTGCAATTGATTTTCTAGTTCATCAGTCTCTCCCAGGGTTTTAAATATTAGCCGTTAAGTATCATATCGCTCATTATGTATTGGTATTTCAGGCCTCTAATGTTGTTATTCATCAATATATCGGCCGATTCTATCTGATATTGACTGATTTAAATCGATGGAATCCTGTGTAGGATAGTCAATGTAGTAGTAAATTGTAGAATGATATAAGTAACTAATTTGGGGACAAGAGAAATATTTTTCAGTAATTTATAAAATTAATAAAAATTGAAGTATCAAATAAAGTGACAACATGAAATAAAGAAACCACAAAATCGGAATGGAGGTTCGGAGTTTATAAAAGGCACAGTACTCATTGACTTACTTGATTGCATTCTTTAGCATTCATTTTTTATTCTGATGGTGCTTAACTGATTCTATTTGTTATTGAAGCACCATCTAGATATTGAAAGTTATTTTTAAGAAGATTCCTTTCTTAATGAAATGGTCATCTGTGCCAATTGTTTTTCATTGGTATCATTCTTCTTTGATGTGTGTGCTTTGTTTTCTTTGCTTTCCCCACACAAACTGCCCCTCTCCCCTCCAACCAGAAAAACAAAGAGAAAAGCAGTTACAATTAGTGATTTCGATAAATTAGATTAAAAAAAGACCATATTATCGCTTATAGTTTTCAGCAGCACAATGTCTTCCTCAAAGGTTAAATTCCAAACACCAGCTGGATGCTTGACATATGTTCCAAATTTGTGTGGTTGCATCTTTCTAGACCGAATCAGCTGTCTTTTCATTCTATTTTAATGGCTCATCCTGATGTGTAATATTACCACACTACATATATAATGTTTTTGGTCCCGCAAGTTAGTAATAATGGTTTCAACTTTTATGATTGCAGGCTATGCTTATCTGGATCCTCGGATTCTATGATCAGGTTGATTTCAGATTCCAATTTTTTTGTTTTTTTGATGAGCAAGAATTATGTTAATGTTAAGAAAAGGATAAAAGGAGTACAATGGGGGCCAAGAAGTGTTCACAAAGAAAGGAAAGGAAAACATTAAACAGCAAAATTAAATCACATACTCCAATCTCTATGAATTAAGAACAAATGATGAAGCCCTATAATAAAGTAATTTGTTATATTTGACATGCTAATTTTTGTTTAATGCAAATTTCTATCTTATAGTGTGCCCTGTTCTGCTTAGACGTAGTAATAGGCTCAACTTCCAATGAAAACATAAGAGTCAAATCATCCTTGGATTTGGATCCAATAGGATCCTGTTTGATCAAATTGGTTTTTGTGGTTAGACCGGTGGATTCCTATTATTTTTCATTTCAAGTGTGGTCATTAAGAAACTTCTCTGTTTTCATTAATATCTTTTTTGTTTTCATTAAGAACATTATATACCTAATATAATGACCCAATAACTTAGTTTGACTTATTTTTAACTCATAGGCCATCAGCGTTCTCTGTTTTCATTAATATCTTTTTTGTTTTCATTAAGAACATTATATACCTTATATAATGACCTAATAACTTAATTTGACTGATTTTTAACTCATAGGCCGTCATCATAGCCCATCTTATAGCAAAGTCAAGTTAACCAAAATATCTTTAACTTTTAAAACATAAGAAAACATTGGTAAAACTACACCAGTAACTTACTCTTTATATGAAATGTAATTAAATCTTGGATTGACCCAAAGCTTCATTAGATGAGACGTAAATGTACACCTTGCAAGATCATGATTCTCTCTTTTCATAATTCATTTGCTCTACATCATTCAAAAGAACTCAACCATGAGTTTTGTAATGTAGTAGTATAAGAGCAACTTGTAATGCTCGGAGGCATGCACTCTTAAAATTGATAACACAACTGCATTTCTCAAAATAGTAATCATAAATCTTTTATTTGAGAAATGCTAATATTACCCCAGATAGGAAGCATTGGACTTCAGTTTGACCCTGAAAAGGAAATTATTTCTGCTCGTCACATTCTGAAACATTCATATCATTAGATTAGCACTATGTTTACCCTTCTATGTGGTGACCTCTCTGAAAGTTCTCTCTCTCTCTCTCTCTCTCTCTCTCTCTCTCTCATGTTTGGTCTAAAGTCTTACTGAAGATATGGATGAAGACTTGGGATGTCTGTCATGCCACTTATGCATCTAAAAATACTACAATGAACACAAATTGAGTAATTTTTTTCTTTCCTTTTAATTAATACTCTTTTTCGTAAGTGATCAGTTCTCCTTTTTTAATAGACTATGGGATCTCGGTCAGCAGCGTTGTGTGCATTCCTATGCAGTGCATACAGATTCTGTTTGGGCACTGGCCAGTAATTCAACGTTCAGTCATGTTTATAGTGGTGGGAGAGACCTTTCTGTGAGTCCAGTTCTATTGCTTGAACCAATTCAAATAGTCCCCGAGTTTCTGGCATTTTTTCTTTTGAACATCTCTTGCTATTTACTTTCATACTCATCTCTTTGATGCCCAATTCTGTTTATTCTCCCAGTTGTACTTAACAGACTTGGCAACGAGAGAGAGCATATTGCTTTGCACAAAGGAACATCCTATTTTGCAGTTGGCATTGCATGATGATGGTATATGGGTAGCAACGAGTGATTCTTCTGTAGATAAATGGCCAGTTGAAGTTCGCAATCCTCAGAAGGTCTTTCAAAGAGGTGGTTCATTTTTGGCTGGTAACTTGTCATTTTCAAGGGCACGGGCTTCCTTAGAAGGATCCACCCCTGTAAGTGATGGTCTTTTCTTGCATGTTTCACAGTTTTTACCTTTTAGTAATAGATTTTGTGTTTTAATCGTCTCTGTAAAGTATTTGTGGGATGCTACATTGATCACTTAAACATAATTGTAAGTATATTCTACTTTTCATTTCTGATATTCAGATTTAGTTTTTCAAGAATGTTTGGTTATTGAAGATTTAATTATCCCCCCTCACTCTTGTCTCCCCTATTCCCAATCCCATCCCACTCGTAGAAAGGGCAAAAACAAATTGCTTTTGGATGGTAGATTGGTTGAAACTTTTATCGAATAATATGAACCAAATCATGAATCACAAGATTCCAACCTATGTTACCTAGAACGTTAATCGTTCCGGTACATGGAACGGGAACGGGATCGTGGTATGCCATATGCTCTAAAACGTGATATGATAAGAGTAGACTTATATATATTACACTTAAGAATTTAAAGTACTTGTAAAGTAATTTTCTTTTACCTATTAGGTATCATTTTTTTTTTCATGTAGCAAATCATTTCATAGTTATCATTTTTTTTTTCATGTAGCAAATCATTTCTGTGAAAATTATGACCTATTTTTGATTTTTTTTTTTTCACTCGTCAAAACTTAACTCACTTTAGATTTTAGTTCATATACTTGGTTTTTTTTTTCTCCTAAGGTAACATTTAAAGAAATATATTGGAAAAAACTGTTGGTATCACTTTAGATCACTAAATTTACCGATTTGGAATGAAAGTGTTCCATGTTTCGAAACGTGTGTACCAATACGTCAATTGCCAGGGTATTAGCATTTTCTGGTAACATAGATTCCAACACCCCATGCTCTAATGTTAGACAAGAAATGATACATCTTAATTTCAAGATAGGTCAGATAGTATTAAAAAAGTATGTGATGCTTATTCAAATTTAAAGAAAATTGATTTCTAATTGTGGTCACATTTAGGAAGTTTCAGATACGTATCTGCAAGTACTCAAAAAGTATGGATATGGCTCCCTTATAGAAATACTGGTGGTAATTTTCTATTTTCATATTCAATGTTAGGAGTTTTAATTATACGCCATGAATGATCCGAGATGATTAGTTGAATTATTTTATTAATACTACAAGATTGTTAGTACAATGTGGAATATGTCTGCAAGTCGACATATGTTTATGAAACTGACTGTCATTTGTGTTTGAGAATGTGTATCCCTCATAAATCGTAGTCTTGCTTTTTGAATAAATTTGACCCTTCCTTCAAATGGATAAAATCATCATTGCAAAGTGTTGTTGCTGGATAATAATTCCATTCAGCCTATAGGGAGCCATCTTTAGTTTGGTCATGCAATTCATATATCTTCACTAGTTATGTCCTTTTTTTTTTTTGGGTCTTCTGTTGTCTTGGTTAGTTGGCCATCAAATCTCTGGTTTAGGAAATATTTGAAAATATCAAAAAAAGACAGAAAATCAATTAGTTATTGTTGTCTATGTGAAAAAATTGTGCATACATTACATGTGTGTGTATGTATGTGTCTTTTTGCTGACTTGTCAGAATAGTCTATTTGATGTCTCATGGATTATGATATATCAGGTAGAGTGTCAAGGTTGTGAAATGATATTGCAGAATGAGCAAGAGTGGAATGCGCCTAATAAGTTCTTGAGACAATACTCTTAACCAGGCTTACAAGAAGCAAAGCCTAACTTTCCAATGAATAATATCGGATAAATTCAGTGGTGAAATCGAATCAGTTTTAACTATCTAGAATTCTTTTTGTTGTAGTGATTTTGATTTTTGATTTTTGGTCATGAACAAACTTGTTTGTGTCATGCAAAATCTTGGCAATCTGGAGTTAGTTGTAATGTATTTTGTTCTTCTATCTTTTTCCGTTTCTTTTAAATGTTGGAAAACTTAAGTACTGATAGTTTTACAATGTTGTAGGTTCCTGTTTATAAAGAGCCATCCGTTACCATTCCTGGCACTCCAGGAATAGTGAAGCATGAAATTTTAAATAATAGAAGGCATGTCCTAACTAAGGTAATTCTGATGCTTTGCTATATGTTTTATTCATGAAAGACTTTTATCAACACCAACTGGTTCTTTGGAGTATGAAGTGTTTGTCATGGTGAACATGATCTGTAAATCACATGCGAAAACTTTGTATTTGATAGGATACTTCTGGATCAGTAAAGCTGTGGGAGATCACCAAGGGCATTGTGGTTGAAGACTATGGAGAGGTTGCAAATGTGTTATATTTTCTTTTGTAGTTCATATCTGATTTCACCATGTTAATTACCTGGTTGGGGAAATGGTGGGTGTATTCATGTTGAATTGTCACATGGTGTTTTATTAGAAATATGTTTCTTTTGGGTCTATATAGTAATTTGTTGCTAAACAAATTTGTTGTTTTCTTTTTAGGTCTCATTTGAGGAGAAAAAGGAAGAATTGTTTGAGATGGTATGCATTGCTAACTCACACTGCATTGTATCTTAAGTAGCCAAGAATCTGGTGGATTTTGCTTTTGACTGACTTCAATTCTTCAGGTAAGCATTCCTGCGTGGTTCACTGTGGATACAAGGCTTGGAAGCTTGTCTGTCCATTTGGATACACCCCAATGCTTTTCTGCAGAAATGTATTCGGCAGACCTTAACATCATTGGGAAACCTGAGGATGACAAGGTACACATCTGTTTTTTTGTTTTCGTTTGTTGCCTCAACCCTACAACAGATGCTATTGGCCCCGTTTGGTGTAGCTGTTAAAACAACTTATAGATTATAGCTTAACAGATTATAGATTATGACTTTAATCAGAAGTTGTTAATCTGTTTGGTGTAGCTGTTGGATTATAGATTTAAGTTGCTGAATAGTGTTTGTTAAATAAGCTGTGAAATAGCTTTTTCAATTAATTTTTATTTTTTGTTTGTCTACATTTCTCATAAAAAATAATAATAATAATAATCTATAGTCTATTTGGGTCTTTTTCTATTTTTAAAAAAATAAAAAATAAAAAAATCTAAGAGTATAACCATAAATTAACATGTCCACAGCAGAAACTGATAATTAGAAGCAAAGGGTAAGCAGTTTATTAGAATAAGCTTTTTTGAATTAAAATAAGCTGCTAGAATCAAAAGCTGTTTGAAATAAGTTTAACCAAATAATCCAAAATAACTTTTTCAAAGCTAAAAGCCATAAGTTAGCTTTGAAAAGTTGAAACAAACACCCCCATTATCTGCTGTTACATTTCTCTAAGCCTCATTTTTCATATCATAAAACTTAATTTTGAGATTTATGGCACCTCTGAAAAGGTGTATTGATGAGGTGATTCTTCAATGAGGCAAAGTTTAAGCTTCAAAAATGTTAGAATTTTATAAATTGTAGAGCTTATACAAACTAAATGTGCAAATATAAAATGCAAAATTTAAATACAACGGATGGAAGATATTTGAGAAAAAAGATTAAGACACAAAAGTGTCATTAAATTCAATCAAATTTGTTCCTCCAGTCATTTAATGTAGGTCAATCTAAATTTGACAACAAATTGTTGAGAATCTTTACACTTAGTTAAAAATGTGGCTTGTGTTTGTGTTTGCACTTTTGTAAGGTAAGCTTCAAAGAGGTGTTTGTCCCTCAAACTGGGGCACGCCTCAGCATCTCTAGCCTCAAAGTTCCTTTAAAAAATGCAGTTAAACAATGTATGTCTGGTGTAAAAGAATTGAGCTGCTGCAGATGTTTGAAGACCATAATAGGTAGACAAAGTTCCATGTTCTTTCTGTTCTCCCTTTTGTGTTTATTTTTGTGCTTTCTTGTTAAAAAAAAAATGCAGGGAACCTTGACTTTCAGTAACATAAAGGGGTTGTCTGCAAAATCTGGACTCTCTGTAGGTTTATTAGTATCAGATTCATTTATTGCATTGACCTTATGTAATTCTGCAGATTAATTTGGCTCGTGAAACTCTTAAAGGGCTGTTGGCTCATTGGTTAACCAAAAGAAGGCAGAGATTTGGATCTCAAGCTTCAGCCAATGGAGAAGTTCCATCTGGCAAGGATATCTCTTCTAGGACTCTTACCCTTTCAAGAGTCGAGGTAGATGGTAATGCTGAAAATGATTCCATGGTTTATACGCCTTTTGAATTTTCTACAGCTTCCCCTCCTTCGATTATTACTGAGGGTTCTCAAGGTGGTCCATGGAGAAAGAAAATTACTGACTTTGATGGAACTGAAGATGAGAAAGATTTTCCTTGGTGGTGTCTGGATTGTGTGTTGAATAATCGCTTACCTCCCCGGGAAAATACCAAGTAATTATTTGGTGTTATTGCTCTTTATTTACATAATTTGCCTTTGGCCTGTAAAAAATTTGGCACATGAGGAACTCACTGTATCTGTTGGCTGTCTTACACACTTGAAAGATGTGTACTTCATGCACTGAATCTCTTGAAAATTGTCTCTCTTCACCCTCCATTTCTCTTATGCTCTATTTGGTTCATTGGAATGAGAGGCTATGGAATGATCATTCCCTTACAATGGTGAATGATGATTCCATTTGTATTGTATTTTTCATTATTTTTTTTAGTCAACCAAATATGTGAATGAATATTTTGATGGAATCATCATTCCATTCCAATCCATTCTAGTGAACTAAACACTACCTTACAAGTTATGAAAGGTTGTCACTTTTCGAGAATTGCAAAACCTTTCTCGAAGGCATTCACATGGTTTTCCTTGAATCATGAAGTTGTGAGGGAAGATTTAGAATTACTGTAATTAGATAGCCCCCCTAGCCCTCTGTCCCATCCTTACCTGTATCCAAAAACCTACCAACAAAAAAAGAAGAGGGAGAGGGAGAGCGAGAGAGTCTAATAAACTGTTCCACATGAACCTATATTTTTTTTTTGTTTCTGCTCTTATGGTTGCCTTCCATTACTTCTCTGCTTTCCCCTCTTCGGTGTTGTACTGTTGTTTGCATGGTTCAGTGGACACAATTAGCTTTCCTTAAGTACAGAGAAGTAAAACTTCTTAATAAAGTAATTCTTAGCAGACTGCTAAAAGCATTTAGTTACTATCTACTTTTTGAACTGACCAGTTTTAGTATGATCTTCGTCTGAATTTATTGTAATTTCTGCAGATGCAGCTTTTATTTACATCCATGTGAGGGCTCAGCTGTCCAGATTCTTACGCAAGGGAAACTGAGTGCACCTCGTATATTGAGAATACATAAAGTAAGATTTTATTTGGTTTTGTTGGTAGTTTCATAAATTTTAAAGCTTTGTGCTTCATCTTGGGTTTGGTTGGTAGTTTCATAAATTTTAAAGCTTCATGCTTCATTTGCATGGAATAATACACCTTTAGAAAGAGATACCACCGCTAGTTATTATTCGTTCAATATTGACCATCAACTTATATTGGTTTGTTTTCCTACTAGAGGTCCCGTTTTCGAATTATTGTGAATTTGATCTCTATTGAGGCCTAATTTTGGAGTCCAGTTCTGTGCTGGTGTTGGGTTTCAGTTTGTTGTGTAACTTTCAAGCATTAATTTTTATTTTCTCTTGTTAATAAGAAAGATGCAGAGCAAACATTTGTCTGAACAAGTTCTTATTTATTTAATTTTTTTTTTTGGTAGGTTATTAACTATGTTGTAGAAAAGATGGTTCCTGACAAACCATTGGATAACATGGACACTGATGGAACTTTTGCTGCTGGACTGCCAGTAGGGCAGTTACAACATCCAACTGTTGGAGGAGATGGTTCATTTCGGTTGAAGCCTTGGCAAAAGCTTAAGCCTTCTATAGAGATCTTGTGTAACAATCAGGTAAGTGAATATATTATAATGGATGTGAAAATATGAATGATGGCCTTCTGCTAATATTTAAGGAGCATTTTATGTGTTACAGTCTTTCAAATCATGGTGCCTTTTTACTCTTTAAATGGTGAAAAATATGCCACTCTAGTAAGCAGCCTTGTACAACGTGAACAAGTCAAACCCTGGCACAACTTCTTGGTTGGTAATGGAAACATCTATTCTAAGTCACCCATTACTTGGGCTAGGAAACTTGCTTGAGAGGAAATATGGTAGCAAGGAGCATGAGTGTAGCATGTGCCACATGTTTAGCAATGGAAATGCAGTCACCCATTCATTTGAGTAATTTGATGCTTAGTTTTTTCAAATGAGGCCCCTAATATATGTACTTTACAATGTCCCCGTTTGGAAAAACTTAAAGTTAGCTTTTAAGATTATGGCTTTTTAGATTATTGGTTTAAAATGCTTTGAATAAGTTGTAAAAGTATTTGGTGCAACTTTTTGGATATTGTGTGAAAAGCTGAAAGTGTTTGATAAATAATCCAAAAAATAGTTTTTGGCTATGTAAAATCTAAAATGCTCAAAGCTTTTTTGAACCTAACTACATTTTAAAGGGGATATGCCCATAATTATGAAAATATTGAGGGCCTGTTTGTCCAACCCCAAAAGCTAAAGAAGTTGAGTTGGAAAAACACCCCTTGTGTAGCTTAGCAAAAGCTAGTTTTTTGCTAAAAGTATGTTGATTAAGCTATACAAGTTGAATCCAATAAGCTAATACCAAAAGACCTTCCACTAGCTTTTTTGAAGCCATAATCCTATGTTACACGGACTCTTTGGTTTTTGGGAGGTACTTGTGTCGACACGAGATGACACGATACGGATACGGGTATGGGTACGGGTACAGGTGTGGGATACTGCTGGGACTCTACACTTTTGCAAACCGATACGGTAGAGCCCTAAATGCAGAAGAGAAAGAGAAGAGAGCAAGAGAACCTGGTCGCCAAAAGGGTGAAGACCATCAATCTCTTCTTCTCTCTCTACCGATCTCCTCTTCGACTTCCCCTTCGAGTTTGACGAGTCTTGTCTCATCTCCACTTCTTCTCTCTCTCTCTCTCTATCGATCTATCTCTTCTTTTTCTTTTTCTCTCTTTCTTTGTCGATCTGTTTACTCTCTCTCTCTCTCTCTATAACAGATAAAAAATAAAATAAAAAGCCCTGATAAAATCATCTATTTTATAAATAATAATAAATAAAATAAATCATCTATTTAAAAAAAAAAGTAAAAAAATATAATAAAATCTATAAAATAAATCATCTAAAATTTTTAAAAATATTTCCTTTAACATAATTTGTTATTCCTTATTATGTTATACTTTTTTTTTATTTTATTTATAATATATATAGATGTCAATTAAAAATAAAAAATATATATAGATAAATTAAAAATATTATTAAGAGAAATTATTGGGTGTTGTACTTTTAGCTTGAGAAGAAATTATAATAGAACCGCCATGTTATCAAAAAAATATATAATATTTTTTTGACACATCCATGTTTAACCGTATCCATGTACCCATGTCTAATTTTTGGGTACATTTTAGCCGTACTCGCGTATCCCTCATTTAGAAATTTGTCGAGTCGGACCTCAAGATACATACTTGCACCCGACACTCGTACCCAAGTCCATATAATGTAGCTGTAATCCAAATAATCCAATTTAAAAGCTTTGCCAAACGACCACAATGTCTTTTTTGCTGCATGCTTTTATTATTGCAACATGTTCATATACGGTTTACATGTATGGCTCGTATGTTGCATTGTGGAAGTCTCTTCCTCACCTCTTTTTTCCCCTTCCATTTCCTTCATTCTTATTGATATGTGAATAAAGAGGATTACATGAATATTAAGAACATCTACATGCATTTCTTCATCTATCTTGAGTTCTCGTGTTTGTCATTATTGATTATTTGTTTGCCTAAAAAATTTCACATCTATGAGATGAACAACAATTAACAATGTCTATACATTTTGACTTGTTCTTCTTTGGTTGAGTTCTCTTGCACTCTCGCTTGCCCTTTATTTTACATTTTTAATAGCCATGCCAATCCCATGTTTAAACTTTTTCTTTTTTTGGGTGTGGCTTGTGTCCAGTCCGTAATTGGACTGGACTGTGCTGTTGGGCCCCGTGGGCCCACCATGGAGCTCGTATCGATAATCCAAACCAAGTTACTTCACAAAATCGCACAAGTTCTCACAAATATACGTAAGTTGTGATTTATTAATTTTTTATGGATTAACTTACATACGTTTGTGAGATAATTTACGTATATTTGTGAGAACTTACGCAAGTGCATATGGTATGCACTTGCACACTTACGAATTGCCCTAAAAAATTAACAGAAATGCAACATGACAAGTAGCAATCGATATTCAATCAATGTGATTTTTGTAAGGATGAAGTGCTCGACGAGCCCTATACATTGAATGATTTGGATCATCAATGTGGGCTCCGTAGTGGGCCCACGGAGGCTCAACAGTACGATCCAGTCCATAACCGAACTCGAGATGAGCCTTGCCCTTTTCTATTATTTATTATTTATTATTTCATTCTCTCACTTTGGAGATATCATGAACTGTCTGGTCCATTTATGAGATTTTCCTCGAAATCCATTACCGTGTGGATTTAGTGACTTCTGATTCTTTTCCAGATCTTATCCCCTGACATGAGCCTAGCAACAGTACGGGCTTATATATGGAAGAAATCAGAGGATCTTGTCCTCAACTACCGAGTGGTGCAGGGCAGGTGACATCATGGACATCCGGGTGGTGAGTACTGGCTTACTTTCATGTATGTAGTATACTTTTTTGCATTTTTTTTTTTGTGGCCTTGATTTCATGTCGGTATACCATATCTGTTGCATTTCAACAAGTCTTGAGTTTCTCCTCACTGTTTTTAGTGTCAATGCTTGCATGGAATGTAATTCTTCTTCATTTTCTTCCAAGTGATTTTTTCAAAAGGAATAGACCAATTACAAGCATCCATAATGGCAATAATACAGTGACACAACACTGGAAAAGGGACATTCTCATTTTGTGTGAAAATTTTGTCAAAATTCCGCTATTGGCCTGTGGTTTCCAAATCATGTATTCTAGTATTCTCTCATGTTTGTTAATATAGCGACTTTTGGATTTGTATACCTAAGCCAAAAATTGAAGAGATGGGATAAACCTAGCAGTGTATTGTCAAGTTGACTTGGCTGAGTCAAAGCTTAAAAGTTCATTTAAAACATAAATTCCAATGTTGATAGTTAGCACTAGTAGTAATTATAAGCTAAGTAGCACAAACACAGACAAACACTGACATGCCAATTTTTAAAAAAATACAAGACACAACACTAAGTAAAATATATATGTTCAATAACTTAAATATCAAAATATCATTCACATAACAATTGCATTCTAGAATGCAAAACAATTGTAGAACACTAAAATACACGTGATTTAATCACCTTATAAATGTATTTCAAAACATATTTGGAGTGCACAAGTAGCATTATGAAGAATGCAAAATATTACTACCATTATTATGAAAAGATTCATCACATTGGTTGTGTTTGGAGGATTCAAGTGTCCAAGCAGTGTATAAAATATCTGATATTATGAGTTTAAATTTTTTAGTTAAGACACTGATGAAGTGTTGGGCACGATTTTAGGAATATTCACGGAGTGTCAGCGTTCACCATGACATGCCACCTCCATAGACTTGTCCATGCTGCTTATATTATAAGCAGTGAACTATCATCTGTTGTTTTTTTTGTTTCAATGTTCGTATGATTGAACTCAGGCCTATGGTAATGTATATTTTGTTTTGTGCTTGTGTAGAAAACTTGGAGTTCTTCTAAGTGGTGCTTGTGTTGATCAGATTTATTTGCAGTTTCCTTGTAAATCTCGATAGCCAAAATCAATTGCCGACTTGTGTAGCAGCATTCCCAAATTTGCCATGAATCCTGGGTAGCAATTTCCTAGTTGAACAATTGGTATAGGAATTTTGAGCTGTTTAGCCAATGTGCACGCTTTACAACACATGATTAAGATATTGTGGGGCTGAGTTTGCACGTGGCAATAGAAGGTTTTTGACTCTGAAGGTGAAGGAGAATTACTGCCAAGTACCGAGCTTCCTGAGGTGAGCCGTAGTATAGTTTTGGGTATAAAAAAAAAAAATTGTATTGTGGGGTACAATACCTAGCGAAAACCACACTGCTACGGGGGTGATTAATTTTTCCTGGGAAATAATACATACAATTATGATTCGTGTCCACCTAGTTTGTTTTATAGAAATATTTTGTTTCTTATTTTCAATGATCTCTTCTGTACATGTTGTTTATCTTTTGAGTGGTTCAACTAATTTAAGATTGTTGTTGCTGCAAGGCATGCAATTATAGTAGTAATTGGGATTTGTTCACTGCTCTAGTTGTCAATTTGATTGTAGTGTTTGAAATTCTTTTGTGGTTTATTTTCTTTCTGGGTGTGGTGGACTACACATTGATTTTTCTTTGCACATAGCATTATTATTTGTATGATCCACCATCAACATAAAAGAGTGATGTTATATAAATAGAATTTGTATACATAATGTCGTGGTAAGAATAGTATTTTTCAACATAAAATAGAGGAAGATTGTTGATGCACGGAACATGGCTTAGGAAATTATTTTGTTTTCTTTGTAATTATGTTTTAAGCAGTGCCAACTTTTCTTAGCACCAAAGGCACTCACACGGATGAGAGGTTGGGGGTTTAACTTTCGCTAGAGGCTAGATTGTGTGGCCGTGTGTAGCTTATTTCTGTATAAATTGTCACACGTTGCAATTGCTGCGTAGCAGTTTTCCTTCTACACACCCTTAGGAGTAGGTTAGAAATATAAACTGTATTTGGAACCAAAAAAAATAATAATAAAATCCATTGAAATAAGATATGAAGCAGCAACTATTTCTTTGCTTTTGGTGGTTGTGATAAGCATCCTGAAAATGATTGGTTTAGTTTCTTTATTCCGCTGAAACTTTGCATGGCTTTGATTTTTGAATTTTACATGTGAATTCTTGGTTTTAAATTTAATTCTTTCAGTGATATAAATTTAAATTTTATTTTAATCTTGTCAACTTTGAACTTACCTACCTCTATATTCGAACCTAATCCTATCAATGCTCTCCGAAAGAATTTCCATTGAAATTGTGTTTTGGTTAAATACAATCGAATTGGGTGGTTTTGTTGTCATCCCCAATAGTGGAGGTTTCAATCTTTGGACGAGTAGAATACGATTCTTCAAACAACATTTTGCCAAAATGTGGAATATGATGATTCTTGCAAATATTTGTTTTTCTTGGAGGAGGAAAAAATGAAAAAAATTTAAGTAAATGGATGAATTTCAAGGATGGTGGAGAATTTCCAACTTGCACCAAATTCTCATATTTGGAATTTCACATCATTGTAGTTTTGTGGGAATGGACTATTTTGCTTGTAATGTTGCAAATTGTTCTCACCACCACTGGGTTGGAATCATAGTTGTCAATCTTGTAACGGAATACAAACAGGCTAATACTATTCTAGTTAATTTCTCGATGAGTACTGGTTAATTTTATAAATACCGGACAATACAGGCTAGAAGATGAAATTCTGGTGAAATTGAACAAGAAGCAAGCAAAAGGGTATTTCTGGATTTTTTGTTTTATTTTATATAATATATATATATATATTACATGATATATGTTGTTGCTCCAAGAAAATAAGATAATACAATTTGGATAGTTAAATTATATGCTTAAATTGTTTATTACTAGACTATTTTTAAAGGACAATTACAACTGAGTGTAATCGTTTAAAAATATTTTCAAATCAGTAGGAAAATTTATAAATATTAATAATTAAATTTGTGAACTTTTCTACTAATCTGTAAATGTGATTGATGTGTAATTTCTATTATTTTTAATACATATATAATATTTTTGCGATTAATCCAAAATGGAATCCGAAAACATACTGGTGCCGGTGGGTACCGTACCAATTGAAAAAACAGTACTTTGTTCGGTCCGGGATAGGCCTGTAAATGGATCGGATTCGGATCGGATCTGTCAAAATCCGAATCCGATCCGATTATGTCAAACCTGAATCCGATCCGAATCCGTTTAGTCAATATCCGATTATAGATATCCGAATCCGAATCCGATGATTTCGGATATCCGATCCGATAATCCGATCCGATCCATTTATTTATTTATTGAGCTACAATTTTATATAATTTGATTTTTTTTTTTCATTTTGTGTTTTTTTTTCATTCAAATTGAGAATACTCGGATCGGATTATCGGGTTATCGGGTCGGATCGGATTTTTGCAGATTCAATCCATTTAATAAATAGATTAAACGGATTCGGATTATCGGATCGGATTTTTTGTAATCGGATTCGGATTATCGAATCGGATTCGGATCGAATTCGGGTTAAATCCGATCCATTGACAGCCCTAGTCCGGGATTAACAACTTTGATTAGAATTGTGGGTATATGTTTGAAACAGTTTTTTGGCAAATTAAATTGATAAATAAAGATAAAAATTAAAAGTATATCTTTTCCAATTTTTAAAATTTATTCAAGCTATCTTTAAGACTTTCAAAATAAATTTTAAAAATTATAAACAACTTTAATAGAAGAATTGCTATGCGCTGACTGGTCTTTCTTACCCCACTAAACAAAAAAAATAAAAATATTAAGTTTTTGGGTTTTTTTTGTTGGGGTATCAAAAGGTACCGAACAAAGTTTTCACTTCTTTCAAATTCCATGCAAGTTGAGGATAATGTGACTTTGAAATTCGAGATAGATAATTCTATTCTTATATAAAATTTATACAAAAATTATTATAAAAATAATATAGCAATATCTTCTTCTTCTTTTATTTTTTATTTTTTTGATGAATAAGTCATAAAATAAAACGCGACAATTTACAAAATTCCAAGGGACATGTCCCAGGACCTATAACCAAAATTATAAAGAAAAATTTCTATCGCTATATTATCATTCATTGGAGATTGAGCTGTTTTCACTCAAAGCCAAGCCTCCAGTCTATATCCCACCATCGATTCTTTATTGAATGCAAACACAAACACATGCCCAAACATGATGAAATATTCACGATAGTTTTCTCTTGTACATTTAAACTTCAAAGTGATTCTGTTACTTTCTTTATTCTCTTTTGTAGTGAATTCTCTCACCAAATTAACTCTGTTATGCAAAACTTGAGAGTAATCATTTGATTATCCGAGAACACCATATCAATTTTAATTTCAAACTATACATGATTATTGATCATTAAAAAAATAAAAATATACCCAAATACTCACTCTTTTGTCAAAAAAGTAAAAAAGACTACAAAATATTTGTAGTAGAGTGGCTCAAAATCTGTGAAGTGTTCAGTTGATCGAAAGTGAGAGCCAACCAAACTTTTATGAAATACATTAAGCCAATGGAATGCTCCCACATAAAAAGAGGAGGAAAACAAGTCGGTCGCAAATCAATGTGGGACAAGGCTCATAAGGAAGCTAGCTTCTTAGTTTGAAATTTCCATGTACACCCAACATACACTAACACTTCCACTAGAGATATTTTGTGTCCTAATTTTTTTTATACGGTCGAAATTGACGTGGTGGTTTAGAAAACTAAATAATTTTTTCAAAAATTGAATACTTAGGTTGTGTTTGGAGATTTGGATGAGGATATCTGAAAAGAAAGGAAATGATGAGAAAAATGTGAATGAAATATAATTTAATTGTAATTCACATTTCCTTTTGCTTTTCTTTTCTCTCCGCGTATTCATATTTAAATCCATGATCCAAACATAGTGTTATGGACAGCTAATGGAAGACACATCATGGATGAATAGAATTTGATTATTTTATGTTGTGTTTGGTTGGGGGATTTGAGGAGAGATTTGAAAAAAAAAATAGAAAAGATAGTTGAAATGTGAATAAAATATACCTACATTTCATCTAGTTTTACATACATTTTCTCTTTTCCTTTCTAAATCCCTTTCCAAATCCTCTAATCAAACACAGCGTTAAGTAATTACACTTCAATGGTAGACCCCGATAGAATCTTATTGTGCATTCAAGGGAAAAAAAGGAAAAAGAAAATAAAAGTAACAGATCCTCTAGCGTTATAACTAATCTGTTGAAGCAAAAGAGAACATAGAGATTTTGTATATAAGTTGAAGTAGTTACCTCTTTAGCAGTTGAGAAGGAAGTGAGGTCTTAAAGGAATTATTTTTAACATAAAAAAGAAGTCCCCAAGAGAGCTTACATTGAGCAATGGCAGGGCATGGTTATATGTATTAGAAATGATTTTGGAAAAATAGTTTTTTCCTTCAACTTTGGTTTATTTTTTAGGTGGAACCCATGCACCAAAGTTGGCGGGTCTAAGTGGTAATGCGTTTTATGCCGCGTTGTGATTCACATAGTATATTTGCTTACTCAAAACCATTATCGCGTGAATGGAAAATTGAAGGCAAAATAAGCTCCATGGAAATGGAATTTTTGGTGGAAATTCCTTAAGGTTTGAATTAAAGGCTTGTCTCACATTGGTTTGATGGGAAAACTTTTATGGGTTTATAAGGCTTGAGTTTGCAATTTGGGGAGAGCCCCAAGGGGCACTCCAAGTTTGTAGAAAGGAGAGGTTATGAGTAAAATGGACTAGACCCATTGGACCTAATAAACACATGCGCGCCGCTGCCACCATCCGTTCGGTCAAGCTGGGCCGGGCCTGGGCGCGAGTGCGTGGTGTGAGGTTGGGTTGGGTTGGGCTTGTCCGGCCAAATACTTATCTTTTTGGGCAAGAAACATTTGAATTTATTTTTGGAAAATAAATTCTGACTGTTTGAATTTAAATTCCAACTTAAATTTCAAACCCAAACAGAACCTTCCTGTACAGTCCCATATCTATCCGAATAGATTGTATCTGTTCAAACAGGACTGAACAAGTTCTATACATGTTTAATTCAAATCTGAAAAGCCACATTTTCTCCTATAAATAGACAGACCCTCTATTGATTTTTGTTATTCAGAAATTTCGTTCTCCTCTGCTGATTCAATCTCTGCATTTTGCTGCTTTAATTTTTCTGTGAGAAAAAATGTAAACACAAAGTGTGTTCATTGTGCAAAGAGTTTGTAGTGCTGCTACTGTTTGTTGTTGATCATTTTATCCTGGGAGGTAGACGTCAACAATCTGAAAGCACTGTGGAGAGGACGAATCTGTCTTTGAAGACATAGTGTTAAACACTGGATTTGATCATAATTTTGTTCAATAAATACATAAGGTTAGTAATTGTTACTCAAAAGACAACCTAAGAGGGGGGGTGAATTACGTTTTTATAATTAAAATTAATAATATCCTAATAAAAATTATAACTAGCACAATAGATAAATATAATTAATGAAATAAAAATAATTAAAACAAGTGTCTTAACAACTATGTTAGTTAATGATTTTAGCACAGTAAAACTGTGAAATATAGCTATGACAATTTAAAATAAAATAAAAAGATAAGGGAGAGAGACAAACAAATTTATAGTGATTCGGCTTCAACTCGGCCTATGTCCACTCCTCAAGCTTCACTTGAGATTTTTCATTATACTCTAGCTTCACAGGGTGTTAGCAATCTTTTCACAAATGGAGCAATCCTCCACAGATTTTACACTGACTTTCTAAGTCAAGAACACTGAGTGTACTACACTCTTATAAGGTTGAAAAGAAGGTGTTTTTATTTTCACAGAAATCTACAAGAATTATCTCTCAAAGATAGATATAAAAATGAAGCTCTGATTTTTTTGTAAACCTCACAGGAAAGATGGGCTTAAAGCTATAAGGCTCAATGTATAATTTTTGAGAATAGATGTAAGTGATTATAGATCAAAGAATATTTTCAGGTTTTTGTAACTTGTTTACATTAGAGGCTTTGGTATATGTAATGAAAATTATAGCCGTTCATAGCCGTTATAGTCATTTGAATTTATAGCCGTTTATAGCCGTTGTACTTCTATCATTACCAATTTGAATATCTTTCACTCAATTATTACAAATTTGAATATCTTCCACTTGAACCTTTTGAACCTTTTGAACTGTTATTGTGTTGAGCGGTTTGAACCTCTGTTTTGGGCTGTTCGAACTCCTGATTTAATCAAATGTTAAATACATTCTAACAACATTTAGGATAAAGGTTTAGGTAAGAAATAATGGGACAAAATAAATTATGATTTTATTAAAACATAAAATCATCAAAATAAATGTTAATTCTATTTTCTGTTTCAAATAAATCATCAAAATTTATTTTGATTCTATTTTTCTCTTTCAAAAAAATAATCAAAATAAATTTTGATTATATTTTTTTCTTTCAAATAAATTAAAACATAATTAAATAAATCATCAAAATAAATAAGTCTAACAATCTCCTCCATTTTTAATGATGGCACACAATGATGTTTTGATTTGATTTGGGAGTAAGAAAAGCTTCCCCTCAAGTCATGCTCCCTAAATTCATTTCTAAAAACATAGGTTAGCACATGTGTAATAAATAAGTTTTAATTAGAGATATGATATGACACTAAGATATCAAACTATAAATACATAATCATCAGATTAGTTTTCAAATAATACCATAATACATAACATCATATAATTTCTCTCCTTGTGACATTATCAAAAATAAATTATAGGTTAGAATCTGGAGGAGGAAGAGGAGGAGGAGGAGGAAAATGATAGTGATAAATGGCATCTGTACAATTTAAAACATATATACATATATATATATATATATATGAATCGCCCGCACCTCTTTTTTTCGTTGAAAATCGCGTCGAACACGCGGCCTCGCTTTTACGTCAGCTGATCGAAAAAAGCAGCTCTCCTCGATTGCCGCTCACCTTGGCTATCTCTCCCTCATTGTCTTTTTCTATTTAGCCTCTTCTCTTTAGCCTTCTTAATCACACTCATCTGCTTCTTCTTCTTCACCTCACTCTCTTCTATCTCTTCTTCACCATTCGCTTTTGTTCTTCTTCCTCATCGAGAGACAAAAAAAAAAAAAAAAACTGAACGGAGGAGGCCAAATCTCAGTCAGTTCTCTTCTATTTCTCTTCAACTCATTTCTTTTACACCTCTCACCTCTAAACCATGGCTTCCTCACCCCGTCCCCTTTCTCTATTTCCGGACTTGAACCATCCCATAAGCTCTATTGGACCGAGTGCCTCTACTCCTACTCTTCCTGTCATTCCTCTGCCTAACCTTCCTATGATGTCGATTGAGCAAATCATAGCAGCTCAATCTGACATAGAAACCAATCATTTCACACTGACGTCCTGTATGGAGACGATGACGGTAGTCACAAAATTGGCTCACCGATTGCAGAACATGACAAGTGAGCTCCATCAGGTCAACGACCAACTCTCTCTGCTCCAGCGTATGTACAAGGATGTGCGAGCAGAAATAGGCGCACTGAAGGCTGAAAATAAAGAGCTTAAACGGAAGACCACCTCCATGGCCCGATTTGGAGTAACGTCGTTCTTGGCCTTTGATAGTCAACGGGGAGTCGTCGCTCTTGACGAAAGCATGGGGGGCAGGGGCGTCAAGGGTCGCCCAAGGTAATAAAAAGAAGAAGAAAACGATGGAAGAGGCGAGTAAGTAAGATCGGCGTATGGCCGGAAAAAAATAAAGGTTTTTTTTTTTTTTTGTATGTTTTTTTTGATCGGCGTGTGGTTGTAAAAAAAAATGAATGGTGTTTTTTGTTTTTGTTTTTTATGTAAATATTTATATTTTGATTTGTTTTTGTTTTTATGTTTAAGTACTGAAAAATGAAATTAAAAAGCAGAAAAAAATAAGAAAATTAAGTCCAAACAAAAAATAATAATGAGAAAAAAAATAAAAATAAAAGAAATTAAGCCAAATAGCAAAATAAAAAAATAAATTAAATTAAAATAAAATAATACCAGCAGAAATTAAACTTAATTGGACGTTGGTATTGCTGGAATGGTAATGCAAAAAAAAAAAAAAAAATACCAAGAGGGTTTAAAAAAAAATCAATGTATGCAAAGTTAATTTTACCTCAAGATGCAGAACCCCAAAAAAAATTACACAGTTGAGAATAGCAAACTGTTAAGGAGAATAAATGTATGAAGGACTTGAGAATATTCAACTGATATAAATGTTTCCATACCAATGTAGCAATACACATATATCATTTTAACAAAAATTCATGTTTCACAGTCATAACAAAACTTTTAAAGTAGAAATCGACATTTAAAGCTCGCCACGAATAAAATTGAAGCGATCCTCGCTTAGGGGTTTTGTGAAAATATCCGTCAATTGCTTGTCGGTGTTTACAAATTCAAGTACAATATCCCCTTTTTAAACATGATCTTTTAAAAAATGATGTCGAATTTCAATATGTTTTGTTCGTGAGTGTTGAACCAAATTTTTGCTTAAATTGATGGCACTAGTATTATCACATTTAATAGGGATATAATCATAATGCAAATCAAAGTCCTCCAATTGTTGTTTCATCCAAAGTATTTGGGCACAACAATTTCCGGAAGCTATATATTCAGCTTCGGCTGTTGATAAAGCAACATAATTTTGCTTTTTGCTAAACCAAGATACTAATGAGTTACCAAGAAAGTGACAAGTGCCACTAGTGCTTTTTCTATCAAGTTTGCATTCGGCAAAGTCGGCATCTGAGTAACTAATTAAATCAAATGCTACATCTCTAGGATAAAAACAGTTCCAAATTTTGAGTGCTAACAAGATATCTAAAAATTCTTTTAACAGCACTGAGATGTGATTCCTTAGGATTTGATTGATATCTAGCACACATACAAAAACTAAACATAATATCGGGTCTACTTGCAGTTAAATAAAGAAGTGAGCCGATCATACCTCGATATTTTGTTTGATTAATGGACTTACCTTTTTCATCATTGTCTAGCTTAATGCATGTGCTCATAGGTGTTTCAGTTATTTTTGAGTCATACATACCAAACTTTTTGAATAGTTCTTTTGAATACTTAGCTTAGTTGATAAATATTCTTTTCTTACATTGTTTGATTTGAAGCCCTAGGAAATAATTTAGCTCTCCCATCATGCTCATCTCAAACTCACCTTGCATACACTTAGCAAATTCCTTACATAAAGTTTCATTAGTAGCACCAAATATAATGTCATCCATATATATTTGCACAATAAGTAAATCATTATTTTTCGTTTTAACAAAAAGTACTGTGTCAATCGTTCCACTAAAAAAATTATTTTCAATAAAAAATTTACTTAATCGTTCATACCATACACGAGGTGCTTGTTTCAAACCATATAAAGCTTTTTTGATAGTTTAAAAACATGATTTGGAAAAGCATGATCTTCAAAACCTGGGGGTTGTTTAACATAAATTTCCTCATTTATAAAACCATTAAGAAAAACCCCTTTTACATCCATTTGATAAAGTTTGAAATCTCTAAAACATGCAAATACAAGTAACATGCGAATGGCTAATAATCTAGCAACCGGAGCAAAGGTTTCATCGAAATCAATACCTTCTTCTTGATTGCATCCTTGTGTAACAAGTCTAGCCTTGTTTCTTATAATTGTGCCGGATTCATCAAGCTTGTTTTGAAAGATCCATTTGGTACCGATAATGGTATGATCTTTAGGTTTTGGCACAAGTTCCTACACTTTGTTTCTCTTAAATTGGTTAAGCTCTTCATGCATAGCTATCATCCAATGTTCATTGAATTCGGCTTCTTGAAAGTTTTTAGGCTCAATCTATGAGAGAAAAGCCAAGTTACTGCAAATATTTCAAGTGAAGAGTGAGTTTCAATACCTTTTGTAGGGTCACCTAGGATTAAATCCTTAGGGTGATTATAAACAATCTTCCATTCTCTCGGCAAATCATCATTGTTTCCTCCTGCTTCTTGAGGTGGGAGAATAGGTTGTTCAATCTCTTTGTTCAACTTACATGGTTGGTTCTCTTCTTTGTAGATACTTGAATTTTTCACATTTGGTTTCAAATTTATATTATCACTAACAATTTGCTTTTGAGCAGAGATGTTAGTTTCATCAAATGTCACATGTATAGATTTTTCCACAACAAGAGTTCTTTTATTAAAAACACGATAAGCTTTGCTAGTTAAGGAATAGCCAAGAAAAATTGCTTCATCAGATTTTGAATCAAATTTATCTAAGTTATCCTTACTATTATTATGCACAAAACATTTACAACCAAAAACTTGCAAGAGACTAATGTTGGGCTTTCTATCATGCCAAAGTTTATAAGGAGTCTTTTTGAGAATATGTCTAATTAATGCACGATTTAAAATATAGCATGCGGTGTGAACGACTTCGGCCCAAAAATATTTAGGAAGATTATTTTCGCAAAGTATTGTTCTACTCATCTCTTCTAAAGTTCTATTCTTCCTTTTTACTACACCATTTTGTTAAGGGGTTTTAGGTACTGAAAAATTATGTCCAATATCATGCTCATCACAAAACAATTCAAATTTCTCATTTTCAAGTTCTCTACCATGGTCGGTTTGAATATTAGAAATGAGAAAGCCTTTTTCATTTTGAATTCTACGACAGAGTTTTGTGAAAGAAGAAAATGTTTCATCTTTGTGTGCTAAAAACATAATCCATGTAAATCTTGAAATCATCAACAATAACAAGACAATAATGTTTACCACCTAGACTAGATGTCATTGAGGGACCAAATAAATCCATATGCAATAGTTGTAAAGGTCTAGTTGTGGAAATATGAGATTTTGATTTAAATGATGTTTTAGTTTGTTTTCTTTGTTGACAAGCACTACAAAGATGATCTTTTTCAAATTTAATTTTTGGAAGTCCAATGACCAAATTCTTTCTCAAAAGTTTAGTAATTAAATCCATATGAGCATGACCAAGTCTTCTATGCCATAATCAACTATTTTCATTATTAACATATAAATATTTAACATCACCGGCATAGAGATTATTCAGATGAAAAACATAAACATTATCATGGCGATTACCAACGAATAAAACTTTATGATCATTTGTGCTTTCAATTGTGTAATGTGATTTATCAAAAATAACTCGATTACCTTTATCACATAATTGACTAATACTAAGTAGGTTATGCTTAAGTCCATCAACAAGTAAAACATTTTCAATAGAAGGGTTAGGAGAAATACCGATGCTACCAATACCGATGATTTTTCCTTTCTTGTTGTCTCCAAAAATAACAAATCCTCTATCTTTTGATGATAGTTTAGTAAAGAATGATTTATCTCCGGTCATGTGTCTGGAACATCCACTATCAAGGTACCACTTCCCTTCTTTAGTTTTCGACTTAAAGCAAACCTACAAGATGACAATCAAGTGTTGGTTTTTGGTACCCATAGTTTCTTGGGTCCTTCTTGGTTAATTTTCTTAGATCCCTTATTAATCCAAATCTTTTTAATTCCTATGTTCATATTCTTTTTGAATGAACAACAAGATATATAATGGCCTTTCTTTCTACAATAATGACAAGTAATATGAGGGTGTGTCATGAGAGGTGTCTTTTCAAAAATTTTATTGAGATTCTTTTGTTTCTTAATAGGATCATATCCAATACCCGCTTTATCAAAAACACATTTTTGATTTCCAAGAAGCATGTTGAGATTATCTTTACCTTTTACAAAATTTTCAAGTGTTTTTATTAAATCATCAACATTGTTTTTTAAAGTAGTTTTCTCATTAGAGATAGTATCAAAATCATTTTTCAAAATAATCTTTTCTTTCTTTAATTCTTCTACATTAATACATAAAGATGTAACAGATTTCTTCAACACAATATTTTTGGCACAAACTTTTCTAAATTCATTTGATAGTTCATGGAATGCACTTTCAAGTTCTTCATAAAGACTAGTTACCTCATCTTGAGTAGAGTCTTCATCTTCAAGAGCCATGAGACATAAGTTGGCTACTTCATTTTCAATTTCATCACTTGAGCTTTCATCTTCACTTGCTCCCCAAGCTACTACCATGGCCTTTTTGTTTCTTTTGTAGTCTTTTCCATGATTCTTCAATTTTGGACAATCCATCTTCATATGTCCAGGATTTTTGCACTCATAGCAAATAATAGGCTCTTTCTTGTTATCTTTTTTGTACTCTTTCTTGAAAGGTCTTCTTCCTCCATAATTGTTTTTCTTGAAGTGCTTTTTGAGATTTCTACTAAACATAGCATAGCTTTCATCTTCACTGGAGTTTTCATATTCTTCTTTATTTGATGAGGCTTTGAATGCAATTCCACTTTTCTTTTTGTTTTCAACATCCTCATGTCTTTTCATGGTGATCTCATGAGTCATACGGGAACCCATAAGCTCATCCAATCTAAGTGTAGAGAGATTTTTGGCTTCTATAATGGCAGTAACCTTTGCTTCCCAATTCTTTGGTAAACACCTAAGAATTTTTCTTACCAACTCATTGTTAGTATAAGTTTTGCCAAGAGATTTCAAAAAGTTTACAATTTCAGTAAATCTAGGAAACATACTTGAAAAAGATTCATCAGAGTTCATTTTAAACAATTTATAACTATGAAAAAGCATATCAATACGAGATTCCTTTACTTGGTTTGTGCCTTCATAAGTTACTTCCAGTTTGTCCCAAATTTCTTTTGCCGAATCACAACTTGAAATTCTATTATACTCCTTAGAGTCTAATCCACAAACAATGGTGAGTTTGGCTTTAGCATTGGCTTGCAATAATTTATTATGCCTCTCATCACATTCATCTTCAGTTTTAGGTACACTAATATTGTCTACTAATTTGGTAGGAATTTTTGGACCTTTGGTGACAATAATCTACATAGCATAATCAGTGGCTTGTAGGTATAGGGTCATCTTACCTTTCCAATGACTATAGTTGTTTCCGTCAAATAATGGTGGCCTATTGATGGCATGTCCTTCAGTAATGCTAGTGCTAGCTTAGGTTGCCATGGATCGAAACTCTTAGATGGTTAAATCTAAAGTAAGAGTCTAGGCTTTGATACCACTTGTTACCCAAAAGACAACCTAAGAGGGGGGTGAATTAGGTTTTTATAATTAAAATTAATAATACCCTAATAAAAATTATGACCAGCACAATAGATAAATATAATTAATGAAATAAAAATAATTAAAACAAGTGTCTTAACAACTATGTTAGTTAATGATTTTAGCACAGTAAAAATGTGAAATATAGTTATGGCAATTTAAAATAAAATAAAGAGATAAGGGATAGAGAGGCAAACAAATTTATAGTGGTTCGACTTCAACTCGGTATACGTCCACTCCTCAAGTTTCACTTGAGATTTTCCACTATACTCTAGCTTCACAGGGTGCTAGCAACCTTTTCATAGATGGAGCAATCTTCCACAGATTTTACACTGACTTTTTAAGTCAAGAACATTGAGTGTACGACACTCTTACAAGGTTGAAAAGAAGGTGTTTTTGTTTTCACAGAAAGCTACAAGAATTATCTCTCAAAAATAGATATAAAAATGAAGCTTTGGTTTTTTTGTAAACCTCACAGGAAAGATGGGCTTAAAGCTATAAGGCTCAGTGTATAATTTCCGAGAATAGATGTGAGTGATTATAGATCAAAGAATATTTTCAGGTTTTTGTAACTTGTTTACATTAGAGGCTTTGGTATATGTAATGAAAATTATAGCCGTTGTATTCATTTGAATTTATAGCCGTTTATAGCCGTTGTAGTCATTTGAATTTATGGCCGTTTATAGCCGTTGTACTTCTATCATTACCAATTTGAATATCTTCCACTCCATCATTACAAATTTGAATATCTTCCACTTGAACCTTTTGAACCTTTTGAACTGCTGTTGTGCTGAGCTGTTTGAACCTTTGTTTTGGACTGTTTGAACTCCTGATTTAATCAAATATTAAATACATTCTAACAACATTTAGGATAAAGGTTTAGGTAAGAAATAATGGGACAAAATAAATTATGATTTTATTAAAACATAAAATCATCAAAATAAATGTTGATTTTATTTTTCTCTTTCAAATAAATCATCAAAATAAATTTTGATTATATTTTTCTCTTTCAAATAAATTAAAACATAATTAAATAAATTATCAAAATAAATAAGTCTAACAGTAATTAATTTACTTTCTGTTTTATTTATTTATTTTTATCAAATTTTGATTTTATTTTTGTAACAAAATAAGAATATATTGTTTTATGTTATTTTCTTTACTGGTTTGATTTTTGTAATCAAACAGTCTCTCTCATTTCTTTATTTCTTCTATTTGTTGTTAACTATACAAACATTATTTATTCTTAATACAGTAAAGATTGTGCAACAATCTTAAGACAAATTATTTTTTGGTGTCATCATTGTATTTATTTTCTGTGATTTTATAAAGTGATATTCTGGTTAGAAAATACAAATAGTAGTCATATGCTGTTTGACAAATAGTAGTATTATACTGTTTATTTTCTTTGACAACTAGTAGTAATATATTGGTGTCATTAACAATTTTAGAATATTAATTTGTGTAATAGTGTTATAAAAAATTATTGTGTAGTAATTTATTTTCCTGGTTTTGGTAACTTGAAAAATAAAATTATTTTGTGTTATAATTTATTTTTTGGTTTGAGTAATTAGAAAATTAATTTGTGTTTTGATTTTTCTGACTTTTGTAATAAGATATTATGGTTGTTGAAAGTAGTACTCCAAATCTGATTGTTACAACGACTCTGGTCCCTATCCAGAACCATGTTCAAGTTCCAATAAATCATGGAGAAAAATTGAAAAAATTTAACGGTACAGAGTTTAAGAGATGGCAGCAGAAAATGTTGTTTTATCTTACAACTCTAAATCTGGCCTGATTTCTCTGTGAAGAGGCTCTAGTACTTAAAGAGAGTGAAAGTGATCGGCAAGTTATTGCCACTGTAAACGCCTGGAAACATTTTGATTTTCTGTGCAAAAACTACATCCTCAATGGCCTTGACAACATGCTGTATAATGTTTATAGTTATCTAAAAACAACAAAAGAATTGTCGGATTCTTTGGAGAAAAATTACAAGACAGAGGATGTCGGCACAAAGAAATTTGTTGTCTGTAAATTTCTGGACTTCGTTATGGTAGACTCTCAAATGGTAATTTCTCAAGTTCAAAATTTTCAATTAATTTTGCATGATATTCATGCTGAGGGTATGTCTTTGAGCGAGTCTTTCCAAGTCGCTGTGTTAGTGGAAAAATTACCACCGGCTTGGAAAGATTTCAAAAATTATTTAAAACATAAACGCAAGGAGATGACTATGGATGAATTGATTGTAAGACTAAGAATTGAGAAAGATAACCGTAAGGCTGAAAAGAGAAATGGTAAAATCCCCATTGAGTCCAAGGCTAATGTGGTTGAACATGTGCCCAACACAACAAAAAGAAGAAGTTTGTTGGAGATGGTTCTAAACAAGGCGACAACAATGACAATAAAAAGTTCAAAAGTAAATGCTATAACTGTGGCAAGACCAGACATCGAGCCTTTGATTGCCACCGCCCTAAGAAGGATCGCGGAAGTACAAGCAAGAAGACTACCAATTAAGCCAATGTGACAGAACTTGATTACATCTCTGATGGGGTAAATGACATCAATCTCTTTGTTGTGGTGTCTGAGGCTAATTTGGTTGGAAATCCCAAGGAATGGTGGGTTGACATTGGGGCAACTCGACACATTTGCACGGACAAGAAGATGGCCACTACTTATAATGAGGCTACAAATGGTGAGCAACTATTCATGGGAAATTCATTTACTTTTGTTATGGCTGGACAAGGGAAAGTAGTCTTGAAGATGACATCGGGGAAGGAACAGACCCTTAACAACGTACTGCATGTTCCAGACATCCGAAAGAATTTAAATTCTAGTTCTTTGTTAAGTAAAAATGATTTTAGGCTTGTATTTGAGTCTAATAAATTTGAATTAACAAAGAGTGGTATATATGTTGGTAAGGGATACATGAGTGATGGTCTCTTCAAGTTGAATGTAGTGACAGTTGTACCAAAACTTGCTATTAATAAGAATAATACATCTTTTGCTTATATTCTTGAGTCAAATTTATGGCATGGTAGATTAGGACATGTAAATTTTGATGCTTTACGTAGATTAATTGGTTTGGATTATATACCAAAGTTTGAAATTGATTCTAATCACAAATGTGAGATTTGTGTAGAAGCGAAACTAACTAAGGCTCCATTTAAATTGGTTGAAAGAAAAACCAAACCTCTAGAATTAATTCATACAGATGTATGTGATCTTAAATTTATTCAAATTAGAGGAGACAAAAAGTATTTCATAACATTTATCGATGATTGTACATGATATTGTTATGTATACTCACTTAGAAGTAAAGATGAAGCCTTAGAAATATTTAAACTCTACAAAACAGAAGTTGAAAATCAACTTGGTAAAACTATTAAAATGGTTAGAAGTGATAGGGGTGGTAAATATGATGCACCTTTAAATGAATTTTGTGCGCAACATAGCATTATTCACCAAACTACAACACCCTATTCTCCACAGCAAAATAGAATTGCTGAAAGAAAGAATAGAACCCTTAAAGAAATGATGAATGCCATGTTACTAAGTTCAAGCTTACCGCAGAACTTGTGGGGAGAAGCAATATTGTTTGTTAATTATGTTCTTAACAGAATACCCTACAAGAAAACTAATAGCACTCCTTATGAATTATGGAAAGGTCGACCACCTTCCTACAAATACTTAAAAGTGTGAGGGTGTTTGGCAAAGGTAGAAGTTCCTGTTCCGAAAAAGACTAAGACAGGACCAAAAACAGTAGATTGTGTGTTTATTGGTTATGCTAAGAATAATAGTGCATATTGGTTTCTAACTGATAAACCAGAAATATCTGATATAAATGTGAATACTATTATAGAGTCAAAGAATGTTGTGTTTTTTGAACATGCTTTTCCTTACAAGAAAGGACAGGAATTAAGTTCACATAAAAGAACCTATAATTGTACACAAAGTCAAGAGACTAATGACAATCAAACTGAAGAGACTAGTAAAGGTCTTGACCAACAGGATTTAATTGATGATGAACCATGAAGAAGTAAGAGAGCTAGAATATCAAAATCCTTTGGTCCAGATTTTTTGACATGCCTGTTAGAAAATCAGAAAATGAACCTTAAAGCTTTAAGAAAGCAATGACAGGTCTTGAAGCACATTTGTGGAAAAAGACTGTTAATAATGAAATTGAATCCATTATGAAAAATCATACTTGGGAATTGGTGGATCTTCCACCCGGTTCTAAACCTCTTGGATATAAATGGATATTCAAGAGAAAAATGAAAGCAGATAGTTCAATAGACAAGTATAAAACAAGACTTGTAGTAAAAGGTTATAGACAAAAGGAAGGTCTGGACTATTTTGACACATATTCCCCTATTATAAGAATAACATCCATCTACATGCTTATTGCCATAGCATCGTTGTGTAATTTAGAGATACATCAAATGGATGTCAAGACAGCTTTCTTAAACGGTGATCTAAATAAAGAGATCTATATGGAGCAACCCGAAGGGGTTGTCGTGCCAGGGCAAGAAAAGAAAGTTTGTCAGCTAGTCAAATCTCTTTATGGATTAAAACAAGCACCTAAGCAATGTCATAAAAAAATTTGATCATGCTATGCTTACTAATGAGTTTAAGACAAACAAATGTGACAAGTGCGTCTATGTTAAAAACACTGACAAAGGATATGTCATAGTTTGTCTTTATGTGGATGACATGCTTATCATTGGAAGCAGTCAAAACATGATCAAATCAACTGAGCAAATGTAATATTAGGAATGAATATTACTAAAACATCTGATAGATATGCATTATCTTAATATCATTATATTGAGAAAATTCTTGATAAATATATCAAGGATGATATGAATATAGTAAAACACCTATAGACATTAGTTTTTATTTATCAAAAAATAAAGGTGATGCGGTGTCTCAGCTAAAATACTCCAAAATTACTGGAAGCCTAATGTACCTAATGAATTGTACTCGTCCTGATATAACTTATGCTGTCAGTAAATTGAGTAGGTACACTAGTAACTTCGGAGAAGATCATTGGAAAACGATCATTCAGGTTCTTAGATATCTAAGGTTTACCTGTGATCATGGTTTGAACTTTACTCAATATCCAATAGTACTCGAAGGTTATTGTTATCATGACCCAAACCTCCTTTTATAGGTTTAGTGTCGTAATCGGCTAATAATCTATAATTACCGAAGGCTTGTTCAATAATAATACAGTGTACAGGGACTGGCAGAAGCCAAACAATAAATAGACAATGTTCAATGAGCTGTGAGGACCTGGATGAACAAACAACTTATATATATATATATATCTAAATATGTATCGACACACACATAAGTTCAAGTCCAAACTAAACACATGTACCAAGCTTAAGCCCAATTACATCCAAGTACAAAATAAAGAAATGTTAGGAAATTAAGTCCCAAAGTCAAAACAAATCATAAACGTTCACTGGACTTCTTATAACATTAAAAAAGGATGTATTTAGGACACCCAAAACAAAGCCTTGACATTAACAGTTCGGAACCTTGCGGTGAGACGCAGTAGGTTGGCTTGACAAAACGAAATAGGTTGACGCTGCTAACTTTGCTCCGGTGCCTGGCCACCTACATATATATAATAAACAGTAAGTTAAAGCCTAGTGAATAACAAATGTGTAAAGGGGTTAAGAATGAATATCCTTTCAATAATTAAAACAATCAATTGTATCTGTTGATCAGTTATTCAATCAATACCTCATATTTCATGTCGTAACAGTCATTTAGAAATCATAGCAATCATACGTCGTACATCCAATAACAGAACAGTGCAATAGGTCTTAATAGACCAAACAGTCATTTGATGGCCATCAATACAGTAACAATAGTTCTAAAGATTGGAACTGACAGAGATCTCAGAATAAAGAATTGATAACAATAACGATGTGATACCGGTTGCTATGGATGCCACGAGTACAGTTCATAAAATAGGACAAACATTCATTCGATAAGCAATATCATTTCAAAAAAAAGTACATTTAATCGATCAGAAAATAATTACAATTGAACATATCTTTACAGCATTGTTACTCACAATGGGCTTCGTGGAACACATGCTATAGTGCACTAAGGATGCAGCGCCCGATCTAAACAAACAAATTCAAACATAACAACTCAATTACATCCATGCTAGATTCAATCATTTCTATTTCTATTTGGTTCATTGTTTATTCGATTAATTTCTATTCGTTGCTCACTCGTTCGGTTCTAACTTTTCATTTATTCAATCTAATGCACTCAAGAGATGCAAGTGATCATGAAAACACTTTAAAACCATGCAATCGGAACCCGGAAGGTGGAAAATAGGAGCGAAAAACAAAACCCAAATTACCTTAACTACCGCACGTGCAGGGGTCTTTGCTGCACATGCGAGGCCACCTCCGCACCTGCCTTTTGCACCTGCAATTTAAGTAGAATGCTCCTCAAATCTGCCTTGTTTTCTGCATGTGCAGGGCCCTAAGCCGCACGTACGGTGCTGGGTTTGTTAGACTCCGAGAATCTATTCTTGTTTGGGTCCTCATCTTCATTTCATTTTGGTCTCAATTTCACATGTTTCAAGCCATAAATTTATATCAACAACCTTGAATTTAGACCCACAACAAAAAAGGGAGATCAAACTAGAGATTAACACTTGAAATCAACTCCCAAAGTTTCAATTCGCAAAGATTACATTTCAATTGAATTACAAAACAAACTCATGAAGAAATTATTTAAGTTCATGAGGTTCATGCATGAAATTATTTGTAACTACAAGAAACAACAAGGATATGAAGAATAATGCCATGCAAGGTGGATTTAGGAGTTAATTCACTCATTCCTTTCATTTAAAACCATGCATGTAACAACCTTTTAATTACAAGAACTAATCTTTCTATTAACCTTATACTTTTCTTGGTAAATTTTGAATTCCACAGTCATGAGCATGATTTTTCAAATGCATGGGATTAGAGAGGAGAAATCTTACCTAGAGTGAGTGACTTATGAAGGACAAGGTGTAGTTGCAATGATTTTCCTAAGCTTCTCTTCTTTCTCTATATGGACCTCACATTCTCTAAGTCTCTCTCTATCTCTCTACGTGTGTGCACCAAGAGTCACCAACTCTCTCTTATTTCCCTTTCCTTGCTATTCAACTTGATGAGTCATATACTAAGTCTTTGATCATACATACATCATACTTTAGGCTTACGTTTAATAAGGTAATAAATCACATAAACTAATTTAAATTCAATTCACTCAAATTAAATTAACTCCCATCATATCATGATCTTAATTACACTAAATTAAATTATACTAAGGTGGATTAGGCTCTAATTCCTATCAAATTTCTTAATCTAACTAGTTAAAATTAACGAATCAGACAGGTTTCATATGCACTCTAAGCTATCTAACCACAATAACAAGATTAAACAAATCAATACAATACATATAACACATGGCACATAAGTTACTATTAACACATAATCTCATGATCAACACTAATCACATAATTAACGATAATCAATATAATTAATTTCCTTAATTAAGGAGGTGGTCGTCACAATTGTGATACCAATTGGATATCGGATACTAAAGATTCAAAATCCACTAGTGGATATGTCTTTACTCTAGGAGGCGCTGCTGTTTCTTGGAAATCTACGAAACAAACATGCATCGCACGAACCACAATGAAATCTGAGTTCATTGCTTTAGACAAAGCAAGAGAAGAAGCAGAATGACTTTGTCACTTCTTAGAAGACATTCCAATGTAGCCAAAACCTATGCCAGCTATTTGCATTCATTGTGATAGTCAATCTGTAATAGGTAGGGCACAGAGTCATATGTATAATGGTAAGTCACGACATATTCGTTATTGACATAATACCGTAAGGCAATTGCTCTCAAATGGAATAATCTCAATAGATTATATAAAATCTAAAGAGAATATTACGGATCCGTTAAGAAAAGGTTTGACTAAAGAGCAAGTGTATAGTTTATCAAAGGGGATGAGATTAAAGCCTATTACATAAAAGTCATCATAATGGTAACCCTACTTATATGACTGGAGATCCCAAGAACTAAGTTCAAAGGGACAACTAAGTTATGTGTGGCTCGTTAGAAATCACCAAGGGATTACGGTTCCCAATCCATTCCTATGGTGAGAGTGATATTTGCAACATGTGTTGTATGTAGGGGTTTAAGGATAAGCTTTACTTTTAATGATTACTTATATCTTGATTTAGGCATAAAAATCAAGATGAGTATAAAAAATACTTACAATAAGAATCATCTATATGAATGTCAAACTGGGGCTGGTTCTATGAGAATGAAGATGCTAAATTCTTTAGAAAGCAGTCATGAACAACCAGGAGCGTTCAAGACCAAAATGAACACAACCGTGAGAACCATAATGTGTCAGAAGATATTTTGTGTGAAATCTATTGTCTTGGCTTACACAAATGACTGAACAAATCAAGGCATCGCGTCTATTGGTTAGCTAGCAAGTTCGATAGGTTATCACTAGGGAAGGTTTAAGGCAGAAAGCTACTTATCCTGATGCAAGATTTTTTTGATTTATACTCTTTCGACAAATTCTGCATATTGTTGCATTTCCATCGTTATCAAATTCCATTCATGTAGGGGATTGTTAGAAATGATTTTGGAAAAATAGTTTTTTCCTCAACTTCGGTCTATTTTTTAGGTGGGACCCATGTGCCAAAGTTGGCGGGTCTAAGTGGTAACGCATTTTATACCGTGTTGTGATTCATGTAGTATATTTGGTTGCTCAAAACCATTATCAGGTGAATGGGAAATTGAAGCCAAATTGAGCTCTATGGAAATGGAGTTTTTGGTGGAAATTCCTTAAGGTTTGAATTAAAGGCTTGTCCCACATTGGTTTCGTGGAAAAACTTTTATGAGTTTATAAGGCTTGAGTTTGCAACTTGGGGAGGGCCCCAAATGGCACCCCAAGTTTGTAGAAGGGAGAGGTCATGGGCAAAGTAGGCTAGACCCGTTGGACCTAAAAAAAACACACACGCGCGTGCAGTTGCTGCAGTCCGTCCGGTCGATCGGGCGGGCTGGGCCTGGGTACGTGGTGTGATGTTGGGTTGGGTTTGTCTGGCCCAATACTTATCTTTTTGGGCAAAAAACATTTAAATTTATTTTTATATTTTATTTTTGAAAAATAAATTTTGACCGTTTGAATTTAAATTTCCAACTTAAATTTCAAGCCCAAATAGAACGTTCTGGTACAGTCCTATATCTGTCCGAACAGATTCAGTTATCTGTGCAAAATACAAACCGAACAGATTGTATCTGTTCAAATAGGACCGAACAGGTTCTATACTTGTTCAAATAAGTTTGCACCTGTTTAATTCAAATATGAACAGCCACATTTTCTCCTATAAATAGATAGAGCCTCTATTGATTTTTGTCATTCAGAAATTTTGTTCTTCTCTGCTGATTCAATCTCTGCATTTTGTTGTATTAATTTTTCTGTGAGAAAGAGTATAAACACAAAGTATGTTAGTTGTGCAAATAGTTTGTAGTACTATTACTGTTTGTTGTTGATCATTTTATTTTGGAAGATAGACATCCACAATTTGAAAGCACCGTAGAAAGGACGCAGCGTTAAACATTAGACTTAATCAGAATTTTGTTCAATAAATATATAAGGTTAGTAATTAATTTACTTTTTGTTTTATTTATTTATTTTTATCAGATTCTGATTTTGTTTTTGTAACAAAGTAAGAATCTATTGTTTTATATTATTTTCTTTACTGGTTTGATTTTTGTTATTAAACAGTCTCTCTCCTTTATTTATTTCTTTTGTTTGTTAAGTACACAAACATTATTTATTCTTAATACAATGAAGATTGTCCAACAATATAAACAAAGGCTGCACTGGCTACACTGATGATATGAGTACTTTTTTTTATGTGGTTGAAACTGACGTAGTGTTCCAGAACACTTCATAACTTTTTCTTTAAGCAATTACAGTTCAATGGTAGACCCCAATAGAATCTTATTGTGCATTCAAGGGAAAAAAAGGAAAAAGAAAATAAAAGTAACAGATCCTCTAGCATTATAACTAATTTGTTGAAGCAAAAGAGAACATAGAGATTTTCTATATAAGTTGAAGCAGTTACCTCTTTAGCAATTGAGAAAGAAATGAGGTCTTAAAGGAATTCTTTTTGACATAAAAAAGAAGTCCCCAATATGTAACAACTAAAAAATTTAAGTTGTCCCTTAAATTTTATATTAATATTATTTAATTATAAATGAGAAAAAATTTAAATGTTTAATTAAATATTTTATAAAAGAAAAAATAAAATAAAGTATAATTTATTTACATCAGAGTCATTGTAAAAAAAAAAAAAATATTACTTAAACTTATCCATTTGAGGATAAGCTTGAGTTTAGGGCATAATAATGGCAAGGCGACGTGGCGTGACTACGTGTCACTCAAAACTTGCTGAGCAAGTAGTGTACCCCGGTATATAAGGAGGGGTGATGCTATGGATAGAACATGGAGAAACAAACAGAGAAGAGGGAAGAAAATATTGGGAGTAAAGAAGGTCTTTGATAGTGGAAATAAAGAGTGAGATATTAAAGTTAAGGTAAGTTATATTATACCTTGAATCACCATAATATATTTTACGTATATTTTGACTTACCATAATTTATTTTATACAAGTTATGTTTTATAAATTATATTAATATTTCAATTACGTGGGTTATTTTCTGAACTCTATTTGTTTAAAATGAAACGCATAGATATGTTTGTTTAACTTTTAATGATTATTTGACTATGACTTTATATACAATTATATTTTATAAGTACCACCACGGAAGTCCCATGCATTGGGAGACTTAAATAACCATTGGTTTCTGTTTGGTCACTTTGTGGCCCCCTATTGTCATGGATCTATTGACCTCTGTTCTGGTGTGGAACAAAGTGTTGTACGGAGATAAGTACAACACTATTGTGGGAGCCACCTCTAGAATCCGTACGAGCCACCTCTTAGTCCATACATCTGTTCTGTTCTGTACTGTACTGTGGTTATGATTTTTGGTATGGAGCAAAGTACTGTACGGAGCTAAGTGCTACACTATGGTGGGAGCCACCTCTAAAGTTCGTACGAGCCACCTTTTGAGCCCATATATCTGCTCTGTTCCATTCTTATTTTAGTTACATAACTATCCATGGTTATTTTGTGTCCCTTATATTCTTCGTATAATATTTCTTATTCTGCCATGTGCTTATAGCTATTTACCAATTTTCTAGAAACAATATAATTCAGAAATAGCTTTTGAAAAGTCCTAGATGTGGGGCTGCGGAATAGATACACACCACACTTTTATGATATTTTTATATGTAAATATCGGCCTTTTTGGTTAATAAATTTTGTTATAAAAATAGAAGCTCCGATGATTATTTTGGTACCTTCACTTAAATATTATTTCCGCTCGCATTTATTAATTTGTTCAAGAGGTAACTTTAGTTACTGGCCATCACGATGCTTAACCCTTGGGTACGGGAGCGGGTCGTGACACAAGAGAGCTTACATCGAGCAATGGCAGGGTATGGCTACATGAACAGAGGCTACACTGATGATGGGAACAAAAAAACCTATGGTGAAAATGGTTATTTTGATCCTGTGAGCCGCCCAACCATTTTCGAAGCTGAAGGAAGGAAAAGGCCAATCATTTTCTACTCTCCCAACCCCGGCTTGGAAAGTTACATCACAACAAGTACAAAAAGAATCATCGAGTATGGTTGTCTACCTATGGAGCTAGTGAAGAATTATGGATACAACAACGACAAATGGCGTAGGCCTTCTAGTCCAATTCGTGATCACCCACAAAAGGGTGAGGAATTCATTTCAAATGTTCAAGTTGAACCCAATCGAGGAGCAACAAGACCGGGCTTCTTGGGCACCACAAATTGTCACAACCAGTCTTATTCAGGCAACGGTACTAGCTATGGTGAGCATGATAATTATCGTAGAAACGATAGCTTTACAGAACCCGCTATGATCAACCAAGATGGAGGAGAAGGACAGATGTTTGGCCAGAAAACTAAGTTTAACCGCCATGGTTATGACACCCACCAATCTCAAAGAGATACTTATACAACTAACCCTGCGAGTAGGTATAATAACGTCAATCTGTCATCTAGGACGTACTAGACAGGAGAGACTAACAGGGAAACCATTGACAGTAAAGAGAGGCTGCAAGAAAATAACTAGATTGGTGTCCACAGCTTTATTACAATTAGTAGCTTATGGTATAAATTAGTGATGTTGTTGGGTGTTTTATGTAGTCTTTTAGTAAAATAAGCTTTGCTAGCAGAGGCAACCATAGTTGTCTTATAAATGATGTGTGTAAAATCTTATGGTGTGACCAATAAAGAAAAGGCAAATACCATAAACTAGTAGTATTTTTTGCCTACTTATTTTGATTCTTTTCCTCATACATCTCCATCCATGTTGTTTTACCTACAAGGCTAGAGCCAGAAAAAGTGTTTGCTATGGTTTGTGGTAAGTTTGCTCCATTGTGACTTGGGCACCATGGGTTCAAAATATGGAAACAGTCTCTTCATAAGCGGGGGTAAGACTGCATAGATCTAACCTTTCTCAAACCTGTAATGGTGGGAGCCTCGTCCACCGGGTTGCCTTTCAAGTGACTTCCTTGAATTTAAAGAAAATGTAAACAAAAAAGGCTATGAATAGAGCCACCATAATATCACTTTAATGAATTGTAGAATTTCTGTGAGATATATCAACGCTCTTTCAAAATTTTTATAGATTATGAACCATGTTCTTTGGTAGATTCATCCAAGTTAAATTTCTCAAGACACTTTCTCTCTTTCTCTCTTCCTCTCTCTATGAGTCACCCTTTTGTCTTTAGAAATCTTGAAGAGCTGGTAGCAGGACTAGGGATGGGGGATCGAGGGCCCTATAAAAGAGTTTAAGTTGGGAATGGGGCCTCCATAAGAGTTTGTTGCCACTAAGCCTAGAACCATGCATTGGCAGAAGTAACACTGTGTAATGGCATTCTTTTAGAGATATAAGCCAATCATAAATTCACATCAATCAAGCAAAATGACAACCAACCTTCATTATAAGAAATTGTACTTGCAAAGATCCCCTTCCTAACCCCATGAATAGATTTGATTTGTTAGGTTCTTTTTTGAACTGAATATGTACAGTTCTTTTTGAACTGAAAGAAACTTCTGCACAAATTTTCATACGACGATTTGGATAAATAGGACACAATATTGGGCCAAAAAAGATGATAGCTCAACAAAAGTTTAACCGTAATTGTGAATCAATATTATGAAAATACATACTAGATCACACAGCTTGTTAATTATTATATTGACACTGCACAAATTAATACATCACTTGTAAGATGTATCTGAAATCGGTTAGGCCATGCCTCTAATAAAGATAGACAAAATGATTAACTCACAAGTTAGTAGTTGACTTGTTTCATATGCTAGTCTTTTAATAATGTTCATGTGCAATTTGGTTCCATTTATGGCCTACAAAACTTCATGCCATTCCAAAGTGAAAAAATCACACATGAACATGCTGCAGCAAAGTGCTGACTCTCAAATACTGTTTTACCCAAACAAAAAGGTCAAACAAAAACATCATTTAAAGGGAAAAATTAGGGAATTGGAAGTATGAAAACCAATTTATTATGTAAGCTTCAAATTGGTGGTCTTGGGTTTTTTTACTCCTCATAAAAACAATTTCTTAGCAGATGTGTCAAGAAGGAAATAAGTTTTAAGCTTTGTGTGATCAAATCAATGTTAAAATAATTAACTTATCTAGTATAACCAAACATAAATGAAAAAAAAAAAGAAAACGAAAAGAAAAAAACTTTAAGTAATTGTCCCAATCATGCATGGCCATATTACTCGTACTACCAAATGAACTGTTAAACACTGCTTAATGAGCAAATTTGGAATTGAATTTAAAATACCTTCTTTTTTTTTTTTTCTTTTTTGTGTGCATAAGGTACAAATAGTGCTCTCTGCAGTCTGACTATTTTTCTTATAATGTAGCAAATTGTTCTCACCAACACTTGGTTAAGTCAGCTGGAATTGCAGTAATAAGTACTGTAGAAAGGTTATGTTTGGGGCAGTTTTTTGCAAGTTGAATTAATAATTAAAGATATAAATTAAAAGTACTTCTCTTTCATTTTCTCAAAAATCATTTTTTTCAATTTATTTAAGTTATTTTTAAGATTTTCTAAAATAAAATTTAAACAATTATAAACACCTTTTTATAAGTGGCACCAAACTCAACCAAAATTATAAAGTAAGATTTTCTTTGGTGGTGTCTGGATTGTGTGTTGAATAATCGCCTACCTCCCAGGGAAAATACCAAGTAATTATTTGGTGTTATTCCATTTTATTTACATAATTTGCCTTTGGCTCGTAAAAAATTTGGCTTATGAGGAACTCATAGTATTTGTTGGCTGTCTTACACACATGAAAGATGCGTACTTTTTTTTTTGATCAATCAAAAAGAGACCTTTATTGACGAGAAACCAATACAACGTATTGGAACATTACATCAATAAAGGATGCGAATGGTGCAAAAGACATCATAACTCAATTTCCAAATCTCAACTAGGTTAGCACTCGAAAACAAGAACAATCATTTGACAGCATCAAACCCAGAGTTGGTGAGAAACTAACAAATAACAAACAGCAAACAGTAGAATCAATACAACACCAGTACTAGCACAAAAATTATCAAAACAAACCAGCTAACCACCCACAATCAGCCACACCTCAAAGACATAGCCTTACCCCTGCTTAAGATTATCCACAATGTTATGCACTGAATAAGGGATCTCGAGCAGCCCAGACTTAACCCACAGCCCAACCCTCACTTTCACAATTTCACCAAGCTTATCCATATTTGGCTGGCTCCCATTAAAGACACTCATTTCGTAACCTCCATGTTGACCACAACATTGCAATAGGGACAAGCCTCCAAATCTTCATGACTAACTTCTTAAACTTTGTTCCCAGCCACCATAACAGCACTCCATCAATTATAGCATGTGTGACCCAAGATAATCCCCTCCACTGCATCATAGATGACCAAACCTTCCAAATCTCGGAGCATTGCAAAAGAATATGATCCATTGACTTTACTTCCAATTTACAGAATGGGCACATGTTTTCCACAGTACTACTTAAGGCACCAAACCTTTGTAAAAGACCAACTGTTTTAACCCTTTCCCTCCATGCCAACCAACTCAAGAATTGAGCTTTTGGTGGAGCTACACATTTCCATATTAGTTTAGGAACCTACAATCTTGGGCCTTGAATCGACTCAGACCATTCCCTCATTCATCCCATAGTGAATTGACCTGCAGGGGAAGCAGTCCAATTAACTGAGTCTTGCAACTCCGCATTAAGTCTGGGAACATCTCTTGTCAACACTTGCAGCCTTTGAACTTCCTCGTCTTCCCAGCAAAAAGTGGCTTTCTGAACAATAACTTCCAATTCCCTGAGTTGTCCCTCCTCTGTTCTTTTTCCACAGATAATCGAAACAACCTGGGAAACTCTACCTTTAATTATAAGTTCAACAACCACCTATCATGCCAGTAGTCAATCCTATCCCCATTTCCAATCACAATCTTGTAATTAGACTTAAAAAAATCAAATAAGTCAGCATTAGTCCTTAACACACTCAGGATATCACTCCAGACAGCAAATTCATTTCCCATCCCTTCCATCACTGGTAACCATCTTCCACTAACTACCTCATACTTGTTGATGATTACTTTTTCCCATAATGATTCATCTTCCTCCCCATATCTCCACCATCACTTAGCTAACATGAAGTCATTAACGTCGCTTACCCTTCTTATGCCTAACCCTCCTTGTTCTTTGCTCAATGTTACTTCCTTCCAAATGAATCTTCCTTCCGATTTCTGAACTGCCCCACAGAAAAGTGGCCCTCAACTTGTCAATCTCCTTTGCTACTCCTTTAGGTAATTTGAAAATAGAAATGTAATAACCAGGGAGACTATCAAGGATAGATTTTATCAAAGTTAGCCTACTAGCAAATGACAGCATCTTTCTCTTCCATAGACCTAATTTGGCCTTTACCTTCTCCACCACAGGCTTCCAAGTCTTCTTTCTTCTTGGATTAGCACCTAATGGTAGGCCTAAGTACTGAAGAGGCAACTTCTTGCATAAACAGTACAATTTAGAGGCATAGACTTATGCAATTTCATCAATAATCCTAACTCCGCACACCACACTTTTTGTGAAAATTAATCTTAAGGCCTGACATAATCTCAAAACATCTAAGAATCCTTTTGACATTTACAATCTCCTCTCACTTTGCTTCCCAAAAAAGAATAGTGTCATCGGCAAACTGGAGATGAGAGAGTTTCAATCTTGCGGACCCAATAGTTGCTCTTTTTATTAAACCCAAATCTTTTGCCTTTTCTAACAATAAATTAAGGCCCATTACTGCTATATTAAACAAAAAGGGGGAAAGAGGGTCACCTTGCCTTAACCCCTTTTGTGAGCTAAACTCTTCAGTTGGTGAACCATTAACTAATATTGAAATTCTTGTTGTGGTGACACAAGTTCTTATCCAACCCAACCATCTCTCCCCAAGCCCAAGATTTGCCATCATAGAAAATAATTACTCCCAGTTGATCGAATCATAAGCTTTTTGAAAATCAAGTTTGAGTATAACACCCTTTATCTTAGACTTCTTCCACCAATCCACCATTTCATTAGCAATCATTACCCCATAACAAATAGTCCTACCTCCTAAAAAAGCAGTTTGCATTTCACTAATAACATCTGGTAGCACCTTTTTAAATCTTTTTGAAAGTACCTTAGCCAATATTTTATACACTACACCCACCAAACTTATTGGTCTATAGTCCGTCAAACCCGAGGGATTGATCTTCTTGGGGATTAGGGTAATAAAAAGGCTATTTAACCCTTTAACCAGCTTACTATTATTGTAAAACTCCTACATAAACTGAAAGAGATCACTTTTCATAACCTTCCAGCATTTCTGGATGCACATCATGTTGAAACCTTTCAGTCTTGGCATTTTGTTCCCATTACACTCTTTTTGCCTCCCATACTTCTTCCATTGTGAACTCAGGTTCAAGAAACTCCACCACCTTAGCATTATTAACTGGCACAAAACTACTTGACAATTTTGGTCTAGACGGCCAATCCTCTGAAAATGCCTTTGTAAAATGCCTCAACACTTCTTGTCTCACCAATTCTGGATCTTCAATGCTAACACCATCAACTACCACTGAGTCCACCAAGTTCTTTCTTTGCCTTTGGCTAGCCATTATATGAAAAAACCTATTCCTATCACCATTTTGAGCTCAGTTTAATCTAGATTTTTAGAACCAGATCCAATCTAACTTCTTTCTTAATTTCCATACCAACATCCTCACCTCCTTTCTTCTTGCAATTTCATGAGGTTCTAATATCCTTATTTCTACCAATAAATCAAAATCATGTAACTCAACTTCAGCCTTTTTAATGTTAGGATAAAGACACACCAGAAATCAATCACACACACACAAAGAAAAGGAGACACAAGAGAATTACGTGGTTTAACAATTGCCTATGTTTACGGAGAGAGATATCCATTATAGAATTATCCCGGAGGGAGATTACAGAACCCACACCTCACAACTCTCTATAGTACTCTCTCACTCATAGATTACACTCTCTGCTCTGTGTTTTTTTTTTTTTTTTTGCACCATAGTCACCTCCTCTCTATTTTCCTTGGTTGTTATGTATTTATACACCAAGATGGAGGAAACTAGAGGGTTTGGCTGGCACAACACATGGCCAGCTGTTTACTCACCTTTCGGTGGCCGTCCATCTTTGCGTTGGCACAACACATGGCCAGCTTGACTTCACATGGGAGATCCACTTGGGCTGGAGCTAACGATTCTCCCTCTCCACGCCCATATGGATAATTGACTTCTCATTTGAAGTCCATCCCGATCAGATTCTTGCAAACTTCCAGTTTATCTCTGGTGACACCCTTGGTCATCATGTCAGAAGGATTCTTGTCTATGTGAATCTTCACTAGTTTCATTAGCAGTGTTTCCATCACTTCTCATATCCAATGATACCGAACATTAATGTGCTTTGTATGTGAATGGTACATAGAATTCTTGCTCAGATTAATTGCACTCTGACTATCACAATGTACCTTGTATTCTTCTTGCTGTAGACCCAATTCTTGGAGAAATCGCTTTAACCACAACATTTCCTTTCCAGCATCTCGGCAACAATGTATTCTACCTCTGTTGTGGATAAAGCAACACATTTTTGTAGTTTGGACTGCCATGAAACAGCTCCCCTTGCAAAAGTGAATAAAAAACCTGATGTAGACTTTTTACCATCAAGATCACCCGCCATATCGACATCTGTAAAACCCTCCAAAATTGGTTCAGCTCCCCCAAAATATAGACACATCTTTGAAGTTCCCTTTAAGTACCGAAGAATCCATTTGACTACCTTCCAATGCTCATTTCCTGGATTGGCGAGGAATTTGCTCATAACGCCAACTGCGTGAGCTATATTTGGCCAGGTACACACCATTGATACATCAAACTTCCTACTGATGAAGAATAAGGGATTGCCTCAATTTCTTTCCTTTCAGAGCTGGTCGTGGGACACGAATGCTTTGTCACTTTGAAATGGTTGGCTAGTGGTGTGCTGACTGGCTTGGCATCTTTCATGTTGAACCTTTTAATCACCCGTTCAACATATTTCTTCTATGACAGCCATATCTTCTTGTCTTTCCTGTCACGAACAATCTTCATGCCCAAAATCTGCTGTGTTGGGCCTAAGCTTTTTATGTCAAAATACTGCGACAAGTCCTTTTTCGACTTGTTGATCATAGCAGTATCCTGTTCGATGATCAGTGTATCATCGACATACAACAGTAGGATGATGAATTTTCTATCCGAAAACCTTTGAAAATATACACACTGGTCTGCTACCATTCTTGTGTACTCGTGATCCACCATGAATGAATCAAACTTCTTGTACCATTGTCTCGGCATCTACTTTAGGCCATAGGGACTCTTCTTTAGTTTGCAGACTAGATTTTCTTTTCCATTAATTTCAAATCCTTCTAGCTACTCCATAAAGATCTTTTCCTCCAAGTCACCATGGAGAAAGGTAGTCTTGACATCCATCTGTTCTACCTCCAGATTCAAGGGAGTTGCTAATCCCAGAGCTACTCGAATGGAAGTCATTTTCACAACTGGAGAGAAGATCTCATCAAAATTAATTCCCTTCTTCTGTCCAAAACCTTTGACCACCAAACGAGTTTTATGTTGCAATATTTTACCGTTGCCATCTTTCTTCAATTTGTACACCTATTTGTTTTTCAATGCCTTCCTGCCATTTGGAAGTGAAACAAGCTCATAAGTGTGGTTCTTCTCCAAAGAACTCATCTCCTCCTTCATGGCTTGCATCCAACAATCTTTCTCAGTATGACTCTTTGCTTCTGAAAAACTTTTAGGCTCCCCTTCATCAGTAATCAGAATATACTGAGAAGCGGAATATTTGGTTGATGGTACGACAGCTCTTCCAGATCTCCGTACCTGAGGCCTAGTTGCCTTTGGTTAAAGGGGGTTGCTCCCCCTGCTCAACACCCTCTTTATCTAGGTTTTTATCTCTTTTCTCTTGATCCTCAATTTTTGGCATAGGATCCTGCAACTCTGGCACTTCTTGTTGCACATCATCACATCTAGCATTTTGTGATGGCTCGGGAGATGGGAACAAGTCTGGAGTGATGATATCTCTAGACTTTGCAAACTTCTTAAAATTTGCTACTGTCTGGTCTTCTTGGAACACAACATCTCTGCTCCTGAACATTTTCTTATTCATAGGGTCCCACAACTTGTTCCCAAATGCTGCATCTGAATAGCCTACAAATATGCATGAAGTGGACTTGTCATCAAGCTTCTGTCTGTTTTCCTTGGAGATGTGTGCAAACGCCTTACACCCGAAGACTTTAAAGTGAGAATATGAGACCTCTCTTCTGGACCAGACTTCATCAGGTATCGCAAAATTCAACGGGACCGAAGGCGACTTGTTGATGAGATAACAGGTTGTACGGGCGGCTTCAGCCCAGAATGTCTTTGGCAATTTTGCCACTCTGAGCATGCATCTAACTCTTTTAATAATAGTGCAGTTCATCCTCTTTGCTACACTATTGTGTTGTGGGTTATCGGGAACTGTTGTCTCTTGCCGGATACCTCTGCTGGCACAATATGTTGCAAAAGCATTAGAAGTGTACTTGCATCCATTGTCTGTGCGAAGACACTTTAACTTTTTCCCAGTCTCTTTTTCCACCATTGCATGGAACTCCTGAAAGTACTGAAATACCTCATCCTTTGTCTTTGGGAAATACACCCACAACTTCCTCGATGCATCATCAATGAAATTCAGAAAATACTTGCGGCCGCCAAGTGACTCCACTTCTATTGGGCCACAAACATCCGAGTATACCATACTAAGCACTTCTGTTTTCCTCTTGCTCGTTGAACTGAATGATACTCGATGCTGGTTTCCATAAAGGCAATGATCACACGGCTTTAAGGCACTCTCTTTGGATAAGGGTATCCTAGATTACTTTGCCAACAAATGCAATCACTTCTCACTCATGTGAGCCAGTCTTCTGTGCCATAAGTTCGGTGACTCCTCATCTTCTGCGGCATTAAGACTTCCTAGACAGATCTTCGTTTGAGTATTGTATAGTGTTGAAGATATCTCTCCTCTGGCGATTGTCAAAGCTCATTCTGTTAGCTTCCAATGGCCATTTCCAAATGTACTTGTATAGCCCTGTCAGTTTAAGATTGAGGCGCAAATCTAGAACATGTCTCACATCTTTGAGAACTAACTTGTGCCCGACATTAGTTTGAATGCTAATGTCTCCAATACCCACAATCTTTGAATAGCTAGAATTTCTCATTCGAACAGTGCCAAAATCTCCAGCGTTGTACGAGCTAAAGAGTTCTCTGTGGGAAGTGGTGTGATAGGATGCAGCTATGTCTATCACCCATTCTGTGTAACTGTGGTCAGCTACGTGAAGGCAGTCCTCCTCTTTACCAACTGCAAGAAGTATTTCATTAGTTGTTGTAGCTATCGTGTTTTCATCTCCCTTTGACTTACTGCCTTGGCCTTTATCTTTTCGGTTTGGGCAATTTCTTTTTATATGACCCTCCTGGCCACAGTGAAAACAAGTAAAGCTAGAGTTTCCTTGACCTTTGTTGTCTCTGGATTTACTCCTATTGTTCCAGCTGCCTCTATTATTGCTTCTTCCTCTACCTTTGTCTCTGCCTCTATCTTTTGTGACAAGAGCATAGGACTAATTACCTTCCATGTCTTTCCTTTTTGTCTTTTCATTGTACATGGCGTCTGTGACCATGCTCATGGTCAGCTTCCCTTTTGGTGTAGAGTTACTGAGAGAAACCACCAACGTCTCCCAGCTGTCCGGTAAAGAACTGAGCAGTAGTACAACTTGCATTTCATCGTCCAAGGGCATATTGACAGTTGCCAGTTGATTCACCAGATTTTTGAATTCACTGGTGTGCTCGGCGATAGACACACCATTCTTCAACTTCAGATTTACAAACCTTCTCATCACCAAGGCTTTGTTCTGAGCGGTCTTTGACTGGTACATGTCTTCTAACATTTTCCAAAAATATAGGCATCTGTCTCTTGGGCGACATGGTGGAACACACTGTGGTCTATCCATTGTTTGATACAACCAACAGTCTTTCGGTTCATCTTTATCCAGTTTTCATCATTCTCTACTTCCGTTTTAACCCTTTTAGAAAAATAGGGTCAAACAGGTTTTTATAATATAGGATGTCTTCCATTCGCAACTTCTAGATTGCATAATTGGAAGGATTCAACTTGATCATGGATTCTGAAGTTGATGTGGATTCCTCCATTGTCTTCTTTCTTTTTATTGGAAAATTTGAATTAAAAATCTGATCATACGGATGTTTTCGGAATACTCCAAATAGATGAAAACCACTATTGGATTGCCAAAATTGGACTTCAAATGGCTCAAATCTAACCAAAATAAGTTCGATGGTTCAGATTTGCGGATGTACCTTAGCCACGTAGCACTGCATAGTCCCTCTAATTTTGGGCCGAGTTGGGTCAGCCGGATGGGTTGACTGGTCAACTAGGGGATGACGTGGCAGACGCGTGGCACTGCTTGGCTGATGTGGTAGTGACGTGGCTCTAGTACTCTCTCACTCACAGATTATACTCTCTGCTCTCTGTGTTTTTTGTTTTTGCACCACACTCACCTCCTCTCCATTTTCCTTGGTTGTTATGTATTTATACACCAAGATGGAGGAAATTAGAGGGCTTGGTTGGCACAACACATGGCCAGCTGTTCACTCACCTTTCGGTGGCTGTCCACCTTTGCGTTGGCATAACACATGGCCAGCTTGACTTCACATGGGAGATCCACTTGGGCTGGAGCTAACATTTAAGTTGATCCTCCACATAGCCAAACACTTCAGTATTCCATTTTTTCAACTCAGCTTTGAGATTACACAATTTCATCTTGACTCTATACCCAGCCCACCTTTGCACTTGTGAATCCAACCATGACTTTTGTACAACTGACATGAAACTAGGATGCAGGGTCCAAGCATTTAGAAATCTAAACAGCTTAGGACCCCAATTTCTCTCATCTTCCATTAGCAATAGAGGACAGTGGTCTGACACCATTCTAGGTAAGCCCCATAACTTGAATTTGAATTTTTCTATCCATATGGGATCCAACAAAAGCCTATCAATTATACTCCACGTTGCCCCTTCCAATGAATTGCACCATGTAAATCTTCTACCCAACATTGGGATATCCACCAATTCCAATTGATCAACAAAATTGTTAAAGTCTTGCATCCATCTATTTCTCTTAATCCTCTTCTTTCAACAACGAATCTAATCTCATTATAATCACCACCCATACACCAAGGCTTTTGGAATGATGATCTTATATTACTGGTAGATTCTCACAGCTTAGCTCTTTTTACCACATCATTAGGAGCATAAATATTTAAGAACACACACTCAAATGAAGTAGGAAGAGTACCTAAGAGAAGCAAAATTGTCTCATGCACTGAATCTCTTGAAAATTGTCTCTCTTCACCCTCCATTTCTCTTATATTTTATTTGGTTCACTAGAATGAGAGTCTTCTTTATGGAATGATCATTCCCTTACAATGGTGAATGATAATTTCATTTGTAATGTATTTTTCATTATTTTTTTAGTCAACCAAACATGCGAATGAATATATTGATGGAATCAACATTCCATTCCATTCCCCCCGGGGTGAGTGGCCTTCTGGCCCATCCTTACCTGCATTCAAAAACCTACCAACAAAATAAGAGGAGGAAGAGAAAAGAGGAGAGGGAGAGAGTCTAATAAACTTTTCCACATGAACCTAAATTCAAATTTTTTTTTGGCTTCGATTCTTATGGTTGCCTTCCATTACTTCTCTGTTTTCCCCTCTCCCTCTTTGGTGTTGTACTGTTTGCATGGTTCAGTGGACAGAATTAGCTCTCCTTAAGTACAGAGAGGTAAAAGTTCTTAATAGAGTAATTCTCAGCATACTGCTAAAGCCTTTAGTTACTATCTACTTTTTTAACTGACCAGTTCTAGTATGTTCTTCATCTGAATTTATTCTAATTTCTACAGATCCAGCTTTTATTTACATCCATGTGAGGGCTCAGTTGTCCAAATTCTTACGCAAGGGAAACTGAGTGCACCTCGTATATTGAGAATACATGAAGTAAGATTTTATTTGGTTTTGTAGGTAGTTTCATAAATTTTAAAGCTTTGTGCTTCATTTGCATGGAATAATGCACCAGTAGAAAGAGATACCACCACTAGTTATTATTCGTTCAACATTGACCATGAGCTTATATTGGTTTGTTTTCCTACTAGAGGTCCTGGTTTCGAATTATTGTGAATTTGATCTCTATTGAGGCCTAATTTTGGAGTCCAATTTTGCGTTGGTGTTGGGTTTCAGTTTGTTATGTAACTTTTAAGCGTTAATTTTTATTTTCTCTTGTCAATAAGAAAGATGCAGAGCAAACATTTGTCTAAACAAGTTCTTATTTATTTAATTTTTTTTGTAGGTTATTAACCATGTCGTAGAAAAGATGGTTCTTGACAAACCATTGGATAACATGGACACTGATGGAACTTTTGCTCCTGGACTGCCAGTAGGGCAGTTACAACATCCAGCTGTTGGAGTAGATGGTTCATTTCGGTTGAAGCCTTGGCAAAAGCTTAAGCCTTCTATAGAGATCTTGTGTAACAATCAGGTAAGTGAATATATTATAATGGATGTGAAAATATGAATGATGGCCTTTTGCTAATATTTAAGGAGCATTTTACGTGTTACAGTCTTTCAAATCATGGTGCCTTTTAACTCTTTAAATGGAGAAAAATATGCCACTCTAGTAAGCAGGCTTGCACAACGTGAACAAGTCAAACCCTGGCATAACTTCTTCTTGGTTGGAAACATTTATTTTAAATCACCCATTACTCGGACTAGGTAACTTGCTTGAGAGGAAATATGGTAGCAGGCGCTTGAGGGTAGCATGCACCACATGTTTAGAGATGGAAATGCAGTTACCCAACCCATTCATTTGAGTAGTTTGATGCTTAGTTTTTTCGAATGAGGGCCCTGACACATGTACTTTACAATGGCCCGGGTTGGAAAAACTTAATGTTAGCTTTTATGATTATGGCCTTTTAGATTATTGGTTTAAAATGCTTTGAATAAGTTGTAAAAGTATTTGGTGCAACTTTTTGGATAATGTGTGAAAAGCTGAAAGTGTTTGATAAATAATCCAAGAAATAGTTTTTGGCTATGTAAAGTCTAAAATGCTCAAAGCTTTTTAAACCTAACTATATTTTAAAGGGGATATGCCCATAATTACGAAAATACTGAGGGGCCTGTTCGTCCAACCTCAAAAGTTTAAAAAGTTGAGTTGGAAGAACACCCCATGTGTAGCTTGGCAAAAGCTAGATTTTTTGCTAAAATTAATTGATTAAGCTATACAAGTTGAATCCAATAAGGTAATACCAAAAGACCTTCCACTAGCTTTTTTGAAGTTATAATCCAAATTATCCAATTTAAAAGCTTTGCCAAAAGACCTCAATGTCTTTTTTGCTGCATTCTTTTACTATTGCGACATGTTTCTGTACAGTCTACATGTATGGCTCGTATGTTGCACTGTGGAAGTCTCTTCCTCAACTACATGATTAAAGAGTATTAAATAAATATTAAGAACATCTACATGCTTTTCTACATCTATCTTGAGTTCTCCTTGTGTTTGTCATTCTTGATTATTCCTTCACCTGAAAATTTTCACATCTATGAGATAAACCACAATTAACAATGTTTATGCATTTTAATTTATCAAAAAAAAAAAAAAAAATGTTTATAGACTTGCTCTTGTTTGGTTGAGTTCTCTTGCACACTTTCGCTTGCACTTTTATTTATTTGATATTTTTAAAATCCATGCCAATCCCATGTTTAACCTTTTTTTTTTTAAAATTTTATTCTCTCACTCTGGGGATATCATAAATTGTCTGGTCCATTTATGAGATTTTCCTTGGAGTTTGAAATCCGTTACCATGTGGATTTAGTGACTTTGAATTCTTTTCCAGATCCAATCCCGACATAAGCCTAGCAACAGTACGGGCTTATATATGGAAGAAATCAGAGGATCTTGTCCTCAACTACCGAGTGGTGCAGGGCAGCTGACATCATGTACGTCCGGGTGGTGAGTACTGGCTTACTTTAACATAAGTAGTATTTGTTTTGGCTCTTTTTTTTTTTTTTTTTGTAGGTTTATTCTTATAAACAATTTTGCGGCCTTGAGTTCATGTCATGTCCGGATACCATATCTGTTGCATTCCCAACCATTTTAACGAGTGTTGAGTTTCTCTTCACTTTTTTTAGTGTCAATGCTTACATGGAATATAATTCTTCTTTGTTTTCTTCCGAGTGATTTTTTCAAAAGGAATAGACCAGTACGGTTACACAACACTGGAAAAGGGACACTTCGTTCTCATTTTGTTTGAAAATTTTGCCAAACTTGAGATTCTCATTTTGTTTTAAACGAACTATAAATATTGTACTTTTGGCTTGGGGTTTCCATGTCATGTATTCTAGTATTCTCTCATGTTTGTTAATATTACGACGTTTAGATTCGTATACCTAAGCCAAAAATGGTAACATGGGATAAACCTAGCAGTGTATTGTCAAGTTGACTTGGCTGAGTCAAAGCTTAAAAGTGTTTGAAATGGTTGGAAAAATTTTAGGTAAAAACAGAATTTTTTCCTAAGTTTGGTCTAATTTTTAGGTGTGACCTGTGCGTCGATTTTCGCAAGTTAAAGTGGTAATGCGTTTTATGCCGCGTTGTGATTCACGTGGTATATTTGATTGCTCAAAACCATTATCGAGTGAATGGAAAATTGAAGCCAAAGTGTGCTCTATGGAAATGGAGTTTTGGTAGAAATTCCTTAAGGCTTGTATAAGTGCCTTGTCCCACATTGGTTTGGTGGGAAGTTTTGAATGGGTTTATATAGCTTGGAATTATAACTTGGAGAGGGTCCCAAGGAGCACCCCAAGTTTGTAGAATGGAGAGGTTATGGACAAAGTGGGCTAGACCCATTGGACCCAAAAATCACCACATGCCCGCGCCACTGTCGGTCGATCAGGCCAAGCTGGGCTTGGGCTTGTCCAGCTCAATACTAATCTTTTTGAGCCAAAAACATTTGGATTTAATTTTATTTTTTGAAATAAAATCTGTCCAACTGTCCAGAATTCAAATTAATTCCGGAAATATTTTGTTCCGATTTTTCCCTACATCCAAACAAGTACCTGCGATTTTTTATCTGTTCAAATTTGAACCCAACAGATTTGTATCTGTTTATTCAAATTGAACAGGTATCATACCTGTTCAACCAGGTTTTGCACCTGTTTAATTCAAACCCAATAGCCATAAATTCTCCTATAAATAGACAAGTCCCTCATTTGATGTTTCATTCACTATTTTCATCCCAAATAATTCTGAGATTATTCTCTTCGTATTGCTGTATTAGTTTTCTGTGAGAAAGAGTATATACACTTAGTGTGTTCGTTGTACAAATAAATTGTAGTGCTGCATTTATTTGTAGCTGATCATTTCATCCTGGGAGATAGACGTCCACATTCTGAAAGCACCGTGGAGAGTACGAATCTGTCTTAAGGACACAGTGTCGAACACTGGACTTAATCAAATTATTATTCAAGAATTAATCAAGTAAGTTATTTATTTATTTGTTGTGTTATTATTAATTATTTAAATCAGATTTTAATTTTATTTTTGTAACAAAATAAAATCTGTTTTGTATTTATTTATTTTTATTTCTAGTTTGATTTTTGTAATCAAACATTTTCTCTCGTTTTCTATTTTTCTTTTATATTCTGATTGTTGTTAAGTACACAACAGAATTAATTATTTTTAATACAGTGAAGATTATTCAACAATCTTGAGACAGAATGGTGTGTTTGGTTTGTATTTGTAGAGTAGTTTTTGAGATAAAAAGTACGAAAACTTGTTTAGTTTGCCTTTTTTTTTCAGAAATGGTTTTGGAAAATTATTTTGGAGAGAGTTTTAAAAAAAGTGATTGATTTGATGTGTATGAGAGAGAGATTGATTTTGGAAAGTAGGTAACCAAACAAAATTTTGATTTTTTTTTTTGAAAAAATTTGTTTGGTTTGATTACTCTTAAAAATTTGTTTATAGAGAATTTTTTTCAAAATTTTTTTTGAAAAACAAACCAAACAAGGCCAATATTTTTCTTGTGTCTTCATTGTATTTAATTTTCTGTGTTTCACAAAAGTGATATTCTGGTTGGAAAACAAATAGTAGTAATATACTGTTTCACAGATAGTAGTAATATACTGTCTTTTTCTTTGACAACTAGTAGTAATATACTGGTGTCATTAACAATTTTAGAATATTAATTTGTGCTACAAAAAATTATTTTGGTATTTTATTTTTCTAGTTTTAGTAACAAGGAAAATAAAATTATTTTGTGTTATAATTTATTTTTTGACTTTAGTAACTAGAAAATTCATTTGTGTTTTTGTTTTTTCTGATTTTTTTAATCAGGTATTATGGATGTCTCTGGAAACCGGTAAATTTCACCCGACTTTGGATGTGAATCATCACCAGCAAAAAAGGTGTATACTTGGTTTCCTATTTGAATCAAGCTATATCCGGGTATTTTCGCAGTCCCCGTTTCCTCATGAGGCCTCCAATGTGATCTACTGCATCCCATCTCTTTCCTTTGGCATATATATTTGATAAAACAAAATAAATTCCAGGGTTCATGGCATCTAATTGAAGCAATCTATCTGCAGTTTCTACACCCATATTGCTCTTTCTGGGAGTACGGCACCAACTCAGTAAAGCTTCAAGAACAGCACCACCTGGTTCATAAATTCCAATCTTGGTAGTTAGCAGTAATTATAAACGAAGTAGTATATGATAACAAGTCTAGCCATAATAGCTCCAGCTCCAGCCAGCAATCAGCTTCTTCATCAGCAACACTTACAACTTCATCAAGAAAGACTGCGAATCATTGTGGCTAAATCGATTAGACGATTCTGAGTAGTTAGGTAGTTATAGAATAACTAGAGTTAATTAGTTGTTACGTGTTTGTTAGCTTGAACTAGAGTTAGTTTGTATAGTTTATAAATACTCTGTATCTCTGCAAATGTAATTCATTGAGTAATATTGAAAAGATTCTGAGTTCTGCAAAATATCTTTTATGGTATCAGAGCTATCATCTCTTACGAGCATTAGTTCTTGAAGATTCATTAGTTCTTGAGGATTCATCAATGGCGTCTGCACAGCCATCTCTGAATCTGTCCGCTTCTGCTGTATCATCTACTTCGTCTTCCATACCTCCAAATCTTGCATTACTCATTACGAATCTGAATGCCTTCGTAACTGTCAAACTTGATGCTACAAACTTTATTATCTGGAAGAATCAAGTTCACAACATACTGAAAGCTACACAGCTTCTCAGTTTTGTCGATGGCACACTTGTATGTCCATCATTCACTATCATTGATGAACATAATCATGAGATTCCAAATCCAGACTACACAAATTGGATGCTGATTGACTCTCATCTTCTCAGTTGCTTAACAGCAACTCTTTCACCATCTATCTTCACCTCTGTGTTACATTGTTCCACAAGTCATGAAGTATGGAGTGTGCTTCTCAAATGGTTCACATCTTTGTCCCGGTCACATATTCATCAGTTAAAGAATAAACTTGGTCAAATTGTGAAAAAAGGCAACACAATGGACACCTATTTGACTCAGATCAAGTCCCTTGCTGACCAATTGGCTTTGGCTGCATCCCCTGTGGATGATGAGGATCTTGTTCTCCTGATTCTTAATGGATTTCCTGACGAATATAATGCATTCAAAACAGCAATCAGAACTAGAGTTGAAACCATTTCCATTGGAGAGTTATGTTCTCTACTAAATTCTGAATCAATTCATGTTGAATCTTCATCTAAACAAGCTCATGCTTCAGAATTACCTTTTGCTTATCATGTTTCAAGCACTGCTTCTAGAGGTGGCTTTAGAGGTAGTTCTTACAGAGGTCGAGAAGGAGGAAGAACTGGTAGTAGGTTTTTCAAAGGAAATTCTAGTTCTAGTAATGCTCATTTTCGAGGTCGAGGCAGGTCTTCTACTTCAGGCCAAGGTCACACAGGATATCAGTCCTCTCCATCACATTCTGCTGCACACTCTGCTGCATCTCATCCTCATTCTTCTCAAGTGATTTGCCAGATCTGTGGGAAACCAAATCACTCAGCATTAGAGTGTTGGTACAGATTGGACACATCTTCTTTTCACTCTTCAAGGCCTCAAACTCATCAAGCCTATCTTACCAACACAAATCGCTTTATTCGGTTCTCTCCGGTGACAGCTTCTCCTAACACTACAAACCGGTTTTTAGATTCAAAGAAGAACTAGTCATATCACAAATGACTTGAACAATCTCTCCTCTTATCAACCATATCATGGACATGACCAGGTTACTATTGGTGATGGAATTGTCTTACCTATTCACCACACTGGTCAAGGTCTTCTTTCTACTCCATCCTTTCCTTTTCATCTTTCAAACATGCTTCATGTACCTTCCATTTCTTCCAACTTAATTTCTGTCCATCAGCTTATTTCTGATAATCATTGCACTATTACTTTTGACAAAGATATGTTCATTATACAGGACAAGAGTACCAAGAAGGTGCTATATAAAGGCTTTCATTCCCATGGTCTTTATCATCTTCCTAGTGCTGCTCCATCTTCTGCATCTGCATCACTAGCTTGTTTTCAGTCCACTGTTAATTATTCTCATTGGCATTTTAGATTAGGCCATTGTAACAACGCCCGCGAGGGACCTCGCTACAGTTCGGACTCGATTTGTTGCGGTTCTAAATCTTGAACCAAAGAGTCCAAATCCGGCAAATCGTTTTGAAGGAAAATAGATTTTTGAAAGAAGTGCCAAACATGGACTGCTTTGCCAGATAACAGAGTCGCCACCTAAATATTTTAAAATGGGAAATTTAGGAAACCCTGACTCGGTGCCGAAAGGCCACGTGTCCGTCATCACCAAAGTTGGCTCGGGAACTTGGGTACGATTAGGGAAGGTCACATCGTGAGCACCCCCGCTCGCCCGGTCAAAGACCAGCCTCTACTAACCATGATATCTGTTTTTGAAAACTTTGTGTATTCTTATTCCGATTATTAGCCTAGGTTACTATGTGATGCTCGCAGCAAACAAGTATAGACTGAATCGCCTGAATTGGAAATAAACATCTCATGTTTGTTTTTGAAAGATGGTTTGCTACTCGCAGGTAGGCTTAAAATGCAGATTTTGCCACAATCTAATGGGCTTAACAAACAATTGATGAATTGCTCCAATTCAGATAACTCAACCTCCACCCACAGGCATTCAAGGCAGTTATATCACATAAGCACATAGCCTCATAGTAAGCATGCTATTCATGGCAACACTCACACGCATGCAAGGATGCTAAAGCGTAACCGCTTACCGAGTACTCCAAGCCAAAACAGGAAGCTTATTAGAAATCATGCATGAATCCTAAATATGCTGAAATGCCTAATGCAACACACGCAAAAATGCAAACTATAGCAGGCTCGGCTATTCTAAACATGATATGTGAAATGCTACAGCTATCATGTATTCAACTTGGAATTGAAATACAGATGCAGTTTGTATGATGCGCCGAGCCCGGTGCGTGCAAAACAGATGAATGATGCAAACATGCTGTCATACTGTATGGTAATTGAAATATGCCTTATATCTAACCAACAAAGCCGGTAAATAAAAGGGAGAAAGACGTGGGGTTGGAAGACATATATCGCACTTACACACACTTATTACAATTATGCCCTCGCGCAGAGGGTCCGAATAAATATACAGTCCGAATAAAAGAATATACAGTCCGGAAATAAATATACAAATTTCTAATTAATTGACAAATTAATTAATAAAAGCGGTAAAACTGGCGTGCAAGCCAGGGACTGCCTTGCTTCTGATAGATGCCGCCTGTTGGGCTGCCTGGCGCGGAAATCCACTGGAATGCCCCGATTAGCCTCTGTTTGCATTGTTTCTCGAAATGCGCGCCGGATTCCGGAAAGTTGTTGATCCTCGATTTTGCTGTGACAGAGAGCAGGAAAAGGGCATAGCAATGTATTTCACAAATATATGCACGCCTCGATCCTCGTGCCACCAATCGCGCATACCGATGCATGATGGCCGAGGAGCCGAATTGCACAATTCAATGTAGGGATGAATGTAGGTGCATGCTATAACAAAACCTAACTCCATCATGGGTAATCCGGAGTGTCGATGACTGGGAAATTGAGACACGTTTCGTTACTCGGAGTACAAAATGCGCCTCGTTTCCCGTGCAATATGCATGATATGCATGAAATGCAACTAATATGTGATATGGCATGCACAATGCCATGAAAATGAGTAACCTCGAAATGCGTGCATACGGACACGCAAATCTAGGTAATGCATGAATGCAATCTAAGATACAACCTAGAATGCACAGTTCGGATGAAAATGAGATGAAAATAAGATGGCTCGAAATGCGCGCCCACAAGCGCGCAAACCGAGGCGATGATAAAATGCAAGGCGGATAAAATAGAGTGCCTCGAAATACGTGCACACGGGCACGCAAACCGAGGCGATGATGTAGAATGTAAATCGGATGAAACCGAAGTGCCTCGAAATGCGCGCCCACAGGCATGCAAACCGAGGCGATGATAAAATGAGAAATCGGATGAAACCGAAATGCCTCGAAACGCGCGCCCACAGGCACGCAAACCGAGGCGATGATAAAATGAGAAAATCGGATACAACCGAAGTGCCTCGAAACGCGCGCCCACAGGCACGCAAACCGAGGCGATGACAAAATGAGAAATCGGATGAAACCGAAATGCCTCGAAACGCACGCCCACAGGCACGCAAACCGAGGCGATGATAAAATAAGAAAATCAGATACAACCGAAGTGCCTCGAAACGCGCGCCCACAGGCACGCAAACCGAGGCAATGATGAAATGCAATGAAATGGCACACGGAATGCCGCGATGGGCTTACACCAACATGGGAGAGCCTCAGCTCACTCACATAGGAGGCCGTCGGATAAAACGGAGGTGCCTCGAAGTGCGTGCCCACAGGCACGCAAACCGAGGCAATGCATTAAGGCATAAAATGACATGGGAAATGATATGCAAGCATGCAAACCAAATTTCAGCCACTAAATGAAGGGGAAAACAGCCCCGAAATGATGTGAAATGACAATCAACGCACGAATTCATCCCGAAATGCAATTCTAAGTGCCCGAAATGGCCTACGGCTATGCTATATATGCAAAATTGACACACGAAAGCAAAAGAAGTAGCAAGGACGTCCCAAATATGGCATTTTTTCAGTACAAAACAAGGCCAAATTGTAAGTATAGATAGGGCAACAATAGCTTGCAAAAATACGGAAAAAGAGAGGAATTACAAAGCAAGTGGTATCTACCATGCTCAAACCCAAAAAAAAAGTTCTACAAAACTAAAGAGGGACCAAAAATAAGCATATATTCAGTTTATGGCAATCCCAAAATCAATATGAAAACATGCTAACAATTCCATGCGAAATGGAGCTCAAAAGAGGTTATAACAAGAGACATGCAAAGAATACACCAAACAACAAAACTTTCTTCATGAAACATGTATAGGGGGTCAAAATAAGACTCCTTTCAGTTCTGACCAAGAGCTAAAACCAAAAGCACAAAAGGCTACAAAACATGCAAGAATTAGGGCCTAAAGTGGATTTCAAAGGGAGGTGGTATATAGAATGGCCAAACAAGGTTGAGCCCTTCTACAATGTTGTAGAGGGGCTCAAAATAAGCACAAAATCAGTAGGGGTCGGAGCCCCAAAAACAAATGAAAATAGGCTAAAAATAGCATGCAAGATTGTGACATACAAACTAGATATTGAAACAAGTGTATCATAGAGACACCAAATGAAGTTGAGCCCTTCTACAAAGTTGTAGAGGGGCTCAAAATAAGCCTAAAACCAGTAGGGGTCAAGGCCCAAAAACTGAAAGGAAATAGGGTAGAAATAGGAAGCAAAATTATGCTACAAAAAGAGATTTGGAGACTTACCCTTGAAGATCCGATTGTTGCTACCTCTTGGCCTGAATTTGGTGCTTCTTAGCCACTGGAGAACACTTCCTTGCTGCTGGAATGGTAGTGGGGATGGTGGAGCTAAGGGTTGATGAAGGAATTGGCTTTGACACTTGAAGCTTTTTTGAGTTTTTTAGCTATGGAAATGGAGGATTTGGGAGAGGTGTTCTTGAGAGCAAATTTTCTAACCTAGGCAAAGGAGCTGTTGGTCCCTTTAAATAAGGGAGAAAAGGTGTAAAAGGGGAGGGAGAAGCATCCAAGCTTTCCCTCCCAAAATATCCCCCGGATGGGGTGATATTTTGGCAAAAATATCCGGACAACAGACTGAAATGAAAGGTGAAGCGGGCGGCCAGGTGGTTTTCTGCAAGGAGGCCGGCCGGCCACCCCACCTGGTCGGCCAGCCACCCACCATGGCCGGCCGGCCAGGGTCAAAAAATGGACAACAAATTTTCTGGCCGACCACTATGGATTGGTGTCCTCCCAAGTGTGTAGAATAAGGCCCCAGGATCTAATCGCAACACCAAGCAGGAGCCACAACATAGAGCTTGAAGGAGAGGCTCAAAAATGAAACTTTGAATTTCTGGCCGACCACCAACTTTTAGGGTCCTCCCAGATGTGTGCAACAAGGTTCCAAGGTCGGAAATTGGCAACACTGAAGCAGGAGCCACAACATAGAGTTTGAAGGAGAGGCTCAAAAATGAAACTTTGAATTTCTGGCCGACCATACATTTTTAGGGTCCTCCCATGTCCCCTGATCACAGATATGTAGCTTTGGTTGGAAGAAAATACCCCCAGGGTGTTCAACATTGGCCCGGAAGTGAGAAAAACGGGCTTCGGAGGAGCGAAACTGGTTATCTGGGATAATTGCTGGCCTCCCACCCCCCAGTGATCTTCCTGGTGTTGAAACAGAGGTACCTGCCAAATTTGAACAAAAACTAATGAGAAATGAATGTTCGGGGCCAAAACCGAGCAATTCGGGGTCCTGGAAATGGGCTGCGGGTGCCGGAAGTGGTGTTCAGCAGCGAAGTGGGTATCTGCGACCCCAGTGTCCCTCGGAATGACAAAACAGAGGTTCCTGCCAAAAATCAGAGAAAACCGATGCAAAATGAATGCTCGGGGCCCAAACCGCGCAATTCGGGGTCCCGAAAACCGGCTACAGGCACCGAAAGTGGCATACGGCCACGAAGTGGGCATCAGAGGCCCCAGTGTTCCTCGGAACTATAAAACAGAGGTCTCTGCCAAAAACCGGAGAACTCGGAGATGGTTGGGCGGTTCCGAGCCGAGGCACACGGCCTAACGGTCCCGAAAACCGGGAACCGGGCTCCGAAATGGGCAAAATGGCCTACGACCACGAAAAGTAGCCCACAGCCACTGAGAGATAGTCTACGGGACCACTCCCTCCCCTCAGGAAAGAAAACAGAGAAAACCGAGTCTGGTTCGCAAACCAAGGCAAGGCACAGAAGAGGGTTCGGAAGTCCGGAGGCAGGGCGCACGGCCGCGACTCTGAGACTTCTGAACGAGCACAGTATGCAACATCACCGAGCGCTCAATCGGTGACGTCTGAGTCTTAAGGTCGGTCAAAAATGGGGTGTCTACAGCCATCATTCTTCAAGGAAACTTCAGCACATTATTACACATCATTTGTTACCTTTTTCATCTGTAAATGTTCCACCTGTTCTTGATAATAAAATGTGCTCACATTGTTGTGTTTCCAAAAGTCATAGACTTCCTTTTAGCTTGTCTAATTCTACAGTTAATAAACCATTGGCTCTTATTCATTCTGATGTCTGGGGGCCATTTACTACATCTGTTTCTTCCTACAAATATTATATGTTGTTTATTGATGACTATAGCAAATTCACATGGTTGTTTCCTCTCCATTATAAAAGTGAGGTTTTTCATAAGTTTTTGGAATTTAAAGCATTTGTTGAAACCCAATTCTCTACTCAGTTATAAGTGTTAAGAAGTGATAATGGGGGTGAGTATCTTAGCACTAAGTTTCATGATTTCTTAAAGAGTCATGGCATCCAACATCAGTCAAGTTGTCCTCACACTCCTGCCCAAAATGGAGTTGCAGAGAGGAAACATAGACATCTCATAGAAACCACTATTGCACTTATGCACGACTCTTCATTGCCTCTTTCTTATTGGTTTGATGCCCTTGCTACATCTATGTTTCTCATTAATAGACTTCCTACTGCTAAGATCAATTTTCTAACTCCTTTTGAAATGTTGTATCATCATCCTCCTGATTATACATTGCTCAGAACTTTTGGTTGCAGATGCTATCCATAGCTTAAACCTTATGTTTCACATAAACTTCAACCTAGGTCTGTACCTTGTGTATTTCTTGGTTACATTCCATCTACCAAGGGCTACAGATGCCTTGATCCTGCTACTGGACAAATTCATGTTTCCAGACATGTTGTTTTTGATGAAGATGTCTTTCCTTTTGCCTCTTCTCCATCAGTTCAGTCTGCCTCTTCCTCTTTGTCCCAACTAAGCTCCTTTTTCTGGTCTGACCAATCTTTATCTCAGGCCTTCCTGCAGCTTATTCTGCTCCAAATCGATCCCAAATTTTCCCACATACCACATATTCCCATTTCGCTTCACTACCACCACACATGTCACCACAGTCCATGTTTCATCACACATTTTCCAAATTTCACCACCACAAATGTCACCACAGTCCATCTTCCATCACATACATATTCCATTACCACCACAAATGTCACCACAGTCCCATATTCCATCACAGTCACACATTCCAATTGTTTTTGGTCAATTTGATTCATTTCATTCTTTGTTGCTCCACTTGGCGATCATATACATTTCAGCTTCATCTGCTGGATTGTCTCCATCTATTGCTGCTGATTTACCTCAATCTGCTGCTGCTCTATCTCAGTCAGCTTGTTTGCCTCATTCTTCTTCTATCTCCAGGCCTACTTTTGAGGCTCAAATTCCCATATCTTCCTTGTCTGTTCTTTTACCTCATATTCCTTCCTCTCATTCTATACCCTCTATTTCTCCTCCTAACATTCATCCCATGATCACTCGATCAAAATCTCTGCATCAGTGTTTTCTCACTTCTTCTGATCCTACTGAGCCTCAGTCCTATCAAGAGGCCTCTCAATCCAGTGCTTGGACTGTTGCCATGAAGGTGGAATACACTGCCTTGATCAAACAAGGTACTTGGACTTTGGTCTATCTTCCTCCAACCAAAAGGGCTATTGGATGCAAGTGGGTATTTCGTCTTAAGAAAAATTCTGATGGTACTATTGCTCGGTATAAAGCCCGTTTGGTTGCAAAAGGGTTTCTCCAAACTGAGGGCATTGATTACTTTGAAACCTTTAGTCCTGTAGCAAAACAACCCACTATCTGAATTCTCCTCTGTTTGGCTCTTCATTTTCAGTGATCTATCAAACAGTTGGACATTTCTAATGCATTCCTTCATGGTATTTTAGAGGAGGAGGTGTACATGCATCAACCTATTGGTTTTGTTGATCAAAATAATCCTTCCTTAGTTTGCAAACTCAATAAAGCCTTGTATGGCCTCAAGCAAGCACCTAGGTGTAGACGTCCCCGAACGCATCTGGGACGGGTTAAGTCCCGTTCCGTTCGTATTGGGGTCACTATAGTTCGGACTCGATTTGTGTCGGTTCTAAATCTGAACCAAAGAGTCCAACTCTGGCAAATCGTTTTGAAGAAAAACAGATTTTGAAAAAGTAGTGCCAAACATGGACTGCTTTGCCAGATTACAGAGTCGCCACCTAAATATTTTAAAATGAGAAATTTAGGAAACCCTGACTCGGTGCAGAAGGCCACATGTCCGTCATCACCAAAGTTGTCTTGGCTCGGGAGCTTGGGTACGATCGGGGAAGGTCAGCTATGAGCACCCCCTTTCGCCCGGTCCGAAGACCGGCCTCTACTAACCGTGATATCCGTTTTTGAAAACATTACATGCTCTTATTTCAATTATTAGCCTAGAATTACTATGTTATGCGCGCAGCAAACAAGTATAGACTAGATCGCCTAATTTGGAAACAAACATTGCATATCCGTTTGTTTTGAAAACAATTTGAAATTGCTACTCGCAAGTAGGCTAAAATACGGATTTCAACGAGTTATTCCAACTCAAGCAATCCAACCTCCACCCATAGGCATTCAAACAGTTTATCTCACATAAGCATTTAGCCGCATGGTAAGCATACTGTCATGGCAACATTCACACACATGTGGTATGCTAAAGCGTAAAATACTTACATCGTGCTCCATGCCAAAACAATAAACTAGTTAGCAAACATGCATGTCCTAGTTCATGTTAAGTGGCTAATGCAACACAAGCAAGGATGCAATTTAGAGTAGGCTCGGCTAACCCTAAACATGGCATATGGAATACTACAAATAACACGTATTCAATTTGGAATTGAAAGTACGATGCAGTTTGTATGATGTACCAAGCCCGATGCATGTAAACAAATGCATGAATGCACGCATGCATTGCATAAGGTATGCCAATCTTAAAAATGCCCTAATCTACCATCATAAGCAGGTAAATAAATGGGGGTTGGAAGACATACACACCACTCACCCACACTTATTATAGTTACGCCCTCACACGGAGGGACCGAATAAATATTACAGTCCGAATAATAAATAAATTAATTATTACAGAAATTTCTATTTATCAAATTTAAAAAAACATATGTAAAAAGAAGGGGGCTTCAGCCCTGCCTCGGGATGTGCGAATGATGCATGCTCGATCCGACTTGCCCGGAAAACTCGTGCCATGACACTGTTGCTTCTGTTTCTACTGCCCTGCCTCTCCAAAAATTCCCAAAGTCCCAGAATACCTTCTATATGAACTGCAGTACCCCACCGGCTGGAGGAAGTGACCACCGGCTGCTTAAATTGGCCACCGGCTTCTTGTAGAGTTTATCGGCACAAAAAGTGTGCCGGTCGGCACATTGTCTTGTCGACGCGTAAAGTTCTGCAGAGGATGCTTTGATAGCAAAGAAGAAACCAAGAAGGCATGGCATGGATTTTGAGCATTTGTAAGCATGGCCAATGCCTCCTATCATACTTGGGGACTCAAGGAGGCATGACTCTTGGTTCTTGGGCCATCAATTATGCATCTTGATGCATGATGGCCTAAGGAACCGAGGTTGCATTTTAATGGTAATGCATGCAAACAAACAAATGAAATCCAAGGCCTTATCATGTGTTAGTCAAAGGTCTTGGTGACCAAGAATTGAGACGAGTTGCACCACTTGAAGTGTGAACTCTTCTCAATCCTATGCTTGGCTTGACAATCCCCAAGCCAAGCCATGGAATGCATGTATGCAACATGGCTCAAATGACGCAACAATGGGACTAAGATGCAAGGCATACCAAGTGTCATGCAACTATCACAATAGGCATGCAAAATGCTAGAGCATGCAAGGTATAAGTGGCATGCAAACATTGGCCAATCAAGCAATGGAACCAACCTACTACAACACTCGATGAACCAAGCATGCATCAAGCATATAATGAACATACAATGGTGGCCTTAACTTCAATGGGGCAGCCCTCAAGCCACCCCAAAACAGTGGCAAAACAAGCTCTAAATGATGACCATAATACTACACAAACATGCAAGTTCATGGGCCCAAACCTAAGGCACCAAAAAGAGCATTTTACTACCACTTACACAACCACTCATGGCATGAATCTAACAACCAAAAACAGATTTTTAGTATGCAAAATGACACCCAAATCCCCTCACATGGCACCCCCAAAATGCATTAATCATGGGAGCATACACAAGGCCTATTCTTAGGCATAAAAGGACACACCTTTAAAGCATGAAAGAGATGACAAGTACAAACATATGAGTATGGATTAGGGTCTGAAATAGCATGTCAAATGATCCCAAATCATCTAAATAGACTATCCAATGCATGTACATGGATCACCTACCTAAGGCTTATAAGCCATCATGCAAAACAACCATGTCAAGCATGCTAAATATGACAAAAACAGTGGCCCACAGCCCTTATACATGGCAAAATGATATTAGTATCTCCATGAAACTAAGCTAAAACATGCAAGGAAACATGGCCTCAAAGCATGGCATATTTCTAGGCATAAGAGAGCATTTCAAAGCAAACATATGAGGCATGTGAAGGACCATAAAACCAACTTAAAACAGAGGCATAACATGTCATATGAACCACAAATATGCTCTGAAATGAAGCCAAAACCAACCATGCATACATGCTATTATTTGAGCCCAAAACAAAGGCAAACAAGGGACAAAGGGGAGAGGGGTGTCCCTCCCCTATATGAGACTTGAAAATATCTTCCTCACCACTGAAAACCAGTGGGTTTTCTGTGGTGAGAGGATCAAAAATACCAAGTAAACAAGGCCTCAAGAAAAGGCTCCAAAATGGCCAAAGCAAGGCCTAAGAGGGTGAGACTCTACCCAAACCACAAAACAACCTTGATGAATGTTCTTAAGCAAGGAAAGACAAGTCTTTTTATGTTAAACACAAATCCAAAAACACAAAGCAAGAGGGGTAGAAAGCTAGTGCAAGAATGGGGAAACTAAAGTAACAAGCTCTCCCTTGAAGATCTTTTGAAGAACAGGTGGAGCAGCCACTCTCTAGTGATCAAAATCAGTCCAAAACTTCAACAAACAACCCTCTAAGTCTCTCAATCTCGAGCTAAGGTGTAATGGTGTGTGTAATGGTGCAAAAGTATGGTAAAACACACCTTTTAGGCTTAGAACACACACACAAGGATGAGAGAGATGGTAAATATAGAGAGAGAGGTATGTGAGCTCTGGTTTTTGGTCTCTCAAAAATGGCTAACCTCTTTAGCCAAGAAGACAAGGCCTCCTCTTATAGATGAGGCCATCTTGTAAGCTTAGCCACCAAGCAAACAAGGGGTTCATCCCTCCATACACGTGTATGGAGGGGAAGAAAGTGGTACAAAGCTATCTAAAAATATCTCCAAAAACAGCTGTAAAGTGGTCGGCAGGGCAAAATGGTCATTTTGCCAAAAAGAGTGCCGACCGGCACAATATAGTGCCGATGGAAACAACAACCAGCCGGTGGTCTCTAGCCACTGCCGGTGGTGTGTGGGGATGCCTGAGAAGGCATTCCCTGCCCCTCCAAGGCAAAACACAAGTGTTTGGTGCAAAACCAGACACAAAACGGTCAAGTTCGGAGGTCCTGAGGCAGGGCGCGTAGCCGAGAACTCCGGGAACTCCAAACAAACACAAACATGGATAATCACCGAGTGTTCAAGCGGTGACGTCCAAGTCTTGAGGACGGTAAAAAATGGGGTGTCTACACTAGGGCCTGGTTTTCTACTTTTTCCTCTTTTCTTCTTACTCATGGTTTTAAGGCCAGTCATTGTGATTCTTCTCTGTTTGTTAAAAAGACTTCTCACTCTATCATTGTCCTTTTAATCTATGTTGATGACATTTTACTTACAGGCAGTGATTCTTCCTATATTTCTACTCTCATTACTCAGATGCATTCTACCTTCTCTATGAAGGAATTGGGGCTGCTTAATTATTTTCTGGGCATCTCTGTTACAACTTCTTCTTCAGGGTATTTTTTGTCCCAAAGCAAGTATGCTACTGAAATTTTGGTTAAAGCTGGGATGACAAATTGTAAATCTTCTCCTTCCCCTTTGCCTCTCAAATCTTCTACTGATTCAGCTTCAGTTGATTTACCCTTTTCTCAGCCTTCTCTTTATCGTAGTCTTGTTGGTGCCTTACAATATCTTACTATTACGCGTCTTGATTTAGCCTTTGCTGTTAATCATGCATGCCAATTTCTTCAAACTCCTCTTACCAGCCATTTTACTTTGGTTAAAAGAATTCTCCGATATTTGAAGGGCACTCTTCATCAAGGTCTCCAATTTAGTTCTGGTTCTCTTACCTTGCATGCCTTTTCTGACTTAGATTGGGCTGGCTGTTCCTTTGACCGCAGATCCACCACTGGTTATTGTGTATTCTTGGGTCCTAATTTGATTTCTTGGTCAGCCAAGAAGCAACCTACCGTGTCTAGATCTTCCACAAAAGCTGAGTATAGAGCCCTTGCTCAAACTGCTCGAATTAATTTGGTCCGCATGCCGTTGTCTCGATCTTCATGTTACGCCCAAATTCCCATACTTTGGTGTGATAATCTGTCAGCAATTTCTTTATCCAGCAATCCTGTGTTTCATGCCAGATCTAAACATATTGAAGTTGATTACCATTATGTTCGAGAAAGAGTTGCTGCCAAGAAGCTTCTTATTCAGCATGTTTCATCCATGGATCAGCTTGCTGATTTATTCACCAAGCCACTGCCATCTCCTCGGTTTTTGTATCTGCAGAACAAGCTTTTAAGCTCTTTCATCCCTTTCAGCTTGAGGGGGCATGATAACAAGTCTAGCCATAATAGCTCCAGCTCTAGCCAGCAATCAGCTTCTTCATTAGCAACACCTACAACTTCATCAGCAGCACCTGCAACTGCTATGGCTAAATCAGTTAGACAGTTGCAGAGTAGTTAGACAGTTACAGAGTAGTTAGGCAGTTACAGAATAACTAGAGTTAATTAGTTGTTACGTGTTAGTTAGCTTGAACTAGAGTTAGTTTGTATAGTTTATAAATACTCTGTATCTCTGCAAATGTAATTCATTGAGTAATATTGAAAAGATTCTGAGTTCTGCAAAATATCTTTTAGTATAGACACGGACACATTGATATGCAAATTTTTAAAAAAATACAAGACACAATCCGCATAAAACACATTAAAAATTTATAATTTTATAAATTTGTTATATGTTCAATATATGAACAGTTAATCAAAGGTAATGAAAAGAGGGAAAAAAAAAGAGCAACATGGCACTAAGTAAAATAAAGGATCCATCTATTGCATAACTTAAATATAAAAATATCATTCACATCACATAACAATTGCATTCTAGAATGCAAAATAATTTTAGAACATTAAAATACACATGATGTATTCAACTTATAAATGTATTTCAAAACATATTTGGAGTGCAGAAGTTGCATTCTGAAGAATGCTAAATATTACTACTATTATGAAAAGATTCATCACATAGGTTGTATTTGGAGGGTTCAAGTGTCCAAGCAATGTATAAAATATCTGATATTATGAGTTTAAATATTTTAGTTAAGACATGCTGCCTCCATAGACGTGTCCATGCTGCTTATACTATGAGCAGTGAACTATTATCTGTTGTTGTTGTTGTTTTTTTTTTGTTTGTTTCAATGTTTGTACGATTGAACTCGGGCCTATGGCAATGTAGATTTTGTTTTGTGCTTGCTTGTGTAGAAAACTTGGAGTTCTTCTAAGTGGTGCTTGTGTTGATCAGATTTATTTGCAGCTTCCTTGTAAATCTCGATAACCAATCAATTGCCGACTTGTGTAGCAGCATGAATCCCGGGGAGCAGTTTCCTAGTTGAACAATTGGTATAGGAATTTTGAGCTGTTTAGCCAACATGCATGCTTTACAACACATCACTAAGATATTGTGGGGCTGAGTTTGCACATGGCAATAGAAGGTTTTTGACTCTGAAGGTGAAGGAGAATTACTGCCAAGCACCGAGCTTCCTGAGGCGAGCCGTAGTATAGTTTTGGGTTTAAAGCAAAAAAATTGTATTGTGGGGTACAGTACAGTACCTAGCTAAAACCACACTGCTACAGAGGTGATTAATTTTTCCCGGGAAATAATACATACAATTACAATTCGTGTCCACCTAGTTTGTTTTATAGAAATATTTTGTTTCTTATTTTCGCATGCTCTCTCTTCTGTACATGTTGTTTATGTTATGAGAGGTTCGACTAATTTAAGGCTGTTGTTGCGGCAAGGCATGCAATTATAGTAGTAATAGGGATTTGTTCACTGCTCTTGTTGTCAATTTGATTGTAGTGTATGAAATTCTTGGTTTGTGGTTTATTTTCTTTCTGGGTGTGGTGGACTACACAGTGATTTTTTTGTGCACATAGCATTATTATTTGTATGATCCACCCACCACAACATAAAAGAGGGATGTTATATAAATAGAATTTGTATACAGAATGTTATGGTAAGAATAGTATTTTCCAACATAAAATAGAGGAAGATTGTTGATGCATGGAACATGGCTTGGAAATTATTTTGCTTTCTTCGTAATTATGTTTTAAGCAGTGCCAACTTTTCTCAGCACCAAAGGCACTCTCATGGACGAGAGGTTGGGGGTTCTACTTCCGCTAGAGGTGAGATTGTGTGGCTGTGTTTAGCTTATATCTGTATAAATTAGCGATTTTCCTTCTCCACACCCTTAGGAGTAGGTTCGAAATATAAACTGTATTTGGAACCAAAAATAATAATAATAAAATCCATTAAAATAAGATATGAAGCAGTGACTATTCTTTGCTTTTGATGGTTGTCATAAGCATCCTGAAAATGATTGGTTTACTTTCTTTATTCCATTGAAACTTTGCTTGGCTTTGATTGATTAGGAAAAAGGGAAAAACAAAATTTCATGATGGCTAACGGGTCGGAGTTTTTGAATTTTACATGTGAATTCTTAATTTTAAATTTAATTATTTTAGTGATATAATTTTAAATTTTATTTTAGTCTTGGCAATTTTTGACATACTTTTTTTTGATCGGCAAAAGAAGACTTTATTGATGAATTAAAGGGAGCAATTACATCAATAAAGAGGAGCTTGGAGCTAAAACAAGCTCTAACCTCCTAGTTGGTGAGAAACCAACGAGCAAAACAACAGAGAACAACCCTACAATACTAAACACACTGCCAAGCAAGCCCACTGGGGTGATAAATCACCAAGACAGCAACACAACAGCAGACCACACAAACCAAAGAAATGTAAGAACAACTCTCTAAGTTTTCTCCTCATCTTAACCTTGCAGATCACCCACCTGGCTTTCCAGAAAGCTGTGCAAATCAGACCAGCAGACCAACCCCAAGCAATCCAGCAAACCACATAGCAGACCCAGTTGAAATTAATCCTGAGAGAGCAACCACAACTCAATAGCAAAACCCAACAAGAAGTTATGCACACTGAGAAACTTCAAAAACAGCCAACCTTCAGCCGAGATCATAGCAGCAGAACATACCAGCCAAACAGACCAGCTCAGGCCAATCCACACAACTGACACTGCTGGGAACCAAACCTCTGAACAGCCTGAGCCAATTGCTAAGAAGGCTTCACACAAGCACCCTAATCTGGTGTAGGTTTGAAACTATGTCATGGGCTGAATAATCAACCTTGAAAGACCACTTCACCCACATAGCAATCTGCAGCTTCATCCTTTCACATAACCCATCAAAATCTGGAATTGCACCCTTAAATATACACTCGTTTCTTGACTTCCAAACTGACCACAGCACTAGTGCTGGGACTGCCTGCCATGCTCTATCTGCCCAAGACTTTGCAATGCCCCCTGACCACCAATGGAGTAGGCCCTCAATAGAACCAGGGATAACCAGCTTCTGATCCCACCAGTTTGCCATAGTTGCCCAGCACTTCCAAACCTGAGGGCAAAACAGCAACATATGCTCTATAGACTCCTCCGCGGATTGACAAAAAACACACTGGATTTGAGCATTGGGAGGTAGAACCCCTATCCTTTGGAGGAAGGTAGATGACTTAATTCGACCTCTCCAAGCAAGCCAGCAGATAAACTGCATCTTTGGAGGAGCCAAACCTGCCCAGACCCCAGCTGGCACCTTCAAACCAGGGCCTTTGTTTGCCACCCACCAACTCCACAGAGATGAGACAGAGAATTTCCCAGACTTTGAAATAAGCCAAGAATACGAGTCTTCAACTTCGTCTCTGAGCACAGGAGAAGATTCCAGTACTACATACAATCTCTGCAGCTCCTCTTCCTCCCATGCCAGAAGCCTTCTTCTGAAATGAAGCTGCCACACCCCACGGCTCTTCTTGGCACTAATTTGCTGCAAAGATTCTTCCTTCTCAGTAGATAGACTGAATAATCTGGGAAACTCCTCATTCAGACCTCTCCCATTCATCCAAGCGTCTAACCAAAACTGGATCCTCCTCCCATTACCCACTGAGAGCCTTAAATTCTGTTTATAAAACTCACCCAAAGACTGATTAAGTGAATGAAGCTGCACTATGTCCTTCCATACGGTAGACGCCCCCTCTATGTTATGCACAGTTGGTGACCAACCCCCAAAACGACCATACCAGGAGCATACAACTGATTTCCACAAAGCTTTATCCACTGCACCGAATCTCCACCACCATTTCATCAACATACAGTCATTCACCTCACCCAAATCTCTCACCCCCAAACCCCCTTGATTTTTATTCTTAGTAACCTCCTCCCAGTTAACCAAGTGAACACTCTTCCCAGCTTTAGATCCACCCCACAAGAAGTTGGATTGAATTTTCACTAGAGCCTTACCAACCCCTTTGGGCATCTTAAACATTGATAGAAAGTACAAGGGCAAAGTTAGATAGGATCGATTTTATCAATGTCAAACGCCTACGAAGACAGAGTTTCTCTTCCAAGAAGACCTCTTACTAACCTTATCCAATATTGGGTTCCAAGTGCTCTTTCTCCTGGATTGGCCCCAAGAGGCAGACCTAAAAAGTTAAAAGGTAATTTCTTCGATAAACAATTCAATCTATGGGCTAAACCCTCAACTTCATCATCTTGGAAGCCCACTCCACTTACAGCACTTTTGTGGTAATTTATTTTTAATCCCGACATCACTTCAAAACACCTCAACACCCTTTTGATGTTTATCACCTCCTCCTGATCTCCTTCACAAAACACTATGGTGTCATCTGCGAATTGGAGATGAGAGATGCACAAAGCATTACTACCAACTGAGGCTCCTCTGAACAAACCTTTCTCCACTGCCCTTGATAATAAAAGGTTAAGAGCCTCCGCTGCAATTATGAACAGAAAAGGAGAGAGGGGGTCACCCTGCCTTAGCCCCTTCTGTGGCTGGAATTCCTCTGTAGGTGAGCCATTAACCAACACAGAAACCCTTTTTGACATACTTATCCCTATATTTGAACCTAATCCTATCAATGCTCCCTGAAAGAAATTCTTTTAAAATTGGATTTTGGTCAAATACAATCGAATTAGGTTATTTTGTCATCTCCACTAGTGGATGTTACAATCTTTGGACAAGTAAAATACGATTCTTCAAACAATATTTCCCCAAAATGTGGAATATGATGATTCTTTGCAAATATTTGTTTTTCTCGGAGGAGAAAAATATGCAAAAAAATTGAAGAAAATAGATGAATTTCAAGGACGGTGGAGAATTTCCAACTTGCACCAAATTCTCATTTTTGGAATTTCACATTATTGTAGTTTAGTGGGAATGGATTATTTTGCTTGTAATGTTGCAAATTATTCTCACCACCACTGGGTTGGAATCATAGTTGTCAATCGCATAATGGAATACAAATAGGTTAAATATCATTTTGGTTAATTTTTTTTTTTTTTGTAAGTGCCGACTAATGCCGTAAATACCTGAAAAATGAAATTCCGGTTAAGGCTGCCTACTTCGGTGGATCTTAGCCAATTTTTTAGGACCCAAAAAAAAAAAAAAAAAAAAAAAAAAAAAAAAAAAGTGAAAGTGAATTTCTAAATTTTTCATTTTATTTTATATATAATATATATATATATATATTATATGATATATGTTGTTGTCCTAAGAAAATAAAACAATACAATTTTGGATGGTTGAATTATACGGATATTTAGTCTAACATCCCTCCCTAACTTTTAGTAATGGGAGAAATTTATATATTTTTTTTGTAGCCTAAGGTACCTATATATCACACCCACTCTCTCATTCTCTCTCCTCTCTCTCTCTCTCTCTCCCTTGCTTGCGAAGCATAGGGAGTGAAAGTGAAAAGTGGGCCATGGCCATATGCAAGGACAGAACCAAGATTCTATCCTTCAGGAACCAAAATCTAGAATAAAAATATTCATTTAATATAGATTTATTTGTTTTTTTTTAAATTAAGATTTTTTTTAATGACCAAATTGCATTTTTTATTTTGAAAAACCACTCACTTTAGCAATAAGCACTACACAAGAAATAAAAATTTAAAAAAAAAAAAAAAACTGAGAATAAGATTTTATCACATTTTATTTATCATATAATATAATATTATTACATTAGCAACAAATATGAATTATAGAACTCATTATACTAATGCAATAATATATAATATTATAAAAAGAATTAGGCATAGAAATATAATCATCATAATATAATTGTTTTGTTATGGAGTTAGAAAAGAGAATAAAACACAAGAAGAAGTGGAAAACAAAAAGAAGTGAGAATAACAAGAGAAATTAGAAACATAAAAGTGGGTTATATTAAGATTGTGTTTGATTCATAGATTTGTGTGTGAAATGTAATTATATATTTTGTTCATATTTTACTTATTTTTTTTCTTTTTCTTTTTAAATTTCTATTCAAAATAATTAATTAAACACAATGTAAATACTTTTTAACATAGAGTGCTCATGAAATTATTGGAGTTAAAAGCAAAGCAGAACAAAAAAATAAAAAAGCGGGGGTGAAGATCAAATTTGTCAACTGGGGGTAATACACATACACATGGAAATGGATATAAAGAAGTAGCAGTATACGGACAAATACTGCGATCTCTACAGAACTTCGCATTCGTCAATGATCATCTCTTCTTCTGTGAACAAAAGACCAGCCACCATTGTTGCTCCTTTTTCGTCTTCGTTTGGAGAATTCACCCATGTAACCATCTGGTGTGATGGATGGGTCTGGACAATTACTTGGTTCATCAGCAAGTGGAATTGCCATCTTTTCTAGGTTACAACCATCACCAACTGTGATATAAACAAGACCACACGGATCCAACGTATTATACTCTGTTGGACCTCTCATACGCATGAACCTGTTGATTTTTGCTAAATCATTATAACCATCAAGACCAATGAAAGTCTTTCATTTCTTGCTCATAAGGAGACGCTCTTTTTAATTTTGTAATTCAATTTTCTTTGATTTGGTCCAAAAAGAGAGAAAATTGTGATCAAAGTAGAGAAATTTGGTCAAAACACAGAAAAATTTGTAAACAAATTAGAGAAATTTCAAAATACAGAGAAAATTAGTGAAATTGAGCCAACCATAAAAATTTCAAAACACATCTGGAAAAATTTTGAGGGGTCCAACCACTATGAAAATATTACATGTCATTTATCCTATAAAATCATAATATTAGGGACCTTAAAAAAAATTTCCCTAAATTATTTACTACTAGACAATATTTTTAAGGGACAATTACAACTCAATGTGTAGACGTCCCCGAACGCATCCCGGGGAAAGGAGTGCGAGTCCCCCCCGTTCTGGTTCGATATTGGGTCACTACAGTTCGAAGGACTCAAATCTCACGGTTCTTAATCTTGAACCAAAGAGTCCAAATCTGGCAAATCGTTTTGAGAAAACAGATTTTTTGAAAGAAGTGCCAAACATGGACTGCTTCGCCAGATACAGAGTCGCCACCTAAATATTTTTTAAATGGAAAATTTAGGAAACCCTGACTCGGTGCCAAAGGCCACGTGTTCGTCATCACCAAAGTTGCCTTGGCTCGGGAACTTGGGTACGATTGGGGAAGGTCACTTCGTGAGCACCCCCGTTTGCCCGGTCAAAGACCGGCCTCTACTAACCATGATATCTTATTTTGAAAACATTGTGAGTTCTTATTCCGGTTATTAGCCTAGGTTACTATATGATGCGCACAACATACAAGTATAGACTGAATCGCCTGAATTGGAACAAAATATTTCATGTTTGTTTGTTTGAAAATGGTTCGATGGTACTACTCGCAGGTAGGCTAAGACGTGGATTTGCCACCCTCGGGTGGTCTTAGAAAACATGATTTTGCCACTATCTAGTGGGCCTAAAACAAGCATTTGATGAATTGTCCCAACCTAAGTAACTCATCCTTCACCCACAGGCATTCAAGGTAGTTATATCACATAAGCATTTAGCCTCATGGTAAGCATGCTATTCATGGCAGTCACTCACACGCATGCAAGGATGCTAAAGCATAAAACTCACCGAGTACTCCAAGCCAAAACAGAAACTACATTAGAAATCATGTATGATCCTAAGTATACAGAAATGCCTAATGCAACACATGCAAAAATGCAAACTATAGCAGGCTCGACTATAGAAAACAGAGAAAACCGAGTCCGGTTCGCAAATCGAGGCAAGGCACAGAAGAGAGTTCGGAAGTCCGGAGGCAGGGCGCACGACCGCGACTCTGAGACTTCTGAACGAGCACAATATGCAACATCACCGAGCGCTCAATCGGTGACGTCTGAGTCTTAAGGTCGATCAAAAATGGGGTGTCTACACAATGTAATTGTTTAAAAATATTTTCAAATTGGTAAGAAAGTTTATAAATATTAATAATTAAATTTATAAACTTTTCCACTAATCTTTAATATTTTTGTCAAAATGAGGCTGGTGTCTAATTTCTCCAATTTTTAGTACATACATAATATTTTTGTGATAAATCCAAAACAACATCTGATAACATTCTGGTACCAGTAAATACCATACCAATTGCAAAAACAGTACTTTGTTCGTTATGATCACTACAACAAAAATACATTTTAGTGACACCATACTAATGGCATGCTCTTAAAAAATGTCACAAAAAGAATATTTGGTGGCATTTTTAAGAAAAATGTCATAGAGTCACAAACATACAAGGCTCTAGTGGCGTTTCAATTTAAAAAAGTGTCACTTCACTACCACAAAAATGTCACTACAACAAATTCACAATTTAGTGACACTACACTAGTGGTATGTTTTTAGAAAATGCCACAAAAATAAAAATTGACATTAAGGGTGTGTTTGGTAACGTTTACGTTTTCAGTTTATATTTACAAAAATTTTATAAACTGGTTTTTGTTTATTTTTTGTTTATTTTTAGAAAAACATAAACTACAAGCGCGTTTGATAATTGACAAAATATTTTTAAAAATTTAAAAATATAAAAAAGAGTGAGAAATGGCAAGTGGTGGCAAGTGGCGGCAGAAGACGATAGTGGAAAGTGGTGACGGTGGGTGGTGGCGGGTGGGTGGTGGTAGTGGTGGATGGGTGGGCGGGTGACGGTGGTGGTGGTGGTGGTGGTGGTGGCGGGTAGGTAGCGGGTGGTGGTAATAGGTGGGTGGGTGACGGTGGCGGGTGGTGGGTGGTAGCGAGTAGGTGGTGGTGGCCGGTGGTGGGTGGTGGTTGGTGGTAGCAGGTGGGTGGCGGATGGCGGGTGGTGGGTTGTAGCGAGTGGGTAGTGGTGGCGGGTGGCGGGTGGTGGGTGGCGGATGGCGGGTGGTGGTGTGTGGGTGGTGAGTGGGTGGGTGATGGTGGCGGGTGGTAGGTGGTAGCGAGTGGGTGGTGGTGGTATTGGTGGTGGTGGTGGGTCGTGGGTGGTGGTGGCAGGTGGGTGGTGGGTGGGTGGTGGGTGATGGTGGTGGTGGTGGTGGGTCATGGGTGGTGGTGGCGGTGGCGGGTGAATGGCAGGTGGCTGGTGGTGGTGGGTGGCTGGTGGTGGATGGTGGTGGTAGGTGGGTGGTAAGTGGTGATGGCAAGTAGGTGGCGGGTGGTGGTGGCGCGCGGTGGATGGTAGTGGCGGGTCGTGGATGGATGGCAGGTGGTTGGTGGGTGGTGGTGGCAAGTGGGTTGCAGGTGGCTGGTGGCGGGTGGCGGGTGGCTGGTGGTGGCGGGTGGCTGGTGAGTGGTGGTGGGGGATGGGTGGTGGTGGCGGAAGACGGTGGTGGAAAATGATGGCGGGTGGTAGGTAGTGTTGGGTGGTAAAAAAAAAAAAAAATTGAAAACTCAAAATGGAAACACATTTTTTGTGTTTTTATTTTTTGGCCAAATTTATAAACTGAGACCACTGATTTAAAAATTAAAAATTTTACCAAACAAGTTTTTATTTGAGTTTTTAAAATTTTTGTAAATATAAACAGAAAATTGAAAACGTAAGTGTTACCAAACGGCACCTAAATGTTTTAGAAAAATGCCACAGAACCACAAACATATAAGGCTCTAGTAGCATTTCAATAAATAAATATCACATCAATTTTATGGCATTTTATAAAATAATGATACAAAATTATGTTCGTGACATTTACCAACAGATGCTATTAAACTTTAGTAGCAATGGCATTTTTTAAAAAATGTCAGGACACTAGGTAGGTGCAAATTACTTTTTATGGCACTCAGGTGAAAAGTGTCATAAACAAATATTTTATAGCATTTTGAGAAATACCACTAAATCAAAAACTTTCTAAGCTTATAATGGCATTTTTGAAAAAACAAAAAATGCCAATATATTTTCTAAATTTTTAAAATGCAGTAAATGATTAAAAATAAATAAATTAAACTCAATATACACTACAGGAAAAAGCACATTCGGCGACTAAATTTCCTGACCAAAAAAAATTTGGTCGCTGAAAGTATAGCTTTCAGCGACCAAAATAGCATTAGTAGCCAAAAGTAAAGCTTTTTGGCGACTCAACAATTTTAGTAGCCAAAAGTCTATAATTGGCGACTAAAACTAAGTTTGGTCGCTGATTATATAGGTTTTAGTGACTAAAAAATTTTTAGTAGCCCAAAGTCTACAATTGGCGACTAAAAATAAGTTTGGTCGCTGATTATATGGGTTTTACAAACTAAAAAAATTTTAGTAGCCAAAAGTAAAGCTTTTTGGTAACTAAAAAAATTTTAGTAGCCAAAAGTTTACAATTGGCGACTAAAAAATAAATTCAGTTGCCAAAAGTGGTTATTTTTAGCGCGGAAGAACTAAAATCCTAGGGCGGAAATTAAATTTTTTGGCGACCAAAGTTTTGGTAGCTGAAAGTGCATCTTCGGCGACCAAATCCGATTTTGGTTTTCAAAAGTTAATTTTTTTAGCAACTAAAAAACAATTAGTAGCCAAAAGTATAGAATTCGTGACTAAAAAATATTTTTATCGTCAAAAGTGGTCTTTTTTTATTTTGCTAGTAAATAGTTTATTTTACATAAATTATGTTCAATAAAATAATTATGTTTATACATATACTTTTATATTAATATGGATGTATGTACTATATAAATAATATATGTTGCATATATAATGATGTTGTGCAATAGAGATGTAGTAGGAAGAGTGTGGTGTATAAGGTTTATGGTGCGGGAAGTTGGCAGTTCGAGTCTCCGCAAGAGCGGATCAAATTATTCTACAACGAATTATCGTCATGAATGGCACTTGATAGCGTCACGAATAGTGCCTACCATGACATTAAAGTGTCACTGAAAGGTTTTAGTTTTGATGGTGTAATGACACTTATAAGTGTCACTAACTCTTTTTTTAATGGCGCTTGATAGTGTCACAAATAATATCTACCATGACATCAAAATGTCATTGAAAGTTTTTAGCCATGATAGTGTAGCGACACTTGCAAGTATCTAACGTGGCACGGATACAAATGACACTTGTTCAAAATGCTAGAAGACTAAAAAATGTCATTAAACCAATAGTTTTGTGGCACTTTCAAATGTCACTAAACTAAGAAAATGTTGTAGTGGATTAACATTTTTGGTTGGAATTGCAGGTATTAAGTACCTTAGAAAGGTCGTGTTTTGGAACAATTTTTTGGCAAATTATAAATTGATAAATCAAGATAGAAATTAAAAGTATTTATTTTTTAATTATTCAAAAATTATTTTTTTTCAATTATATATAAAACTTTCAAAATTAATTTTAAAAATTATAAATGACAAGAATTACAAACAACTTTTGTAAAATTGCTATGCGCTGACTGGCACGTCTTACCCCACTAAACAAAAAAATAAAAATAAAAAGTTTTTGGTTTTTTTTTTTTTAATCAAAAGATGCCTAACAAAATCTTCACATTTTTCGAATTCCATGCAAGTTGATGATAATGTCACTTTGAAATTTAAGATGGATAACTCATTTTTATATAAAATTTATGCAAACATTAATATAAAAATAATATGTCAATATTTTCTTCTTTTTAAATACATCACTGCTACCTCTATCAAATTTGGTCAGTAAAAAGAGTCGCGTGAGTTTTTTAAAATAAGAAATTCTTACTAGAAAGAATCTCATTCGATCGGATTCCAGCTAAACGAATTCGGTAAATGTAAAGATGTTATAGTTAAAAAAAAGAAGATATTGCCATATAATTTGGTCCGAATAAATTCAGTAAATGAATATTAATCTTTTAAGTAAAAAACATCTTGCAACACAAACATATGCCAAACATAATGAAATATTCACAATAGTTTTTAGTTGCACTTTTAAACTTCTAATGTTATATTTGGTTGAGAGATTTAGAAAGAGATTTACAAATTAAAAAAAAAAAAGAAGATATATAAAATTAGGTGAAATATAGACATTTTTTATTTATATTTCACCTACCTTTTTTCTTTTTCCCTTCCAAACCTTTTTTTAAAATTTTTAACCAAACACAACATAAGGATTTTGTTACTTTGTTTATTCTCTTTTGGTTTGGCTTGTCGTGAATTCTCTCACCAAATCAAACACCAGCTGTTACCACCGGATAGGTAAGATTTCTTGCACAAAATTGGGAGTAATTATTCGATAATTTGAGAACATCACATCAATTTTAATTTCAGACTATTTCTGATCGATCATTTAAAAAGGAGAAAAATGAAAAATGTCTCGTAGCTCAAATTTTGTGGCTCAAAAATAGCTCAAATGGCCAAAACGACGTCGTTTTGGCCATTTTTATGTTGTTCTGTACTCAAAACGATGTCGTTTTGGCCATTTGAGCCACTTTTGAGTCACAAAATTTGAGCTACATAGCATTGTCGGAGAAAAATATACCCACTTTTGGTTGGCTTGTTGTGAATTGTCTCACCAAATCAAACACCAGCTGCTACCACTGGACAGATAAGATTTCATACGCAAAATTGAGAGTAATTATTCGATAATTTGAGAACATCACATCAATTTTAATTTCAAACTATTTCTGATCGATCATTTAAAAAAGGAGAAAAATATACCCACTTTAGTAAAAAGGTTGAGAGAGACTCCTATATAAAAAGGAGAAAAACAAGTCGGTAGCAAATCAATGTGGGACAATGCAAAAAAAGAAGCTTCTTGGCTTGGAATTTCCATCTACACCCAACAAACGTACACTAACACTTCCAATAGAGATACTCTAGGTCCCACTATTTTTTATGTGGTCGAAACTGACATGGTGGTCTAGAACACTTTATAATTTTTTCAAAAGCTGAATACTTGGGCTGTATTTGGAAATTTATATAAGAATTTGTAAAAAGAAGGGAAATAATGAGGAAAATGTTAATGAAATATGATAAATTGTAATTCACATTTCCCTTTGCTTTTCTTTGCTCTCCGTACATTCATACCTAACATTATGTTTGCGAACTTGGGAGAGAAAAGAAAAGAAATGATTACTTAAGTTATAAAAGAACAGAAAAGAAGAGAAATAATTGTGATTTCTCTCCTTCTTGTTTTGTTAGATTTCATAAGAGTAAAGAATAGAAACTGTTTTATGTTATATTATCAAAATAACCTTTTTTATATTTTGTTTGGTTAGATTTCTTTTACTTTTACAAGAACAAAATTGATATTATGGAAATATAAAAATTTATTGGTTTCTTTTCTCTCCCAATCTCTCTACTTTTAGAAAGATTGAAAATGAAAGTTATAAGAAAAATAGGTTTCTCTCTATTTCTCTCTACTTAAGTTATCCAAACAAGTAAGAGAAATATATATCTCTCCATTCTTTTCTTTTTTCTCTAAATCACTCATTCCAAATATAGTGTAAATTCATGATTCAAACATAACCTTACAGACAGCTAATGGAAGACACATCATGAATGAATTTGATTCTTTTAAGCAATTAAACTTCAATGGTAGACCCCAACAGAATCTTATTGTGCATTCAAGAAAAAGAAAAAGTATCAGATCCTCTAGCATTACAACTAATCTGTTGAAGCAAGAGAGAACATAGAGATTTTCTATATAAGTTGAAGTAGTTACCTCTTTAGGAATTGGGAAGGAAGTGAGGTCTTAAAGGAATTCTTTTAACAACGAAAAAGAAAAAAAAGAAGTCCCCAAGAGAGCTTACATTGAGCAATGGCAGGGTATGGTTATTTGAACAGAGGCTACACTGGCTACACTGATGATAGGACCAAAAAAACCTACGGTGAAAGTGGTTATTTTGATCCTGCGAGCCGCCCAACCATTTTCGAAGCTGAAGGAAGGAAAAGGCCAATCGTTTCCAACTCTCCGAACCCCAGCTCGGAAAGTTACATCACAACAAGTACAGACAAAATCGCCGAGTATGGTCGTCCACCTATGGAGCCGGTGAAGGATTATGGATACACCGACGACAAATGGAGTAGGTCTCCGAGTCCGATTCGCAATAGGTCTCCGAGTCCGATTCGCAATCGCCCACAAAGGGTTGAGGAATTCATTTCAAACGTTCAAGTCGAACCCAACCAAGGAGCAACGAGGCCGGGCTTCTTGGGCACCACAAATTGGCGCAACCAGCCTTATTCAGGCAACAGTACTGGCTACGGTGAGCATGATAATTATCACAGAAATGATAGCCTTTCAGAACCCGCTATGATCAACCAAGATGGGGGAGAAGGACAGATGTTTGGCCGGAAATTTGAAGAGGGAGCAAGAAAGATGAATAAGCAATTTAAGCACAGTGGTGACACCCGAGTTTATGGACCAACAAATGATATTGGTAAAGCAATGGGGAACCTCCAAGAAGCGGCCAAGACTTCTCCGGTCAGTGTTGCTACTGCAGGAGCACAGCCATGGTCGGGTACTGCAACAGTCTCAACGGTTGTGAGAAGAGAAACTTACACGCCTAACCCTGCGAGTAGGTACGGCAATTTCAATCTGTCTTCTAGGCGGTACTAGACAGGAGAGACTTACACAGGAACCATTGGCAGTAGAGAGAGGCTGCAACAAAATAACGAGATTGGTGTCCACAGCTTTATTACAATTAGTATTTTATTTAAGTTAAGAGTTTCTTATGGTCTAAATTAGTGATGTTGTTGGGTATTTTATGTCATGGTATTTTAGTAAAATAAGCTTTGCTAGCAGAGGCAACCATAGTTGTCTTGTCTTATAAATGATGTGTATAAAATCCCAGGGTGTGACCAATAAAAGAAAAGGCAAATACAATAAACTAATGTTAGTATTTTTTGCCTACTTATTTTGCTTCTCTTCCTCATACATCTCCATCCATCTTGTTTTACCTACAAGGCTAGAGCTGGAAAAAGTGTTCGCTAAAAAGATCATTCCCAAAAGTATATAAAGTGCTTGTCACATGTTAAAAAAGAAAAATAAAAAAAAATAAAAAAAAGGTACAAAGATATGTTCCCTTGTATTTTTGTATTGTCAAGAAGTTTGTTCATTGTTTCTATGGTTTGGTATGCTTTGTCAACATTTGGTAGTGCTCGAGTTTCCAGGATCGGTTCTCATCATTGAGGAATTGATTGATGATTTGTGCTCGAAATTTGACCCACTCAGTTGGACGAAGTTTTTTCTGCACAGGTTGCCAGTTGAGATATTGGTTGATAACATTGCAGACGGCGATTGCACAATCATTCCTGCAGTGTTTGAAATGAAGTTAATTAGTTAGGTGAAACTGTAAAATTTAGCATATTGGAAGATTAGTTCATGGATTTTGTATCTTACGAGTGTCGGGTTTGTTGTGGGCATTCCTCAATTGATGTAATTTCTGTATCGCACTTTTGAGATGATAACATGTTTCCCTGTTTGTTGAGTACTGCTTTATTCCATCTCAGTTGATGTTGTTGCTACAAAATAGGTAGTGGGTGTTTTTGTTAGTTATAGTGATGAGTTGATATGTTTGTAAAGGAATGGAACTAAGTATGAAATTTTATTTTAACTTACAATTTACTTTGCAATTTCAAAGTGCTTGTTGTTGCAATCTTTTGCAGGTCTCAAAGAGTCATAGTGTCTCCATATTCCATCAGCATTGTCAAAGACCACAATTGTCCAATGGTTGTCGTGGTTGATTAGGAAATAGATATATCTATTTTTCATTGCTTCTGGAAAATGGTTGTCCATCAGTTTTTCTCTCAGTGCTTGATCTTGGTTTTGTAGTGGAGTCTGTAAGTTATATATATGTTTGAAATATGTTATAAAAGTATGTAGTAATACATGTTGAGAAAGTAGAAAATTTTGCAGTTGTAAGGTATGTTAAGTTTTGCTTACATTGATGAGTGTTGAGAAAACGTAAGATCTTCCTGCATATGGATTGCTTGCAAAGAGTAGATCGTTTTTCTCAAATTCTTCAATGGTTGGTTGGAGTGCCAATTGCTTTTCTACGAAGGCATCAATGACCTGAAACATGTTATATATGAGAATGTGTTAGGTTTGTGGAATAGGTTATTGAATATGTCTGAACCGTAAAATTGTGCGATTGGAAACCTACATTCCCATATAAGGGTTCCTGTTGGTCAATCTGCATATATCTGAAAAGTATCTGTGATTTCATCTTATTTGCCGGACTGACACAAGCACTTGATTGTGTGTTGTTGATGAGTTGAATTTGGTCTTGGTCTTTTTTGGATAGGCTATGCCAAACCTTGTTTGTTTTGCGGCATGAAATGGCGAGTGGCTTGTTTAGGATTGATTCTTCCTGGAAATCATCATCACTTTCCAATACTTGAAGTTTTGTCTTCTCTTGATTGGCATGCTCTTTTGGGTTTGTTTGAGCAGGAACTGCTTTCTCTTGGCCAATATGTTCTTGCATCTTTTCTTTCTACTGTTGTTTTGCTTCATGAGCACCCTCTTTTTTGTTGTCATTCTTCTTCTCTTTTTCTTCATCGGTACCCTGTGTTGGTTTGGGTACATCAGCAGCAGTTTGTGTCTTGTTTCTTGCATCTTCTTTGGGTTTGGTCATTGGTTGGTATTCAAAATCTGGGTCATGTGCTTGTTTTCTTGATTTTTGTTTGATTCTCTTGACCATGGATCTTTGTTGGGGACTGCCAGTTTTTTTGGTGGACATTTCCTTCAATTGATCTTCTTTTTTACGCAATTCAGCCATGAATTTTTGTTCCATTTCTTGCATTTGTGCTCTCATGGCTGATATGAGCTTGTCCTTGTCGTCCTCTTTGGTTGGTGTTTGTGGTTGGTCATGACCTATAAAAATGTTGGATTGTGTTTTGGTTACTTTAATGAAATTTTGCAGTATGCTTTAGTATTAGACAATAGTTTACCTTGTGCATGAAATATGTCAGATTTCTCTTGTAGTTCTTCTTGTTGGTTTGTCAGTTCTTGTTCATTGACTTCTTCTTGTTGGTCTTCTTCTTCATCAAGGTCTTCTTGTTGATCACCTTTTGTTTGTTGTCTTTCTTCTGCTTTATCATTGTCTTCTTGTTCATCAGGTTCTTCTTCTTTTTCTTGTTGTCGTTGTTGTTGTTCTTCTTCTTCTTGTTCTTCTTCTCCTTCTTCTTCTTCTTCTTCTTCTTCAGTTTCAGTTTCTTCTTCATTACTTTCTGGTTCTTCTTGTGGTTTTTGCTTTCTTTTCTTTTCTTTTTGTTGTTCTTCTTGTTCTGATTCTGATTCTGATTCTGAATGATGTTCTTTTTCGAGAAAGTCATCCTCATCACTGTCTAGAAGTCTTCTTTTTTTTGTTGCTTTTGTTTTCTTTTTTTGCTTATTGTCCTTTTTGTGGTCATGTTTCTTTGCTGAAGAGTGTGTTGATGTGCTTTGTTTGATATGCAAAAACTGTATTTCTTGTTCAGTTGGGGTTAAAGCACTTTGGTTAACCTGCATTGGAACAATGTGGCATATATCAAGATATCAGAATTTGGTCAGCTTCATAAGATGAGTTGTACTGTGAGTAATGTGGGTTAAGTGTCGAAATATGTTTTTTGAAACTGAAAAATGTTACAGTTTCATAACATGAGTGATGTTAAATAAGTGTGTGCTTTGAAACTGAAACTTTTCACAGTTTCATAATATGATTTGTATTACAATGAATGTGAAAGGAGTGTTGAATAGATTTGTGCTATGATAGTATAAAAGAGTTTGAATACCTTTTCAAAGTGAGCAAGACTGATGTGTTTCCACTTGGAGTACATTTTGCCAAGGTTCCATTTCATAAACCTTGGGAAGCCTTCTTTGTTGGATGGTCGGAGGAGTTTGTGCTCACAAGATGCAAGATCAGAAAAAAAAAAAAATTATAACTATGTTAGATAGTTACAAATGTTTGAATGTCTGATATTTTTGTGGGAAGTAGTTGAGTAATGTGTTTACCAAGAGTAACATGACGCATCCAGTGACATGCCTTGGGTTGTTGTTTGCATTTGCCATTGAATTCATCAGTGTGTCTTTTATTGCCTCAACCCAATTGTACTTCTTGATGTTGTTGAGATTGTCAACATAGTTGAGGAAACTCCAACTGAGTGTATGGCCTGTTGTGGGCATGAGAAGTTTCAAGCACAAGTAAAGGGTGATTACCCTTGCAAGATCTTGACGATCATTGGTCGATTTTCCTTTTTTTGTTTGTTGAAACATTTTGGTTAAAGACTTGCCATCCAATCTCTTGACTGATTGGCATCTTCGTTTGTAAAATGGAAGCTCAAAATCCTTTGGTCTTGCATAGGATTTGGTGGTGATGCTGTCTTCTCCACAGTCGATACCAAAAATAAGCTTGACATCACTGCTTCTGAGTTTCATTTCCTTTTTGCCAAGTACAAATGATCTTTTTCTTTTGTTGTAGAGTGTTGTCATTTCTGCTACAATGGAATTGTAGCATCTGCACCAAGAGGCCTTCAGTTGTGTTGAGGAGAGAGCATTTATAAGGGGCCAAAAAGGGGTTTTTTGCAGCTCTGTCTGTTGGGCTTTTGTGAATTTGACGCCCTTCAACAGTTTGATTACTGCTCCGATGTTGGAACGATAATTAAATTGTTGGACTCTCTTTGGAGGGACTGGTGCTTTTTTTTCTTTTGATGCCTTGGTTTTTGTTTTGGGAGTTGATTGGCTTTCTTGGAGCTTTCTTTTTTTGGTTGGAGGAGCATCTTGTTTTTTTGTTGGCTTTCTTTTTTTTGTTTTTGTTGTGGTTGGAGGTGTGGTTGGTGTTTGTTGTGTGGGTGGGGTCTGTGGTGTAGTTCTTGGGCTTTTTTTTGTAGGTGGTGTGGTTGTTTTGTGGGTTTTTTGGTGGGGTGTGTTGGGTTTGGTTGTTTTTGGGTGTGGTGGTTTGGTTTTTTTGGATGGGGAGATGGTGGTGGCATTTCAAAGGATCTGAGATGGACTTTCAAAAGGGGAGATGGTTAAATCCTGATTGGATTTAGGGCACATGGGTTTGTTTCTTCCAATATCTTCCAACAAATTTATTTCTGAAAAAATGAAAGCGACAGCAGAGTATGAGTAATATAGTGACAAAACTGTATAATTTTGAAGTTTTATATGCAGTTTAATATGAAGTTATATGTATTTTGTTGGTATGATTTAAACTCAGTATAATTTGGATTTGATTTGCACTTTATAATAAGTTAGCTATTGGTTTTGAGTAGTGGTTAAACCGTAATTTTGCGCTTCATTTGCGCTTGAATAAATTAAGATATGTTACTTGTATAGTGATGAAATGAAACAGTATGATGTTACAGTTTTTATAAGGAAACGGTATGAACAATAGGAACAGCCCATTGTATTTTGTAAAAAGCAACAATAACAACGAGAAGATTAAAAATTCAAAAATAAGAATAACAGGGATTTATGTGTAAAAACAGTATTGAACAATAGAATAAGAACAATAGAACAATAGAATAAGAATAACGGTATGAACAATAGAAGCCAATATTGAACAACAAGAATAAGAATAAGGTGTTTAATGTGTAAAAACAGGGATTTATGTGTAAAAACAGTGTTTAGAATGTTGAAAAACAGGGGACTAGAATGTTTGAAAACAGGGGATTATATATAAAAGAGGGTTTATATATTTGGAAGTATGTAAAATGTGTATATACGAAATATGAAAGAATGATGTACAAATGTGAATGAAAAATAATGAATAGGTGAAGAGAGATGTTACTTTTTTTCCCCATTTTTGTGAATCGGAAGTCAGGAACTATGAAATCTCTACGGAGTGGTGATGGTTCTTCTTGTTGTTGAGAGTCGCCGATTGGAGAATATGAACGGCTTGGTGTTATGTTGAAGATGAACGGTTTGGTTTTGTGGTTAGGGTAGGGTTTCAGAGGGAATGGAGTCGAAGGGAGGAGAGATGGACGATTGAGAATGAGATTTCGAGCGGCGGAGATGTAAAAGTGTACTGATCAGACTGAGATGATTGTGGGTGATGAAGATGAACGGTTACGTTTTCTGGTTAGGGTTAGGGTTTCAGAGGGATGGAGTTGAACGGAAGAGAGATGGAGGACTGACGAGTCGATTTCGAGCGGCGGAGACGTGACAGTGTAGTGATCAGACTGAGATGATCAGGACGTGGGTGATGGTTGCGCGCGTGTAAATTAGGTGATATATTGTGGGTATTTTCGTCTTATTGTTAATTTGAGGACTTAATGGAGTATTAATTTTGTTTTGGGTCTAAACGGGGTATGATATGTTGGGCTTGGACCTTTGGGTCAGTTCCCCAAGGATATTTCAGAGTCCCAGCCCACAAAGGAGAATTTTTCTCAAAACAAAGGAGTACTGGAAACCCAATTTAGAATTGAGCAGGAGAAGAACAAAGAGGCAAAGAATAAGTCTGTAATGCCAGCTCAAAAAAGAACAGTGAACAAGCAGGGAAAAGCAAAAGGGTCGCTGAATTTTCAAGGTAAGAGAAAAGGATCTCTTCCATTAGGGGATGGGCCATCTTTGAATCTAAAGAAAGGAGCCGGTGTTTGATTCTGCGTGGCAAAGAATATCCTTATCAATGGCCAGAAAAGCTGGTAGTGGTCAGCTTCTACTCAACGAGGCAGAGGCTTCCCTCCAATTAGGGCATGTTCTTGGGTTGAAATGTAAAGGTAATGAGGAAGAAGTTATTAGCAAGTTGATGGAGCTGTAGTCTAGTGATAAAGAAAAAATGGTGAATAGGGGTGGTCAAGCCGACTGATTTAGATGTCTAGCTGTTTGGGTGAAAATATGGTCTCTAATGAAGTTAGTCTCTTGGAATGTAAGAGGGCTTGGTTAGCCTATTAAAAGGAGGAAAGTCAAAAAATTATTTGTTGAGAGAAAGGTAGATTTGGCTCTGCTTCAAGAAACTAAGAGGACATCAATTAATGAAGAGTTTGTTAGATCATGTTGGCCGGGTGAGAAGATGGAGTTCATGGCAGTAGATTCAGTTGGAGTAGCTGGTGGTTTGCTTTGCATTTGGAACCCAGATGTTTTTCAACTTATGGATTGCTGCTATAACAGGAATTTCATTCTTTTGACAGGTACTCTTTTTGGTAGTTTTGATTGTGTGTTTGTTAATGTATATGGTCCAAATGATGTTACCAGCAGAAGTAGGGTATGGGGTATTTTGAATAGGCTCAAGTCAGGGGGTGGAAAACCTTGGTGTTTGGGGGGTGATTTTAATGAAGTTAGAAGTATCTCTGAAAGAAAGGGTTGTTCTAGAAGGGATAGAGGTATGCGTGATTTCAATGATCTTATAGAAAACCTGGAAGTGTATGATATTCCAATGTTGGGTAGGAAATTTACCTGGTGTAACTCTCAACAAGGCGAAAAATGGAGCAAGTCGGGATGTGTTTTTGCTTAGTCCGGAATGGTTGCAGGAGTTCAATTTCAAACTGTGGGGTCTACCAAGAAGGCTATCCGATCATTGCCCTATTCTCGCTCTTGGAAGATGAGAGGATTGGGGTCCAAAGCCTTCAGATTCTGAACGCTGGACCCTTCATCCTCTTTTCAAATCCTTTGTGGACAAAATCTGGAAGGAAACTCTTGTTGATGGTCAATGGTTTTCGCTTAAGGAAACTTAAAGCCCTTAAAATAGCTCTGAAACAATGGAACCAGGAGGTCTTTGGAAATGTGGATCTTAAACTCAAACTCTTGGAGGACAAATGTTCTTGATCTGACAGCTGAGGAAAGGCCACTGTCTGAGGCAGAGTTGAACAGAAAAAGAGAGGCTAAAGAGGAAGCATGGAGGCTAAGTACTATGGTGGAATGGGTTTGGTTGCAGAAATCCAGAGTTAACTGGGCTTTGTATGGTGATAAAAACACTAAATTCTTTCATGTGATGGCTGCATCTAGAAATAATAGAAATGCTTTGTGCTCGCTTTCTATTAATGGGGTTATAAAGGAGAATCCAGCTGATATTAGGGCTGAGGTATTCTTTGATTTCGAAAAGCTTTATTCGAATCTGGTTCAAGAGACCAAGTCTATCCGCCACTTTCAATCCATTGGAGAAGAGGAGGTTAGAGCTTCTTTAGAAGCGGAGTTCTTAGAATCGAAGTGTTAGCGAATTAAAACTGTGATGGAAACAAGGCTCATGGGCACGATGGGTTTAACTTGATCTTTGTTTCAAAAATCTTGGCAACAAGAAGGGGATGTGATGCAGTTTATAAGTGAGTTTCATCAAAACTCTAAACTGGTGCTTGGAATTAATAGCTCTTTTGTTGTGTTGATTCCTAAAAATGATAATCCTACTTGCCTCAGTGACTACAGGCTTATCAGTCTCATTGGTTCGCTTTACAAAGTGCTTGCAAAAGTTTTGTCAAACAGAATCAAACTTATAATACCAAGGATTATTAGTGAATCTCAATCAGCTTTTATAGGAGGTAGAAGTATCTTAGATGGAGTGTTGATTGCAAATGAAATTGTTGATGGTTGGAAGAAGAATCGGAGGAAAGGTATTGTTTTGAAACTGGATTTTGAGAAAGCTTACGACTCAATCAATTGGGAATTTCTATTCTCTATGCTTGCAAGCTTTGGGTTTGGCTCTAAATGGATTAAGTGGATGCAAGAATGTGTCTCATCAGCTAAGATCTCCATTTTGGTTAATGGATCACCGACATCCGAATTTAGTCCTCAAAGGGGGCTTAGGCAAGGTGATCCATTATCACCTTTTCTTTTCAATATCGTGGCAGAGGGCTTGAACATTTTGATGACCAGAGCTAGGCTAATGGGCTTGATTAAAGGTGTAGTGGTTGGTTTAAATGATCTCAGAATTACTCATTTGCAGTTTGCGGATGACACAATTATTTTTTGTGAAGCAGATAGGGAGGAGGTTCTTAATGTTAAAAGGATTCTGAGATGCTTTGAAATAGTGTTTGGGCTGAAGATAAATTACTATAAAAGTGTGGTGTGTGGGATTGGGCTTACAGATGAGCTATCTAAAGAATATGCCTCCATGTTGAATTGTGCTCATCAAAGTTTGCCTTTAAAGTATTTGGGTATGCCCTTGGGGGGTAATCCAAGGAGAAGACGGACTTGGAAACCAATAATTGATAAAGTTAACCAGAAGTTGGCTTCTTGGAAAAGGAGGTTCTTATCTTTTCTTTGGTAGGTGACTATGATTAAGTCTGTGCTTTCATCCTTACCACCATATTATCTATCTTTGTTCAAAATGCCTGAAGGGGTTGCTAAGGAGATTGACAAAATCCAGTCCAGATTCTTATGGGGAGGTGATGCTCTAAGAAGAAAAATTCATCTAGTAAAATGGGGGGAAGTAACACAAAGCAAAAGTTCTGGGGGTTTAGGTATAAGAAAAGTGAGGCTTATGAATGCTTGTCTTCTCTTGAAGTGGTGGTGGAGATTTGGATCTGGCCGATGCTCTCTCGAAACGAGTAATTTGCAAAGAAATATGGTGAGGTTGGAGGGGGTTGGTGGCCACTACCTGTCGAGGATCCAAGGTTATCTCTGGTCTGGAGAGATATTCAGGGGATTGCTGCCCATTGGCCTCAGTTGGTGGAATTCTTCAAAAACAATATCTCCCTTATTGCTGGTAATGGAAGAAACATCAAGTTCTGGTGTCATAATTGGGTTGGTAACGTATGTCTCAAAGATGAATTTCCAAGATTATACTCTGTGTCCATTGACAAAGATGAATCTGTGGAAATGTTAAGCAGTAGGAGAAATGGAAATGATGAGTGGAAGCTGGCGTTCAGGAGAGATTTGTTTCAGTGGGAACTAGAAGATTTGAGGTGGCTGAAAATAATGCTTCTTAATGCTCCAGCTATTTGGGATGGGATGGCGGACATGTTGAAATGGAATGCAGAAAATTCGGGGGTTTTTACTGTCTTCTGTCTATAAGTGTAGTGCAGCATCTGTTGAAGCTAGCAGTAACGTAGTAGGGTGTATATGGAAGAATTGGGCTCCACCTAAGGTGCAGTTCTTTGGTTGGTTAGCATGGAAAGAAAGAATTAAGACAGCCAGCTATCTTCAAAGACTAGGTATCCTTTCTGCTGCTTCAGACATTAATTGTATTTTCTGCAGGGATGAAGTAGAGGATATAAATCATGTGCTGCTGTCTTGCCCATTTATTTGGAGGATTTGGTCAAATATTATCAATTGGTGGGGAGTTTATTGGGCAATGCCTGGATCCGTGTCTGGATTGTTGCAGTGGTGGATTGGTCTAAAACTAAATAAAAAGGAGTTATCCATCTGGAAAGCTATACCATTGGCGGTGCTCTGGTCTATTTGGAAGCAGAGGAATGAAAGCATTTTTAAGGGCTCGCCGGTGAATTTTGAAGGGCTATGTGATTCAATCAAGGCCAGGGTTGCTATATGGGTCAGAACTTCTAACCCCTCCTGTACTTACTCAATTAATGACTTTGTGTTTAATCTCAAGCAGGTTAGATTTTGCCTGAGGGCCGATTGGTCCGGTTGAAATCTTGTGGTTTCGCATTTCAAGTTCAAGATCCGTCTGACATCGGATTCTTTGCTTCGTCTTATACCAAGTTATCATGATCTATTTTAAGGATATGGATTCAGCTTTTTGGGCCTGATCTGGACTGAAGCTGAGCTGTTTCTGCATGTGTGAACCTGCTCTGTTCTGTTTGCAGATGGGTGGAGTCTTTGCTTTGGGTTGGGTGGTTACAGAGTCCAGGTTGAGGATGACAATCAGTTTGAGGTTGCATAGTCTTGGTGTCTGCTGAAGGTGTGGGTATGCTGCACACATCTGCACTTTTGGTGGCTCTAAAAGTGCAGATTGCTAGTCCAACTCAGTGTTGGGGTTGTTCTGCTCTGTTCTGGCTTCCTTGGGTGTTTATGCTGTCCAAAGTGCAGAGGCCTGCTGAGTGTTGGAGTGACTGCTGGTATGCTTCTTCCCAGTCTGATGGAGGGTTATGTTTGGATGGTACAGATGGAGAGTTAAGTGTCTATAAGAGTTTGTTGGCTGGAGTTTCTGCTGTATTAAGGGATTATTCTCTGCTGTAATCTGTTGATAGCATTATGGGCTTATCTGCTATAATCTGCTGAGTTGCTGCTGAGTAATTGTTGCTGTTGCTTGTGATATTGCAGCTGTAATGCTGATCTGTTATGATAGGCTTAGTAGTGGGATGTTAGGTTTGATCTGAATTGGCTTCTTCATTGGCTGCTTCTGCTGTTGCATCTGTTTAGTTTTTTGCTCTGGTGCTGCTGTGTGAGAGTAGCATCTGCTGCATCTGCTGCTGTATTGGACTGAGAAGTCTGCTGCTGCATTGGACTGAGAAGTCTGCTGCTGTATTGGAGTGAAAAGTATGCTGTTGGCTTGGAGCTGTTCTTGCACTGTTCTGTTTTGTGAGTGAAGCAGTGGAGGAGGCTGCTGCTATAGGTGTGCTACTCTTGGTGCTGCTGCTGTGTGAGTGAAGCAGTGAAGGAGTTATGTTCTGTTTTTGCTTAGATCTTGGTTGGTTTGGAGAAGCACTGGTGCTGCTGTTTTGTTTTTTTGTTTTTTTTCCCTCTTTTGGTTGGTTTCTCATCAACCTGTTGGCTTGAGCTAACAGATGATTGCGCATTCTTCTTAGTGCCAACCTAGTTGGGATTAGGAAGGTTTGCAATGATGCTTTTTGCTCTTGCCTCCCCTCCTTGTTGATGTATGCCATGATGTATTTCGTTATGTTATCATCAATAAAGAGTTTTCTTTTGCTGATAAAAAAAAAAAAAAAGTCTAAACATGAACCCAAAATCATGAAGAATAAATGTGATGATAGCCCATAAATAAAAAAATCAAAACCCAATCCAGTGATAAGTCATAAGTATAAATGGCAAAACCAACCATAACCAATTTTCAAAAATATATACTAAATGGAACACAAACCGCTCACAAAATAAAATAATTATAAATAAAAAAAATCCAACCACAAAGTATGCACAAAACCCGACATAACAATCTAAAACAAAATAAATGAATGTCCTAGAGGTCCATGCAATTGAGTCCCCGCTACACCAAAGTCCACTCTAAGTCCTTCTAACACCTGGAAGTGGTAAACAACTAAGTCAACTGATAGCTCAGTGAGTAGCAACGTGGATATTAAATACAGTTTTGAAAATAGGGTTCAATTCCAAAATAAGATATATATCACAAAACTAGATTGACATACAATTTGGTAAAGACAATCTGTTTTAAAAAAGAAAGTTCCGCTGTTCAATAGTTAAAATACTCATGTCTCTCAAGAACATGATAAATGACATTTTCCACTTAAAACAGATTACAATATGAACACCAATAATTTTTTAGGTACCAATAAAAAAAAATAATATGCCACACAGTTCTCAAGGCTATAAGCCCCGTTGGATCCAATATTGAACTAAGAGTCATCCTCAGGGTGGCAACCTGGGCCTTTTCTCAAAGACGATCTGATTGAAGGTCATCTAGCTTAACCTAGGTCTTTTTCTTACAATCGTTGAGCACTAGAGTCATCACGGCCCAACCCGGATCTGTTCCCTAGTGGCCAGAGTCACCACACACAGTGGAATAATTTCCCTGGACTAAATACACAGATAGTCTCAATAATCAATACACATCAGTTTCGCAAAACATGGTAGTTCATCATTATAAACATGAGACCAAAACAAATAGTTTACAGTATGCCAAGTTCACACATATTTCAGAAATAATTTGATTACATTGATAATATAATAATTTATCAAAACAGTTTAGTCATGAAATAACAATTTAATTTTCTAACAATTCAGGGTAGGGGAACATTTATAAAAATATGTAGCATGAAACTACTCACCTGAAAACGAAATAATGTGATCCTTGAATAGAGTATGAAAGTCTAGCTAGTGCCCTGAACCAAGTATGATAACTAGGGAAAGTCTATAGTACATTTTGTTTAAAAAATGTATGGTACATCGAAAATCAATGGCTCAAATTGAGCCACATCATTAAAAGTGACATGGTAAGCAGGTCACTTTTGATAGTTATGAGCCAAAATCATATTTGTTCATAACTAGAATCAAATTAATCATAACTTAGTTATGAGCTCTCATCACTTGTCTCATAACCATATCTCATAACCAGCACCATTTTGTTGATAACCAATATCACATATTTCATAACTACAATGACATATCTCATAACTACATCTCATAACCAATATCCTTTAGCTCATAATCACACCATTTTGATCATAACCACTATCACATATCTCATAACTATTAATCACATATGTCATAACTACTACTCATATAGCTCATAACCATATCTTATAACCAATCCCCATAGCTCATAACCACATCTTATAACCAATCCCCCTTTGACTCATAACCAACATTACATATCTCATAATCAACACCCTTTTGCTCATAACCACATCACTTTGATCATAACCAATATCACATATCTTATAACTAATAACCACATATCTCATAACCAAACACCCTTTTGACTCATAACTACATCACTTTGCTCATAACCAAAATCACATAGCTCATAATCAACAATCATATAGCTCATAACCATTACCCATATATCTCATAACCAACACTCTTTGGCTCATAACTACAATCACATATCTCATAACTACAATGACATATCTCATAACTACATCTCATAACCAATATCCTTCAGCTCATAATCACACCACTTTGATCATAACCACTATCACATATCTCATAACTATTAATCACATATCTCATAACTACTACTCATATAGCTCATAACCACATCTTATAACCAATCCCCATAGCTCATAACCACATCTTATAACCAATCCCCCTTTGACTCATAACCAACATTACATATCTCATAATCAACACCCTTTTGCTCATAACCACATCACTTTGATCATAACTAATATCACATATCTTATAACTAATAACCACATATCTCATAACCAAACACCCTTTTGACTCATAACTACATCACTTTGCTCATAACCAAAATCACATATCTCATAATCAACAATCATATATCTCATAACCAACACTCTTTGGCTCATAACTACAATCACATATCTCATAACTACAATGACATATCTCATAACTACATCTCATAACCAATATCCTTTAGCTCATAATCACACCACTCTGATCATAACCACTATCACATATCTCATAACTATTAATCACATATCTTATAACTACTACTCATATAGCTCATAACCACATCTTATAACCAATCCCCCTTTGACTCATAACCAACATTACATATCTCATAATCAACACCCTTTTGCTCATAACCACATCACTTTGATCATAACCAATATCACATATCTTATAACTAATAACCACATATCTCATAACCAAACACCCTTTTGACTCATAACTACATCACTTTGCTCATAACCAAAATCACATATCTCATAATCAACAATCATATATCTCATAACCATTACCCATATATCTCATAACCAACACTCTTTGGCTCATAACTACAATCACATATCTCATAACTACAATGACATATCTCATAACTACATCTCATAACCAATATCCTTTAGCTCATAATCACACCACTCTGATCATAACCACTATCACATATCTCATAACTATTAATCACATATCTCATAACTACTACTCATATAACTCATAACCACATCTTATAACCAATCCCCATAACTCATAACCACATCTTATAACCAATCCCCCTTTGACTCATAACCAACATTACATATCTCATAATCAACACCCTTTTGCTCATAACCACATCACTTTGATCATAACCAATATCACATATCTTATAACTAATAACCACATATCTCATAACCAAACACCCTTTTGACTCATAACTACATCACTTTGCTCATAACCAAAATCACATATCTCATAATCAACAATCATATATCTCATAACCATTACCCCATATCTCATAACCAACACTCTTTGGCTCATAACTAACATCACATATATCGTAACTACTAATCACATATCTCATAACACCTTTTGGCTCATAGTCACACCACTTTGATCATAATTAACATCACATATCTCATAACCATTAGTCATATATCTCATAATCAATACTCTTTGGCTCATAACCATACCACTTTACTTATAACCACTAATCACATATCTCATAACCAACATTCTTTGGCTCATAACCACACCACTTTACTCATAACCACTAATCACATATCTCATAACCAACATTCTTTGGCTCACAGCCACACCACTTTACTCATAACTACTTTACATATCTCATAACCAATACCTTTTGGCTCGTAACCATACCATTTTGATCATAACCACCATCACACACTGCACATTTGCCGTCGCAAAAAGTAACTTTTTGCGACAACACAACTTGCTGTCGCAAAAAATGTGACTTTTTGGGACGGCACAAATTGCCGTCGCAAAAAAATGTGACTTTTTGAGACGGCACAACTTGCCATCGTGAAAAATATGACTTTTTACGACGGCACAACTTGTTGTCGCAAAAAAAAAATAGAGAATTTGCGACGACAGAGATTGTTGTCGCAAAAAAAATAGAGGTTTTATGACACCAAATGCAAAAAAAAAAAAAAAATTTTATGTAATAGAATGCGCTTGTAAAAAAAAAAAAAAAGAGTAAAAAGTATATATATATATATTGTGGCTTTGAGACGCCTTCATATATATATAGTCACAAAATGGTTTAAATAAATGCAATGGTGAACAATTTTGGAGTCTCTGAAACAGGATTGGCATCAACTAGTTTTCTCTTTGAACTTCCACACCCCTATAAAAAAAGAAAAAAGATCAAAATCTTAAGTTTAACAAGTCAATATAATTTCACATATGCAAAATGCCTCAACTTCATCTTTCCTACTTTATTATATCAAAAATAACAAAATTTGTGTTATTGAACAGAAAAATAAAAATTAGCGTCCCAATCAAGCTCCAAGAAAGGGGAAAAAAAATATAAATAAATAAATAGTTAACCATTCACTATACTATATATACAGTCTTAATGCATTATCCACTTTCAACAAGGCGATCAAACCATTTGCTAGAGAAAAGGAAAAAATAAGCAACTATTCATCATACCGTGTAGGAAAAAAAATCAGCAGGTCATGATATAGGAAAATCCTCCAACAGGATGTATTTGTGTATAAACAAATACACAGTCCAGTCCATGAAATGAGATTGAGACAACTCATCATTTTGCTTCATGAATAGCTTAGATCCCGCCACATATGTGAAGTCTCAGCCATTTTATTTAAGTTATGTAAATGGACGTACATTTGACGTCATTTTTCACCCTCCCTCCTATACCGTAGTCCGATCATCAATCTCTACTCTCTTCCAAATCCCAAGTTCCAACCAGAAACCAAAACTGCAGCCTTCCTTTCTATCTCAGTTGGGTTTCCTTTCTCTCAACTGGGTCAATTGGGTCTTCTATCTCACTAAAGTGAACAGGAATTCCATCTAAATAACCTTGTCATTTTTTTTCCCTCCATTCTCTACTAATATCTGTCTCCCCCCCTCCCTCACCCAATTTTCTTTGTTGATTTTTCCCCCCATCTCTATTGTTCTCATCTCCTCTCTTCTTCTCCCTCCTCTTGATACCCACCCCTATAGAGTTTTTTAGAGGTGGCAAACTTAGCATGGAAGAAGGCAAGGTAAAGGCAATCAAAGAGTGGGAACCACCCACTAAGGTGACAGAGGTGCAGTCTTTCCCAAAGTATTAATCTATAATAATGGTAAAAATGAATTTTCTACTCTATATCAAGACAATCTTATAGAACCAATTATTTCAAAACTGGAATTCAGGGTTTAGTTGAAATAACAGCCTACAAGCAACAAGGCCAACCAAAAAATTCTCTTTACACTAGCATTCAAATAAACTCAACCAGTTTGAGAGGCCGCATTTACTACTTATACATCACTACTAACTCAAGTTGTTCTTCAAGGTAAGTATCATATATATGATATATCCAATAATGGCCATCCAACACAAGTATCTTTGACATGGAAGCTTGATACATTAACGACAGTGTACCAAAACAGGAGAAGATCATAAACTAAATTTTTTTGTAAATAAGATATTAAAATATGATAGAAAAATAATCGGTCGATATGCTCCAAGCTATCACCTAAGGAAAACATTTTATGGTGAAACTAGGATGTGTTGAAAGAGGTGTGTAATTCACGATCCGGGACTACATGTTGTACCAAGAATAGCTTGATAAATGTGTGAAATTATTGAATTGCAAAATTCAATGAGTTGGTGGAGTTGTAAGTCCTTGTAAATATATCTTAATAAATGTGTATAATTGGGTTCAAGAGTTTATCCATTTTATCTACATTCGCTTTGTAGATTTTTGGTGTTGTATATCCTTGTATATACATATATAGTCTTTTTTTATTTCACCTCCTTTTGATGCCTTGCGTTAGTATTATATTTATATTTACTTATCAAAAAAGAAAAAGAAAAGAAAAAAAAAAGTAGTACTCAATTTATCACGATGGGCTCAAATCACCTAAAACATTCCATAATTAATCAAAGCTATTTTTAATAATCCTCAATTACCTTCTCGAAACTTGTGAAGGATGTGATTCTTTCTTTACAATCGACATTACTTGCATCTGTGCCTCTGTCTTTGTCTCCCAATCGAGATTTTACTAAGCAAATCACAGAATACGTGTGTAATAATTGCTTCTAGCCTTTCTTAACAACTTCATTTCCTGGAAAGTCTAGAAATTTCTTCACTCTTAGTTATTGAGGTTGCTTCAAGCTCAAGAATGTTAGTTTTCAATGTTAATATCATACTATCCTTCTCACCGCTTTGACAATTGTAATTGCTCCAAACTAGTGAGAAGTTTCAGATCTTCTCATTTGCCCGTTCAACTTCATTACTTTTACTATCCAACCGATCGGTGAGGTCACTTTCCTCTTTTATCTGGTTCCTATTACGGTCCTCTCTCGATAAGAGAGCCAACATCTTAGAACAGTGTCCTGCAAATGCATTGAAAATCGAGACCTCTTTTCGTAAAAAGGAAATCCACAAAAAATCTTGGCATGATGGCAACTATACATACATTTGTCTCACAAAGATTTATAAGAGAGGTAGTCAAACCATTCTCTAAAATCCGCCAATTCACTTGTTTGCATTATCTGCATTTTTAGGAAGAGAAAAGTTCAATGTATGATATTATTTGCAAAACAAAAATATCAATCCCACATGACCACCACGCCTACAATCCAAACCTCATCAAAACACACAATCTCACGCTTCCACATAAAACAAACAAATACTAAGACCTTATGGTGATATCACAAACACTTTGAAGTGATGAAAAAGAAAATGCAGAAGAACTCCATCCACATGTATCAGTTTGACTAATATTCTCAAAATTGATAACCGCTGCTTTCCTAGTCCCTCGATGCCCTTGCATTCATGTGCATACAAACATCAATTTTTTATGTGTTTATGTGAAGCTTAAGTGCATTGTGTATTTGGCAGCTCTATCACCTCTCTCGGTCATTAATAAATTCACGGTAAATTTCACACTGTGTAAATAACCAGGGCATATACATGGGCGCACACAAGTTCAAGGTTTTTTTCTCTTACCTAGTAAAACTTTCAATTTTTTTTTAAATTTTTTTGTTAATGTTAACTTCCAAGTTTCAGAATCAACATTCACACTTCGTTTGGAAAGGCCAATTTGGTGAGAAATTATGAGGAAGGTAACTCTTCTCTCATGTTTAGTTTATAAATTAGGTGAGAAATGACAAGACATAGAACTATGTTATTTTACCCATTTAATTTATTACCAAAAGTGATAAAATTTGGCGAGAAACAAGAAAATTACTTATAAAATGTTTATAATACGGAGATTGCACATTAAAATACAAAGAAAGAAAAAAAAATCTCACTTATATCCTTCTCACGTGCTTTGATCATCCAAGCATGATAGTGAAAAAAACACAATCATTTTTATTCTTTTTCACACCTAATTTAGAGACTAATATCATTTCTTTCACATTTTGGAGAGAGGAACCAGAATCTTAAATCCCAAATTTTCCAGTTCATTCATCTCAATTTTCACACATACCAAACAAGCATTAATGGTATATATATTAATTAGAGCAAACCCCCATTTACAAGAAGAAAAACTAACCTAACTTAATTTTGTACATAAACCCTTCCCTCTGCTTCTGACCCACCTCCAGATCCGACTTATTTCAACATTGCTCACCATCTTTTGCACGCAAAATATGTCTTCATGTGAACAATAAATTCAAAGAAAGCCTCTTTAATTGTCGAAACCCTAAAATAAAGAAAACTCAAAACCCTAAATTGATTAACAAAGAAAACATTAAATTCAATAATTTGGGGTTTACGAGAGATTTGATCTCAAAGCAGTTAACATCGAGACCCACCGATCGATCGCAATTTAATCCGATCTTCAAGAAATTTTCTGTCTCTTAAGAGAGACTCGAGCTGTATTTGTTGTGTTTCTAAAATGTGTACGAGAGAGTTGAAAACTTTGTTCCATTGTTGAGGATCGGAAGAAACTTTAGAGCCTTTTAGTGTTCTCATCGTATAACTACAGAAGAAGAAGAAGAAGAAACTAGGGTTTCAGATCTGGTTAGGGTTTTGAAATCAAAGCACCAATGGCACATTTAGATGAAGCTTAGAGTTAGCAACAAACCTGAACGACGGAAAAGAGTTCTCGAAAAAATTCGATTCGACTGGAAGGGAAGGGAAAAGACGATGACTAGGACTTTGGTCACAAACCCATGGTGGAGACGTCCAGAGAGTGAGAGCTTGCGAAGAAGATGTCGACATGGCTGAAGCCCGGATCGCCGACGAGGCTGGTGGTCCTTGGAAGCTTTAGCTATGGCGGAAGAGAAGAGGGAGGAGAAGAGCCAACAAGAGAGCCAAACACGACTGATTCACTTTTGTTTCTCCTTCTAACCGGCTACACCGGTTGCCTGGTTAAGAGTTAAATTATTTAAGTAATTTAGTTATGACCTGGTTATGAGGTAATTTGGTATAAATAAATAATTGAATATAACTAAGTTATGAGTCAATATAATAGTGGTTATGACTAATATGATATTGGTTATGACATAAAATCATATAAGTTCATAACTAAATGTATGGTACATCTAAATGTACCATAGCATCACCCTGAAAACTATACGTCACTACTAATTTAAAAAATACTAAAGAATAGGAATTAAGTAACCTCAAACTTAAAACGCACTAACACGGCTCAACCCAACTCACCGTTACTCTTAAATATTATCTAAGTTCATGTTCTTCAAGGTCTAAAATCACCCAAGACATAGGTTTCGATCGAAACTTAACTAAAAGTGACTTTAAGATAAAACAGAGTTTTTCCAATCTATTCGCTAATTTTGAAAATTAAAAATCCACTCCACGTTGTTCGAAAAATTCTAAAACCTTCCAGATATCAACTAATATATCCTAAGTTTCAAACCCAAATGGTTTCACTTGATTTTCTTATCAAAATAATTATCTATAATTAATTATATCTAAACAGGTTGTTTTCTGCAGCATTTTAAAGAAATTAATGGTTCTCTTAATATACATGAGAAATCAACGCAAGGCCAAAAATTTAAGAAACTAGACTCGTAACCGGTTCTAATGACGCTAATTTGATAATTTTTGAAATTATACCCAAAGAGAACAACACTCCTGAATTTACTGTTTAAACCAGTTTTCTGGACAGATTTGAACGCGTCAGTTTATATGGATTTTGACTCCCAAAAATTATGAAAAAATTCAGATATGCAATTCAATATGTAATTAATCTACTGTAAAAAATTCAATTCAAAATTCATTTGTTTGATATGGTTTCTTGATTTTTAAAGTTTGTGGTTCTGTATAGAATTTTTCTGAACTAAGAATTTCACCATAATTTCTCATCACCAACCACTGATTTGGCACCCAAACGACACACCCATTCCTCCTATTCCTTTTCAGCAACAAGCAGATTACACACATGAACCATCAACACAATATATAAATATAATAAAATAGGACAATACCTTAGAGTTGTTGAGCCACAAAGGTGCTGAAAGTTCATTTCTCTCCCTCTTTTCTATCTCTTGCTCTCTCTTTCTCCCTCACTCTCACGTTGCTAGGCTGCTGCTGCTATATTGTTGGAAGAGCTAGGGTTTTTCTTTTCTTTTCTTTGTTATACATAACATAAATGACTCTAGATAAATATCCTTTGTTTTATTTTATTTTATCTCTTCATTAATTTAAATAAAATACAACTACTATTAGATCAAAATATGCTTACTAATTTGACACTTGATTTTATTTTATTTTTTAAAATAATAAATCTTGCCTTTAAATTGAAGACTTTCACCATAAATTTGTTTTAGATTTTAAAATTAATTAAAAGACCCTCCAAATATTTAATTTACACTTTAGGATTCACCATCAAAATATTTGAGATTCTAATATTATTATTATTTAATTATGTACTTAATTTTTATATTCGGGTCACTACAAGAAATAACAGTTTTGCCGACCAAAATATTAGTCACCAAAGGTCAGATTTTTAGTCGCCAAAACCATTTAGCGACTAAATTTTTTTGTCGCCAAGTTAGTCGCCTAAACCCTATCGGCAAATGTTTTAGTGACTAAACGCGTGTTTGGTCATTGAAAGTGCAACATTTGGCTACTATTTTTTTAGTCGGCAATGTTACCTTTTAGCTACTAAATTTTATTTGGTCGGCAAAAATAAACGTTTTGGCCACTAAATTATTGGTTGCCAATAGTCAATTTTATTTGGGCAAATTACATATACCCCCTCGAGGTTTAGCAAAATTACAGATACCCCCCTAAGGTTTGAGAAATTACAGATATCCCCCTGAAGGTACTATTTGCATAACAAATTAGGAGACAAATTGTTATGAAAATATAAACCTCAGGGGGCAATTTATTATGAAAATATAAACCTCAGGAGCTATCTGTAATTTCTCAAACCTCAGGGGGTATCTGTAATTTAGCTAAACCTCGAGGGAAGTATATGTAATTTGCCCATTTTATTTTTTAAAATTATACATTTACCGACCATTACTCAAGGAATCGGCGACAAAACCTTTTAGTCGCCAAAAGGTCATCTGTGAAAAAAAAAAAATTACACTCACTAGCTTCTCATATGCTCTTGTGGAGATTTGAACCATCATCCTACCACACCATAAACCATTTACAACACTCTTTCCAGTACGCCTCTATAACATCATATGATTATATATGCAACATATATTATTTATATAGTGCATAGACCCGTATTAATATAAAAGTATACATATAAATATAATTATTTTTTATTAATATAATTTATGTAAAAATAAATTATTTACTAGAAAAAAAAGAGAACAATTTTGGCGACTAAACTTCTTTTTAGTCGCCAAAAAGCCTCACTTTTGGCTACTAAAATTTTTTTAGTCGGTAAAAGCATAACATTTGGCTACTAAACATCTTTTTAGTCGCCCAATGCCTCACTTTTGGCTACTAAATTTTTTTTTAGTCGGTAAAAGAATCACCTTTGGCTACTAAAGATCTTTTTAGTCGCCCAATGCCTCACGTTTGGCTACTAAATTATTTTTAGTAACCAAAAGCCTTACTTTTGGCTACTAAAATATTTTTAGTCGGTAAAAGCCTTATATCGGCGATCAAATAGATTGTCAGTCGCCAAAACATATACTTTTGGCTACTAAATTTTTTTAGTTGCCAAAAATTTTACTTTTGGCTACTAAATTATTTTTAGTCGCCAAAACCTATACTTTCAGCAACCAAAGGTGCTTTTTTAGTCGCCAAAGATGTTTTTTCTTGTAGTGGGTTCTCACAATGAAAACCAATTTATTATGTACGCTACAAATTGGTGGTCTCAGGTTTTTTTACTGTTCATAAAAACAATTCCTTAGAAGATGTGTCAACAAGGAAATGAGTTTTAAGCTTTGTGTGATCAAATCAATGTTAAAATAATTAACTTACTTGTTTTAACCAAACATAAATGAGAGGGAAAAAAACTGCAAGTAATTGTCCCAATCATGCATGGCCATATAAGCTGCTAGTACTACCAAATGAACTAGTAAACACTACTACTTAATGAGCAAATTTGGGAATTGAGTTTAGAATACCTTCTTTTTTTCTTTTTTCTTTTGCGTATGCATAAGGTACAAATAGTGCTTTCTGTAGTCTAGCTGCGCGCGCGCACACAGACACACAAACAAAATTCCTTGAATCAAAGTTTCAAGAAGGCAAATAAGTGTTGAAACATATGGGATCAAATCAATGTGAAAGTCCCACAGCTGTGGCCATTTATTGGAAAAATAAAAACCATGCCATGTGCTTAAGTTATTCACAGGGAGTTACTTACATCCCGTGGCAAAAAAATTTGTGCTATCCCAATGGCTTTGCTTGGATGTCCAACTTGTGCTCTTCGCAAGTAGCTCTTTTTCCTGACCAAAGAACAGCCAAACTAAAAATAATAATAATATAAACTAAATAAATAAAATTGCAGTTTAAACATTGACAACAATATAAAAAAACTAGATAAATCCAATTTCCATAATTTGCTAAGGGGAACAGCAGCCTATTGAAACAAATTTTAAATTATCACAAATTTGTTCTATATTTGAGTGAAGCAAGTAAAATCCAAGAAAATAAAAAGAATAGAACTTATGTTACCTCTGTACTTTTAGTCTTGGTCCTTTGTCGTAATCCACTGAGCATAACAAGATTGAAAAATGATCTCTTCTAAGATGACCGATAAGGGATAACCATGAGGTCCGAATACAACTCAATACTAGTAGTAGCCACATCTTTTCGAGAAGGCTTGTCACGCCCAAACTCCAGGCATGACCAGTTGTGGCCCATAGGAACTTAGTCTAAGGCACACATAAGCCTAAACATGAATCCAAAATTACAAAGAATAAATGTGATGATAGCCTAGAAATAAATAAATCAAAACCCAAACCAGTGACAGTCATAAGTATAAATGGCAAACTAGCCATAACCAACTTCTAAAAATATATACTAAATGGAACACAAACCGCCCATAAAATAAAATAATTCTAAATAAAATCCAACCACAATATATGCACAAAACCAACATAACAAGCTAAAACAAAATAATGAATGTCCTAGAGGTCCATGCAATTGAGTCCCGCTACGCCATGAGTCCACTCTAAGTCCTTCTAACACCTGGAAGTGATAAACAACTATGTCAGCTGATAGCTCAATAAGTAGCAACATGGATAGTAAATACAATTTTGAAAACATGGTTCAATTCCAAAATAAGATATATATTACATAATCTAGATTGGCATACAGTTTTTATAAAGATAATCTGTTTCAAAAAGAAGGTTCCACAGTTCAACAGTTAAAAAACTCATGTCTCTCAAGAACATGATAAATGACATTTTCCACTTAAAACAGATTACAACATGAATACCAATAATTTTCTAGGTACCAAGAATAACAATAACATGCCACGAAGTTCTTAAGGCAATAAGCCCGTTGGATCCAATATCGAACCAAGAGTCATCTTCAGGGTGGCAACTTAGGCCCTTTCTCTAAGACGATCCGATTGAAGGTCACCTAACCTAGCCTTAAGAATGGCAACGAGGCAAGGCGAGGCGTGGCGGGGCCGGGGACTACACTCCCCATCCCCGGTCCCGATCCCCGAAGCTACAAAATTCCCTATCCCCGGCCCAGATTCCCGGCAGGGAACCCATCCACCCCCTCGTCCCCACCCCCTAACGGGGATCAGGTTTCCCCGACCCCGAATAATCCCCGTACAAAATAACAACAATCAACAAAAAATATGAAGAGCAGAGAGGAGAGAGGAGAGAGAACCACAGATCTGTTCAAAAAAATCATGGATCTGTTCAAAACAACCACAGATCTATCAAAATCCTAAGAGAAAAAATGTTGATATGTTCAACAACAGATATTACAGATATATGTTCAAAAAAAAAAAAGATATGTTTAAAAAATTTAGATATGTTCAATAGATCTGCGGTGGAAGGAGTGTTGTGCAACGGATGATGGCGATCGGTGGTGTGCAACGACGTTGGTGGCGGGATCGGTGGTGTGCGATGATGGTGGCAGCTAGATCCGTGGTGTACGACGACGGTGGTAGCGAGAGCGAGCGAGAGAGAGAGAGAGAGAGAGAGAGAGAGAGAGAGAGAAAGAGATGCTGCAAGACAGGAGAGCGGCGAGTGAAAAAGGTCAGCGGTAGAGGAGAGTGGCGAGTGGAGATTGGCGGTGGAGTAGAGAGAGAGAGAGAAATGAGGGATTCGAATAAGAGAAGAGAGAGAGGCTGAACTAAAAATGAATGGTTTATAAATATAAATATAATATATATACACGGGCCACGTTCGGCAATAATTCGGGGGCGGGGCCGGGGTTGGGAACCTATCCCCGTCCCCGACCCGAAAATCATCGGGGATTTAATTTTTAATACCATCCCCGGCCCTACGAGGAGTAATTTTTTGGGAAAACCCGTTCTAATCGGGGTTGGGGGGTCGGGTCCCTGTCGGGCCGGGTTCAACTTGCCATCCCTACCTAGCCTAGGCCTTTTCCTTACAATCTTTGAGCACTAGAGTCATCACGGCCCAACTCGGATCTGTTCCTCACTGGCCAGAGTCACCACACACAGTGAAATAATTTCCCTAGACTAAAATATACAAATGGTCTCGATAATCAATACAATTCAGTTTCGCAAAATATGGTAGTTCACCATTATAAACATGAGACCATAACAAATAGTTTACAGTATGCTTAGTTTACACATGTTTTAGAAATAATTTAATTCCATTGATGATATAATAATTTATCAAAACAGTTTAGTCCTGAAATAACAATTTAATTTTCCAACAGTTCAGGGTAGGGGAACATTTATAAAAATATGTAGCATGCAACTACTCACCTAAACACGGTATAATATAATCCTCGAATAAAGTATGAAAGTCCAACTAGTGCCTTGAACAAAGTATTAAAACTACACGTCACTACTAATTCAAACATACTAGAAGGAATAATAAACTAAGTAACCCCAAACAAAAGCGCACTAACACAGCTCAACCCCACTCACTGTTACTCTTAAATAATACCTACGTTCATGTTCTTCAAAGTCTAAAATTACTCATGACGTGGGTTCAGATCGAAACTTAATTAAAAGTGACTTTAAGATAAAACATAATTTTAAACAAGTTTTCTCAATCTATTTGCTAACTTTGAAAATTACAAACTCACTCCACACTGTTCGAAAAATTCCAAAACCCTCCAGATATCAACTAATATATTCCAAGTTTCAAACCCAATTGGTTTTATTTGATTTTCTTGTCAAAATAATTATTTACAATTAATTATGCCCAAACAAATTGTTCTCTGCAGCACTTTAAAAAAATTAATGGTTCTCTTAGTATATACGAGCAATCAACACAAGGCCAAAAAATAAAGAAACTAGACCCATAACCGGTTCTAATGACGTGGATTTGATAATTTTCGAATTTATACCCAAAGAGAACAACACTTTCGAAGTTACTATTTTGCACCAGTTTTCTGGACGCACCAGTTAATATAGATTTTGACTCCCAAAAAATTATGAGAAAATTATGATACGCAATTTAATATGTAATTAATCTATTGTAGAAACTTCAATTCAAAACTCATCTGTTTGATATGATTCCTTGATTTTTAAAGTTTGTGGTTCTGTACAAAATTTTTAACCTAAGAATTACACTCATTCTTTACACACAATTTATTTCATCAGGTTTCTTAACAGTGTATGTATATACAACATACACAAACCTACAACCTCTATATCAATGAACTAAATAATAATAGAATAAGGATAAAGACGAAAACCTAGGAGAGCTATTCTTCGATGATCACACACAACACACCCAATCAGTGGCGGAGGGAAGTGAGGACCCAAGGGGGTCACGTGCCCCCCCAAGATTTTGGGGTTTTTTATTTTTATTTTTTTGCAAATATAAAGAAAATATTTTAAACAAAAAAAAATTACAAAAATATTATTAGAGTGAAATGTCAATGACATTTTAAAAATTATGAGAACAATAATGGTTGTTTTGATTGAAAATGAAGAGATTATTATAAACTATATTATCTATGAAAATTTTATGAAATTTTTTGAATGTAATGGTGATGTCATTATTATTGACATGCAAGTATAGGTAATCTCACTATAAAGATATGAAATTTATTAGATTGTTAGTTACATTTGACATGTGAGGTTCACTCTCTATGTGTTTATTTACTATTAGTTGGTGATATCACATACTAATGATGACGTGGTATTACCATTATATTGAATTTTTAATCAAATTTTGTATAAAAAAATAATTTATCATTACATAATTTATTTTAAGACTTATATCTATATTTTTTTATATTGTTCATGATACACTAGTTATAAATAATATTATTTTTTTGATATTTCTCGAAATCAATCATAAAAACTTGCGTGAAATATTTTTGTAAAAATTTTCAATATTGTAATTAATAAGTGCCCCCTCTAATTTGATTTTTTGGCTCCGCCACTGCACCCAATCCTTCCTTTGTTGCAACCTCTCTCTTCTTCTTCTTCTTCTTCTTTTTCTTTTTCTTCTTCTTCTTTTTTTTTTCAATCTCTCTCTCCCATGGCTGCTGCTGCTGCTAGAAACACTAGGGTTGTTTTTTTATATATCTAAACAAAAGGTTTTAAATTTTTATCTCTTTATATTATTTTATTTTTTATCTTCATTAATTTAAATAAAATATAACTATTATTATATCAAAATATACTTACTAACTTGCCCCTTATTTGTTTTTTAGTAATAAATCTTACCTCTAAATTAAAGACTTTCACCATAAATTTATTTTAGGTTTAAAATTAATTGAAAGATCGTTCAATAATATTTAATTTGCACCTTAAAATTCACAAGTAAAATATTTGAGGTTTGTAAAATAATTATTATTTAATTATTTATTTTATTTGTATATTCGGGTTCACACATTCTCCCTCTCCCTCCTAAAAGAAAAGTTTTGTCCTCAAAACTAACCTAAGTAAATCATGGAAATAGATGTGGGTACTTCTCGCACATTTCATCCTCGCGTTCCCAAGTCGCCTCTTCAACTAGATTATTACGCCATAGTACCTTAACCAATTTAATGGCCTTTGTACACAACATTTTCTCTTTCGAATCGATGATTTGAACAGGCATCTCCTCATACGAAAAATTCTCTCTAATCTGAAGCGGCTCATAATCTATCACATGCGAAGGACTGTGCACATATTTCCTCAACATAGACACATGAAACACATTATGCACTCCTGCCAACCTAGGGGGTAAAGCAATACGATATGCAACCTCACCAACCTTCTCCAATACCTCAAATGGTCCAATGTATCTAGGACTCAACTTTTCTTTCTTTCCAAACCTGATAACTCCTTTCCATGGTGATACTTTCAAGAATACCATATCCTCCACATGAAACTCTAAATCTCTCCTATGATGATCATGTCACACCCCAAATCCAGGCATGACCGGCCGTGGCCCACAGGGCTTTAGCCCAAGGCACATGTAAGCCTAAACACAAATCCATAATCACATTGAACAACTATAAAATAGTCTAGTAATAAATAACCAAAACTCAATCCAGTGACATGCCATAAGTATAAATGGCAAAACCAACCGTAATCAATACCATCCAAACTTATGAAATATAAACAGCCCACATATCAAAATAATCCTAAATAAAATCCAACCACAATGTATGCACAAAACCGACATAACAAACTAAAACAAATTAATGAATGTCCTAGAGGTCCATGCAATTGAATCCCCACTACACCATGAGTCCACTATAAGTCCTTTTAATACCTGGAAGTGATAAACAACTAAGTCAGCTGATAGCTCAGTGAGTAGCAACATGGATAGTAAATACAGTTTTGAAAACAGGGTTCAATTCCAAAATAAGATAGATATCACATAAACTAGATTGGCATATGTAGACACCCCATTTTTGACCGACCTTAAGACTCAGACGTCACCGATTGAGCGCTCGGTGATGTTGCATACTGTGCTCGTTCAGAAGTCTCAGAGTCGCGGCCGTGCGCCCTGCCTCCGGACTTCCGAACTCTCTTCTGTGCCTTGTCTCGATTTGCGAACCAGACTCGGTTTTCTCTGTTTTCTTTTCCCGAGGGAAGGAGTGGTCCCAGAGACTATCTCCCAAAGGGCCGTGAGCTACTTTTTGTGGTCAGAGACCATTTTGCCCATTTCGGAGCCCCGGTTGCCTTTGGAGCAACGTTAGGCCGTGTGCCTCGGTTCGACCGCCCAACCATCTCCGATTTCTCCGGTTTTTGGCTTGCACTGCTTTTATAGTTCCGAGGAACACTGGGCCTTCGATGCCCACATCGTGGTCAGATGCCACTTTCTGCGTTCTCAGAGTTTTGGGACCCCGAATCGCACGGCTTGGCCCCGAGCATTCATTTTGCATCGGTTTTTGATTTTTGGCAGAACCTCTGCTTTTGTCATTCCGAGGGACACTGGGTCGCAGATACCCACTTTTGCCAGACACCATTTCCACCCATGACCCATTTTCGGGATCCCGAATTGCTCGCTTTTGGCCCCAACGTTCATTTCTCATTAATTTTTGTTCAAATTTGTGTACCTGCTTTCAACACCAGAAGATTATCGGGGTGGAAGGCCAGCAATTATCCCAGATAGCTGGGCCATTCCTCCGGAGCCCGTTTTTCTCACTTCCGGGCCAATGTTAAACACCATGGAGGTATTTTCTTACAAACAAAGCCACATATCTGTGATCAGGGGACATGGGAGGACCCTAAACAAGCATGGTCGGCCAAAATTGAAGTTCATTTTGGGCCTCCTTCAAATCCAATGTTGTGGCTCTGCCTGTGTTGCCAAATTCCAACCTTGGAACCTTGTTCCACACATCTGGGAGGACACCAAGGGTATATGGTCGGCCAGAAATTGTGCATTTCATTTTTGAGGCTCTCCTTCAAGCTCTATGTTGTGGCTCCTACTTCAGAGTTGCCAGATTCCGACCTTGGGGCCTTGATCTACACACTTGGGAGGACACCACTGCATGGTGGTCGGCCAGCAATTTTTGAGTTCATTTTTTGGGGGTGGCCGGCCGGCCATGGTGAGTGGCTGGCCGACCAGGTGGGGTGGCCGGCCGGCCACCTCCCAGGAAGTTACTGCCGGCCATTCTCGCTTCAAATTTCAAGACAAATTGTCGGGATATTTTTGCTGAAATATCACCCCATCCGGGGGATATTTTGGGAGGGAAAGCTTGGATGCTTCTCCCTCCCCTTTTACACCTTTTCTCCCTTATTTAAAGGGCTGGACAGCCCCTTTACCTAGGTTAGAAAATTTGCTCTCAAGAACACCTCTCCCAAATCCTCCATCTCCATAGCCAAAACTCAAGAAAAACCTTCAAGTCTCAAGCTCTTCTCTTCATCAACCCTTAGCTCCACCATCCCCACTACCATTCCAGCAGCAAGGAAGTGTTCTCCAGTGGCTAAGGAGCACCAAATTCAGGCCAAGAGGTAGCAACAACCGGATCTTCAAGGGTAAGTCTCCAAATCTCTTTTTGTAGCATAATCTTGCTTCCTATTTTTACCCTATTTCCTTTCAGTTTTTGGGCCTTGACCCCTACTGGTTTTAGGCTTATTTTGAGCCCCTATACAACTTTGTAGAAGGGCTCAACTTCATTTGGTGCCTCTATGATATACTTGTTTCAATATCTAGTTTGTATGTCACAATCTTGCATGCTATTTTTAGCCTATTTGCATTTGTTTTTGGGGCTCCGACCCATACTGATTTTGTGCTTATTTTGGGCCCCTCTACAACATTGTAGAAGGGCTCAACCTTGTTTGGCCATTCTGTATACCACCTCCCTTTGAAATCCACTTTAGGCCCTAATTCTTGCATGTTTTGTAGCCTTTTGTGATTTTGGTTTTAACTCTTGGTCAGAACAGAAAGGGGTCTTATTTTGACCCCCTCTACATGTTTCATGAAGAAAGTTTTGTTGTTTGGTGTCTTCTTTGCATGTCTCTTGTTATAACCTCTTTTGAGCTCCATTTTGCATGGAATTGTTAGCATGTTTTTGTATTGATTTTGGGATTTCCATAAACTGAATATATGCTTATTTTTGGTCCCTCTTTAGTTTTGTAGAACTGTTTTTTTGGGTTTGAGCATGGTAGATACCACTTGCTTGGCAATCTCTCTCTTTTTCCGTATTTTTGCAAGCTAATGTTGACCTATCTATGCTTACAATTCGGCCATGTTTGTAACTGAAAAATGCCATTTTTTGGGACTGCCTTACTACTGTTTTTGCTGTCGTGTGCCAATTTTGCATGTTTAGCATGGGCGTAGGCCATTTCAGGCACTTAGAATTGCATTTCGGGATGATTTTGTGCATTGATTGTCATTTCACATCATTTTGGGGCTGTTTTCCCCTTAATTTAGTGGCTGAAATTTGGTTTGCATGCTTGCATATCATTTCCCGTGTCTTTTCATGCCTAAATGCATTGCCTCGGTTTGCGTGCCTGTGGGCACGCACTTCGAGGCACCCCCGTTTTATCCGACGGCCTCCTATGTGAGTGAGCTGAGGCTCTCCCATGTTGGTGTAAGCCCATCGTTGCATTCCGTATGCCATTCTGATTTTCCATCACATCACCGCCTCGGTTTGCGTGCATGTGTGCACGCATTTCGAGGCACTTCGGTTGTATCCGATTTCCGTTTCAGCACCGCCTCAGTTTGCGTGCCTGTGTGCACGCATTTCGAGGCACTTCGATTGTATCCGATTTTACAGTTTTCATCATTGTCTCGGTTTGCGTGCCCGTGTGCACGCATTTCGAGGCACTTCAGTTTTATCAGATTTTGCATTGCACATCATCGCCTCGGTTTGCGTGCCCGTGTGCACGCATTTCGAGGCACTTCGGTTTTATCCGATTTGCATTTCATGCCATCGCCTTGGTTTGCGTGCCCGCGTGCACGCTTTTCGAGGCATATCATTTTCATCTCATTTTCACAGCATAGTACATACTCGGTTGCATCTTAGATTACATTCATACGTTTCCTCGATTTGCGTGCCTGTGGGCACATATTTCGAGACATCTCATTTTCATAGCATTGTGTATGTTAGGATCGCATATTAGCTACATTTCATGCATATCATGCATATTGCACGGGAAACGAGGCGCGTTTTGTACTCCGAGTAACGGAACGGGTCTCAATTCCCAAGTCACCGACACTCCGGATTACCCATGATGGAGTTAGGTTTTGTTGTAGAATTCATCCGCATGCATCCTATATTGAGTTGTGCAATCCGATTCCTCAGCCATCATGCATCGATATGCGTGATTGATGGCACGAGGATCGAGGCATGCATATATTCGTGAAATCAATTGCTATGTCCTTTTTCTGCTCTCTGTTGCAGCAAAATTAAGGATCAGCAGATTTTCAGAGTCTGGCACGCATTTCGAGAAAAGTGCAAACAGAGGCTAATTGGGGCATCCCAGTGGATTTCCACGCCAGAGCAGCCCGGCACACATCATTCATCAGAAGCAAGGCAGCCCCTGGCTTGCATGCCAGCTTTACAGCTTTCTTAGTTTAATCTGTACATTAATTAGAAATCTATAATATTCTTTTATTCGGGACTGTATTATTTATTCGGACCCTCTGCGCGAGGGCACAACTGTAATAAGGGTGTGTGAGTGTGATGTATGTCTTCCAACCCCCATTTCTTTCTCCCTTTTATTTATTCGCTTACAGTGGTTAGATATAAGGCATATTTCAATTAGCATACAGTATGACAGCATGTTTGCATCATTCATCTGTTTTGCATGCACCGGGCTCGGCACATCATACAAACTGCATCTGTATTTCAATTCCGAGTTGAATACATGTTAGTTGTAGCATCATCATATGCCATGTTAGAATAGCCGAGCCTGCTATAGTTGCATTTTTGCATGTGTTGCATTAGGCAATTCTGTATACTTAGGATCATGCATGATTTCTAATCAGCTTTTGTTTTGGCTTGGAGTACTAGGTGAGTTTTATGCTTTAGCATCCTTGCATATGTGTGAGTGTTGCCATGATAGCATGCTTACCATGAGGCTATGTGCTTATGTGATATAACTGCCTTGAATGCCTGTGGGTGGAGGTTGAGTTATCTGAATTGGGACCATTCATCGACTGTTTGTTTTAAGCCCACTAGATAGTGGCAAAATCACTGTTTTCTAAGCCCACCCGAGGGTGGCAAATCCGCATTTTAGCCTACCTGCGGGTAGCACCATCGCACCATTTTCAAACAAACAAACATGAAATGTTTTGTTCCAGTTCAGACGGCCCAGTCTATACTTGTTTGCTGCGAGCATCACGTAGTAACCTAGGCTAATAACCAGAATAAGAACTCACAATGTTTTCAAAAACAGATATCATGGTTAGTAGAGGCCGGTCTTTGACCGGGCGAGAGGGGGTGCTCACGATGTGACCTTCCCTAATCGTACCCAAGTTCCCGAGCCAACTTTGGTGATGATGGACACGTGGCCTTTTGGCACCGAGTCAGGGTTTCCTAAATTTCCCATTTTTAAAAATATTTAGGTGGCGACTCTGTTATCTGGCAAAGCAGTCCATGTTTGGCACTTCTTTCAAAAAATCTATTTTCCTTCAAAACGATTTGCCGGATTTGGACTCTTTGGTTCAAGATTTGGAACCGCAACAAAATCGAGTCCGAACTGTAGCGAGGTCCCCCGCGGGCGTTGTTACAGCATACAATTTTGATAAAGATAACTTGTTTAAAAAAGAAGGTTCTACAGTTCAACAGTTAAAATACTCATGTCTCTCAAGAACATGACAAATGACATTTTCCACTTAAAATAAATTACAACATGAACACTAATAATTTTCTGGGTACCAAGAATAACAAGTAACATGTCATACAGTTCTCAAGGCAATAAGCCCGTTGTATCCAATATCGAACCAAGAGTCATCCTCGAGATGGCGACGCGGGCCTTTTCTCTAAGACGATCCGATTGAAGGTCACCTAGTCTAGCCTAGGTCTTTTACTTACAATCGTTGAGCACTAGAGTCATCACGGCCATACCCGGATATGTTCCCTATAGTAGCCAGAGTCACCACACACAATGGAATAATTTCCCTGGACTAAAATATACAGATGGTCCTAATAATCAATACAATTCGGTTTCACAAAAACATGGTAGTTCGCCATTATAAACATGAGACCAAAACAAATAGTTTACAGTATGCCAAGTTTACACATGTTTTAGAAATAATTTAATTCCATTGATAATATAATAGATTATCAAAATAATTTAGTCTTGAAACAACAATTTAATTTTCTAACAGTTCAGGGTAGGGAAACATTTATAAAAATATGTAGCATGCAACTACTCACCTAAAAACGGAATAATGTATTCCTCGAATAGAGTATAAAAGTCCGACTAATGCCTTGAACCAAGTATGAAAACTACACGTTACTACTAATTTAAAAATACTAAAGAATAAGAAACGAAGTAACCCTAAACTAAAGTGCACTAACACGGCTCAACCAAAACTCACCGTCACTCTTAAATATTACCTAAGCTCATGCTCTTCAAGGTCTAAAATCACCCAAGACATGGGTTCAAATCAAAACTTAATTAAAAGTAACTTTAAGATAAAATAGAATTTTAAACAAGCTTTTCCAATCTATTCGCTAACTTTGAAAATTAAAAACCCACTCCACACTGTTCGAAAAATTGAAAAACTGTCCAGATATCAACTAATATATCCTAAGTTTCAAATCCAATTGGTTTCACTTGATTTTCTTATCAAAACAATTATTTACAATTAATTATGCCCAAACATATTGTTTTCTGCAGCACTTTAAAGAAATTAATGGTTCTCTTAGTATGCATGAGCAATCAACGCAATGACAAAAATTTAAGAAACTAGACTCGTAACTGGTTCTAATGATGCTAATTTGATAATTTTCGGATTTATACCCAAAGAGAACGACACTTTTGAAGTTACTGTTTTACACCAGTTTACTGGACAGATTTGAACACACTAGTTAATATAGATTTTGACACCCAAAAATTATGAGAAAATTGTGATATGCAATTCAATATGTAATTAATCTACTATAAAAATTTCAATTCAAAATTCAACCATTTGATATGATTCCTCGATTTTTAAAGTTTGTGTTTGTGTGCAGAATTTTTAGACTAAGAATAACACCCATTAATTCCCATCACCAACCACTGACTTGGCACCCAAACAACACACCCGTTCCTCCTATTCCTTCCCAACAACAAGTAGTTTGCACACATGAACCATCACAATATATAGATATAATAAAATAGGACAATACCTTAGAGTTGTTGACCACCAATGTTGCTAAAATTTGCTCTCAAATCTCTCTTCTCTCTCTCTCTCCATTTTTCTCCCTCACGGCTGCTGCTAACTTGTGATGAACAAATAAGAAGGTAGGGTTTTGTGTATATTTTATTTAATACTAGTGGTTGGGCACCCCCAAAGCATGTGTAGGTGAAATAAATAAATAATATACAAAATGTTTAAATATGTTGTAAGCAACTCAAATGGTAAGATCATTATTTGTCAAATTGTGGTCTAGAGTTCGAGTCACACCCTCTTCTCTATTTATTTATTTAATAATAAATCTTCCCCTAAATTAAAATTTCACCATAAATTTATTTTAGGTTTTAAAATTAATTTAAAAAAAACCCTCCAATAATATTTAATTTGCATTTAAAGATTTACAAGCAAAATATTTGAGATTATAAAATAATTATTACTTAACTATTTATTTGATTTGTATATTCGGGTTGTCACATTCTCCCCCCCTAAAAGAAAAGTTTCGTCCTCGAAACTAACTTGAGTAAATCATGAGAATAGATGTGGGTACTTCTCGCTAATCTCGTCCTCGTGTTCCCAAGTCGCCTCTTCAACTAGATGATTATGTCACAGTGCCTTAACCAATCTAATGGCCCTTGTACGTAACATTTTCTCTTTTGAATCCAAAATCTGAACAGGCATCTCCTCATACGAAAAATCCTCTCTAATCTGAAGCGGCTCATAATCTATCACATGCAACGGACTGTGCACATATTTTCTCAGCATAGACATGTGAAACACATTATGCACTCTTGCCAATCTAGGGGGTAGAGCAACACGATACGCAACCTCACCAACCTTCTCCAATACCTCAAATGGACCAATGTATCTAGGACTCAACTTTCCTTTCTTTCCAAACCTGATGACTCCTTTCTATGGTGATACTTTCAAGAATACCACATCCCTCACATGAAACTCCAAATCTCTCCTACGATGATCAACATAACTTTTTTGTCTACTCTGAGCAGTCAATAATCTCTCACTGATGGTGATAATTTTCTGTGTAGCATCCTCCACCAAATCAGATCCCAACATTTGCCACTCACCAACCTCATCCCAACACAAAGGAGACCTACACTTCTTCTCATACAAAGCCTCATAAGAAGCTACTCCCAAACTAGAATAATAACTATTATTATACACAAACTCTATGAGTGGCAAATAATCATCCCAATTACCTCTCCACTCCAAAGCACAAGCCCTAAACGTATCATCAAGGGTTTGTATAGTCCTCTCCAATTGCCCATCTATCTGAGTGTGATAAGCTGAACTAAAATTTAACCAAGTACCCATAGCTGATTGGAATGCACCCCAAAACTTAGACACAAAACGAGGGTCCCGATCTGACACTATTGACACAGGTGCACCTTGCAATCTAATAATCTCCTTCACATACAACTATGCAAATTGAGCTAGAGAATAGTTCATCTGTACTGCAATAAAATGTGCTGACTTGGTTAATCTATCGACAACTACCCAAACTGCATCATGATTACTACTAGTACGAGGTAATCCGCACACGAAGTCCATGGTAACATGATCCCACTTCCACCCTGGTATAGGTAAGGGTTGTAGTTTCCCTACGGGTTTCTGATGTGCTACTTTAACCTGTTGACACACCAAGCACTGAGCAACAAATTCTGCAATATCACCCTTCATACCATTCCACCAAAAATGTTCATGAAGATCTCGATACATCGTAGTGCTTCCAGGATGAATGCTGTAACTAAAACTATGTGCCTCCATCATAATCTCCTTCCTCAAATCACCACCAGCAGGAACACAAATTTGGCTACGGAATCTAAGCAACCCATTATACCTAATCACAAAGTCTACATGCTTACCCTCTACCATCTCTCCTTTAATACGCTCACACTGGGAGTCAATCTCCTGAGCTACACAAATCCATTCTTTCAAGGTCAGCTGAACTGCCAATTGACTACAATAAGCCCTATCATCGGCGTAACAACCCAAGCCTCAAACGTCTCATGTCTTCCACCAAACAACTCTTAATAGACAAAGCAGCTACATCTCCAACTGCGATCTTCCTACTCAAGGCATCTGCCACCACATTTGCCTTTCCCGGATGATACAAAATATTCACATCATAATCTTTTAGCAACTCAAGCCATATTTTTTGCCTCAAATTTAGTTCCTTCTGTTGAAAATATAATTCAAACTCTTATGATCAGTGTAAATCTCACATGACTCTCCATACAAATAATGTCGCCAGATCTTAAGAGTGAAAATCACTGCTGCTAACTCCAAGTCATGCATAGGATAATTTCTCTCATGTACTTTCAATTGTCGTGACGCATAAGCAATCACCTTCCCATGCTGTATGAACACACATCCTAAACCCTGTTGTGAAGCATCACTATAAATCACAAAACCACCCCCATTTGCCGGTAAGGCAAAGATTGGAGCTGATGTCAATCTCTGTTTAAACTCTTGGAAGCTACTCTCACAATCATCATTCCACTCAAACTTTACCCCTTTCCTGGTGAGATTGGTAAGTGGCACAGCAATACGGGAGAATCCTTCCACAAACCGTCTGTAATATCTAGCAAGCCCTAGAAAGCTGCGTACCTCTGTCACAGAAGTAGGTCGTGTCCAACGATTACTGCCACCTTTGTGGTATCTACAAATACCCCATCTTTACTCACCACATAACCTAAAAAGGATACACTGCTCAACTAGAATTCACACTTCTTAAATTTTGCATACAGTCTTTTGTCCCTAAGGATCTGTAGTACTACCCTTAAATATTGCTCATGCTCCTCCTTACTCCTCAAAAAAAATTATGATGTCATCAATAAATATTACCACAAATTTATCTACATGGGGTTTAAATACTCTGTTCATCAAATCCATAAATGCGGCTGGTGCATTTGTGAGACCAAAAGACATAACCAAGAACTCATCTCATAATGAGTTCTAAAAGCTGTCTTAGGAACATCCTCATTTCTTACCTTCAATTGGTGATAGCCTGATCTCAAGTCAATCTTAGAGAATACCTGAGCTCAATGCAATTGGTCAAATAGGTCATCAATGTGTGGCAAAGGATACTTAGGCCTAGTTTGGCATAATACAAAAAAGTCAAAAAGTCACTATCCTATTTAAGTTACATCATCTCATTTAAATCACATCATCTCTATACGACATCACTTCAAACCCAACCCATATTTCACATTTTTTCATAAAAAGTCAAAAAGTACACTTATTTAGATTATCCCAAATAACCCCTTATTCTTCATTGTGACTTTGTTCAATTCCCTATAATCAATACACAATCCCATCGACCCATCATTCTTCTTCACAAACAACACAGGTGCTCCCCAAGGTGAGATGCTAGGCCTAATAAAACCTTTGTCTAACAACTCCTATAACTGAGTTTGTAACTCCCTCAACTCCAACGGTGCCATTCTATAGGGTGCTTTAGAGATAAGTGTTGTATTGGAGACCAAGTTAATGGGAAATTCTACCTCACGATTTGAAGGAAGATTAGGTAGATCCTCTGGAAAAACATCAACAAATTCCCTCACTACAGGCAACTCCTCTAACTTCTGCTCTAGTTGTTCAGTACTCACCACACAAGCTAAATAACCATGACACCCTTTTCTCAACATTCGGTTAGCCTGAAGGGAATAAATAAAATAGATAAAAGACCCTTTTCTAACTCCCTAAAAGAAAAACTCATGTTGCCATGGCATAGAAAAGACTACCCTATTTTTAAAACAATCAATAGAAGCATGATGCTTCGTCAACCTATCCATTCCCAAAATCACGTCAAAATCCTTCATCTCTAAAGAAATCAAATCCACTAGAAAAATTCTTCCATCCATCCATCTCTATCTCACAAGATCTACAAACATCCCCTAACACTTTGTTTCTCCTAATGGAGTAGACATAATAACACATTCATCCAAAGGCTCACAAGAAATAGACAAACAATGTTGAAACTTAGGTGCAACAAAAGAATGTGTAGTTCATGAATCAAATAAAACTTTGGCAGGTACAGATGATATAAGGAGTGTACCTTGTACCATAGATGGAGCAGCCTCAGCCTTCTGTCTAGTGAGGGCATAAACATCTCCTTGGGCAGCCGCTGACTTCTTTTCCTGAGTCTCAATCCCGTATGTCAAACCTTGGGTAGTACCACTTTTGCTATTATTCTGTTTCTGGTTAAACCCACTGCTATAAAAAGTTCGTTTGTGCCCTTGCCCCTGAAATGACTGTGCTACTGACTGACCTCCCATTTCCTTGGACCTACACTGTGCAAAGAGATGGCCAGGCTTGCCACACTTGTAGCACATTCGAGCTGTGCCATCACAATTACACCCAACAGAATGTGACCTACCACATCCAATTCTACTGCCTCATGCAATTGCTAACCTGACCTGGGGTGTAAGTCTTCTTGCTAGGATTGCTACCACCACTACGTTGCTCTACTTGTCTCTTCTCCCTAAGCCTCTTGTTTTGTGGTTCCTTGGCCATTTGTTCCTCAATTTTCTTTTCCTCTTCTCCTCCATTTTCAGCTAGTAATGCCTTGTTTACCAATGCAGAATATGTCTTCATCTCCAAAATAGCTACTTTTGCATAGATCTTTGACCGCAAGCCATTCTCAAACAATATCACTCTATTTTCCTCTATGGCCATTTGATATGGGGCATACCTTGACAACTCCACAAACTTGGCTTCATACTAAGCCACTATCATGTCATTTTGCTTCAGATTGAGAAAATCCACTTGCTTCTGCCTTCGCACCGCTTCAGGGAAGTATTTCTCATTAAACAGTTCCAGAAACTTACTCCACACTAGCTCTATTTCTCTACTCTCATATTGATGCTTCACCATGCGCCACCAATGCTCTGTTTGACCGCAGATTACACACATGAACCATCACAATATATAGATATAATAAAATAGGACAACACCTTAGAGTTGTTGACCGCCAATCACTACAACAAAATGCACCTTAGGCGACTAAAATTGGCGACTAAACAAAATTTAGTCGCCAAAAGTTGCGAAATTGGCGACTAAAAATTTTTTTAGTCGGCAAAAGTAAAATATTTAGCTACTAATTTTTTTTAGTCGGGGTATATTGGTTATTAGCGACTAAAAAAAATTTAGTCGCTAAAAATACCAGAATTGGCGACAAAAAAGAAATTTAGTCGCCGTATATTCAGTTTTGACTACTAAAACCGTTTAGTCGCCGAATGAAAAATAAAAAATTATTTTTTACCTTTGGCGACCAAAATTTTGGTAGCCAAAAGTTTATTTTCAGCAACAAAAAAGAAATTTAGTCGTCGTATATTGCGTTTTGGCTACTAAAACCGTTTAGTCGCCGAATGGAAAATAAAAAATTATTTTTTACCTTTAGTGACCAAAATTTTGATAGCCAAAAGTTTATTTTCAGCAACAAAAAAGAAATTTAGTCGCCATATATTGAGTTTTGGCTACTAAAACTGTTTAGTCGCCACATGAAAAATAAAAAATTATTTTTTACCTTTGGCGACTAAACTTCTGGTTGCCAAAGTTTATTTTCAAGGATAAAAAAGAATTTTAGTCCCTAAAGAAACAAAATTTATGGAGGAAGACATTTCAAATAGTTTGGAGGGATTTATAAAATACTTTCAGCGACTAAACAATTTCAGTCGCCAATAACGATCTACATAAAAATATCTCACTCTTCTCTCTCATCTCTCTTTCTCCACCCAGTCCAAACCAAACCCACCTTTTCTCTCCCAAATTTTCTCTGCTAAACACCTCATTTCAAATCACATCTTTGAATCTATCTACTTCTACGATCTTCTGTGTTCACATCTACACATACATACATCCACATTGAGAAGCTAATTTCCCATCAAAATTCTCAAGTATGAGAACCAAAGCAAGCAACCAAAACAGGTTCATGCGATTCATTACGATACCAGTTAGGGCTTTGGGGAAAGCCAGAGACTTCTACGTTCGAATCATTACGGACTATGCCAAAAGGGTTAACTATGGCGGCGCGATGGGCATTCAATCGGGACCGATCCATAACTTGCCGAAGAGCTTCAGCGTGAGCTTCAGGTGAGACACGCTTAATCCACCTTCTCTCTGTGTGTACATACATTATGTCTATGCGTGAACCTTTCGATTGATTATGATGATTTTGTTCTGTGTTCTGAACTCTAGGTTAAGTAAAATTTTGTAATCTATGAATTCTTTGAATGCTTTGTATAGTTTGGTAACATGCCTCAATCTAAACCCCCTCATCTTGTTCTACCTGATGAATTACTTGTCAACATTGCGAAGTCAATTGGTGCTGAGGTTCACCAAGCTTTGGGGTTTCTTCAAGATTTGGCATGTGGAGGAAATATTAAGCAGTTTCTAGCTATATGTTTGAATACATCAATTTTCTTTATTTCCTTCGATTTTCCCTGTCATGCATATGCTTGCAAACCGTTTGATTTGACCTCTAACCTATTTGGATATTGTTGAAATTTTTTACTCCAAATTCTGGAACACTACACATGAGTGTTAAGTGTTTGATTAAATTCCTCAATCACGAATGCTTTTGAAAATTTTGGGTGCTTACAAAGCAATCAGCTGTGTTTTGTTGTTATTTCAGAATTTAATTAACAGTTGGATGGCTACGGTAGGAGGGAATGTGGAATCGGCAGTTGTTCCAACATCGGTCCTGGTTCGAGTAGCCCACGAGCTTCTTCAGGCTGGACACCAGTATTTGGATATGTGATTCATTGGGTGTATTTTTTTTATTTTTTATTTTTTTGTAGAGTTGTTAAAAAATTTCTGAATTAAAAAATTGATTTGATTGGGTAAAGATGGTGAATCTGAGAATGTTACTGTGGTGTGCTAACTGTTCTTTTGTTGGTGGGTGTGACTGTGTGTATGACTGCTGAGGAGTTTAGTGCAGGGCATGTTGTTAGGGCCATCAATGTTCCTTACATGTTCAAAGTTGGATCAGGTTTGTGTTTATTACGGAGCAAATTTGCAATTCTATCTGTTTATGAGATCTGTTTATTACTGAAACTCTCTTATTCTTTTTTTTTTTCCTCTCAATTTGCAATTTTTTGCCACTTTTTATTTTGAATAATGGTAGAAGTAGCTGATACAGACCCATTCAATCATTTCTTTGATTTTAGATTTCAAATGTTGATTCCTTTTATTAGTGAAGAGTAATTCAATCTTTTCTTTGATTTTAGATTTCAAATGTTGATTCCTTTTATTAGTGAAGAGAAATCCACTACTTATCCAGCATTCTACAACTAAGACCCTGTTACTATTTCAGAAAAAAAGAAGCGCCAAGACCAGGAGTGCAGACAATTGAGGTCTCTTATTCAAGATCTTGAAAGTATGTTCTTATTAGTAGAGGCCTTTTAACCCTTGTTTGTTTCCAGAGTAGTTGTTTTCCCCTCTCTATAAAACACATAACTAGTATTATCTGTAACAAGTAATTCTATTTGTAGTTCTTTGTGATAATATTCAGTCTGAATGCAATGTGATCTTTTCCATTCGGTTAGACTATTGAAGATACACGTTATATAATTGGTTGTCTATATGGTGTGTGCAAGGTCCTAACCATATAGAATGCATCGATCTTCTGGATTGCACAAGATAATCTCAAAAGAATAGGAAAATTGATGATGTATTGATTATAATGTCATTTGTTAGGCGAACAACGAAGCATTATAGCAAATGCATAAAAACATGAAAGTTTGGTGAAATTTCGGAAAATATATGGGAATAATTTTTTATCGGTGATTTTGTTGGAAAAATTTCATGGAAATTTATGTTGTGTTGAAGGGCCCAGTTTCTTGTGCTTGCCTCATTTCTATGCTCACGTTGTTTGACATTATATTGTAAATGCAATGCAAAAAAATGATAAGAGCTAGAAGTCAAATAAATCCAATAGCTGGTTTGTAACTTGTCATCCCTGTTGGGGCCATCAATGTTCCTTACATGTTCAAAGTTGGATCAGGTTTGTGTTTATTACTGAGAGTAAATTTGCAATTCTGATCTGTTTATGACATTTGTTTTGATAAGAATGGGCATGACAGTGAAAATTGGCTGAGTATAATATATCAAAATTATTAATTTTATAATTGTTATAATTTGAAACGTCAATATTATTGAATAAGTGTTAATAGTTTATTTTATTTTATTTTATTTTATTTATTTATTTATTTATTTTTATGGATTACTTTTGTGTGGGCTATTGTGGATGTGTACGAAGAGCATTTGTTCTATATATAGAAGATATTTATTTTGGAACAATCCTCTGTTTTGGAAATCTAGTGTTTTTGTATGTAATATTTTATTTAGATGAATTATACTTGGTTTGTATGGATTTATATGATATTTGGAATATGATGTTACAAGTTAAAGTTTTTGAATAGTTGATAATGAAATGGGTGTTATTGATAATGGATTTAGATTATAATTGATAAATGTATTATTCTATATACGTACAGATTATAGGTCACATTGATAATGAAATGCATATAATTTAGAAATTAATGAAAAATATTCAATTTGTGAATTTTAAAAAAATTAATAAATAGAGCTTGAGCTTTTGAGGACTAAACATTTAGTAGCCAAAAAAAAAAAATTGAAAGTTTTTGGCAACTAAAAAATTGGTAGCCAAAAAGGAGTGTCACATTTTTAGCAATTAAAAAATTGATAGCCAAAAAGGAGTGTCACGTTTTTAGCGACTAAAAAATTGGTAGCTAAAAAACTGATGACAGAAAATATTTTCTTTTTGGCGACTAAATATTTTCTTTTGGGTGACTAAATTTTTAGCCGCCAATTGATGACTTTCAGCGACTGAAAAAAAATTAGTTGCCAATATCTTTCCCGATAATCATCTAGCAACAAAGCTTGCGACCAAACAAATTAGTCGGCAATAATCTTCAGCGACTAAAAAATTGACTTTTGGCAACTAAAAATTTAGTCGCCAAATGTTGTAGTGAATGTTGCTAAAAGTTTCTCTCAAATCTCTCTTCTCTCTCTATCTCTCTCTCTCCCTTTTTCTCCCTCACGGCTGCTGCTAACTTGTGATGAACAAATAAGAAAGTAGGGTTTTATGCAAGAAGGTAGGGTTTTGTGTATATTTTATTTAATACTAGGGGTTGGGCACACCCAAAGTATGTGTAGGTCAAATAAATAAATAATATACAAAATGTTTAAATATGTTGTAAGCAACTTAAATGGTAAGACCATTATTTATCGAATTGTGGTCTAGAGTTCAAGTCACACCCTCTTCTCTATTTTTTTTTTCTTAATAATAAATCTTACCTCTAAATTAAAAACTTTCGCCATAAATTTATTTTAGGTTTTAAAATTAATTAATATTTAAATTGCACTTAAAGATTCACAAGCAAAATATTTGAGATTGTAAAATAATTATTACTTAGGTATTTATTTGATTTGTATATTCGAGTTCTCATAGATCGGCATAACTTTTTTTGTATAATCTGAGTAGTCAATAATCTCTCTCTGATGGTGATAATTTTTTGTGTAGCATCCTCCACCAAATCAAGTCCCAACATTTGCCTCTCACCAATCTCATACCAGCACAAAGGAGACCTACACTTCCTCCCATACAAAGCCTTATAAGGAGCTACTCCGAAACTAGAATGATAACTATTATTATACACAAACTCCATGAGCAAGAAATAATCATCCTAATTACTTATCCACTCCAAAGCACAAGCCCTCAGCATATCATCAAGGGTTTGAATAGTCCTCTCTGATTGCCCATCTGTCTGAGGGTGATAAGCTGAACTAAAATTTAACCGAGTACCCATAGCTGATTGTAACGCACCTCAAAACGTAGACACAAAACGAGGGTCCCGATCTAACACTATTGACACAGGTGTATCATGCAATCTAACAATCTCCTTCACATACAACTGTGCAAATCGAGCTAGAGAATAGTTCATCCGTACTGCAATAAAATTTGCTGACTTGGTTAATCTATCAATAACTACCCAAACTGCATCATGATTACTACTAGTAAGAGGTAATCCGCACATGAAGTCCATGGTAATATAATCCCACTTCCACTCTGGTATAGGTAAGGGTTGTAGTTTCCCTGCAGGTTTCTGATGTTCTACTTTAACCTGTTGACACACCAAACATTGAGCCATAAATTCTGTAATATCTCTTTTCATACCATTCCACCAAAAATGTTCACGAAGATCCCGATACATCTTAGTGCTTCCAGGATGAATGTTACAACTAAAACTATGTGCCTTCATCATAATCTGCTTCCTCAAATCGCCAGCAGCAGGAACACAAACTCGGCTATGGAATCTAAGCAACCCATCATCACTAACTACAAAGTCTGCATGCTTACCCTCTGCTATCTCTCCTTTAATACGCTCACACTGGGAGTCAATCTCCCGAGCTAAGCAAATCCATCCTTTCAAGGTCGGCCGAATTGTCAATTGACTACAATATGCCCTATCACCAGGCGTAACAACCTCAAGCCTTAAACGTCTCATGTCTTCCACTAAACAACTCTCAACAGACAAAACCACCACATCTCCACCTATGACCTTCCTACTCAAGGCATCTGCCCCCACATTTGTCATGACCCGAACCCGCCCCTATGGATTAAGGTCATAACCGACCAGTAATCAAGGGATCACCTATGGCCTCAAACCTGATTAAACTTATTTTTAATAGAATAAGGGGCCAAAATGGAAGCAGACTTAAATTTTTTTTCCAATGAGCTATGCTTACGTGATAAGGCAAAACATTCCATGAACAATCCATAATAACTCACACATGTAGACAGAAATAACATCTTATATGTCTAGGAACTTCAAACATGTAATCAGTCGAACAAAAAGCTTATGTACATGGTGATCCAACATATTCACCAAGGTAACAAAATAGTGAACAAAAGGACAAAAGAAAACAAGGTCTCATGCATGAGACATTCGGGCTAACTTCACAACTTAACTTCCTCTCACATCTTTCACTGAGGCTGGGTTTGGACATCTTTTGCTCACCTACACACATGTAAATGAGAGTGAGCGATAGCCCAATGAATAATATCAAAATAAAGGAGTTACATGAATGAAACTTGTAGCAAACATATCAAATGGCCATAGGCCCATTTATGTTTCTATCTAATACATTGAACGGCCTTGGGCCCAAACATATCAAACGGCCTCGAGCTCAATTTGTTTGTGTCAAACGGCCTTCGGCCCAATCATTCATATCAAACGGCCTTTGGCCCATCATAATATTCAAACGACCTTTGGCCCATTATATTATTCATACGGCCTAAGGCCCAATTCATTTCTCATCAAATAGCCTCGGGCCCATCCATTATATCAAATGGCCTCGGGCCCATCCATCATATCAAACGGCCTCAGGCCCATTTCATTTTCACATATGTGTTCATGTGTGTCTTATAACTATGATCATGATCATATTTATATTCAATTAGTCTTATGCAAAAGACTGGCATTTAGAATATTCATCCATAATGTAACATACAAATCCATAAGGCTCATACAGAAGTAACGTTTGTAAAATAACGTACTTGAACATATCTTTACTAAGACATTACTCACAGTGATCTACCGGATGATTTGCCCTTGTGCTTGACCCTACACATTTCGTGAACATAATGCGTCACAAGCGATTCAATCCGTTCTTAATTTATATATTCCTCTTAGGCCTCTTTCGTATCTTCTTAGTCCATTTACAATGCTCAATGTATGCCTAAGAGTGCGTAGCAATGAAAGAGAACGGAAAACAAAACACAAAATCACTTTTCAAAATTTCTGAAACAGGGCTCTCCGCTTGAGCATAGCCTTGGTCACTCGAGCAGACCCCTTTGGTCTGCAAAAGTACTGGTTGCATGTAATTTACGCTCGAGCGAGATTCTCGACGCTTGAGTGAGGAGTCTTGGCAAAATAGGGTTCACTCGAGCATAAAGTCTACTGCTCGAACCACAGTGCAATTTCTGCAAAACTTCTGGGAGCCTACTTTTCACGCTCGAGCGAACAAGTCGAATTCTAGGTTTTCTAGAATTCTGTTTGAGCTTCAAAACATAACCCTAATGGCTCCAAAATTTGCAAATCAATGTCAAAACATAGAAAAACATTGTGTAACATGAAAACTTATATAATTTGAAACCAATTGACCCAAAATCATGGTCCATCTCCCAAATTTCCCAATTTATCTCAAGTTCTTCAAAACCCATGCAATCAAGTTACATACCTCCATGAATCATGCATGCATGTAACTCATTGACTCTAATTCCATTTCAAATGGTACAAATGATGCTCAAAATCATGAAGCTCATTAAAATTATGCATGCATGTAGACTTAGGTGCACAATCTTTCATGTTTAATATGCCTCATTCTAGATTATGCAATCTTATGGAAATTCATGGCAATTCAATACATGCATGAACATATGGACCTCAAATTCTTCATAATATCTTTGAATTCACTCAACTATAAATTTCACCCATGGTTTTGAGTTCAATTACTTACCTAGGGCTCAAATCTTTCCAATTATGGCTAATTCTTGAGCCTAGCTTCCAAATTCCCAAGCTCATAGTTCAAATATCCAAGGTTAAACTCCCTCTCTATCTCTAATTCGGCTCCCTCTCTCCCTCTAAAGTGTATCTTTAGATTTTTGGGGTCAAAATGAGGAGCCTAAGTGTATTTAACCATATATATACTAAGTGATTAGCTTAAACTAATCCATCTTAATTAAAGTTAACCAATTGCACATAATTTAATCGATTTAATCTAATTATTTTAATCCAAATCAATATTTAATTAAATCTCACCATAGGCTCTAAAAATCATGTTGATCTCAAAAATACACTTAATTTCAATTTCCGTCGCCTCTATGTCGCCTCTACGGTCTTGATTAAATTTTTATAGCAGAAAATCAAACAGATTTTCCTACGGTGAGTAGATAGAAATTTAAAAACACATATAATCATATAAATGGCACTCAAAATCGTATCAAGCACATAATCTCAATCATAATTAAGATTAATTAACATAACACAGGATAGGGTTATCACAACATTTGCCTTCCTTGGATGATATAAAATATTCACATCATAATCTTTTAGCAACTTAAGCCATTTTCTTTGCCTCAAATGTAGCTCCTTCTGTGTGAAAATATATTTCAAACTCATATAGTCAGTGTAAATCTCACATCACTCTCCATACAAATAATGTCGCTAAATCTTAAGAGCGAGAATCACTGCTGCTAACTCCAAGTCATGCGTAGGATAGTTTCTCTCATGTACTTTCAACTGTCATGACGCATAAGCAGTCACATTTCTATGCTGCATGAGCACACATCCTAAACCCTATCATGAAGCATCACTATAAATCACAAAACCACCAGTATCTGTAGATAAGGCAAGGATTGGAGCTAATGTTAACCTCTGTTTAAACTCTTAGAAGCTACGCTCACAATCATCATTCCATTCAAACTTTGCCCCTTTCCTGGTGAGATTGGTAAGTGGCAAAGCAATACAGGAGAATCCTTTCACAAACCGTCAATAATATCCAGCAAGCCCTAGAAAACTATGTACCTCTGTCACATAAGTAAGTCGTGGCGAAGCAACAATTGCTACCACCTTCGTGCTATCCACAAATACCCCATTTTTACTCACCACATGACCTAAAAAGGATACACTGCTCAACCAAAATTCACACATTTTAAATTTTGCATACAGTCTCTTCTCCCTAAGGGTCTGCAATACTACTCTCAAATTGTAATGACCCTCACACTACCCTAACCATACTCATATGCATTTTGTATGATTTTGCTTTGTTAAGCTTGCATTTCAAATCTTGACTTGTTTTGCATAAGTATTACTTGGGTGCTTTGTTCCTTTGGTGTGTGTGTGTTTCAGCCGAGGTCATCTTGAGCCTAGGACACCCTTTTGATACTCTTACACTTAGGACCACCTTAGGATTTCTTTGTTGACCTCCACCTTTGTCCTGACATATTGGCCGAGATGATTATCATCTGGGCCGGGGTGTGTATCGCCTGGGCCGAGATGTGTATTATTTGGGCCGAGATGTTATCCTTGTGCCGAAGTGATCTTGTCCTGGAGTGGTATGACATAGACCGAGGTGTGGCACATCTAGGCCAAGGTGTGGCACAGCTTAGTCAAGTGTTGTTCTTCCTAGCCGAGATCATTGTTCTTTGACTTGCCGAAGTTCTGTCCTTAGCCGAAGTCATTGTCCCTTCGTTGCCGAAGTCTTGTTATTGGCCGATGTCATTACTTGCCGGAGTCCCTTGCCGCCTAGCTTGTTGAACACGCTTTGTCATAGACTTGTCTTGTCAATCTATCACCTTTTTGAGGAGAGCCAACCAACCGTTGCCACGTGTCCGGGCTGAGTGTTAAATCAGCCGGCAGAGAGAGAGAAACCCCTCATTTGTTACATTCTTGTTTTGGGGTAGAGAGAGAAGCTCTAGAAGGAGAAGGAGGAATTTTAGAGTGAGAGAGTAGATACCAAGCTTGATCCTTAGAGTTCAAACCGTTGGATTCGAGTATTGAGGTTAGAATCTTGATCAACTCTTGTTGTTCTTATTGATCATCTAGTTGCATTGCATGATTGAATATGTTCTGAATGCCATACATTGATTTAAAGACTGGTTTTAGAAAGAGAAAGTTGGTGTTCATAAGTTCTTGAAGAAAAGCCTTGTTTGATCCGAAAGCTTACATTGAAATCTATGTTTTTGTGTTTGTTTTCGTAAGATCTTCTAGTATGGGTACCCAGGTCCATGTTTTTAAACTCATAGCATGAAATCTCAGATTTTATAATGATACGTTATGATCTTTGCATTCATCTCCTTCATGATCTTCATGTTCATGTTCTTCATGTTCTTGAGCAGAGGGAAAACCCAGATTTTTCCCGACCTCATTTCTTTGATAGTGGCCCTCGGGACCACACCTCGGCGAGAAGTTGTGGGACCTCGGCCAAGACTTGGTTGGTGCCCAGCAGGTTTCCCCGAGATGGGAGACAGTGTTTGTTTTGATTTGACTTAGTTCTTGGAGAATGCCGAGATCATTTGCATTCATAATAAGTTTGTTTGAGAGTGCAATCAACATATTTCTTGCCATGTGTTTGTAGGACTTGGACTTGCCTTGACCTCGACGTTTGGAGGAATAAGTGAGTGGTATTTTAATAAAGATATGTTATAAAGCTTTGATTAAACCTTGTTTTGCCTTGTTCGTAAATTGTTTACAAGCATGAATGATTATCCCTACTTGCAATAAGCACTATAAGCATTTGTAGCACAAAGTTTGGAAGTCCGTACGTGCTAGGGGACTATAAGCATTTGTAGCACAAAGTTTGGAAGTCCGTACGTGCTAGGGGACTATAAGCATTTGTAGCACAAAGTTTGGAAGTCCGTACGTGCTAGGGGACTATAAGCATTTGTAGCACAAAGTTTGGAAGTCCGTACGTACTAGGGGACTATAAGCATTTGTAGCACAAAGTTTGGAAGTCCGTACGTGCTAGGGGACTATAAGCATTTGTAGCACAAAGTTTGGAAGTCCGCACGTGTTAGGGGACTATAAGCATTTGTAGCACCAGTCCTTAGTGTCCGGGGACTATAATGCAACGACACCATTGTTTAGAGATCTCTCTTGTCTTGTCTTGCCTTGCCACTGACGGTTTTACCGCGTGGGTTTGTTTGTCCGGAATGTCATCTCTTGTACTATATTGATGTTAGTAAACATCCCTTGAAGCTTAAAGGATTTGATGGATGAACTTGATTTATCTCATGTATTGTTTTGTCAAAAGACCTCGGATATCATTCATGTAAACCCTTTATTAATTATGCCATTCACTGAGTATCCAAGCTCACCCTCTCTATATATATGTAGGTGATGAGCAGGGCGGCGGTGACGCCTAGGTGTGCTTGCCGATGTGTTTTGGATTCATGTTTCGCAACATCTTGAAGATTATGCTTCTTTGTTATTTCCTTGTATTTTGTAATTGATGGCCGAGAAGCCTTTTAGTCAAGATGTAATTTTTGTACTCCATTTTGTTGTATTAAAGCTATTTTGAGATGTATGTCATTTCATTTAACTTAAGCACTGCTCTTATGGACTACTTAACTTCTAATTATTGCTTCTGCATTTGTAAGCCCCATATGTTTTACTCTGATTTGTGTGTGATCTTGTAAGTTGGCCTTTGGTAGTCTCGAATTACTGGCCATCATGGCAACATCCTACTAGGGGCGGGATGGGGTCGTGACACAAATGCTGCTCATGCTCCTCCTTACTCCTTGAATAAATTAGGATGTCATCAATAAGCATTACCACACATTTATCCAACGGGGGTTTAAATACTCTGTTCATTAAATCCATGAATGTGGTCGGTGCATTGTGAGACCAAAAGGCATTACCAAGAACTCATAATGCCCATAACGGGTTATAAAAGCAGTCTTAGGAACATCTTCATCCCTCACCTTCAACTGGTGATAGCCTGACCTCAAGTCAATCTTAGAAAATACTTGAGCTCCTTGTAATTGGTCAAATAGGTCATCAATGCGTAGCAAAGGATACCTATTCTTCACTGACTTTGTTCAGTTCCCTATAATCAATACACAATCTCATAGATCCATCATTCTTCTTCACGAAAAACACAAGTGCTCCCCAACGTAAGACTCTAGGCCTAACAAAACCTTTGTCTAGCAACTCCTGTAACTGAGTTCGTAACTTCTTCAACTCCAACAGTGTTATTCTACGAGGCGCTTTAGAGATAGGTGCTGCATTGAGGACCAAGTCAATGGAAAATTCTACCTCACCGTTTGGAGGAAGACCAGGTGGATCCTCTAGAAAAACATTAACAAATTCCCTTACTACATGAAACTCCTCTAACTTCTGCTCTGGTTGTTCAGTACTCACCACACCAGTTAAATAACCATGACACCTTTTTCTCAACATTCGGTTAGCTTGAAGGGAAGAAATAAAATAAATAGAAGACCCTTTCCTATCTCCCTGGAAAAAAAAACTCATGTTGTCCTGGCATAGCAAAAACTATCCTATTTCTAAAACAATCAACAGAAGCATGATGCTTCGTCAACCAATCCATCCCCAAAATCACGTCAAAATCCTTCATCTCTAAAGAAGTCAAATCCACTGGAAAAATTCTACATACATCTCTATCTCACAAGATCTACAAACATCCCCTAACACTACTGTTTCTCCTAATGGAGTAGACACAACAATACATGCATTAAAAGGCTCACAAGGAATAGACAAACAATGTAGATATCTAGGTGTCATCTCTTAACCTTCAAAATGAAATCAAGAAAGATTCAACACAAGTTTAAACAAAACTAACTCAACCATACACTACAAAGGACTACAGGGACTTGGACCTCGTCTAAATGATGAAATGCAAGACATGTAACTCAATAAACTACAGCTCTGATACCACAATTGTCAAGCCCCAACTACAGGTATGACCGGTCGTGGTCCACAGGGACTTAGCCCAAAGCACACGTAAGCCTAAACATGATCCCCAAATCACAAAGAATAATTGTCACAATAGCCTAGAAATAAATAAATCAAAACCCAACCAGTGACAAGTCACAAGTATAAATGGTAAAACTGGCCATAACCAACTTCTAAAACTATATACTAAATGGAACACAAACCACCCATAAAATAAAATAATTCTAAATAAAATCCAACCACAATGTATGCACAAAACCGACATAACAAGCTAAAACAAAATAATGAATGTCCTGAAGGTTCATGCAATTGAGTCCCCGCTACGCCATGAGCCACTTTAAGTCCTTCTAACACCTGGAAGTGATAAACAACTCTGTTAGCTGATAGCTCAGTAAGTAGCAACATGGCTATATAGTAAATACAGTTTTGAAAACATGGTTCAATTCCAAAATAAGATATATATCACAGAAATTGGATTGTCATATAGTTTTGATAAAGATAATCTGTTTGAAAAAGAAGGTTTCACAGTTCAACAGTTAAAATACGCATGTCTCTCAAGAACATGATAAATGACATTTTCCACTTAAAATAGATTACAACATGAACACCAATAATTTTCTGGGTACCAAGAATAACAATAACATGCCACAAAGTTCTCAAGGCAATAAGCCCATTGGATCCAATATCAAACCAAGAGTCATCATCGGGATGGTAACCCAAGCCTTTTCTCTAAGACAATCCGATTGAAGGTCACCTAGCCTAGCCTAGCCTAGGTCTTTTCCTTGCAATCATTGAGAATTAGAGTCATCACGGCCCAACCTGGATCTGTTCCCCAGTGGGCAGAGTCACCACACACAGTGAAATAATTTCCCTGGACTAAAATATACAGATGGTCCCGATAATCAATACAATTCAGTTTCACAAAACATGGTAGCTTACCATTATAAATATGAGACCATAACAATAGTTTATAGTATACCAAGTTTACCCATGTTTCAAAAATAATTTAATTCCATTGATGATATAATAATTTATCAAAATAGTTTAGTCCTAAAACAACAATTTAATTTTCCAACAGTTCAGGGTAGGGAAACATTTATAAAAATATGTCGCATGCAACTACTCACCTAAACACGGTATAATATAATCCTCAAATAAAGTATGAAAATCCAACTAGTGTCTTGAACAAAGTATTAAAACTACACGTCACTACTAATTCAAACATACTAGAAAGAATAATAAACTAAGTAACCCCAAACAAAAGCGCACTAACACAACTCAACCCCACTCACCGTTACTCTTAAATAATACCTAAGTTCATGTTCTTCAAGGTCTAAAATTAATCATGATATGGGTTCGGATCGAAACTTAATTAAAAGTGACTTTAAGATAAAACCTAATTTTAAACAAGTTTTCTCAATCTATTCGCTAACTTTGAAAATTAAAAACTCACTCCACGCTATTCAAAAAATTCCAAAACCCTCTAGATATCAACTAATATATTCTAAGTTTCAAACCCAATTGGTTTTACTTGATTTTCTTGTCAAAATAATTATTTACAATTAATTATGCCCAAACAGATTGTTTTCTGCATCACTTTAAAGAAATTAATGGTTCTCTTAGTATATATTAGCAATCAATGCAAGGCCAAAAATTTAAGAAACTAGACTCATAACCGGTTCTAATGACGCTGATTTGATAATTTTCGAATTTATACCCAAAGAGAGCGACACTTTCGAAGTTACTATTTTGCACCAATTTTCTGGACGCACCAATTAATATAGATTTTGACTCCCAAAAATTATGAGAAACTTCTGATATGGAATTCAATATGTTATTAATCTACTGTAAAAATTTCAATTCAAAAATCATCTATTTGATATGATTTGTCGATTTTTAAATTTTGTGGTTCTGTACAGAATTTTTAAAACTAAAAATTACACTCATTCTTTACACACAATTTATTTCCTTAGGTTTCTTAACAGTGTATATATATACAGCATATACAAATCTACAACCTCTCCTTCAATGAACTAAATAATAATAGAATAAGGATGAAGAAGAAAGAAAGAAGAAAACCTTGGAGAGCAATTCTTTGATGATGACACATAGTACAGCACACCCAATCCTTCCTTTGTTGCAATCTCTTTTTTTTTTTTCTCTCTTTTTTCCCCCCCAATCTCTCTCTCCTGTGGCTGCTACTATTGCTGCTAGGAACACTAGAGTTGTTTTTTATATATCTAAACAAAAGGTTTTAAATTATTATCTCTTTATATTATTTTATTTTCTATCTCCATTAATTTAAATAAAATATAACTATTATTATATCAAAATATACTTACTAACTTGCCTTCTATTTTTTTTTTTAAAATAATAGATCTTACCTCTAAATTAAAGACTTTCATCATAAATTTATTTTAGGTTTAAAATTAACTAAAAGATCGTTCAATAATATTTAATTTGCACCTTGAAATTCACAAGTCTAATATTTGAGGTTTGTAAAATAATTATTATTTAATTATTTATTTTATTTGTATATTCGGGTTTTCACAAGGCCCTCATCATTGAATGATATAATGAAACCTCTTCATTACAAATATGCAATAAAGAAGATCAAAATCCAACCATTTTGCTTAAAATGTAGCAAATTGATCTCACCACCACTTGGTTAAGTCAGCTAGAATTGCGGTAATAAGAACCATAGAAAGGTCATGTTTGGGGCAGTTTTTTCCAAGTTGAATTAATAATTGAAAGGTAGAAATTAAAAGTACGTCTCTTTCAGTTTCTCAAAAATCAATTCTTTTCAATTTATCTAAGTTATTTTTAAGATTTTCTAAAATAAAATTTATAAACACCTTTTATAAGTGGCACCAAACATAACCAAAATTATAAACAACTTTTTTGCTAGAATACACACACAAAAAAAGAAAAAAAGAAAAAAAAAAGCTTTTTATTTATCAAAAGGTATCTAACAAAATCTTCACTTTTATCAAATTCCATGCAAGTTGATGATGACGTCACTTTGAAATTCAAGAATTTATTCAAAAATTAATATAACTTTTTTTTTGATAAATAAAAATAATATGGCAATATCTCCTATTTTTTTAATAAATAAACGACATCTTCTTAGGTGTTTTGTTGTTTTATTTTAAAATAAAAATTTCACAATAGATCATTTTATACAAAATTTTTATATAAATTTTCTATTTGTATATCATCACTAGTTGGAGATTGAGCTTTTTCACTCAAAGCCTCTCCCAATCGATGTCCCACTATTGATTCTTGTTTGAGCTGCAACACAAACATATGATAAAACAGAATGAAATATTTAGAATATTTTTCTCTTTGTTATACTCGGAAGTGGGGATGTTACTGCGCGGATATCTGATAACTTGATTTTTTGCAGGCATGATCTATTTGATGTATTCTAAAATGTGAACAGTTCGAATTATCAAAATGAGCCCTGAAATGGGCCCATTTTTCCGCACAACAACCGCTGCTGCGCAATCCGCGCAACAGCATCCCCACATAAACCTAGTGATTCTCTTTCTTTATTCTCACACCCCAAACCAGGTATGACTGGTCGTGGCCCACAGGGCCTAAGCCTAAGGCACACATAAGCCTAACCACCAATCCATAATCAAATTGAACAACTATACAAAAGTCTAGTAATAAATAACCAAAACTCAATCTAGTGACATGCCACAAGTATAAAGGGCAAAACCAACCGTAATCAATGCCATCCAAACTTATAGAATATAAACCGTCTACATATCAAAATAATCCTAAATGAACCTCAATAAAAATAAAAAGAAATATGCACAAACTTGACATAACAATCTAAAACAAAATAAATGAATATCCTAGAGGTCCATGAAATTGAGTCCCCACTACGCCATGAGTTCACTCTAAGTCCTTCTGACACCTGGAAATGATAAACAACTAAGTCAGCTGATAGCTCAGTGAGTAGCAACATGGATAGTAAATACAGTTTTGAAAACAGGGTTTAATTCTAAAATAAGATATATATCATAGAAACTAGATTGACATACACTTTTGATAAAGATAATCTGTTTCAAAAAGAAAGTTCCACAGTTCAACAGTTGAAATACTCATGTCTCTCAAGAACATGATACATGACATTTTTCACTTAAAACAGATTACAATATGAACACCAATAATTTTTTGGGTACCAAGAATAACAAGTAACATGCCATACAGTTCTCAAGGCTATAAGCCTTTTGGATCCAATACCGAACTAAGAGTCATCCTCAAGGTAGCAACCCGGGCCTTTTCTCTAAGACAATCCGATTGAAGGTCACCTAGCCTAACCTAGGTCTTTTCCTTACAATCGTTGAGCACTAGAGTCATCACGGCCTAACCCAGATCTATTTCCTAGTGGCCAGAGTCACCACACACAGTGGAATAATTTCCCTAGACTAAAATATACAGATGGTTCCAATAATCAATGCACATCAGTTTCGCAAAACATGGTAGTTCACCATTATAAACATGAAACTAAAACAAATAGTTTACGGTATGCCAAATTCATACATGTTTCAGAAATAATTTGAGTCCATTGATAATATAATAATTTATCAAAACAGCTTAGTTCTGAAACAACAATTTAATTTTCCAATAGTTCAGGGTAGGAGAACATTTATAAAAATATGTAACATGAAACTACTCACCTGAAAACGAAATAATATAATCCTCGAATAGAGTATAAAATTCCAACTAGTGCTCAGAACCATGTATGAAAACTACACGTTACTACTAATTTAAAAATACTAAAGAATAAAAAATAAGTAACCCCAAATTAAAGCGCACTGACACGGTTCAACCCAACTCACCGTTACTCTTAAATATTACCTAAGCTCATGTTCTTCAATGTCTAAAATCACCCAAGACATGGGTTCAAATCGAAACTTAATTAAAAGTAACTTTCAAATAAAACAGAGTTTTAAACAAACTTTTCCAATTTATTCGCTAACTTTGAAAATTACAAAACCCACCCCACGTTGTTCGAAAAATTCCAAAGCCCTCCAAATATCACCTAATATATCCTAAGTTTCAAACCCAAATGGTTTCACTTGATTTGCTTTTCAAAATAATTATTTACAATTAATTATATCCAAACAGATTGTTTTCTGCAGCACTTTAAAAAAATTAATGGTTCTCTTAGTATACACAAGCAATCAATGCAAGGCTAAAACTGTAAGAAACTAGACTCGTAACTGGTTCTAATGATGCTAATTTGATAATTTTTGAATTTATACCCAAAGAGAACGACACTTCCGAAGTTTTTTGCTATGCACAAGTTTTCTAAACAGATTTGAACGCACAAGTTAATATAGATTTTGACTCCCAAAAATTATGAGAAAATTCTGGTATACAATTAAATATGTAATTAATCTATTGTAAAAATTTTAGTTCAAAATTCATCTGTTTGATATGGTTTCTTGATTTCTAAAGTTTGTGATTTTATGCAGAATTCTTATCCAACGCCTTTAGCTCCTTAATTCGCTTTTCAAAATTTTCACAATTATACACAAAACACTATCCCAATCAGCCAAATATTTCATAGCCATGCCCAACACATATATTTACTTCACCAATTTGACCCATCAACTATGTAGCAACTCACGAGAAGAAGAAAAAGATAGTGACGGAATAAGGGATTTACCTTGCCAATGGCCACCACAAAACTCAACAATTTTCAGCACTTTTCACCCAATGACCTAGACGTCTCTCTCCCTCTCTTTACCTCTCACTGCTGCTCGGAAAGTTGTGGGAAACAATATCATAAGAATTAGAGTTTTATTATCTTTTACATATATAACCGGTAAACTGACACACCCCCTTCTCTATTTATTTTATTCTTTTTAAATAATAAATCTTTCCTCTAAATTAAAGATTTTCACCATAAATTTATTTTAGGTTTTAAAATTAATTAAAAGATCCTCCAATAAAATTTAATTTGCACTTAAAGATTCACAAGCAAACTATTTGAGATTGTAAAATAATTATTACTTAATTACTTATTTGATTTGTATATTCGGGTTCTCACATTTATTCTCTTATGGTGTTGACTTGTAGTGAATTCTATCACCAAATTAAGCACCAGCTGTTACCACTATACGAGTAGAATTTGTTACCTCTTTAGAAACTGAGAAGCAGGTGAGGTCTTAAAGTAGTTCTTTTAACATAAAGAAGAAGTCCCCAAGAGAGCTTACATTGAGCAATGGCAGGGTATGGTTACATGAACAGAGGCTACACTGATGATTGGAACAAAAAAACCTTTTTCAAAGCTGAAGGAAGGTAAAGGCCAACCAATTCATACTCTTCCAACCCCGGCTCGGAAAGTTACATCACAACAAGTACAGAAAGAATCATGAAGTATGGTCGTCCACCTTTGGAGGAGCAACGAGGCCGGGCTTCTTGGGCACCAAAATTGGCACAACCAGCCTTATTCAGGCAACGGTACTGGCTATGGTGAGTATGATAATTATCATAGAGATGATAGCTTTACAGAACCTGCTATGATCAACCAAGATGGGGGGAAAGACAGATGTTTGGCCGGAAATATGAGTAAGCACCCTAGTCATGGACCAACAAATGATATTGGTCAGGCACTGGAGATCCTCAAAGAAGAGGCCAAGACTTCTCCGGTTAGTGTTGCTACTGCACTAGTCTCTACAGTTCCAAAAAGGGATACTTACACAACTAACCCTGAGAGTAGGTATTTCAGTCTGACAACTATGCCGGGCAATTTCAGTCTGTCAACTATGCCGGGCAATTTCAGTCTGACAAGTATGCCCGGCAATTTCAATCTGTCATCTAGGCCATGCTAGACAGGAGAGACTTACACGGGAACCATTGGCAGTAGAAAGAGGCTGCAAGAAAATAACGAGATTGGTGTCCACAGCTTTATTACAATTAGCATTTTATTTAAGTTGAACTATGTTATGGTATAAATTAGTAATGTTGTTGGGTTTTTATGTCCTGGTATTTTAGTAAAATAAGCTTTGATAGCATCGGCAACCACAGTTGTCTTACAAAGGATGTGTGCAAAATCCTAGTGTGTAACCAATAAAAGAAAATGCAAATACAATAAACTAATATAGTATTTTTTGCCTACTTGCTTTGATTCTCTTCATCATACATCTCCATCCATGTTGTTTTACTTTCAATGCTGGAGCTGGAAAAAAGTGTTTGCAATGGTTTGCAGTTGAGCTTGTGTTAGGGTTTTATGACCAACAGTAATAAGGTTGCTCTATTGTAACTTGGACATCATGGGTTTGAAATACAGAAACAACCTTCTCTATATGTTGGGAGGGGGGTTAACATTGCATAACTTGGACATCATGGGTTTGAAATACAGAAACAGCCTTCTCTGGGGGAGGGGGTAAGGTTGCATACATCTGACCCTTTCTCAGACTTGTAACGGCGGAGCCTCATCCATTGGGCTGCCCTTCAAGTGACTTACTTGAATTTAAAAGAAAATATAAAGAAAGAAAAAAAAGAATAAAAAAAAAAAAGGGCTATGGATAGAGCTACCACAATCACTTTGGTGAATTGTAGAATTTCTATGAGATATATCAATGCTCTTCAAATTTTTTATAGATACTGAACCATGTTCTTTGGTAGATTCATCCATGTTCTTTCAAATTCTCTCTCTCTCTCTCTCTCTCTCTCTCTCTCTCTCTCCATGAGTCACCCATATTTAGATATCCTGAAGGAATGGTAGCGGGAGCGGGACGAGTGAGCGAGGACCCTATAGAAGAGTTTAAGGTTAGGAGCAAGGGTGGGGGCAGGAGCGAGGCTCCCATAGGAATTTCTTGCTTCTAAGCCTAGAACCTTGCATAGGCAGAAGTAACACTGTAAATTGTGATGGCCTTCTTTTAGAGATATAAGGTGAGTCTATCATAAATTCACATCAATTGAGCAATACGCCAAACAAACCATGATTAGAAAAAGAAATTATACGCATAAAGATCCGCTTTCCTAACCCCATGAATATATTTGATTTGTTAGGTTCTTTTTTGAACTGAAAGAAACTTTTACGCAAGATTTCATAAGACAATTTGGATACATAGGACACAAGAGTGTGCAAAAAAAAAAAAGATGATAGTTTGACAAAAATCTAACGGTAATTGTTAATCAATATTTCTGGAAATACATACTAAGATCTCAGAGCTTGTTAATTACTATACTGACACTGCACAAATTAATATATCACTTATATGATGTATCTAAAATCAGTTGGCCATATCTCTAAAACAGAGACGAAATGAATAACTTAAAAGTTAGTAGTTGACTTGCTTCATATGCTTGTCTTTTAATAATCTTCATGTTAAATTTGGTTCCATTTATGGCCTTCAAAACTTCATGCCATTCCAAAGTGAAAAAATCACACACAAAAATCTGCTGCTGCAAAGTGCTGACTCTCAAATACTCTTTTACCCAAACAAAAAATCTAACAGAATCATGGAAAAATTAGGGAATTGGAAGTATGAAAACCAATTTATTATGTAAGTTACAACTTGGTGGTCTTGGGTATTTTTACTGCTCATAAAATCAATTCCTTAGTGGATGTGTCAAGAAGGAAATAAGTTTTAAGCTTTGTGTGATCAAATCTACCCAATCATGCATGGCCGTATAAGGCTACTAGTACTACGAAATGAACTGTTAAACGCTACTTAATGAGCAAATTTGGGAATTGGATTTAGAATACGTTTTTTTGCCTCTTTTTTTTTTTCATGTGCGCGCAAGGAACAAATAGTGCTTTCTGTAGTTCCTGCTGCGCAAAAAAAAAAAAAAAAATCCTTGAATCAAAGTTTCCAGAAGGGAAATAAGTGTTGAAACATATGGGATCAAATCAATGTGAAAGTCCCAATCTTGTGGCCACTTATTGGAAAAATAAACCATGCCATGTGCTTAAGTTCTTCACATGGAGTTACTTACATCACATGGGAAGAAAAAAAATGTGCCATCCCAATGGCTCTTCTTGGATGTCCAACCTGTGCTCTTTGCAAGTAGCTCTTTTTCCCGACCCAAAGAACTGCCAAACTAAAAAATAAATAAAAATAGCAGTTCAAAAGTTGACAACAACATAAAAAACTAGATAAATTCAATTTCCATAATTTGCTAAGAGGAACAGCAGCCTATTAAAACAAATTTTAAATCATCATAAGTAAAATCCAACAAAGTAAAAAGAACCCCTTCGATTTTCAATGCTCTTTCACATTTCCTTTCGATTTGTTCTATATCAATGCTCTTTCACATTTCCCTTCGATTTTCTTTTCTCTCCGTTCTATATCAATGCTCTTTCACATTTCCCTTCGATTTTCTTTTCTCTCCGTAGATTCTTTTCTCTCCATAGATTCATACCTAAATTCAAAATAATTAGCAGAATTTGATTCTTTTAAGCAATTACACTTTGATTGTAGGTCCCACTCTTTTTTATGTGGTTGAAACTGACGCGGTGGTCCAGAATACTTCATGATTTTTCCAGAAGTTGAATACTTAAGCTGCTTTTTGAGATTTATATAAGGATATGTGAAAGGAAAGAAAATGATGGGGGAAATATGAATGAAATATAATATAATTGTAATTCACATTTCCCTGCGATTTTCTTTTCTCTCCATAGATTCATATCTAAATTTATGATCCAAACATAGTCTTACGGACAGCTAATGGAAGACACATCATGAATGAGCAGAATTTGATTCTCTTAAGCAATTACACTTCAATGGTAGACCCCAACAGAATCTTATTGTCACACCCCAAACCGAGGTATGACCGGCTGTGGCCCACAGGGCCGTAGCTCAAGGCACACGTTAGCTTAAACACGAATCCATAATCACATTGAACAACAAAATAATAGTCCAATAATAAATAACCAAAACTCAATCCAGTGACATGCCACAATTATAAACGGCAAAAACAACCATAATCAAAATCATCTAAACTTATGCAACAAAAACAACCCACATATCAAAATAATCCTAAATGAACCCCAAGAAAAATTAAAAAAAATAAATATGCACGAACTTGACATAACAGTTTAAAACAAAATAAATGAATGTCCTAAAGGTCCATGCAATTGAGTCCCCGTTACGCCATGAGTCCACTCTAAGAGTTTCTAACACCTGGAAATAGTAAACAACTAAGTCACCTGATAGCTCAGTGAGTAGTAATATAGATAGTATATACAGTTTTGAAAACATGGATCAATTCCAAAATAAGACATATATCACAGAAACTAGATTGACATATAGTTTGGTAAAGAGAATCTGTTTCAAAAAAAAGGTTCCACAGTTCAATAGTTAAAATACTGATGTCTCTCAAGAACATGATAAATGACATTTTCTACTTAAAACATATTACAACATGAACATCAATAATTTTCTGGGTACCAAAAAATAACAAGTAACATGCCACACAGTTCTCAAGGCTATAAGCCCCGTTGGATCCAATACCGAACTAAGAGTCATCCTCAGGGTGGCAACCTGGGCCTTTTCTCTAAGACGATCTGATTGAAGGTCACCTAGCTTAACCTAGGTCTTTTCCTTACAATTGTTGAGCACTAGAGTCATCACGGCCCAACCCGGATATGTTCCCTAGTGGCCAGAGTCACCACACATAGTGGAATAATTTCTCTGGAGTAAATACACATGTGGTTCCAATAATCAATACACATTAGTTTCGCAAAACATTGTAGTTCATCATTAAAAACATGAGACCAAAACAAATAGTTTACAGTATGCCAAGTTCACACATGTTTCAGAAATAATTTGATTCATTGATAATATAATAATTTATCAAAACAGTTTAGTCATAAAATAACAATTTAATTTTCCAACAGTTCAGGGTAGGGGAACATTTATAAAAATATGTAGCATGAAACTCCTCACCTGAAAACGAAATAATATAATCCTTGAATAGAGTATGAAAGTCCAACTAGTGCCCTAAACCAAGTATAAAAACTACACGTCACTACTAATTTAAAAATACTAAAGCATAGGAACTAAGTAACCTCAACTAAAGCGCACTAACACGGCTCAACCCAACTCACCGTTACTCTTAAATATTACCTAAATTCATGTTCTTCAAGGTTTAAAATCACCCAAGACATGGGTTCCGGTCGAAACTTAATTAAATGTGACTTTGGGATAAAATAGAATTTTTGATAGGTTTTCCCGAACTGTTCACTAACTCTGAAAATTAAAAACCCACTCTAGACTATTCAAAAAATTCCAAAACCCTCTAGATATCAACTAATATATCCTAAGTTTCAAGCCCAAATGGTTTCACTTGATTTTCTTATCAAAATAATTATCTACAATTAATTATATCTAAACAGGTTGTTTTCTGCAACACTTTAAAGAAATTAATGGTTCTCTTAGTATACATGAGCAATCAACGCAAGGCCAAAAACGTATGAAACTAGACTCGTAACCGGTTCTAATGACGCTGATTTGATAATTTTTGGATTTATACCCAAAGAGAACAACACTCCCAAACTTACTGTTTAAAACCAGTTTTCTGGACAGATTTGAACGCATCATTTTATATGGATTTTGACTCCCAAAAATTATGAAAAAATTTAGATATGCAATTCAATATGTAATTAATCTGTTGTAAAAATTTCAATTCCAAATTCATTCTTTTGATATAGTTTCTTGATTTCTAAAGTTTGCGGGCAGATTAATATTCTTATGAGCAACATTATGAATTCAATTAAAATTTCTAGAATACTAACCCAATCAGCCAATCCATTCCTTTTTCTTCCACCAACTCACAACACCCACAAGCACCATAACTATGTAAACAACATATTATAATAGAACAAGAATAGATTGATTAATACCTTAGAGAGTTGTTGAGACACAAGGGTGCTTTCTCTCCCTCTCTCTTTTCTATCTCTTGCTCTCTCACGTTTCTACTGCTGCTGCTGCTATAGTGTTGATTAGGAACCCTAGGGTTGCATATGTATCTACACAAAAGGCCCTAAAATATTATCTCTTTATATTATTTTATTTTCTAACCCATTAATTTGAATAAAATATAACTATTATTAGATCAAAATATGCTTACTAATTTGACACTTAATTTTATTTATTTTTTATTTTTTATTTATTTTTTAAATAATAAATCTTGCCTTTAAATTAAAGACTTTCATCATAAATTTATTTTAAGTTTTAAAATTAATTAAAAGATCCTCCAATAATATTTAATTTGCACTTTAGAATTCACCACCAAAATATTTGAGATTGTAATATTATTATTTAATTATTTATTTAATTTTTGTATTCGGGTTCTTACACTTATTGTGCATTCAAGAAAAAGAAAAAGAAAAAGAAAAAGTATCAGATCCTCTAGCATTACAACTAATCTGTTGAAGCAAAAGAGAACATAGAGATTTTCTATATAAGTTGAAGTAGTTACCTCTTTAGGAATTGAGAAGGAAGTGAGGTCTTAAAGAAATTCTTTTAACAAGCAAAAAAAAGAAAGTGTCCCCAAGAGAGCTTACATTGAGCAATGGCAGGGTATTGTTAAATGAACAGAGGCTACACTGATGATAGGAACAAAAAACCCTACGGTGAAAGTGGTTATTTTGATCCTGCGAGCCGCCTGACCATTTTCGAAGCTGAAGGAAGGAAAAGGCAAATCATTTCCTACCCTCCCAACCCCGGCTTGGATGTCTAACCTGTGCTCTTCACAAGTTGCTCTTTTTCCTGACCAAAGAACTACCAAACTAAGAATAATTATAACATAAAGTAAATAAATAAAAGGGTTTGGTTATGGTGTGCAACTTACACCTTACACCTTATACCTTACACTTACACTTTTTGTGAAAAATTAAACCTTACACTTACACCTTTTTTGAGGTTGCACACCATATGCAACCCACTTACACCTTACACCTTACACTTACACCTTACACTTACACCTTATACTTATACTTACACCTTACACTTACACCTTTTGTGTAAGTGGCACATGGTGTGCACTTGCACACTTAAGAAAACTCCTAAATAAAATTGCAGTTTAAACATTTTCAACAATATAAAAAACTAGATAAATCCAATTTCCATAATTTGTTAAGAGGAACAGCAGCCCATTGAAACAATTTTAAATTATCACAAATTTGTTCTATATTTGAACAAAGCAAGTAAAATCCAAGAAAGTTAAAAGAATAAAACTTATGTTACCTCTGTACTTTGAGTCTTGGTCATTTGCCGTAATCCATTGAGCATAACGAGATTGAAAAATGATTTGTGAGATGATCGATAAGCGATAACCATGAGCTCCGAATACCACTCAACACTTGTACTAGCCACATCTTTTTGAGAAGGCCCTCTGTTGGATATCACCCCATGTGAGGGGTGATTCCTTCTCCATGTGCTCTATGTGATCATAGGGTGGCAGCCACATGGTGGGGTAGCATCCAACTCACTAAAGGTGTGAAGAAGGAGTTGGCCATGTGTTAGCCAAGACCTCCAGCTTGCTCCATCTTCAGTGTATAAATGGAGGCTGGGGTGGAGAGCAGAGTGAGAGAGAGCAAGAGCAACCAAAGAGAGTGAGAGATGTGAGGCGGAGAGACCGTCTCTTTCGGGGTGAGCGAGAGAGATTGGTGAGTGGGTGAGTGAGGAGAGTGTGAGCTCTTCCTCTATTGTAATCTTTCTGTAATCTCTCCATTGTTATAGTGATAACCGGCTACTCTCCTGTGGACATAGGCATTGAGGCTGAACCACGTTAAATATGGTGTCTCCTTTGGTGTGGGTGTGTTTTTCTGCTTGGTGTATTTTCTACAAGGTCTTGGGCGGGATCCCAGATCTCAATAATTGGTATCAGAGCCTCGTCGGTGACGTTTCGGAACAAAAATAGTGTGATTTTCGAAACTGCCCAGAAATCAAGTTGCTCGAAATCAGGTTTTGAGCATACCAAGAGCAAGGGCTCGACGAGAGGAGTTCAAAAATGTAAAGTAGACCACCAGAGGAGGTCGGATGCGCCTTCACGTGCCTCCTGAAGATGGCGTGTGGGTCCTAGTCTCACCACGCGCCGCCACGCGCCGAAACGCAATCGGCGTGTTGGCACAGTCGCACACACGCGCCCCTATGCGCGGCGCAAGGAAGAAGGCGACTGCGGGCAGCACGTGTCCTCCACGCGCAAGCCACGTCATCAAGCCACGTTAGCACACGTGGAAACACGTCGGCAAGGAGTGCCACATGTCTGTCCACATCAGCAACCCCAGTCAGGCCACGTGGCAGCCAGGTCATCACCACGTGGCAGATCACGTCATCAACACGTCATCGCATTGTGCCACGTCATCTGACACGTCAGCACTCAGAGAAGAGATCCAGTGCGACACGGCTAAGGTGTAGCTGCATGAGGAAGGATCCAATGCTTCGCGGCTAAGGTGCAGCCGCAGATCTGAGGCGTAGAAAATGTTTTGGCATGATCTAAGCCATTTGGAGTCCGTTTTTGGCGATCCAATAGTGCTTTCCAATTATTTTGAGTATTCCGGACACATTGGTACGGTCAGATTTTGGAATCGGAGTTTTTGCAAAAAGAAGGCAGATTAAAGGGACAGACGGCATCAGGTGCAGTGGATGGAATATTCTGTTGGTACATGGAATATTCCCTGAACTTCTAAAAATTACAATTTGGCCCAAAATTTTTAAAAAATTGTGGTGTGGCCCAACTTTTGGAGAAATTTTTCAGTGAGGACCCCGGAAGTGCAGCGAAGGTTGGTCCTAGCTAAACGGACCGTTTCGGACGCAACCGCGAGGTCAGAATAGTGAAATTCTGAACGGTTTGGAAAGATTGTCAAAACATGGGAGTTTGTCATCTTCAATACTCGAAGGAAGGTCATCGGATATTGTGGAACACTGCGGATTCCCTGAAGAGGTTAGAATGGGCAGATTCTGACCAGATTAGACAACCAGATACAGATCGAGATAGATCATTGAAGACCAAAGGAGATCAGCTTGATCAAATGGCAAATCAAGGGAGATCAGGATTGGTCAGGGGTGATTAGAGGATTGCAGAGATGATTATCTTCGGAGTTCGTCAGAAGATCTGGTTCATTCAATCAAAAAGACCATTCATCGATGGATAGATGATTTGGCAACCAGTTCAGGCTCAGGGAAATGTTGTGGCTGTTGGAGCTACTGTATACGAGTAAGTACTAGTGGTATGTGGATGTGTAGAACAATAGTTGCAGAGGAGCGTACTAAGCGCAGAAGCACAAATGCAGACGTGCAGCAATGCAAGGGTACGGTAGAGTATCGTATAAAGGCGCAAGAAGAGTGTGCAGCAGCGAGTTGTTGAAAGTTCACAGGAACTGCCAGACAGAGAAATTAAGATGGATAAAACGCAAGAGTGCGCGCCAATGAGTGGCAAGTCTTTTTTCTCTATGGTGGTTTCTTGAGTTCCATGGTAGCGGAGGATAGAGTTGATGCGGATCTCTTAGGCGAGCTCGACGCAGGGAGACCAGAAGCCATGGGTGCGAGCACTATGCAAGGAATTGCATAGCTGACAATGCCTTGACAGATAGAGCTACTGTCAACCATCAATCTACTGGACAGCAAATCAGGGACTGCAAAAGCACAAACAACAAGCGTATGTGGAAACGCTAGGAGGTTGTTCAGAAGTATAGAGGGCAAAGGCTGATAGTTCAGAGGAATAGCTCCGAGCAAAGAAGACAGAGGACGTTGATGGGATACACAACAAGTTTTCTATTGCTCTAATGACTGGTCCTGCGAGATAAGGCATGACAGTCAAGGGCATCTCAGCAGGGGGTGCAGGACATCCAATCAGAGGGTGTCAAGATATCTTGGTTACGCAAGTTCAGCGTCGCAGTGCAGGCATCCGAGACAGAAGCGTGGAAGAGATCTATGGGAGATAGGAGCAGAGGCTCTCTCTAAATCAGAGAGTTGTGTGAGTTGAGTTGAGGATGTAGGATTCCCTCCTCCTCTTATATCTCTGGTGTATTATCTTTAGCTTCAAGGGATGCAGCATCGCAGTGAAGGCATCCGAGACAGAAGCATGGAAAAGATCTGTGGGAGATAGGAGCAGAGGCTCTCTCCAAATCAGAGAGTGGTGTGAGTTGAGTTGAGGATGTAGAATTCCCTCCTCCTCTTGTATCTCTGGTGTGTTATCTCTAGCTTCAAGGGGTGCAGACGTCTCAGTGAGGAGAAGAAGACTATGCTGAAATTTGGACGTGACAAGATTAAACAGTAATGTGTGCAGTGGATCACCTCACATGGGTTGAGGGGGTGATTTGTTGGATATCACCCCATGTGAGGGGTGATTCCTTCTCCATGTGCTCCATGTGATCATAGGGTGGCAGCCACATGGTGGGGTAGCATCCAACTCACTAAAGGTGTGAAGAAGGAGCTGGCCATGTGTTAGCCAAGACCTCCAGCTTGCTCCATCTTCAGTGTATAAATGGAGGCTGGGGTAGAGAGTAGAGTGAGAGAGAGCAAGAGCAACCAAAGAGAGTGAGAGATATGAGGCGGAGAGACTGTCTCTCTCGGTGTGAGCGAGAGAGACGGGTGAGTGGGTGAGTGAGGAGAGTGTGAGCTCCTCCTCTATTGTAATCTTTCTGTAATCTCTCCATTGTTATAGTGATAACCGGCTACTCTCCCGTGGACGTAGGCATTGAGGCCAAACCACGTTAAATATGGTGTCTCCTAAGGTGTGGGTGTGTTTTTCTGCTTGGTATATTTTCTACAAGGTCTTGGGCGGGATCCCAGATCCCAACACCTTCATCATTGAATGATGTAATGAAACCTCTTCATTATAAATATGCAATGGAGACAATCACAATTCAACTACGTTGCATATAATGTGGCAATTTGATCTCACCACCACTTGGTTAAGTTAGCTGGAATTGCGGTAATAAGTACCTTAGAAAGGTCATGTTTGGGGTAGTTTTTTGCAAGTTGAATTAATAATTAAAAGATAGAAATTAAAAGTACTTCTCTTTCAGTTTCTCAAAAATCAATTCTTTTTAGTTTAGTTTATCTAAGTTATTTTTAAGACTTCCTAAAATAAAATTTTAAAAAATTATAAACACTTTTTATAAGTGGCACCAGACATGACCAAAATTATAAACAACTTTTTTACAAGAATACAAAAAATAAAATAAAATAAAATAAAGCTTTTTATTTATCAAGAGGTGTCTAACAAAATCTTCACTTTTATCAAATTCCATGCAAGTTGATGATGATGTCACTTTGACATTCAAGAATTTATACAAAAATTAATATAAAAATAATTTTTTTTTGATAAATAATATGGCAATATCTTTTATTTTTTTAATAAATAAACGAAATTTTATTAAATAGTGTTTTGTTGTTTTGTTTTAAAATAAAAATTTCACAATAGACCATATCATTCTACACAAAATTTTTATATAAATTTTTTGTTTGTATATCAATCACTGGTTGGAGATTGAGCTTTTTCACTCAAAGCCTCTCCCAATCTATGTCCCACCATTGATTCTTATTTGAGCTGCAAAACATATGATAAAACATAATGAAATATTCATAACACTAATAGTTTTCTCTTTGTACTTTTAAACTTTGTGATTCTCTTTCTTTATTCTCTTATAGTTTTCTCTTGTAGTGAATTCTATCGCCAAATTAAGCCCCAGCTGTTGATCATTGTCTGTTATGCAAAACTTGAGAGTAATTATTCGGTGATCCAAGAACATCATAACAATTTAATTTCAAAATATTTACGATCAGTAGAGAGAGGCTGCAAGAAAATAACCAGATTGGTGTCCACAGCTTTATTACAATTAGTATTTTATTTAAGTTGAACTATGTTGCTGAGTTATTGAATAGTATGTGGGTTGGATTCTGGTGCTGTGTGTTGGATTCTGTTTTGGTGAAGTTCTCTGATGCAGTTTGTTTGTTCTGTTACATTGCTGCAGTTTGTTTGTTCTGTTACATTGCTGCAGTTTGATCCTCTACTCTGCAGTTTGTTTGTTCCTTCGTTGGTTGTATTGCTTGGTTTCTCACCAATCAATCCCGCTTTGTTGATGTATTTTGCAAGTCCATTGTTTTTTCATCAATAAGGCTTTATTTTCCGTTCAAAAAAAAAAAAAAAAAGAAAAAAGTTAAACTATGTTATGGTATAAATCAGTGATGTTGTTGGGTTTTTATGTCCTGGTATTTTAGTAAAATAAGCTTTGCTAGCATAGGCAACCATAGTTGTCTTACAAAGGATGTGTGCGAAATCCTAGTGTGTGACCAAAAAAAGAAAAGGCAAATACAATAAACTAATGTAGTATTTTTCGCCTACTTGCTTTGATTCTTTTCATCATACATCTCCATCCATGTTGTTTTACTTTCAATGCTAGAGCTGGAAAAAAGTGTTTGCAATGGTTTGCAGTTGAGCTTGTGTTATGGTTTTATGGCCAACGGTGGTAAGGTTGCTCTATTGTGACTTGGACATCATGGGTTTGAAATACAGAAAATAGCCTTATCTGTATGTGAGGGGAGAAGGCTGCGTGCATCTGACCCTTTCTCAGACTTGTAGCGGCAGAGCTGTTGGAAAAATGGTTTTATATAGGCATATTTTTTAGCCCAATTTGGGTAGACTCCAAATGTCTTTTGGGGTGGGTCCGAAGAGGTGAAGTGGTGAAGACGGAACGTCAACCATTTTTTAGTGAATGGAAAGTTGACGTCGTTTTCGGGTCTAACATTAATTTTTTAGATAAAATTCATTTGAATTTTTTCAATAAAAAATTATTGTGGGAATTTAATTTTAAATTTATTTTTTGGTTTCCTTAAGTGGTTTCCTAAAAACATGTTTAAACTATCTAAATAGTTTAAATATATATATATATATATTTAAATAGTTTAATATATATTTATATGTTTCTATAAATTAAGTTCCAAACAGTTGGTAAACTGTTCCACCACCACCAATGGATCCGTTTTTGTTTGAAAAAGTTGTTCATTTCAAACGGACAGATTCTTTGTTCAAACGGTCAACTTTATTGGAATTGAAATAATGCACCTTTTCACTTCTATAATTTGATGCCTGTTCGGGACTATTTGCTGGATATAAATACCATTAATTCTAACAGTTTTGGTATCTGTTTTTCCAATTCGTGATTTTGAGTCTGAGTTTTTTTCTTTTTGCAGTACAAGTTTTCCTTTTGCATTATTTCTTCATTCTAGTTTTAGAATAAATATTTCAGAGAGTTAGAACACAGGTTTGGTTCGCCGAACAAATTTATTTGAAGTGCTTCTATAAATTTGTGAAGATCATTGTATCCTGGGAGATAGACGCCACTCAACCGTAAGCACCTTAGCGGGGCGAATCTGTCTTAAGGACAGAGTGTCACTGTCACGCCCCACTTTTTATTACTCGAGGTCATTACCAAGTTCATTAATTTAATTCAATTTCAGAAATAATATGCGGAAATAAACTCATACATTCAATCCATAGCAATGAATATCAGTACTCTCATTCGTATGCAAGTAAATGTTACATGAACATACTAATAAATTGCCCTTAGGCTTACAACTTTTAAATAAACAACTGAAGGGTGTAACCCTTTTACACATATGGCTTTCCGCCAACAAGAAAGAGGCCCCGTGGCCCACAAACAAGAAGATCCAAATCTTGTAGCACATCCTGCTAAACACCTGAAAAAGATTCAACAACGTGGGATGAACATATAGTCCAGTAGGGATCTCAACTTGATCCTCAACAATAACAACAGTACAGATAGCTATGATCATGCACACTCATTCTTATACTAGAATAGTAATGTGACAGTTTAGACAAAATATATATATAAATATATATAAACTTTTCTCAAAAACAATTATTTCATTCAACACTATAAGCGATTCATCTTTCCCTTTTTCCTTTCATTAACCCCATTCCCAATCCTTTACACATAAGCAATTACTTAGGAAATAAATTCACTAAGACCACTATTATTCTCCAATTTCCACACATATTCTATAACATATTTTTAAAATGTTTGATTCTCATTACACTTCTAAAAGACAAGGGGAGCAACTAATACATGATTAACACAAGATAATCTAATTACAATTTCATGACACGAATGTCTACATTGCCTATGACACATAGTCTATGGCACAATCCACCTTCCAATTATGGCTCAGAACCTGGCCAAATAACTTAACAAGGGTTCCATCTCTCATTAACAATATTTCCAAATTCAACAGGGATAACAAATCAAGTTAAACATATCTGATAACATAACGAATACACATGTTGGTATCGTAACAATCACAATCAACTCACTTCCATACTTCCCAACTGATACACATTTTGGTGATGTATCATATCAAATAAATAGAAATACTTCTATTAACAATAAGCACACATATATGTGATGCTAGTGGAGTCCATCCCCTTTCTCCTCCCAACAAATCTGGTTTAGAGGTCCATCCCCTTTCTTCCCCTAAACCCTCCAACAAATCCGGGTTTGTGGTGCATTCCCCATCTTCCCTAAACCGAGTACATCCCTATCTCCTCCCATACACAAGTAATGCATATAAACACAACGTCATATACACAATCAATCAATAGTGTAATGCATACACAACAGTTCAACGCAACCGTGTCATCCTCCACCGATGACCAAGGACAAAACCTCTAGATGCAGGTATATTGTATATCTATAAACATACTCAATTATCATGAGATTATCAACTTATCACTAATACTAGAATAGTGGTATAAGATACAACAATCCAACATTCATACCCATTCCAAGTACTTTTCCCATTCCACAAAACAATCCCACCTCCTTTTATTTTCAAAACCAACTTCATCCCTTTTCTTTCCACAAAATCAAATCCAAAGGCAATAGAGCCAAAAACTCATTTTAATCAACCACATTCTTTTCAAAGTCATTCCAATTTAATTTTATAAATTAAATCATAACCATTAAATTAGGGTTTTCCTCCCTCTACTCGACTTGGTCTTATATTATAGATTTGGTTCAACAAAATAATTTCTGTAAGTTTATTTTATTTACACAGAAGATTGTTCCAACAATCTTAAGACAGACTCGAATTATTCTGTTTACAGAATTTTTCGTTTGTTTCCTTTTTTACTTTCTTCGTAAATAATTTCGAAAGAAAATTATTTTCTGTGGATTTACAAAATAATATTCTGGTTGGAAAAACAAATAGTGATTATATGCTATTTGACAGATAGTAGTAATATACTGTCTCTTTTCTTTGACAACAACTAGTAGTACGATACTGGTGTCATTAACAATTCAGAATATATTTTTGTGGAATTTTTTCAGAAATTAATATTGGGCTTTAGAAATTATTTTCTGAGTTTTCATTAATTAAAATTCTGTTTTTAGTATTTTAATTTTTGGAGTGTAACAAGAGATTTAAATTTCTGTGTGAAATTAATTTGGTTAAATAAAATTTTATTTTATTTCCAAATTAATTGAAAAATAAAAGTTATATTTTTATTTCTTTTATTTTACAAAATTTAATTTTCTGTGTGGAATTATTTTGGTTAAATAAAATTTTATTTTATTTCCAAATTAATTGAAAAATAAAAGTTATAGTTTTTATTTCTTTTATTTTCTGTGTGGAATTAATTTGTTTAAATAAAATTTTATTTTATTTTCAAATTAATTGGAAAATAAAAGTTACATTCTTGTTTCTTTTATTTTTACAGAATTTAAGTCTGTGCATTTGGTTTAATTTTCTGTATAGTGTAAATTCTAATTATAATTTTGTTTTATAAATTAGAATTGATGGCTACAGAAACAAATGCCCAAACAAGTACTACTGTGGTGGCTACGATTGCACCAACCCCCTCTCCTGTAATGACAGTACCGGTAAATCACGGTGAAAAGCCAGAGAAGTTCTCAGGAACTGACTTTAAAAGATGGCAACAGAAAATGTTGTTCTATCTTACAACTCTGAACCTGGCTCGTTTCCTCCGTGAAGATGCTCCTATCCTGAAAGAGGATGAAACCGACCGGCATGTGGTTGCTGCGGTTGATGCTTGGAAACATGCCGATTTCCTTTGCCGGAACTACGTCTTGAACGGACTTGACAACACATTGTACAATGTCTACAGTCCAATCAAGACAGCAAAGGAACTTTGGGAATCGTTGGAGAAAAAGTACAAAACAGAAGATGCCGGCTCAAAGAAATTTGTTGTTGGCAGATTCTTGGATTTTGTTATGGTTGATTCAAAAACTGTGATCAGCCAAGCTCAAGATTTCCAACTCATTCTGCATGACATTCACACAGAAGGTACGTCTCTCAGTGAATCCTTCCAAGTTGCAGCCTTAATTGAAAAATTACCCAAAGGCTGGAAGGAATTCAAGAACTACCTTAAACACAAGCGCAAATAGATTTCTATGGATGAGTTAATTGTGCGTTTAAGGATTGAGGAGGACAACCGTAATTCTGATAAGCGGGCTGGTAAGAATCCTATGGAGTCTAAGGCAAATGTGGTAGAACATGCTTCAAAAACCAAGAAACGTAAGTCTTCTGGAGAAAGTTCATCACAAGGCTCTAAAGGGGGGGATAATAAAAAGTACAAGTTTAATGGCAAATGTTACATCTATGACAAAGAGGGACATCGGGCCAAAGATTGCCGTAGCAAAGGCAAAAGTAAGAAAAGAACAAGCAAGAAGCCTGCTCAAGCCCATATGACCGAAGTGGATAATATTTCCAATGGTGTCGATGACATCAATCTTTCTGCAGTTGTTTCCGAGGCAAATCTTGTCGGAAATCCTAAAGAATGGTGGGTGGACACTGGTGCTACTCGTCATATTTGTGCCGACAAAAAGATGTTCACATCTTATTCTCTGATGGACAATGGTGAACAACTCTTTATGGGCAACTCCTCAACTTCCAAAGTTGAAGGACAAGGAAAGATTGTATTCAAGATGACATCAGAAAGGAACTCACTCTCAACAATGTCTGCATGTACTGGGACATTCGCAAGAATTTAGTTTCCGGATCTTTGTTGAGTAAGAATGGGTTTAAGCTAGTTTTTGAAAGTGACAAGTTTGTACTTACTAAGAATGGGATGTATGTAGGAAAAGGTTACATGTCTGATGGCCTTTTCAAGTTAAATGTAATGATTGTTGTACCCTCATTATTAATAATACTACATCTTCTTCTTACTTGCTTGAGTCTTCAAATTTATGGCATGGTAGACTAGGACATGTTAATTATGGATCTTTGCGTAGATTAATTAATATGAATTGTTTACCTAAATTTGATATTGATTCAAATCATAAATGTGAAATTTGTGTTGAGGCAAAATTATCTAAAACTCCTTTTCATTCAATTGAAAGAAGTACGGAACCACTTGAATTAATTCATAGTGACATTTGTGATTTTAAATCAATTCAAACAAGAGGTGGAAAAAAGTATGTAATCACTTTTATAGATGACTATACTAGATATAGTTATATTTATTTAATTTGAACCAAGGATGAAGCTTTGGAAACTTTCATTCAATATAAGAATGAAGTTGAAAATCAACTTGGTAAGAAAATCAAGAAACTTAGAAGTGATAGAGGTGGTGAATATGAATCACCTTTTGGTGAATTTTGTAAAGAACATGGAATAATTCATCAAACCACCACTCCTTACTCACCTCAGCAAAATGGAATTGCTGAAAGGAAAAATAGGACTTTAAAAAAAATGATGAATGCCATGTTAATCAGTTCTGGATTACCTCAGAACTTGTGGGGGGAAGCAATACTTTCTGCTAATTACATTTTAAATAAAGTATCCCGAAAGAAAGTGAATCAAACACCTTATGAAATGTGGCATGGTAGAGTACCATCCTACAAATACTTAAAAGTGTGGGGGTGTTTGGCTAAAGTGGCTATTCTTAGTCCTAAAAAGACTAAGATAGGTTCTAAGACTATTGATTACATTTTCATTGGTTATGCCAAGAATAGTAGTGCATATCGGTTTTTGATTCATAAATCAGAACATACCGAAATGCATGTAAATACTATTATTGAATCTCGGAATGCATCTTTCTTTGAACATGTATTTCCAAAGAAGACTGGACAAGAGACTAGTACTAATAAAAGATCTTTTGATGCTATTACTAGTCAGGATCAAGAACATGATCAAGAACAAGAATTAGATCAAAATGAGAAAGAGGAACTTAGGCGTAGTAAACGTGCTAGAACCTCAAAATCTTTTGGTCCAGATTTTCTAACATATTTGTTAGAAAATGAGCCTTTAACTTTTAAAGAGGCTATGTCCAGTCCTGAAGCTCCTTTATGGAAAGAAGCTGTCAAGAGTGAAGTTGAATCCATCTTGCAAAATCACACTTGGGAATTAGTGGACTTGCCACCAGGTTGTAAACCTCTTGGGTACAAATGTATTTTCAAAAGAAAATTGAAAGCGGATGGATCAATAGACAAATACAAGGCAAGACTTGTAGTCAAAGGTTTTAGACAGAAAGAAGGTTTAGATTACTTTGACACATACTCACCGGTTACTAGAATAACATCCATTAGAATGCTAATTGCCATTGCATCTCTATACAATTTAGAAATTCATCAAATGGATGTTAAAACCACTTTCTTAAATGGTGAGTTAAATGAAGAAATTTACATGGAACAACCAGAAGGGTTTTCTGTTCCAGGGAAAGAAAAGAAAGTGTGTAAATTGGTTAAATCATTATATGGTTTAAAACAAGCGCCAAAACAATGGCATGAGAAATTTGACAATGCAATGATGTCAAATGGATTTAAAATTAATGAGTGTGACAAATGTGTTTATATTAAAAACACAGACAAAAGTTATGTCATTGTATGTCTTTATGTAGATGATATGCTCATCATAGGTAGTAATAATGATATGATTAAAACTACCAAGAAAATGTTGAATAAACATTTTGACATGAAAGACATGGGCATTGCTGATGTAATTCTTGGTATGAAAATTACCAAAACATCAGAAGGTTATACTTTGTCACAATCTCATTATATTGAGAAAATACTTGACAAATTCAGCAAAGATGATGATCATCTTGCTAGAACTCCTGTAGATGTTAATTTGTATCTTTCTAAGAATATACAGGAAAGTATTTCTCAATTAGAGTATGCCCAAATTATTGGAAGCTTAATGTACTTGATGAACTCGCATGAGATATAGCTTATGCAGTAAGTAAATTAAGTAGGTATACGAGTAATCCGGGAGTAGAACACTGGAAAGCAATTATAAGGGTTCTTAGATATCTCCGATTTACTCGTAACATTGGGCTGAATTATACTAGATATCCAGCAGTACTTGAAGGATACTATGATGCAAATTGGATATCGGATACTAAAGACTCGAAGTCCACCAGTGGGTATGTCTTTACTCTTGGTGGGGCGACTGTATCTTGGAAATCTTCCAAACAGACTTGTATTGCTAGGTCTACTATGGAATCTGAATTCATAGCTTTAGACAAAGCTGGGGAAGAAGCAGAATGGCTTCGCCACTTCCTTGAAGATATTCCAATTTGGCCAAAACCGGTGCCTGCTATATGCATACATTGCGATAGTCAATCAGCTATAGGTAGAGCACAGAGTCATATGTATAACGGTAAGTCACGACACATTCGTCGTCGACATAACACCGTGAGACAACTACTCTCTAATGGAATTATTTCCATAGAATATGTTAAGTCTAAAGACAACATAGCGGATCCACTAACCAAAGGGTTAGCAAGAGAGTTAGTTGAGAATTCATCGAGGGGAATGGGACTTAAGCCTATTAAATAAGAGTTACCACAACGGCAACCCAACCTAGTTGACTGGAGATCCCAAGATCTAGGTTCAAAGGGACAACCGAGTTGTGAATGACTCAAAAGGATCACTGGGGAGTCTAACTCCTACCCATTTCTGTGATGAAATAGTGATGTTTGTAGCGTTTTAGGTTAATTAAAACTTCTAATGATTTTTATATCTAGGTAAACCTAGTAGAGTATGGCAGGATACTCTTCATAAGAATCACCTATGTGAGTGTGAACTGGGCCGGTTCTATAAGATTTGTGAAGGGCTATAAGTCTTTAGATCACTCATGAAAGACCAGGTTGTTCAGGGCCAAAATGAACACAATAGTGAGAACTAAACTGTGTCTGGGAATATACTGTGTGAGTTCTATTGTCTTGGTTTACACAAACGGCTGAACAGTTCAAGACATCATGTTCACTGGTTAGCTAGTAAATCCGATAGTGTCTCACAAGGGAAGGTTCAAAGCCAAAAGCTACCTATCCTTTGCAGAATATTTCCAATTTCTGTACTCTCTGTATTTAGATCATGTTGTTGCATATTCTCTCCGTCAACTTCCATTCATGTGGGGGATTGTTGGAAAAATGGTTTTATATAGGCATATTTTTTAGCCCAATTTGGGTGGACTCCAAACGTCTTTTGGGGTGGGTTCGAAGAGGTGAAGACGGAACGTCAACCATTTTTTAGTGAATGGGAAGTTGACGTCGTTTTCGGGTCTAACATTAATTTTTTAGATAAAATTCATTTGAATTTTTTCAATAAAAAATTATTGTGGGAATTTAATTTTAAATTTATTTTTTGGTTTCCTTAAGTGGTTTCCTAAAAACATGTTTAAACTATCTAAATAGTTTAAATATATATATATATTTAAATAGTTTAATATATATTTATATGTTTCTATAAATTAAGTTCCAAACAGTTGGTAAACTGTTCCACCACCACCAATGGATCCGTTTTTGTTTGAAAAAGTTGTTCATTTCAAACGGACAGATTCTTTGTTCAAACGGTCAACTTTATTGGAATTGAAATAATGCACCTTTTCACTTCTATAATTTGATGCCTGTTCGGGACTATTTGCTGGATATAAATACCATTAATTCTAACAGTTTTGGTATCTGTTTTTCCAATCCGTGATTTTGAGTCTGAGTTATAAACTAAAGTAATTCTAGCAGTAATTATAAACTAAAGTAGTATAGACACGGACACATTGATATGTAAATTTTTAAAAAAATACAAGACACAATCCACATAAAACACATTAAAAATTTATAATTTTATAAATTTGTTATATGTTCAATATATGAATAGTTAATCAAAGGTAATGAAAAGAGGAAAAAAAAAAGAGCAACATAGCACTAGGTAAAATAAAGGATCCATCTATTGCATAACTTAAATATAAAAATATCATTCACATCACATAACAATTGCATTCTAGAATGCAAAATAATTGTAGAACATTAAAATACACATGATGTATTCAACTTATAAATGTATTTCAAAACATATTCGGAGTGCAGAAGTTGCATTATGAAGAATGCAAAATATTACTACTGTTATGAAAAGATTCATCGCATAGGTTGTGTTTGGAGGTTTCAAGTGTCCAAGCAATGTATAAAATATCTTTTATTATGAGTTTAAATTTCTTAGTTAAGACATGCCGCCTCCATAGACGTGTCCATGCTGCTTATACTATAAGCAGTGAACTATCATCTGTTGTTGTTGTTGTTTTTTTTTTTTTTTTTGTTTCAATGTTTGTACGATTGAACTCGGGCCTATGGCAATGTAGATTTTGTTTTGTGCTTGCTTGTGTAGAAAACTTGGAGTTCTTCTAAGTGGTGCTTGTATTGATCAGATTTATTTGCAGCTTCCTTGTAAATCTCGATAGCCAATCAATTGCCGACTTGTGTAGCAGCATGAATCCCGGGGAGCAGTTTCCTAGTTGAACAATTGGTATAGGAATTTTGAGCTGTTTAGCCAACATGCATGCTTTACAACACATCACGAAGATATTGTGGGGCTGAGTTTGCACATGGCAATAGAAGGTTTTTGACTCTGAAGGTGAAGGAGAATTACTGCCAAGTACCGAGCTTCTTGAGGTGAGCCATAGTATAGTTTTCGGTTTAAAACAAAAAAAAATTGTATTGTGGGGTACAGTACAGTACCTAGCGAAAACCACACTGCCATGGAGGTGATTAATTTTTCCCGGGAAATAATACATACAATTACAATTCGTGTCCACCTAGTTTGTTTTATAGAAATATTTTGTTTCTTATTTTTGCATGTTCTGTCTTCTGCACATGTTGTTTATGTTATGAGAGGTGCGACTAATTTAAGATTGTTGTTGCTGCAAGGCATGCAATTATAGTATTAATAGGGATTTGTTCACTGCTCTTGTTGTCAATTTGATTGTAGTATATGAAATTCTTGGTTTGTGGTTTATTTTCTTTCTGGGTGTAGTGGACTACACATTGATTTTTTTGTGCACATAGCATTATTATTTGTATGATCCACCCGCAACATAAAAGTGCGATGTTATATAAATAGAATTTGTATACAGAATGTTATGGTAAGAATGGTATTTTTCCAACATAAAATAGAGGAAGATTGTTGATGCATGGAACATGGCTTGGAAATTTTTTGCTTTCTTCGTAATTATGTTTTAATCAGTGCCAACTTTTCTCAGCACCAAAGGCACTCTCATGGACGAGAGGTTAGAAATATAAACTGTATTTGGAACCAAAAATAATAATAATAAAAATAAAATCCATTGAAATAAGATATGAAGCAGTGGCTATTCTTTGCTTTTGGTGGTTGTAGACACCCCATTTTTTACCGTCCTCAAGACTTGGATGTGCTTGCAAGTACATCCGATGACAAGTTTGATCGCTCGTCGAGTGCTTAACTTTCGCAACGGAATGCTCCAGGTTTGATCCTTCCAGACCCTATTTCCATTCTGTCTCATTTTTGGACCATGCTTTGGTCCCTCCATATTATTGTTCATGATGGCTTGCCGGCCATGGGAGAGGGCTGTCGGCCATGGGCTTTGCCCTGCCTGCCATCAGAGAGGCCCTGCGGGCCAACAATGAGGCACTACCGGCCACCACTGATGGCCGACAGGACACCTTGTTTCAGCAGATATTATTTTAGATCTTTTGAGCCAGCTGTTTCTCACTGAGCCATCCTCCGTACACATGTATGGATGGATGGAGGCAAGTTTAAGCTTGTCAAGCAAGCTTTGGATTGCATTGTTCTATATAAGGAGAGGCCCCTCTCCCTTTCCAAAGGTTCTGAGATTTCTTGAGCCAAAATCTCTCTATCTAGAATTCTCACTCTCTCTCTATATTGTACTCAATAGTGCCTTAAAGTGTGTTTTCTTCTTATTTTTGCACACAAACACCTAGTCAAACACTCTATCTTGTTGCTGAGGCTCTTGGAGGAGTGATTTGAGCTTTCAAAGCTTGTTTTTTTTCCTCGGAAGTGCCTGTTTTGCTGTGGTTCTTCAAGGGTGAGTAGTTACCTTCTTTAAGCTTTGTTTTGCTTAAGTATTTGGCCACCTTTGCCTATTGTTTTAGGCCTAGCTTTCAACTGCAAAAAGCTTTGTTTTTAAGTCTTTAAAATGGTTGTTTGAGGCCTTGTTTGAGTTAGGGGTGGTCTACCTCCTTTGGTGGCTTGTTTTGCTTTGCTTTGTACCATCTCTTAAGGCCTTTGAGATCATCTTTGTTTGGCCTTTTAACCACTGAAATCTAGTGGATTTTCAATGGTAGAAATGTGGTTTTGAGGTCCCAAAAAGGAGGCGGTGGTCCCTTCTCCTCTTGTCTTGTTTGCTTGCCTTGTTGGCCTAATTATTGAGCATGTGTTCTTAGCGTGTGTTGGCTTGTTCTCAGCCTATTTTTGGCCTTATTTCAGCATGGCATAACTCGGTTTTGGCTTGGTTGAGTCACCTCATGCATGCTTTTTACACTTGTAGTGTAATCTTGACATTTAGCCTTGTGTGCTCAATGCTTTGATCCATCATGCTAGCCTATTTTGGTTCTATCTCAGCATGTTTTTGGTGTTATTTTAGCATGCCTTAGCTCTGTTTTGGTTGGTCTTGGCCATATGAGGCTTGCCTTGTATGGTTGTAGTGTAAGTGGCTTTGACTAGTTTTGAGTGTCAAGTCTCTAGCATGCATTACTTGAGTTGTTTGCATGCTTTGGCCTCATTTCTAACATGATTTCAGTGTATGTGGTGTAGCCACACTCTCACATGTTTCACTCTTTCAATGCTTTTGGAGAGTTGTGTCTTGTGCCTTAATCATGGGCTAATATGTATGCATGCTTGTCTAAGCTTTTGGGCTACCATCTCAACATGTTTTGGATCTTATTTTGCCGTATTACAACTCTGATTTCTGTTGGTGGAGTCACCTCTTGCTTAGTTTTGATACTTGTAGTGCAATCCCACTCATTGGCCTTGCATGCTTAGTGTTTTGGCTTACCATCCTAGCTTGTTTTGGCTACACTTTATCATGTTTCTAGCATTGTTTTGGCTTGCCTTAGGACTATTTTGAATGATCTTGGTCCTTTGGGGCTTGCTTGATATGGCTATGGTGCATATGCCTTAGCTAGTCTTGAGTTTTGAGCCTTCTAGCATGCCTTATTTGTGGTGTTTATGTGATATGACATCATTTAACATGTTATTTCAAAGCATAAAGCCTTGCCATATTCTCATGCATATCACTCTTTGATGGTGTTTGAGAGTTGCGTTTAATGCCTAGCTTGATAGCCAATGCATGAGCATGTTGTTGTAGCTTTTGGTGCTTCATTTCCAGCACGTTTTTTCCACTGTTTTGGCATGATGTAGGTCTGTCCATAGTTGGTTTGACCATTCGAGATTGATAGTGCATGCCTCATGTGTAATATCCTTCACTTGCTTTAGTGCTCTTGGCTGTATAACATGTCTTGCATGCATTGCTTCCATGATAGAGTCTTGTGCATGCCACCTTAGCATTGGTAGATGAGCATGTTGCATTTTGCATTGCATCGTGTTCAATCAGACATTATGTTGAACACAAGGTGAATTGGTCCATTTCATACTTGAAGTGATGAAATGAGCCAATCTCCCTTGGTCTCCATTGCCTTTGATCTCTCATGATAGGGTTGTGGTCTTAGTGTCTCATTTGTTGTGCATTTATTGAATTTGTGCAGGTTGGATCTTTGGCCATCCTGCACTGCAATGCTTGATTGATGGTTTTGGATCCAACGGTGCCTCTCCCTTGATGTTTTGAGGTGATATGGAGGGGTATGGTATATGCATGTCCTTGGGAGACCCTCCATTTCCTCTCTTTTGAGCTCTGTTACAGAATGGAGTTTCAGCATATCAGTGGCTGGCAGTGCCTTATTGATGGCCGGCACCTCTTCATTCGTGGCTGCCACTGCACATCCTTGGTCGGCAGGGGGGTCAGCAGTCACCATTCATGGCCGGCAGGCCACTGGTGCATTCCCTAGCAATGATTTGGTAAGGTTCAGTAACAAGTTCTTGGAGAAACCCTGCAAACAGAGCCTCTAAAGAGCAAACCGGAGAGCTTTTCGAGGCGAAAACCGAGCACGCATCCTTCATTGTTCAAGGTAGGGCTGTGGCAGCCTAATTTAGATGTTTTTCATACTTAGTTGGTTTTTGTAACTTAATTAATTTGTTAATTAGTTAAAGTTTTGTAATAATTAATTATCTTAGCATAGTTAATTAGTTGGTTTGTAATAATTAGTTTAATTAGCGTAGTTAGTTAGCTAAATCCATTTGGACCCTCTGTCGAGAAGGCAAATGTTGTAATAAGTGTGCGTATGTGTGTGAATGTCTTCCAACCCCACGTCTTTCTCCTTTTTACTTATCAACTTTCAATGGTTAGTTTTAGGGTATGTTTTAATTAGCATCCTTATGCTTGCATGCGTGCATCATTCATTTGTCTTGCATGCACCAGGCTCGGCGCATAATTCAAACTGCATTGTATTTCAATATACCGACTTGAATGCGTGTTTCACAGCATGTTATCAAGTGTTGCATTCATATGCTATCTTAGATAGCCGAGTCTATTTAATGTCATTTTGCATGTATTGCATTAGGCATTCTATATAGTTAGTATCATGCATTGATTTCTAATTAGCTTCTATTTTGACTCGGAGTACACTGTAAGTGTTTACGCTTTAGCATTCTTGCATGAGTGTAAGTGGTTGCCATGTTTAGCATGCTTGCCATAAGGCTATGTGCTTAAGTGATTAATTGCATGAATGCCTGTGGATGAAGGCTTCATTGCTTGAATTGGAATAATTCATCAAAATGTGCGTTTTAAGCCCACTTGTTTGTGGCAAATCATGTTTTTAAGCCCACATGAGGGTGGCAAATCCGCATTTTTGCCTACTTGAGAGTAGCAACTTCAAATCATTTTCGAAAAACAAACATGTGATGTTTTGTTCCAAATTGAGTGATTTAGTCTATGCTTGTATACTGTGCGCATCACATAGTAATTCTAGATTAATAACCGGAATAAGAACACATGTGTTTTCAAAACAACATATCATGTTAGTAGAGGCCGATTTTGATCGGGCGAGCGGGGGTGCTCATTTCAGGACCTTCCCCTCTCGTACCCAAGGTCCTGAGCCGAGGCAACTTTGGTGATGACGGACACGTGGCCTTAGACATGAGTCAGGGTTTCCTAAATTTTCCAAAATAAAATATTTAGGTGGCGACTCTGAAATCTGGCAAAGCAGTCCATGTTTGGCGCTTTTTGATTAAAATCAATTTTTCAAAACGATTTGCTAGATTTGGACTCTTTGGTGATTTATCAGTCTTACATTGCACTTTGTGAGATCAGATTCAGAACCGTGACATGAGTCCGAACTGTAGTAGCTAGAACCCAATCGCGCCCTCTCCGAAAGGGGGGCACGCAGAGAGTGTTCGGGCGGTCTACAGTGGTTGTCATAAGCATCCTGAAAATGATTGGTTTACTTTCTTTATTCCATTGAAACTTTGCTTTGCTTTGATTGATTAGGAAAAAGGGAAAAACATAATTTCATGATGGCTAACAAGTTGGAGTTTTTGAATTTTACATGTGAATTCTTAATTTTAAATTTAATTATTTTAGTGATATAATTTTAAATTTTATTTTAATCTTGGCAATTTTTGACCTACTTATCCCTATATTCGAACCTAATTCTATCAATGCTCTTTGAAAGAAATTCTATTAAAATTGGATTTTGGTCAAATACAATTGAATTGGGTAATTTTGTCATCCTCAATATGGACGTTACAATCTTTGGACAAATAGGATACGATTCTTCAAACAATATTTCCCCAAAATATGGAATTTGATGGAGGAGAAAAATATGCAAAAAATTTAAGTAAATGGATGAATTTCAAGGATGGTGGAGAATTTCCAACTTGCACCAAATTCTCATTTTTGGAATCATAGTTGTCAATCCCATACTGCTGCTCCTCCGACCACCAACCCCCAGCCCCCTGTAGACACCCTATTTTTGACCGCCCTTAAGACTTGGGCGCCACTGATTGTTTACTTGGTAATGAAAGTTGTGCAGTGCAAAGGTTCGATTTCTTCAGCAAGAGGAGCTTTAAATCCCAACCTCACACCCCTTTTTGGACCAACGCCTTTTGACTAAAATGTTTTTTAGACCTTAAAACCTTCTCTTTCAAAATATTTTTGAAAAATGATTCTACGATGTTCCGAGGCTCGCATTTCGTTAAATGTTGCGCTTTTCGGTAAACCAAGCAAGGACAAAGTGGAAATGAATGGAAGAGAGGTGAACTCTTTGAAAAAATCTTTAAAACATTTTGTTTAGAGGTTTGGAGTTGAAGAAAATTGGAGGAGAGAGAAGAAAACTAGTTTGGGAGAAGTTGGGCATGAATCCGGTTAAACTGAAACTGAGCAGTCTTCATTGAAATGAGCATGACTTTTTGCAGAATTGGAATTTTGATGTGAGGCTACCATCATTGGAAAGAAGACTTCTGGGGCTTCAGTTTAGACACAAGAATGACCTGCAAAGGAGCCCAGATGAAGGATTTATGCCCATTTGAAGTTGGACTTGGAGAGCAGATTTTTCTGCCGGCCACTGGTGAAGTGTGCTGGCCATGGATGCTGTAGTCCCGGCCACAAATGATCCTTTCCGGCCATCAAGGATCCCCTGCCGACCACTGGTGTCAAAAATAAGATTTTTTGTAGATTTTTACCTCTAGCTGTTTCCAGATTGCTCCAGCTGTCCATTTGTTGATATTTTGACCTGAGCTCTTGTATTTCTATATATAGAGGCCATTCTCTATGGTTTTGGAGGTTGGAAAGAATTTTGGGAGCCTCTCTCTTTACAATCCTCTCTCTCTACAATTTCCTCTCTCTAGATTTCTCTCTCTCTTGAGCTTTTGTGCTTAAAAGCTTGCATACTTCAAACTTTAACCTATCAACCCTTAACCAAAGTGGTTTATCTTTAGACTGAGGTTGCTTGAAGCTCTCTTGGAGCCTCCTTTGAGCTCTAGAAGGTGGTTTAAGCTCAGATTTGTGCCTATTTTGTGCTTTGCTTCAAAGGTATAGAACTTAACCCATTTAAGCTTGTTTTGCATACTTGTTTTACCATCTTTTTGTACTGTTTTTGGCCTAGTTTTCAACTATAAAAACCTCTGTTTTTTAGGCTTAAAAATGGTGGTTTGAGGCTATTTTGAGTTTAGGGGTGGTCCACCCTTTTTGTCTCTTTGCTTGTTAAGCTTTTGTGCCATCTTTTCATCACTTTCAAACCAACTCTTTTGGACTTTTAACCACTGAAACTCAAAGGTTTTTTGGTGGTAAAAACTTTATTTTGAGGTCCAAAATTATAGGGGTTAGCCTCCCCTTTTTGTGTCTAGCTTTCATGCCTAGTTAGCTTCATATGTTAGCATGTTTTTATAGCTTAACTTAGCTTATTTCCAACATGTTTTTGCCTCCGATTTGGGCTGCTTTAGCTCTGCTTTGAGCTGTTTGTGTTGTATGAGTAGTCTTTTGCATGGTTGTAATGTAATCCCATGTTTTAGCTTATTGTCTTAGCTAGTTTTGTCTTCATTCTAGCATGTCTTTCAACTGATTTTGGGCTATAAAAACTCTGTGTTTTTGGATTGAAGCTTGGGTTTAAAGACCATTAAAGGTTGAGGGGTTGATAGCCTTTCTTTGTACCTTGTTTTGGAGGCCTTTGCCCTTATGTTTCCCACCATTGCATTATCTTTTTCAGAGCTTTTAAACACTGTTTTCAGAGTTATTTCAGTGGCTAAAAAATGTTTTGAAGTCCAAAATTGGAGAGGTTAGCCTCCCCTCCTTGTGCCTTGCTTACTAGTCTAGCATGCTTCATGTTTTAGCCTATTATTCTAATTTGTGTTAGCTTAATTTCAGAATGTTTTAAGGTATATTTTGGGCTGTTTTGCATCTGTTTTGGGTTGGTTATTGCTTTTGAGCTTTGTATTGCATAGCTGTAGTGTAAATTCCTTCACTAGCTCATTGTTTTAGGCCTTAAAACGTGAGTTGTTTGAGTTGGTTGCATGTTATAGTGTCATTTTGCATGTAATTTCAACATACATAGCTCTGTCACATTCTCATTTGTTTCACTCTTTTAATTGCTTTTGAGAGTTGTATCAAGTTTGGGATCTTTTAAGCTTGAGATAGAGTTTGTGCTTAATGGTTTTAATCCTCTTTTGAGGGTTTCTACTAACCAACGGCATGAACTCTCTCTTGCCTTACATCATCCTTTGATTGATGCTTTTTTCTGTTTAGAGGACTCTCACAATTGGACTAAATCAATTAAAGAATGAGTTGGTAACTTAAAATAAGTAAACAAAAGTGACAAGTAAAACTTGAGCAAGATAAGCATGTTGTGTTGCATTGCATGTGTTCAATCAGATGTTATATTGAACACAAGGAAGATTGGAGCATTTCATATTCAAGGTGATAAAATGAGCTAATCTCCTTGGTCTCCATTGCCTTTGATTACACATGATAAGGTGGTGGTCTTGAGTCTTGTTTTTGCATACAATGAGATTGTACTCCTTGGTTTTTTGACCATCATGCATCGAAGATGCTTGGTTAGTGGTTGTAGATCCAAGTGTGTCACTCCTTTGAGGATTTGAGATGATAAGGAAAGGCACAGCACAAATAAACCCCTGGAAAAACCTTCTTTTTCCTCTGTTTGTGCTCTGTTGCAGTGTGGTAACTCAGAGCACCAGTGGCCGGTAGTGCCTCATTTTTGGCCGACAGATGGCCGGCAGCAATCTCCCATGGCCAACAGGCCACTAGTGCAATCCTTAGCAAGTTTTTGGTAAGGTGGAGCAGAAAGGTTCTGGAGTATGGTCAACCCTGCAAACAGAGCCTCTCAAGAGCAAAATCGGAGGGCTTTTCGGGGCGAGAACCGAGTGCATGCATCTTCCACTTCCTTGGGCGGAGCAGTGGCAGCATAGTTAAATGTTTTGCATGTTTAGTTAGTGCGCATTTGCTTTAATTAACTAGTTTGCTAATTAGTTAAGTGTTGTAATAATTAGTAATTAGTTTGCTAGTTATTCATTTGATTTGTAATAATTAGTCTAATTAGTTTAATTAGATTAGTTTGATTAGCTTAGCTTAGATTATCTTAGCTCTTGTTCATTCGGACTGTCCTTCGCGAGGGCACAATATTGTAATAAGTGTGCGTGAGTGTTGTAGACGTCCCCGAACGTCCCGGGAGGAGATCCCATTTTGTTCATTTGGGCTCACTACAGTTCAGGACTCAAATTGTCACAGTTCTTAATCTGAACCAAAGAATCCAAATCCGGCAAATCGTTTTGGAAAACAGATTTTTTTGAAATAAGTGCCAAACATGGACTGCTTTGCCAGATACAGAGTCGCCACCTAAATATTTTATTTTGGGGAAATTTAGGAAACCTTGACTCATTGCCTAAGGCCACGTATCCTTCATCACCAAAGTTGCCTCGGCTCGGGAACTTGGGTACGATTGGGAAAGGTTAGCTATGAGCACCCCCTCTCGCCCGATCCGAAGATCGGCCTCTACTAACCATGATATCTTGTTTCGAAAACGTTATGCGTTCTTATTCCGATTAATTAGCTAATTTTACTATGTGATGCGCATAACACAAAAGTATAGACTAGATCGCCTCATTTGAAACAAAGCATTGCATATCCGCTCGTTTGAAAGATGGTTCGAAATTTGCTACTCGCAAGTAGGCTAAAATACGGATTTCAACTAGTTGTTCCAACTCAAACAATCCAACCTTTACCCACAGGCATTCAGGCAATTATATCATTTAAGCACATAGCCTCATGGTAAAACATGCTAATATGGCAACACTCACACGCATGTAAGGATGCTAAAGCATAAAAGCTTACCGAGTACTCCGAGCCAAAACATAAACTAGTTAGTAATCATATGCATGATCCTAGTTCATGTTGAGGTGGCTAATGCAACACAAGCAAGATGCAACTACTATAGGCTCGGCTATTCTAAGATGGCATATGATGATGCTACAGTTAACACGTATTCAACTTAAAATTGAAATACAAATGCAGTTAGTATGATGCGCCGAGCCTGGTGCGTGCAATACGAATGAATGTATGCAAACATGCTATCATAAGTATGCTAATAGAAGCATGCCCTAAACTAACCATCGAAAGCTAGTAAATAAAAGGGAAGAAAGACGTGGGGTTGGAAGACATACACACACTCACGCACACTTATTACACAATTGCCCTCACTCGGAGGGTCCGAATAAATATTACAAAACAAATAAATAATTGACTATTCTAGCTAATTAAATATTACAAAAACTTCTAATTAATTAACGAATTAATTACAGAAAGAAGGTGACCGCAGCCCCGTCTCGGAATGCGTGAATGATGCATGCTTGACTCGCTTTGCTCGGAAACCCGTACCATGCCACTGTTGCCTCTGTTTACACTGCCTTGCTCCTCTAAAAGTTGTGAAAGTTTCCAGAACTGCTTTGAACTTCCTTTTGAGTGTTTTGGAAGGCCACCGGCCAAAGGAAAAATCCACCGAGCACGAGAACAAGGTTATCAGCCAAAACTTTGACCACCGGCTGGGAACTGATGGTCGGTCGGCACTTTAAGTAGCCGGCCGGCTACTTCTTCCTGCCGAATCCTGCAGTTACTGCAGTAGAGGGCAAACAGGGCATGGCATGGAATTTTCAAGCAAATGTGTGCTTGGCCACACTCTCTATCATGCAATGAACTCAAGGGAGCATGGCCCTCGGTACTCGGGCCATCAATCACGTATTTCGATGCATGATGGCCAAAGACACCAAGTTTGCAACTCAATGTAAATGCATGCAACAAAACAAATGAGTGCTAACGCCCTATCATGTTGAGATCAAGGGCATCGGCGACCGAGGGTTGAGACGTGTTTCGTCACTTTGAGTACGAACACACCTCACCCCTCAAGTTTGGTTTGACACCCCAAACCAAACAAGATGCAATGCGCGTATGCCATATACAATGTAAAGTGATGCAACTCATGCAATGCAATATGAGTACGCTAAGCTAATGCAACATGACATTACCTAATCATGCAAGCTAAACCAATGCAATATGAACATGTCAAGCATACAACAAGACCATGTAATGCAACTAGCTAATCAACATGCAAACATGCGAACATGAAACAATGTAAGCATGCAACCAATGCAATGTAACATGTCAAACATGAAAAGTATGCAAAGATGGACTTATACTGAAATGAGAAGGCCTCAGCCCACCCCAAAACAGTGGCCAAAGTGCATGGAAGTAATGGACTAAACACCTTCAAATGTGCACATATGGAAGTCTAACACTTAGGCATGCAAGAGGTCAACTCTGAAGCGCATTAAGAAGAGACAAACATGGACAAATCACCAGCATAACGAGCTCTGAAAACAAGGAAAAGACAATACCAAATCCACTATGTTATGTGAGCAAGGCATGCAACAATGACTAAAACTTGAAGCCAACGAAAGGGTCCAAACCATTGTTATGTCAACCAAACCCCAAAGGACCAAAATGACCTAGAATAGTCCTAAATCACTCCAAAACAAGACTAAATCATGCATGGACTAAGGTCAAAACATGCGAAGAAAAGGGGCCCAAAACAAAGGGCATTCAAAGCCACAAAATGGAGTACTACTCTACACCTACCCCAACCACTCATGGCATAGATTATGCAACCCAAAATAGAGTTTTAATGCATCAAAATACACCCAAAAATCCTCTGATATAGCAACCCAAATGACTTAAACAAAAGGCATGCACTATGACTTAAACATGGAACATAAGATCACATTTCTTCAAGGCATTGAAAGGACAACAAATGCAAGCATGTAAGCACAAAACATGGACTGAAATGACATAATAAGTGATTCCAAGTCACTGAAATAGCCAAGGTAATGCATGCTAATGACTCACACACCCGATACCAACATGCTAGAATGCAAAGGGACTATACAAAGCATGAAAGGTGTGACCAAATCAACATCCAACAGACCTCAAGCATGATGAAACATGACCAAAAGCTTCACAAAGCTAGGCAAAAATATGCAAGCATGGTGGTCTAATGGCAAGATGCATTTTTAGGCAAAATGGAGGAATATAAGGCAAGTATATAATGCATGAAAGGGGCCATTAATCCGACCAAAAATAGAGGCGTATTATGACCTAACAACATCCAAAAACTTCTAAAATGGAGCCAAAGGCAAATAATCATGCATGCTACCCTCATGAGCCAAAAACCTGAACAAATGAGAGACAAAGAGAGGGGGGTGTCCCTCCCCTATGCAAGACCTCAAAACCTCTTCTTCACCAATGAAAATCCCCTGGATTTCAGTGGTGAGAAGGCCAATACACTAGGATTCCCGAAGCTCAGCAAAGAAAGCACAAAAAGGGCTAAACAAGGCCTAAGAGGGGGAGGTCGACCCCCAACACCAAAGTGACCTTAATGAAGCATCTTAAGCATGCAAATACAAGACTTTTTTCAGTTATACACAAAGTCTAAAATAGCATGCAAAGTGGGTTAAAAACTAGTGCAAGAATGGGGAATATAAAGCAAATAGTGTTACCCTTGAAGAACACTTGAAGAGTAGCAACCTCAGCCCCCTCCTTATGATAAAAAACCAGCTCAAAACTCCAAGAACAAGCCCTCAACATCTCCAAGGTCGAAGTATGGTGTAATGCTAGGTGACTTAGTGCAAAACTAAGACCAAAACACACTTTTTGGCTCTCTAACACACACAAATGAAGAGATATATATATATATAGAGAGAGAGAGAGTGAAGGTGTATATATCATATATATATGTATAATCTCTGGTTTTGCTGAACCCCCTCAAAGGAGGAGGCAGGCCTCCTTATATAGACAAGCAAAGGTGCTAAGCTTCCAAGAGAAGCTAAATGAAAAGGGTCAAGGCTTCTTAAAGAAGCTAAGGCAAAGGGGCCAAGGCTTCCTGAGGAAGCTGAGTCAGGGGTTCAAGCTTCTTGAGGAAACTAAGACAAAGGTCCAAGCTTCCTCAAGAAGCTAGACCAAAAGGGTGCAAAGGGTGCAACTCCTCCATACACGACAAGTTCGTGCACTCCAGCTGGCATGCACCATGCCTGAAAAAGGCAAAAAGGAGGTATCGGCCAGAAAAGGAGTCCATCGGCCAAATATATGGTCGGCCGACCACACAAAAAGCCGACCGGCCATCACCAATGGCCGGTGGAAAGAAAACAAGGCCGGTGGCCCTAAGCCATGGCCAGTGGGTTTAAGGGATGGCTGACAAGCCCCCTCCTACCCTCAGGAGCACAAAACACAAGCCCTTGGTGCAAAACCAAGCACATAACAGGCAAGTTAAGAGATCCTGAGGCAAGGCGCGTAGTCGAGACCTCCGAGGACTCAAAACGAACACAAACATTGATGATCACTGAGTGTTCAAATGGTGACGTCCAAGTCTTGAGGACGGTCAAAAATGAGATGTCTACAGTTGCCCCTCTTTGACAGAACTCGAAAGTCATAACAATGACGGGAGTGAATGTCAAAGCCCAGAGACGACCCATTTTTGACAAGGCTGAAGACTTAGACAAAACATGCAAGACAATAAAGATATGCACCCGAAGGCGGGGGCAAAATGCAACGAACAATGCAAGAAGCCGAACATAACTTATGATCACGCAAAGAAAGCTGTAACGAAGCATGATAATGCAACAGTTTTAAGCTAGCAAACACAAATCTGATTACATTACAATGCAGAAAGGATGTAAGAGAATTATGTAATTCTCGCTACGTTTCACGCGGAGAATACAATACCTGTGCGGTTCGTTTGGTCGTGCCAGCTTCAAATGAACCGTACATACAATATCGTGCTTGTAAAAGAGAGAAACTTAACAGGTACAATGTTGTTAGCAACATGCATAACAATGCAATTAAAAGTGCATGACAACCCAAGTGAAGGGGTGCATGACAATGCGGGTGAAAGGGGTACGTAACAACGCAACCCGAGTGTGTGCATAATAATGCATGGATGTCATGCGTGACAATGCAATGCCGAGTGGTGCATAAAAATGCGATTTGAAATGTAAGCACATATAAGTAAAGCATAACGCGACAACGCATGCAATGTGTGTAGGAACTTGAACACATATAAGTAAAGCATAATACGACAACGCATGAAATGTGTATAGGAAGAACTTGAACACATATAAGTAAAGCATAACGCGACAACGCATGCAATGTGTATAGGAACTTGAACACATATAAGTAAAGCATAATGTGACAACGCATGCAATGTGTATAGGAACTTGAACACATATAAGTAAAGCATAACGCGACAACGCATGCAATGTGTATAGGAACTTGAACACATATAAGTCAAGCATAACGCGACAATGCATGCAATGTGTATAGGAACTTGAACACATATAAGTAAAGCATAACGTGACAACGCATGCAATGTATATAGGAGGAGAAAGGGGGCATATTCAACTGAAGCATGGTAAAGGCATGTTATTCATGATGTTGAGATGCAAATTTAGAACAAGATGAGGCATTGTACAATGCGAGACGCGTAGCGAGCGTGCTTTGAAAGGCAAAACGAAACAACGTAATACGACATGTTTGAAACAATTTGTGGAATCCGCAATATACAAAAAAGATACGGGAAGAGATGCTCCTCGCACGCACCGAGCATCACTCATAGTAGACATAGCTTGTGGTCAACTAGAAGGTCTACTAATGTTCCAAAAGTGCGCTTTCTTGCACTGTCTTGAGTAATGAAGGAGCCAAACCACATCGTTGACTTGAACAAGGGTGCGGGATGCATCGATCGCAAGGGGAGGTTACCGGTATCAAACCCAATACTTTGCTACCCTGCCCTCCTTTTGCTTTACTTTCTTTTTTACCGTTAGTTTTAAGCACATTGCACTGCCTCAGGCAGGTTTTACTTTTCGAGACTGTGTATTTTTACAAAAGTCATAATGGAAATGAAACAGCTATTTTGTTCACAAAGGTGTTACGTTTGTACTTTCCATGCCTCGCATCGCGTGGCACCACATAACAATGTGAATGAAACTGAACTCTGTTTGAAAATTAAGCACTTGCCTCGTAATAATCAAGTAGTGAGCTGACTAAGAACTCGATAAGCAAAACAAAGAAACTCGATGAGCTAACCAAGTGCGAGTACAACTCGATAAGCAAAACAAAGACTCGAAGAAATGAAATACAACTCGATAAGAAAATGGGCGTGACTCTGCAAAAATCATCATCGAAGGGCATTGGAAGTGGTGCCAGTCCCCAAATTCTCAGCATGTTCAATACATAAACAGCTCAGGGGACAAGCAGGAAGACCACCGGCCACAAGGGAAAGCCATCGGCCTCAAGAAATGGCTATCGGCCAAAAGTGGTGGTCGATTGGCACCATTTTTGGCCGGCTGGCCATGTATGGCAAGAACTACCAGAATGCTGGCAGCTGTCTCCCATTCACACCTTATCCCCTACAAAAGGCCTCAACTTTGTAGTTTTCTTCAATTCAACACTAATTTGCTCCAAATGGAAGAGTTCCTTGCCCAAAACCTCATAGCTTGGATTGCCAACTTGGATGGCTCGAAAAGGCTGAATTTCCGGGGCTTCGGCATAAACGCACTATTCACTCTGAGTCGTACTCTGCTGCACTTTCCATTCCTCCATGCCGCGGCAAGGTTTTGGAACCCGGTAACACATGTCTTTAGCTTTGGCAGGCAAGAAGTATGTCCTACCTTCAAAGATTTCCAAGCTTTGATGGAATCTGAGCACAACGAAGAAATCTTGCCCCAACTTTGCTTCGGCCACGCCCAAGCTTTAGGGCGAATGTGTGGGCTCACGATGCATGACGCTCAATCTTTGATTGGTGACGGAATGCTGGATATTCCGAGTTTGATTTGCCAGTTTTCTGATGCCGGTGACCGTGGCGACTATCATTGGCAAGGCTTTCAGCGACATGCCCTTTGTTTGTGCATGCTATCCCATTTCTTGCTTGCCTCTGGCTCCGGAGGATCTAGTGTCCGGTTGATCGAGGTTGCCCAAAGTTTGAAGGAGGGCAAAAGCTGTATTGCCATGACATTGGCCGAGACATTGATGGGTTTGGACGATTTCTATCGCCAAGAGACGACCAGATTTGCGGGGAGTCCACTATTATTGCAGGTAATGTTTCCCACCCAATCTTACATATGTATTGCTTACATCACTCGACTCTCGAGCTCGATTTTCTCACAAAACCCTTTTCTCACTTTTCTCTCATCGTACATCTCTCTATTCTTTAATCTCTCATTTTCCATCCCTCCCCAGGTGTGGTTGATGGACAAGTTGTAGGTTGTGGACTCTTGCCCGGCATATTCAGCTCGCTGTTATTTCTTCCAACAACGTCTGGTCGATGCCCTGGATGAGGGATGGTGGCTTGACTGGATGTACAATTTGTCTGCAGACCGCATTGCTTGGCGCTGTCCTTGGCTTAATCTAACGGCAATGAGCTATAGCATGTCCCGACAGACCGGGATTCAGTTGATAGGCCTGATACACTGCGTGTTCTACTTTCCTTTCCGGTTCCAGCGCCAGTTCGGCCATGATCAAACTTGTCCGCCAGAGGGGTTAGAGTACCTTGCTGCATTCCTGGTCCGAGACGCACAGCTTGCTCGGTATGTCGCAGCATGGAGGACTAGAAAGCTCCTGGCCCCCGCACCTACTTTTAGTTGCATCTTGTCTGATGAGTGCATAGATTGGCTCAACGAAGAGGCACAGATTGGGCCCAGCTTGGCGTCAGAGGCTTCGACCAGCTCTGGGAGGGGGCACAGGAACACCTGACTTAGCTATGCCCCAGATTTATTGCTTCATTAGTACTTTCAAGTTTTCTTTATGAATATAACCAAAAGCAACTTCAATTTGTATGCAAGAGCAGGAGAACTTTGTATTGAAATACATAAAATTGAAGATTGTGGTTACTGAAAATTTTCCGCTTTGGTCGAAAAATGGTCTAAGTTGTAAAAAGATTAATTTGAACAAAGTCAACTTTTATTAAAACTTTTCAAAACCATTTTCGATATGGATCGAATCGACACGCTGAGATCCATCCGAGATGCACAACCTCGATCCCAAAGAATCGGAAAGTTGCCCCTAGTCTGAATAGTACCGCAACATTGCACAGCAACGGAAAGTTGCCCATAGTCTGAAAAGCACTGCACCGGAGATTATAACCGAACTCTGGAATGCTGATAGACAAAGATGGCCAAGATGATCAAATGGACAAAGTTGATCGGGGAAAAGTTTATGGCTGAACTTCAGGGTGAAGTTGCCTACGTATCCCAAAGATGGGAATCAAGCCTTACGGAGTTCAGGCTTTGGTTCACTCGTGTATTTTCACTCTCCTTTTACGCTCTAACTTTTACCAAGGCCGCCCTTTGCGGGTTTTCAACCTTGCGAGTTCAGTTTTTATAATTTCCAATTTTTTATGCTCTAACTTTTGCCTAGGTCGCCCTTTCGGGTTTTCGGCCTAGCGAGCCTCTCAGGGGTAATATTTCTTCAACTTGTCCATATTGATCGGCTATGAGAACTCTAGGCCATCTAGGTCCATCAGAACGACAGCCCCACCTGACTAGATAGACTTAATGATGTAGGGACCAGTCCAATTGGGTCTGAACTTGCCCCTTGGGTCGTGGATGGGAGCTCGGTTGTCCTTGAGTACCAAATCTCCTTCTTTTAGATTCATGGACTTAACTTTCTTGTTAAAAGCCCTGGCAATTCTGCGCTGATAACCCGGAACATGGTACAGTGCTTTCAGTCTATGCTCGTCAAAGAGCATAAGTTCTTCAAATCTGCTCTGCTGCCAATCTGCTTCGGCTATTTGACACTCAGCCAGCACTCTCAAAGACGGAACTTCAATCTCGATAGGTAGAACGGCCTCCATTCCGTAAACTAATGAATACGGAGTCGCCCCAGTAGATGTTCTAATTGAAGTCCGGTAGCCCCACAGAGCAAACGGCAACTTATCTGGCCAATCCCGGTAGGTTTCCACCATCTTCTGCAGTATGTGTTTGATATTCTTGTTGGCGGCCTCGACCGCTCCATTGGTCTGCGGCCGATAGGTGGATGACTTATGAAAAGCCACGTTGTATTTTTTCAACAAGTCAATCACTTCCTTCTTGAAGTGGGAACCGTTATCTGAAATGATCTTGTTCGGGACCCCATAGCGACAGATGATGTTGTTCCTGATAAACTTCGCGACATGTGAAGCCTTCAATACCGCATAGGATTGGGCCTCAACCCATTTTGTGAAATAATCTATCGCGACCAGAATGAACTCATGCCCATTCAACCCCTTTGGATTGACAGCCCCGATCACATCAATTCCCCAAACTGAAAATGGCCACGGCGAAGTCTTATTGTACAGCTGTCACGACCCAAACCCGCCCCGAAAGGGTTGGCATCGTAACCGGCCAGTAATCCTTGATTACCATAGGCCTTCCCATACAAAACATAAATAACCGGGGCTCGCGGAAGCGAAATAAAAAAACTAATAGTTTAAAGAGCTGTGCATAAATATGAACATACATTACATGCCAAAAATGATGTTAATTTACCCACTATCTTTACATAACATATACCAAAAGAACATATACAACACATGCCACATATGCATAACGAAACAAAACTCGTACGGCCTTCCAGGCCTAGCTCCAGCTCAGAGGCACTCAAAACATCTGGTTAGGCTTCAAAATGGCGGCTCGACAAGACCCCGCCTAGGCTTGACTCCCTGAATGCTCACCTATAAATACATAAATACAAACAATGAGCTAAAGCTCAGCAAGTAACATTAACGTAAAGGGGTTAGTGAACGAACTCCAACATTTCATATAAAACCGTAAAACATAACAGTCATAAACATAATCATAATCATCTCATAAGAACATACGTAATGCCATACTCCATAGAACATAACATAACATGTGTCGACTAACGACTAGAGTAACCGGTCCCGGACACTGATTAATCACATACCGAGATCTCGTAAACTGGTCATGGGTTTGTCCTTCCATGCCGTTCCCCATGACTAAGGCGTATGGGCCTGCATGTTCTCGCCCCCACGACTGATCTATCTATGGATGCCATACTAGATTCGCAATCAGGACATTCGTTCACAGTTTAAATCACATTTTATAAACATATCATATCATATAGCATTTCAAATACGTTGCGTATCAATATAACTTTACAGAAATGTTACTTACAGTGGGTTTCCAAAACCGATGGCACGGTCCTCTCAATCTGACCTGCAAGCATCAACAGTATAACATATTCCTTAACATATATCATCATCAAATCACATAATTCATGTCATTCCTTTCCTTCATCACATTCTTTACATGTTCATTTCATGCATAAGATGCTAAATGATGTAATTAACATGCTAAAATCATGTAATTCATGCCATATAGGAGCTGGATGCAACTTCCAAAATTTCCTGAAAAAATAGGTCCCCGCTCGAGCGGCCAAACCCCCGCTCGAGCGGATTGTGAACAGAGGCAGAGATACTGGATGCGTGAAATCCTTCGCCGAAGCGTTAAACTTCGCCGAGTGATTGTGAAAATTTCGGTGAAAACTACCAATTTTTCTGTCAAACCGCGGCCTCCACTTTAACAAAAATCAACTTCCAAATCATGAACATCAAGGCCCAAACACTTGAAAACACTTGAAATAAAGCTTCATAACTTCTAAATAAACTTCAATATGCTTCATATCATAGAAACCATAAACATGTACATACAAGCTTCATATTTCAACATCCATGGAGGTCTCCCTCAAATGTACCCAATAATCATAATTTCATATCATATAGGCTCAGATTACACATAATTTCTCTTCCATTCTATTTACTTGCCATGAAACCATGGATGATTCAACTTTATTTCAAGAAATTAGGGAGGGAGTCTTACCTTAGTTGCTTTAATGGAGATGTAGAGCTTAATCTCCCATTTCCCTTTCTTCTTTCCCCTTTGCTTCCTCTCTCTCCCGAATTCTCTCTCTCTTTTTCTCTAGATTTTTCTTTTCTTTGTTGAGTCAATAATGGGTCAAAGCCTTATCTATAAGACATATATATCAGAAATAAACCATTGTGCCATAAACTCAAGCCAAACAAGACTTAGCGATTCAGACGAAATTCAGTCCTCAATTTATTTTCTCAAATGGTTCTAAAAATTCCCGGTATCACATATGCGTATTCAATTTCATTTTCTGAACCCATTACGGTCATCAATTTCAGTCCCGAAGTCGTAATTCCAACAGATATTTCTTCCTAATTCAAACAGATAATACCCGATTAATTCATATTAAGGCATAATTAATTACCAATAATTGTGGCGTATATTTCGGGGTCATTACAACAGCTTTGACGGCGAAATGTTTATGCGGTTTGCGTGGATCTGACATTTGTGGCATCGCCGAACAAAGCTAATACAATCCTCCTCCATGGTTGTCACAACCCCATTCCGTCTCTAGTAGAATGGTGCCATGATGGCCAGTAATCCGAGATTACCAAAGGCCAACTTACAAGGATTCACACACAATCAGAGTATTACGTATGGGGCTAACATGTGCGGAAGCAATATAATTAAATCTAAGTAGTCCATAAGAGCTGTGCATAGACCAAATGAAATGACATACATCTTAACCATAGTATTACAACTTGAATACAAATAAAATAAAGTACATATTACATCTTGATCAAAAGGCTTCTCAAGCCGACATATACAAAATACATGAAATACAACTAAGAAGCATAATATTCAAGATTGCCGACATAAATATTGCCGACATAACATGAATCCAAAACATCTTGCAAAACACACACATCTAGGCGTCACCGCCTTCTTGCTTGGCACCTACATATATATATAAGGAGAGGGTGAGTTTGGATACTCAGTGAATGGTATAAGTAATAAAGGGTTAAATGAATGATTCCCGAGATTCTTATCAAAACAATACATATATCATAGCTTGTTCAAAACATGTACTTGGCATAACTTGTATCGAAACATGTACTTGAGCTTTTAAATCTTGTTGGGATGTTTAATAACATCTATTTAATACTTGGGGTGATGACATCCCGGACAAAACAAGGGAATAATCGACCCGGAATCGATTAGACAAATCCACCCGTTCATAGACCGTCGGTGGGGCCATCCGTTCATAGACCGTCGATGACAGAGATCTCTCAAACATGGTGCTACATGGGCTTAGAGTCCCCTAGCATGGGAGGACTTTCCAAGAATGTCATCAAAACGAGATATAATACTTGATATACAAAATAGGAATGATCATTCATGCTGACAAATACTTTCCAAAACAAAGCAAAACAAGGCTTTTATCAAAACATCGTAACATAGCTTTATTAAAAATACCACTCACATAGTTCTTGGGACGTTGGGATCAAGGCAAAGGTCTAAGTCCTACAAACACATGGCAAAGCCTATTGAATGCACTCTTAAAAACAAGCTTCACATGAATGCAAATGATGTAGGGAAAACATGCTGGAAAACATCTAGGGAAAACATGCTGGTAAACATCTAGGGAAAACATGCGGGAAAACATCTAGGGAAAACATGCTGGGTACCAACCAGGTCCTGGAATGGATGCATAGGGATGATCTAGGCAAAAATGACCTAGCTGGGTGAACTCAGGAGGTATTGGCCGAGGTCCCACACCTCTTGGCCGAGGTGTGGTTACGTAGGCTTCGGTGTGCAGCTCTTTGCCAAGGTGTTACAAGATGCCGACAAGGGTGTACCATGGTTGGCCTAGATGATGAACATCTCAGCCTAGGTGATGCAGTGGTTAGCCTAGGTGTGCATGCAAGATAGACTAAGGTGCAAGTGATCATGCAAGGTAGGCCAAGGTGAGATACGATGCTTGGCCTATGTGTGGAATCTAGGCAAGAGTGGTCTCGGTGATCACACCTAGGGAAATGAGGTTTGGAAATCTTGGTTTCCTCCTTGAAGGACATGAAGAACATGAACATGAAGAACATGAAGAACATGAATGCTAAAATCATAACTTGTTTATGCAAATTTTGGGATTTCATGCTATGTGTTGGAAAACATGGACCTTGGTACCCATACTTGAAGATCATATGAAAACAAACACGAAAACACGGATCTTGATACAAACTTTCGGATCAAAACATGGTTTTCTTCAAGAACACATGAATATCACTTTCTCTTTCTAAAACCGAACTTCAAAGCACTGCATGGCTTTCAAAACATGCTAGATCATGCAATACAGCTGAATGAACAATAAGAATAGCAAGAGTAGATCAAGAATCTAACCTCAAAACACAGATCTAACGACTCAAGATGTGAAGATCAAGCTTGGAATCTACTCTCACTCAAGAACTCTTCTTCCTCTCTTCCTAGAGCTTCTCTCTCCTCAGAACAACAAACACATAGCAAATGATACATTTCTGAGTCTGCTGGCTGACTTAACACTTAGCTCGGACACGTGGCACTACCGGGTTGGTTCTTCTCAAAAAGGTGATTGAAAGACAAGACAAGACTATGACAAAGTGTATTCAACAAGCTAGGCGGCAAGGCACTCCGGCAAGCAATGATCTTGGCTAAGGACATAGGCTTCGGCAAGTAAGGTCTCAATGATCTTGGCTAGAAAGGATAACACTTGGCCAAGCTATGCCACACCTCGGCCTAGATGTGCCACACCTCGGTTTAGGTCATTCCAGTCCCGGAACAAGATCACTAGGTGCAAGGATTATGGATCTCGGATGCCTAGATGGTAACATCTCGGCCAATATGCCTAGGTGATGGTGGAGGTCAACCAAAGTGGTTCCAAGATGGTCCAAGGTGTAAGAGGTTCAAAGGTGTGACCTAGGCTTGGCATGACCTAGGCTTGACATGACCTCGGCTTGACATGACCTAGGCTTGACATGACCTAGGCTTGGCATGACCTAGGCTTGACATGACCTAGGCTTAACATGACCTAGGCTTAACATGACCTAGGCTTGACATGACCTGGGCTTGGCATGACCTAGGCTTGGCATGACCTAGGCTTGACAGTAAGGAAGGAACAAAGGATGCATACAACACTTAGGCAAAACATGATAGCATCAAGACAAGACAAGAACCTTTACCTAGGCAAAACAAGTCTAAGTCTACAAATGCAAGCTTAACAAGACAAAATCATGAAAATGCATATGAACATAACTAAGACATGAATGTGGGTTATTACATCCTTCCCCCCTTAAAGAAGTTTGGTCCCCAAACTTAACTTACCTTGTCCCCAAAACAATTCCGAATGTCGGATCCTCATCCCTTCTTACCATCCCCAGCCTTTACCTTGGGACAATCCTTAATGTGATGACCCATCTCACCGTATTCAAAACATGCTCTAGATGTCCGATGACAAACTCCAAAATGTCGCCTCCCGCAACTTGTACATATCGGCCTGGTGCCACCTTCCTGGTTCGTATTGTTGGAACTGTCCACATTTGTCTTCTTCTTGGCATCATGCTGGTCTTGGCGATTGTCATAGGTCTGCCTCTTTTTCTGATTCTCCCCTAAACTCTGACTTCTGTTCAAGTTGGCTTCTGCAAGGATGGCTTTATCTAACACTCTAGCATACGTCGGCATGTTAAGCAAATTAACCCGGTCTTGAATTGATCCATGGAGCCCACTTTCAAACTTTCTAGCCTTCCTATATTCATCGTTGACCATGTGAGGTGCATACCTTGCCAACTCGGTGAAAGCACGATCATATTCAACCACTGTTTTGCTACCCTATGACAACATCTGGAATTCTGTGGTCTTGCAATCTCGAACATTAAGGGGAAAGTGTTTGTCATAAAACAACTCCAAAAATCTGGGCCAAGTCAAGTCTGGATTACCTTCTCGGATCATTATCCACCATCTACGAGCATCATCTTCCAATGTGAATGCTACCAATGACACCTTCTGGGCATCGGTGCTGGGAAAAACCTCAAACAACTCCTCCATCTCAAGAACCCATGCTTCTGCTTTCATCGGCTCTATACCTCCATGGAACTTCGGTGGTTTCATCTTCTTAAATTCTTTGATCAAGGTCAAGGTGTCGTCTCCATACAAAGCTGGTTGCGGCTGCATTTGTGGTACTGGAGGAGGTGGAGGTGGAACTGCATGTCGGCCATCTGTCTGCTCGGCCTGAGTGGAAGTGGTACCTGTGTCTTGTGGCCTAGGTTGTCTCAACTCACAGACCAATCCTTCGACCAATCTTTCTAGTCTGTCTATTCTGTCCTTGGAATGATCTCGGCCAACTGGAGGTCTACCCCTTCTCATGATGCTAAAGGTATGCAAAATGCGATTCTTAAAACAAGATGAGCAAATAAACATGTATGCAAGTAACAAATGATCATGCCGAGATAATGCACACCTTGTCAAATAGCAAGCAATATGATGCAAACCTAATATCATTCTAAGGGAAATCCTAAGCTCTTTAGGAATCAGAGTGTGTGAATAATGTACTATAAGGAACTTGTGCTCTGATACCATTCTGTCATGACCTCATTCCACCCCTAGTAGAATGGTGCCATGATGGCCAGTAATCCGAGATTACCAAAGGCCAACTTACAAGGATTCACACACAATCAGAGTATTACGTATGGGGCTAACATGTGCGGAAGCAATATAATTAAATCTAAGTAGTCCATAAGAGCTATGCATAGACCAAATGAAATGACATACATCTTAACCATAGTATTACAACTTGAATAAAAATAAAATAAAGTACATATTACATCTTGATCAAAAGGCTTCTCAAGCCGACATATACAAAATACATGAAATACAACTAAGAAGCATAATCTTCAAGATTGCCGACATAAATATTGCCGACATAACATGAATCCAAAACATCTTGCAAAACACACACATCTAGGCGTCACCGCCTTCTTGCTTGGCACCTACATATATATATATATAAGGAGATGGTGAGCTTGGATACTCAGTGAATGGTATAAGTAATAAAGGGTTAAATGAATAATTCCCGAGATTCTTATCAAAACAATACATATATCATAGCTTGTTCAAAACATGTACTTGGCATAACTTGTATGGAAACATGTACTTGAGCTTTCAAATCTTGTTGGGATGTTTAATAACATCTATTTAATACTTGGGGTGATGACATCCCGGACAAAACAAGGGAATAATCGACCCGGAATCAATTAGACAAATCCACCCGTTCATAGACCGTCGGTGGGGCCATCCGTTCATAGACCGTCGATGACAGAGATCTCTCAAACATGGTGCTACATGGGCTTAGAGTCCCCTAGCATGGGAGGACTTTCCAAGAATGTCATCAAAACGAGATATAATACTTGATATACAAAATAGGAATGATCATTCATGCTTACAAATACTTTCCAAAACAAAGCAAAACAAGGCTTTTATCAAAACATCATAACATAGCTTTATTAAAAATACCACTCACATAGTTCTTGGGACGTCGAGATCAAGGCAAAGGTCCAAGTCCTACAAACACATGGCAAAGCCTATTGAATGCACTCTTAAAAACAAGCTTCACATGAATGCAAATGATCTAGGGAAAACATGCTGGTAAACATCTAGGGAAAACATGCTGGAAAACATCTAGGGAAAACATGCTGGAAAACATATAGGAAAAACATGCGGGTAAACATCTAGGGAAAACGTGCTGGGTACCAACCAGGTCCTGGAATGGATGCACAGGGATGATCTAGGCAAAAATGACCTAGCTGGGTGAACTCAGGAGGTCTTGGCCGAGGTCCCACACCTCTTGGCCGAGGTGTGGTTACCTAGGCTTCGGTGTGCAGCTCTTTGCCAAGGTGTTACAAGATGTCGGCAAGGGTGTACCATGGTCGGCCTAGATGATGAACCTCTCGGCCTACGTGATGCAGTGGTTAGCCTAGGTGTGCATGCAAGATAGACTAAGGTGCAAGTGATCATGCAAGGTAGGCCAAGGTGAGATACGATGCTTGGCCTATGTGTGGAATCTAGGCAAGAGTGGTCTTGGTGATCACACCTAGGGAAATGAGGTCTGGAAATCTAGGTTTCCTCCTTGAAGGACATGAAGAACATGAACATGAAGAACATGAATGCTAAAATCATAACTTGTTTATGCAAATTCTGGGATTTCATGCTATGAGTTGGAAAACATGGACCTTAGTACCCATACTTGAAGATCATATGAAAACAAACATGAAAACATGGATCTTGATACAAACTTTCGAATCAAAACATGGTTTTCTTCAAGAACACATGAATATCACTTTCTGTTTCTAAAACCGAACTTCAAAGCAATGCATGGCTTTCAAAACATGCTAGATCATGCAATGCAGCTGAATGAACAATAAGAATAGCAAGAGTAGATCAAGAATCTAACCTCAAAACACGGATCTAATGGCTCAAGGTGTGAAGATCAAGCTTGGAATCTACTCTCACTCAAGAACTCTTCTTCCTCTCTTCCTAGAGCTTCTCTCTCCTCAGAACAACAAACACATAGCAAATGATACATTTCTGAGTCTGCTGGCTGACTTAACACTTAGCTCGGACACGTGGCACTACCGGGTTGGTTCTCCTCAAAAAGGTGATTGAAAGACAAGACAAGACTATGACAAAGTGTATTCAACAAGCTAGGCGGCAAGGCACTCCGGCAAGCAATGATCTTGGCTAAGGACATAGGCTTCGGCAAGTAAGGTCTCAATGATCTCGGCTAGAAAGGATAACACTTGGCCAAGCTGTGCCACACCTCGGCCTAGATGTGCCACACCTCGGTTTAGGTCATTCCAGTCCCGGAACAAGATCACTAGGTGCAAGGATTAAGGATCTCGGATGCCTAGATGATAACATCTCGGCCAATACGCCTAGGTGATGGTGGAGGTCAACCAAAGTGGTTCCAAGATGGTCCAAGGTGTAAGAGGTTCAAAGTTGTGACCTAGGCTTGGCATGACCTAGGCTTGGCATGACCTAGGCTTGACATGACCTGGGCTTGACATGACCTCGGCTTAACATGACCTATGCTTGGTATGACCTAGGCTTGACATGACCTAGGCTTTGCATGACTTAGTCTTGACATGACCTAGGCTTGACATGACCTGGGCTTGGCATGACCTAGGCTTGGCATGAGCTAGGCTTGACAGCAAGGAAGGAACAAAGTATGCATACAACACTTAGGCAAAACATGATAGCATCAAGACAAGACAAGAACCTTTACCTAAGCAAAACAAGTCTAAGTCTACAAATGCAAGCTTAACAAGACAAGATCATGAAAATGCATATGAACATGACTAAGACATGAATGTGGGTTATTACAATGGTGGTCCAATAATAACCCTGTCTGAGGATCTTCCATGCTAGTATTACCCCGTTCACATGCGCACTGCATTCCCCTCCATGGATGGCCTCCATCAGGTGTTTTCATTCTTCAGCTTCAAAACATAGCTTATGCATTCTCAGATGACCTCTCTTATACATTTTACCTCCGCAGATGATGAACTGAATGGCCATTCTTCTAATTGCCCTTTTATCCTTGGCATTTAACCCTGGTGGATATGCTTCCTTCTCTAAGAAATTCCAAATATCATAATACTAGGGGTTCTCATCTTGAACCTCATCTATAGCAGCAATCGACTCGTAAGCCGGCACAAATTTTTGGTTAATAATGACTGGACGCATCCGGACTCCAAACGAGATGTCTATCATGGAAGATAGAGTTGCTAGTGAATCTGCGAACCTGTTGTTCTCTCTTAATAGATGAGCAAAGTTCAGCTTCTCAAACCGAGGATCCAAGTTCTGGTGAAACATAATCATCTTTTCTTCTTTAACTTTCCAATCTCCTTTCGCTTGAGATACAACAAGGTTCGAGTCCCCGATGACGTCCAACCGTCTTGCCCCTAGTTCGAGGGCTACTTCTAGACCGACAATGCATGCCTCATATTCTGCTTCGTTGTTCGAGACTTTGAACCGTAGTTTGAAGGCTAGAGGGATACGGGAATTGTCGGGTGCTATTAGTAATACCCCTATTCCGTACCCATACTGGTTTGACGCTCCGTCAAAGTACATCGTCCAAGTTTCATTGTCGATATGCAAAATGGTCTCATCTGGGAATAGGTACTTAACTTCTTCACCCCCTTCCACTGAATGATCGGCTAAGAATTCTACTACTGCTCTTCCCTTGACTGACTTGCACGTCACATATTTCAGATCAAATTCGGAAAGCAACAGCAACCAACGAGCTAGCCTACCCGTAAGTGCCGATTTCTCGAAACGATATTTGATGGGATCTAGTCGTGAAAACAACATTACGAAGTGAGCTAACAAGTAGTGCCGTAGCTTCCTGGTAGCCCATACCAAGGCTAAGCAAGCCTTCTCTAACGGTGTGTAGCGAGTTTCATACTCTAGCATCTTCTTGCTCAAATAGTAGATGGCTCTCTCCACCTTGTCCTTTGATTCTTGTGCGAGCATGCAGCCCATTGTAGTCTTAGTTACCGAAAGGTGCTATATCAATGGTTTCCCCGGTTCAGGGGGTGATAACACGGGTGGGTTCTGTAAGTACTCCTTGATTTGTTCAAAAGCAGCTTGGCATCGGCCGTCCCATTGGAATTTCTTTCCTTTCTTCAGGAGACCAAAGAGTGGTTCACAAGTCAAGGTGAATTTTGAGATAAACTGTCTTATGAATTGTACTTTACCCAGAAAGCCTCGCACCTCCTTTTCAGTCCTTGGTGGTGGCATTTCTAAGATGGCCTTGATTTTGGAAGGGTCGACTTTGATACCTCTCTGTGTAATCAGAAACCCTAACATTTTTCCCGCTGTAACACCAAACGTACACTTCTGAGGATTCAGCCGCAACCGAAATTCTCTAATCCTTTGAAAGAACTTTTGTAAGGCGGTGTAGTGGCCCTCTCTATCTTTGGACTTGACAATCATGTCGTCCACGTACACCTCAACCTCTTTGTGGATCATGTCATGCAATATCGTGGTCGCGGCCCATTGATATGTAGCTCCAGCATTCTTCAACCCAAACGGCATCACTCTGTAGCAGTATGTCCCCCACGAGGTGGTGAAAGCAGTCTTCTCCTGGTCTTCAGGTGCCATCACTATCTGATTGTAGCCTGAGAAGCCATCCATGAATGAAAGCAAAGCATGCCCCACTGTGAAGTCCACCAACTCATCGATATGCGGCAAGGGAAAGTCTTTCTTCGGACTAGCTCTGTTCAAATCCCTGAAATCCACACATACCCTGATCCTGCCATCCTTCTTCGGTACTGGAACTATGTTGGCCAACCAAGTCGGGTATTCAAATACTAGCAGGAACCCTGCATCAATTTGCTTGGTGACCTCTTCCTTAATCTTGAGGGCCTAGTCCGGGCGGATCCTTTTGAGTTTCTGCTTGATGGGTCGGGCCTCGGGGTCAAGAGGGATCCGATGCTGTACAATCTCAGGATCGATCCCAAGCATGTCTTCGTAGGACCACGCGAAAACATCTTTAAAGTCTTTTAATAAAGCGACTAAGCGCTTGCGTTCCTCCGAAGACAACATGGACCCGATTTGGACTAGCCGCGGGTCCTCCTCAGTACCAATATTCACGGTAGTGATTTCATCAACTAAAGGTTTAACAAATCTTTCCTGCTCTTGATCAATTAATCGTTGCAAAACCGGAGGAATTTCTTCCTCGTCGATTTTGTCAAAATTTTGAAAGTCCTGATTCAAGCAATAAATCAAAGGCACAGAAAAGTATTCAGAAACCACATCCATATCATTCTCATTAATTGCTTCCAAACCGTCCAATTCTTCTGTTACAACAGACTCAAAAGAGAAAGAAAAAGACGACCCAGACAAGACTGTGGTATCCGAGTTATCACCCCCAGGAATACCGGACTCAGACTCAGTCGAGCTGGAACCTAATTCCGACTCACAAGACTTGGTGGAATCAGATTCCGGCTCACTACCTGACCCGGTGCTGCTTGACAAAAAATCCCTCCTCGTACTGCCAAATGAAGGAGGGTGCGATGGATGCATCCAAAATGTTTGCTGGTAGGCCCGCAGCCGTTTCATTCCCGATCATGGACATCGAGAAGTTATCCCCCCAAGCACTTCTGTTCGATCAGAGAATCTGAAAGTAGACATGCCAGTGCTACCCCCATTTCACTTTCGGCGTCCTCAGACTCTACTTTCTTGCTCTGCTTATTCTCAACTGTTGGGTCTGTCTTCTCTTTGGCAATGTCATCCCCGGATAACTGTAGGTCAAAGAAAATCTCAAAACCTGGCACACGCTTCCGTTCCGCGTTCAGCCACGACTCTGGGAAGCCACAAAACAAAAAGTCCTCCTCCTCCCGGACGAAGCATCCGTTTAGGGTACCCTGAATGGGTCTATACATTAGCTCAAAAGGCTTCCCCGCCTGCTTTGCTCTGGCTCTCCCAGCCATCTCCTTACCTTTCCTTATCCAATCCTCTTTGGTGGGTAGATAACCCAAGCCAAAGGTATGGGGGTTGTGTGGCACTTCGACCAATGCTGCAACACCTTTCCGGCCGCCTTTTCCCAATCCCATCCTGGGGATGTGTTGAAGCTTGTTCATGAGGTATACTGATTGAGCACTGACATACAACCCCTCATTAACAGCCATGATGTTCTGCACGACCCGGGCCTCAGCCAGGGTAAAACCTGATATGAACACATCCTTCATACCGTGCTCAATTTCCAAAATTGGTGTAGATACTTCTGGCGGTGGATGGATCGACGAATTCCCAAAAACGATGGCTACTCCCTTCTCGTGGGGGTATTTCACCATTTGATGCAAAGTGGACGAAACTGCCTTTACTTGGTGCAACCACGGCTGCCCCAAGAGTAGATTGAAGGTCGCAGGAACTTCTAAGACGTGAAAGTCTACCTCATGCTGTCCCGGCCCAACCTTGGTCTGAATTTTCACTGTCCCCATTACTTCCCTACTTATGTTATCATATGCCCGAATCACCTGGGCTGTCGGCACAAAGTCCGCCGTCTTTAAACCGATTGCATATGCAGTTCTTGCCGGGCATATATTGATGGCAGACCCTGTGTCGACAAGTACCACGGGTATCCATTTGTTTCTACACTCCACGGAGATATAGAGTGGCTTGTTATGGTTCGCACCCTCAGGTGGCAATTCTTTGTCGGAGAAAGTCAACATTGGGGTAACTCCTCCTAGAAAGACTAAGCCCACCAGCTGTTTGGGTGTGGTGTCTATTGAGAGCTTGGCTTTGTCCATGGCCAATAAGACAGCTTATCGATGCACTCACGATGCCATAAGCAGTCCCCAGATGGAGATGTCTGCTTGTATCTTTTTCAATTGCTTCAGTACAGCTTCTTCTTCAAGTTGCTTAGCTTTCTGTTTTTCCGCCTCCTTATCTTTCCCAGACGCCTCCGGCTGATCTAGATGTGGAGGCTTGAAATACCGTCCACTCCTAGTCATATGGTCGACTTCACCAATGTACCAGGTATTGTCTAGTTGATTGCTTCCCCAATCCTCATCTGTGTGGGCAAGACATAAATCATCGTCCTCCTACCACATTCCACCAACAACCGACAGGCACCTGTCCGGCTCCGCTTCTACTATCCTTGTACTCACAGTACTTTCAATCCCCTCATGGGCTTTAGCTTTTCTAATTCTCTCAGAATCCTCAAACCTTTCCCGTTCCAACTACAAGATACTGTTCTGTTCAATAATTCTCGCATTCTCAATGCCCAAGTCCTGAGCGAAATTCTTAGCACCGGCGCTCTTTGGCGATTCGTTCTGATTTCTGGCTCTTCCGGCCACAACTAATGTTCTTGCCCCTGCCGGGCCCTGTTCTGGTTGGCATTCTTCCATAACATCCGGTTGATCATCCAACCAGCCAGTAACCTCTGCCGATTCTTCTAGATTCGACCAATTGATTGCCATGTCTGTTGGATTTTGTTCACTGAAAAACTGGAGGTTAGAGAAGTCCCCTTCCAAAGGTGCTAAGTCATCTGACCCCTGATCAAATCCATCCCTCTGTACCATACAAAGCTCTGCCTTTTCTGGCAACTCCACACTTGGCCTAACTTGGCCTACTGACAGAATGTAGTCACTCGGATTGTATACCTTCTCAGAAAAACTTCCTGATTGCTCAGCTTCTGACTCAACAATCCCATTCTCCTCTGAAATCTCCCCTGTTCTGTCTTTGACAGTCACCACCATTGGTTCGGGTTGGGTTCTGGAGATGTCCAATATGCACAAGTCAATGTAGTTAGGAAGGAGCACCTCCGACTTGGGTAGGTGGGATGGGGTGATATATATGCTAGGATCGTAAGGCACGACCCCAGTCTGGATAAAGTTGATTCTGTTGGGAGGTGGAGCTTGGTGGTGCGGTGGGAGAGGGTTTGTTGTGACATTGGGTTTTTCGGGAGGCACAATCACCCCGTTATCAATGAGATCTTGAATCTCATGACGGAATCGGAAGCATTGGTCGGTGTCATGACCGTGCTGTTGGTGAAATGCGCAATATTTGGCTGGGTTGTGGGTAGGGGGAAGTTTTTCCGACAATAGTCGCGGCTCTAGGGGCTTCAAGTGCCCTTTTCTGATTAAAACCCCCAAAGCTTTGGACAGGGGCATGTATAGTGGAGCAAAGGCTCTTTGGTTTTTGGGCGAGTATTTGGCTGTTTGTGTATTGCTTCCGGACACACCGGAGAATGGCGTAGCTGTCATGGTTCTTAGAGGGGGAATGGTGGTGACCATACTCACTTCTGAGGCTCTTGTAGTTGTAGCGCCACTCGGGCCTGCATTGGTGTTGCGGTTAAAGGTTCTCTTGGGTTGCTCTCTATCATTATCAATCAAGCCCTGCTTCAAGGCATCCTCGATCTGTACTTCCATCTCATGCAGATCTGAAAGGGTAGGGAAGGGGAGCACGATCATTTTCTGCATCAGTTTGGGTTGGAGATTGCGCACAATCATCCGAATTTGATCTTTATCGGTGGGCCTTAGGGTCATCATTGAGGCCTTGGCCCTCCATCTGGTTACGAACTCCGAAAAGCTCTCCTTAGGCTCTTGCCTTGTAGTCTCAAGATCACGGATTGTAATCTCGATTTGCGTGTTATATGAGTACTGTGTAATGAATGCCTCGGCCATCTCATCCCAGTTCCTCTTAACATCATCTTCTAATTTTGCGTACCAGATGGCCGCCACACTCGACAGGGTCTCGGCCGAACAGAGACAGCTTCTGTAATCTGGTGAGGCCCATCGGCCGTAAGATATTTGAAAACAACCTCAGGTGTACCATGGGGTCCCCGGACCCATCAAATCGGTCAATATGCGGCATCTTGAATCGATCCGGCAACGTCACAGTTGCGTCAGTATACCCGTCCTCAATGTCAGGGATGGTCTTGACTCCTTGGGATTTCTTAAACATCTTTTCTAATTTGCTCAGCTTTAATGCGGTGGGGTCCACTTCGTACTTGAAGGGAGAATTCGGTACATTGATAGGCGTGGGCGCCTTGGATAGTTGCGGTAGAATCGGGGGCGGAGCCGGCCCCGTTGGAATGTCTGTATCCTCTTGGATATTCTGGACATTTGGTGTCTCCTCGGGTACCGCAACCCTTGGTGGGGGAGGAGCTTGATGTGAAGCAGATGCCCCGGCTTGCTGTTGTAGCCTTATGATTAACTCTGCTTGTTCAGTCATAACTGTGGCTTGTTGTCTGGCAAACTCTGCCTGTCGGATAGCGTCTTGCTGCATAATTTTCATGCTCTCTTGAAGCTGGCGCACCATCTCCTCTAAACTTGCCATACTGCTCTGATCTAGCTGTATTGCCGGTATATGTTCCCTTTCTGCGGGAGAAATAGGACTCTGATTCCTACTATACCTAGGCGGGGTGGACGAAGCCCTCTGAACTATCTGTTGAACTGATATCCTCTACCTAACTGCCCTCTGTCTGGTAACCGGGGGTAGAGAATGATACACTGGTTGTCCATCTACCAGATCCTCAGATCGATGAAGTCGACGACCTCTTGTCCAGAGTGCTTGGGGAATATCTGTTTGGTCTGAAGCAATTGTGCTAAACTACCTAGAAAAAAACGATAAATAAAGCAGTAATAAGAACATAAACAACCAGAAAAATAGACGGCATAACAGCGTAAAATAAACACACGACACACAGTTGGGTATCACAACACGCAATTGATAAGCTGAATACACTGTTCTCAGACGTTGATTATTGTTCCCAGATTACTGCCCCCAAAACCGAATCTGATACCCGCAGATAACTGATCCTTAAAACACTGGTGCCCGCAGGCCGGATGCCCAAACTTGCAAACTGACATGCACGTTCCCTGTAGAGATATACTCTAAAAGCACATAGCAAGTAAAAGAGAGCCAAAACACCCCTATGCTGGGGTAGGGTTTCCCTGTCCTATTTTGTCAGGAACAAGGGTTTCACTACGCACGCAGCAGTTTCAAACAACCTATAATCGGGTAAGCAACCTGTCTCAGCTTGGAATGGTCACTATGGATTCCGAATATGCACTAAGTCGAATGGTCAAAAAGGGTGCCCCGGTAAAAATCGGGGTTTGTGTTCCCATAATGGCAGAGCCCGTAACCGGTAAGCCTTATGGCACGCAGCCTCTGGCAAACCGCTCAGGAATAGTAGATGGAAAACACGGTGTCCTAGGCGCACCAATGCACATGCAATGCAAAGAAACACATAAATGTAGACAAAACAAGATATCATGAGTTCGAGTCAAGTTCTCTAACTCCCCAGCAGAGTCGCCAGAAACTGTAGACGTCCCCAAACGTCCCTGGAGGAGATCCCATTTTGTTCATTTGGGCTCACTACAGTTCAGGGCTCAAATTGTCACGGTTCTTAATCTGAACCAAAGAGTCTAAATTCGGCAAATCGTTTTGGAAAACAGATTTTTTTGAAAGAAGTGCCAAACATGGACTGCTTTGCCAGATAAAGAGTCGCCACCTAAATATTTTATTTTAGGGAAATTTAGAAAACCCTGACTCGTTGCCTAAGGCCACGTATCCGTCATCACCAAAGTTGCCTCGGCTCGGGAACTTGGGTACGATTGGGGAAGGTCAGCTATGAGCACCCCCTCTCGCCCGATCCGAAGATCGGCCTCTACTAACCATGATATCTTGTTTCGAAAACGTTATGCGTTCTTATTCCGATTAATTAGCTAATCTTACTATGTGATGTGCACAACACAAAAGTATGGACTAGATTGCCTCATTTGGAACAAAGCATTGCATATCCGCTCGTTTGAAAGATCGTTCGAAATTTGCTACTCGCAAGTAGGCTAAAATACAGATTTCAACGAGTTGTTCCAACTCAAACAATCCAACCTTCACCCACAGGCATTCAGGCAGTTATATCATTTAAGCACATAGCCTTATGGTAAAGCATGCTAACATGGCAATACTCACACGCATGCAAGGATGCTAAAGCATAAAAGCTTACCGAGTACTTCGAGCCAAAATAGAAACTAGTTAGTAATCATATGCATGATCCTAGTTCATGTTGAGGTGGCTAATGCAACACATGCAAGATGCAACTACTATAGGCTCGGCTATTCTAAGATGGCATATGATGATGCTACAGTTAACACGTATTCAACTTAGAATTGAAATACAAATGCAGTTAGTATGATGCGCCGAGCCTGGTGCGTGTAATACGAATGAATGTATGCAAACATGCTATCATAAGTATGCTAATAGAAGTATGCCCTAAACTAACCATCGAAAGCTAGTAAATAAAAGGGAAGAAAGACGTGGGGTTAGAAGACATACACATACTCACGCACACTTATTACACAATTGCCCTCACTCGGATGGTCCGAATAAATATTACAAAACAAATAAATAATTGACTATTCTAGCTAATTAAATATTACAAAAACTTCTAATTAATTAACGAATTAATTACAGAAAGAACGTGGCCGCAGCCCCGTCTCGAAATGCGTGAATGATGCATGCTTGACTCGCTTTGCTCGAAAACCCGTACCATGCCACTGTTGCCTCTGTTTACACTGCCTTGCTCCTCTGAAAGTTGTGAAAGTTTCCAGAACTGCTTTGAACTTCCTTTTGAGTGTTTTGGAAGGCCACCGGACAAAGGAAAAATCCACCGACCACGAGAACAAGGTTATTGGCCAAAACTTTGACCACCGGCTGGGAACTGATGGTCGGTCGGCACTTTAAGTAGCCGGCCGGCTACTTCTTCCTGCAGATTCCTGCAGTTGCTGTAGCAGAGGGCAAACAGGGCATGGCATGGAATTTTCAAGCAAATGTGTGCATGGCCACACTCTCTATCATGCAATGAACTCAAGGGAGCATGGCCCTCGGTACTCGAGCCATCAATCACGCATTTCGATGCATGATGGCCAAAGACACCAAGTTTGCAACTCAATGTAAATGCATGCAACAAAACAAATGAGTGCTAACGCCCTATCATGTTGAGATCAAGGGCATCGGCGACCGAGGGTTGAGACGTGTTTCGTCACTTTGAGTACGAACACACCTCACCCCTCAAGTTTGGTTTGACACCCCAAACCAAACAAGATGCAATGCGCGTATGCCATATACAATGTAAAGTGATGCAACTCATGTAATGCAATATGAGCACGCTAAGCTAATGCAACATGACATTACCTAATCATGCAAGCTAAACCAATGCAATATGAACATGTCAAGCATACAACAAGACCATGTAATGCAACTAGCTAATCAACATGCAAACATGCGAACATGATACAATGTAAGCATGCAACCAATGCAATGCAACATGTCAAACATGAAAAGTATGCAAAAATGGACTTATACTGAAATGAGAAGGCCTCAGCTCACCCCAAAACAGTGGCCAAAGTACATGGAAGTAATGGACTAAACACCTTCAAATGTGCACATATGGAAGTCTAACACTTAAGCATGCAAGAGGTCAACTCTCAAGCGCATTAAGAAGAGACAAACATGGACAAATCACCAGCATAACGAGCTCTGAAAACATGGAAAAGACAATACCAAATCCACTATGTTATGCGAACAAGGCATGCAACAATGACTAAAACTTGAAGCCAACGAAAGGGTCCAAACCATGGCTATGTCAACCAAACCCCAAAGGACCAAAATGACCTAGAACAGTCCTAAATCACTCCAAAACAAGACTAAATCATGCATGGACTAAGGTCAAAACATGCGAAGAAAAGGGGCCCAAAACAAAGGGCATTCAAAGCCACAAAATGGAGTACTACTCTACACCTACCCCAACCACTCATGGCATAGATTATGCAACCCAAAACAGAGTTTTAATGCAACAAAATACACCCAAAAACCCTCTGATATAGCGGCCCAAATGACTTAAACAAAAGGCATGCACTATGACTCAAACATGGAGCATTAGATCACATTTCTTCAAGGCATTGAAAGGACAACAAATGCAAGCATGTAAGCACAAAACATGGACTGATATGACATAATAAGTGATTCCAAATCACTAAAATAGCCAAGTTAATGCATGCTAATGACTCACACACCCGATGCCAACATGCTAGAATGCAAAGGGACTATACAAAGCATGAAAGATGTGACCAAATCAACATCCAACAGACCTCAAGCATGATGAAACATGACCAAAATCTTCACAAAGCTAGGCAAAAATATGCAAGCATGGTGGTCTAGTGGCAAGATGCATTTCTAGGCAAAATGGAGGAATACAAGGCAAGTATATAATGCATGAAAGGGGCCATTAATCTGAACAAAAACGGAGGTGTATTATGACCTAACAACATCCAAAAACTTTTGAAATGGAGCCAAAGACAACTAATCATGCATGCTACCCTTATGCCCCAAAAACATGAACAAATGAGAGACAAAGGGAGGGGGGGTGTCCCTCCCCTATGAAAGACCTCAAAACCACTTCTTCACCACTAAAAATCCCCTGAATTTCAGTGGTGAGAAGGCCAATACACTAGGATTCCCGAAGCTCAACGAAGAAAGCACAAAAAGGGCCAAACAAGGCCTAAGAGGGGGAGGTCGACCCCCAACACTAAAGTGACCTTAATGAAGCATCTTAAGCATGCAAATGCAAGACTTTTTTCAGTTATACACAAAGTCTAAAATAGCATGCAAAGTGGGTTAAAAACTAGTGCAAGAATGGGGAATATAAAGCAAATAGTGTTACCCTTGAAGAACACTTGAAGAGCAGCAACCTCAGCCCCCTCCTTATGATAAAAACCAGCTCAAAACTCCAAGGACAAACCCTCAACACCTCCAAGGTCAAAGTATGGTGTAATGCTAGGTGACTTAGTGCAAAACTAAGACCAAAACACACTTTTTGGCTCTCTAACACACAAATAAAGAGAGAGAGAGAGATATAGAGAGAGAAGGTGTATATATCAGATATATATATGTATAATCTCTGGTTTTGCTGAACCCCCTCAAAGGTGGAGGGAGGCCTCCTTATATAGACAAACAAAGGTGCTAAGCTTCCAAGAGAAGCTAAATGAAAAGGGTCAAGGCTTCTTAAAGAAGCTAAGGCAAAGGGGCCAAGGCTTCCTAAGGAAGCTGAGACAGGGGTTCAAGCTTCTTGAGGAAGCTAAGACAAAGGTCCAAGCTTCCTCAAGAAGCTAGACCAAAAGGGTGCAAAGGGTACAACTCCTCCATACACGTGTATGGAGGACAAGTCTGTGCACTCCAGCTGGCACAGCTAGCATGCACCATGCCTGAAAAAGGCAAAAAGGAGGTATCGGCCAGAAAAGGAGTCCATCGGCCAAATATATGGTCGGCCGACCACACAAAAAGCCGACCGGCCATCACCAATGGCCGGTGGAAAGAAAACAAGGCCGGCGGCCCTAAGCCATGGCCGGTGGGTTTAAGGGATGGCTGACAAGCCACCTCCTACCCTCAAGAGCACAAAACATAAGCCCTTGGTGCAAAACGAAGAACAGAACAGGCAAGTTAAAAGATCTTGAGGTAAGGCGCGTAGCCAAGACCTCCGAGGACTGAAAACGAACACAAACATGGATGATCACCGAGTGTTCAAACGGTGACGTCCAAGTCTTGAGGACGGTCAAAAATGGGGTGTCTACACGTGTGTGCATGTCTTCCAACCCCGCGTCTTTCTCCCTTTTATTTATCCGCTTTCGATGGTTAGACTATGGACATTTTCAATTAGCATACCTAATGCTTACATCCATTCATTTGTCTTGCATGCACCGAGGCTCGGCGCATCATTCAAACTGCATCGCAATTTCAATACTTATTTGAATACGTGTTTAAAGCATGTTATCAAATTGAATTGTATCATATGCCATATTAGTAGCCGAGCCTGTTAATTTTATATTGCATGTGTTGCATTAGGCATCTTGTATAGTTAGGATCATGCATTTTTTTAACTAGTTTTTGTTTTGGCTTGGAGTACTCGATAAGCTTTTACGCTTTAGCATGCTTGCATAAGTGTGATTGCCATACTGCCATGTTTCACATGCTTGCCATGAGGCTATGTGCTTATTTACTAAACTACATGAATGCCTATGGATGGAGGCTTGGTTGCTTGAATTAGAACAATTCGATGATTGTATGTTTTAAGCCCACTTGAGGTGGTGAATCCACACTTTTAAGCCCCCTTGAGGGTGGCAAATTCAAACCATTTTCGAAAATAAACATCAGTTGAATTTGTTCCAATTTTTGCGACTTAGTCTATACTTGCTTGTATGTGTCACATAGTAAAGCTAGTTTAATAACTGGAACAAGAACGCATGAGGTTTATAAAACAACATATCATGATAGTAGAGGCCGATCTTTGATTGGGCGAGCGGGGGTGCTCATTTTAGGACCTTCCCCTCTCGTACCCAAGTTTCCAAGCCGAGGCAACTTTGGTGATGACGGATACCTGGCCTTTGGCACGAGTCAGGGTTTCCTAAATTTTCCAAAAACACAATATTTAGGTGGCGACTCTGTAATCTGGCAAAGCAGTCCACTTTTGGCATTATTTGATTCAAAATTGATTTTCCAAAATGATTTGCCGAATTGGAATCTTTGGTGTTTATCAGTTTCACATTGCACTTGTGAGACTAGATTCGGAACCACAGGTAGAGTCCGAATTGTGAGGGCCTTTCTTTTCAAACCTTTTTTCGAAAGGTGGGGACTCGAAAAAAGGCGAGCCCGCACCCTCCCTCCCCCACTGGTGACCTCTTTTCCCACCTCGAGCCCTCTCCTCCACCTTTACAAACACTGAGCACCCTTCCCCTACCTCCAGTAACCTTCCTCCACTCATTTACTTAGACCCAGCACCCTTCCATTAGATCTGCTCTCTGGTAGCAAACAAGGGGGAGAAGAGATGTAGATCTGCGTGGTAAGTCCGCAGGTCAGATCCATGCATTGTGAACTTCGATCTTCGGCGGTGGATCTTGCAAGGTGAGGTATCATTACTTTTGGACTTGGTTGGTTTCGTGTCTGTTTGTGAACTTTGTTCTTGGTTGTGAACTCTTGTGTCTCTGTTTGTGAACTCTGGTATCTCTTGGGTTTGGACTTGTTTGTGTCAATATTGGGGTTGGTTTTGTTCTTGGTTTATGATTTGGAGAAGTTAAGAACAAAGAGATTACAGAGCAACTTCGGCTATGGGATGGAGGAAAGAGTAGTGTCATACGAGATGGAAAACAGATTCCGAGAGGGTAGAGTTAGTGGAGGTTGGAACCCAGTTATGAGGAGGAAAGAGGGTAGTAATATTGGTGTCCAAAATGATGGATTCTTCACTATTTTTGTGGATAACATTCCTGAATCAATGGGTCCAAAGAGCTTGTACATTCTATTTAACAAATTTGGGGCAGTGAAGGATGTGTTCATCCCGGCGAAGAGAAGGATAGTAACAGGTACAAGATTCGGTGTGAGAACCCGAATATAAAAATTAAGTAAATAATTAAATAATAATAATATTACAATCTCAAATATTTTGGTGGTGAATCTTAAAGTGCAAAATAAATATTTGGAAGGTCTTCTAATTAATTTCAAACTTAAAATAAATTTATGGTGAAAGTCTTTAATTTAGAGGCAAGATTTATAAAAATATATATAGAGAGAGAATGGTGTGACTTGAACTCTAGACCACAAGGTTAATAAATAAAGCTCTTACCATTTGAGTTGCATATAACTTATACATATATTTTGTATATTTATCTATTTATTTGACCTGCACATGCTTTAGGTGTACCCAACTACTAGTATAAAATAAAAACAAAACAAAACCCTAGCTCTTCTAACAATTTCCCTAGCAGCAGCAGCCATGAGAGAGAAGAGAAACAAAAGGTTGCAACTAATTAAGGATCGAATTGGGTGTGTTGTGTTGTAGGTGATCATCAAAGGATAGCCGTCCTAGGTTTTCTTCTCTTCTTTCTTTGTTCTTCATCCTTATTCTATAATTATTTTATTTATTCATGGAGAGGTTGTAGGTTTATGTATTTTGTATATATATATACAGTTAAGAAATTTGAGGAGTTAAATTCATGTATAAAGAATGGGTATAATTCTTAGTCCACAAATTTTGCAAAGAATCACAAACTTTAAAAATCAAGAAACCATATCAAACGGATGAATTTTGAACTGAAATTTTTAAAATAGATTAATTGCATATTTAATTGAATATCTAAATTTTGTCATAATTTTTGGGAGTCAAAATCCATATACACTGATGCGTTCAAATTTGTCCAGAAAACTAGTTGTGAACAATAAGTTCAGGAGTGTTGTTCTCTTTGGGTATAAATCTGAAAATTATCAAATTAGTGTCATTAGAACCAGTTACGAGTCTAGTTTTGTACATTTTTAGCCTTGCATTGATTGCTCTTGTATATTAAGAGAACCATTAATTTATTTAAAGTGCTGCAGAAAACAACCTGATTGGGCATAATTAATTGTAAATAATTATTTTGATAAGCAAATCAAGTAAAACCAATTGGGTTTGAAACTCTGGATATATTAGTTGATATCTGCAGGGTTTTGGAATTTTTCGAATGGTGTAGAGTGGGTTTTGTAATTTTCAAAGTTAGTGAATAGTTCGAGAAAACCTATTAAAAATTCTATTTTATCTCAAAGTCACATTTAATTAAGTTTTGATTTGAACCCATGTCTTGGGTGATTTTAGACCTTGGAGAACATAAACTTAGGTAATATTTAAGAGTAACGGTGAGTTGGGTTGAGTCGTGTTAGTGTGCTTTAGTTTAGGGTTACTTAGTTCTTATTCATTAGTATTTTTAAATTAGTGGTGACATGTAGTTTTCATACTTGGTTCAGGGCACTAGTTGGACTTTCATTCTCTATTCGAGGATTATATTATTTCGTTTCCAGGTGAGTAGTTTCATGCTACATATTTTTATAAATGTTCCCCTACCTTGAACTGTTGAAAAATTAAATTGTTGTTTCATGACTAAACTGTTTTGATAAAATTATTATATTATCAATGGAATCAAATTATTTCTGAAACATGTGTGAACTCCCCATACTGTAAACTATTTGTTTTGGTCTCAAGTTATAATGATGAACTACCATGTTTTGCGAAATTGATATGTATTGATTGTTGGGACCATATGTGTATTTAGTCCAGGGAAATTATTCCACTGTGTGTGGTGACTCTGGCCACTAGAGAACAGATCTAGGTTGGGCTGTGATGACTCTAGTGCTCAACAGTTGTAAGGAAAAGACCTTAAAAAAAAGCAAGGTGATCTTCAATTGGATCGTCTTCGAGAAAAGACCCAGGTTGCCACCCTGAGGATGACTCTTAGTTCGGTATTGGATCCAATGGGGCTTATAGCCTTGAGAACTGTGTGGCATATTACTTGTTATTTTCTTGGTACCTAAAAAATTATTGGTGTTCATGTTGTAATCTGTTTTAAGTGAAAAATGTCATTTATTATGTTCTTGAGAGACATGAGTATTTTAATTGTTAAACTGTGGAACCTTCTTTTTGAAATAGATTCTCTTTACCAAACTGTATGCCAATCTAGTATCTGTGATATATATCTTATTTTGGAATTCAACCCTGTTTTCAAAACTGTATTTACTATCCATGTTGCTACTCACTGAACTATCAACTGACTTAGCTGTTATCACATACAGGTGTTAGAAGGACTTAGAGTGGATTTATGGCGTAGCGGGGACTCGATTGCATGGACCTCTAGGACATTCATTTATTTTAGAGTGTTATGTCAAGTTTGTGCATATTTATATTTATTTTTATTGAGGTTCATCTAGGATTATTTTGATATGTGGGTTTTTTATATTACATAAGTTTGGATGGTTTTGATTACCGTTGATTTTGCCGTTTATAATTGTGGCATGACTGGATTGAGTTTGGTTATTTTATTATTGGACTTTTGTTTAGTTGTTCAATTTGATTACGGTTTCGTGTTTAGGCTTACGTATGCCTTGGGCTAAGGCCCTATGGGCCACGGTCGGTCATACCTGGGTTTGGGGTGTGACATTCGGCTTCATTAGATTCGATTTCTCGGTAGCAAAAAATTTGGCTGTTCAAAAGGCAAATGGTTTGTGGGTTGAGGATAAGGAGCTAAAAGTTAAAAATGCAAGGTTCACTAAGCCTCAATTAAAGCAGCACAGGACAGAATCAAGTAAACATTTGAAGATAGATTTACAAAGGAAGTCTAAGCAAGATTTAACAGTGGTAGGAGGTCAGAAATCTTATGCTGAAGTAGTGAAAAGTGGAGCTATTGATAGGAAGGTGTAGACACCCCATTTTGACCAGCCCTAAGACTTGGGCACTTTGTTTTGACCACTCTCACCAGAAAAAATCAAATTGAAATTTTAATTCCAAACCTCATCCATTTTGGCCATCACTAATATTTTATTAATTTGTTATTTATGTATGTGTACATTTGTTTTAGGTGTGTTTTATATAAATTGATAAATATTTGATAATATTTTATTAAAACAAAATAAAAAAATAATAATAATAAAAAAAAAAAAAAAAAAAAACAAAGATAGTATGGTCAGATGGTTTGGGACAGGTGGAATATATGATGATGAGGAATTTGTGGTGGAATAGATGATGATGTTTTGTTTTGGTGGGGAATGGATGATTGTTTTGTATAGAAAACAATTCAAGAGTGGGCGGTGATGGTAAGCGAGAAGGAGGATAATATTTTTGGGTGAGTGGTAACAAAAGCTTCTGAGAGAATGATTATTTTAGAGTGAGTTGAGTGATAAAATAAGAGAGACAGTGGTGTAGGTGGGTGGTGTGCATGATGAGTGGCTTGGAGTGGAGAAGTATAAAAATAAATAAACATAACAAGGGGAGGGGGAAGGGACAACACCATGAAAAAAGAAAAGAAAAAAAGAAAAGAGAAGACTGAGATACACAGCGCACACACACAAGCACCTCCTCTCTTGGGCTCCCTATGCACTAACTCTCTCTCTGAACTTGATCTCTCTAGCTTGGTCTCTACACACACGGCATATGTATATACATGCACACTCAGGCACACACACACTGCCACTGATACACACTGATACACTCCACATTTACACACTGATACACACACCCAGCACACGGATGCACGGCAGACGGGGATATGCATCCAATGTCTCTCTTTCTTGAATGAAAAAGACACACACATGGAGGGGAGAGGAGACCACTGATCTTCACACACACCCAACACATAGGATGCAAAATTACACAGACAAAACACACATGATTCACAGATAGCCAGAGACGGGTTTAGAGAGAGAGATAGCACACACACTCATCACACACAGCACACACACATGCATGGGGCGCTTTTCTCTCTCTAAAAGAGGAGACCACACAACTCAGAGAAGACACCACACCACAGTCCATACACCAACAACACACACACACGGAGGAGCTGCACAAACACATACACAGAGCCCATACATAATCAGCACAGCACACACCCACTGTTATCTCTCTCTCTCTGATCCCATGCACACACACACAACACATACACAGCAGCAGCCCACACACCATGCACACACACACACGGTTTTTCAGAGAGAAGAGCATTGAGGGACAGAAGGGTAGAAGATCATCATCACCACCGACTTCTTAGGCGGCTTCCCTCCATCACCCTCTCGGCATCAAGCCACCACCACAGCTCCACCTCTCACTCATCTCCGCTACTTCCATTGTCTCACCAAGGCCACCGATCCTCATCCACTCCACACACACACATACATCCATTCCATACACACACACACACATCACAGCCATGCACACGGCACACTGCTGCATATACACACACTAAACACACACGGCAGCAACCATCATACACCACACCACCGCAGTCATCACACACCACACCACCACAGCCATCGCACACCACACCACCACTGCCATTGCACACCATTCACACAGCACACACCTAGAACACCAAACCCAGCTCTCTCTATCTCTCTCACTCTCTCGGTCCCTCTCTCTCTAAAATAGATACACACATGGGCTGAGACCAAGAACTCACTCTCTTTATCTGAAGGAGATCTCTCTCTAGTTGGGTCTCTCTCTCCACACAAACACCACCTCGGCACCAACATCTCACTAACTCTCTTGACATCCACTCATACACACATCATCACACCCTCGGCAAACCCACACAGATCCACACACAACCCACACACATGCATCCATGTTTCACTCACTCTATGCACAGCATATACACACACTGATACACTGAGGAGAGACCACACACGGACACACATGCAGCTCTCTCTCTCTCTCTCTCTCGGCAAGACCCAACCGACTTGAACTCTCTCACACAGACACACATATTTTTGGGCAGCAGGGGGTTGGATGGTGATTGAGCAAAACACACCAGGAGGGACTTAACCCTCTTCTCTCTCTCGGCTGTTTTTGAGTGTTGAAAATGGAAAGAGATACACACTGATACGGACACAACACACACTTCCAATTTTTCTCTCTCTCGGCATCAACCTCTCTCTCTCTTAGCTATCACAGCCCATACACACAAACCACAGAGTGCCGTGGGCAGATCTCCTTGATATGAGAAAAGAATATACAAACAAAGGAGCATGGACCAAAGAAGAAGAATGGAGAAAAGGAGTGGACTGTGGACTGTGCCAGTAATGAAGTTCTTTATCTTCTTTTTCTTTTGAGTGTTTGTGAGATTTTATTTTATTTTATTATTATTCTCTCATCTCTCTCTCATTCGGATCTGTAATAATTCAAGTATTGTAATAATTCCCCACCCCGCTTCTTTCTATCCCATTCTTTTATCGCTTTCCCTAACTGTGTGTATGTATATATCTGACATGCCATGCATATCCATGCTTTACATCCATGCTTCATGCATAAGATTCGGCTAAATTTGCATATTTATGCTTTAATTGATTATCCCATGATTTTGTGTGCTATCCCATGTTTTGCAATGTTTCACATGTCATATTTAGAAGCCGAATCTTTAGTACATCTCATGAGTGAATTGCATTAGGATTCTGTATATAAGATCATGCATATTTTACTAACTTTGTTTTGTAGCCGTTCGGGGGACGTCGGTCAATCTGTGAGTTTTTACGCTTTAGCATCTCATTTGTGTGTGTTTTTCTTACTATGTATTAGCATCCTACCATGTGGCTACTTGCTTAAATGATAAACTGCTTGAATGCCTGTGGATGAAGGCTTGTTGCTTAAATTGGAATGATTCAAAGATTGTACGTTTTAAGCCCACTTTGTAGTGGCAAATTCACAAACTTTAGCCCACTTTGTTAGGTGGCAAATTTAAACCCTTTTCGGAAAACAAACATGAAGTTGAATTATTCCAATTTGAGCAAACTAGTCTATACTTGTATGCTTCACATAGTAAATGTTAGGATTTATTCAATAATCAGAACATGAACATATAAAGAAAATAAAAAGTCATATCATGGTTTAGTAGAGGCCGATCTTTTGATCGGGTGAGCGGGGGTGCTCATTATTGACCTTCCCCTCTCATACCTAAGGTTCCAAGCCAAGCATCCTTGGTTACGACGAACAGTGGCCTTGGCACTAAGTCATGGGTTTCCTAATTTCCCAAAATATTAGGTGGCGACTCTGAGATCTAATGACGCAGTCCATTTTTGGCAAAATTGTAATAAAATGGATTTTCAATAAAAGTTGCCAAATCTGGACTCTCGTCTACATTTCACATTGCACTCGTGAAACTTGAGATCAAAGAGATCTCGGGAGTCCGAACTATTTAATGCGCACGGGTACCCCCCGGGCATGTTACAGAAGGATTATTTAGTGACAAAAGCTTTTGAGTTAGATAAAGAATGGCTCTCTGTGAGTTTGATAGTGAAGCTCAAAAACTTCTTCTCTTTTCCAGCATTTAGAGACGAAGTATACAAGAAAGTTTTGGGTGAGCTATTAGTCAGAAAAGGGGGAGGTAGAAGTGTAGTCCTAACCTTCAACTCATCACAAGCTAGGAAAGAGGGGTATGACCAACTGAAGAGGTGGATCTATGATTGGTGTGTTTCAGTAACAGAATGGAGAAAAAAGGTAAATCTCGATCAAGAGAGATGTGTTTGGTTGTGCTGTTATGGAGTTCCATTTAACTTATGAAATGCTAACACATTCAAAACATTGGTAGCTTATGGGGTGAGGTAATCTAGGTTGTTGAAGTTAACAATTCAGATTCTCTTGAGTATGGCAAGGTTAGATTGATAACAAATAGCATGGAGCCTATAAATACGGTGATAAGTTTGGAGTACAAAGGAAACATATACCCTGTTAGGATATGTGAAACCTTTGATTTTCATGAAGATGTAGCACTCAAATTTAGTGCAGGAAAAGATCAAATCTCTGTCAATGGGGAAAAAAGAGTTTGGAGACAAAAAAACGGTGCTTTCCTTGAATTCAAACAAATCAAACAAGTCATCATCAACTAACAATCAATGCGTGAAGAGAAATGGTTTTTATGGAGGAGCTGTGCTAAACTTGGTGCAAATGAAACCTCTTAATTTAAGGAGTGTGCTTGGCCTACAACATAAATATGGGCGTGTTCATTCATTATTTTGGAGGCCCAAATCCACTGCTATAGATCTTGGAGTTTCTATTAGAAAAAATAAGATTGTGCAAGTACTCTATGAGCCAAGTTCACTTTTCCCTCTTGGGCCAAAAGGAATAGTGGAAGGGGTTGACGTTGTTGAAAAGTCTTCTTTTCCGATAGTGAGTAGCAATTCGGTCAAGATTGAGGACTCTTCTTGGAGGCATGAGGGTGGAGGTGTTCATAAGGCCTCATATCCAAACAATGCGAGTCAAAGGAATAAAGAAAGGAAAAAGAAGTTTCTGAAAGCATCATTGGTGCTTCCAAAATTCAAGAGAATAGGTATTGGTTTGAGGTGATTGTTTGTTATGAGGGTCCAAATTTGAAGGGGGTTTTGTTTGGTATGAGGTGTAGCTAGACTGTTAAGTTCAGTGTTTTGGATGTTCAGGGTGGTTAGTATTTCTTTTGTTTTGTTTGTTCGGTTGGTTTCTCTCTAGCCATGGTGTAGTGCTAGTAGATGATTGGCTTGCTTTCCGGTCCCAACCTAGTTAGAATCGTCTAGTTTGCTTTGATGCTTTGGTACTCGCCTCCCTTTATTGATGTTCATCTTTGTATTCTGTACATTTGATTTTCATCAATAAATTTTCTTTTGCTGATAAAAAAAAATAGTTGTCAATCCCATAATAGAATACAAATAGGTCAATATCGTTTGGTTATATTTTTTTTGTGAGTATCGACCAATTCCCTAAATACCGGATGAAAAATGAAATTCTAGCGAAATTGAACGGTGAGCAAGCAAAAGTGAATTTCTAATTTTTTTTTTGTTTTATTTTATATAATATATATATATATATGTATTATATGACATATGTTGTTGTTCTAAGAAAATAAAACAATACAATTTTGGATGGTTAAATAATAGGGATATTTAATATTTCTCTCCAACTTTTAATAATGAAAAAAAGTCCACAATATTTTTTTTTTATAATCTAAAATTTCTCACCCATTGCCATCTATCACACCCACCCTCTCATTCTCTCTGCTCTCTCCCCTCTCTCTCTCTCTCTCTTCCTCTAACTTTTAAATTTCTCTCCCCTCTCTCTCTCTCTTCCTCTAACTTTTAAATTTCTATTTTTTTTTTTATAGGGAGATCGCAGGGTTTTTCCATGGCTATACAGACAAACACTGCGATCTCTGCAGAGCGTCGCATTTGCCAGTGACCATTTCTTCTTCTTTGTTTGGAGAATCCACCCATGTAACCATCTGGTGTGGTGGATGGGTCTGGACAATTACCTGGTTCATCAGCATGTGAAATTTCCATCTCCTCTTGGTTACCACCATCACCAACTGTGATATAAACGAGACCACACGGATCCAACGTATTATACTCTGTTGGACCTCTCATACGCATGAACCTGTTGATTTTTGCTAAATAATTGGAACCATCAAGACCAATGAAAGTCTTTCATTTCTTGCTCACAAGGAGATAGTCTGTTTAATTTTGTAATTCAATTTTATGATTTGGTCAAAATATAGAGAAAATTGGTCAAAACAGACAAATTTGTGAGTAAATCAGATAAATTTCAAAACACATAGAAGATTAGTGAAATTGAGCAAAGTACAAAAATTTTAAAACACAGTGTGTTTTGAAATTTTTCTGAAAAAATATTGAGAGGCCCAACCACTATGAAAATATTGCATGTGTTTTATCTTATAAAATCTTAATATTAAGGACCTTAAAAAATTTTTTCTAAATTATACGCTTAAATTATTTACTATTAGACAATATTTTTAAGGGACAATTACAACTCAGTGTAATTGTTTAAAAATATTTTTAAATCAGTAAGAAAGTTTATAAATATTAATAATTAAATTTATAAACTTTTCCATTAATCTTTAATATTTTTGTTAAAATGTGATCGGTGTGTAATTTCTCTAATTTTTAATACATACATAATATTTTTGTGATAAATCCAAAACAACATTCGAAAACATACTGATACCAGTAAATACCGTATCAATTGAAAAAACAATACTTTGTTCGTAACGGGATTAACAATTTTGGTTGGAATTGCAGGTATTAAGTGCCTTAGAAAGGTTGCGTTTTGGAACAATTTTTTGACAAATTATAAATTGATAAATCAAGATAGAAATTAAAAGTATTTATTTTCTAATTTTTCAAAAATTAATTTTTTCCAATTTATTTCAATTATATTTAAAACTTTCAAAATCAATCATAAAAATTATAAACAACAAGAATTATGAACTTTTATAAAAAAAAAAAAAAATTGATATGCGCTGACTGGCTCCTCTTATATTACCCCACCAAACAACTTTTTTGATTTAGTTTTGGAATTATAATTTGAGTATGGACTTGCGATTTAAGTGTAAAATTGTGAGTTGTGTTTTGAAAAGAAAAAATTTGTTTGATTATGAGTTTTGAAAAAAGTTTTTGAATTTTAAGTTGCATTTTGAATTTTGTTGGATTTATTTTTTAAAAATATTAAAAATTGTTTAAGAAATTTTTATTTTCTTTATTTTAAATATATAATTTTTATTAAATTTTTTTAAAATATTTTATTTTATTTTGTAAATATTTTAATTTTTTAAATTTTAATATTTTAAACTCAAAATATAATTTCACACTAAAATCGTAACCAAACACATAATTCAAAATTCAATTCAAAAATTATTTTTAAAACTCAAAACCAAACACATAATAAAAAAATTAAAATATTTAAAAATAAATTTATAAAACATAAAAAAATATTTAAAATAAAAATTTTATATTTAAAATAAATTTTTAAAATTTTTTAATATTTAAAAAAATACGGGATATAAATGTATGAAATATAGTGCATATTAAACTAAATAAATATTTAAAATATAAAATATTTACCCTAAAAAATAAAATTAAGAAAATTTTTAAATATTTAAAAAAATAAATTCAAAAAATTTCAAAATACAACTCAAAATTCTTTTTAAAACTCATCAAATAAATCACATTAAAATCATGATTCTAAAAATAGTTTTAAAAGATAAAATAAAATAAAAAATTGAAATTTTTTTTTTTTTTTAGGTAGAGTTTTGAAAAGAATTTAGTTTTAAGTTTTGAAAAGAGTTTTAAATTGAATTTTGAGTTATGTGTTTGATTATAAATTTCAAAAAAAGTTTTGAAAATTTTTAATTAAAATTGTGATTCTAAATGAGAACCAAACATGACCAAAAAGTTTTTGGTTTTTTTTCAGTTTTTTTTTTTTTTTTTTTTTTTTTTTTTTTTTTTTTTTTTTTAAAATCAAAGGACACCTAACAAAATTTTCACTTTTTTCGAATTCCATGCAAGTTGATGATAATGTCACTTTGAAATTCGAGATGGACAACTCCAGTTTTATATAAAATTTATACAAATATTAATATAAAAATAATATGTCAATATCTTTTTCTTTTAAATATAGTACCGCTACATTTATTGAATTTGTTCAGTAAGAAAAGTCAATCGAATTTTTAAAACAAGAAACTCTTACTAAGAAGAATCTTATTCAATCAAATTCGGACTAAACAAATTCGATAAATGTAAAAGTGTTGTGGTTAAAAAAAGAAGAAGATATTGCCATATAATTTAGTCCGAATAGTAAGTAAAAAATATCTTGCAACACAAATAGATGCCAAACATAATGAAATATTCACTAGTTATCTGTTGCACTTTTAAACTTTTAACTCTGTATCTGATTGAAAGATTTAGATAGGGATTTAGAAATGGATTGCACTTTTAAACTTCTAACACTGTATTTGATTGAAAGATTTATGTAGGAATTTAGAAATGGAAAGGGAAAATGTGTATGAATTGAAAGATTTAGGTATAGATTTAAAAATGAAAAGAATGTGTGAAATTAGGAAAAATGATGTGTGAAATATAGGCATATTTTATTTATATTTTGCCTTTTTTTTTTCCTTTCCAATGATACCTTTTTCTTTTCCCTTTTTCCAGCTAAACACAAGTGAATTCTCTCACCAAATCAAACACCAGCTGTTACCACTGGACAGGTAAGATTTCTTACGCAGAATTTAGAGTAATTATTCGATAATTTGAGAACATCACATCAATTTTAATCTCAGACTATTTATTATTGATCATTTAAAAATGTCCTATATAAAATGAAAGAAACCAATGTCAGTAGCAAACCAGAAGCTGAATACTTGGGCTGTGTTTGGAGATTTATATAAGAATATGTGAAAGGAAAGAAAATGATGAGAGAAATGTGAATGAAATATAATCTAATTGTAATTCACATTACCCGTCACTTTTCTTTTCTCTCTGCAGATTCATATTTGTTAGCACCATAAATCTGCAATTTTTATTATTTATATAATTGCAGGACACGTGACATCTTCTTATTCATTTGGAAGTTAAATGAAGTTACAGAGATGATGGAGAATATGAAGGATGAGTGGATGGACAAAGTGGATGAGTGGAAGGACACATGGCAAGACAAGAATGAAGATGGAAGAAATGGGTAGTTACTAAGTAGTTATTGCTGTATTTTTTCTTCTATAAATAGCCATTAATGGCTACATTATAAAGGATCCAGAACTTAAATCAAAGACAATTGATTTCAATATTTATTGTCATTTTTCTTATCTTAGGAGTAGTTTAACATAGATTTATATTTCGAAGTATTTATTTTCAGCACTTTCATTTCGAAACATTTTATGCACTTCCTTTTCGAAGCATAGAAGTAAAGGTAAGTAATTATTACTTTGATTGTCACTACAAGAAATTGCACTTTTGGCAACTACTTTTGGCGACGACGTCAATTTTTCATCGCCAAAAGTATATTTTTGGCGACACAGTAATCAATTTCGTTGGTAAAAGTATACTTTTACCAACGTAATTTGCTACCGTCGCTAAAAAAGCATAACATTCTTTTAGCGCCAAAATTTTTGGTTGGCGCCAAAATTTCAGAACTTTTAGCTACGACGCTTATGTTTTAGCAACACAATGAGCGTTGCTATTAGTGTGCATACTTTTGGCGACGACAAGTTAGCGTGGGCACAGAGTTAACCATTTAACGACGATAACACTATTCGTCGGTAAAAGTTTTGCTAGTGAAATGATGTGATATAGTGATTTGTATTTTTTATTACAATTTTTCAAAGAGTTTTAAATATTCTAATAACTGAATTGTAAAATTAAAATGATCATTGAATTAGATTACAAAATGAACCCATTAAGCCCAAACACACTCTTAAGTTGAGATGACTAATTTGAGATAATTTAAACTTTTTCAAAGAATATGGTTAGATTATTAATTTCAATATGTTTAGTTTTATTTTCAGAAACTAGTTTCAATTTTTTTCCCTAAAAAACTAAAAAAAATTGGGTAAAATAAAAAAATAGTTATTATTTTTGTATATTTTTATCTTTTACGTCATAAATACTTTTTAAAATTTTAAAAATAAAATTTTTAAAAAATACTTACGATGTACGCCGTAAATAATAAAATTTTCTACGACATACATATGGCGTGCCGTTAATACATTAATTATAAATGACGCATATACGGTAACCGTGAAAAGTAAATACTGTTTACGACACACAACGCCCGCCATTAAAAATATTACACTTTTTATGACACACACATCATCTATCGTTAAAAGTATTACTTTTTTTACGACGCACAATCCATATCATGAATTGTATGATAAAAAAAAAAAAGCGCCACAATGAAATTTTGTGGTGCCAATATACATCTTCAACCCCAAACCCCAACATTAATGAAAGCAACTGATGGAATAAAACTCTTGCCATCAATGCTTCGCCATTGTCGATCTACATCCTCACCCTTCTCATCTCCGATCTGTCCCTGCCCCTCAATCTTCCCAACGTTGATCTACTTCACTTCACCATTTTGAGCCCTAATTTGGGAGAAAATTCCCATTTAAAGAGAAAGAAAAAGGGCTCTGTCTCTCCCTTTCCAACTCCAAACCTATTGCCCTCTCCCCCTTCTCTCTCTCTCTCTCTCTCTCTCTCTCTCTCTCTCTCTCACTCACTCACTCTCAAAACCCCTCTCAAATCATCCACCTCCATCCTCTGTACAAAGCCCTTCGATTTTCCTCAAAGCCCCTCTCCGACCCTAATTTAAAATGATTCGGATGTGAAGTCGAAGCCTCGGAAGCGACTCATCAAGAACACGACGGCTGAGTAGAGCACTCTTGATTTTGGAATCGGGGAAGATGATGAAGGAAACGAATTGGGGGATTTTGTGACGGGAGAGTCAGACTTCGATGATTTCGGGGATGGAAAGAGGAAGAAGTTTGAGAAAGATGGTATTGGTAGTAGTAGGAAGAGGGATAGACATTGAGAAACACACGTTCACTCTCTGCCTTCCTCGCTCTCTACCCTAGCTACTCCCTCTTCAGTGCCGCCGACTTTGCCCATTCTCCTTCTTCAAATACTTACCGACATCGATTCCGAGCTAGCGTTAGCGCCACCGTCGTCTCTTCGAGTATTCAAGAATTAGGGACAGACATTGAGAAACATCACGAGGTATTTTTGATCCCTTCTCTATCTCTCTCTATTGATTCGGTTTTGGCTATGAATACACTTTTCATCTTCTCTCTCTCGGTTTGGTTTTGAATATTTTGTTTCATTTCCTTTTTATGATTGCTTTGTTTTTTGATTGCCCCTTTGTATATCTTTATTCTCTCTCTGTTTGGGTTTTATTTTCTTTGATTTCCTTAACTTCTCTTCATGTATGCTATCTGTTTGATGAAATGTCACAATGTACAAGCAGAACTTCTTTGGAAATTGAGAATATTTTATTTCCTGGTGCAAGTGTCATTTTGGACTTTAGTTTGTAAATTAGCTTTAAACATACTTCTATTGTGTCCGCTACTTTTGATTTTGGTGTAATGTTGTAATTTTTGTTTTTTCAATGTGACATTTTCTGAATTAAACAGAAAAAAGAGCAAGATATAATACACGATTTGTATACAATTCGACAACTAATCCTTAGTAATTCTCATATAATTTGTTGCAAAGCTGAAAGGATATGTAGTACATATGAATTATTTTTTTGAGAGAATGGTAACATAGACAGGTGTATAGAATAGAAGTATGGAGCACATCATCATTCTGTTCTAATGAACTTCATACATTGAAACTTATATTACCTTGTGCATTATTATCTGAGTGTATGGTTCAGATTTTGCACTAATATTATGTAAACCAATTGGAACCTCGATTATCCAATGCGCTGAGATGGAAGTTGTTCTTCATTGTTGCTGTGTGTTCTTTCTGAATCAAATATTTAGTATGGTATGATGTCACAGTGGATATACTTAAGATATCTTCCCAAAAAAGTGATAAAGTATGATCCATGTGTATGACTATCCTTCATAGCAATCTTCAGGGTAAATTACAACGACACCCCCTTTATTTGTTTGAAATCATACTGTCACCCCCCTTGTTCCTTAAAATCAACACAAGTCAAATCTATTAAGTTAAAATGTCAAATGACTTTTATACCCTCATATGCCTTGGTAAACATTTCACCTAATCTATCCATAAATACAGCCTTGTTTGTTTTCTTTCTTTTTTTGCAAGAAAAAAAAATTCAGAATTTTTTTGAAGAAGTATAAACTAATTTAATAAAAATAAGTATCAAAATATATTTAAAAAATTATTTATGGCCTCCCAGACATAAAATTATATAAAAATGATCAATCTTTGTGTTGACATTAATGTTTCAAAAATGGATGTTTAAAAACTGTATTGATGTTAATTTGTTCAGTGTTGATCTCATGTTCTTTAATAGTTTTGTCTGAGACAAACAAGGAATCTGCTGCGCATTACCATTTTTAACATTAGTTACATAAGAGGCCTTTTTCGTTGTGTCCACCTCATGTTATGTTTCATCACTTGTTGGTGTCTTCCCTTCATAGTCAGTTTGACCCACCATCGATTCCAGACCTGATGTGTGTACATAATACATTGAAATTGATTTTTTTTGGACTGATTTTGGAATGCTTTAGATCGTGTGTTATTAGGTGGTCTAAGTTGGGAAGGTGTTGGCTTTTTTCTCTGACTGTCCGTCCTTTTGACCTCACATGGCTGCTAAAAGTCATTAATATACTATCATAATTATAGGTTTTTGGAGCTTTCTAAGAGCTCAAGAGTACATCCATACAATGATTAATGTTTGTCGTGGTTTTGGTCAAATGGTGTGTGGAGGGAAAAAGCCTTCTTGGCTTTGAGATTACACTATGAATCTTCTTGGATGGTTGGATCATTTGTCTGTTGAACACTTTAAAACGGTGGAAACCAGGACAAAGCAGGATATTGTAGTTTTGACCCTTTTTCTTCATAAATCACTTTAAACTTCTGGAAACAACTAATAGTAAACTGTAACTGTAGAATACTCAATGCCCTCTATTCTGTACATTTCTATCTGTGTCAATAATTGGAGTGTAGTTCTGCATTGTTTTCTTTTTTCTTTTTTTCTTTTTTTTTTTATTATAGTTATTACTAGTGGGTGTGTGCCCACCCGATGGGTGTGCTATTAAATCTGTAAAATATAAATTTTAATTTTGATTTAAGAATATATGTTGTGTATTGTTGATGTGGTAAAGTTGTTGAATTCTTAAAGTTTAGTAACAATAATTGTTATTGATTTTAGGTAGTCAAATAAAGGAATTGATAAGAATCAGGGACTGGATGTGAACCATTTTACTACCTTTCATGTACCCAATTAACATAGAACAAAAGCAAATAAATGAAAAAATAAACGAAAGAATTATCCTTTCAAATGTGAAATGTTAAGGGGACCTAATTTAGTTAGTATACTACATTTACATGCATTCATTAGCATCTAATGTAGTTCAATTGAAAATTATACCCTTGGATGTTTTGTTCTCCTTTATTGTCAACTTAATATTACTTCATAGAGAATAAGATGTGTGTACGCATCTTGTTGGATACTCAATGCTGACCCAATGATGATTGGGTCTTTATTGGTTTGTTTCTAGTTATGTTGGTTTTGGAACCAAGTCGAAAACTGTTTAAGCTCCAAAATTGAAGTTTAAAATACAATATGGTTCTGGATAAATGTGAACTGAGAAGATGACATCCATACTACCTATATTTATTTGGTTTCCTTTCTTATTTAGCTTCAATGTTGGTAAACACTTTTACAGGGCAACTTGGAAGCTCTTTAGTTTTGAAGAAGAAATTTGATTGCTAATCTTCCTTTATTCAGTTTCAAGAACGTGTTGAATGGGCTTGTTTTCTATTTATCTTTATGCTTTTTGTAAATCCAGGTTTCCTATTGAAGAAAAGCGTAAAAAAAAGTGGATGGAGTAGACAATTGTTTGTTTTAAATGAGAAAACTGGAAAGGTTAGTACTTAATAAAATAGTAGTTTAGCTAATCTAACATAACATACTTGGATTGATTTGAGATGGTAGAATGTCTGGTGCTGTTTCAATTCCCACCCCCCTTTAATTTTCTATTCTTAGATGCTTCAAATCTATTTTGTCTTATATATCACATAGAAACGCATTTATCAAAAAAAAAAAAAAAGCACATAGAAATGCTTAATATCCATTTAGAACATTATTGCAAGTCTCTGTAGTATGCTTTATGTCTATGGTAAATACCTACACAAAACCGCATGTTTTAGATACTGTTGTGCTAATGCTGGTATGATTATCCAAACTCTGAAAATGGTAGTTAATGCACATTTTGTCAAAATTATAGTCTGTTGTTTTAGCATCTGATCAATTTGGGTGCTATGTATGTCGTTTATCATAGCATCATTATTCTGATATCTACTTACATTTTACAGCTTGGATACACCAAAAAGCAGGAAGAAAGACACTTTCATGGCGTCATCACCTTGGAGGTATCGAGTATTTGTGAGTAATTTCATATCAGACTAGCATATCAGCTCAAGTGGATCAATAAATAAATAAAACTTTATTGAGCTTATGGAAGTGTGTAAGTCTTTCTCTATTTTCCTTTTTCTTTTTAATTGTAGGTGCCCAACAATAAAAGACATAAAGTAGCAAAATTTCTAAGACTAATTACATATTAGACTAGGTTTTTATTACATTACCAAACAGTATGTATAGTATTAAGTACTATATAAACAAAAGGCTAGATCAGTTTGCTATGAAATATGGATATTTCGACAAATATGTTGTATCTGTAAGTATCTGTAAGTATTGGTACTTTATATGACCCAAAAATTGATCTTTTTTATATAGTAACTAGCTTGACATAAAGTTTGGGCAATATTTTTTAAACTGAACTACAAAACTAATTAAAAATTTTTGTCATGTAACTAATTTGGGGTTATGAATATCTGTACATTTTTTTGGTGGATAGAATCCTTATAATTTTGGGATTATCTTACTATTTGCTAACTATAATACAGGGTTTTGGGGGTGTAGTTTATGCCCCCCACTTGGATCCATTGTTGTCTGTATGTCCCTTATGTTTCAGGGTAATTCATACTTTTCAATACATTAGATATTTAATATGTACAAGCATTTCCATCCCCCCCTCCCCCGGCGGAATGTGATTTGAGCCATATTATTGATTGGATGTCCTTTGATTGCTCAATATATATTCCCTTTTTTTAAACAGCATGATATTTTAATCTAGTTCTTCTTCTTCTCTCTCTCTCTCTCTCTCTCTCTCTCTCTCTCTCTCTCTTCCTTGGGCTCCTAAAATTTTTCTTGAATTTGTGACTTGCCTACTTAGACAGCCAGCTGAACATGCTTTCATTTTTCTATTATGTTAATCTTGTTGATTGCTTCTTCTTTCTTTTTTTCTTTTTTTTTTTTATATTTCCAGGGACTTGCTGTTGTGCCAATCTGGGATAGCAATCGTAGACAAATTTCGGGGATGCTGACTGCTTCTGATTTCATTTTGATATTAATGGAGGTATTAATGCATGTTCTTATCTGCTAGCCAGAAGTAGGTGCATATTCTAGCATAAACCGATAAGTTGCAGACAGCTTTTACACTGCACATTGTTTCTGTGGGCTCCTATCTTTCTTGATGGTGCATGCATTTGGTTACCTGGTCAATAGTTCAATTTTGACAATTTGACTTCTACAATCAGTTACTAGCAACTCATTGCTTATCTTTTGGAGATATGACTTGATTATTATGTTGTTGTTTGCATCCCTTGTAATTCAATGTATGTCATGCTTTCGCTTCTTGAGATATTTGTTTTTTGGATAATCAATTTATGTTTCCTTGTTACTTTCTGCAGCTTCATAGAAATCGTGCAACACTGACTGATGAACAGATGGAAGTGCATACAATATCTACCTGGAAAGAAGGGAAATCCCAACAATATGGAGAAGCAGTTAGGGCTACACAGTTGATGTTTGGTAGGCCTTTAATATGGGTGAGTTCTCTTGCCCACATAGAATATTCAGGGGATTTTGGCCTTTTTGCTTTTATTGATGTTCCCATCATCCAATCCCCCCTCCCCTCATCTTTTGCAAAACACACACAAAAACTACGTAAAGGAAACTTGAATTTCTTGGTAGTAGATTTCTTAATAAATGTTTCAGTTTTTCATTTTTCAATTGATGAGATATATAGTTATACTCTCATGTGGTAACGTTTCATAGATTTTAATATTGTAGTTCTTTGCCTTTTTACTGTAACAGGCTGGTCCTGATGAGTCTCTAAAAGATGTGGCTCTGATGATTTTGCAAAATAAGATATCAACTGTTCCCATTATATACTCAACAATAGAGGAATCTTGCCCACTGTTGTTACACATAGCATGCCTAGGTGGAATACTAAAATGTGGGTGGCTTTGTCAAGTTATTTAAAGATCCATTCCCTAGTAATATTGTATATGTTGTTAATAGCTTACCTTCTCTTCTCTCCTTTTCTCTCAAAACTTAGATATATGCAGGCACTTTAAAAACCATCTTTATTGTCTACCTATTCTACGACAACCAGTTGGTAGCCGCCCTTTAGGTACATGGAAAAGTGAAGTTGTAGAAGCACATGCTCATCTGTTAGCATTACGTCCCAATGAAACTCTTAGTTATGCTCTTAATATATTGATAGAAGGTGCGCATCGACTTTTCTAATATTTCAGCCTACAGTTTTACTTTATGTATACCTGACTTGCATCCCTCACACGAAGAATTCCCATCATAAAAATGTGTCTGCATGCTCTCTCTCTCTCTCTCTCTCTCTCTCTCTCTCTCTTAGTGTGACATTGCAATATCATCATTCTTCAAGTGAATTGGTGTTACCATCTAGAATCTTATTTTTGTAGGTATTGTTATATCACCGTATCTGTTGTTTCTGAATCTCTTGGCTACGATAATTCGTATGTAGTTTTCTGTTTGGCAAGTATGACATGTTCACAAAAAAAACACCAAACATGCAACATCATGACACAAGAGCAATATAACTTATCATGCAGGTCTGTCCTATAACATATAACATAACTCCAATGCTCAATGTCCTTTTTCTGATCAACAATGAAAGAAAAAAAACAAATCCACAATATCTTTCATGGATGGTTAACAATCTCAAGATTTTAATTATGCATTACTCGGTTATTTTGTTTTAGGGATGGATATATATATATATATTTCTTTTCTTTCCCCACTAGCAGATGGTGGGGGAAGGAGGTCAATATTTATGATCTTGTTTACTAGTACCTTCATTATAGAAGCATTTTGTTGACTTTCTCATGACCAATTTAATGATTTGAGTGTAATAAATTTGCCACTAATGGTTCTGAGTGAAATGATTAGACTTTGTTTCATATTTCAGTGCACCAGTCACATTCTAAAGCAGTGAAGAGAGCCATCAGTGAACATTGTGGTGTATGGACAATCTCAATGCTTAGTTACTTTTATTGTTTCCAGTGCATTGGTATAAGGTTAGCTTGGTAAACATTGTGGTGTACTTGAATTGAGTGTTTTTATTTAACTTACTCTCCTAGTGTAAACATGACAGCCAGTGAATTAGTTTGAATTTTTACTTAACTTAACTTCTGTTAACCTGATGGATTAAAAGTTACTAAGAACTGTATAGTTTTGAGGGCTGTTTGAACAATTGATGGATAACAAACATGGTGATGGAAATTCCTATTGTTCTTAGATCCTGCTATTTTGGTTAGGCAAGTTTCATGATACTTCTCAGCTCCACTTGGTGAATTTCTTTTAAGAACTCCCTAGTTTCCAATTAAAGGCTTGTTTTGATTCAGTATTAGTTCTTACAATAATTTGTTGCCTATATATAATTCCTGATTTGGTTGAGTTGTTTTGTTGCTGGTTTTGTTTGATTTGTATTACATCGCTACGGTAAATGAGGTAAACTGCTGTGTCAATTCTGATTTGGTTATATGATTTTGTTTGGGTTGCTGAGTTGAAATGGTTTTCTGAACTGGTGATGATCTGTGTTGAATCAGTTTGCTGATCTGCTATACTAATCTGCTATTCTTCTGGTGTTGCTGTTGTTGAGATGCTGTAGTGATGTTGGTGTGATGGTGTTTGTTACAATGAGGTGCTACTGTGTTGTTGGATGTTTGTTGGTGTTGATGTTTGGAAGGGTGCAAGACTTTTTGTCCAATCTGTAATAGATCAGGTTTTCATTAATGGGGGTTGTCATTAGGTGCAAGTTCGGGCAACTACTGATGTTTTGGCTGGAAGGGTATGGAGGGGATATTTTGTGTGATTTCATATAAATGTTATTAGTTTGTTATAGTGGTGCCTGAGGGATGCCTCTTGTAAATCTGTAAATCTTTTAAAAAATTATAAATGAGTTTCAATTATTTTTGCCGCTGCAAATTTCTCGTTGTTAAAAAGTAAAACTTTCTCGACAAATAACTTGTCAGTAAATGTGTAGCCAAAAGTTTATTTTTTCCCACTTATATTGTGTTGCTAAAAGTGTATTTTTTGCCAATGCCAATTTGTCATTGCCAAAACTAAAGTTTTATCGACAACCAAATCGTTGGCAAATGGCAACATTTACCGACGTAAATGTGTCGCTAAAAGTTACTTTTCCCCACTCATTGTGTTGGTAGAAGTGTATTTTTTGCCAATGTCAAATTGTCGTTGCCAAAAGTAAAGCTTTAGTGACAAACAAATCGTCGGCAAATGGCAACATTTACCGACGTAAATGTGTTGCCAAAAGTTTATTTTTGCCGACGCATATGTTGTTGCTAAAAGTATATTTTTTGCCCAAGCAAATTTGTGTCGCGAAAAGTGCCACACAATCATCATATTTGAATGACTTTTACCAACGCAAGGTAAATTGCCGACGATGGATGAAGGCATTTAGCGACGACTATGTTCGTCGCTAAAGGCATTACTTTTACCAACGCAATCATAATTTCGTCGGCAAAAACTTTTGCCAACTCACTTTTGCCTACGGGTTGCCAACGTAGCTTTGTGTGTCGGCAAAACTCTTTGCCAACGAATTTTCCCTTTTAGCAACATATTTGTTGTGTTGCGAAAAATGCAATTTCTTGTAGTGTGTTCACTTAATCGTCTTTCTCCATCTCTCTTTCTTCTTTTAATTTTTCTTTTCTCTACACTTTGGCAATTTTGAAGTCCTCTTTGTTGAGGCAAAAGAACCGTCAACACAATCGTTTCATAATTGGCTTGAATTTAATCTGTAAGGATTTTTCAATCCTTCCTGGCACGCTCGCATTTATAATATTTTCCTTCGTAGAAAAAATAAGCCAACATTTTTGGCACGCCCGGTGGGACTGCAAGTGTAAGAAATGACAAACAATTTGGATTTCGCCATTCGAACTTGTCAATTTGAAATATATTGGCGTCAAAGAAAAATTTTGGATCTTCAAGAAGAGATCCATTTTCTTGATGAAATAAACTTTCATCCATTACAATATTATTTGGTGGAAGAAAAAAGACACCATTTAATTGGAGAAATTCATCAACTTGATATGAAAATTCGCCAATAGAATGATGAGTTATCAACTCTCACTACCAAGTCTTTAACTGAGGCTTTAATGGCCGGAATTGGTGAATTTTTTTAGAATTTTTCTATGGTTGAAAATAGCAAAAGCAAAGAGTTGATTTCATCAATGGCTCGGGGGGTTCAAGAGTCCGTTTTTAAAAAGCCAAATTATGAAATTAACATAATGAAAGAGCATGTTTTTGAGCCACATTTGGCTAAGAATGATGTTTCATGCATGGCTCGGGGGGTCTCAAAACCAATTTTTAGAGAGTCAAGTAATGAAAATAACATATCTATGGTTGATTTTCATAAGCCATTAATGGATAACATGGAAAAACAACCCACTTTGCCAAATAATTATGAAAATCAATTCGGCAAAAGTCATGTTTTTAAAGCAAACATGGTCAAGAATAATGAACAAGCCACTGTTCATGAATTCAAAATTTTTGACATTTTCCAAAGTGCCAAAAAGTATGAATTTTCATGGTCACACTATACCATGACTTTTGTTATTCTAAATCCATTTTGGATTTGTGGATCACATCAAACGTTGACTTTGATGGAATGGCTAGCAAATAATATTTCGTTATTGAAATATATTGGGCCAAAAATATGGTTGATCCATAAAACCATCATCATTTGGTTTTCTGGTTACCTTCGGAATATGTCCTAAGACACTTCGAAGCATGTTATTCATTGAAATATCATTTTATAGCCATTAATGGCTTGTTAAAATGCCAAACTAATTTCATAGTAATCCAACTCTTTGGATTTTGTATGAAGAGATGTCATGAGCACTTTCAAAGGACGACTTTGATCCTTTAGTAACATATGTGACTTTCGAATGGTGGTTTTGTTATCAATAAACACCTTCGAAATGTAACATGGGGCGAAAAAACTTTCGAAATGTGTATCTCTCTTCAAATATATATAAAATGACAATTAATTAGTTGTCGAATAATGCCTATTTTTGGCATGATAAGTTGGTTCGAAGAACAACCGTTTTGGTGTCCTCGAAGAATTAATAATTGGTTCGAAGCACAAAATTAATATTTTCATTAATTATGTATGAATCAGAACATACAAAATTTGAATAACCACAATGTTGGCCAAAAGTTGCTTCGAAGGCCCTTTTGCCATAATTTTGTAAGCTTCGAAGTACTCCATCTTGTATTAACAGCTTCGAAGAAACAATAATGGTGGTTATGAACCTTCGAAACTTTGCCGAATATTTCCAAGGATGTAATTTGTCCTTTGTCGGCACTTTCAACCTTCGAAAGATGATTTTGGTCCTTTATACCACCTTCGAAGCTTGTTACTAGTCCATAATAGCTAGCATTCGAGACATCTAGTCATAATTTCATACTCATTCAAAGCTCTTCATTGGTGCTATTACATCATTCGAAGCACTTTGTTGATATTATTCGAAGCATTTTATTGCTTAGATTAATCATGTGCTTGGTTCGGCCCTTCAAAAATTCAAGTAAACATTATTTTTAAGGGCCGCGGGGGGTAATGTTAGCACCACAAATTTGCATTTTTTATTATTTATATAATTGCAGGACACGTGGCATCCTCTTACTCATTTGGAAGTTAAAAGAAGTTATAGAGATAATGGAGAATATGAAGGATGAGTGGAAGGACAAAGTGGATGAGTGGAAGGACACATGGCAAGACAAGAATGAAGATGGAAGAAATGGGTAGTTACTAAGTAGTTATTGCTGTATTTTTTCCTCTATAAATAGCCATTAATGGCTACATTGTAAAGGATCCAGAACTTAAATCAAAGACAATTGATTTCAATATTTCTTGTCATTTTTCTTATCTTAGGAGTAGTTTACATAGATTTATATTTCGAAGTATTTATTTTCAGCACTTTCATTTCGAAGCATTTCATGCACTTCCTTTTCAAAGCATAGGAGTAAAGGTAAGTAATTATTACTTTGATTGTTCACTCAATCGTCTTTCTCCATCTCCCTTTTTTCTTTTAATTTTTCTTTTCTCTACACTTTGGCAATTTTGAAGTCCTCTTTGTTGAGGCAAAAGAACCGTCAACACAATCGCTTCATAATTGGCTTGAATTTAATCTGTAAGGATTTTTCAATCCTTGCTGGCACGCTCACATTTATAATATTTTCCTTCGTAGAAAAAATAAGCCAACAATATCTAAATTTATAATCCAAACATAGCCTTATGGACAGCTAATGGAAGACACATCATGGATGAGCAGAATTTGATTCTTTTAAGCAATTAAACTTCAATGGTAGACCCCAACAGAATCTTATTGTGCATTCAAGAAAAAGAAAAAGAAAAAGAAAAGTATCAGATCCTCTAGCATTACAACTAGTCTGTTGAAGCAAAAGAGAACATAGAGATTTTCTATATAAGTTGACGTAGTTACCTCTTTAGCAATGGAGAAGGAAGTGAGGTCTTAAAGGAATTCTTTTAACAACACAAAAAGAAAAAAAGAAAAGAAGTCCCCAAGAGTGCTTACATTGAGCAATGGTATATGGTTATGTGAATAGAGGCTACACTGGCTACACTGATGATAGGAACGAAAAAACCTACGGTGAAAGTGGTTATTTTGATCCTGTGAGCCGCCCAACCATCACAAGTACAGACAAAATCGTCGAGTATGATTGTCCACCTATGGAGCCGGTGAAGGATTATCGCCCACAAAGGGTTGAGGAATTCATTTCGAACGAGCAAGTCGAACCCAACCAGCCTTATTCAGGCAACGGTACTGGCTATCGGGGGGAAAGAAAGATGTATGGTTATGTACAGGGGGTAAGAGAGGAATATAAACCTGAGATTATTGTGGTCACTGTTGCTACTGCAGTAGCACAGCCATGGTCGGGTACTGCACCAGTCTCGACGGTTCCAAGAAGAAAAACTTACACACCTATCTTAAGTTAGTGATGTTGTTGGGTGTTTTATGTCATGGTATTTTAGTAAAATAAGCTTTGCTAGCAGAGGCAACCATAGTTGTCTTGTCTTATAAACGATGTGTATAAAATCTCAGGGTGTGACCAATAAAAGAAAAGGCAAATACAATAAAATAATGTTAGTATTTTTTGCCTACTTGTTTTGATTATCTTCCTCATACATCTCCATCCATGTTGTTTCACCTACAAGGCTAGAGCCGAAAAAAGTGTTCTCTATGGTTTGTGGTAAGGTTGTTTCATTGTGACTTGGGCATCATGGGTTCAAAATACAGAAACAATCTCTTCATAAGTGGGGTTAAAGTTGCAAAGATCTGACCTTTCTCAAACCTATAGTGGTGGGAGCCTCGTCCACTGGGCTACCTTTTAAGTGACTTCCTTGAATTTAAAGAAAATGTAAATAAAAAAGACTATGAATAAAGCCCCCACAACATCACTTTGATGAATTGTAGAATTTTCTGTGAGATATATAAATGCTCTTTCAAAATTTTTATAGATTATGAATCATGTTCTTTGGTAGATTCATCCAAGTTAATTTTCGAAAGACAATCTCTCTCTCTCTCTCTCTCTCTCTCCATGAGTCACCCTTCATCTTTAGAAATCCTGAAGAGCTGGTAGCAGTACTAGGGATGGGGGATCGAGGGCCCTATAGAAGAGTTTAAGATTGGGAACGGGGCCTCCATAAGAGTTTCTTGCTACTAAGCCCAGAACCATGCATTGGCAGAAGTAACATTGTGTAATGGCCTTCTTTTAGAGATATAAGGCAATCATAAATTCACATCAATCGAGTAAAGCGGCAACCAACCTTCATTATAAAAAGAAATTGTACTTGCAAAGATCTCCTTTCCTAACCCCATGAATAGATTTGATCTGTTAGGTTCTTTTTGAACTGAAAATGTACAGTCTTTTTTGAACTGAAAGAAACTTCTACACAAATTTTCATACGACAATTTGGATAAATAGGACACAATATTGGGCCAAAAAAGATGATGGTTTAACAAAAATTTAACCGTAATTGTGAATCAATATTCTTGAAATACATACTTGTGACAACCGCCTCCTTAATTAAGTAAATTAATTAAATTGATTATGTGCTTCTTCTTCTTTTTTTTTATCAGCAAAGAACATTTTATTGATGAAAGAGAAGCCAAAGTAACAAAAAAACAACAACAAAGGGGAAGAAAGAAAAACCAAGTTGGAGAGGATTCAACCAACACCACAACAACAACAAAAGCATAACAAAACCAAATTACATCAAAATACCAAAGAGCAAATCCGAGCAACAGAGCCAACCAACACAGCAGACCAAACAACACAGCAAACCAAGAATCCAACCATCACAGCAAACCAACAAACCAACCTATTAGGTTTTTATTGTTGACAACCCCGTTTGACAAAACTCCTTTGAGTTGTAATTTTATTCGCATTTTTATTTCAGTGAGGCTATGAGTTGTTAGAGGTGAATCCAACCCGAATCGTGCTTTGCAGAGAAGTTTGTGATGTCAATGCTTTCAAGATTGCCACTTCGCTGATTATTATGGGGGTCGAGCTACCCGGTCAGCTCGCGGCCGAAGCAAAATGCAAAATTGCATTCAAAATTGCATGTCTGCCATTGCTCGCTTGAGCCAAGGAATGCTCGCTCGAGCTAAGGCTTTCTCGCTCGAGCCAAGGAGTTCTCGCTCGAGCGACGGATTGCGTCCACACAAAAACCTGAGAGAATTGATTGGTCACTCGAGCCAAGGATTCGTCGCTCGAGCCAAGGCACTAGTAGAAATCATGAAAACTAAGCTCCTCGCTCGAGCGAGAAAAGCTTCGCTCAAGCGAGCTTCAAAATTCGGATTTCTTAAGGAGTTGGTTTTCTTCCAAATCTAGGATTACTTTTGGTTTTCTATAAATACTTGGTTTTCTCCCAAAGCTAAGTGTACTTTTCTCCAGATCTTCTTTTTGGATCTTAAGGTTTATATCTGGAGATATTTTGTTAGTTTTCTTTGATGTTTTTATTGAGTATTCAACTCATGGTTTAAAAGAGAGTACATCAAAGGTTTTGTTTGTTATACAAAAGAGAGAGTTGTTCTTTGGTGGATTCTGAAGAATTCAAGCCTGAAGCTTCGGTGGATTCTGGAGTGGCTCATTGTAAAGACAATTCCGAGGTGAAGATGGGGTTGGAAGAGGCACATAGAGGTTGGTTCAATTAGGCGTGGATTCGCTAGGTAATTGAGAGTATACCTGTGTAATTCCTTTAAATCTTCTTAGTAGATTGTTTTGTGGCTGTTGCCCGTGGTTTTTTAATCACAGTTGGAGGTGTCCAATTGTGGTTTTTTCACGTAAAATCGTTGTGTCGATTTGTCTTTGATTGTTTGATTGGGATTGTTATATTCTGCTTAAAATTGGTACATAATCACAAATCAACATCCATGGTTTCTAGATTTTTCAATTGGTATCAGAGCGGGTCGTTCTAGTTTTTTTTAAAAATTCTTTTAGAACGAGATCTTATTTGATTTGTGATAATGGATACAATTCGTGAGGGAAATTCTATGGTTCCACCACCCTTACTTGACGGATCCAATTATTCTTTTTGGAAAGCTCGGATGAGATCTTTTTTAAAATCTATTGATGAAAAAGTTTGGCAATCCGTCATGAATGGGTGGACTGAAACAACGATTACCGTTGATGGAGTAACTTTCCCCAAACCAATTGATAAGTGGGACACAACTGATTACCAAAATAGTAGCTGGAATAGTAAAGCTATCAATTCTCTCTTTTGCATTGTCACACCTGAAGAGTTTAGTCGGATTTGCAATTGTGAAGTCACAAAAGAGGCTTGGGATATTTTACAAACTATTCATGAGGGCACTCCTTCTGTTAAACGCTCAAAACTTCAAAGGCTCACATCCAGTTTTGAAAACCTTTCAATGAAAGATAGTGAGACCTTTGATGAATTTTATGCGAAGTTGAGTGACATTGTTAATTCCAACTTCAATTTAGGTGAAAAAAATACCAGAATCCAAAGTTGTGGGAAGAATTTTGAGATCCTTGCCCGATCGGTTCCAACCAAAAGTTACGGCAATTGAGGAGGCTCAAGATGTTGACACCCTCAAGCTGGATCAGTTGGTTGGAAATCTCCAAACTTATGAGGCACATAGAAATTTCAAAAAGAAACAAAAAGATTTTGCTTTTAGTAGTGCTCATAAAGTGGTAAAGGATTCTGATGAGGATTGTGAGATAGATTCCAAGATTATGGCTGCTTTTGTTAAACAATTTAAAAAATCCTTTTTGAAAAAGAATTCTAATCTTTTAGAATCTACTTATACTCATAAATTTAAAGGCAAAGATAAACTCAAAATTAGTCCTATAGCCAAGAAGGAGAAAGCAAAGATACAAGGGAACTCTGAAAGTGTCCAATGCTATGAATGCCAAGGATTTGGCCACTTTGCTTTAGAATGCCCCACTCGTTTGAGGAAGAAAAAAGCCCTCGCCATCACTTGGGATGATGAATTAGAATCTGATGAAGATGACAGTGACAACGAAGATCAAGGTGAAGAGGGACATAAGCAATTCCTTGCTTTCATGGTGGCTTCTAAAACTGAAGGACAAACAGAGTCTCCAAAGATGTCAGTTGAGAATACCACTGATGATGAATCCTCGGAGAGTGATCATGAAGAGCTTGAGCAAGCTTATGAAAAATTATATAATGAGTCTCTTAACTTATTCAAGTTGAATGACAAACTCACAAAGAAACTCAAAGCATGTGAAAGTGAGAATGTCAAACTTAAGGACGAGATTTCCGAGGCTAGGATTAATGCCGTCAAGATAGCTGATAATCGACAAGTTCTTTGTGCAAAACTGTTGACTTGTGAGACAGAGAGGAATGAGCTACAGTAAACCGATGCCATGTTTGAAGAAAAGATTGAATCTCTCGAGATGTCACAAGTTGCTTTGGAAGAACTAATTATCAAGAAAGAGGAAGAGCTCAAGTGTGCCATGGTTATCATTGGTCTTTGGAACAAAGGATCAAAGACTTTGGAGGATATTATTGGGTCTCAACAAATCTGTTCAGACAAGAGTGGCATTGGCTTTGGAGATAAGAGAGAGCAAAAACAGAGTGCTTCCACATCTCATGATACAAGAACTCAAGGAAAGGGAGGACAAAAGATTCAACAAGAGGAAAGACTTCTCAAACTCCCTAGAGTTGGTAAGGTAAAAGAAAAGAAGGTACACCCAATTTTTATTTATCATCATTGTGGTATGCATGGTCATATTCGCCCTTATTGTTATAAGTTGCATGGGAGAGTGCCTCAAAAGGATAGAAATTCTACTTACATATCTAGGCGGAATGCCAAGATTCATGAGGGTGTTCACAACACTACGACACTTACCAAGACCACTAGACCTGATTTTGTTAAGACCAAAAAGATTTGGGTGAGAAAACTTGACTTATGTTAATGTGTTTACTCGTTTTAGTTTTTTAGGTCTCTGTGTGTTTTTTTTCAATGAAAAAAAAAAAAAAAAAACCCAAAAAGATTTTCTTGTATGGTTTTGCAAGCTTGAAATTTTTGAGTAGTCCTTGGTGCATATTGGAATTGATGAGAATAACCATTACATGTTAACATGTGTGTACTTTCTTTGGTCATTACTCATTTTGGAGTGTGTGTTTTTTGATTAGTATGTCTCATTCTATACACACTCTTGGATTAGCAAATTTTGAAGTCTTCCATCTTAGTGATCATTTTTTTTCTATGGACTTCTAGCATTGTATCTTTTGCTTTTCTTGAGGAATTGACCTATACTAGCATATCATGGGTGATGTTGAGTCTCTTAACCATCTTCCATCTTTTTGCATCTCCACGGCTTTCTCCTCTATTCTTTGTAGTCCAAGCATGAGGAAAAGGCTACCTCAGAGTCACCAACCAGGCCATCCTTATTATATCCATGCTTCTCTGGTTCGGTTTCCATACTCTTAAGTGTGTCAGCCGCCGATGAGTGTGCAAAAGAAAGAAAAAAAAATGTGCACAAGAAAGAAAAGAAAAAAAAAATGTGCAAAAGAAAGAAAAGAGAAAAGAAAATGTAAAAAAAAGAAAAAGAAAAAGAAAAAAGTAAAAGATTCATTGATTGAGGGGGAGCCGTTGCCTTTATTCACCAAATACCCCTTGATTCCTAATGGTTTGACTTTCCGTAGTTATGCTTAGATTCTCTTGTTGGAGGTCCAGCTTTATATCACTACTAGGATTTGAATCTAGTGTTTGTCGAATCCCAAGAGTCACACACACACTTTTATCATGGGATCTATACTTTTCACATAATGCATCACTTTCTTTTATGAGGAATTTTCTAGAGGCTTTGCACATTGTGTTTTCAAGTAATTGTGCTTCTTGGATAGTCTTGTGTGTTTTAAGGTACAAATCTGAAAATTCCTTGCTTGCTCCACCATATTATTTTTGTTGTTTTCTTCATATTCACTGTTTTCAGTGCTTGTGGGTACTTTTAGTGAGAAGGAGTTTGGTTTATCTTTACAAGAGTTTGTTCGCATGATCACTTTGATTTGTTTGGTAAGTGAGATTGGCTTTAGTTGTTTTGCATGTTGCTTTGGATTGCTTCTTTATTGTTTTCTTCTTGCATGCTCCTGAAAATTACTTAATCCTATCATTACTTGTGTGGTTTATGATCTTGCTATAGTTGTTTGCGCCTCCTTTGTCCGGTGCATGTGTCTTAGGATTTCATGTATTCATGCCATGTGTTGGGTTCATGTGTCTTAGTTTTCAGGTTTTCATGCTACATGTTCTTAAAATCTCCAAGTCGCATCTATTCATGTTTTCCATCTCATGCTTCAAGATAATCTAGCGTTATATATATATATATATTTTTTTTTTCATATACTTTTGTGGGACTAATAGTTGTTTTGGAGATTGTGCATATATAGTTGTTTTGCAGATTCTGACCGTTAGAAAGAAGTTTGTTTTTGTTGAATGTAATGGGTTGGGGTGATTATGATTTTATTTGTTAGGTATGTTTTGTCACGGCATTGCCAAAGGGGGAGATTGTTAGGTTTTTATTGTTGGCAACCCCGTTTGACAAAACTCCTTTGAGTTGTAATTTTATTCGCATTTTTATTTCACTGAGGCTATGAGTTGTTAGAGGCGAATCCAACCCAAATCGTGCTTTGCAGAGAAGTTTGTGATGTCAATGCTTTCAAGATTGCCACTTCGCTGATTATTACGGGGGTTGAGCTACCCGGTCAGCTCGCGGCCGAAGCAAAATGCAAAATTGCATGCCCGCCATTGCTCGTTCGAGCCAAGGAATGCTCGCTCGAGCTAAGGCTTTCTCGCTCGAGCCAAGGAGTTCTCACTCGAGCAACGGATTGCGTCCACACAAAAACCTGAGAGAATTGATTGGTCGCTCGAGTCAAGGATTCATCGCTCGAGCCAAGGCACTAGTAGAAATCATGAAAACTAAGCTCCTCGCTCGAGCGAGCTTCAAAATCCGGATTTCTTAAGGAGTTGGTTTTCTTCCAAATCTAGGATTACTTTTGGTTTTCTATAAATACTTGGTTTTCTCCCAAAGCTAAGTGTACTTTTCTCCAAATCTTCTTTTTGGATCTTAAGATTTATATCTGGAGATATTTTGTTAGTTTTCTTTGATGTTTTTATTGAGTATTCAACTCATGGTTTAAAAGAGAGTACATCAAAGGTTTTGTTTGTTATACAAAAGAGAGAGTTGTTCTTCGATGGATTCTGAAGAATTCGAGCTTGAAGCTTCGGTGGATTCTGGAGTGGCTCATTGTAAAGACAATTCTGAGGTGAAGACGGGGTTGGAAGAGACACATAGAGGTTGGTTCAATTAGGCGTGGATTCGCTAGGTAATTGAGAGTATACCTGTGTAATTCCTTTAAATCTTCTTAGTGGATTGTTTTGTGGCTATTGCCCGTGGTTTTTTAATCACAGTTGGAGGTGTCCAATTGTGGTTTTTTCACGTTAAATCATTGTGTCGATTTGTCTTTGATTGTTTGATTGGGATTATTATATTCTGCTTAAAATTGGTACATAATCACAAATCAACATCTAGGGTTTCTAGATTTTTCACAACCATCACTGTGGACCATCAACCCAACCATCACAGCAGACCAAACAGAACTAACACTTAGAACCGAGCTGCACCCCTGGAATAAACAACACCGACAAAGCCCTGCTACACCCTTGGAAAAACAGCCAACTAAAGGATGGCTGAGAAGATGAATGTTGTTGACCAAATCATGTATGGAATATGCAGAATTTGGATAATGATATTTAGCCCACATAACAACCTTGATCTTAATCTCCTCCTGCAAAGATTGCAGCTTAGAAGCAGGTAAAGCCCCCTAAAACTTACATTCATTCTGACTTTTCCAAATGGCCCATAAAATAATAGCAAGAGGTAGAGACAGTAACATCTTCCTACCTATCTTGGAGAACCTGAAGCCAGACTACCAGATTAGAAGACCTTCAACCGACCTAGGCATCACCCAAGACGATCGCCACCAACCGACCAACTTTGACCAAATTTCCCAACTTACGGGACAGAACAGAAGCACATGAGCAAGAGTTTCAACTGCTGAATTATAGGAAACACAGGAAACACTAGCATTGACACTTAACACACCAATCCTTTGCAAATAAGCAGCTGATTTAATCCTATCCTTCCAAGCTAGCCAAGCGAAGAATTGAGTCTTAGGAGAAGAGAAAGAACTCCAGATAAAGGGAGGGACAACATAAACAACCTGATCTGTTGGCCTATTGTACATAGATGTAATAGAAAACTGACTTGCCGAAGATAGAGACCAACAAAGCCAATCACCAGAGCTGTCTACAGGGAGCGGAGCTGCATCAAGGATAGACTTTAGCCTGGCCACCTCAACCTCCTCCCAAGCCCATAAAGGCCTTCGGAAGAAAAACACCCACTCACCAACACTGTATCTTCTGTCAAACACCATTCTCAAGGTTTCCTCCTTCAAAGTCAACAAAAAGAGCCTAGGAAACTCACCCCTCAAACAATGCCCCCCCACCTATGTATCCAACTAGAACTTGATTCTCTCCCCATTACCAACCTTGACCACAATATTTGACAGATAATAGCTCCCAAGTTGAGGATTACTAGCACAACTGACAGTATGTCCTTCCAAAGCCTTGAAACTCTACTTATATCTTCCAAAAAAGGAACCCAGCCCCCTCTAACAGCAGGGTACTTAGCACAAATAATTTGTTTCCACAACGCAGCATCCTCAATGCCATACCTCCACCACCATTTAGAAAGAAAATAGTCATTGAATTCCCTAATCTTTCTAATGCCCAGCCCACCTTGGTCCTTACTTTTAGTTACTTCCGACCACTTCACCATATGCAGTTTTCGCCCAGATACAGAACCACCCCAAAGAAAATTAGCCTGTAGCCTATCTATTATTTTTGCCCCTTCACCTTGGTCCTTACTTTTAGACTATGTGCTTATTATCAGTTATGTGATTATGTGTTGTGAAGTGTTATTGAATTGCCATGTGATTATTTGAATTGTGTTATTGTGGATGGATAAGTTAAGGTGAATAGTAAACCTGTCTGATTCATTATTTTTTTTTAACAAGTTAGAAATAAATAATTGGTTCAAAATTAGAGCCTAATTCACATTAATTTATTTTAATGTAGCTTAATTAAGACCATAACATTATAAGCACTAAATTGATTTGCCTGGCTATGATTTATTAAGTAGAAGTTGATACTAATTAAGTTATTTAGTCTAATTAATTTGTGTCTAAGGCAATTTGACTCATCAAAGACTCTAGAAGCTTAAGCTAGTGGATCTTGTTGGGTGACCTTCATTGAGTCACATGTAGAGAGAGAGAGAGAGAGAGAGAGAGAGAGAGGTCTCTAAGGAAAAAATGCAACCAGGAAAGGAGAAGAATATAGGAAAATAGAAGAGGGTCTTGAATTCACTTTAATCATCCAAACAAGGTAAGATTTTCTTTCTAATTTCTTGAGTTAGAGACTTGTTTATCCATCATCTTTAAAGATTAAAGTTTAAATTAGCATAATTGATGAGTAATTAGAATTTTGGCTCATACAATGAAGAATTGATACATGCATGGCTTAAAATGGACAAAATAAGAGATGTAACTTAAGATAGCTACATGCATGGCATGATTTTCATGGAAATTGTTTTCACACATTTAAACTCTTGCATGGTTCTTCAATTGATAGAGAACTTCCATAAACTTTGAAGCTTGGGCTCACTTGTATAGTTTATGACCTTGTAATAAATTTCAAGAGTTTGGATTTGTTGTTTTATATGGATTTGAGCCTCAAGTTGGAGCCATGAATTTTGTTTATTGTTTGTTATGTTTAAATGGATGTGTTCTTGAAAGTTTTGGGACTTGAATTGCATGAAAATGTGATTGAATTTGTGTAACAACCCTCATCACTGATCACGGATTGACCATCGATCGACATCACATCAAGCATCGCTAAACCGAGACTGACTATGATCGATAATTGAATTGATCGAACTGTAACTGTTTAAATGCATAATCTATCTGTTTGACTGCCAAATTATCTGTTCTCGTCTTATGCATTAAATTGCAAATTGAAGGCCTTATCGGCGGCCAAATCTGAAATTGATTGATGTTCTGTGTTCATCGTAATTAATGTGAATTACTGGCATATTTATCTGAAAATCGATTTGGCATGATTAAATTAGATTAAAATAAGCTAAATCAAAGAATTGGCCTTAATTACCATATTGCCATCTAATGGGCCTTTGTTTATTTATATGTTTGAGCCTTATACACTTAGGCAACACATTTTCATCAGCCATATTGTGATGTAAGAACCGGCTAGAGAGAGAGAGAGTGAGAGAGACTAAAGTGAATTCATCTTGTAAGGCTTGGAAATTGAGAAGATTGGAAGGATTCTTGCATGATTGAACTTCTACACTTGTAGTTGAGGATCTAAGGTAGAGTAATTACCTTCTTGATTATGAATTGGATCACTCCTTGCATGGTTTAGAGGATTATTAAAGTAGAGCCAAGATATGGCTTATAATGTTGAATTGTAGCTTCTAGCATGCATGCATGTTTGAATTGTTGAGTTTGGAGGTTTGATTTCATAGAAATCTTACATGCATGTACATGTTTATGTTTAAAACCATGATTTCATCTTGTTCTTGAAGGAATGAGCTCCTTTGAGCTAGCATTTGAGGCCTTGAATTGATTGAATCCATGGTTATTGCATGTTCATCATGTTTATGTAAATTGTTTTGAAAATGAGTTTAATTAAGCTACTCTTGGGCTTTGATTTTATGAATTGAGCTTGGAATCATGTAATATTATGTGTTTGCAAATGTTTTCCAGAAAATGGGCCCAAGAGGATCGATTTTGGTATCCCAAATTTGAGTTTCGAACTCGGGACACAGTTCTGGGTTTTCCAGATTTTTGAGGTCTGCTCGAGCGGAGGAAGTGCCGCTTGAGCGGGGAATTCATGCTCTCAGCATTTTCTTAGCATGTTTTACAGTCCGCTCGAGCGGAGTTTTTCACGCTCGAGCGGGAGAATCGTGCATCCAGTATTTTTTTTGCATCGTTCATCAGTCCGCTCGAGCGGGGAAGTTGACGCTCGAGCGGGGACCTTTGTTGGCTTGTCCGCTCGAGCGGGGATGTTGACGCTCGAGCGGAGTCCCTGTTTCACTGAAAATTCCGAAATTGAATTCTGTGCACATCTTTGCATCCTCATCCCATCCTAGGCATTCTTAGGCCTAGTTCAAGGCATCTTAATGGGGATTTAGACATAGAACCACACCGAGGAAATTTAGGGATTTAATTATCATCCTTTCGACTGTGAACTTAGTGTGTGTTCTATTTGTTAACTGTGTAGGGTTGGCTTACCGAGGAGATGCTCTAGCATATTGTAGCCCAGAACTCTGTGAGTAACAACTGTGTAAAGATATGTCCAAAAATGATTATCTTCTGAACTGTTTACCTTATTGAACTGCTTACCTTATTGAGCTGTCTATGTTATCGAACCGTTCTTGAATCGAATCGAATCGGTTATTGAATTGACACCGTTCTTGAATTGATCTTTGTTCAATCAATCATTTCTTGAATTGACATCGCCATCTTGAATTGGATCATTTCTTGAATCAATTTCTTGAATTGACCTCGCTTCTTGAATTGGACATCTTTGAATCGACCTTTGTATACTACATGAACGTATGAGTTATATTCTGAACTGTACTAGGGCATCCTTGGCACCTCATTTCTTGATTTGGAGCAAAGTGCTACTTGGGAGCCACCTCTAGAATCTCTGAGCTAAGTGCTACAAAGGGGAGCCACCTCTTGAATCCACATCTTGTGTGAGAGATCTCTGTCGGTTCCCAAGTTTGGAATCACATTTGTAACCTGTAGTGATGGCCACTCGATGTTAGAGATATGGAGCAAAGCGCTCCGCTGAGAGCCACCACTAGAAGCTACGGAGCTGAGTGTTACAGTGGGAGCCACCTCTTGAATCACGGTATTACTGATAAGGAGCAAAGTGCTACATCGAGCCACCTCTAGAATCTCTGAACTAAGTGCTACAATGGGAGCCACCTCTTGAATCCACAAGTCTTGTCTTGTTCTCTGAATTGGTCTTTATCGCCATCATTCTTGCCATCTTGATGGCCATCATTTCTTGTTTGTCTGTTAAGACCCGGTCTTTTAAGACCTACCACATCTTATCATACGCCAAGGGATGTACCACATATCACTATTTTACCTGAATGACTGTTACGGCCTGAAATATGAGCCGCAAACTGAATGACTGATAAACTGACTGAAATGACTGGTTTTAATACTGAAAGGACATTTATTCTCAACCTCTTTACGCATTATATTACTCACTGGGCTTTAGCTCACTGCTCATATACATATGTAGGTGTACAGGCACCAGACCGCGGCTAGAAGCATCAGGGTTACTTCAGTTTTGTCAAGCCAGCCTATGTGCCTCACTGTGAGGTTCCGAGCCTACCTTGCCAAGGCTTAGGGATGTTTTAGTATTTCCCCTACCGTACTGTCTTACTGTTTTGTAATAACTGGATCGAATGTATGGTTTGAATGTTTACTGCACTGTTGAGTAAGGATTAAGTCCCTATATTGAGTGTTTGTAAATATTGTATATACTGTTCTGTACCGACTGTTAATATGCATATGTATGGAAAATCTTTTTGCATACAGACTATCACAGCTCATTGGACATTGTTTATTTACTGTATTGGCTTCCGCCAGGCCCTCTACTCTGTTTTATTGTATTACTGTTCAGCAGGCCTTTGGTAATCTCGGATTACTGGCCAGTTACGGTGCTAAACCCATAGGGCCGGGTTTGGGTCGTGACAATTTGCAAGGAAATGCACTGCCCAAACAGAGCAGAATTCGGACTCATGTCAAACCCAGACTGCGCGGGCAGCTAGGGGCACCGCATGTGCGGAAGAACCTCCCCTATTTTTCCTTGCACATTGAAATAAAAGCACCTGCAGGAGTAGGTGTGGTGGTGGTCACTGCACGTGTGGCTGGGACCCCCGCATGTGCGGTCCTTTTTGAAACCGGTTTGTTTTTCGCTTCTTTTTTCCACCTTTCGAGCCTCCGTTTGCATGGTTTTAAAGTGTTTTCATGATCATTTGCATCTCATAAGTGCATTAGTTTGAATAAATGAAAAATTAGAACCGAATTAGTAAAGACGATTAGTTATTGAATAAGTAACAACCGAATCAAATAGAATTGGCTAGCAATATGAATGTAATTGAGTTGTTATGCTTGACTTCATTTGTTTAGGTTAGACGCCGAACCAATAGTACGTGTATCGAGAAGTCCACTGTAAGTAACAATGTTGTAAAGATATGTTCACATTGTATTTATTTTCTGAATGATAAATTATATTATTTCTGAACTGTTACTTTTTATTGATTAAATGATGATCCTCTTTTTGAATTGTATTTGTGGCATCCATAGCGTATTACTATTGTTATTGTTATTGATATTTCTATTGTTACAGAGACCTCTGTCAGTTCCAATTGTTAGAACTATTATCTATCGTTTGATGGCCATCAATTGATTGTTTGGTCTTTAAGACCTATTGTGTTGTTGCTATCAGATGTACCATGTATGACCTATATGAATATGAATTGATTGAATTGAACGATAATTGATAAAAAAAGATATTGATTGAAAATGTTCTTTTGGTAATCGATTGTTTCAAAAACTATAAGGATATCATTCTTAACCTCTTTACACATCTGTTATTCACTGGGTTTTAGCTCACAGTGTATTATATATATGTAAATGATCGAGCACCGAATCAAAGCTAGTGGCGTCGTCCTGAACCCTTGTTTTGTCAAGCCAGCTATTGTGCCTCATCGTGAGGTTCCGAACCAGCTTATGTCAAGGCTTTTTGGGTAGTTCAAATTCACCATTTTGATTTTGCAAAGTGAAAAGAATGTTTTAAGACTTTTATTAATACTGTTTTTGATAATGGGATTAACTCCCTAACTTGTATTTTGTCTTGTATATATGTGTTTATGGGCATAAGTGGTTATGGATATGGCTATGTATATGAAAGTTTACTTCCATTCAGGTCCTCACAGCTCATTAGACATTATCTTATTATTGATTGGCTTCCGCTAGCCCCTTTATATTGTATTATTGTCATTATTGTTAAACAGGCCTTTGGTAATTCACGAATTACTGGCCGGTTATGACGCTAAACCTATAGGGACGAGTTTGAGTCGTGACAATACTAGATCACACAGCTTGTTAATTATTATATTGACACTGCACAAATTAATACATCACTTGTATGATGTATCTGAAATTAGTTTATCTCTAATTAAGTCACTAGTAGTTGACTTGCTTCATATGCTGGTCTTTTAATAATGTTCATGTGCAATTTGGTTCCATTTATGGCCTACAAACTTCATGCCATTCCAAAGTGAAAAAATCACACACGAACATCTGCTGCTGCAAAGTGCTGACTCTCAAGTATTGTTTTACCAAACAAAAACATCATTTATAGGGAAAAATTAGGGAATTGGAAGTATGAAAACCAATTTATTATGTAAGCTACAAATTGGTGGTCATGGGTTTTTTTATTGCTCATAAAAACAATTTCTTAGCGGATGTGTCAAGAAGTAAATAAGTTTTAAGCTTTGTGTGATCAAATCAATGTTAAAATAATTAGCTATTCTAATATAACCAAACATAAATGAAATTAAAAAAAAAAAAAAACTACAAGTAATTGTCCCAATCATGCATGGCCATATAAGGCTACTAGTACTACCAAATAAACTGTTAAACACTACTTAATGAGCAAATTTGGGATTGAATTTAGAATACCTTCTTTTTTTACTTTTGTGTGTGCATAAGGTACAAATAGTGCTCTCTGTGGTCCGACTATTTTGCTTATAATGTAGCCAATTGTTCTCACCATCACTTGGTTAAGTCACTTGGAATTGAGGTAATAAGTACGCTAGAAAGGTCATGTTTGGGGCAGTTTTTTGCAAGTTGAATTAATAATTACGAGATAGAAATTAAAAGTACTTCTCTTTCAGTTTCTCAAAAATCAATTTTTTTCAATTTATTTAAGTTATTTTTAAGACTTTCTAAAATAAAATTTAAATAATTATTGTGTGAACCCGAATATACAAATCAAATAAATAATTAAGTAATAATTATTTTACAACCTCAAATATTTTATTGTGAATCTTTTAAGTGCAAATTAAATATTTGGAGGGTCTTTTAATTAATTTTAAACCTAAAATAAATTTGTTATGGATGTCCACAATTTTAAAAGATAATAATAATAATAATAATAATAATAATAATAATAATAATAATAATAATAATAAATAAGAGGGGTTGTTAACTATATATATAAAAACAAAACAAAACCCTACCTTCTTATTTGAGTTAGCAGCAGCCGTGAGGAAGAGAGAGAGAGAGAGAGAAAGAGAGAAGAGAGTTTTGAGAGAAACTTTTAGCAACATTGGTGGTCAATAACTCTAAGGTATTGTCTTATTTTATTATATCTATATATTGTGATAGTTTATGTGTGTAGTCTGCTTGTTGTTGGAAAGGAATAGGAGAAACGAGTGTGTTGTTTGTGTGGAGGTCACCCCATGTGAAAGGGGTGATCCTCATGCTGTTGGCCAATTATTGTTCCAACTCTATGCAAGCAAAGAAGAGAGTCAAGGAAGGATGGCGTGCAAGGACTTCCACTACAGGTGAAGTGAAGGTCTAAGCTGGGCACTTCTCCCTTCTCTTCCCGTTGTAGCCATCGTTGACTCTCACCATTAAAGAAGGTAGAAAATGGTGGGGGGTTTGTCTTCTCTCCCTCACTCTTTTTGTGTATAAATAGAGACAGGATGGAGAGGGTGATTTGCATCAAAAATTAGAGAGAGAGAGAGAGCTATGAGTTGAGTGAGAATTTTTATCTCCTCCTCTGTTTTGTATTTTGCTCAATTTTAGTGAAAAATTCTCATTTCTGTCTGTGGATGTAGGCATTGGGCTGAACCACGTAAATATTGTGTTCTCTGTGTATGTGAGAAAATTTTTCTGGGTGTGTTTGATCCTAACAAAGTGGTATCAGAGCGGGTTTTGTATGTTTTTGGCAAAACAGAGTGTGTTGTCAAAAAATGCCCAGAAATCAAAGTGGTAGAAATCCACTTTTGATCAGACGAGGTTGAAGCCCTCGAAGAGATGAGCACAGCAGTGAAAACCGCGTCGAAAATGGAGATCTGACGTCCCTTCACGCGCCACACGCGCTATGTGACGCCGTTTCCACGCACGCCCACCCTCACACACGCCGCATGTGCTTCTAGAAGATGAAGACGTGTGATTTCACGCGCAGACACGTGCCACACATTCGCGCGCCAGATGACATCATCCGCTAACGTCATCCAAGCCGAGCCGCCAAGCTGAACCAGAGCCCTTGACCAGCCGTGCCGCTGACCAAGCTGTTGACTGAGCCGCTAACGTCAACTTGACGCTGGCCGAACCGGTGAACTAATCTGGTGCTTCTCAGGTGCTCCAGAAGTTACCGATCTAAACTGTTCAACTTGTTTTGGCTTGATCTGAGCCATTTAAGGTCCGATTTGGGTGATCCAATAGTGCTTTCCAATTATTTGGAATATTTTGGACCCATTCGCATGGTCAGATTTTGCAAATCAGCTTTAAAAAATATATAGTTTTTATTTTGGCAATTTAAAGTGTTTTTCGGCTAATTTGACCAATCCAGACTCCACAGTGAAGCTTGTTTTCAGACAGAGATCACTTTCTGTATGATGGAGGAATCCACATCAGTTTCAAGGCTGATGATTCGGTTGAACGATTCTAATTATGCGATATGGAAGCCGCGGATAGAGGACATCCTGTATTGTAGAGATTTGTTTGACCCTATAGCGCTAAAGGGGGTCAAACCAAATGGAGACAAGGACGAGGACTGGATAAAAACCAACCGGAAGACTGTCGGTCAAATCAGACAGTGGATTGACCAAAGTGTGTTCCACCATGTCGCCCAAGAGATGGACGCCTATGCCCTATGGATGAAATTAGAGGGCATGTACCAGTCCAAGACCGGACGGAACAAAGCCTTGATAATGAGAAGGCTTATAAACCTAAAACTGAAGAGTGGTGTGTCTGTTGCTGAACACACCAGTGAATTCCACAACCTTGTGAACCAGCTTGCATTAGTCAAAATGGAGTTGGAGGATGAGATGCAAGCATTATTATTACTCAATTCTTTACCAGACAATTGGAAGACGTTGGTGGTTTCTCTCAGTAATTCTGCACCCGAAGGGAAGCTAACCATGGGGATGGTCACAGACGCCTTATTCAACGAGGAGGCAAGGAAGAGAGAGATAGAAGGAGAGCAGTCCCAGGCCCTTGTCACAGAAAGTAGAGGCAGAGATAGAGAAAGGGGCAGGTGTAGAGAAAGAAATAAAAGCAGAGGGTGTTCACAGTTCAGACAGGGCAACACGAGGAGGTGCTTTTACTGTGATCAAGAGGATCACGTAATAAGAGATTGCCTAGAGAAAAGGGCAGACAGAAAAGCCAAAGAGAAGGCCAAGGGACACGGAGGTCCCTCAACTACAGCAGTTGCAATAAATTTCTCTAATGATAAAGATGTGATGCTTACAGTCTCGTCAGAGTTAGAGACACCTGGCTGGATTTTGGATTCAGTGTGTACGTTCCACATATGTGTGGATAGGAAGCTTTTCTCCACTTACCAAAGAGTTAGCGGTAGCATTATCCGGATGAGCAACAACACAGTGAACAGAGTTGTCGGCATAGGGACAGTGCGATTCCTTACTAAGGATGGCAGAAAAGTGGTTTTATCTGAGGTCCAACATGTGCCAGGAGTACAAAGGAATCTAATCTCCCTAAGTATGCTAGATCTAAAAGGAAATTGTTTCTCATCTAGTAGCGGGGTTCTTCATGTACACAGAGGCGATAGAGAAATGTTGCAAGGCAAGTTGTGCAACAAACTGTATAGACTGGACGGAGAAGTTTTGACAAAGATGAGTGTTGTCAAACGCCAGTCGAAGGGTACAAAGAGAGAACATACTCAACCAAAGCGTATGACTAAGCAAGGCTTTCATCAGAAATAGCAAAAACGGTGCACGGGAACGCAAGGAGGCAGATCGAAGGTGCACAGATCTACCAGTGAAGCCAATCTTGAAGGAAGTTCAGAGCAAAGAAACCAAGTCAATAGAGACTGTGCCAGTGAAGAAGAGAGTTTCTTTTGCTCTTGTGTTAGAGACATTTTGCAACCTCTCAAAAGATGCATGGAAGGGAAGGATGCAATCTCGAGTTGCAAAGTGAGCTTTGCGCGACACCTCAGTAAGGGGGTGCGAGCACTATGCACAGAGTTGCATAGTGGTAGCTTGTACAGATCGGTGTAAGTTGTCTTAGCAGAAGGGCTAACTATCAAACATCAGTACGGATGTACAAGTGAGACAGAACTGAACATCAGGGATTGTAGCATAGACAACGGGCGTATGAGATCACTGGGAAGTTGGTCTGAACTGCAGAAAGCAAAGATTGGTTGTTCAGAAATAAGCTCTGAGCAAGGAAAATTGAGGATGTTGATGTGTCAAACTCTAAAGTTTTCTAGTTGCTCCCGAGTTCATCATGCAAGGAGTTGCACGGCAATGCAGGGTATCCCGAACAGGGGTGCAAGGCATCCAATCAGGGGGTGCCGGATACCTTGGTAGTAGGTTTTGTTGCGGATCACCTCACATTGGCTGAGGGGGTGATTGTAGAGGTCACCCTGTAGACACACCATTTTTGACCGTCCCTAAGACTTGGGTACCTTCTTTTGACCACCCGCTGATGAAAATTGAAATGTGCCATTTTATGAATTTCTCAGCTGAAAAATCAAATTGAAGTTTTAATTTCAAACTTTACCTATTTTGGCCATCACTAATATTTTAGTATTTTATAATTTTATTTTATTTTTTTATATAAATTCATGTGTATGTACATTTGTTTTAGGTGTGTTTTATATAAATTGATAAATATTTTATAAAAAAAAAAATAGAAAAGTAATAAAACAAAAAAAAAATATAAAAATATAAAATAATATAAAGAAAGAGTCGGTGAGTGTTTAGGTGAAAAAACAAAAAGAAAAAGAAAAAGAAAAGATACTAAACAAAAGATGTTAAGAATAAAATGATTATGCTTGTTGGTTGTTGCCATGAGTGGTCTCGTGGGTGGCCTCGTGGGTGAATAAAAAAATAATGAGGAGAACAAAGGGAGGAGGGACATGATTCAGGGAGGGCCAGACTCATACACATGGACACGGCAGCAAGGCAGGGACCAAGACATGCACTAGTTCTCTCTCTTCTCTCTCTAGGAGAGACACATACACAAAGACATCTCTCTCTCTCTTATACTATGGAGAATCTACTTATGGGTTTCATGGCTTAAAAATCTGCTGCGGGGATTCATTTCTCTCGGGGGAGAGTTTGTGTAGTAGAAGATCGGTGGTGGGAACAATGGAATGGAGAGCTAAAAAACAATACACACAGATGTGAGTAGAGAAGTTCACGGCCATAAACCATGTTCAACAAAGGGGGCTCTCACTCTCATCTCTCTCTAGTTGGATCTCTCCCTCACACACACATCACACCCACTCACCACCCACGGCAGCTCTCTCTCCCTCCCACACAGTAACACACTCACCACCATACACCCCCACATGCACCCACTCACTGCCCACCTCTCACCATGCATGAAAAAGACAGCTCTCTTCTCTCCCTCTCGGCCCACAGCTCACACGGCACCCACACACCCACGGCACTCTCTCTCTCTCTCTCTCTAGAAGACCCATGCACACACCACCGGCTGCTACACACACACCCGGTGCACAACTCTCACACACCCTCGGCACCTCACACACACATCACACCCACTCACCACCCACGGCAGCTCTCTCTCCCTCCCACACAGTAACACACTCACCACCATACACCCCCACATACACCCACTCACTGCCCACCTCTCACCATGCATGAAAAAGACAGCTCTCTTCTCTCCCTCTCGGCCCACAGCTCACACGGCACACACACACAGAGCACACCTCTCACACATGCACTCTCTCTCCATGCATGACAAAGATACACACGGGCTCTCTCTTTCTCTCTAACCCACCCATCTCTCTCTCTAGAGACCCACTGATACACTCACCATGCACACACGGCAGACACCAAACGGACCTCTCTCTCTCTTGTGTGTTTCTCTTTTCAGGTTGAGTGAATATGTCATCTGCAGTACTTAGCCAGTCTTCAAGCAGTTCGGGGCGATCAAAACACAGTGCTAGAATTATTGCTCAGGCCACCGTAGATGCAAAGCTTCACGAAGATTTTGAGAAGCCGGGCCATCCCCGCTGCAACTCCATGACCGAGCCACCATCTCAATTCATTAATTGATGTTAATTAATTAATTAGTGTAGTCCTAGAATTAATTAGTTTAGTTAGTTAATTTAGTTAATTAGAATTTGATAATTCGTTAGTATAATTAATCAGTTACTTCATTAGAATTTTATAATTAATTAAATTAGTTAGTTATTTAATTAGATTATTTGGCTTCGTTATTTAATTGGTTATTTACTTACATTAGTTATTTAAATTAGTTACTTCATGTTGTAATTTAATTAGTTACAGTACTGTAATTAATTAGTTAGTGTAGATTAGTTAATTGGAATTTTATAAGTAATTAGGCCTCGTTTGGGAACAGGCTAATTTAGTAACTTTTTGGTTAATTGGCTAAAAAGGTTGGTAAGAAAAACCTGTATGTTTGGGCCAACTTTTTGGCTAATTACGAAACGACGTGCAAAAAGTAGAGAGAAAAGGGAATCTTTGACTTTTTGGTATGGGTTGTTGGCTTTTTGGCTAAAAAGGTAATTTTTTGGCTAATTGACTATTTTAGCCTCTTGCCAAACGAGGCCTTAATCAGAATTGTATAATTAATTTATTAGTGTAATTAGGTAGATAAGTTAATTAGAATTTTAATTAATTAGGTAAATAGGTAATGAGGTCATTAAATAGGTAATGAGGTCATTAATTAGTGTAATTAATTAGTTAGTTCATTATAATGTTATATTTAATTAATTAATGTAATTAATTAGTTAGTTTAATTAAGATTTTATAAAGAATTGATTAGTGTAGTTAATTAGTTAGTTCCAATTTGTAATAATTAGCTAGAATACTTAATTAGTTTAATTATTAATTAGTTAGTCCTAATTATTTAATCAGACGATTTAAGTAAAGTAATTATTTAATTAGTTATTCCATTAGATAAGTTATTTAATTTGATTAGCTATTTAATTAGTTAATTCATATTCACTAGCTTAGCATAATTAGTTATTTCCTTGTTGTAATAATTAATTAGCTTTGATAACTAAGCTTATTTATTCAAATTTTGTAATAGTTAGTTAAGTAATTTAGTTAGTTAGTTAGTTCATTCGGACCCTCCTGCGTGAGGGCGCATTAATTCATTCGGACCCTCCTGCGCGAGGGCAAACAAACTTGTAATAAGTGTGCGTGTGTGTGTGCATGTCTTCCAACCCCACGTCTTTCTTCCTTTTATTTATCAGCTTATGATGGTTAGATTAGAGATATCATGTTTTATTTAGCATACTCATGTTTGCATCCACTTGTATTGCATGCACCAAGGCTCGGTTCATCATCTAATTCGCATTGTCGTTTCAATACTTCTTTGAATACATGCTTAGACCGCATGCGATCAATTCATTTCATATGCCATATTAGTAGCCGAGTCTAGTAATTGCATATCACATGTGTTGCATTGTCACATTGTACAGTTAGGAATCATGCATATTTTCTAACTTTGTTTTGTAGCTTGTTCGCGGGACGTCGGTAAATATGTGAGTTGTTATGCTTTAGCATCCCGCTTGTACATAATTTTCTTATTATGTTTAGTATCCTACCATGAGGCTAATTGCTTAAATGATAAACTGTTTGAATGCCTGTGGATGAAGGCTTGTTGCTTAAATTGAAATGATTCAACGAATGTACGTTTTAAGATTCACAAACCTAAGCCCACCTAAGGGTGGCAAATTCAAGCCCTTTTCGAGAAACAAACATGAAATTGAATTGTTCCAATTTGAGTAAACTAGTCTATACCTTGTATGCTTCACATAATAAATTTTAGGATTTATTAAATAATCAGAATAAGAACATATATTGTACATAAGAATCACATCATAATTAGTAGAGGCCGATCTTTGATCGGGTGAGTGGGGTGCTCATTATTGATCTTCCCCTCTCATACCTAAGTTCCCGAACCAAGACACTTTGGTAACGACAGACTAATGGCCTTTGGCACGAGTCACGGGTTTCCTAAATTTCCCATAAATATTTAGGTGGCGATTCTGAAATCTGGCAAAGCAGTCCATTTTTGGCATTTGATTCAAACATAGATTTTTCAAAAACAATTGCCGGATTTGGACTCTTTTTGTGTTTCCACTATTTCACATTGCACTTGTGAAATCAGATTCAGAACCAACACACAAGTGGAGTCCGAACTGTAAGGGCTATTTCATTCTTCCGAAAGGGGGCGCGAAAAGCCGAGCTACACACCCCATGTGAAAGGGGTGATCCTCATGTTGCAGGCCAATTATTGTTCCAACTCCATGCAAGCAAAGGAGAGAGTCAATGAAGGATGGCGTGCAAGGACTTCTACCACAGGTGAAGTGAAGGTCTAAGCTGGGCACTTCTCCATTCTCTTCCCGTTGTAGCCATTGTTGACTCTCACCATTAAAGAAGGTAGAAAATGGTGGTGAGTTTGTCTCCTCTCCCTCACTCTCTTTGTGTATAAATAGAAACGGGAGGGAGAGAGCGATTTGCATCAGAAATTTGAGAGAGAGAGCTGTGAGTTGAATGAGAATTTTTATCTCATCCTCTGTTTTGTATTTTGCTCCATTTTAGTGAAAAATTCGCATTTTTGTCCGTAGATGTAGGCATTGGGCCGAACCATGTAAATATTGTGTTCTCTGTGTGTGTGAGATAATTTTTCTAGGTGTGTTTGATCCTAACAGTTTGGGTGGCAAGTTAGTGGTTGGCGATGAGAAATAATGGGTGTAATTCTTAGTTCAAAAAAATTTCATATAGAATCACAAACTTTAAAAATCAAGAAACCATATTAAACCAATGAATTTTGAACTGAAATTTTTATAGTTGATTAATTACATATTGAATTTCATATCTAAATTTTCTAATAATTTTTGGGAGTCAAAATCTATATAAACTGATGCGTTCGAATCTGTCCAGAAAACTGATTTAAAACATTAAGTTTGAAAGCATCATTCTCTGTGTGTATAAATCCGAAAAGTATCAAATTAGTGTCATTAGAACTGGTTATGAGTCTAGTTTCCTAAATTTTTGGCCTTGCGTTGATTGCTCAGGTATACTAAGAGAACCATTATTTTCTTTAATGTGCTGCAGAAAACAATCTGTTTAGATATAATTAATTGTAGATAATTATTTTGTTAAGAAAATCAAGTAAAACCAATTAGGTTTGAAACTTAGGATATATTAGTTAATATCTTGAGGGTTTTGGAATTTTTCAAACAGCATGAAGTGGGTTTTTAATTTTCAAAGTCAGTGAATAGATTGAGAAAACTTGTTTAAAACTCTGTTTTATCTTAAAGTTACTTTTAGTTAAGTTTCGATCGAAACCCATGTCTTGGGTAATTTTAGACCTTGAAGAACATGAACTTAGATATTATTTAAGAGTAATGGTGAGTGGGGTTAAGCTGTGTTAGTGTGCTTTAGTGTGAGGTACTTAGTTTATTATTCCTTTTAGTATGTTTGAATTAGTAGTGACATGTAGTTTTCATACTTGGTTCGGGGCACTAGTTGGACTTTTATACTCTATTCAAGGATTACATTATTCCATTTTTAGGTGAGTAGTTGCATACTACATATTTTTATAAATGTTTACCTATCCTGAACTGTTAGAAAATTAAATTGTTGTTTCAAGACTAAACTGTTTCGATAATTTATTATATTATCAATGGAATTAAATTATTTCTGAAACATGTGTAAACTTGGCATACTATAAACTATTTGTTTTTGGTCTCATGTTTGTAATGGTGAACTACCATGTTTTGCGAAACTGATGTGTATTGATTATTGGGACCATTTGTATATTTTAGTCCAGGGAAATTATTCCACTGTGTGTGGTGACTCTAGCCACTAGGGAACAGACCTAGGTTGGGCCGTGATGACTTTAGTGCTCAACAATTGTAAGGAAAAGACTTAAGTTAGACTAGGTGACCTTCAATCGGATCGTTTTAGAGAAAAAGCCACAGGTTGCCACCCTGAAGATGACTCTTAATTCGGTATTGGATCCAGCGGGCTTATAGCCTTGAGAACTGTGTGACATGTTACTTATTATTTCTTGGTACCCAGAAAATTATTGGTGTTCATGTTGTAATTTGTTTTCAATGGAAAATGTCATTTATCATGTTTCCAGTGGAAAATGTCATTTATCATGTTCTTGAGAGACATGAATATTTTAACTGTTGAACTGTGGAACCTTCTTTTTGAAACAGATTGTCTTTACCAAACTGTATGTCAATCTAGTTTCTGTGATATATATCTTATTTTGGAATTGAACCTTGTTTTTAAAATTGTATTTACTATTTATGTTGCTACTCACTGAGCTATCAGCTGACTTAGTTGTTTATCATTTTCAGGTGTTAGAAGGACTTAGAGTGGACTCATGGTGTAGTGGGGACTCAATTGCATGGACCTCTAGGACATTCATTTATTTTGTTTTAGCTTGTTATGTCAGTTTTGTGCACACATTGTGGTTAGATTTTTTTTAGAATTATTTTATTTTGTAGGCGATTTGTGTTCCAGTTAGGATATATTTTTGGAAGTTGGTTGTGATTGGTTTTACCATTTATACTTGTGACTTGTTATTGGATTGGGTTTTGATTTATTTATTTATGGGTTATCGTTACATTTATTCTTCGTGATTTTGGATTCATGTTTAGGCTTACGTATGCCTTGGGCTGAGTCCCTATGGGCCACGGCCGATCATGCCCGGATTTGGGATGTGACAATTATAAACACCTTTTATAAGTGGCACCAAACACGACCAGAATTATAAACAACTTTTTTACAAGAATACCAAAAAAATATTATTATTTATCAAAAGGTATCTAACAAAATCTTCACTTTTATCAAATTCCATGCAAGTTGATGATGATGTCACTTTGAAATTTGAGAATTTATACAAAAATTAATATAAAAATAATATGGCAATATTCTCTTTTTATTTATTTTTTAAATAAATAAATATCTTTTTAAGTGTTTTGTTTTAAAATAAAAATTTCACAATAAACTACATCATTCTGTACAAAATTTTTATATAAATTTTTACTTGTATATCATCACTGACCGGAGATTGAGTAGTTTCACTCAAAGCCTATCCCAATCTATGTCCCACCATTGATTCTTGTTTGAGGTGCAACACAAACATATGATAAAACAGAATGAAATATTCATAATAGTTTTCTCTTTGTACTTTTAAACTTAGTGATTCTCTTTCTTTCTTTATTCTCTTTTGGTATTGGCTTATAGTGAATTCTATCACCAAATTAAGCACCAGTTGTTACCACTAGACAGGTCAGATCGTTGTCTGTTATGCAAAACTTGAGAGTAATTATTGTGTATGGTAAGCTTGAAGGGGTGTTTGTTCCTAAAAATGGGGCAAGTCTCAGCATCTCTAGACTCAAAGTTCCTATAAAAAATACAGTTAAACAATGTATATCTGGTGTAAAACAAAGATCATAATAGGTAGACAAAGTTCCACGTTCTTTCTGTTCTCCCTTTTGTGTTTATTTTTGTGCTTTCTTGTTAAAAAAAATGCAGGGGACCTTAACTTTCAATAACATAAAGGGGAGTGTATGCAAAATCTTGACTTTTTGTAGGTTTATTAGTATCAAATTCATTTATTGCATTGACCTTATGTAATTCTGCAAATTAATTTGGCTTGTGAAACTCTTAAAGGGTTGTTGGCTCATTGGTTAACCAAAAGAAGGCAGAGATTTGGATCTCAAGCTTCAGCCAATGGAGAAGTTCCATCTGGGAAGGATATCTCTTCTAGAAGTCTTATGACATTTGAATTTTCTGCAGCTTCCCCTCCTCCGATTATTACTGAGGGCTCTCAAGGTGGTCCATGGAGAAAGAAAATTATTGACTTTGATGGAACTGAAGATGAGAAAGATTTTCCTTGGTGTTGTCTGGATTGTGTGTTGAATAATCGCCTACCTCCCTGGGGAAAATACTAAGTAATTATTTGGTGTTATTGCATTTTATTTACATAATTTGTCTTTGGCCTATAAAAAATTTCGCTTATGAGGAACTCACAGTATCTGTTAGCTGTCTTACACACTTGAAAGATGTGTTGTAAGAATCCGAATATAAAAATTAAATAAATAATTAAATAATAATAATATTACAATCTCAAATATTTTGATGGTAAAACCTAAAATGCAAACTAAATATTTGGTGGGTCTTTTAATTAATTTTTAAACTTAAAATAAATTTATGGTGAAAGTATTTAATTTAGAGGCAAGATTTATTATTTTAAAAAAAAATAGAGGGTAAGTTTGTAAGTATATTTTGTTATATTAAGAGTTATATTTTATTTAAATTAACGGGTTAGAAAATAAAATAATATAAAGAGATAATAAATTAGAGCCTTTTGTTTAGATACATAACCCTAGGTTGCCTAATACATTCTATAACAGCAGCGGGAGGCAGCCACGGGGAGAGAGAGAGAGATTGAGAGAAAAGAAGAAGAAAAAAAATGGGGTTGCAAACAAGGATGGATTTTTGGGTGTGTACTAGGTCTTTATCTTTATTCTTCCTTAAGGTTTTGTTCTTTATCCTTACTCTATTATTATTTAGTTCATTGATGGAGAGGTTGTAGGTTTATGTATTGTGTATATAGATATCCTATTAAGAAACTTGAAGAGCTAAATTCATGTATAAAGAATGGGTATTATTCTTCGTTCAAAAATTCTGCACAGAATCACAAACTTTAAAAATCAAGAAACCATATCAAACGGACGAATTTTAATCTGAAATTTTTACAGTAGATTAATTACATATTGAATTGCATATCTGCATTTTTTCATAATTTTTGGGAGTCAAAATTCATATAAATTGAGGTATTCAAATCTGTCCAGGAAACCAGTCCGAAATAGTAAATTCGGGAATGTTGTTCTCTTTGGGTATAAATCCAAAAATTATCAAATTAGTGTCATTAGAACCGGTTACGAGTCTAGTTTCGTGTGTTTTTGTCCTTGCATTGATTGCTTGTGTATATTAAGCGAACCGTCAATTTCTTTAAAGTGCTGTAGAAAACAACCTATTTGGATATAATAAATTGTAGATAATTATTTTGATACGCAAATCAAGTGAAACCAATTGGGTTTGAAACTTAGGATATATTAGATCATATCTGGAGGTTATTGGAATTTTTCAAATAGCATGGAGTGGGTTTTGTAATTTTCAAAGTTAGCGAATAGGTTAGGAAGGCTTGTTTGAAATTCTGTTTTATCTTAAAGTCACAATTAGTTAAGTTTTCACCGGAACCCATGTCTTGGGTGATTTTAAACCTTGAAGAACATGAACTTAGGTAATATTTAAGAGTAACGGTGAGTTGGGTTGAGCCGGGTTAGTGCGCTTTAGTTGAGGTTACTTAGTTCCTATTTTTTTTAGTATTTTTAAATTAGTTGTAACGTGTAGTTTTTTTACTTGGTTCAGGGCACTAGTTGGACTTTTACACTCTATTCGATTCGAGGATTATATTATTTCGTTTCAGGTGAGTAGTTCCATGTTACGTATTTTTATAAATGTTTCCCTACCCTGAACTGTTGGAAAATTAAATTATTGTTTTTAAGACTAAACTGCTTTGATAAATTATTTATATTATCAATGGAATCAAATTATTTCTGAAACATGTGTAAACTTGGCATACTGTAAACTATTTGTTTTGGTCTCATGTTTATAATGATGAACTACCATGTTTTGCGAAACTGATGTGTTTGATTATTGGGACCATGTGTGTATTTAGTCCAGGGAAATTATTCCACTGTGTGTGGTGACTCTGGCCACTAGGGAACATATCCCGGTTGGGCCGTGATGACTCTAGTGCTCAACGATTGTAAGGAAAAGACCTTTAAAAACAACTAGGTGACCTTCAATCGGATCGTCTTTGAGAAAAGGCCCAGGTGCCACCCTGAGAATGACTCTTAGTTCGGTATTGGATCTAACGGGGCTTATAGCCTGAGAAATGTGTGGCATATTATTTGTTTTTCTTGGTACCCAGAAAATTATTGGTGTTCATGTTATAATCTGTTTTAAGTGGAAAATGTCACTTATCATGTTCTTGCGAGACATGAGTATTTTAAGTGTTGAACTGTGAAACCTTCTTTTTGAAACAGATTGTATTTACCAAACTGTATGTCAATCTAGTTTCTGTGATATATATCTTATTTTGGAATTGAACCCTGTTTTCAAAATTGTATTTACTATCCATGTTGCTACTCACTGGGCTATCAGCTGACTTAGTTGTTTACTATTTCCAGGTGTTAGAAGGTCTTAGAGTGGACTCATGGCGTAGCGGGGACTCAATTGCATGGACCTCTAGAGCATTTATTTAATTTGTTTTAGGTTGCTTTGTCGAGTTTTGTGCATACATTGTGGTTGGGTTTTATTTAGAATTATTTTATTTTGTGGGCGGTTTGTGTCCCATTTAGTATATATATATTTTTAGGAAGTTGGTTATGACTTGTTTTTCACTTGTGGTATGTCACTGGATTGAGTGTTGATTTATTTATTTCTGGGCTATCATCACATTTATTCTTTATGGTTTTGGGTTCATGTTTAGGCTTACGTATGCCTTGGGCTAAGTCCTTGTGGGCCACGGCCGGTTATGCCCGGATTTGAGGTGTGACAATTGTGGTATCAGAGCTGTAGTTTATCGAGTTACATATCTTGCATTTCATCATTTAGACGAGGTCCGAGTCCTTATAGTCCTTAGTAGTGTGTGGTTGAGTCAGTTTTGTTTAAACTTGTGTTGAATCTTTCTTGGTTTCAGTTTGAAGGTTAAGAGTTGGCACCTAGATATTTACACGGATTGTCTATTCCTTGTGCACCTTTGGATGCATGTATTACCTCGTCTACTTCATTACGAGAATCAGTAGTATTGGGAGATGTTTGTAGATCTTGTGAGATAGAGTTAGATGGTAGAATTTTCCAGTGGATTTGATTTCTTTAGAGATGAAGGATTTTGATGTGATCTTGGGAATGGATTGGTTAACGAAACATCATGCCTCTATTGATTGTTTTAGAAAGAGGGTAGTTTTTGCTATGCCAGGGCAACATGAGTTTTTCTTTCAGGGAGATGGAAAAGAGTCTTCTATTTGTTTTATTTCTTCCCTTCAGGCTAACCGAATGTTGAGAAAAGGGTGTCATGGTTATTTAGCTTGTGTGGTGAGTACTGAACAACCAAAGCAAAGGTTAGAGGAGTTGCCTGTAGTGAGGGAATTTGTTGATGCTTTTCCAGAGGATCTGCCTAGTCTTCCTCCAGACCGTGAGGTCGAATTTTCCATTGACTTGGTCCCCAATACAACACCTATCTCTAAAGTGCCCTATATAATGGCACCATTGGAGTTGAGGGAGTTACAAACTCAGTTATATGAGTTGTTAGACAAATGTTTTATTAAGCCTAGTGTTTCACCTTAGGGAGCACCTGTGTTGTTTATGAAGAAGAATGATGGGTCTATGAGGTTGGGTATTGATTATAGAGAACCGAACAAAGTCACAGTGAAGAATATGTATCCTTTGCTATGTATTGATGACCTATTTGACCAATTGCAGGGAGCTTAGATATTCTCTAAGATTGACTTGAGGTTAGGCTATCACCAGTTGAAACTAAGGGATGAGGATGTTCCTAAGACTGCTTTTAGAACCCGTTATGGGCATTATGAGTTCTTGGTGATGCCTTTTGGTCTCACAAATGCATCAGCCGCATTCATGGATTTGATGAACAGAGTATTTAAGCCCTAACTGGATAAATTTGTGGTAGTGTTTATTGATGACATCCTAATTTATTCGATGAGTAAGGAGGAGCATGAGCAGCATTTGAGGGTCGTACTGCAGATTCTTAGGGAGAAAAGACTGTATGCAAAATTTAAGAAGTGTGAATTCTGGTTGAGCAGTGTATCCTTTTTGGGTCATGTGGTGAGTAAAGATAGGGTATCTGTAGATAGCATGAAGGTGGTAGAAAATCGTTGATTGGCCACGACCTACTTCTGTGATAGAGGTACGTAGCTTTCTAGGGCTTGCTGGATATTATAGACAGTTTGTGGAAGGATTCTCCCGTATTGCTTTGCCATTTATAAATCTCACTAGGAAAGAGGTAAAGTTTGAGTGGAATGATGATTGTGAGCGTAGTTTCCAAGAGTTTAAACAGAGATTGACATCAGCTCCAATCCTTGCATTATCGATAGATGGAGGTGGTTTTGTGATTTATAGTGATGCTTCACGATAGGGTTTAGGATGTGTGCTCATGCAGCATGGGAAGGTGATTGCTTATGCGTCACGACAGTTGAAAATACATGAGAGAAACTATCCTATGCACGACTTGCAGTTAGCAGCAGTGATTTTCGCTCTTAAGATTTGGCGACATTATTTGTATGGAGAGTCATGTGAGATTTACACTGATCATAAGAGTTTGAAGTATATTTTCACACAAAAGGAGCTAAATTTGAGGCAAAGAAGGTGGCTTGAGTTATTAAAAGATTATGATGTAAATATTTTATATCATCCAGGGAACGCAAATGTAGTGGCAGATGCTTGGAGTAGGAAGGTCGCAGTTGGAGATGTAGCTGCTTTGTCTATTGAGAGTTGTTTGGTGGAAGACATGAGACGTTTGAGGCTTGAGGTTGTTACGCTTGGTAATAGGGCTTATTGTAGTCAATTGACAATTCAGCCGACCTTGAGAGAACAAATTCGTTTAGCTCAGGAGATTGACCCCCAGTGTGAGCGTATTAAAGGAGAGATGGCAGAGGGTAAGCACGTAGACTTTGTGGTTAGTGATGATAGGTTGCTTAGATTCCGTAGCCAAATTTGTGTTCCTGCTAATGGTGATTTGAGGAAGGAGATTATGACGGAGGCACATAGTTCTAGTTACAACATTCATCCTGGAAGCACTAAGATGTATCGGGATCTTCATGAACATTTTTGGTGGAATGGTATGAAGGGAGATATTGCAGAATTTGTGGCTCAGTGTTTGGTGTGTCAACAGGTTAAAGTAGAACATCAGAAAGCTGCGGGGAAACTACAACCCTTACTTATACCGGAGTGGAAGTGGGATCATGCTACCATGGATTTCGTGTGTGGATTACCTCGTACTAGTAGTAATCACGATGCAGTTTGGGTAGTTGTTGATAGATTAACCAAGTCAGCACATTTTATTGCAGTATGGATGACCTATTCTCTAGCTCGATTTGCACAGTTGTATGTGAAGGAGATTGTTAGATTGCATGGTGCACCAGTGTCAATAGTGTCAGATCGGGACCCTCGTTTTGTGTCCAAGTTTTGGGGTGCGTTACAATCAGCTATGGGTACTCAGTTAAATTTTAGTTCAGCTTATCACCCTCAGACAGATGGGCAATCAGAGAGGACTATTCAAACCCTTGAGGATATGTTGAGGGCTTGTGCTTTGGAGTGGAGAGGTAATTGGGATGATTATTTGCCGCTCATGGAGTTTGCCTATAATAATAGTTATCATTCTAGTTTGGGAGTAGCTCCTTATGAGGCTTTGTATGGGAGGAAGTGTAGGTCTCCTTTGTGTTGGTATGAGGTTGGTGAAAGGTAAATGTTGGGACCTGATTTGGTGGAGGATGCTACACAGAAAATTATCACCATTAGAGAGAGATTATTGACTGCTCAAAGTAGACAAAAAAGTTATGCTGATCATCGTAGAAGAGACTTAGAGTTTCATGTGGGGGATATGGTATTCTTGAAAGTATCACCATGGAAAGGAGTGATCAGGTTTGGAAAGAAAGGAAAGTTGAGTCCTAGATACATTGGTCCATTTGAGGTATTGGAGAAGGTTGGTGAGGTTATGCATCGTGTGTGTTGCTCTACCCCTAGGTTGGCAAGAGTGCATAATGTGTTTCACGTGTCTATCTTTGAGGAAATATGTGCACATTAAATGCATGTGATAGATTATGAGCCACTTGGATCGAGAGGATTTTTAAATGCGAGGAGATACCTGTTCAGATTTTGGATTCAAAAGAGAAAAGGTTGCATACAAAGGCCATTAAATTGGTTAAGGTACTGTGGCGTAATCATCTAGTTGAAGAGGCGACTTGGGAACACGAGGATGAGATGCGCGAGAAGTACCCACATCTATTCTCATGATTTACTCAGGTTAGTTTCGAGGACGAAACTTTTCTTTTAGGGGGGGAGAATCTGAGAACGCGAATATAAAAATTAAATAAATAATTAAATAATAATAATATTACAATCTCAAATATTTTGATGGTAAAACCTAAAATGCAAACTAAATATTTGGTGGGTCTTTTAATTAATTTTTAAACTTAAAATAAATTTATGGTGAAAGTATTTAATTTAGAGGCAAGATTTATTATTTAAAAAAAAAAATAGAGGGTAAGTTTGTAAGTATATTTTGTTATATTAAGAGTTATATTTTATTTAAATTAATGGGTTAGAAAATAAAATAATATAAAGAGATAATAAACTAGAGCCTTTTGTTTAGATACATAACCCTAGGTTGCCTAATACATTCTATAGCAGCAGCAGGAGGCAGCCACGGGGAGAGAGAGAGATTGAGAGAAAAGAAGAAGAAAAAAAAAGGGGTTGCAAACAAGGATGGATTTTTGGGTGTGTACTAGGTCTTTATCTTTCTTCTTCCTTAAGGTTTTGTTCTTTATCCTTACTCTATTATTATTTAGTTCATTGATGGAGAGGTTGCAGGTTTATGTATTGTGTATATAGATATCCTATTAAGAAACTTGAGGAGCTAAATTCATGTATAAAGAATGGGTATTATTCTTCGTTCAAAAATTCTGCACAGAATCACAAATTTTAAAAATCAAGAAACCATATCAAACGGATGAATTTTAATCTGAAATTTTTACAGTAGATTAATTACATATTGAATTGCATATCTGCATTTTTTCATAATTTTTGGGAGTCAAAATCCATATAAATTGAGGTATTCAAATCTGTCCAGGAAACCAGTCCGAAATAGTAAATTCGGGAATGTTGTTCTCTTTGGGTATAAATCCAAAAATTATCAAATTAGTGTCATTAGAACCGGTTATGAGTCTAGTTTCGTACATTTTTGTCCTTGCATTGATTGCTTGTGTATATTAAGAGAACCGTCAATTTCTTTAAAGTGCTGCAGAAAACAACCTGTTTGGATATAATAAATTGTAGATAATTATTTTGATAAGCAAATCAAGTGAAACCAATTGGGTTTGAAACTTAGGATATATTAGATCATATCTGGAGGTTATTGGAATTTTTCGAATAGCGTGGAGTGGGTTTTGTAATTTTCAAAGTTAGCGAATAGGTTAGGAAGGCTTGTTTGAAATTCTGTTTTATCTTAAAGTCACAATTAATTAAGTTTTCACCGGAACCCATGTCTTGGGTGATTTTAAACCTTGAAGAACATGAACTTAGGTAATATTTAAGAGTAACGGTGAGTTGGGTTGAGCCGGGTTAGTGCGCTTTAGTTGAGGTTACTTAGTTCCTATTTTTTTTAGTATTTTTAAATTAGTTGTGACGTGTAGTTTTTATACTTGGTTCAGGGCACTAGTTGGACTTTTACACTCTATTCGATTCGAGGATTATATTATTTCGTTTCAGGTGAGTAGTTCCATGTTACGTATTTTTATAAATGTTTCCCTACCCTGAACTGTTGGAAAATTAAATTATTGTTTTTAAGACTAAACTGCTTTGATAAATTATTTATATTATCAATGGAATCAAATTATTTCTAAAACATGTGTAAACTTGGCATACTGTAAACTATTTGTTTTGGTCTCATGTTTATAATGATGAACTACCATGTTTTGCGAAACTGATGTGTTTGATTATTGGGACCATGTGTGTATTTAGTCCAGGGAAATTATTCCACTGTGTGTGGTGACTTTGGCCACTAGGGAACAGATACCGGTTGGGCCGTGATGACTCTAGTACTCAACGATTGTAAGGAAAAGACCTTTAAAAACAACTAGGTGACCTTCAATCGGATCGTCTTTGAGAAAAGGCCCAGGTGCCACCCTGAGAATGACTCTTAGTTCGGTATTGGATCCAACGGGGCTTATAGCCTGAGAAATGTGTGGCATATTATTTGTTTTTCTTGATACCCAGAAAATTATTGGTGTTCATGTTATAATTTGTTTTAAGTGGAAAATGTCACTTATCATGTTCTTGCGAGACATGAGTATTTTAAGTGTTGAACTGTAAAACCTTCTTTTTGAAACAGATTGTATTTACCAAACTGTATGCCAATCTATTTTCTGTGATATATATCTTATTTTGGAATTGAACCATGTTTTCAAAACTGTATTTACTATCCATGTTGCTACTCACTAATCTATCAGCTGACTTAGTTGTTTACTATTTTCAGGTGTTAGAAGGTCTTAGAGTGGACTCATGGCGTAGCGGGGACTCAATTGCATGGACCTCTAGATCATTTATTTAATTTGTTTTAGGTTGCTTTTGTCGAGTTTTGTGCATACATTGTGGTTGGGTTTTATTTAGAATTATTTTATTTTGTGGGCGGTTTGTGTCCCATTTAGTATATATATATTTTTAGGAAGTTGGTTATGACTTGTTTTTCACTTGTGGTATGTCACTGGATTGAGTGTTGATTTATTTATTTCTGGGCTATCATCACATTTATTCTTTATGGTTTTGAGTTCATGTTTAGGCTTACGTGTGCCTTGGGCTAAGTCCCTGTGGGTCACGGCCGGTCATGCCCGGATTTGGGGTGTGACATGTGTAGTTCATGCACTGAATCTCTTGAAAATTGTCTCTTTTCCCCCTCCATTTCTCTTGTACTCTATTCGGTTAACTGGAATGAGTCTCCCTATGAAATGATCATTCCCTTACAATGGTGAATGATAATTCCATTTGTAATGTATTTTTTATTATTTTTTTAGTCAACCAAACATGCAAATGAATATATTGATGGAATCAACATTCCATCCCCCCCCCCATCGGCCCGCCCTTTGGCCCATCCTTACGTGCATTCAAAAAACTACCAACAAAATAAGAAGAGGGGGAGAGGGACAGAGTCTAAAAAACTGTTCCACATGAATCTAAGTTTGTTTTTTTTTTTTTTGGCTTCTGTTCTTATGGTTGCCTTCCATTACTTCTCTGTTTTCCCCTTTCCCTCTTTGATGTTGTACTGTTTGCATGGTTCAGTGGACAAAATTAGCTCTCCATAAGTACAGAGAGGTAAAACTTCTTAATAAAGTAATTCTCAGCATACTGCTAAAGCATTTAGTTACTATCTACTTTTTTAACTGACCAGTTTTAGTATGTTATTCATCTGAATTTATTCTAATTTCTGCAGATGCAGCTTTTATTTACATCCATGTGAGGGCTCAGCTGTCCAGATTCTTACGCAAGGGAAATTGAGTGCACCTCGCATATTGAGAATACACAAAGTAAGATTTTATTTGGTTTTGTTGGTAGTTTCATAAATTTTAAAGCTTTGTGCTTCATTTGCATGGAATAATGCACTTGTAAAAAGAGATACCACTGCTAGTTATTATTCGTTCAATATTGACCACCAGCTTATATTGGTTTGTTTTCCTACTAGAGGTCCCGGTTTCAAATTATTGTGAATTTGATCTCTATTGAGGCCTAATTTTGGGGTCCAGTTCTGTGCTGGTGTTGGGTTTCAATTTGTTGTGTAACTTTTAAGCGCTAATTTTTATTTTCTCTTGTTAATAAGAAAGATGCAGAGCAAACATTTGTCTAAACAAGTTCTTATTTATTTAATTTTTTTTTAGGTTATTAAAGAAAAGATGGTCCCTGACAAACCATTTGATAACATGGACACTGATGGAACTTTTACTTCTGGACTGCCAGTAGGGCAGTTACAACATCCAGCTGTTGGAGGAGATGGTTCATTTCGGTTGAAGCCTTGGCAAAAGCTTAAGCCTTCTATAGAGATCTTGTGTAATTATCAGGTAAGTGAATATATTTGTTGGCTACATATTTTGTAAAAGCCAATTACAATTCGACACGTGGCAGAATGAGGGTATTAGTGGAAGATGATTTTAATCTTAAATCTCAATCATACACGTGGCAATAAATATTGGTTCTCAAGTGGTCTGAGTAGCACTAGATCAGGAATGAGATACAAGGTGACGTGGCTTCAACGGTTACCTATATTCAAATTCAAAACAGGAGGAAGTCCAAGCGCAAGTGATAGCATAGTGGAACTATTTCTAAGGTAACATGATCGGCGATCATGGAGGAAGCGATTCGGACGGTTCGAAGTACAGTTCGAAGGTCATCTCTAACAAGTATAAATAGCAAGGAAGTTCCCAGAAAAGACCCCCAGACTCAGATCATATAAACCAGTTTTTACTTCATATTTTTCCTTTCCAGTTTTTACCTTTCCTGTACTTTAAATACTCGTTCTTTAAATACCTGCATTGTACTTCAATTCATAGGAGTAGTTTCAAGTAGATTCAAGTAGACTGTTGCTGTAAACCTCCTCGAGGCTGAGTTTGGACTATTGTAAGTATTTATGTTAATGAAATACTTCAATTGTTCTTCATAATAATTGTTATTTCTCTTAATTTCTCCTAAAGTCAAGCCACCAGTAAAAGTCCTCTTCATTGAGGCTGAAAGAACTAAAACATAGTCGCCTGATAGTTGATTGGCTATTATAATTTCTGTAAGGACTGATTGATCCTTGCTGGCACGCTCGCATTTACAAATATACCCTTCGAAAAGCCAAAAAGCCAACAATATTATAATGGATGTGAAAATATGAATGATGGACTTTTGCTAACATTTAAGGAGCATTTGACGTGTTACAGTCTTTCAAATCATGGTGCCTTTTTTAACTCTTTAAATGGTGAAAAATATGCCACTGTAGTAAGCAGCCTTGTACAACGTGAACAAGTCAAACCCTGGCATAACTTCTTGGTTGGTAATGGAAACATCTATTTTAAGTCACCCATTACTCGGGCTAGGAAACTTGCTTTAGAGGAACATGAGTGTAGCATGTGCCACATGTTTGGCAATGGAAATGCAGTCACCCATTCATTTGAGTAGCTTCATGCTTAGTTTTTTCAAATGATACACGTACTTTACAATGGTCCCGTTTGGAAAAACTTAAAGTTAGCTTTTAAGATTATGGCCTTTTAGATTATTGATTTAAAATGCTTTGAATAAGTTGTAAAAGTATTTGGTGCAACTTTTTGGATAATGTGTGAAAAGCTGAAAGTGTTTGATAAATAATCCAAGAAATAGTTTTTGGCTATGTAAAGTCTAAAATGCTCAAAGTTTTTTTAAACCTAACTATATTTTAAAGCGGATATCCCTGTAATTATGAAAATATTGAGGGGCCTATTTGTCCAACCCCAAAAGCTAAAAAAGTTGAGTTGGAAGCACACCTCTTGTGTAGGCTTGCAAAAGCTAGCTTTTTTGCTAAAAGTAAGTTGATTAAGCTATACAAGTTGAATCCAATAAGCTAATACCAAAAGAAACTCCACTAGCTTTTTTGAAGTTATAATCCAAATTATCCAATTTAAGAGCTTTGCCAAATGACCTCAATGTCTTTTTTGCTGCATTCTTTTACTATTGCAACATGTTTCTGTACGGTCTACATGTATGGCTCGTATGTTGCACTATGGGAGTCTCTTCCTCACCTACATGATTAAAGAGTATTACATAAATATTAAGAACATCTACATGCTTTTCTACATCTATCTTGAGTTATCCTTGTGTTTGTCATTATTGATTATTCCTTTGCCTGAAAATTTTCACATCTACGAGATGAACGACAATTAACAATGTTTATAAATTTGATTTATCAAAAAAAAAAAAACAATCTTTGTAGACTTGCTCTTGTTTGGTTGAGTTCTCTTGCACTTTCGCTTGCACTTTTATTTATTTGACAATTTTAATATCCATGCCAATCTCATGTTTAACCTTTTTTAAAAAAAATTATATTCTCTCACTTTGGGGGTATCATGAATTGTCTGGTCCATTTATGAGATTTTCCTTTGAGTTCGAAATCCGTTACCATGTGGATTTAGTGACTTCGAAGTCTTTTCTAGATCCAATCCCGACATGAGCCTAGCAACAGTACGGGCTTATATATGGAAGAAATCAGAGGATCTTATCCTCAACTACCGAGTGGTGCAGGGCAGGTGACATCATGTATATCTGGGTGGTGAGTACTGGCTTACTTTAACATATGTAGTATATTTTTTGGCTTTTTTTTTTTTTTTTTGTTGGTTATTCTTATAAACAATTTTGCGGCCTTGAGTTCATGTCGGTATACTATATCTGTTGTATTCCCAAGCATTTCAACAAGTCTTGAGTTTCTCCTCACTATTTTTAGTGTCAATGCTTACATGGAATATAATTATTCTTTCAGTGCTGGAAATAGAGCTTTCAAAGGCGTTTAAAAAATGCCGCTATAGTCTCAAAAACGCCGTCAAATCCTTTTGCGACGTTTAGCACCAAACGCCGAAGATACGGCCGCTGCTATAATTTTATTGCGTTTTAGAAACATTGCCATAGAAAACGCCGCTAAAAGTTCTAATAATGATAACATGACATCACTATATTATTTAGCGACGTTTTTAGAAACGCCGTGATAGATTTTTTTTTTAATTGTGCTAATTTAATTTTATGTGATTAAACTAAAAAATACCTGTAATAAACTGAAAAATGACACTAATATGAAATAATAACTCCCATTTAAAATGCAACATCAATTCACTTTCCCATTCAATTGAATATCCAATCACCATTAATCACAAAACAACATATTCAAAAATCATGTCTTAGCAAAGACATTAACAGAAAAAGAAGTGTTGAGCTATAATGATGGATCCAACTATAGAAGAGATGGCAAATTACTACCAAAAAAAATTATCCCCAACTCAAAAATATATTCCTGCTTATAACATAAATTTCAAGCTTGGATGAGTTAAATTCAAATTGATGAAAGGGTTCATTGTTAGTCTTCACTGGTCTATATACTTGCATCAGAACATAAACTGTAATCAAATTTACCAAAATAAATATAAATTGAAGAATTTATACCCAATACTTATGCATAGCAGACGTCCTGTTTAACCTTTTTTTCCATGACAACCACCTTGTTAACAAAGAATTTATATCACCTTGCAACTTAATGTTGCTCATCTCATGCATGGCTCAAAAAGTTCTAAACAAACATTTAAAGGATAGGGGGAAAAAAATTTCAATTCAAATAAAAGAAAAACTGGAGAGACTGATTAGCAAACTCAACAACATTAATACAATGAAATCAGGAATACCGGCGAAGCCAGTAATAACCAACGCCATAGCAGGCAACAAACTACAAATAGAAACAACCAACATTCTCTATTCAACATACGTATAGCAGTTGCAGGTCAAATTATGTCCATCCACAAAAGGCTTAGGTTGTGCAAAATAAACTGTAAAAGTAGATTCTACCTCCAGTGTTGACCCACAATCCCCTCTTTTTGTTGATGGTAAAATCAACTGCAATGACAAAACCAAGAAACAAGCACATCTGAGTTTCAAACTAAGGAAAAATAATTGTAACAAAGACTACATAAATACAATCATGCATAAAGTATTTGAATTCTAGTTGAGTAAGCTGAATAGCATTAACAGTTGACACCTATGAAACATGAACACTTTTAAGATGTCGTGTCATGTCGTGTCAAACACCAACACAACACTCATCGGGCACTTCTGAAAACCTGTTGGACACACATCAACCATATCCTATTATTTCAAAAAAAAAATCTAAATTCAAATACACTTCAGAGACTTGGGAAATACAGGTGCCTATCGCTCAAACACATGAAACACATTACAAGTTAAATAAAATAATTAGAATCCAATGACAAGAGAAACAATTTAAATCTATAAAGCACATCTGAGTTTCAGCCATTAAGAGGAAATACACTTGAAAATTGAAACATCCATCCTTCAGCCTGGTATAGTACACATTTCTAATGGCAAAAGTGCTCCATTACAGCTTGGTCTTTTCCTTGTGATTATTCCCGATTTTCCCTTCATTGTTTAATTGTATTCCGAACTCGGTTCCGTATATGTGTTGTTGTCTTAGCTTTTTGGATCACTTTTTCGGGCCATTCTCTCTCTCTAACTTTTCAAAGATTTTGCATGATTATACTAGATTCATCTCATTAGTAAGATACATGTACATCAATTAGTTGGTGACTAATCATTGATACCTATATATACAATGTATAGAAGACTAATGCTAATACATTGAATGTGATGGATTTATTATGAATGAATCTTAGAGATGCATTATGTATCTATTATGAATATGTAAGATACATTAATCTATCTAATGAATTCATTAATATAGAGGATGCATTATGTATCATGAATGTATGAGATACATTAATCAATTTAATGAAGTTCATTGAATGAATAACTTGAGAGTTTCTCTCTCTAGACTACATCTTCTCTCTATAAATACATCTAGTTCTAGTGATCTTTTACCCTAGTTCCTTTGTATTGAGTGTGGAGCTTCCCTTGATCTTCATTTTGATCCGAAAAATTGTGGATTGGAACACATCCGAGTATTTTCATCATCTTCTTTGAGTCTTCATTTGAGGTAGGGATTTCCTACTCCATCTTATGAGTTTTGTTCTAAGTTTTGGTACTTTAATATGGTGGGGGTATTTTGGTAATTTTGGGAAAAACCCTAGTTGTTTTAATAAATTGATTTGTACAATTAATTTGAGGAAAATTGGGAATATTAGTTGAATTCATGGAATTGGGGATTTATAAGTTTAAATGGTGTAGTTGGATTATTTAATCACTCTCCTATTTAAATGTTGAGATTATTATTGTTATTATATTTTATTTCTTGTTTAGAAATAACTGTTTTGGGCTATCGGTAGAGGATAGTCATGATTGTTGTAGACATTGCATATGGATTAGGGAAAACCAGAACTAATCACATTGGCTAAGTCATTAATTTTGACTATTGAATTAATACAGAAAAATACATGTATTGGTTGAGCATTGCATATGCATATTTGTAGACGTCCCTGAACGCATCCCGGGGAAAGGGAGTGCGAGTCCCCCCCTCCCCCCGTTCTGGTTCGATATTGGGTCACTACAGTTCGAAGGACTCAAATGTCACGGTTCTCAATCTTGAACCAAAGAGTCCAAATTCGGCAAATCGTTTTGAAAACAGATTTTTTGAAAGAAGTGCCAAACATGGACTACTTCGCCAGATACAGAGTTGCCACCTAAATGTTTTTTTTTTAAATGGGAAATTTAGGAAACCCTGACTCGGTGCCAAAGGCCACGTGTCCGTCATCACCAAAGTTGCCTCGGCTCGGGAACTTGGGTACGATTGGGGAAGGTCACTTCGTGAGCACCCCCGCTCGCCCGGTCAAAGACCGGCCTCTACTAACCATGATATCTTATTTTGAAAACATTGTATGTTCTTATTCCGGTTATTAGCCTAGGTTACTATGTGATGCGCACAGCATACAAGTATAGACTGGGTCGCCTGAATTGGAACAAAACATTTCATGTTTGTTTGTTTGAAAAATGGTTTGATGGTGCTACCCGCAGGTAGGCTAAGACGCGGATTTGCCACCCTCGGGTGGGCTTAGAAAACGTGATTTTGCCACTATCTAGTGGGCTTAAAACAAACATTTGATGAATTGTCCCAATCCAAGTAACTCAACCTCCACCCACAGGCATTCAAGGCAGTTATATCACATAAGCACATAGCCTCATAGTAAGCATGCTATTCATGGCAGTCACTCACACACATGCAAGGATGCTAAAGCATAAAACTCACCGAGTACTCCAAGCCAAAACAGAAGCTCGTTAGAAATCCATGCATGATCCTAGATGCACAGAATTGCCTAATGCAACACATGCAAAGATGCAACTATAGCAGGCTCGACTATTCTAAACATGGCATATGGGATGCTACAACTAACACGTATTTAATTTGGAATTGAAATACAAATGCAGTTTGTATGATGCTAGAGCCCGAGTGCGTGCAAAAGCAGATGAATGATGCAAACATCTTTGTCATCTTGTATGCTAATTGAAATATGCCCTATATCTAACCATCATAAGGTAAATAAAAGGGAAGAAAGCGTGGGGTTGGAAGACATACATCACACTCACCCACACTTATTACAATTATGCCCTCGCATGAGGGTCCGAATAAATAATACTGATCCCAAATGAAAGAATAATAGTCAAAAATATTACAGTCAATAATATACAAATTCCTAATTAATTAACAAATTAAGTAAGAAAAAGCGTAATCGGCATGCAAGCTGTGCCTTGATTCGATGAATCTTTGCATGTTTGGGCGCCATCTTGTGAAATCCACTGGGATGCCCCAATTAGCCTCTGTTTACACCTTTTCTTGAAATGCGTACCAGACTCCGAAAAGTTGCTAATTCTTCATTTTGCCTTGAAGACCACTTCTTTGCTACCTCTTGGACCAAGGAATGTTGCTTCCTAGCTGCTAGAAAGCTCCCCAAGCTGCTGAAAATGGAGTGGTGGTGGTGGTGCTTGGTAATGATGGAGAAATGGTGCAAAACTTAGAGATTTTGAGAGGAAATGAGAGAGATATGTATCTATATGCTCAAACCAAGTTTTTCAACCCTTGAGGGAGAGCTAGAGCTGCTGTATGTATGCAAGGATGGAGGAGAAAGGGAGAGAAAATGTGGAGAGAAATGGGATTAAGTTCCCCCCCTCTACAAAAGTTCCCCGAAATCAGATATTTTGGGAGAAAAAGCTATACAGCTGCAAAGCACACATCCCAAGGAACATGGCCGGCCTGCTATTTTTGTTGCAGGTGGCCGGCTGGCCACTCCCTATGGCCGGCCGGCCAAGGGGCAAAATGGTCCAGAGGAATTTTTGGCCAGCCACCACAAAAAGGTGTCCTCCCATGTGTCCTCAACAAGACCCTCTAGTTGGAAATTGGCAACTGTAAAATAGGAGAGACAACAAGCCACTTTTAGGAGGGGTTCAAAAGGTTCAACAACAATTACTGGCCGGCCATAGACTTTTAGGGTCCTCCCATGTGTGTACAACACAAATATGTGGTTTGGGGTTGAAGAAAATGGCCCTAGGGTGGTCAACATTGGCTCGAAAGTGAGAAAAACGGGCGTCGGAGAGCGCCGGAGGAATATAACTGGTTGCTAAGACAATTGCTGGCCTCCCACCCTTCAGTGACCTTCCTGGTGATAAAACAGAGGTACCTGCCAAAAATGAACGAAAACCGATGCAAAACGAATGCTCGGGGGCCAAAACACGCAGCCGGTCCCGAAAACAGTCATAAGCCGAAAGTGGCATTCGACCACGAAGTGGGTCTCTCAGACCTCAGTGTCCCTCAAAAGGGAGTAAATAAGATGTATGCCAAAAACCGGAGGAATTGGAGGTGGTTAGACGGTCCCGAACCGAGGCACACGGCCTGACGGCTCTGAAAACTGGGAACCGGGCTCCGAAATGGGCAAAATGGCCTCTGACCCTCGAGAGATGGTCTCAGACCTCTCCTCCTTCAGGAAAAGAAACAGAGAAAACCGAGTCTGGTTCGCAAACCGAGACAAGGTACAGAAGAGGGTTCGGAAGTCCGGAGGCAGGGCTCACGGTCGTGACTCTGAGACTTCTGAACGAGCACAATATGCAACATCACCGAGCGCTCAATCGGTGACGTCTGAGTCTTAAGGTCGGTCAAAAATGGGGTGTTTACAATATTGTGTGGGAGGAGATAGGGGATGTACTCCACGGTTTAGGGGAAGATAGGGGATGGACTTCTAAACCTGATTTTGTTTGGGAGGAGATAGGGGATGGACTCCATTAGCATCACTTTTATGTGTGCTTATTTATATTGAAGTGTTTTATTGATACAGCACTAAAATGTGTATCAATCTGGAAGTATGAAGTGTTTTGATATGAGCCTGAGTCTCATTTGTGTTGTTGATATTGGAAGTAATGTGAATATGCTATATAGTTCACAGTTGTAAGTTTGGCCAGGTTCTGAGCCATATTGATAATAATGGATATTGATAAGTGTCATAGACATTAGTGTCTTAATACCGTATATTGATATAATTGATTATCATGGTTAACCATCTATTGAATGCTATTGCTTTATTCAATGCTTATAATTGGTTTAGTATATTTCTGCTAGGCTGTGGCTCACCCTATAAGGGAACATCATTTTCAGGTCCAGGTGATTCGCTACCTCCAAGGACTTAGCTTGGAAGGAACCGGATTTTGAAGCCCTTGTTTTAAGTTATTTGTTTTTATTTGACTTACATGTAAACATTCAAGCCTAGGGCTTTATTTGTATTTGAGTTAGAACTCATATTTTTGTGTCCAAGTGTTGGCTTGGTAAGATGTAAGCCCGTAGGGCATTTATTTTGATGTTACATGTACTGTCCTTACTTAGTAATACTCTGATGAATGAGATAATGTATTATTTTCTTTTTATAATGCATGTCAATATTATTTATGTGATGGGTTGATTTTGAGGGCGTTACACTCTCTGTCGATCTCCGTTGATCTTGGTCTCTCTCTGTCCATCTCCGTCGATTTCGGTCTCTCTCTCACTCTCTGCCGATCTCTCTGTCGATCCGTCTATCTCAATCTCTCCGTCTCTGTCGATCTCTTTCTCTCTCTCTCTCTCTCTCTCAGTTAGCATTTTGTAGGTGTATTTCTAATTTAATAGAATTAACTAAGTTAATGAAGTCAATATTCCATAGTTAGGTATGGATGCTTACATCTTTGTTTTGTTTATTTATATTTATATATGTATTGGTGTTGGACAAAAAGAGAGAGAGATAAGAGAGTGTGAGAGAGTTCTAGAGAGAAAGAAGAGAAGTGAAGAAGGTGAAGGAGATCTTGAGCAAATTGATTAACTTAGCTCCTTGAGGTACCATTTCTTTCTAATCTCTTGCATAAGGCTAATTTTCACCTTGAACTCATGGGGTATGAGAAACAAATGGAAAGCTTGAAAGCTAGGGTAGTTAATTAAATTAAAAACGCTAACAAGAAGAAGTCTCCAAATTTTGAAGAAATTAGAGCTCATCTATTTGATCTTGCTTGACCTTAAGTTAGGTTTCTATAATTTTGTTGAATCATTAAGCTTCACCTAATTTTGAAGTTGTTGATGAAATTCTTGAGCTTGAGGTTGAATTTAAAGGTCTACTTTTGAGTGGAACAAGAAAATTGTTTGTGTATCATGATTGTTAAATTTTGGTCTTTAATTTGAGCAATTTTGAGTTTGATTTTGTGGAGTTTGGAACCCCAAAAACAGAGCTGAAACTCGGTTCTGGAGCACCCAGAACCGCACGTGCGGCTGGGGAGCCCACACGTGTGGGAGAGCATCGGCGCACGTGCGGCGGGTAGGCCCGTAAGTGTGGAAAATAGGGGTGGAGGATGATGCATTCTGTAATAAAAGCACGTAGGGGTGCATGTGCGGAGGGGGTCCCGCACGTGTGGCCAAGGACCTCGTGCAGCAGCTTTATAGCTTCGGTTTCATTTTTCTGTGTTATTTTCCCCACTCTCAAGCCTTTGTCACCATAATTTACATCTATAATTAGTGTTCATTTGCAATGTAAAAGCATCAAACATCTAACAAGGGTGAACGACTTTTAAACCAACGAACGCTTAAGCAATGAAACTAATTATCTAGTTGTGTGGAAATTAAGTGTTCTATGCTTATATCTGTTTGTGTAGGTCAACTGCCTCATTCCAACCGTCTGCAACACGAAACGGACTATGAGCAACACTGCTGTATAAATATGTTTAATCTTGATTATCTTCTTCTGCTTCGAACTTATATTTATCTTGAAGGATTCCTATGATAATGAAAGATGATTTTACCATGATTCTTTGTGTTTGCCATTTGGTACCATTAACACTTATAGATCCCTTAGTTCCATCTTTCGGAACTCCTGTTTAATGTGAGGTTGACTATCAAACCCGATTTTCGGTCTTATGACCGCCTGTTCGGTCTCTTGACCGTCTGTCCGGTCCCCATGACCGTCTGTTCGTCCTTTCTAGACCGCCTGTATTTGCTGCTTTTGGTACACGCCATGTGAAATGTTATGCTTTTTAAATATTGAATAAGCTTGTTTAGTTTGTGTGTCATTTTACATTACAATTATCATTCATAATCTCCTCACTCAGTTGTTATTCACTGGGTCTAGCTCACATTTTGGCATGCCTTGTAGGTGATCCAGCTCAGGAAAGGACGTAGTGGCATCTGTCTTACTTGAGTTTTGCCAAGCCAACCATCGAGCCTCACCACGAGGTTCCCCACCTACTTAAGTTTGAACCGAGCCGATGTCCACCCTTTTGTTATGCATTCATGTGTTTTGGTCATGCGGTTTTTAATATTATAACTGTTGCCATAGGAGTATCTTTCTCCCCTTTTCCTTATATTTTTCTGACGAACGTGTAATGGTTGTTGTACTTATGCGTGTATATATGTGTGTATATATATATGTATAGCAATGTCATCTAAATGCACAGCTCAATGGATGTTTTGTTTTTACATAATAGCTTCCGCTAGCCCCCTTTTGTTTGCTTTGTCAATTAGGCCTTCGGTAATTATGGATTACTGGCTGGTTACGATCCTAGACCTATGGGGGCGGGTTGGGGTCGTGACAGTTTCTTTGTTGGAAAGGACAAAGATTACATAGTTAAAATACTAGAGGAATGTGATTTCTCCATAACAATTGGTATTCAAAATCTCACTCATAGAGGTCTCATAGAAGTTAATAAAGATAACAACAAGCTGATAATGCACTAAGTGCTTAGAGACATGGGTAGGGAAATTGTTCGCCGGGAATCACTAAAGGAACCTGGAAAGCGCAGCAGAGTGTGGTGTCATAAGGATGCCTTCAATGTGTTGAGGGATAAAACTATAAGAATTATGCTTCTCTCTCTCTCTCTCTCTCTCTCTCTCTCTCTCTCTCTCTCTCAATGAAGGCATAGATTTAGTGCCTTCAATTATTTTTCTTAATTTGTAAATATTCATGCAATATATATTCATGGCTTGGCCTCATTCCAAGGTACGCCTTTCAATTATTTTCTTCTTCTCATTATGCATGCACTTTGATGATTGATCAGTAATTAATTTTGTTTTGCTTGATTCTTCAGGGAAACTATGAAAAGAGTCAAAGAATTAGTTCAATTTGGGGGATTTTTGGACACTGGATACTTGCAAAGGACACTAGGTAAAGAATTTCAGCAAATGGAATCTTGGTATTCCTTTCTCCCATTCACATTTTTTGGCATACATGATCTTCACTTAGTCTCAATAGAAACCTTGTAAGAAATAATGGCAATTTATTTCTAAGGCTTCTGACGAAAGGGAAGATTTAGATTCTTTTTTTAAATATTGATCTTCACTCTTTCTTCCATCAAACATTAAAATAAAGAGTAATATTCAATGGAGAACACAATGTTGAAGTAATTGTTGCTCATCTATGTTACATGGACTTTGATACGGTTGTACGGATATGTGTTGAAGCATTCGATTTATCTAATTTCCATTTCTATTCATGCAGGGACACCATAAAATATTCATGTTTCTTAATATTCTTTTTTTTTTTTTAATATACTAAGTTGGAATCGTGTTTTCAAGGTGACATAGAGCATTCCACGCATTACATGGAAGCTTCATGCATAATTATATGGTAAACTAGAATTACAAGACATTTTTTGGGTAAATGTCCAATTACACACAATGGACACCTAAGTATCATAGACACGGGCATGCCGACACGTCGGTTTCCAAAAATTGTAGGACACCACGCATTTGGCATACGTTAAAATTTTATTTTTGAAAAATATATTATATATCATAAATATATATATATATATATATATGAATATTTTATTCAAAGATAATGGAAAATATATAACATGACACTAATCACATTAAAAAACTCTATAGTTCATAACTTAAAAGTCAATATATCATTCAGTAATAATTACATTCTAAAGAATACAAAACAAATTATAGAACATTGTAATACACATGATGTATTCATTTCATAAATATTTCCAAACATATTTAGAATGCATAAGTTGTGTTTTTTTAAGAATGTAGGACATTGTTATTGAAAAAATTCATCACATAGGAGGTATTTGGAGGGTTCAAAAAGTGTTGCTGAAGTATCCACGAAGTTTTGGTGAAGTGTCCACTGTCATGGATTTGTTTTTTTAATTAAGACACTTTGAAGAAGTGTCTGAAGAGTGTCGGTGTCGGACACGAATGTTGGACATGACACGCTTCCTTTGCAGAAGTGTCCATGCTTCTTAACTGACACATATCCCATACCCTTACCCAAGGGTTGAGTGTCCAAAATGGATACACATTTAGAAGAGTTCGTTCTCTAGTCTTTCTTAAAAAATTAGGATTTTTTTCTTTCTTTCTTTTACTCTAAGAAAACTTAACTGAATAGTCATGTGGCTTGTTTCTAGTTATTAATGCCTTATATCATCACTCCACATTGGCAGTTTCAAGCAGGCCTTCGAAGTGCCCTTTACTACAATTTCCAAGAAGATACTTTTTGAGGATTTGTTGCGACTGTTTCCAGTTGCATCTTCACCAAAATCTGTGTCCTTAAGTTTTCCTACATCAGTATCATACTACCAGGTATGTCCTTCAGCACATAAGGTTGTCTTTCAAATTTGGTACATGCTAGGTTGCATGATAAATTGAATATCTGTTTTTCTTTGAAATTCGTGGAACTTAATACAAGCTTTCTTTGTAATTCCTCTTTTGTATGTTTGAAATAGTTCTCATTTTCTTGTCATCGTGGAATTTATTAGCCATGAGTTGCTGATAAAAAATAAAAAATTTAAATAATAGCTATGACTATGAGTTGGTGCATAGTTAAAAAAAAAAAAATTTAAAAAATAAAAAAATAAAAACTTTCTTAGTTGACCAATCAAATCATCTTAGTTGCGTTGATATCATCATAAGTGAATGGTCTAAAGAACTAGATCTCTATCACCTTTTGTGCTGGAAGGGGTGGCTATCAATCAAATTTTGAATAAGATTACAGACGCTCTATTTTCTACCGTTTACTCACAATGGGAGTGGGGCTCACATCTTCAATTGGTGTGGGCCTCAATCCACCCATTTGCCATTTATGTTTATGAGATGTTGATTGGCATGACGATTTGTAAATTTAAACCATTAATATAGAGCATGATGATACGACTTCTTTATTATTGCAATTGTAGCAGCTTCAAGCACATTTTAGTTGACCACCACTTAATGCAGGAGAATCTCATAACTGGAACATTTTCTCTGAAGGACAGGATGTTAACTTGGAGAAAGGGGAACCAAATTTGGATTGGTTGCTAATTTACATCTCTGGTTCATTTTTTATGATGGTTTCTCGATATGTTTTCTGAGTCTTTCATATGTTCTCTGCACAAACACTAATAACTAATAAGAGTGCAAATTCATTGAAATTGTGTAACTGCCTGTTTATGCTATCTGAGAAGAAACTTTTGGTCCAATACCCTTTTTTTGTGTGATGATGAATAGTTTTCGAATGACAGAGGCATGTCCATATGTTCAATTTGCGATATGGTACGAGATTAGATTTTATCATAATTATGCCTTGGTGATGCCTGCCTAGTAATTTATGTTTAGCCCCTACAAGTAAATTACTCTTAACAGTTTTCTTTTCCTCTATAGGAAGCTTCTAAGGCTGTCACAACTTATAGAACACATGAACAAAGGCTTGTTGATTACATCTCTTTCAGAATTCCAGAGGATTCATTCTCAAATATCAGAATTCCAGAGGATTCATTCTCAAATATCAGAAATTGCATAGGCATCGCTAGGGGTTTTATGCATGATTTGAGCAGTGTAAAGAAGGGAAATGCCTCACTGGAAGCTATCTTGTTATTATCAATTTGCATTTTTGGCATTATCAATTTTCATATAAATTCTTTCTTATTATTACTATTACTATTACTATTTATTTTTATTTTTTTTGATAGATTTTTCAAAAGAGGAAAGTAAAACAAGAAAGGAAGTCAGCTAGTGGCTGCAGCAGCATCTCCAATCAATTTGACTTTCTGCACTCCATGATTTCTAACTGGTAGGTTAAGAACTCCAATTAAAACTTTCATTTTTTCTTTCATCATTTCTAGTGAAAGGTCATCTATCTTGACTGTTCAATGATTGCCAACTATCCAGCGGTGACTACGATTTAATTTTAGATGGGATCCATGAAAATAGTTTGCAACTTCACTATCATGATCCAGTTATGCGAAAGACTGTAAGTCATAATTGCAATAAAAACCTTCTGTCTAACTTATGACTTCATTCAATCTAGGGAATTAGCTAAATATGTTATTTTCAGATATTTGTCTAACATAAAATGTAAATGAAGGTCAAATGCTTGTGTAGTCTTGGTGTTTCTGATTTATTTCATCAATATATTATGCGTACACAACGGATGTCTTGGGCACATATGAACATTTGGCCTTCCATTATTAAGGATAAATTTCAAGTTAAAATCTTTAATTCCTCATTTTACATTCTATAGTTTATCAACCCAGTATTGCAATCACTGTGTGTAGTCTGGTAGCACAAAATGAGAAACCAAATATTGAATGGCCAAAGTCTTTCCAGAGGTGTTTCTATTTCTCTTAGAAGTTAATGTTTATTGGGAAGAATTAGTTTTCTCACTATTGCATGTTGCTGTGAACCAACAGATACCGAACAATGTTGATGGAAAAGATGGATATTCTCTGGTCTTGGCACAATAAAATATTACCACATATCTCAAGGCATATGTCGACAAAATCTTTTGTAGAACAATATCTTCATTACTGCATATTCTATCACCCCGAACTCTAAGGCCGGTAATTCACATATATTATTCCTTTGTCTTCCTTTTGTGTTTGGTTGTGCTTGCCTTGTTGCTTTCCTTTTATTTTTATATGATGTGTATAACACTAATTATAATGAATTCCATATCACCCTTGTCCCTTGCCCATGAGAGGCTCATTTCTTTTGTGCCCATCCATACCACCGTGTGCCTCTTACGGACAGCTTCCCCTTGACAAAGAAGACTTGTGACAACTGTCGGTATGTAATTTGGACGCGTAGACTTGGAGTTAGACCCGAAAATGCCTTAAACTTAGTCGAAAAATGGCGTTTCGGGGTCGAAAATTCAAAATATCCCCAGAACCACCGTGTGGCTGTCACGAACAGCTTCCCCTTGACAAATAGGACTTGTGACAACTAAGGGAATGTAATTAGGACGCGTAGGCTTGGAGTTAGACCCGAAAATGCCTTAAACTTAGTCGAAAATAAGGTTTCGGGGTCGAAAATTCAAAACAACCCCCGAACCATGGTGTGGCTCTCACGGACAACTTCCCCTTGACAAATAGGACTTGTGACAACTAACGGAATGTAATTAGGACGCGTAGGTTTGGAGTTAGACCCGAAAACGCCTTAAACTTGGTCGAAAAAGGGCGTTTCGGGGTCGAAAATTCAAAACAACCCCCAAACCACCGTGTGGCTCTCACGAACAGCTTCCCCTTGACAAATAGGACTTGTGACAACTGACGGCATGTAATTCGAACCCATAGATTGGGAGTTAGAGCCGAATACGCCTTAAACTTAGTCGAAAGAGGGCGTTCCGGGGGTGAAAATACAAAACCGCCCCCAAACCACCGTGTGGATCTCACGGATAGGTACACAAATTCAGGTTATTTATTGTTTAATTTTATCTTTCTTTATGGCTTCATCTGCTTCAGTTGTTTCCTCACTATGATTCTTCAAGTGGATATGTGGGCTGTGATGCCATCTGACAGGTGGAACTGAAACCTATTTACAAGTATGGATGATTTACTTGTCTTAAATGTTTGTAGCATTTTGTTTAGTATATCGTAAATTATCAGGACTCTGTGGGAGATGGAAAACCAAAACATTGGTAAACATGGCGATTGACCATGGGTACTACATAGATCAGAGTCAGAGCTTCAAAATATCCACATAGATCAACCTGATCCTGGGAAGCTGACTTCCTTGCATTTCTATGCTTGGTCTAAGGTAATTGGACTAAAATTTGAAAATTGATCTAATTGTTATTAATGTTAATATTAAGAGTAGTGTATGCATACATATTTATTTGCATTATGTACTTATGTAAATACTTATTATTCAATTTTTGGACATGCAACGGTTTGATGACAGGGATGGTCGTTATTTGAGGACGCGTGCTGCGGCTGATGCAATCAAATTCACTGCGGTGCTGTTCTGAATCTGTGTGTTCTGTACCTGGGTGATGTTCTGTATCCATGTGTATTTATCTGTGTTGCTGTCTATTTATCTGTTATATTCTGCTTTTGGTTCTTCTTCGGGGCCTGCCTTTGGGAGCTCTTCATCGTCATTTGGTGGTTAGTACTTTAATAACATTGTTAACATTCTTTTAAATTTTGTTTGTTGTTGTTTTAAATTGTTTTCATTGAATTGGTTGTGATGAAAGTATGATAGGATAATTCGCTATAGCAATACTTTACCATATTATTTGCTTTGAATATACCATTCTTGGAAGACTTGCTGGGACAATGTCAAGAAGAGTTGAACAATCAGTAAATTCATACATTCTTGTCTAGATTGGAACTTGATGGCCGGCATGCTGACTTTGATCTTTCTGGCACTTCTTTTGGTTGGATGATGTACTGCATTTTTTAACTTTTTTTGGGACTAGAAACAAGATATGAGCTGATATTCAGTGTGTGGTTTGCTTTGGTTGGATGAATAAAGGACCACAGGATTTGGTTTTGGTACCACTCCAACATTTGGGCAATCAACTTCAGCTTCTGGTAGCAGCAGCTTTTTTTGGAACTGTTGTGTCTTCTTTTGGTGATCAGAATTCCTTCTTAGGTGGGTATTTAAAATAGTTATTGCTGGTTTGCTATTTGAAATAGTTATTTAAAATAGTTATTTTCTCAATCTATTTTGCAGGAGCCCAGTCCACGACACCAACATTTGGAACTACAGGCTTTGGATACCGCTTTTTTGGTCAACATGGGCCATTTAAGAGTAGCTTACTTACGCTGCTTTGAAGTAGATGACGGAAGTAGTGCTGCTAAACTGGAGTCCATTTCTGCCATGACCATTAACAAAGACAAAAGCCATGAAGAATTGAGGTGGGAGAGTGTTTGGAAATTACTGGTGTTGGTGATCCATCTGGAAGGGGTCTAGGTTTTAGCTATGTTCGCACTGCTCGAAGGCTCCAATATCAAATGCAATAGTGAAGAAAAAGCAAGCTGTTAGTCGGGAAGGTTCAACTGTAACTGGAACAGATTCTGAATCTGTGTGTTCTGAATCTATGTGTTCTGTATTTTAAATTTAGATGCTGAATGGTGAATCTGGGCTAAAAAAATTTAGATGCTGAATCTGTGTGTTCTGAATCTGTAACTGGAACAGATGCTGAATGGTGAAGAAAAACCAAAGGCCTTAATATTTTATATGTTCTGAATCTGTGTGTTCTGTATTTTAAATTTAGAGCAACATGTAGTCTAATGTACTGCTTTCTTTTTTCTGGTCATGGACTGATTGTTGTGGCTGCCTGCTGTTGGAGGCTTCCTTCAGGTTGGAGACTTCCTTCAGGATGATCTGTGTGACAGGTAGAACAACAATAATTTACGCCATGGTCTTGGTAGATAATCTGTAAGAATCTGGTCCGAGAAGGTCTGTGCATCACTATGCTGCTGTTGCTTCTGGTCTGGGTGGATGGCTGCTGTGTTCTGCAGATGGTGGAGCTGTATGGCCAAATGTTCTGCAAAGGGTGAGCTGCTGTGATCTAGTTTGCACTAGTTGACCAAATGAGTATTGTTGTAGAAGGTTTTAAAACAAGTGCAAGTCTCTAGTATTAATTCTTTATGTATCTGTGTCTTTTATGAACTTCCATGTTCATACTATTCGACAAATCTGGTAGTCTTAATTTTGTACAGAGTTAACTTTGTTTGCAAGAACATGTATTGTATATAAAATGGCATTTTCTGAAATATTCTCGGTTGCCTATGCTTTGCCAATTCCTTAACATCTGTTTGTGTGGTGATTTTTGAAGCAAAAATCATGTTTTGATTTTGAACTTAATTGTTTTTATTCTATGATGAAAGAATACCAAATGGCAAAATCTGTGAAACTGTAAAACTGTTTACACACAATTTTCTTACACACCAATTCGTTACACCCTATTTTTTTACACACCAACTGCCAAAATGTGTAAAATCTGTAAAACTGTTTACACAATTTCTGACCAGTGACTTCTTTTTAGTAGCCAAAAGGAAGTGAAGTTGTTGACGACGAACCAAATTGGTAGTCAAAAGGAAATTAAGGTTTTTTGGTGACTAAATATTTGGTAGCTAAAAGAAATAAAAGATTTTTGGCGACTAAATAATTAGTAGCAAAAAAAAAAATAACGAAAAATAAATTTTATAAACGTGACCAGTGACTTCTTTTTTATAAACGTGATGTAATTTGGATGGTTTATTTATGGATGATGTAATGTGAATGTAAATTTGATTTTGGTAATCCATTTGTGTGTAGATTATTAATGTGTAAGATTGTAAATTTGATTTTGGATGCCAATCTATTCGGCATAAAATGCATCCATAGTGCAAGAGTACAGAACAATTAATTGCACAAATAATTGTGAGATTGGAACATGCCTAGTGCCTAATAGATTCACAATGATTTGATTATAAACAATATTGAAGCAAATTATACAAGGACGCCAAACTTTGGCATTTTTTTTTTTTTTTGTTTGTCATGGCCATGGGCTCCAAAATCATTGGCTGATTGATTGGTGTTTTCACTTTTTTTGCAAGAATTGACTGACTAACGGGTCCCCAATCAATTTTCAAATCAATTTGGAAAATGCACAGCCTTGGTAGAAATCAATTGGCCAATCCATTGGCCATTATCCAAATAAAAGCTAAAAGCTAAAATCTTGAGTGTTTAGTCAGGCTATGGGCTTCCAAATTAAAAATGAATATAATGACAAGGTTTGAAGTTAACAAATTGTATCATTCACAATCTCCTCATAAATTACTATTCAATACATTAAACATCAAGCAAAATACATCATATTTCAAACATCAAGCAACTTATCCTCATTGACAATTTTCAAAAATTTAGAAGGAAAAAAAAATGGAAAAAAAAGGCAATATGCTACCATATTTCAAACAATAAACAACCTGGTGAGGTCATATTCACCAAAGCACCCACCATAAGAATTTTTTTACACACGAAACATATCATACTAAACTCCCAAAAGTAAGCAAAAAGTGTTCATAAACAAATTGGGACAACTACAAAACTCATAACATATTCAACTATCAATTTAGTCTAAGCATAGTAAAACAATGAAAAGGCCAAGGTCAAGGCTCCTTAGAAAATTCATCTTCGTCCTCAACATCTTCTGTTCCCGACTCTTCTTCATCTCCCTCATCATCATCATCTTCATCTCTTCCCAACTCTTCTTCGTGTCCCTCATCCTCACCTTGTCCTCCATCCTCGTGAGGGGTATCTACATTTTTTTTTGTCAATTCATTCAATGTCACTTACACAGATTTTAGAAGATCACTCTTTTCTTTCTCCTAGATCTCTTCTAAGATTCTCAAACGTTGAATGTCGTCCTCCTTAAATTTCAAACCAACATGCAACTCTTCCATCTTTGAGTTTAAGCTCTCCATATCCAATCTGGTAGCAGATACAGTTGCTTCCAAATGCTTGATCATTGCTTCCAAATGCTTGATCATAGCATCTGTGTGAAAAACAAGAAGCAAGTCTATTAATAAAAATTTAGATCAAAAGCCCATTGCTGTTATCATGTGATAAGACTTACAACTCCTAGACACTAATCCACATGCAAAAACATGAATATAGAAGTATGCCTCTGTTTCCAATTGGAATAGCTTATGTAAAACTCCAAATGGATTAAAATTCATTAAATAAATCATTAAGTTAAATGTGTGATATTACTACTATCACTAATATAGGAAGAGCGTGGTGGCAGCAGCAACAAACTGGTAATAGAGACCATTAAAATTCATTAAATAAATCATTAAGTTAAATGTGTGATATTACTACTATCACTAATATAGGAAGAGCGTGGTGGCAGCAGCAGTAAACTGGTAATAGAAACCGAGCTCAATTCAACTCAGTCAGCACTCCTTATTGTTACAACAACTGTTCAGATTGTCTTCAAATGTTAATGATATTATGACAACCCATATTTTGGTCAAATCTATTAATTTCTCAAATATAAGGAAAGGTGGTCACGTAAGGCATGGACCTCGGCTGCACCTTACTCTAGGCAAGATGTGAACCATTAGGTATGTTAACCTCAAAGTGTTTTCATGCAGCTTTTTTACGATGCAAGCTTTAATTTGCTACTCATTAATACATTATTATAAACAAAAAGTTTAAATAAATAAGAAGCAGGTACCTCATTTGTAACAAAAGCAAACTTTTCGTTGGCAATTTCGTAACCGCATTCACCATAACCCTACGTATACAACATTGGTCTAATTATACAGTTTTAGTTATAGCAAAATTGGGATGAAGCAAGGAATGCAATTCTAAAACAAAGTATTTTAGGTTTTTAGCTAATATAATATTAAAAAATATATGCCAGCTTCCCACTTTTAGCGACACTAATAGTTGTTGCAAATTCACCTATGCAAAATTCAAATCACATTCATTCAACCTTCAAACTAAATAAGAAATAAAAATCCATCATAATAGTAACAACTTACTTTTTTTGTAATAATAATAATGATAATAACAACAATAACAAAACCATCATAATAGTAACAAAAGAAACGTAGCCTGCTCATTCCAGAAGATCATGAAGAAAACTTATACGGGTTTTGTGATCAACACTTAAAGCAATATTTTGAAACTAGAACCCACTCAGTAGTTGGACAACCCAGACGATAAACAGCATAGCTTTTAAACATGGAAAACCCCTAAGCCATTTTCCCCAAAATTTTATTTCTACTTACATTTCTCTAGGTTATCTCAAAGAGCAAATTAATCATTATCCAAACAATAGCAACCAATGAAAAAAGCTCTTTGGAAGTCTTACCATTGAAAGGTGAACACTGCAATGGCAACTCTTGTCCTTTGGAAGTACCTTTTTACCTTAACCAACCACCAATCTTTGAAAAAAAACATTTTCATTTTTAAAACCTGAATAAAGAGCAAAAGAATCAATAAATACCATGAAATCCACATATTTAAAAACAAAACAAAAAAATAAATTAACATCATATGCTTGTTTTAACTGATAATAATTTATGAATATAAAAATCCGAAACGTTGTACCTGACAATTTATAAACTAAATCCCAAGTCAATCCCATAATGCGCATTCACCAAGCAGTGTTCATTAAACAAAGAATGATTGACAAGACAGTTTGATAAATAATTATGCAGTTCTTAGACTTGAGTCCTAAAAATCCTTTCCTCTCCATTTGATTTTCAATTTTAGAACATTTGTCCACTCACCATGGCAAACATGTTAACACTTAAACTAACAGAAATTAACATTGCAACAATTCTGATTTAAATATTTACTACGAGCTATTTTCCATAGTTATCAACAATTACTGAAGCGATGGAAAGAAGCAAAATTCACCTAAGATGTTGAATATCTATAAAGAGGACCAAAAGAGTTATCCATTATTGTTTGTAGCTTGCTGTTTGTGAATAGGACCTATCAATCAGCCATGCGATAAACCAAAGTCGCAGCCAAGAGTACCTAAAGTTACAGGCAGAGGCAATTTTGCAGAGCTAGGGCGTAAACCCTTCAAATTCAAACTTCACGAAAAATTAAAATCAAATACAAATGTCAATCAACGAAAATCCCATATTTAGGTAGAGTATGACAAATTTAAAGCTAAAAGTAACGGCAAGGATCACACGTCCACCAATTCAATAATTTTAAATTTTACACTTTCTTTACATTGTCTCAATTACCAAACAAACCTAAAGCACATCCACAATTAAGTTATCAAAATTTCAAATTATAAAATTATGATGCACAAAAAAGAAAAAGAAAAAGAAAAAGAAAAGAAAAAAAGCAAGAAAAAAAAAAGAGCTAATCTAGAAATCAAGATACCATAGTCTAAAGAAGAAATAACACATTAAACAGGCAAATATGCCATAATGATAGTATAGTTTGAAGGAGTGGACACCAAAAGAAAAAGGACAAAAACAAATAAAAAGAAAAACCATAAAGTGTAGCCAAAGTCTACATAACCTACTAACATTCACTCACTAAGTTTCTATAATGAATAAACCAAAGGCAAATATAGAGCAAAAGGGTTATGTGAGCATGTTGTGACTAGAACAATGTTGCATGCAGTGTTAACAGAGAGAAGGAAAAAAGAATTGGATTAAAGAGATAAAAATGGATTCAAATATATAGATAGTTGCATTCAGCCCCTTTTTATGACCAATTATACTTAGTTAAGATTGAAGTTGGGCTTGATTTTTGTAGCCTAGCATTTTATTAAATTATCACACTAATAATCCAATTTATAGACTTTGTTCATTGACCGTTCAAAATGGACATTTATTTTGGGACATTCAAAAATTAAAAAGTGAACCAACAAAATGGGATGGAGTCTTTATTTAATACATAAAAATTCGCTTGAAAGGCATAATATATACCTGAGTTAAGTAATGATACATGAATTGGAGATGATGCATGGTTTCTGAAGTCATGTATCCTATCATAATAGTGGCAGCTGTAGACACCCCATTTTTGACCAACCTTAAGACTCAGACGTCATCAATTGAGCGCTTGGTGATGTTGCATATTGTGCTCGTTCTGAGGTTGCGGAGTCCCGGCTACGAGCCTTGCCTCCAGACTTCCGGACTCTTTTGTGCTTTGCCTCGATTTGCGAACCAGGCTCCGTTTTCTCTGTTTTCTCTTCCCAAAGGGAGGGAGAGGTCTCGTAGACCATCTCTCAGTGGCCGTAGGCTACGTTTTGTGGTCGCAGGCCATTTTTCCCATTTTGGAGCCCGGTTCCCGGTTTTCGGAGCCGTCAGGCCGTGTGCCTCGGTTCGGGACCGTCTAACCACCGCTGTTTGCCCCAGTTTTTGGCATGCATCCTATTTACTCCCTTTCGAGGGACACTGTGGTCCGAGAGACCAACTTCGTGGTCGAACACCACTTCCGGTGCCTAATAGCCCACTTTCGGGGCCCTGAACTGCGTGTTTCGGCTCCCGAACCTTCGTTCTACAGTTTTGGGCTCTGACCCAAACTTGAGATAGTCATATTTTGAGGTCCTTTTCATGTTTGATTAAGGACATTTTACTGTTTGACATCTCCATCTGTCACTTGCTTCTTTACCTCTTTTTGGGCCTATTTTTGCACGGTATTTTAGGCGTACTTGTGGGATGTTTTGGACTTGTTCATAAACTAAAAAGTATCTTATTTTGATCCCCTCTTCAACTTTGTTGAAGGTATCTGGGCCATCTGAGACCCGTAGTTATCACTTACCCCTTTAACCACCTTTTGGCCCTTTTTGGTGCACCCTTTGCTCAAGGCTTCTTGAGGAAGCCTTGACCCCTTGTCTTGGCTTCCTCAAGAAGCCTACCAGCTGTCCAAGCTTCTCAAATAAGCCTAGACTCTTTTCCACCCCCCCTTGAACCTTTCTCTTTGCTTAGCCCTTAAGATAAGTGCTTTACTTGGCCTATATAAGCACTTCTCTTCTCCCTTTGTCTAGGTTGGAGGTTTTGAACAAAAAAACCAGAGGATATATACATACATTCTGATATATACATATATCCCTCCATCTCTCTCTATATCTATCCCATCCAAGCCTCCAAACACCCTTGTTCTTGGGCCATTCCTTCACCAACTCATAGCACAAGGCACCCTTGCTCCTTTCCAGTGACTTGGGGATGTTTTTCAGAGGCTAGAAGCTCATTTCCTTAGATCAAAACCTGCTGGTTCGTTGGTCTACAAGGGTAAGCACATTTTTCCCCAAAACTAGCATTTTCTTGGTTCATATCTAAGCCATAGTTGCATGTATTTTTGAGCTTCGATGTAAACTACAAAGAGGCTTATTTTGAGCCCTTATTCAATATTGAAGAAGGGATCAACACTGTTTGGGACCTCCATGCATGACTTTCTTCATTACCCCTCTTTGGTCCCCTTTTTTTGCATGTCTTTTTAGCCTACCATGCTTCTGTTTTTGGGTCTTCGACAGGCTTGAAAAGAGTCTTAGTTTGACCCCCTCTACATGTATCATGAAGGGTATTTGGCTGTTTGGTGCATCCTTTTGGTACTTCATGTTATACCCCTTTGTAGGCCTTAATCTTGCATTGCATTTTGAGCATGTGTGTATACTGTTTTGGGACTTGTCATAAACTGAAAATGCTCATATTTTTGGTCCCTAATCAGTGTTGTAGAAGGAAATTTTTCAGTTTGAGCATTGCATGTATCACTTGTTTCATTGCCTCCTTTGCGGGGCCATTTTTGTATGCCATGTTAGCCCTACCTGCGCTTGCTGTTTGACCATTCTTTTTACTGTAAAAATGTTTGTCTCGGGGCTGTCTTTCTTCTGTATTCACACTTCGTGTGCAAATAATGCATGTATTGCATAGTTGTAGGCCATTTCATATGCCTAATTTTGAGTTTCGGGATGCGTCTCATGTATCGGGTGCCATATTGCCATGATTCGGGGCTGTTAAGCATCATATTTCAGTGATTGAAATTCATATGTTTGTATGCCATGATCCATGCCTTGCCATACCTTGTTAGAATGGCATTCGTGCCTTAGGTCCGGTCCTCGGTTTGCGTGCATACGTGCACGCATTTCGAGCGTCCCATTTTCATCTTATGGCCTCCTATGTGAGTGTGGCTGAGGCTATCTCATATTGGTGTAAGCCCATCTTGCATTGTGTATGCCATGTTTCAATGCGTTGTGCATGTTATGTTGATTAGCATTGTGTGAGCCATATAGTTGCATTGCATGCTTGCATGTTTAGATTGCATGTTTAGGTTGCATTGCATTAGCATGCATGCCTTGCCTCTTGATCAAGTGATAAAGGTTGAGCTTTATGTGTTTGTTTGGTTTGCATGATATTTGAAATCAAAGTGCATACTTGGTTTCTTGGGCCATCACGCATCGAAATGCGCAATTGATGGTCCGAGGATCAAGGAACGTACCCCTTTGAGTCAAAATCATGATAAGGGATGTGTTGGTGCACACATTTGCTTGAAATTCCATGCCATGCCTTTATCGTCGCTTTGTTCTTTGTCAAAACCGCTTCTGCAGAAGTTTACGCCGACGGCAACATTCAGTGCCGACCGGCCATTGGTGAATGGCCGACAGCTTTATTTTCAGCCGATGGATATTGTACACGGCCGGTGGAAATTCTATTCAGCCGATGATGATCTACAGTGTGCAAGGAGCATGTCCCAGGACTTTGGCAGTCTTTGGAAAGGCAGGGCAGTAAAAACAGAGGCAACAGTGCTATGGCAACGAGTTTCTGGGCGAAGCCAATCCGAGCATGCGTGCATCCCTCTTCCCGAGGCCTTCTATTGCTTTCAGTAGTTTAATTAATTTGTTAATTAATTAAGGGTCTGTAATAATTAATTAGCTAGGATAGTTGATTTATTATTTGGGACTGTATATTATTCTTTTGGTCCCTCCGTGTGAGGGCATATTTGTAATAAGGGTGTGTGAGTGTGTGTATGTCTTCCAACCCCCATTTCTTTCTCCCTTTTATTTACCTGCTTATGATGGTAGATTAGGGCATATTTAATTTAGCATACCTTATGCAATGCATGCGTGCATCCATGCATTTGTTGACATGCATCGGGCTCGGCACATCATACAAACTGCATCGTACTTTCAATTCCAAATTGAATACGTGTTATTTGTAGCATTCCATATGCCATGTTTAGGATAGCCGAGCCTACCTAGATTACATCTTTGCATGTGTTGCATTAGACATTTCAGTATGCTTAGGTCCATGCATGGATTTCTAATAAGCTTCTGTTTTGGCTCGGAGTACTAGGTGAGCTTTTATGCTTTAGCATATCGCATGTGTGTGAATGTTGCCATGATAGCATGCTTACCATGAGGCTAAGTGCTTATGTGATATAACTACTTGAATGCCTGTGGATGGAGGTTGAATTACCTAAATTGGGACAATGCATTAAAAACTGTGAGTTTTAAAGCCCACTAGATAGTGGCAAAACTGTCTTTTCTAAAAGCCCACTTGAGGGTGGCAAAACCTGCATTTTAGCCTACTTGCGAGTAGCCAACCATTTTCAAAACAAACATGTAATGTTTTATTCCAATTTAGGCGATTTGGTCTATACTTGTTTGCTGTGCGCATAACATAGTAACTCTAAGCTAATAACCGGAATAAGAGCATATAATATTTTCAAAACTTGATATCACGGTTAGTAGAGGCCGGTTTTTGACCGGGCGAGCGGGGGTGCTCACGAAGTGACCTTCCCCAATCGTACCCAAGTTCCCGAGCCGAGGCAACTTTGGTGATGACGGACACATGGCCTTTGGCACCGAGTCAGGGTTTCCTAAATTTCCCATTAAAAAACATTTAGGTGGCGACTCTGTAATCTGGCAAAGCAGTCCATGTTTGGCACTTCTTTCAAAATCTGTTTTTCTCAAAACGATTTGCCGGATTTGGACTCTTTGGTTCAAGATTAAGAACCGTGACAATCGAGTCCGAACTGTAGTAAACCCGATATGAACGGAATGGGACTTAACCCTCCCGGGGCGTTCGGGGACGTCTACAGCAGCCACCAGCACTGTAAAGACCCAAGATCACTTTTCTACAAGTCAGCAAAATTAGTTCACTAATCAAGTGCACATCTAACATTTTGCAAAAGTATCGATACACCAATCAATTGGATGGATTGGCAATCACTAATCAATTGTTCAATAAAAATTATAAACAATCATGCTATCATGCCTCCTAATGTTCTAAAACTAGGGGGAAAAATCTTATTACTATGCAATCACTGACCCCCCCAAAGTTTAAGCAATGTGAAAGCTTTAATATGGAAATCCAGTGTCAATACTCATTTTCTAATGTCAACAAAATATACAAAAATAAAGGTTTAAACAAGAAAATTAAGTAAAAATACCACTTCAAGAACTCCAAAAAAATCGAAGGGATATGATAATGTTCTTAAGGCTACCTTGTGGTCAAGATTACCACTTGCCGCCAAATTCGGGAGGCGAGGTGAGTCATGCGGGAGAGAGGGTAAGAGAGAGAAAAAATGGATTTGAGAGGAGGTTTGGTGTGAGAGGTGAGAGAGATTAAAGGTGAGAGAGATGAGGGGTGGGAGAAGGAAAAAGCATAAGAGAAAAGACAACAGTGGGCGAGAATTTGTCCAGCAAGTACTCTATAATTCTAAAAAATTAAAATTAAAATAAAATACCAAACAATGCACGTGACATTATTAGATGCAACAAACAATATGAACGAAAAAGATGATGTAGTGATCACCATTATAATTTCTCACATGTAACAGCTTTGAGACAGCTTCCCATTTGGCTCAAATTTTGTTTTTAGTAGAGCATAGACCAAAAAAGCTTGAGAGTAATGACAGAATCATCTTTCTTTACCAAAAAATAATACACAAAGCTCTTTTACTAACAGTTAGCAGGCAACAAACAAATAATTGGACTTGAATACAATGCTAGTGGGTTGCATGATCCAATTGAATCTCTTGGCACAAATGTAACTAAAATTAAATCAAAGGTAGAGAGAAAAAACAAAAGTTATAGTCAAACTCCTTTTTTTTTTAAATCAAAAAATCAATACCATAAAAGATGTTATGACAAAACTTAGTTACTGGTTCATACCATAAAAGATGTTATGACTAAACTTAGTTATTGGTTCGTAAAAACAAAATAAAAGAATGCAACTATAGTCAACTAAGAAATTTACCTTTTATAGCTATAACTCATTCATCAACCTCAAAGTGCTCACACCATGCCTGTAAATCAAAAATCACAAAATGGCAAACAATTCTAATTGTAAAAACCTTAAAAAAGTAAATAAATACAAAAAGAGAAAAGAGGAAAGCAAAATGCAATGCCTTTACATGTAGAGCTGTAAGATGAAGAAAGATGATGTTATTAGCCAAAATTACTTTGAACAGTCCAAACACTTGCAAGAATTTGTTCATTGTGAATTAAACTACTCCACCTAAATTAAACTATAAACCTTCCCCAAACTATGAACTTTTAAATCAATGAATTGTAAACCCACTTCTTATAAAGATATTTGGAGGATTCAATCCGAAGCATCATACCAAACCAAAACAAAAAAATAATAATAATAAATAAAACTGAAAACCTGAATTGAACTACTACCCCTTTACCTTTAAACACTAATCAAAAGGTTTTAGGATGATTAATGTTTGTTTTGGTGGACTAATTGCATACATTTTTCCTGTTGTGAGGTGCCTTGTTAGTCTTTTTCCTCTTGTTAAAATAATATACAAAATCAATCATACATAAGAAATTACACACATTATTGCATTGCAAGTCAATAAATTGATTAAATAGACTACAGCACAATACCCAAATTCTTAGTTCACATCACATTAGGTTTTTTCTTCCAATAATTCATGTGTACATCCAACATAAATATATTGTGTGTTTAACTGAATTTGCAATTGATCAAAGAAACATAACTGTGAACTACCAACGCAAAATACTCCTCGAATTACCAAATCTTGAAATTAACATATACCTAGAATGAAATATGGTGGCTAAGAGAGAGAGAGAGATTAGGGCATGATGGCAGGAAGCAATAGAGGATGTAGAGGGACAACAAAAGCAATGGAAAGCGGGCTTACCGGTGGGATTGGCTGGCGAGAGCGATGGGTCGTACGAATGTGGGGGTTCCGCTGTATGCAGAGAGACGATGCCAACGGTGGCGTGCTGCGGTAGTGTTACAGGGCAGTGAAAGTGTGTGAGGTAGAGATTGCTAAGAGAGGGAGTCGATTTGTGAGAAATTAGGGTAGAGAATAAGATCCAGAGAGAAAGAGAGAAATCAACTTACCTGGTCAAAAAGTCTTGTATATTTACATCATGGTCCAACTTCTTAAAGGTTTTCTTCGGTGCCTATATTCTCAAATAGAACACCAAAAGGCTTGAATGAATATGATACGTTTATCATTTCATATTTAATGAAAACAGAGAAAGAAAGAATGAATTTACTAGAGAACGGGCAGTATTAATCTTACTTCAAGGCTCTCCAACTTCCTGGTCATTTAAATAAAAATTATTTAGTGACATTGTGACAAATGCAGTTCAAATTTAACCAAAAAAAAAAAAGAAAGAAAAGAAAAACAACTCTTCATCCTCATAGATTTAAAGCATATCTGTACTGAGCTTTTTGTCCTTTCTTGTGGTGTCAGTTGAGCGGATTTTGTAATAACCTCTTCAATGTTGCTGAACAAAAAAACACATGATTTCAAGAAATGATAAATGGTGCACATAAATCCAAGTGAATTTTGTTTAATTTTTCATGCCATACATCAAATTTCACAAACATTTTTATATATGCACAATTGGAGACTTGAAAATACCTGCGCTCTCTGCGGAATAATGTTGGCTTTCCAATTGGAGAAAACATGAGAAGGACAATGTCAATGTCACATAATATGAATAATTATTTAGCTTTCTTCAAGATTCCATTCCTTCTTCTCAAATAGGTCACTTGTTGATTGCTAGTGCTCTCTAATCTCTTTGTCTTTAACTTAACCCTCCCCATATTGTAAACAAATGAGAAAGACCCATAAAACACCAATGCAAGTGATGCATCTATGTTTGGCCAATCCTAACCTACTTCAATTCTCCAAGCCAAACACTTGTCTAACAATAGAACGAATTAATTCCAAGAAGCTCCCAAATGACCATGGACACAAAGGGCTAAGATAAATTTTTTAGTTAAGAATTAAGAAAAAATGATTTAGTTCACTTTTGTTAACGCTTTAGAGCTCAACCTTTATTAAGAAATTTAGTTAACGCTTTAGAGCTCAACCTTTATTGTGAAAACCTCACTTTTGTATAATATAAACTAGCAAAAATGTCAATACTCCTTATTTGCAATCTTCCCAAAAATTTTGCCAGTTAAATTAGATGGGAAAAAAACTTAAATCAAAGGACACCAGGGTAACTAAGATGATTTAGTTCTATGGATATAGATAAGATGGTAGCATTAAATGATCCATAGGGAAAAGTTGTTACTAATGGTCCAAAGATGCAAAAGTAATTGTGAGGAATTTCATTAAAAGTAATAGTAGTCAGAAAACTATGAATTTGTGGGTAAATGTAAATCATATAACTTTAAATTGTTTGAGGTTTATGTGTCATGCATATTCACAACTATAAGTACTTGAAGAAATTGTTCATACACGAAGGAAGAAATTGAAATTAATATCTGAATGGCTAGCAGATGGGAACGATTATCACCAAATGATGTTAAAAAACTGTTCCATTTTGAACTCAAAATTATATAGATAATTAAAATTACAAAAGGAATAGAGAGGAGGAGCGAAAAGGGGGCCTTGTAATTACTGGGGTGGAAATGTTAGGGATATCATTATCTAATATTAGCCATGTGCATCCAATTCAATTCAAGTTAAATTCAATAATATGTTCCAAAAGCCTCTCTTGCCTTTAACCAAAACCCAAGTTTTTTTGAAAAAGGCAAGTTGGGTTCCATGTGAGCAGAACTCATAGGCATGTTCTTTCCAACAAGACAATCACCTTACTAAATAAAATTATAATAATTTTAACAACAATTAAAATAAACAATGTTTTTTTTACGAAGGTAGGTCCGCAGATAATGTGGCCTGTAGTATGTGCTTCTCAAATTCATTGTACTATGCTAAAAATTGTTATGTTGCTGCATATGGAGAGGTTATAGTATCTTCGACTATGCTCAAATATTATTGTGCTGCTGCACATGGTGGTCAACTAAGAAATGCAAAACAAACGTGTAAAGATGTTCTTTTTCCCCTAATTTAATCACAAATCTATGGAACACACCAAAAGATTTTATCAACAAAACAATTTGAAGAAATTGAAATTAATATCTGAATGGCTAGCAGATGGGAACGATTATGACCAAATGATGTTAACAAACGGTTCCATTTTGAACTCAAAATTATATAGATAATGAAAATTACAAAAGGAATAGAGAGGAGGAGCGAAAAGGGGGCCTTGTAATTACTGGGGTGGAAATGCTAGGGATATCATTATCTAATATCAGCCATGTGCATCCAATTCAATTCAAGTTAAATTCAATAATATGTTCCAAAAGCCTCTCTTGCCTTTAACCAAAACCCAAGTTTTTTTTTTCTCTGTTTGTGTTTTCTATGATTATTATTATTTATTACTTTTCTATAGTTTTTAAGTTCCATGCAAATGACTTCTTTTTTTTTTTCCTTTTCGTATTCATATTTTCAAAGCTTGGAGCATTCTTTGTATCACATAATTAGTATGAAATCCCGTAGGCCTCAAAAACTGGAGAAAAAGGCAAGTTGGGTTCCATGTGAGCAGAACTCATAGGCATGTTCTTTCCAACAAAACAATCACCTTACCAAATAAAATTATAATAATTTTAACAACAATTAAAATAAACAATGTTTTTTTTAGGAAGGTAGGTCGGCAGATAATGTGGCCTGTAGTATATGCTTCTCAAATTCATTGTACTATGCTGAAAATTATTATGCTGCTGCATATGGAGAGGTTATAGTATCTTCAACTATGCTCAAATATTATTGTGCTGCTGCACATGGTGGTCAACTAAGAAATGCAAAACAAACGTGTAAAGATGTTCTTTTTTCCCTAATTTGATCACAAATCTATGGAACACGCCAAAAGATTTTATCAACAAAACAATTTGCAGAGTCTTAAAAACTAGTGTTGGACTCATGCAATGCATTGGATAATTAATTTTAAGCAGGCATTTCTTGCTAAATATATATTATAATACATTTAAACCACTACATGACAAATTTATTTTGTAATTCCAACAAACACACTATTCAGTCAATTAAACAAACACATAAAGTGCATAGTTAAGACTAGAACCAGTAACCCAAGAAACTCACATTGAGGACGACTATATCATACTTACATTTGAGCAGAAATGGAGAGAAAATTTAGGGCAAAGATGAACTGTCTATCTTCTGATTTTGTTTCTGATGCGTTAATGTGCCTCGCCACCTGGTCTTTCTCATCACAATCAGCCCGTTCGAGATCGCCGTTCTAACGGGTCCGAAGATAGTCCTTTATAGACAAAGGTTCTGAAACAGTTGAGGGGACTGTAGGGTCTGGATTTGAACATATGGCTTGTGGAGGGATTGGAGAAGATCGAAGGTAGGGTTAGGGTTTTGGATCCGACAACGAGAGTGGAGAAGACGAAGTAGATGACCGGTGAAGAAAATAGGAGAAGAGAGAGAGGGCGGTGAGGGAGGAGGTGTGGCGGCGGCAGTGGCGGTGGCGATACCAGAGGCGACGACGTAGGAGGCGGAAGAGATAAAAGAGAGAGGAGAGTGAGAGGAAGTGTTAGGTTAGGGATTGGGGATTTGAGATGGTGACAAACAAAAGGGGGGGGGGAATTCATGCGCGGGAAAACAAAAAGAATTTTTTTTTGTTATTTTTTTTTATTTGTTTTTTTGTAGTTAATGATTTTTTTTTTTTTTTTTTTTTTTAGGTTACTAAGGTTGAAAATTTATTTGTTTCATTTTTATTTTACTGAAAAAAAAAATTATTATTTTTTTTATTTGGTAGAAGTAGGGGTAAAAGTATAAATCTAGATACATTTAAAAGTATAAAATTTAGATACATTTAAAAGTATAAATCTCATTAAAAAAAATAAAATTACACCAAATATAAAAATATAAAAAAAAAACATTTATTTTTTTATTTTTTGTATTCATGGATTTTTTTATAGGAAAATTTGATCTAACATCCCTCTCTAACTCTTAGTAATGGGAGAGGTCCACAATAATTTTTTTTTGTAATCTAAGGTCCCTCACTCACGCCCATATATATAACACACTCTCATTCTCTCTCCTCTCTTTTCTTGCACCAAACAACTCCTCTCTCTTTACTCTTCGTTCCCAACATTGTTCAGAGCTTCATTAGCATTGACTACGACGGAGGAATTCGCATAAGAAACATTTATAAAGCTTTGCCGATAAAGATCATCGATTTATATGAAGATTCTCGATTTATATGAAGATTCCTGATAGTGCTTTATACAGCAAGATTTATATGAAGTAGAGCACTAGTCCTCATTGTTGTTCCTCCAATCACTAGTCCTCCGATCAAGATTCCTCCGTCGACAAATATCACTACCCTTGGAGGACAAATATCAAGAAGCAGAGCACTAGTAAGATTTATAAAGCATTATAGCAAATATGAAAGCAAAAACAAAATGCATCAACTGAGAAATTTGGTTTAAAATTGATTTAAAACAGTTTTCTTTCATATCTGCTATAATTGATTTATGTGAACAAACACAGAGAAATTTGTGAACAAAGTCAGAGGAATTCTCCGTGAATAGAGCCAGAGAAATTTCAATTCTATGTAAACAAAGGCAGAAAAAAAAATGTGAACAAAGTTGGGATCATGAATTCGTTTAGTAACTTGCTACTGTGGATCTTCGGTGAGGCTTCATCTGAAGGGTTCAACTCATTTCTTTCGATGTTTAGAGACGTGCGAGATCAAGGTGGCCAAGTTTATCCAAATCTAACTAGGTAGGAAAATCATACAACACAAAATGCTCACTAAGGATTGAAATGTTGGTTGGTCATTGTATTTTTTGAATGTTTAATTCTAATGTCATTGTAAAGGGTTTTGTAAAAATATTAGTTTACACATAAATGGTTGCATAAACTGGATATGGAGTAATGGTCAACAACAACAGTATTTGTTAATAAACAGAAGTTGAAATAAGAAAAGGAAAAGGGAAAAAAATTTCTCTAGTTTGAACTCAGAGAAATTTCAATTTTCTCTAGTTTGAACACAACAAAATTTGGTGTTGGTGATGTGTTAAAATTTTCTCTGTAATGTGTCTAGAGAAATTTGGTGTTGGAGATGTGTAAAATTTCTCTGTGATGTGTCCAGAGAAATTTGGTGTGGGTGATATGTAAAAATTTTTCTGTGATGTGTCCAAATAAATTCAGCATTGGTGATGTGTAAAATTTTCTCTGTAATATGTTCAGAGAAATTTGGAATTTTCTCTACGATTTGTCAACCGAAATTCTCTGGGTCGAATTTCTCTGGATCGATGTCTCTTTGTCTCTATTTTGTCGATAGAAAAATTAAAATTTGTAGAGGCTATTGTCAAAGGGTTCAAAACATACTTTTCTCTCATTGAACTTGTGATTCTTTTACAATTCTACGTCATTATATGTCTCTCTTCTACTATACAAAAATGTCCCACACCCCTTGTATTATTTAAGGGTGAGCATGGTTCGGATTGCGGTAAAATTAGAACTAATCTGTTTTCTACGATTTTTTGAAAAATTGGAACCAATCTAATCCATTTAAACCGTGTAACCAATCCGAACCAATCAATTTAAACACGAATTGGATCGATTTAGAACCACTGATTCACATAATTAAATAATAAAAAGAATACATAGAACATTTTAATTTCATTAAAATATGAACATAACATCATATTAGTTCTATAATAACAACATGTCTTTTCATAATTGCGACGTACTGTTTTAGAATTTAAACAATTATAGGAAAACTGGTTTTACCATAAGTATTTAGACCATTACAAATTAAAACTAAAAACCAACAAACAAAAGCAACAAAAGAAGATACTATGCGGGTTTAGGTTTTATATGGAATAAGAGAAGATATTTTATGTGGGAGAGTGTATAATATAGATGTAGGTTATTTGTATACGGTCCGAATCGGTTTCGAATGAAATTGATCCGTGGAATACGACTTTTAAATTTTTCAATCCAGAACCGAACCACTGATTCAAAAAACCAATCCAAACCTACTGGATTGAGCTGGATCGGATCGGATTATAGATTTTACGCATTTCTTACCTCAGCCCTAGTATTATTTGACCTTCCTAAAGCTATCATGGTGGTGGTAATGACAGTGACAATGATGACGGTTGCAACAATATTAGTGATGATTGTAGCGATTATAAGGTTATAATTGTGTATGTTGATATTTGTGTATAAAAATTTATAAATTCAATTAGTATTAAATAATTATGTAATTTTATGTGAGAAATTAATTATAATTTAAATGACTTTTATCGTACAAACTCAATTATAATTAGCTTCAAATGGATTGGAAAAAAGGTACCGCCTCTTATACGAACACCACCAAATTATGAAAATGACTTTTAAATGACGTATACATTGCAAAAAAATATATAAACCATGTTTAGTCACCAAATAATCATCAACGATTTTTTTGATGACTAAATTTTTTGTAGGTAAAAACTTCAAATATTTCGGACTACTAAATATTTAATCACCAAATAAAATTTATTTTTCATTTATTTTTTTTGGGCTACTAACTATTTAGTCACCAAAAATGTTTTATTTCTTTTGGCTACCAAATATTTAGTCGTGAAAAAACCTTGATTTCCTTTTGGCTATCAATTGATTAGTTGCCAACAACTTCACTTCTTTTTGGCTACTACACATTTAGTCACCAAAAACTTTATTTAGTGTTTTTTTTATTAATTTCGCCACAACCTGTATTTATTCTAAGCAACCTATACCCTGTATATAAACAAAATAATAACAATCCAAGAAAAATCAACTTTTAACGTCAAATTTGAAATATAATGGAAATTCCATATAAACCAAGCATAATCCAACTTAAAATAATAATTCTATACAAAACCGAAGATTATACAAAAACCATGTCTTCCGTACACAAGAAAGAAATATCCACAATACCATGTCAAATGGTAATCTATACGACGCCAAAAGTAATATGTAATATGCCAAAAGTAATTTGTACCACGCCAATAGTTATCTATACAAACAATAGTAATCCACAAAAAAACAAAAGACAACATAATAACGGATTAAACAACGTCCTCCGCACACAAATAAGGAATATCCACATTTCCACGCCAAAAGCCATCTATAAAAATAAATTAACCATTAGTATTGATTGAATAACATTATCATTTCAAATTATAAAAGAAAATTACATAAACTCAAATGTATATAATCTTTTCAAAATTGTATAATTATAGTCGTAATTATATGTTGCATATTCGAACAAGTTTCTCCTAAGTTTCCCTCTCCCGAACTGCAATTTTTCAATTAAGTTGAAGGCATTTTCAGCTCTAATTCCCAACCTATGTGTCGCACTCACAGTCCATATGTCCCCATATGTTCCATTAGGCATGAGGAAGCTACCCGCGCAATCCCCAGAGTGGTTCGAGATTGTCTTGCATTTTCAGCCCCCCAATGCACTTTTTTGACTAAGTTGAAGGCGTTTTTTACTCTAACTCTCAACATACGTGTTATAATTACATCGCATATGTCCCAATAGGTCGTACTTGTCACGAGCAAGTTGCCGGTGATATCCCCAGAGTGGTTTAGGCACTGTTTCGTATTTTTGCCCCCTCAACGCACATTTTTCAACTAAGTTTAAAGCGTTTTCAACTCTAACTCCCAACCTACGTGTCCTAATTACATGTCGTCTATCCCATAGGTCGTATTTATCACAAGCAAGCTTCCTGTGACATCCCCAGAATGGTTCGCAGGCTGTTTCACATTTTTACCCACCAGACGCCATTTTGAACAAAGTTTTAGATGTTTTTTACTCTAATTTCCAACCTACGTGTCCTAATTACATGTTTTTTGTCCCCACATGTCGTATTTGTCATCGAGCAATCTTCTCTCGACATCCCCAAAAGTGGTTTACGGGCTGTTTCACATTTTCACCCCTGCATGTCCTTTTTTGACAAAGTTTAAGGTGTATTTTACTCTAACTTTCAACCTACAAGTCCTAATTACATGCCATCTGTCTCTATAGGCGTGTTTTATTGTATAAGCCAACCTTAATGAAGTAAAAATATGAAGAAATTTTTTTCTACATTACATTGTTTACTAATTAGCTAATTGCTAACTAATTTGAAATTCCCAATAAAGTAAGGCAACACTTTGCCTTGAATTGCCTATAGAAAAACTGAAAATTGTTTTGTTGACACACCTCATGATTGATTTAAACACTAGAACGTTATTCTAAACAAATATTTCAAATTCAAGTACTTCCTCCATATTCATATCATGTACAAAACAATTATCTTAAAGTAGGACTTCAAAATCAAGCTAAAAAATAAAAATCATGCAGTTTCACGACAGTCCTTTAAAGCATTCAATGAATATTTTAATAGAATGTGCAAAGTTTAGAAATAGAATCGCATTCAAACAATTGAGGCCAATTCATTTTCTTCCCTTATTTTATGTTCTTTAATGAACACTATGATGGTCTGGCACTAGACGAAGCATGGGGCTTTTTCTGTTCGTTCGGCCAATTACTTACGCCGAGATATTGTTAATGCAGCCCAATCAATGGAGTCTTCTGTGGGTCGATCATGTTGGGACAAGCTATGGCAGAAAGTTTGGTAGCTTAAACTACCAAACAAAATTAAGGTGTTTGCATGGAAGGCGTGCAATGATATTCTCCCGGTAAAGACATTGTTGTGAAGGCGCCAAATTCCTATTGATGACATGTGTTCAAGTTCTGGGATTGATCGGGAATCATTGATGCATTGTCTTTGTTATTGTGATGTTGCGGTGCAGGTGTGGAATTTAAGTACATTGAGGAATCTAGTACAATGGGTCCATAATCAAGACTTTAAATAGTGGTTTTGGCAGGTAATGTTCCATGGGGATGAGTCTAATCTCGGTTTGTTTGTTGCTCTATGTTGGGGTATTTGGCAGCGGCGCAACCAAGTAATCTTTTGTGAAACCCATGTTTCGGTTGAGGCAACGGTGGCTATGTTTTGCAATTTGGTAAGTGATTTTGGTCAAGTGCAACAAAGAATTCAAGGGCCAATGCTGCGGGATAGAGTGGTTCGTTGGTGCGCTCCGGCGGAAGGTTGGTTCAAGATTAATTTTGATGGGGCATGGTTCAAAGAATTGCAAATAGTTGGGGTTGGTGTCGTTATTCGAAATTCGATGAGTGAAGTTATGGGTGCAATGTCAGAGCAATTACCATTCTGGGTAGATGCCGACTGTGCTGAAGCATTTGCTGCAGCCAAGGCAATAAAGCTAGCAAAATATTTGGGCTTTTCTGATATTATTCTAGAGGGGGATTCTTTAAATATTGTCAAAGCTTTGTGGGAGGATGTCGAGCTCTTACCAGAATATGGTCATATTGTGTCAGAAGTGGTGGGTGCTAGTCGACTGTTTCGAAGCTTTCAAGTTTGCCATGTAGGGAGAATGGGCAATATGTTGGTGCATGGCCTAGCTTGGATGGCTAGAGATTTGGACCACCTGCTTGTGTGGATGGACGATGTCCCGCAGGCCTTGATTGAAGTTGTTGCTGCTGATGCTGTTTGTAGGTGTCTTTTGTTTCTGTTTGGTTTTCCATCTAAAAAAAAAAAAAAAAAAAAGTGACAAAATATTAGAGTTCTCATATTGTCAACATTTTAAATCATGCATTAGGATTGGAGATGCTCTATCTAACAGGAAATAAAGTTCTTTAACCAATCAATTTGTAACCACAAACAAAACCTAGCATTTATATTCAATTTAAACTAGAATTTATATACAGAACATAGCAAAACATTTTTCTTTTCAATCAAAACAGTCGCTCAAGTTTGGTATACATTGTGCATGCTACAGTACTCTTCAGTTAATTTCATATCCAAACCAGACTATTCTATCGGCTTCATGTTATTCGATGTGTGTGATGCTTCATGTTAGGATGTTAATGCAGAGCCTCTCATAAACTGCCAGCGTATCTGATCATAGATGGTGGGATTTAAAAGGTGAAATTTTAGGCCATTTTAAGAAAAGAATCAATAATGAAAACAAGGGAAGAAAGATCAGGGGAGCAAGATACAACCGATCTTCCGAGACCGGGATTTGGGTTGTCTAAAATGGACTTCCAATGAGAAAACAAATTCTGTGCAGTGTGAGACACAATCCAAAGAAACTTCTTGGTGGAATGAAGAGGTTCAAAAAGCGATCAAAACAAAAGGAGAGTGTCACAGAACTTTCTATATATATATAGGAATAACAAAAAAATTAAAAGATAAATTAGCAAAAAACAAAGTTAAGAAAGCAGTTAGTAAGGCTAAGTTGAAGGCTTCTAATGATCTTTTATCATAAGTTAAATTAGAAGGATGGAGAAAAAGATATATATATATATATATATAAACTTGCCAAGTTAAGAAGAAGAAAAGGAAGAGTCCTAAACTACATTAAGTGTATAAGATAGCAATAGTTAAGTAAGATGAGAACAAGGAACAGTGAAGGAATTACTTTGAATTTTTTTTTTTTTTTGGATAAATAAATAAGGAATTACTTTGAATGTATTTAAGAAATCATTCAAGAAACTTGAGTTTAGAAGAACTTGATAACTCTAGCAGTAATACTAATCATAGGTTCTTTTGCATTTTAAGAGTATCAAAGGTAAAGGAGAGTATAAAGAAGATCAAAGTGGGAAAAGTTGTATGACAAAATGAAATTATTATTCAAGAGAATATCCTCCATTTCCTCCCCCTTCTTCTAAGGATCTACGAAGGCAGAGTGTAGTGGAATGTTGAACCATTTTGTCCTTTCCAGCCACTTCATTCACCTTCCTAACCACTTCTTCAATCTGCTCAACTCAAACTTCCACCCTTATCATTAGTGAGTACAAACTTCTCAAAAAAACCAGTATTCTTGTTCATTTTCTTTAAAACAAAAGAGCCATTAGCTTCTAAGTCAAAAGAAATTCAAAATGATAAAGAAAAAATTAAAACTTAAAACAAAACCTTCCTCATTACACATTCCTGTCTCTCCTTCAAAAAAAATTTAAGCTGGAGTTGGCGATGGATTCCGTTAAAGTCTAAAAAGTCTATCAACATAAACCAATTGCCCCCAGACCGTTAAAAAGATCAACCATAAATTAGTGACAAAAAAGTTAGGTATTTTTCTATAGAGAACAATTTATTTTGGTTCAAGTCAATGGGATGCAATAGCCATGCCAGGTCTCAGTTAAACAAATCAGATCAACAGGTTAAACTAGGCCGTTTAAGCTCTACACAAAATCTTGCATTTTTCTTTCTCTGATAATGCTATTAGACAGTTGCACATTACCTGAACAATTTGAAAAAAGTCCCTCAGGAATAACTCTTGTGTTGTCTTCGATTGATGGCCACAGGCCAGGACTTCCAATATATGATTAATTGCCACATCAAACATCCCAAGAAATGCATACCATCTGTTTACATGTCAAGTATGTTAAATATCTTTGCACATTACTAATACCACAATTGCTAATGTGTTTATTATGCAAACTACTAGCAAATGCTTTAGAACTTACTTTCCAATATGGAAATGAACATGATCCCTGATATGGCTCCATTTAGTTCCTTTAAAAACAGTTAAAGCACCTCTGTATGTGCGAATTGCATGCTTCATCTGATGACAAACAAGGGAGATATTTTTAGAAAATTACAGCATTTACGCACAAAGAAACTTTTGCATGATTTGTGATATGGTTACCTGGTCACATTTCTTATACAGATCACCTAAAAGAACAAGATGGAATCCATATTTGTGTAACATTGGTGGTTTCGCAAACAAGTAGCAATAAGATGCTTGCTCCAAAGATGACAAATTAATGTAGGGTTCCTAAAAGAAGTTGCATTTCCGAGCAGAGCATAGATATTATTATTCGGTGTTGTTATAAAAACGTGGGTATTACCTCACGAAATACTGAAAGTAAACAGAGTAGCCTCTTTAAACCGATCCCTTGTCTTCAACATTTCTACCCACCAATGACCACACCTTGTAGCATTTCATGACCAGATGACCCAAGTTTACGCATAATAATAAATTACGTAATTCAAGAAAATGTGAATGCATAAAGTCCAACGAAAAGGCAAGAGTTCATTCCAACTGCAGGTATTAACCAAAATGATAGAATTGCAGCTCTAGAAAAGGTTAGTTAAAAGTAATGCAGCCCCTCACAAGGTCATAAATCTAGCGAACTAAAATCACTTACGGACACAAGAAATCACCTCCTAATGTAAAACCAGATCAGTAACAGCTAATTAGTTGCCAGTTTCCTTTTTCAATGAGTATATACAACATGCTATTATGCTCTTTCAAAAGCTTGTGCATTAATACTCCCAACAAGACAATTAAAATTCACTGGAAGATGTAATTTGGAGTTGTTAGGAAGGCAAGGGCCAAGAATTAATCAAAAGAAAAGGTGGAAGCTTGAGAAAGGAGCACTTTTCAAGGACTATTGCAGTCCTGAGGATGCCTCAATTATAATTAATTGAGGACTCTACGGTGTAACAAGATCAAAATTTTGTGTACTTCATCGTTTAGTTTAATAAGAATTAGATGTAGCAAAAAAAATTCACACAAATGAAGAAACATTTCTCTAGCAAGGGTCTATTTTCAAATATTATTCATTAGAAGTTTAGAGCATCTAAGTAAATCATTCATAAATTATAAAGCTAGATCTTTAAACATAAAAACGAAGAACCAAAATATAGAGGTAGTGGACAATAGATGAGAGCATCATCTGGAACAACTAAGAACAAAAGGTGGAGCCAGTGTACTAATTGAATGTCTAATATTGCTTTTTGATGGTTTTGAATACGTGATGAGCAAGACCGTTCTGTTTCCATCATCAAGTTTGAATAATATGTCAAAAAAATTCATGAAAATTCTTGAAATTGGCATAAGACAACCATTTTATTCTGGGGATTTACGAGGGTAGGAAGTTGAGAACATCATGAAAGATTTATTGCTAATGAAATTTAAAATAAAAAAAGTCATGAGGCATCAATAATTATCATAAAGCCAAAAACAAGCATTCATATGGGAACACTTAGTGGCTACATTTTCCTTGAAAACATTGATCTTAAAAAAATAGCCCTAAAAACATAACAGCATTAAACTGGGAATTAATCTTTGCTCTAAAATGTCTAAAGAAAACACAACTCTTTAATATTTTAACATCATTAAGAAATAAGGTTGATTACATTTTCTAACCCTAAACTATTGCCAAATTGTCTACTTAATCCCTAAACTATCGATTGAATCTATTAAGTCTCTAAACTATATAAATCAAAGTCTATTTAGTCCCTAAGCTATTAAGTGAATCTATTAAGTCCTAAAATATTTAATTCAAACCTATTCAATCCCTAAAAAGATTACAAAAATAAAATATAGTGCCATAAGTATTATAAATTAGTAAAACACCTGCCCAATTAAGATTTTATTAAGGAAACATCTTAAATTTTTATTTTCTCTATAACAGGTGTTTTCATTTCGTTCTGTGTTTAAATTAATATTAAATTCTCGTTTCCCATTCTTGTCAATAAATTATATGAATATTAGATATACGAAACAAGTATAATTAAATAATTTAAATAATAACACTTCATTACAAATAATAGTATAACAAACTAATACATGAATTAAGTAATAAAAAAAACTTACGACAAATTTAAAAACAATCAATTAGAAATTATAAACGAAATCTAGCATATAATACTAGATAAAGGTGAGCATGTAGCCATTGTAAAAGATAATTAAGAAAATACTATAGATAATTACACTTTACCGTTATAAAGGAAATTCACCATAAGGACTGACGCCACTTTTCAAAGACATTAAAATTTTAAAGTTTTTTTGAAATCAAATTTTAACTAGATTCGGTATTTTACTAATTTATAATACTTATTGGTTTATATTTTATTCTTCTAATCCTTTTAAGGACTAAATAGATTTGAATTAAATACTTTAGGGATTTAATCGATTCAATCGATAGTTTAGGGACTAAATAGACCTTGACTTATATACTTTAGGTACCTAGTAGACAATCGATAGTTCAAGGACTAAATAGATAATTTGACAATAGTTTAGGAGTAGAAAGTGTAATAAACCCTAAGAAATATGACCTAAATAGGTCATACCCATTACGCAAGGCTCCCGCTTTAAGCATGAAATGGAAGAAGTAATAGGTACGCAGTCTTCCCCCACTTTTTTGTTGGGAGGCTTGACTTCGTGACTCAAACCGTCTCCACAAGGCTCAAGGCAGGTAGCACTTGCCATTGCATTGAGTCACAACCTCTTCTTTAAAGTTGGTGACATTTGTTGGCAAAATTCACTTCACCCCATGTGACGTAGAATGTGCAGCCTACCTCCTAATATTAAGAAATAAGCACATCACTACTTGTGGTTTGTGGACTAAAACACACAGGTAACTTTTGTTAACGGTTCTTGAAATCACCTAAATACCCTCATCTTCTTCCTCTCCTCTGAACTAAACTCGTATTCACCCACATATACGTACATGTATACATATAAACCAACAAAAATAACCACCACTAATTGCCACCCCCACTGCAATGCACCCATTACCACCGACCAACCCCTTCTATTTCCTGCCAACTGCCACCCCCAATTCCCCCTTCCCTTTCTCGACACCCTACTTATTCAAAAAGAGTGATAGAGCACAATTTGGTATTGTAAACTCTTTTATTATTGCAATGTTTCTTCAATGCAAGGGTTCCCTGGCCATGGTTCCAGGCTGCCAAAGTGAATTTATGGCTATGCTTGTTTCAGAATTAGAAAAAGATGCTACTACTATAACTGGATGGGGTAAACAATTGTAATTATAACTATTTTGGTAGGCTATATAAGTGAAAAGTGTTTTGATAAAAATATGTCAATTTTCAGAATATTTCAGTTGGAAACAATGTTTATTTTCACAATAGTAATGATCTGCATATCAAATGTCATCCAATGAAAAGTACAAAGAGCGTAGGGGTTGAAAACAAGGCAATTGGTTTACCTTCAAAGGTTGGCAAAGTAGTGACAGCACTAGAAGTTCGCAATATCAATGTTGATCAAATTTTAGTAGAGGTCGAAATCTATATATTATAGAAACTGGAAATTTTTAGACTTTTTTTCTTTTTCTTTTTCTTTTTTTTTTTTTGATAAATAAGCCAACTTTATTTAAACGGTATCAAGACGATGTAAAAAATACAAGGAAAACAACAACCCACACCGACCCGCAAAAGCTAACTAATCAAACCCTTCACAAAATGTACAAAAGTCAAGACATCAAGATCTATCGAACCCGTAACCCAACTATGCAACACCATAAAGAAGCCTGACACATATTCTGAAAAATGCATTAGTTACGCTCCAACCAAACCAACCATAACAAGCAAAGGGAAGCATGTAACCAAGACTTCTGACTCCTCTTACCCACCCTCAACTCGCCCCAGCAAAACAACACACACCGCATAGACCCCAGCTACACCCAAATCACACCAAAAAGAGTAAGTAACAGTCAAACACCAAAGCTGGGACACAATAGGGCAATGAACCAACAAATGATCCACCATTTCTGCATCTCTACATCTCTACAACACGTACAACACCAATTTACTAACACATGGCGCTGCCGAATCAAATTGTCAATAGTAAGGATACGACCCAAAGCTACCATCCAAATGAAGAAAGCCACCTTGGATGGAGATCCCATCACCCAAATATTCTTCCACTACTTCAAACCTAAGGTTCGACACTAATCTTTCATGGTTGCTAGGAAAGCCTCCACGCTTAGAGGGAAGACAGTAATTCATGGATTATCTTAGCATCAACACACTTTGAAAAAAGTATGCGGAGGAAATTTATTTTATTAAACATAAGCTTCATGTGGATTAAAAATTAAAATTAAAATTAAAATCGTATAACAAAGGAAATTCATTTTATTAAACATAAGCATGTTGACTGCATTTTAGCTAAGATTAAAATCATATACTTCAATTCTTTTTAGCTTTTCACACTTTTTTGTTGGTTGGAGTCTTTTCCCCATTATCTTGTCAACTGCTCATACTTAAACAAGGATACAAGCGAAGTTCAAGCACTATTTGATTAGCATTTTTAGAAGTATTTCTATTCTATGTGAACTACGTTCGCTTATATATATATATATATATATATGTTTTTAACAAACCAATTAAACAAATGCTTTACTTGAGATGGCTATTTAATTCAACTAGAATAACAAGTATTAAACATTACCAAAAACACTTACAAATTGGGAGGTCCCAACCACAAGTTATAGTTGCTTCATGTGAATATCACTAAATATATTTTGGGATAAATCTTCGGAGAACATATTAAAGTCAATCACAAGTTTTCAACATCTAAATGCAATGAAAATATATTTCCAAAATACATTTGTTTAAATTGCTAACAAACCAGGCATTTTTACAAACATCTTAAATGCAATCAAAATTCAAATAACAAAATTAGACCTATAATTTTAATGCCAAAATTTCTTATGAAATATTTTGCAACAACTCAAGAACAAGTCATGGAAGCAACAATATGGTTACAAAATACTATATTAATTAATGTAAAAATGGATTATTTCATTAAGAATGTCAACCGAGATATATAAACAACAAAATAGAACAAAATCATTACCAAGCCTTGCTTCACTACAAATTTCGAATCAGTGTGAGCCAAGAGAGACTAGAATAGAAATTCAGATAGCACTAGAGACAGAAAATAGGGTAAAAATCAGAGAGTATAGTTTTAGAAGATGGAGGATTTCAAAAATATACACAGAGTAAAAAATGGAGAAGAAGAGAGTTTTAAAAGAGGGTTTAGGGTTTCAGAAATAATCAGAGGGAGGCATACCTTGTTGATTGCTCTTCAAAAAAAAATTCCTTCATTTTCTTACAAACCAAACAGAGGCTCACTGGGTTAGATTAGAGTTTTAAACCAAACAGCCACTTAGAATCTGCAGTCAGTCAAACTAGAGGAAGACAGACGAATGAGCGCAATAGACAGAGAAGACAGAGAGGAGCAGGGGAAGAGATCACTCGAAGGAGGGAGTAGCAGAGGGAAAAGGAGGGAGAGAAACGAAAGAGTGAAAGTAGAGAGAGAGAATACCCTGTGGAAGAAGAAGAGGGATGGTCAACCGGTTGCTCTCCGGTGGTCCAATTTTTCAAAATTAAAGAATTCAATGGTGAGGATGTATTTATGTAATCCAATGGCCAATAATGAAGTTGCATATGGTGTGCAACCCTTTAGGGGGTGCACACTGCAATAGGACCCTTTGTTTTAAACGAACTATAAATATTGTACTTTTGGCTTGGGGTTTCCATGTCATGTATTCTACTATTCTCTCATGTTTGTTAATATTGCAACTTTTAGATTCGTATATCTAAGCCAAAAATGGAAGAGATGGGATAAACCTAGCAGTGTATTGTCAAGTTGACTTGGCTGAGTCAGAGCTTAAAAGTTCCTTTAAAACATAAATTCCAATCTTGGTAGTTAGCACTAGTAGTAATTATAAACTATGTAGCAAAGATACGGACATACTGAGATGCTAATTTTTAAAAAAATGCAAGACTCAATACGCATAGAACACATTAAAAATTTATAATTTTATAAATTTGTTATATGTTAAATACATAAATAGTTTGATCAAAGGTAATGAAAAAAGAAAAGAAAAAAAAAGCAATATAACGCTAAGTAAAATAAAGGATCCATCTATCGCATAACTTAACTATCAAATATCATTCACATAACAATTGCATTCTAGAATGCAAAACAATTGTAGAACATTAAAATACACATTATGTATTCAACTTAAAAATGTATTTCAAAACATATTTGGAGTGCAGAAGTTGCATTCCGAAGAATGCAAAATATTACTACTATTATGAAAAGATTCATCACATAGGTTGTGTTTGGAGGGTTCAAGTGTCCAAGCAGTGTATAAAATATCTGATATTATGAGTTTAAATTTTTTAGTTAAGACACGCCGCCTTCATAGACGTGTCCACGCTAAGCAGTGAACTATTATCTGTTGTTGTTGTTGTTTTTTTTTTTTTTTCAATGTTTGTACGATTGAGCTCAAGCCTATGGTAATGTAGATTTTGTTTTGTGCTTGCGTAGAAAACTTGGAGTTCTTCTAAGTGGTGCTTGTGTTGATCAAATTTATTTGCAGCTTCCTTGTAAATCTCGATAGCCAATCAATTGCCAACTTGTGTAACAGCATTCCCAAATTTGCCATGAATCTCGGGGAGCAATTTCCTAGTTGAACAATTGGCATAGGAATTTTGAGCTATTTAGGCAACATGCATGCTTTACAACACATCACTAAGGTATTGTGCGGCTGAGTTTGCACGTGGCAAATTACAGGTTGTTGACTCTAACACTGTGTTTGGTTGTGGAATTTGGGGAGGGATTAGAAAAAGGAAAAGGGAAAATGTGTGTGAAATTAGGTGAAATGTAAGTACAGTACCTAACAAAAACCACACTACTACGGTGGTGATTAATTTTTCTCGAGAAATAATACATACAATTAGGATTCGTGTCCACCTAGTTTGTTTTATAGAGATATTTTGTTTCTTATTTTCGCATGCTCTCTTTTTTGTACATGTTTATGTTATGAGAGGTTCAACTAATTTAAGACCGTTATTGCTGCAAGGCATGCAATTGTAGTAGTAATTGGGATTTGTTCACTACTCTTGTTGTCAATTTGATTGTAGTGTATGAAATTCTTGGTTTGTGGTTTATTTTCTTTCTAGGTGTGGTGGACTACACATTGATTTTTCTGTGCACGTAGCATTATTATTTGTATGATCCACCCACAACATAAAAGAGCTATGTTATATAAATAGAATTTGTATACAGAATGTTATGGTAAGAATAGTATTTTCCAACGTAAAATAGAGGAAGATTGTTGATGCATGGAACATGGCTTGGAAAGAGCCAACTTTTCTCAGAACCAAAGGCACTCTTTGTTATGAGGTCACCCCATGTGAAAAGAGTGATCATCTTTCTTCTTCTTGGTAGTTCAACAATGAAGGCTGGCTCAAGTCAAGGAGCAGGTGATCAGCTCCACCGAAAATGATGAAAGAATGAGCCTTTCTCTTGCCATTTCTAACTTCCACCAAAACGAGGTGGAAGTCTTGGTGGGTTTGTCCTTCTCTCTTTCTCATCCATGTGTATAAATAGAGAGGGTGAGGGAGAGTGATGTGAGAAAACCTGAGAGTGAGTAAAATGTAGAGAGAGAGAGAGAAAAAAAAAAGAAGAGAGACCCTCTGTGGCAGAGAGGGAGCTCCCTCGGTGTGAGAAGGGGAGCTGAGTGTTGAGTTAAGAGAGAGAAAGTCTTCTCTTCCATTGTATTCTCTTTGTAATCTCTCCATTGTTATAGTGATATTGGTTTCTCTCCCGTGGACGTAGGCATTGGGCCAAACCACGTTAAATATTTGTGTCTCTTTTGTGTGTGTGTGATTGCTGGTTATTCATTTTCTAGGTGTCCATGATCCTAACAAGTGGTATCAGAGCCGATTTTGTGCATTTTCAGAAAAACAAAGTGATTTAAAATTTGCCCAAAATTCAAAGTGGTCGAAATCCACTTTTGATCACACTAGATTAAAGCCCTCGATGAGAAGAGCACAGAGGGAAAACGGAGCTCGGACGAATCCACACGTGCCACCTAACGCCGTTTTCACGCTTGACCACACGCCCACGCATTACACACACTTCCAAAGGAAGAAGACGGGTGATTTCACGCACACTCACGCATCTCAAGCACATGCACCAGACGTGACGTCAGTCCAACGGAGAAGGTAACCGGAGTGACGTCATCGTGCCGTTGATTGTTACGCCGTTGTATGTTGACGTCATCCATGTCGAGCTGGAACCAAGCCGTTGACAGAGCCGAGCCCAAGCCGCTGACCAAGCCGCTGTTGACTGAGCCGATGACCTGAACCGCGTCGCTGACCAAGCCTCGTTGACCGAGCCGCTGACCAAGCCGCTCGCCAGCCAAGCCATGCGGCCGCCGTTGACGTAATCCTGATGCCAGTCGATCCGAAGGAATTATTCGGTGCTCTTCAACCGCACCAGATTCTGCCGATCTAAATCATTCAATGTGTTTTGGTTTGATCTAAGCTATTTTGAGTTTGTTTTTTATGATCTAATAGTGCTTTCCAACTATTTGGAATATTTTGGACACATTCGTACGGTCAGATTTTGCAAATCATATTTCAAAAATTTGTAATTTTTATTTTGGCAATCCAAAGTGCTTTTCTGGCTAATTTGACTAATCCAAATTCAACAGAGAAGCTTGATTTTCAAACAGAGATCATTGGCCAAAGGAGATCAAGCTTGATTAAATGGCGGATTGAGGGAGATCATGATTAGTCAAGGGCGATCAGAGAATTACAGATGACTATCTCAAGAGTTGATCAGGAGGTCTAGTTCAAACAAAAGAAGACCACTTCATCGGGAGATAGATGATTGGTAACTAATGCAGGCTCAGGGGAATGTTGTGGTAGTTGGAGCTACTGTCAAACATAATATGAGAAGTACTGGTAGTATGTGAATATGGAAAAGCAACAGCTGCAGTAGTGTACACATAAGGCGTAGGAGCACGTGGCTACAATAGCACAAATGAGTACGCAGGAGTGTCGTTCAACATGCATACATACAGTAGTACAAGAGAATAAGCAACAGAGTCGTACAGAGGTGTAGTGTGCCGGAGTTTGGCTTGGCGACAGTAACTAGTTCACAGAGGAAAGCTCCAAATAAAGAAATTGAAAGGGATAAGATGTTGCAGTGCGCACCCAAGGAGAGGCAGATCTCTTTCTTTGTCTTGAATCTAGTTCGTGGTAGTGAAGTCGCGACAGAAACCCAGAGAGTTTGGGTGGAGTCACCTCAACAGGAAAATGATGAGCATTCTACTGAAGGATGTAAGTACTTGGTGATAGAGGTGCGAGCCATGCAAGATTATGTGTCACACCCCAACTCCAGGCATGACCGGTCGTGGCCCACAGGGACTAAGCCCAGGGCACACGTAAGCCTTAAACATGAACCCAAAATCACAAAGAATAAATGTAATGATAGCCCATAAATAAATAAATCAAAACCCAATCCACTGACATGTCACAAAACTAAATGGTAAAACCAACCACAACCAACTTCCAAAAATATATACTAAATGGGACACAAATTGCCCACAAAATAAAATAATTCCAAATCAAACCCAACCACAATGTATGCACAAAACTCGACGTAACAAGCTAAAACAAAATAAATGAATGTCCTAGAGGTCCATGCAATCGAGTCCCCACTACGCCACAAGTCCACTCTAAGTCCTTCTAACACCTGGAAATGATAAACAACTAAGTCAGCTGATAGCTTAGTGAGTAACAACATGGATAGTAAATATAGTTTTGAAAGCAGGGTTCAATTCCAAAATAAGATATATATCACAGAAACTAGATTGGCATACAGTTTGGTAAAGAGAATCTGTTTCAAAAAGAAGGTTCCATAGTTCAACAGTTAAAATACTTATGTCTCTCAAGAACATGATAAATGACATTTTTCACTTAAAACAGATTACAACATGAATACCAATAATTTTCTAGGTACCAAGAAAAAACAAGTAACATGCCACACAGTTCTCAAGGTTATAAGCCCCATTGGACCCAATACCGAACTAAGAGTCATCCTCAGGGTGGCACCTGGGCCTTTTCTCTAAGACGATCCGATTGAAGGTCACCTAACTTAACGTAGGTCTTTTCCTTACAATCGTTGAGTACTAGAGTCATCACGGCCCAACCCGGATCTGTTCCCTAGTGGCCAGAGTCACCATACACAGTGGAATAATTTCCCTGGACTAAATACATAGTTGGTCCCAATAATCAATACACATCAGTTTCGCAAAACATGGTAGTTCATCATTATGAACATGAGACCAAAACAAATAGTTTACAGTATGCCAAGTTCACACATGTTTTAGAAATAATTTGATTCCATTGATAATATAATAATTTATCAAAACAGTTTAGTCATGAAACAACAATTTAATTTTCCAACAGTTCAAGGTAGGGGAACATTTATAAAAATATGTAGTATGAAACTACTCACCTGGAAACGGAATAATGTAATCCTCGAATAGAGTATAAAAGTCCAACTAGTGCCCTGAACCAAGTATAAAAACTACACGTCACTACTAATTTAAAAATACTAAAGAATACGGAACTAAGTAACCTCAACTAAAGCACACTAACACGGCTCAACCCAACTCACCGTTACTCTTAAATATTACCTAAGTTCATGTTCTTCAAGGTCTAAAATCACCCAAGACATGGGTTCAAATCGAAACTTAATTAAAAGTAACTTTTGTTAGAGGAAAATGGTTTATCACAATTAATTTCTGGTAATTTTGAGCTTTAATTAATGTAGGTCCCACACCTCGGTTTGGGTGGGTCCGAGTGGCAATACGTTCCTTGCCATGTGGTGAACAAGAATATATACTCGGGTGGTCGAAACCATTTACGAGTGAATGAGAAATTGATACCGAAGTGAGCCTTATAAACATGAAAATGTTTGGTATGGTTCCCATGGGTTGGTATCTAAAAACTTGTCCCACATAGGAAACTTGAAAGAGTTTCAATGTGTTTATAAGCTCTAAGTTGGAGACCTTGGTTTGGGCCCCAAGGGGTACCCAAGTTTTGTAAGAGGAGGAGTTATGGACAAACCCAAAACCATCACCACACGCGCGCGCCGCCGCCGCCGTCCGTCCGGCCGGGTTGGGGCGAGCGCGGGTGTGGGTATGGGTCTAACCCGTCCTTTATTTTTTGCTCCAAAATTATTTGAATTTTTTCGAATAAATTTCTGCGGGAAAATACAAATACCGAAATTTTGAATTCAAAATTTTCGATTATAAATATAATCCTTCTCCAATTTCCGACCAGTCGCGACTGTTCTTCCTAACGGTTTTGTCTGTTCCGGAAATGGCACTCCACTGTCTTTATATATGGCAATCCTTCATTCCGAGATAAATATAGAGTTTTTCCCCGTAACCAGTCTTCTCCTATTTCTGCTTCAGATCTTCTTCATTTTGCATCTTGTGTGAGTTTGAAAATACACAGCCTGGTTCGCTGAACAATCAGTTTGCAGTGCTGCATCTGTTTGGGGTGATTGTTGAATCCTAGAGGCAAGACGTCCGCTATTCTCAAGCACTTAGGAGAGGACGAATTTCTGTCTTAAAGACACAGTGTCCATACACTGGCCTCAATCACAAGTTTGTTCTAAGTTTGATTCTGCAGAAAGTTGTAAGTTCTGTATTTAATTATTATCTGTGTTATAATACTGTTAAATTAATTATTTTCGAAGAATCTTTTACCAACATTTTTAAGACAGAAATTCTCCTCCTTTGGTTACTGTTTTATGTTTATAATCCAGTATAGATATTCTTCGATTAAAAAAAAACTAATTTGCAGAATTTTGATGTAGTCTGTGTATTTATATACCAGACAGAACAATGAAATAGTCTGTGTGTTTATATTCTTGTTAGTTTATGAGATCATATTTTGATAGGTTGTTTTATTCTTTATTTCATAAGTGCCGAAGCCTTTTATCACATGCACTGCTTCTTGAATAAAATGTTCACATGCACTATTTTTTTGAAATAAAATTCTGGTTTGATCATATACTGGTTTGACAGAAATTCTGGTTTGAATAAAATTCTTTTGAATAATAAAATATTCATATTTTGCATTGCTTCTTGAATAAAATATTTTATTCTTTATTTTATTAGAGCACTAGTAGTTTGATCACATGCCATGTGTGATTGAATAATTTTCTTTTGAGTACATGAGCAGTATATTTGTTTTCTAGTTTATTGACTGTTATGTATGATAAGAATTCTGGTTTTTCTATTTTGAGTTTAAACAAATTCATAACGTTGCTATATTTGGTTAACCATTTATTTGGTTTCTTGGAGCATGATTAGTTTTTAGGAATATTGGTACTTATAGTCTTTACCATATACTGTGTATTAAAGAAAGTTTAATTATATACAGAAATTTATTTTTTTTCTAAATACCATACAATGTGTCTTTTGATTTAAATTCAGTATATTTATTTTCTGGTTTTAAATAAGCTTGTAATGATTCTTACACAGTATGACTCTATAATTGTTGTTTTATTTAGTCATATTAACTGTTGGTCATTTTAATTTGATAAATTTGATAAGATAATTAATTTGGTCAATTGATTTGGTTCTCTTAACCGTTTGTTTGTTTGATTTAGTTTTTTACTATAGAATATTGTGAGTTTGTTTATTCTATTGTATAATTATTTCTGTTTAATTTAATTTGTTTTATTATTCAGAAAAATGGCAACTGAGGGTATTGTTATTACTCCTAATCCCATTGTGCCTCCACCGGTGGTTTCTATTCCGGTTGTTACTCCTGCTCTGACTCATGGCCCGAGTCATGGACATGTTCCAGTGAACCATGGGGAAAAACTTGAAAAATTCAGTGGTACCGATTTTAAAAGGTGGCAACAAAAAATGTTATTTTATTTAACCACCCTGAATTTGGCAAGGTTTTTACGAGAAGATGCGCCAACTCTGAAAGAAGATGAGAGTGATGCGCAAGTTGTCGCTGCAGTAAATGCATGGAAACATGCAGACTTTCTCTGCAGGAACTATATCCTCAATGGATTGGACAACACACTTTATAATGTGTATAGTCCAATCAAGACAGCAAAAACGTTGTGGGATTCCTTGGATCGCAAATATAAGACGGAAGATGCAGGAACAAAGAAATTTGTTGTTGGACGCTTCCTGGATTTTAAGATGGTGGATTCCAAGACAGTGATCAGTCAAGTCCAAGATCTACAACTTATCTTGCATGAAATTCATGCAGAAGGTATGTCTCTAAGTGAGTCTTTTCAAGTAGCAGCTATGATTGAAAAATTACCGCTGTCTTGGAAGGATTTCAAGAATTATTTAAAGCACAAACGCAAAGAGATGTCACTGGAGGACTTGATTGTTCGGTTGAGGATTGAAGAAGACAACCGTCGGTCTGAAAAGAAAAATGGGTGTCATCCCATGGAGGCCAAGGCTAATGTGGTGGAACAGAAGCCTAAGCACAACAGTAAGAAGAGGAAGTATCCTGGTGTGAGTTCAAAACGTAGCTCTGGTTCAAAGACAAGTGAAATTCAAAACTTCACAGGCAAATGCTATGTGTGTAACAAGCGATGACATCGTGCCAAAGATTGTTACAAGCGTCGGACTCAACGAACCTTGAAAAAGAAACCTGCTCAAGCCAACATAACAGAGGAGGAAAATCTTTGTGCAATGATTTCGGGATTACATATGTCCGGAATGGTGTCTAAAGTGAATTTGGTAAACAACCCCAAAACATGGTGGGTGGACACAGGTGCTACACGTCAAATTTGCTCTGAGAAAAAGATGTTCTCCACATATCAAATGGCAGATAATGAGGAACAACTTTATATGGGCAATTCTTCTACCTCCAAGGTTGAAGGCAAAGGACAAGTAGTACTCAAGATGACTTCAGGCAAAGAGCTTGCTTTGAAAGAAGTGTTGCATGTACCAGAAATTCGGAAGAACCTGGTATCGGGATCATTGCTGAGCAAGAACAGGTTTCGTCTTGTGTTTGAATCTGACAAATTTGTACTCACTAAAAATGGGATGTATGTGGGGAAAGGGTACTTGAGCGATGGGCTCTTTAAACTAAATGTAATGACAGTGGTTCCTATTTCTAATAAGAATAACACATCTTCTGCTTGCTTTGTTGAGCCTGTATATATGTGGCATGGTAGATTAGGACATGCTAATTATGGTGCTTTGCGTAGATTAATTAACTTAGAATATCTACCTAAATTTCATATTGATGCAAATCATAAGTGTGAAGTATGTGTTGAATCAAAATTTACTAAGGCATCTTTTAAGTCAATTGAAAGAAATACTGAACCTCTGGATCTAATCTATAGTGATATATGTGATTTGAAATTTGTTCAAACACGAGGGGGGAAAAAATATTTCATAACCTTTATTGATGATAGCACTTGGTACTGCTATGTATACTTACTGCGAAGCAAAGATGAAGCCTTAGAAAAATTCATAGAATTTAAGGCTGAGGTTGAGAATCAACTTGGCAAGAAAATAAAAACTATAAGGAGTGACAGAGGTGGTAAATATGAAGCACCATTTGGTGACTTGTGTTCACAATTAGGAATTATACATCAAACTACTGCACCTTATACACCTCAGCAAAATGGAGTTGTTGAGCGAAAAAATCGCACTTTGAAAGAAATGATGAATGCCATGTTAATAAGTTCAGGGTTACCTCAGAACTTGTGGGGGGAAGCTATTCTTTCTGCTAATTATATTCTCAATAAAATTCCTCATAAGAAAACTCATAATACACCCGATGAACTGTGGAAAGGTCGAAAGCCTTCCTACAAATACTTGAAAGTGTGAGGGTGTTTGGCTAAGGTAGCAATACCATAACCGAAAAGGGTTAAAATTGGACCCAAGACTGTTGATTGTATTTTCATAGGATATGCAAACAACAACAGTGCCTATTGGTTTTTAGTACATAAAAGTGAGAACACAGAGATTCATGTCAATACAATTATCGAGTCTAGGAATGCATCATTTTTTGAAAATGTGTTTCCTTGTAAATTGACACAAGAGCCTAAAAGGACATATGATGCTGCGTTTGACAATGATCAAAGGCAAGTTGAGGAAAACCCAGAGGAAAAAGTCGAGGAGGAACCCAGACGTAGTAAAAGAGCTAGGACAGGAAAATCTTTCGGTCCTGATTTCTTAACATACTTACTGGAAAAAGAGCCTCGAACTTTCAAAGAAGCAATGTCTACTCCTGAAGCTCCTTCCTGGAAAGAAGCTATCAATAGTGAAATTGAATCAATCCTGCAAAATCATACATGGGAATTGGTGGATCTTCCACCAGGCTGTAAGCCTCTTGGTTACAAGTGGATTTTTAAAAGGAAGATGAAGCCAGATGGTTCAATTGATAAATACAAGGCTAGACTTGTAGTTAAAGGTTACAGGCAAATTGAAGGAGTAGATTATTTTGATACTTACTCACCTGTAACAAGAATAACGTCTATTCGAATGTTAATAGCTATTGCAGCTTTGTATAATCTTGAGATCCATCAAATGGATGTTAAGACTGCATTCTTGAATGGCGATTTGAATGAGGAAATTTACATGGAACAACCAGAAGGGTTCGTGGTTCCAGGGCAAGGGAAAAAAGTGTGCAAACTTGTGAAGTCTCTTTACGGTTTAAAACAAGCACCCAAACAATGGCATGAAAAATTTGACAATGTAATGATGTCAAATGGATTTAAAATTAATGAATGTGATAAATGTGTTTATGTAAAGAACACAGAAAAGGGATATGTCATTGTTTGTCTTTATGTAGATGATATGCTCATCCTTGGTAGTTATAATGAAATGATCAAAGTTACCAAGAAAATGTTGAACTCTAAGTTTGACATGAAAGATATGGGAATAGCAGATGTTATACTTGGAATAAAAATTACAAAGACATCTGAAGGATATACCTTGTCTCAAGGACATTATGTTGATAAAATACTTGAGAAATTTAACAAGCATGACGATCGTCTCGCTAAGACCCCTATAGATGCTAATCTTCATTTGATGAAGAATATGGGTGAAGGTGTATCACAAGTAGAATACTCCCGAATCATTGGAAGCTTAATGTACCTCATGAAGCGCACTGCGTCAGATTTAGCATATCTTTGTCATAGATTAAGTAGGTATACAAGCAATCCAGGAACAGATCACTGGACAGCAATAGTTAGGGTACTTAGATATCTAAAGTATACTCGAAATTATGGGCTGAACTATATGAGATATCCAGTAGTTTTAGAGGGTTATAGTGACGCTAATTGGATCTCAGACACTAAAGACTTTAAGTCTACTAGTGGTTATGTCTTTACCCTGGGAGGTATAGCAGTCTCATGGAAGTCAACTAAACATACATGCATTGCAAGGTCCATAATGGAGTCCGAATTTATCGCTTTAGATAACGCAGGTGAAGCAGGAGAGTGGCTTCGCCACTTTCTAGAGGATATCCCAATGTGGCCAAAACCTGTGCCAGCCATTTGCATTCATTGTGATTGTCAAGCGGCAATGGCAAGAGCACAAAATAATATGTATAGCAGTAAGTCTCGTCATATTCGATGTAGACATAATACTGTTAGGCAATTGCTCTCAAATGGAATTATCTCCATTGAGTACATTAGGTCAAAAGATAATATCGCGGATCCGTTAAGCAAAGGTTTGACCAGAAAGCAAGTTTTAAGATCATCGAGGGGAATGGGATTAAAGCCTTTTAACTAAAGAGTCGCCTTAATGGCAACCCAACCTAGCTGACTGGAGATCCCAGAATCTAGGTTCAAAGGGACAACCGAATTATGTGTGACTCATTAGTATCACTAAGGGAAAATTTCCTACCCTTTCCTATGATGACATAGTGATGTCTGCAACGCTAATCAGGTTAAGCTTTGTTTTTAATGATATTCATATCTTGGAAATCCAAGTGGGGTATTGCAGAATACTCTTAATGAGAATCACCTATATGAGTGTGAACTAGGCCGGTTCTATGGGAATTGGAAAAAGGCTCACAACCGATAGAACCAAATTGTGTAAGGAAATAAAACTGTGTGACAGACTGTTGTTTCGGTTTACACCAATGGCAGAATAGTTCAAGACATCATGTTCACTACTCAGCTAGTAAACCCGATCGTCTTTCACAAGGGAAGGTTCAAAGCCAAAAGCTACCTATCCTTTGCAGGATATTTTCAGTTTTGTACTCTCAGTGTCTGCATGTTGTTGCATATTCGTTTTCAATTTTGTTCATGTGGGGGATTGTTAGAGGAAAATGGTTTATCACCATTAATTTTCGGTAATTTTGAGCTTTAATTAATGTAGGTCCCACACCTCGGTTTGGGTGGGTCCGAGTGGCAATACGTTCCTTGCCATGTGGTGAACAAGAATATATACTCGGGTGGTCGAAACCATTTACGAGTGAATGAGAAATTGATACCGAAGTGAGCCTTATAAACATGAAAATGTTTGGTATGGTTCCCATGGGTTGGTATCTAAAACCTTATCCCACATAGGAAACTTGAAAGAGTTTCAATGTGTTTATAAGCTCTAAGTTGGAGACCTTGGGTTGGGCCCCAAGGGGTACCCAAGTTTTGTAGGAGGAGGAGTTATGGACAAACCCAAAACCATTTCCGACCAGTCACGACTGTGGGTATGGGTCTAACCCGTCCTTTATTTTTTGCTCCAAAATTATTTGAATTTTTTCAAATAAATTTCTGCGGGAAAATACAAATACCGAAATTTTGAATTCAAAATTTTCGGTTATAATCCTTCTCCAATTTCCGACCAGTCACGACTGTTCTTCCTAACGGTTTTGTCTGTTCTGGAAATGGCACTCCACTGTCTTTATATATAGCAATCCTCTATTCCGAGATAAATATAGAGTTTTTCCCCATAACCAGTCTTCTCCTATTTCTGCTTCAGATCTTCTTCATTTTGCATCTTGTGTGAGTTTGAAAATACACAGCCTGGTTCACTGAACAATCAGTTTGCAGTGCTGCATATGTTTGGGGTGATTGTTGAATCCTGGAGGCAGGACATCCGCTATTCTCAAGCACCTAGGAGAGGACGAATTTCTGTCTTAAAGACACAGTGTCCATACACTGGCCTCAATCACAAGTTTGTTCTGAGTTTGATTCTGCAGAAAGTTGTAAGTTCTATATTTAATTATTATCTGTGTTATAATACTGTTAAATTAATTATTTTCGAAGAATCTTTTACCAACAACTTTAAGATAAAATAGAATTTTTGATAGGTTTTCCCGAACTGTTCACTAACTCTGAAAACTAAAAGCCCACTCTACACCATTCGAAAAATTCCAAAACCCTCCAGATATCAACTAATATATCCTAAGTTTCAAACCCAATTGGTTTTGCTAGATTTTCTTATCAAAATAATTATTTACAATTAATTATGCCCAAACAGGTTGTTTTCTACTGCACTTTAAATAAATTGCTGGTTCTCTTAGTATACAAGAGCAATCAATGCAAGGCCAAAAATATAAGAAACTAGACTCGTAACCGGTTCTAATGATGCTGATTTGATAATTTTCGGATTTATACCCAAAGAGAACAACACTCCTGAATTTACTATCTAAACCAGTTTTCTGGACAGATTTGAACTCATCAGTTTATATGGATTTTGACTCCCAAAAATTATGAGAAAATTCAGATATGCAATTCAATATGTAATTAATCTACTGTAAAAATTTCAGTTCAAAATTCATCCGTTTGATATGGTTTCTTGATTTTTAAAGTTTGCGATTCTGTGTAGAATTTTTTGAACTGAGAATTACACCCATTCTTTACACATAAATTTAGCTCCTCAGATTTCTTAACAGTGTATATAAAAAATACATAAACCTACAACCTGTCCATGAATGAATAAAATAATTATAGAATAAGGATGAAGAACAAAGAAAGAAGAGAAGAAAATCTAGGAGGGCTATCCTTTGATGATCACACACAGCACAACACACCCAATTCCATCCATAATTAGTTGCAACTTTTTGTTTCTCTTCTCTCTCACGGCTGCTGCTGCTGCTAGGGAAATTGTTAGAAGAGCTAGGGTTTTGTTTTGTTTTTATTTTATACTAGTGATTGGGTACACCTAAAGCATGTGTAGGTCAAATAAATAGATAAATATACAAAATATATGTATAAGTTATATGCAACTCAAATGGTAAGAGCCTTATTTATTAATTTTGTGGTCTAGAGTTCAAGTCACACCCTCTTCTCTATTTTTTTTTTTATTTATAATAAACCTTACCTCTAAATTAAAGACTTTTACCATAAATTTATTTTAGGTTTAAAATTAATTAAAAGACCCTTCAAATATTTAATTTGCACTTTAGGATTCACCACCAAAATATTTGAGATTGTAATATTATTATTATTTAATTATTTACTTGATTGTTATATTCAGGTTCTCATATTCTCTCCCTCTAAAAGAAAAGTTTCGTCCTCGAAACTAACTTGAGTAAAACATAAGAATAGATGTGGGTACTTCTCCCGCATCTCATCCTCTCGTTCCCAAGTTGCCTCTTCAACTAGATGATTACGCCACAGTACCTTAACCAATTTAATGGCCTTTGTACGCAACATTTTCTCTTTCGAATCCAAAATCTGAACAGGCATCTCCTTATACGAAAAATCCTCTCTAATCTGAAGCGGCTCATAATCTATCACATGCGACGGACTCTACACATATTTCCTCAGCATAGACATGTGAAACACATTATGCACTCCTGCCAACCTAAGGGATAAAGAAACACGGTATGCAACCTCACCAACCTTCTCCAATATCTCAAATGGACCAATGTATCTAGAACTCAACTTTCCTTTCTTTCCAAACCTGATGATTCCTTTCCATGGTGATACTTTCAAGAATACCATATCCCTCATTCTTTCCTACAATGATCAGCATAACCTTTTTGTCTACTCTGAGCAGTCAATAATCTCTCTCTAATTGTGATAATTTTCTATGTAGCATCCTCCACCAAATCAGGTCCCAACATTTGCCTCTCACCAACCTCATACCAACAAAAAGGAGACCTACACTTCCTCCCATACAAAGCCTCATAAGGAGATACTCCCAAACTAGAATCATAACTATTATTATATGCAAACTCCATAAGCGGCAAATAATCATCCCAATTACCTCTCCACTCCAAAGTACAAGCCCTCAACATATCCTCAACGGTTTGAATAGCTCGTTTCGATTGCCCATCTGTCTGAGGGTGATAAGCTAAACTAAAATTTAACCAAGTACCCATAGCTGACTGTAACGCACCCCAAAACTTAAACACAAAACGAGAATCCCGATCTGATACTATTGACACAGGTGCACCATGCAATCTAACAATCTCCTTCACATACAACTGTGCAAATCAAGCTAGAGAATAGTTCATCCGAACTGCAATAAAATGTGCTGACTTGGTTAATCTATCCACAACTACCCAAACTGCATCGTGATTACTACTAGTACGAGGTAATCCGTACACGAAATCTATGGTAACATGATCCCACCTCCACTCTGGTATAAGCAAGGGTTGTAGTTTCCCCGCGGCTTTCTGATGTTCTACTTTAACCTGTTGACACACCAAACACTAAGCCACAAATTCTGCAATATCACCCTTCATACCATTCCACCAAAAATGTTCATCAAGATCCCGATACATCTTAGTGCTTCCAGGATGAATGCTGTAACTAGAACTATGTGCCTCTGCCATAATCTCTTTCCTCAAATCACCACCAGCAGGGATACAAATTCGGCTACGGAATCTAAGCAACCCATCATCATTAACCACAAAGTCTACATGCTTACCCTCTGCTATCTCTCCTTTAATACGCTTACATTGGGGGTCAATCTCCTAAGCTAAACGAATCCATTCTCTCAAGGTCGGCTAAACTGTCAACTGACTACAATAAGCCCTATCACCAGGCGTAACAACCTTAAGCCTCAAACGTCTCATGTCTTCCACTAAACAACTCTCAATAGACAAAGCAGCTACATCTCCAACTGCGACCTTCCTACTCAAGGCATTTGCAACCACATTTGCCTTCCCCGGATGATATAAAATATTCACATCATAATCTTTTAGTAACTCAAGCCATCTTCTTTGCCTCAAATTTAGTTCCGTCTGTGTGAAAATATACTTCAAACTCTTATGATCAGTGTAAATCTCACATGACTCTCCATACAAATAATGACGCCAGATCTTAAGAGCGAAAATCACTGCTGCTAACTCCAAGTCGTGCGTAGGATAATTTCTCTCATGTACTTTCAATTGTCGTGACGCATAAGAAATCACCTTCGCATGCTGCATGTGCACACATCCTAAACCTTGTCGTGAAGCATCACTATAAATCACAAAACCACCACCATCTATGGGTAAGGCAAGGATTGGAGCTGATGTCAACCTCTGTTTAAACTCTTGGAAGCTACACTCATAATTATCATTCCACTCAAACTTTACCCCTTTCCTAGTGAGATTGGTAAGTGGCAAAGCAATACGGGAGAATCCTTCCACAAATCGTCTGTAATATCCAGCAAGGCCTAGAAAGCTGCAAACCTCTATCATCTAAGTAGGTCGTGGCCAATCAACAATTGCTGCCACTTTCGTGCTATCCATAGATACCCTATCTTTACTCACCACATGACCCAAAAAGCATTCAATGCTCAACCAAAATTCACACTTTTTAAATTTTGCATACAGTCTCTTCTTCCTAAGGATCTGAAGTACTACCCTAAAATGCTGCTCATGCTCCTCCTTACTCCTCGAATAAATTATGATGTCATCAATAAACACTACCACAAATTTATCTAGTTGGGGTTTAAATATTATATTCATCAAATCCATGAATGCGGCTGGTGCATTTGTGAGACCAAAAGCATCACCAAGAACTCATAATGCCCATAACGGGTTCTAAAAGTGGTCTTAGGAATATCCTCTATGGAGGCGTTGGAGATCCTTCACGGATCATTGTTGGAAGATCCGCATCTAGTAAAGCCTTGGTATCCACATTTGTCGATTTGAAGGAGAAGTTGTGGCAATCTACTTCAAATCTTGGTGGAGTTTTGGCATTCTCTTCCAATGTCTACTAGATGCATTGTTTGTTGGCGGTCTTTCATGGATAATTGGTGACTTCTTTCGAGTTATGGTTTATTGAGATTCATTATCACAGTTGGGATCTATAATCGTGTCTGATTAGATCCAGAGGTGTCTTCGGTTTGTGAGACTTGATTATTTCTTCTTCTTGTGGATTTTTATTTTCGCAATCTGTTCCATATTCGAAGACATTAGCTATTGGTAGTCTGGGTGACGATTCAGACTTCGGGTGTTTGCTTCTATGGAAGAGGTATGACCATTGGTGTTCGTTGAAGCTTGGAAAAGATTGTTGCAAAGAAACGTGAAGATAGTGATTTTGTGAATCTCATGTGTTGGGATCCATCCCTTAATCTACCGTTGGATTTGGAGAGGATAGATCGTTTGCAGACTCGGTGGAGTCAGCGAGGACTGTTGGAGTTGTGCATTTACAGTACGTACGCCTTTGGGTGATTTTGGCAGTTATAAAGATGGTGCATCATCTTGTGCCTGCCAATTGGAATTGCAGTTGAAGGAATCTGGAGTTTGCTCGACACTTCAGAACGTTTTTGGCTCTTGGTATTTTGTAAGTTCATTTGAAGTTTGTTCCGATACTTCCGAACTGGTTAGAGCCTAATTGCATCCATAGTCCAGTTTTGTTTGGTGGAGAACTTGCCTCAGTTCTCGGAGAATTTGTTTGGCTCTCTTGATTAATTCGAGCTTAAAGAGAGCAGTATTGTGTTCGATGGTTGATCAGACATGATGTTTTTGGTATTGCTTTTGAAGTTGCTTTGACAGAGAATTTGAAGCCTCTCTTGTTTAGTCTCCTCAGCACTGGTTCAAGCAGGTTGCTCACCATGTTTTGTTTGGAGTTGTCAAGGACAACTTGTTTGGCACCTATGGAAATCGGAACTTGGCACTATGGTAGAGCTTGAGTTGCAAAAAATCGAAGAGCTAGCTCAATTGGTTCTGCATGTTCTTTGCATTGGCTCAATGTGATTTTCAGCAATAGAATCTGCTGTGTTTTGGAAGAGCGCTTGTGTTTTGTACAGCAGATGGTATTCAGTTTTGACTGAATGGTTGGATACTTGGGTTATGGTATCGGTTTTGATTCCGTGGCAGCGAACGCACCTTTTGATAAAACAAAATAGTTGCGGATCTCTCAGGCGAACTCGAGCTCAAGAACAGAGATGGAGCCATGATGAGCACTCAAGGAGTATGGGTGCGGGTACTATGCTAGGTGTTGCATAGTTGGTGACTTGTACAAATCTGTTGAAGTTGCTTTGGCAGAGAAAGCTACTGTCAACCGTCAATCTGGTAGTACAAGTGAAAGATGCGCAGGTAACGCGTATCACTAAACTGGAGATTAGGGATTGCAAAAGGCATGAACAACAAGTGTGTGGAAACACTGGGAAGTTGTTCAGGAGTGCAAAAGCCAAATTGTGAGAACCCGAATATAAAAAATTAAGTAAATAATTAAATAATAATATTACAATCTCAAATATTTTGGTGGTGAATTCTAAGGTGCAAATTAAATATTATTGGAGGATCTTTTAATTAATTTTTAAACTTAAAATAAATTTATGGTGAAAGTATTTAATTTAGAGGCAAGATTTATTATTTTAAAAAAAATAGAGAGTAAGTCTGTAAGTATATTTTGTTATATTAATAGTTATATTTTATTTAAATTAATGGGTTAGAAAATAAAATAATATAAAGAGATAATAAACTAGAGCCTTTTGTTTAGATACATAACCCTAGGTTGCCTAATACATTCTATAGCAGCAGCAGGAGGCAGCCACGGGGAGAGAGAGAGATTGAGAGAAAAGAAGAAAAAAAAAAGGGGTTGCAAACAAGGATGGGTTTTTTGGTGTGTACTAGGTCTTTATCTTTCTTCTTCCTTAAGGTTTTGTTCTTTATCCTTATTCTATGATTATTTAGTTCATTGATGGAGAGGTTGTAGGTTTATGTATTGTGTATATAGATATCCTATTAAGAAACTTGAGGAGTTAAATTCATGTATAAAGAATGGGTATTATTTTTAGTTTAAAAATTCTACACAGAATCGCAAATTTTAAAAATCAAGAAACCATATCAAACGAGTGAATTTTAAACTGAAATTTTTACAGTAGATCAATTACATATTGAATTGCATATCTGAATTTTTCATAATTTTTGGGAGTCAAAATCCATATAAATTGAGGTATTCAAATCTGTCCAGGAAACCAGTCCGAAACAGTAAATTCGGGAGTGTTGTTCTCTTTGGGTATAAATCCAAAAATTATCAAATTAGTGTCATCAGAACCGGTTACGAGTCTAGTTTCGTACGTTTTTGGCCTTGCATTGATTGCTCGTGTATATTAAGAGAACTGTTAATTTCTTTAAAGTGCTGCAGAAAACAACCTGTTTGGATATAATAAATTGTAGATAATTATTTTGATAAGCAAATCAAGTGAAACCAATTGGGTTTGAAACTTAGGATATATTAGATCATATCTGGAGGTTATTGGAATTTTTCGAATAGCGTGGAGTGGGTTTTGTAATTTTCAAAGTTAGCGAATAGGTTGGGAAGGCTTGTTTGAAATTCTGTTTTATCTTAAAGTCGCAATTAATTAAGTTTTGACCGGAACCCATGTCTTGGGTGATTTTAAACCTTGAAGAACATGAACTTAGGTAATATTTAAGAGTAACGGTGAGTTGGGTTGAGACATGTTAGTGCGCTTTAGTTGAGGTTACTTAGTTCCTATTTTTTTTTTTTTATAGTATTTTTAAATTAGTTGTGACGTGTAGTTTTTATACTTGGTTCAGGGCACTAGTTGGACTTTTACACTCTATTCGATTCAAGGATTATATTATTTTGTTTCAGGTGAGTAGTTTCATGCTACATATTTTTATAAATGTTCCCCTACCCTGAACTGTTGAAAAATTAAATTGTTGTTTCATGATTAAACTGTTTTGATAAATTATTATATTATCGATTGAATCAAATTATTTCTGAAACATGTGTGAACTTGGCATACTGTAAACTATTTGTTTGGTCTCATGTTTATAATGATGAACTACCATGTTTTGCGAAACTAATGTATATTGATTATTGGGACCATGTGTGTATTTAGTCCAGGAAAATTATTCCACTGTGTGTGGTGACTCTGGCCACTAGAGAACAGATCCGGGTTGGGCCGTGATGACTCTAGTGCTCAACGATTGTAAGGAAAAGACCTTTAAAAACAACTAGGTGACCTTCAATCGGATCATCTTTGAGAAAAGGCCCAGGTGCCACCCTGAGGATGACTCTTAGTTCGGTATTGGATCCAACGGGGCTTATAGCCTTGAGAACTGTGTGGCATATTATTTGTTTTTCTTGGTACCCAGAAAATTATTGGTGTTCATGTTATAATATGTTTTAAGTGGAAAATGTCGTTTATCATGTTCTTGCGAGACATGAGTATTTTAAGTGTTGAACTGTGGAACCTTCTTTTTGAAACAGATTGTATTTACCAAATTGTATGCCAATCTAGTTTCTGTGATATATATCTTATTTTGGAATTGAACCCTGTTTTCAAAACTGTATTTACTATCCATGTTGCTACTCACTGAGCTATCAGCTGACTTAGTTTTTTTTTTATCACTTCCAGGTATTAGAAGGACTTAGAGTGGATTTATGGCATAGCGGGGACTCAATTGCATGGACCTCTAGGACATTCATTTATTTTGTTTTAGATTGTCATGTCCAGTTTGTGCATACTTCTTTTTATTTTTATTGAGGTTCATTTAGGATTATTTTGATATGAGGGTTGTTTATATCTCATAAGTTTGGATGGTATTGATTACGGTTGGTTTGCCATTTATATTTGTGGCTTGTCACTAGATTGAGGTTGGTTATTTATTGCTGGACTTTTGTATAGTTGTTCAATGTGATTATGGATTTGTGTTTAGGCTTACGTGTGCCTTGGGTAAAGGCCCTGTGGGCCACGGCCGGTCATATCCAGGTTTGGGGTGTGACATAAATGCTAATAGTTCAAGGGAAACTCCGAGCAAAGAAAACCAGGAACATTGACCAGGCAAACGAAGAGTTTTCTGTTGCTCCAGTTTTGGCTGTGCAAGGAGATATATGGAAAGATTGTGGCATTTCAGGGAAGTGTTGTAGTGTCACAAAGCACTCAAGGGAGTGCAAGGCATCCCAGGCAGGGGATGCTGGGCATCCGATTAGGGGGTGTCAGATATTTTGATCACGCAAATTTAAGCATGGCAGGTGAAGACATCCATGACAGGGAAGCGTGAAAGAGATGTATGTAAGATAGAGAAGGGCTCTGTCATGACCCAAACCCGCCCCTGTAGGTTTGATACCGTAACCGGCCAGTAATCCGTGGATTACCAAAGGCCTCTGAACAGATTAACGAATAATAAGGGGCTGCGGAAACAAATATATAAAATAAGTAAGGTCTAATGAGCTGTGATACCGAACATGAAACAGAACTTCTCAAACTTATTTATATACAAAAACATGCTAGTCAGATACACCAATATTTACAGAGAATAGTCCCAAGACCTGACTTTACATAACACACATACAGACTAGCACGGTCACAAAAACAGCCATGACAATAGGCTTCAAGCGAAACCTCCACTAGAGGCGCAACGTTTGGCTGACAAAACAGAACTGAAGGTCGTCAACTCTGGCCTGGGTCATGTGCCGCTTCACCTACATATATATAGTAAACTGTGAGCGAAAGCCCAGTGAATAATAAACAGAGTAAAGGGGTTTCAATGAATGAGTTCGTACAGATTTCAGAAATCAATTCATATTGTATCAAAATCATACTTGTTCAGATCATATACAGACAGAAATCATAAGTCTTGGTTACATTTACGTGATACATCCATTAGCATAACCAAACAGGACGCATAAGCGTAACAGAACATGACGCATAAGCGTAGTTCCAAGAAGGAACCTCCGGATCTGGGTCACGTAACAGGACAGCTAAGCCCCCATGGCGGGCCTCCGGTACGGGTAATAGTGCACAAATAGGACGCATAAGCGTAACAAAACAGGACGCATAAGCGTAGTTCCAAGAAGGAACCTCCGATACCGGGTAACGGCTGTAGATATCACATGATACTAAGGATGTCACGAATACATATCAGAAATTGAACAATCATTCATTGTATAGAACATATCATTACCGAAAACAAATCTCATTTTGCCACACAGAAAATAAGTGCAGTTGAACATATCTTTACTATGTTATTACTCACAGTGGGCGTTGAAACAGACGGACGAAGCCATAAGGTCAAACAGAGCGCGGCACGCGACCTACATAACACATAACAGGCATATACATGAAACACATGTTCTAACTATACAAAGCCTATGTCATTGGTTCTAAGTGTGTTTCTACCCTTGAATTCCCCTTGTAGAGTCTTCAACATGGCCTAGGAATGCCTAGGATGGAATGAGGATGCAAAAAAAATGCACTTCTAGACACTTTACAAAATTTTCATAAAACAGGGGTCTCGCTCAAGTGTGGCTTTCTACGCTCGAGCGGACATGCAGACAAAGGAGCTCCGCTCGAGCGTGACTTCCGTCGCTCGAGCGGACTGTAAGCTACAGTGAAAATACTGGATGCTCAAAATCCACGCTCGACGGGTGCTCAACCCCCGCTCGAGCGTGTGACACATGACTCCTGTCGAGCGTGAATTCCTCCACTCGAGCGGTCTGTAAATCAATGCAAGATGCTGGGAGCTCGATTTCCCCGCTCGAGCGGGAGACAAAAATCTGGAATTTCCAGTTTGAACTCCAATGCTCAAATTCAACCTTTTAACCATTCAAATCTCAACCTCTTGAGCTCAATTTCTGGAAAATGCATGTAGACCCATAGTACAACAAGTTTCAAAAGTCAATTTGTAAAATCAAGGGCCAAGAGTGAGTCAATTGAACACCAAAATCAAAGAGGCTCCAAGAATTTTAGGAAAACATGACATGCACATGGTCAACTAAATTTCAATGCTCCAAAACAAGATTTAATGTAACATTGAGCTCAAAACCAAGGTAAATTCATGGACTAAAACAAAAGTATGAACATGCATGTGAAGTTTTGATGAAAACGAACTCAAATTGCAAGATTGTACACATGCATGCATGATATACTACCCAATTCAACAATTTAAAGCTAAATCTAGACTCTAATCTTCAATAGGGTAAGAACTATGCTAGAACTAGCTCAATTACATGAATGAAATGATGAATTCCTATCTTGGGTCCTTAATTTCAAGTCTAGAAGTTCAAACTTGCAATCAACCACCAAATTCTTCCATAATTTAAGCCAATCTCCTAGTTGAATCCACAATTCCCCTATCTCTCCCTCTCTCAAACGTTTTTGGGCTCTCAAAGTGGCTGAGGAAAGTGGTGTAATGAAGCTCAAATGTTTCATGTAGTGGGCCACTAAGTGGCATAATTGAAATTAAGCTAGGTTCATTAATTTAACACTATTTAATCTAATTTAAACATTCCAAATCAGATTTTAATTGAACCTACCATAAAATCACGTATATTCTAACGAGTCCAAAACACTAATCAATTTCAGAATCGGGTGCCGATAAAGCTTTCAATTCGTAGGTTAAAGATTAAAACATGAACATATATTTCGACACGGAACAGATAGAAACACATAAATCACGCAATACATATGCAAATTAATTCCAGATTTCCTCTTAATTACTATTAGGCTTAATTAAGTACCAATTAACGTTAATCAGGGCCAGGGTTATTACAGGCTCTCTCTAGAAGAGAGTCAGAGAGTGGTGTGAGTTGAATTGAGGATGTTGAATTCCCTCCTCCTCTTGTACCTTTGTATTCCTCTAGTATTTATCTCTAGCTTCTACCATGGATACCTAGATAAAGGGGGTGTCAAAGATTTTGTCAGGGGTTGCTGGTGTCTCAGTGTGGAGATGCATACTATGCCAGTTTTGGGCGTAATAAGATGGGCAACATGTTTTGTTGCGGATCACCTCACATAGGCTGAGGAGGTGATTGTTGTGAGGTCACCCCATGTGAAAGGGCTAATCATCTTTCTTCTTCTAGGAAGTGCAACAATGAAGGCTGGCTCAAGTCAAGGAGCAGGTGATCAGCCCCACTGAAAATGAAAAAAGAATGAGTCTTCCTCTTGCCATTTCTGACTTCCACCAAAATGAGGTGGAAGTCTTGATGGGTTTGTCCTTCTCTCTTTCTCATCCATGTGTATAAATAGAGAGGGTGAGGGAGAGAGTGATGTGAGAACCTGAGAGTGAGTAAAATGTAGAGAGAGAGAGAGAGAGCCAGAAAAAAATAGAGAAACCCTCTGTGGCAAAGAGGGAGCTCCCTCGGTGTGAGAGGGGGAGCTAAGTGTTGAGTTGAGAGAGAAAGTCTCCTCCTCCATTGTATTTTTTTTTGTAATCTCTCCATTGTTATAGTGATATTGGTTTCTCTCCCGTGAACGTAGACATTAGGCCGAACCACGTTAAATATTTATATCTCTTTTGTGTGTGTGATTGCTGGTTATTCATTTTTTGGGTGTCCATGATCCTAACACTCTCATGGACGAGAGATTGGGGGTTCAACTTTCGCTAGAGGCGAGATTGTGTGGCCATGTTTAGCTTATATCTGTATAAATTGTCACATGTTGCAATTGTTGCTTAGCGATTTTCCTTCTCCACACCCTTAGGAGTAGGTTAGAAATATAAACTGTATTTGGAACCAAAAATAATAATAAAATCCATTGAAATAAGATATGAAGCAGTGACTATTCTTTGCTTTCGGTGGTTGTGATAAGCATCCTGAAAATGATTGGTTTACTTTCTTTATTCCATTGAAACTTTGCATGGCTTTGATTGATTAGGAAAAAGGGAAAAAATAATTTCACGATGCCTAACGGGTCAGAGTTCTTGAATTTTATATGTGAATTCTTAATTTTAAATCTAATTATTTTAGTGATATAATTTTAAATTTTATTTTAATCTTGGCAATTTTTGACCTACTTATCCTTATATTTGAACCTAATCCTATCAATGCTCTCTGAAAGAAATTCTATTAAAATTGGATTTTGGTCAAATACAATCAAATTGGGTAATTTTGTTGTCCCCAGTAGCGGACATTACAATCTTTGGACAAGTAGAATACGATTCTTCAAACAATATTTTCCCAAAATGTGGAATATGATGATTCTTTGCAAATATTTGTTTTTATCGGAGGAGAAAAATATGCAAAAAAAAGTTAAGTAAATGGATGGATATCAAGGACGGTGGAGAATTTCCAACTTGCACCAAATTCTCAGTTTTGGAATTTCACATTATTGTAGTTTAGTGGGAATGGATTATTTTGCTTGTAATGTTGCAAATTGTTCTCACCACCACCAGGTTGGAATGATAGTTGTCAATCCCATAATCGATTACAAATAGGTCAATATTATTTTGGTCAACTTTTTTTGTGAGTACCGTCTAATTCCGTAAATACCGGCCGAAAAATGAAATTCCGGCTACCCACTTTGGTGGATCTTACACCAATTTTTTAGGACCAAAAAAAAAAAAAACGCAAAAGTGAATTTCTAAATTTTTTGTTTTATTTAATATATAATATATATATATATTATATCAAATATATTATATGATACAAGTTATTGTCCTAAGAAAATAAAACAACATAATTTTGGATGGTTGAATTGTAAGAATATTTAGTTTAACATCCTTCTCTAACTTTTAGTAATGGAAAAAATTCACATTACTATTTATTTATTTATTTATTTATTTATTTATTTTTGTAACTTAAGGTCCCTTGTTCACACCCACTCTTTCATTATCTCTCCTCTCTCTCTCTTCCTCTCCCCCGCTTGCAAAGCATAGGGAGTGAAAGTGAAAAGTGGGCCATGGCTATACGGACAAACACTGCGATCTCTACAGAGCTTCGCATTCGTCAATGATCATCTCTTCTTCTGTGAACAAAGGACCAGCCACCATTGTTGCTCCTTCTTCGTCTTTGTTTGGAGAATCCACCCATGTAACCATCTGGTGTGGTGGATGGGTCTGGACAGTTACTTGGTTCATCAGCATGTGGAATTGCCATCTTCTCTAGGTTACCACCATCACCAACTGTGATATAACCACTCGGATCCAACGTATTAGACTCTGTTGAACCTCTCATATACGCATGAACCTGTTGAGTTTTGCTAAATAATTAGAACCATCAATACCAATGAAAGCATTTCATTTCTTGCTCACAAGGAGACAGTCTGTTTTGTAATTCAATTTTCCTATTTTAGTCAAAACACATAGAAAATTTTAAGCAAATTAGAGAAAGTTGTGAGCAAACTAGAAAAAATTGGTCAAAATTTAAAGAAATTTCAAAATACAGAAAAAAATTAGTGATATTTAGCAAATCAGAGAAATTTCAAAACACACTCTGAAAAAATATCGAGGGGCTCAACCATTATAAAAATACTGGATATCATTTATCTTATAAAATTTTATATTAGGGATCTTAAAAAAGATTTTAGTAAATTATATGCTTAAACTATTTACTACTAAACAATATTTTTAATATTTTTGTTAAAATGTGAGCGCTGTGTAATTTCTCCGATTTTTAATATATAATATTTTTGTGATAAATCTAAATCAGCATCCGAAAACATACTGGCACCAGTAAGTACCGTACCAATTGAAAAAACAGTACCTTGTTCGTTATGAGGTTAACAATTTTGGTTGGAATTGCAGGTATTGTACCTTTGAAATGTCGTGTTTTGGAACAATTTTTTGGCAAATTATAAATTGATAAATGAAGATAGAAATTAAAAGTATTTCTTGTCTAGTTTTTCAAAAATTAATTTTTTCCAATTTATTTCAATTATATTTAAAACTTTCAAAATCAATTTTAAAAATTATAAACAACAAGAATTATAAACAACTTTTATAAAAAAAATTGCTATGTGCTGACTGGCTCGTATTACGCCACTAAACAATTTTTTTTGTTTAGTTTTGGATTTATGATTTGAGTATGAATTTATGATTTAAGTGTAAAATTGTGAGTTGAGTTTTGAAAAGAGAAAAATTGTTTAGTTATGAGTTTTGAAAAAAAATTTTGAATTTTGAATTTTGAAAAGAGTTTTGAGTTTTGAAGTATTTTGAGTTTTGAGTTTTTGAATTTTGAGTTGTATTTTGAATTTTGTTGGATTTATTTTTTTTAAATATTAAAAAATATTTAAGAAAATTTTATTTTTTTATTTAAATATTTTTATTTTGTAAATATTTTAATTTTTTTAATTTTAAGGGCTCTTTTTTGAAAAATCCTATTTGTAACTGTTTTATTCCATAAAACCCAAACTATTTCTAAATATTCTATTAGATCCATTAATTGTAAAAGGACGAAATAACCCTCTGTAACAACCCAATCTTGTCAAAGTAAAACCCCGCCAAGAGGGTGCACCTCAAACGCTAGCACCTTTACACCACAATTCCTGTATAATTCTTACATCACATCACCAAAAGTGCATAAGACCTTTCAATTGCCTAACATATATGAGATGATCTATTCAAAGGCAAAAAAAGTATTATCATGCTACAAAATAGTTCCCAAGCATTTCCTCCCAAAAAATATAATACATACTAATCACAAATCCATCAATACATCCAACTTCATAAGCAATATTTACAATCAACCTCCTTCATAAAAAAAAGGGTAAACTTACATCCTAGAATGACCCTAAGCAAAACCTCAATCACAAGATGTCCACCTTTGATCCTTCAAAAAAATTCTAGTCTTCCAAGTTGAGGTGAGCCACACAAAAGTCTACGAATCTGAAAAAAAAAAAAAAAATTATTTAAAAGAATGAGCTAAAGCCCAATGAGTATACCAATACCATGGAGTTATAAAACTTGCTCCTACCAATAGGGTTCAAAATAAAGATAATAAACATAAGAGCTTAATTGGACTTAAATTTATACAAAATAAAAATAAAAATGATGAAATACAATTTTCATAAAACGTTATCCAGATTTTTCCAAGGAATCTCATAAGGCAGAAAAAAATACATTTGGATAATGAAAGTAAACAAAAATATAACTTTTCAATACATTAAGATTTCCTGTGCATCATACAATCCACTACATAGCCTTAGGGTCGCGTTACCTCGCGACTTAGGTGGTGATGGTACCGTTACCCAAAACATAACCATAGGAACATAGCTCATGTCATCGTAGCACTTCAATTCTTGTTTCAATGTTTCGGTCCCCGGGACCCCTTAGACATACAACGACCCTTATGGTCCTTAAAACACATTTCGGTCCCCAGGACCCCAAAGCATTTTGGCCCTTGTGGCCCCAAAGGCTATATTCGGTTATATGATCAATAAAATAAATACCCTCACATAACATTTCACTGTCATTCAATCATCATCATCATAAAATTTGAAAGACTCAACTTAAATAAATTCTCATAAAAAAAAAAAATTAATGCTTCATTATACAAATGAAATCATATCTTTATTAAAACTCAACCCTTGGCCTCAATAAATTTATAGATTTTCTTTTTATACATATATCATGATAAAATGTATCATTCACTTCCTTTAATTCAAAAATTATTTTCAAACTTTGTAATAAAGATAGAGGTAAGGTAATTTCCATGGTAAGTATACTCACCTCCAAAAATAGCAAAAGTGTAGACTTGAAACTCTACAAATTAATTTCCAAGAGGTGTAGAGATGCATTCCTCCAATCCTAACAATTAGTAAATAGGATCTAAAATTAGGAAAAGCTTTCAATGAAAATTACAACATCTACAAAAATGATCCTAAATAAAATTATGCTAAGGAATGACAAGCTAAAGAACTCCTCCAACTTCAAGTCACCCAAACAAATAACTTATCCAATCTCCACAACACCCATCCTTTGAACATCTTTGAGTTAGTAACTTTTTAAATATCCAATCAATTTATATGCACAATACCACTATCAATTAACTGCAAAAGTCAAAAATCAACATTTTTGTATAAACTCAACAACTTAAGTAAAATCTCTTCAATCACTTATAAAATTCATCCATAAAACATAGAGATACCCAATCCACCATTTATCAAATCAATTTCAACATATAAATTCCCTAACACCAAAATCCCCAATTTTTACATCACATTCAGACCCTAGATTAACCCAAAATCTTAATCTCCAAAACAACCATTAAATTGATTATTTTCTTTTAACATGTAAAACATTCATAGAAACTAATTGAGAGTATAAAATTCAACAATCAAACCCCAAATCATAATACATCTAAAATACAAAAATTTCATCATCTCTAACTCAAAATATGTAAAACCTTAAACTAAACTTTTAGAGAAAGATTCTTACCAATTACAAGCCTCTAATCCATCAAGAAAATAAACCCCATGCTTTGATTCTTCAAAAGATTAAGAAAAATCTAAAGTTGGTGCTTCTATTGTGTTATTTTCGGATGGATTTAAGGAGTGGCCGACCGGACCCTTTTTCCGGCGAGATAAGGTGGCCGGCGGTGGTGGAGATGGTGGGTTAAGGTGGTGGTGTAAGGATGGAGCAAAGGTGTGGTGTTTGGCCTCCAAGAGAGTAAAGGAAAATGAGAGAGAAAGTAGAGAGAAGTTAGAGAATGAAGAATGAAGACAATGAAGAAAAAAAATCTGCACTTCTATTTTTTTTTTTTTTTTTTGGTGTTAAAATGGGGTGGTTGGTCACACTTACCATCAAGTTTGGAGTTGGGTTTAGATATCCTAAATGGAGTTTAACATAGAAGTGTGTTTGGCTCTAGATGAAATGTTGGGAATATTATACCCTCCTCCGCCTCTCCCGCGTATAATCGATTCTGCAAAACCCATTCCCATTCCAACTATTCAATCCACAAAATTTCCAAAACAAAAATTGAATCCACGAGACGAGATTCACATCGCCTCCAGTAACCCTAGATTCACATCGCTTCACAAACATCGTCGTCGTCCACCGTCGACCCTAGATTCCTCTTCATCTCACCGCTGCGAAAGTTCACATCAGAAGGAAGGTGCTTCGTCGTTCGAAAATTCATCTCGTCGCATTGAGGTTATTTCATCCACTGAGTCTCATCCATATCCACCAACCATGAGGAACAAAAGTAAGCAATACCATTCCACCTTCTGCTTTTCAATCATAATGTCATCACCGATGTATACATCCACCTTCTGGTTTTCGGATTTGAATTTGTAAACATAGATGTTCTCGGAATTGATTTTGTAAACATAGATCATGTGAACATTCACATTAGTGTTGATTACTAGGTAAACTTACATTAGTAGTCACTGATGTGAATATTCACATCAGTGTTGTCACGACCCAAACCCGCCCCTATGGGTTTAGCATCAGAATCGCCAAGAATCCGAGATTACAAGGCCCGCTAATAAAGATATCTGATGTCTGAGTCGAGGCATGGCGGAAGCCAATACAGTGAATAAGGAATGCCCAATGAGCTGTGACAGTCTGTATGCCAAAAAGATTTTTCATACATATATACAGTCAGAGACAACAGTATGTACAATATATACAACCAATCAGAGCAGGGACCAAATCCCTATTAAACAGTACAGTATAGTTAATACAGTATTACAAAACAGTACAAAGACAGACAGGGAAATAAAACACCCCTAAGCCATGGCTTGGCAGGCCTGGAACCTCGCAGTGAGACACGGTGGTTGGCTTGACAAAAAGGGGAAGTCCACCCCACGCTCCTAGCCCCGGTCTGGTGCCTGTACACCTACATATATATATGAGCAGTGAGCTAAAGCTCAGTGAATAACATAATGCATAAAGAGGTTTAGAATGAATGTTCTTACAGTAATGAAAACAATTCATTAAATCAGTATTTCAGTCTTTCAGTCAGTCAGTCATATGTGGTACATCCATTAGCATAATAGTACAGTAAGCAGTAGGTCTTAAAGACCGAACAATAATGATGGCCATCAATCAGTAAACAGTAGTGGTTCCACGTGGGAACCGACAGAGATCTCTGTAAAGAATAAAGATGCATGAGGTGCTAAGGATGCCTGATGCAGATTGAATATAGGACATACATTCATTTAGTAAACAATATCAGTTCAGTAAACAGTTCAGTTCAGTATTCAGAGAATAGTCATTTTGAACATATCTTTACACAATTGTTACTCACAGAGTTCTGGGCTACAGTAGGCTAGAGCGTCTCCTCGAAAAGCCAACCCTATACAATTAACAGATTGAACACACACTAAGTTTCACAGTTGGGAAGGATAACAACTTAATCCCTATATTTGCGTCGGTGTGTTCTATATCTATATCCTCATCAAGATGCCTTAAACTAGGCCTAAGAATGCCTAGGATGGGATGAGGATGCAAAGATGCACTTTTAAAAGCATTTTCAGGAATTTCAGAAAAACAGATCCCCGCTCGAGCGTAGGTTTCCCCGCTCGAGCGGACATGTAACAAAGGTACACGCTCGAGTGGCAATATACCCGCTCGAGCGTACTGTAAAAGTACTGGATAAGTGAAAATCACGCTCGATAGGGCGCTCGATAGCCGCTCGAGCGCAAGACACAAGGCCCCGCTCAAGCAGACTGTAAAACAGTGCAAAATATTGGGAGCACGAATTTTCCGCTCGAGCGTCGTTCTCCCTGCTCGAGCGGAAGACCAAAATCTGGAAAATCCAAATTTGAGCTCCAGGTTCAAAATCAAACACAAATGCATCAAAATCGATTCCTTTGGGGCCATTTCTTGGAAAACACTTGTAGATACATAGAATAACATGATTCAAAGCACAAATTGAGAAATCAAAGCCCAAGGGTGTTTAATTTAAACTCAATTTCAAACCCAAATTTCATGAACATGCTACAAACATGACATGCATGAACTTAAATCATTTCAAAGCTTCAATGTTTGCTCAAATGAGCTCAAATCTTTCAAATTCAAGATGAAATCATGGTCCTAAACATTAACATGAACATGCATGCAACATTTGCCATGAAATCAACCCAAAACTCTTCAATGCACACATGCATGCAACAATTAAACTTTAATTCAACATGCTAGAACTAAATCATGCCTTAGATCACTAAAGACCCATGAATCATGCAAGAATGAATTCAATTACACAATAAAGAGGGTGAAATTCATACCTAGGTTCCTTAATCACTAGTCTTGAGGTCCAATTTGCCAATTACCCTTCAATTTCTTCAATTACCAAGCAAAATGCAAGCTAGAACTCAATTCTCTCACATCTCTCCCTCTAGTCGGCCAGAGCAAGAAAAAGAAGCTGAGGAAGTGTTTTGATCAAATATACAAAGGCTCTAATATGTTATAAAAAAAAGCCCACTAACAATGGCAATATGGTAAATAAGGCAACTCTATTAATTTGGCTTAATTTACTCTAATTTAATCATACCAAATCACATTTCAGATAAATACACCAAAAATCACATTATTTCTACTGATCATGGAACATCAATCAATTTCAGATTCGGCCGCCGATAAGGCCTTCAATTTGCAGTTTAAACATAAAAACTGAACATATAATTAAATAGTCAAACAAATAAACATGCAATTAAACAGATACAGTCAATCGATTCAATTTCAGATTTCAGTCAGTCAATTACTTTTCATATTCGGTCTCAGTTTAGCAGTAATCAGTCATTAATCGGTAAGTAATGTGAGGGTTGTTACAGTCTCCCCTTCTTATAAAGAGTTTAGTCCTCTAAACTCGAGTTACCTTCATTCTGGAAGAAAACAGGGTCCAGTGGAAACAAATCAGGATATCTCTTAGTCATGTCATCTTCCCTTTCCCAAGTGGCATACATGCCACCATGGTTTTGCCAGTCAACTTTCACCAACGGGATCTCTTTATTCCTTAACTTCTTGATCCGTCTGTTTACAATATGTATGGGCCGTTCCTCGTAAGTGTAGTCATCACTCAACACTACACAAGTAGGCTCAATCACATGGAAGGGATCCCAGAGATAGTCTCTCAACATAGAAATGTGGAAGACGTTATGCATATGCTCCATTTCAGGAGGAAGCGTAACTTGATACGCCACCGGATTGATTTTCTCAATAATCTCATACGGTCCAACATATCTTGGCGTTAACTTGCCTTTGACTCCAAAATGAGTCTGGCCTTTCATCGGTGTCACTTTCACAAACACATGATCACCCACTTCATATTCTTTGTCTCGCCTTCTGACATCCACATAACTTTTCTGTCGGCTCTGTGCAGTTTTCAGTCTCTGTTGTATCAGTTTCACTTTTTCAGTTGTTTCATAAACAATCTCGGGCCCAAGCAAAGGCCCATCTCCAACTTCTGCCCAGCAAATCGGAGATCTACATTTTCTGCCATACAATGCCTCGAAAGTCGCCATACCAATACTCGAATGATAGCTGTTGTTGTAGGCGAATTCAGCTAAGGGCAAATGGCTTTCCTAGTTTCCCTGAAAATCAAGGACACACATTCTCAATAAATTCTCCAGAGTTTGGATGGTCCTTTCTGACTGTCCATCTGTCTGAGGATGATAGGCACTACCCAGTCTCAGTTTAGTTCCCAATGCAGTCTGTAGGCTTTGCTAAAACCTCGATGTAAACTTTGAATCCCTGTCAGAAACAATGGACACAGGCACTCCATGCAGTCTAACAATTTCATCAATATAGAGTATAGCCAATTTGTCCGCATTATAAATTGTCTTAACAGGTAGGAAGTGAGCAGATTTAGTCAGTCTATCAACAATAACCCAAATTGAGTCCATACCTTTACTGGAGCGAGGCAATCCAACGATAAAATCCATGGTAATATGTTCTCATTTCCACTCCGGTATTGGTAAGGGCTGCAATAAGCCTGCGGGTCGTTGATGTTCAGCTTTGACTTGTTGGCAATGAAGACATTTCGATACAAAGTCAACAATTTCCTTCTTCATTCCCGGCCATCAGAAATTCAATTTCAAGTCTTGGTACATTTTCGTATTTCCTGGATGGATAGAAAATTTTGAATTGTGGCCCCCTTGCAGAACTCTTCTTTTCAATTTAGAATCATTCGGTACACACAGTCTTTCCTGAAATTTCAGTACATCATTTTCAAATTTGAAACCCGGTCTTGGTTGGATTCCCTTTCTTCGATGGTCTTCTTCAAGAAGTCATCCAGTTGTTGTTTCTCTTTAATTTCCTCAATCAGTGCCGGTTGAGCAGAAATAGCAGCTATTGTTCCACCTTGTTCTCGCAAAACAACTTCAATTTCAGATTTTTCAAGGTCACAAAGCAACTCTTTCTGTCCGGTGAGTAAGCAGGCTAAGTTTCTAATCGATTTCCGACTCAAAGCTTCAGCAACGATGTTGGCTTTTCCCGGATGGTACAGTATCTATAGGTCATAGTCTTTAATCAGTTCTAGCCATCTCCGCTGTCTCATGTTCAGTTCCTTCTGTGTGAAGAAATATTTCAGACTCTTGTGGTCGGTGTATACTTCACATGTTGCCCCATACAGATAGTGACGCCAGATTTTTAGTGCAAATACTACTGCAGCAAGTTCCAAGTCATGGGTAGGGTAGTTCTTTTCGTGCGGTCTCAGTTGTCGGAAAGCATAGGCAATTACTCTCCCATTCTGCATTAAAACACATCCCAAACCCTTATGAGAAGCATCACTAAATACAATATAACCATCCGTACCTAAAGGTAGGGTAAGAACTGGTGCAGTCACCAGTCGAGTTTTCAATTCTTGGAACACTAATTCCCTTTGGTCAGTCTAGTCAAATGATATCCCCTTTGAGTCAATTGTGTCAACGGTAAGGCAATTTTGGAGAAATCTTTAACAAATCTTCTGTAATATCCAGCCAATCCCAAAAAGCTTCGGACTTCTTCACATTTGTCAGTCTAGGCCAGTTTACTACAGCTTCAATTTTCTGCGGATCAACAGAAATTCCATCCTTGCTAATAACATGTCCCAAAAACATAACATGGTCAAGCCAAAATTCACATTTAGACAGTTTAGCATAAAGTTTTTGTTCTCTTAAGGCCTGCAGGGCAAGTCTCAGATAATGTTCATGTTCTTCTATACTTTTGGAATAAATCAGTATGTCATCAATGAAAACAACTATAAAGTCATCAAGGTATGGTTTAAAGATTCTGTTCATGAGGTCCATAAATGTTGCAGGTGCATTGGTAACTCCAAAAGGCATGACTAAAAATTCATAATGTCCATACCTCGTTCTAAAAGCAGTTTTATCAATGTCTTCTGATTTAACTTTCAGTTGATGGTACCCCGATCTGAGATCAATCTTGGAAAACACTTGAGCACCCTGTAACTGATCAAATAAATCATCACTACGCGGCAATGGGTATTTATTTTTCACAGTTACCTTGTTCAGTTCACGATAATCAATACAAAGTCTCAATGAGCCGTCTTTCTTTTTCACAAACAAGACAAGTGCACCCTACGGTGAAGTACTGGGCCTAATGAACTTCTTGTCTAACAGTTCTTGCAGTTGGACTTTCAATTCTTTCAGTTCAGTTGGAGCCATTCTGTAAGGAGCTTTAGATACTGGCTGTGTTCCCGGAATCATATCAACGGTGAACTTGATCTCCCTGTCAATCAAATCCCCTGGTAGATTATGTAGAAAAACATCTGGGAACTCTCTGACTATGGGAATGTTGTTCACATTAGCACTATCATCAGTAGATACAGTCAATACAGAACACAGATATCCTTTACACCCTTTTCTAATCAATTTAACAGCTTTCACAGACGAAATCAAATACAGAGGAGGTACTACTCCACTCCCATTAAACACAAATTCGGGCAAACCCGGTGGACGGAAAACTACTTGTTTCGTTACACAGTCTATGGTGGCATGATATTTCGTTAACCAGTCCATCCCCAATATTACATCGAAATGGTCAATGTTCAATGGCAGTAAATCAATAAACAGATGCATATCCTCAACAATGATTTCACATGCAGGGTACATATATGCACATGTCATGAATCCTCCAACAAGTGATGATACGACTAACAGATAGTTCATGGGTTCTAAGGGTCTATTCAATTTTCACAAAAAAGCATACGATACATAAGAATGTGTAGACCCCGAATCAATCAGTACATATGCATTTTGAGCACAAATAGAGAGAATACCTGACACTACGGTCTCAGTATTTTGTACGTCTCCCGATACTAGGGCAAACACTTGGCCCTGCCTCATAGGCTCTTTCCCGGTAGCTTTGGGATTAGGCTTTGGTTGCTACTGTTGATGCTGCTGCGATTGGTGCAGCTTTACTACTGGCCTGCGGAGCAGAGGGGCAGTCTTTAACCATGTGGCCCACCTTGCCACACCTGTAACAGGCACCAGATATTTTGTAACAAACCCCTTTTATGCTTCCTACCACATTCAGAACAAGTTGGAATGAAACCACTCCCTTAGCTGGGGCTAGTTGTTGACCCCGTATTCTGTTTCTTATTTGATGGGTTATGCTTGCCTTTCTTGAACTTGAAACCCTGCCTTTTACCACGCCATTCAGACGCTGGTGTTTCAGATTGTCTCACTGCCTCGATGTTCGACTCAGCCATCAATGCTCGGTCAAGAACACCTACATAGGTCGGTAGCTTTAAAACATTTATCCTGTCAAGTATCGCAACATTCAGGCCGCCTTGAAATTTCATGGCCTTCTTGTAATCAGTGTCCACCATATGTGGTACATATCTAGCAAGCTCAGTGAACTTGGTTTCATATTCAGCAACGAACATTGTGCCCTGTCTCAGTTGTTCAAATTCAGTTACTTTTCTATCCCTGACACACTGGGGAAAATACTTTTCAAAAAAGGACTCCTTAAACTGAGCCCAAGTCACTACAGCGTTGGTGTCACGGACCAGCATCCACCACCTTCTGGCCTCTTCTTGCAAGGTGAAGGTAGCTAACAATACTTTATTTGCCTCCGAGCACGGAAACACCTCAAATAACTTTTCAGTCTCAAGTACCCAAGCTTCAGCTTTCAGCGGTTCAAGGCCTCCCTGAAAGGATGGCGGTTTCATCTTGTTGAACTTCTGGGTAAGAGCATATATGTCCCCGTCATTCATATTCACATTCGGTTTCGGCTGTACCGGAGGAGGAGGTGGGGGCTGTTGATTCTGTTGTTGCTCAAGTCTAGCAGTTATCAGCTCCATCATTCTTTCCATTCTTGCCATTCTTGCCTCAGTGGATGAGGATTCAGATTCATTTGCATTATCCATTTCACTATAGGCAGTTATAACAGTTGTAAAAGTTATCAACATAGGCAGTCATTTCTTTAAACAGGTTAACACATTAGCATATAATCAGTCATGTCATAACCACACACTTATCATGCTCATGTAATGCCCTATTACTTTTCTAGGACACCCTATAGCTCATTTGGACACGTGTGTGTGGTATAACTCGTGGTTAAGTATCGCTCTGATACCACTCTGTCACGACCCAAACCCGCCCCTATGGGTTTAGCATCGAATCGCCAAGATCCGAGATTACAAGAATACTGTCTGATGTCTGATACAGGGGCATGGCGGAAGCCAATACAGTGAATAAGCAATGCCCAATGAGCTGTGACAGTCTATATACCAAAAAGATTTTTCATACATATATACAGTCAGAGACAACAGTATGTACAATATATACAACCAATCAGAGCAGGGACCAAATCCCTATTAAACAGTACAGTATGGTCAATACAGTATTACAAAACAGTACAAAGACAGACGGGGAAATAAAACACCCCTAAGCCATGGCTTAGCAGGCTCGGAACCTCACAGTGAGGCACAGTGGTTGGCTTGACAAAAAGGGGAAGTCCACCCCACGCTCCTAGCCCCGGTCTGGTGCCTGTATACCTACATATATATATGAGCAGTGAGCTAAAGCCCAGTGAATAACATAATGCATAAAGAGGTTTAGAATGAATGTCCTTACAGTAATGAAAACAGTTCATTAAATCAGTATTTTAGTCTTTCAGTCAGTCAGTCATATGTGGTATATCCATTAGCATAATAGTACAGTAAGCAGTAGGTCTTAAAGACCGAACAGTAATGATGGCCATCAATCAGTAAACAGTAGTGGTTCCACGTGGAAACCGACAAAGATCTCTGTAATAGTAACAGTAAATAGTAGGTGCTAAGGATGCCACAGTACAGTTCAGAATATAGGACATACATTCATTCAGTAAACAATATCAATTCAGTAAACAGTTCAGTTCAGTATTCAGAGGATAGTCATTTTGAACATATCTTTACACAATTGTTACTCACAGAGTTCTGGGCTACAGTAGGCTAGAGCGTCTTCTCGAAAAGCCAACCCTATACAATTAACAGATTGAACACACACTAAGTTTCACAGTTGGAAAGGATAACAACTTAATCCCTATATTTGCGTCGGTGTGTTCTATATCTATATCCTCATCAAGATGCCTTAAACTAGGCCTAAGAATGCCTAGGATGGGATGAGGATGCAAAGATGCACTTTTAAAAGCATTTTCAGGAATTTCAGAAAAACAGATCCCCGCTCGAGCGTAGGTTTCCCCGCTCGAGCGGACATGTAACAAAGGTACACGCCGGCGGTAATATACCGCCGAGCGCATCGTAAAAATCTTGGATAAGTGAAAATCACGCTCGATAGGGCGCTCGATAGCCGCTCGAGCGCAAGACACAAGGCCCCGCTCAAGCGGCATCAGAAGCAAAGGTAAAATCGGGAGCATGAATTTCCCACTCGAGCGCCGTTCTCCCCGCTCGAGCGGAAAACCAAAATCTGGAAAATCCAGATTTGAGCTCCAGGTTCAAAATCAAACACAAATGCATCAAAATCGATTCCTTTGGGGCCATTTCTTGGAAAACACTTGTAGATACATAGAATAACATGATTCAAAGCTCAGATTGAGAAATCAAAGCCCAAGGGTGTTTAATTTAAACTCAATTTCAAACCCAAATTTCATGAACATGCTACAAACATGACATGCATGAACTTAAATCATTTCAAAGCTTCAATGTTTGCTCAAATGAGCTCAAATCTTTCAAATTCAAGATGAAATCATGGTCCTAAACATTAACATGAACATGCATGCAACATTTGCCATGAAATCAACCCAAAACTCTTCAATGCACATATGCATGCAACAATTAAACTTTAATTCAACATGATAGAACTAAATCATGCCTTAGATCACTAAAGACCCATGAATCATGCAAGAATGAATTCAATTACACAATAAAGAGGGTGAAATTCATACCTAGGTTCCTTAATCACTAGTCTTGAGGTCCAATTTGCCAATTACCCTTCAATTTCTTCAATTACCAAGCAAAATGCAAGCTAGAACTCAATTCTCTCACATCTCTCCCTCTAGTCGGCCAGAGCAAGAAAAAGAAGCTGAGGAAGTGTTTTAATCAAATATACAAAGGCTCTAATATGTTATAAAAAAAAAGCCCACTAACAATGGCAATATGGTAAATAAGGCAACTCTATTAATTTGGCTTAATTTACTCTAATTTAATCATACCAAATCACATTTCAGATAAATACACCAAAAATCACATTATTTCTACTGATCATGGAACATCAATCAATTTCAGATTCGGCCGCTGATAAGGCCTTCAATTTGCAGTTTAAACATAAAAACTGAACAGATAATTAAACAGTCAAACAGATAAACATGCAATTAAACAGACGCAGTCAATCGATTCAGTTTCAAATTTCAGTCAGTCAATTACTTTTCATATTCGGTCTCAGTTTAGTAGTAATCGGTAATCAATCAGTCATTAATCGGTAAGCAGTGTGAGGGTTGTTACAGGTGTATAATGATGTGGACATTCACATCAGTGTATAATGATGTGAATGTTCACAATACTTTCACCGTTGATATTGTTGATTGTTGATGTCCACAGAACCCCCAAACTTCACTCAACAATGTGATGGAATATGATGTAAATATTCACATTGTGACATCAATGTCCAACTTGTTTGTGTTGTTGGGTGTGGTTTGGTGCTATTGGTTCCACCCTTTGATTTTAGCAAATTATAGCATAATGTGATCACCCATGTAAACATTTACATTGCCTTGTAACTGTTGTTGTTTTCGGAATTTATTTTGTAAACATAGATGATGTGAACATTCACATTAGTGTTGATTACTGGGTAAACTTACAGTACTAGACACTGATGTGAATGTTCACATTACTTTCACTGTTGATATTGTTGATTGTTGATGTCCACAGAACCCCCAAACTTCAATCAACAATGTGATGGAATATGATGTAAATATTCACATCACAATGGGAAGCGAAATACAAACAGTTGGAAGAATCATGGGAGTTGAGGGAAAGGGTGATTTTGCCCTTGAAGCCAAACTATTTGACCAATCGGGCCCATCCAATATGGACATGGGCCCATCTAATATGGACATGGACATGAAGACTTGCATGGAGTGGAAAGATACAGAAATTCAGCGACTGACAAAGTTGGTCATCAACTTGAAATGCGAAAAAACAATTCTTCAAGACCTTTTTGACGATCAGTCCGTCCACATTATCACTCAAGTTGAAGCACAAAAGGCTCATGACAGCCTTAAGAAGCATCCCACTGCAGCATTGGAACACATTATCAGCCCACCATCGAGGGTAAAATGCATAAAGCAGAAGGTAAGGAAAGAACACCGGTTGGATGAGTTTGAATACCCCAACTTGCCTGGTCAAAAGAAAGGGAAAGAGGGAGCCGAAGAGCAATCTCATGCAGTCCAAATTGCACAAGATTTAGACAAGCAACCACAAACAAAGTAGCCAACAAAGTACAAGAAGTTAAGTTTGAACAACAAACTGAAGGTTTGGGCCAACATGAACAAACTCAACAAGCAGAAGGTCCAAACTTTGCACAAGAACGGCGGTGATGAGTAAGTGATCTTACATATCCCTAACTGAATTTTTTTTTTTTTTTTGTGCTCATGTTCAGTTCACATACATACTTAATAAATTTGATCCTTTCATAAATGTGCAATGTTGACATTAACGTTTTCTCTAATCACAATGCACAGGTTGCTAGTGTGGCGAGGGGACTCAAAGACTAAAGATGTGTATTTTGATGACATCATACACATCATCAAGGAAGAATCAATAACCAACAACGTATGGCAACTGTAAATGTGTACAAAACACACACACACACATACACATACACACACACACTGTAAAGACATTGCAAATAATGTACTGCCACCCCTCTATTTCTGCAGGTGATAGATGCATATGGTGAAATCCTACTTGAACTAAAAGGGCTAGTCAACCCAAGTTTGGAGGATTCATCATTCATCTTTACGAGCACATGTTTGGTAACCACTAGACTTTTGCTTTGTTTATGTTTCAATAGATGTGAATGTTCATCTCAACATTCACATCAGTGTATAATGATGTGAACATTCACATCAGTGTATAATGATGTGAATGTTCACATTACTTTCACTGTTGATATTGTTGATTGTTGATGTCCACAGAACCCCCAAACTTCAATCAACAATGTGATGGAATATGATGTAAGTATTCACATCATGTAACTGGTGTTGTTTTCAGAATTGATTTTGCAAACATATATGATGTGAACATTCACATTGACAGATGTGAACATTATATGCTTGTGTTGTAACTGGCATTATATGCTTATATTGTTAACTTAAATAATAGGCAGATGTGAACGTTAACAACAATATAAAATGACAAATGAGAAGATTCACATTGACTGATGTGAACATTAACATCATTTTATGTTGTTAACTTAAATGATACACGGATGTGAATGTTAACAACAACATAATATAACAGGTGTGAACATTCACATCTGCAATACATTACATGACTGTTTCACAAATTAATAGATGTAAACATTCACATCATTCACATCACTAGTCATTAACAGATGTGAACATTCACATCAGTAATATCACTCACATTAACAGATGTGAACATTCACATCAGTAACATCACTCGCCATTAGCAGATGTGAGCATTCGCATCATTCACATCACTCACACTAAAAGATGTGAACATTCACATCATTCACATCACCATTAGCAGATGTGAACATTTACATCATTCACATCAAACATTGATATAAATACTTGGTACATCATTGTATGCCCTTTGTGTGCAGAAAATCATGCAAGAGTACCCCCTCCAACAAGAGGAATGAACTGATTGATGTACACATCAAGGAGTATCAAGGCCAGAGATTCTTAATCTTCCCAATACACGATAACTTTCACTGGACAATTGTTGTGTACGACGTGAAAGAGAATGTATGGAGGCATTATAACTCGCTGCGCCCAAGAGAAGGCATACATGACCCACATATTGACAAAGCACAAATAGTGGTAAGTGGCTGACACATATAATACTTCTCATGATGTCTAATATTTCACCTTGGACGTATGCACTATGTTGGTTGGTGCCTAATATGAAATTTCCTTGTTGGCAGAGGGACTACATCGCAGCTTTGGTACACAACATTGGACCATCATCATCATTATGGACCAACTTATTAGGCCAAAATACTTTGCAAACAATCATATCAGTAGACATTTGTCCTCAGCAAGCATCAAATTCGTAAGCCTAAAATCGATTTGTACACATGTTCCACAACCATTACCCACCTAAATTTCAAAATCTAACAAGAAGTTTGCATTTTCAGGGTGGATTGTGGGCCTGCAGTTTGTTACATCATGAGGGCGCATGTATACCGTGAAGACATTGTTGCCAGCCTAGATCGCTTTGAATGGTGTCAAATAAGAGACTCATTAGTACACCTGTTTTTGAACCACAGAAACACAGTGCAATGTGAAAACCTATAGATGGGGGGTGTCCACCTATCACTGTTACCCAAATCTGTTATCCACATTTAAAACAATTTAGTGTCAATAGATTTTACATATTAGAGCAGACTAGCTTAATTGTAAATCAAGTCTACATCACTGCTTGTATAGATATTTTTCAGTCAATATATGTATATGCATTTTCAGGCCTATTTTGCGTTGGTCATGCACATTGAGATTGTATTTTTTTTTTTTGACATATGACATGATGTGAATGTTCACATCACAGAATGATCGTACACTTTCTTATGTTTTAAACCATACTACATGGATGTGAATATTGCTTAAAGTGTTCATGTAACACAATATGACAGGTGTGAGTATGATATTTCTTAACACAAATCAATATTCACATCTAATAATTTGATGATGTGAATATTCACATCATAACTTCTGATTATTTGAATGGCAACAACGATGTCATGAATATTCACATCTTATGAGTTGATGATGTGAATGGTTACATTGATGTAAATGTTCATGTCATCTACTTTGATGTTGTTAACAGTAACAATAATGTGAACATTTACACCACAGAAATGTTTGGAAGTTCAACAATGTGAACATTCACGTAATGTGATTATATTACACAAGTGTGAATGTTAACATCATGGATTCATCCAAAACACAACATCATAAATTTCATATTGGTACCTTAAAATATTAAAATTAAAACACAAATCAAATACTAATGCATTATTATGTTTGCCAACGCAACGTAATCTTATTGTAACACAATGTTTGCCAACACAACGCAATCTTATTTCAAAAATGAATATAAGAATCCAATGTAAAATACAATGTTGAAATGAAAAATGTACATCCTATATCGGCTCCGTGCATGATTTCCGATTATGGCTCCCCAATTATCACATCTCCCGCACCTTATTTGCTTCAGTTTCTCACCCCTTGATGGGATCCGATTCTTTTTCGGTCTTCCGGGTGGTCTTTTCACAGTTGGCGGGTATATAGTGAAGTCTGTGGGATCAAAAGGCGGCTTCTCCACCGATGGTAGAGGGAATATGGCACCCGAATAGGCTGTACGATATGTCTCTACATGAAAGTAATGTTCCACACAATCATTGAGATTGTAGCGGCTCTTCTAAATGGCAATAACAGCATGGTCACATGGGAATCCGTTGATTTGCCATTTGAAGCAAGAATATGTACGCCTCGCAACATCAACTGTAACAGATGGTATCGAATGAACTTCAAACACATCCTCATTGGCTTTGCTAACTTGCCAAGACCTGCTGTCTTTAAACGAATCCATAAGCCTTGTTTCGAATGTAGGACAAATATGCTCATTCCAGTTGTTTGCTTGGTCACGCCGTGCAGACATTTGTCGCATCAATTGAGTATGAATTGTGTCCACCATTTGAGTGATAGGAAGATTACGTGCTTCTTTAATCCAGTTATTAAATGACTCCACCGCATTGGATGTCATCTCCCCATAACACATGCCCCTGCACAATATCACAAACATTGTACAATACAGAATTTAACAGGTCTGAACATTCACGTTGACAGATGTGAACATTAACATCATTCACAGTGAACATTATATGCTTATTATGTTGTCAACTTAAATGGTAGACCGATGTGAATGTTAACAACAATAAAATATGGCAAGTGTCAACATTCAAATCTGTAATACATTGCATGACTATTTGAAAAATTAACAGATATGAACATTCACATCATTCACATCAGTCATTATTAGCAGGTGTGAACATTCACATCATTTACATTGAACATAAAACACAATTCGAAGATTGTTACCATTCTAAACTGAAAAATCACATCGCTACCATTCTAAACTTGACAAATGGAACACCTTAGGAAACTTTTATTACCTGAAGTATGAATTTGCTCAGTGCTCAGGTGCCAAGTCCTTGAAAAAATTATGAGCTCATCGTTTACCCTCCTCTTTTAATTTTGCAAGCTCTTCATGGAACCCTACCACAGTTGGCTCATAAGCATAGTCACTCAAACTACTTACTAGGTGATCCCTGAATCCATTATCAATTCCTTTCATCCGTCTCTTAAATTGCTCTTCAAGTATTATAAGCAATAACCGTGATGAGGCGATGGGAACACCTTTGGCATAGCTTCTAACAGACCAAGATTACGATCCGAAATAAAAGTAATTTGATGCTTACCATCAACAACCTGCCCAAGTTCATGCAAGAACCACGGCCAATTGGCCGTGGTCTCTGAATCAACAATTGCAAATGCAACAGGAAACAAACCTACAACACAACACCAATACCCAACTGTTCAGAATATTCCAAAGTGAATAGAAAGCAGTATAAACGAAACAGGTAATGTGAATGTTCATATCTACATTGCCCTATTACTATTGTTATTGTTGGATTCGGGTTCGTAAACATCAACGATGTGAACATTCACATTAATGACCATTAATAATTCATTGTTGATTGTTGAGTCATTGATAATGTAAACATTCACAGTACTGTTCATTAATGGATCAACTGACATTAGTATACACTGATGTGAACATTCACATCAGTGTCTAATAATGTGAATGTTCACATTACTGTCATTAGCAGACATAGATGTGAACATTCACATCAGTGCATACTAATGTCAATGTTCACATTACTTATAATTTATCAATCACTCATTTGTCTAGACTATGCTGCTCAGAGTGAATATTGACATGAATAGACAGCTAAAAAAATAATAATCATTGTTTCCGTCTTTCGCTGTTGCCGCAAGTAGCTGACCTTTGTACTTTCCTTTGAGGAATGTTCCATCCAGGAATAATAAAGGCCGACAAAAATTGAACCCATACAAGCAGCAAATGACACAAAGAAACGACTCGCATCATAGTCAATATTGACATAACACCCCGGATTGTACTGCATCACAGCATCCAAATACCATCGTAGCTGGTCAAATGATAATGAGTGATCTCCGTGAATACTAGCCTTTGCTTTCTCCACACCCAACCATACGACACGGTAACTCACATCTAGCCCATAATCCCTCTTCAAAATAGTCACCACCTCACACGGCCGAGTCAACAGCTTGTCCCTCACAATTTCAGATATGGTATTCGACACCAAATCCGAACTAACTCGCGGATTCTTCAATGTTCGGACATCCGCACCACAACTATGCACATCACTAAACCTCTTGATGTAGAAAAAACCATTTGCTCGTTGTGCTCTACAATGTATAGCCCACAAGTAGCCTCTCTCCTCACGCATCGCACACACAGTAGTAACTCTTGTTGTCTTGTTCTTGACATATGTAAACTGAAACCCATATTGAATGGCATACTTACATAAAACGTCACGAAATTCTTGTGCACCTCCAACAAACCGTTGTCCCACATGCGTAATACCATTTGCCCAAGGGGCTGACAACAACACCTTCTCCTTATGGTGGCAAATTCTCTATAGTGCATCAATTTCTTCCTCAACCCCCACACACAGCGATCCTGAGCTACTTGACTGACCAATATCACGCACCAACTCAACAACAACTTCTACATGTTGTAGCCCCATTAATTTAGCAAGCAGTAACATGTTCTGAAATTCTTCCTCATTGTCCAAATCACACCTGTTAATCCCAGGTAACCAACAGAACAATGAGATAGAACCAGCAGACAACTCCCTCTATTTTTCACACAAACAGTCCACCAAACGTGAATAACACAATGCGCGGGCAGCATTTATTATAGTGGTACTGCAACCATATGTACACACCAACATCATGAAGGTATTCATCTCCTGTAAAAACACAACAATACAACAATCAACAATAATCGAAACCGATATAAAAATTCACATTGTGCAAAAATTAGATGAATACGTGTACAATTCAAGTGTTAAATCCATAATTCACATTAGCAAGATGTGAATATTCACATTGATACATATACTCTAAATTATATCACCCACACAAAGCCTCATTAAGCAAACATCAAAGTAAAGTCACATAATTTTAACACGATGTAAACATTTACATTGACACATATACTCTGAATTATAAAGTAAAATGCAAATATCCACATTCTTTACGTAATACTAACATGATGTAAACATTCACATTGCTCCATATACTCTGAATAATAGAACATCCACATTCATCAATAATTTGATGACCACCCCTCCACATGACCACGATGTAAACATTCACATTGATCCATATACTCTGAATTATATCACTCACACAAAGCCTCATTAAGCAAACATCAAAATAAAATGCAAACATCCACATTCTTCACGTAATACTAACATGATGTAAACATTCACATTGTTCCACATACTCTAAATTATACAAGATCCACATTCATCACTAATCTGATGACCTCCCCTCCACAGGACCACGATGTAAACATTCACATTGATCCACATACTCTGAATTATATCACTCACACAGAGCCTCATTAACCAAACATCAAAGTAAAATGCAAACATCCACATTCTTCACGTAATACTAACATGATGTAAACATTCACATTGTTTCACATACTCTGAATTATTTCACTCGGTGTAGACGTCCCCGAACGCCCCGGGAGGATGAGTCCCGTTCTTTTCATTTTGGGCTCACTACAGTTCGGACTCAAATTGTCACGGTTCTCAATCTAAACCAAAGAGTCCAAATTCGGCAAATTGTTTTGAGAAAACAGATTTTTTAAAGAAGTGCCAAACATGGACTGCTTTGCCAGATACAGAGTCGCCACCTAAATATTTTATTTTGAAAAATTTAGGAAACCCTGACTCGTGTCTAAGGCCATGTATCCGTCATCACCAAAGTTGCCTCGGCTCGGGAACTTGGGTACGATTGGGGAAGGTCACTTCGTGAGCACCCCCGCTCGCTCAATCAAAGATCAGCCTCTATTAACCATGATATCTAGTTTTGAAAACATTATGCGTTCTTATTCCGGTTATTAGCCTAGATTTACTATGTGATGCGCACAGCATACAAGTATAGACTAGGTCGCCTGAATTAGAACAAAACATTTTCTGTTTATTTTTTAAAGTGGTTTGCTACTCCCAAGTAGGCTTAAAATGCAGATTTTGCCACCGTCAGATGGGCTTTAGAAAAGATGGTTTTGCCACTATCTAGTGGGCTTAAAACTCACAGTCAATGCATTACTCCAATTCAGATAATTCAACCTTCACCCACAGGCATTCAGGCACGTATATCACATAAGCATATAGCCTCATGGTAAGCATGCTATCATGGCAGTCACTCACACGCATGTAAGGATGTTAAAGCATAACCACTTACCGAGTACTCCAAGCCAAAGAAAGAAGCTAATTAGAAATCAATGTATGATCCTAACTATACAGAAATGCCTAATGCAACACATGCAAAATGCAACTACAATAGGCTCGGTTGTTCTAAGATGGCATATGATGATGCTACAGCTAACATGTATTCAACTTAGAATTGAAATACAAATGCAGTTAGTATGATGCGCCGAGCCCGGTGCATGCAAAACAGATGAATGAATGCAAAGATGCTATCATACCGTATGCTAATTGAAACATGCCCTAATCTAACCATCATAAACTGGTAAATAAAAGGGAGAAAGACGTGGGGTTGGAAGACATACATCACACACACGCACACTTATTACAGTTGTGCCCTCGCTCGGAGGGTCCGAATAAATAATACAGTCCAAATGAATAATTACAGTCTGAATAAATACAAAATCCTAATTAATTAACAAATTAATCTAGGAAAGCAGTGAATTAGCATGTAAGCTATGGACCACCTCGACTCTGTTCCGAATGATGAATGATGCATGCTCGGGTTGCCTTTGTCGGGAAATTCCTTGCAATGCCCCGGTTTGCCTCTGTTTACAATTAAGCCCAGAATATTGCACGAAACTCCAAAAGACTGCCGGTTTCTAATTTGCTGCAATAGAGAGCAAGAAAGGGGCATGGGAATGTATTTTCACATATGTATGCTTGCCTTGATCCTCGTGCCATCAATCACGCATCTCGATGCATGATGGCCGAGGAGTAGAATTGCACGACTCAATATGAAATGAATGCACATGGAAACACAACAAGACCGAGACTCCATCATGGATAATCCGGAGTGTCGGTGACCAGGAATTGAGACACATTTCGTCACTCGGAGTACGAAACGTCCCTCGTTTCCCGTGTTCGGGCTAACTCCTATCCCAAACATAATGCAATATGCATGACATGCATGAATGCAATCCTAACATGCAACCTAGCATATGCAATGCTATGAAATGGCATACACAATGCACGATGTAACATGGCATACACAATGCTCTAACATGCAACCTAGCATACTCAATGCTATGGAATGGCATACTCAATGCAAGATGGGCTTACACAAATATGAGTGGACCTTAGCCATACTCACATCAGCGGCCATCAGATGAAAATGAGACAATCGGAATGCGTGCACACATGCACGCAAATCGAGGACCGAACCTAAGGCATCAAATGCCACTCTAACAAGGCATGGCAAGGATGAAGCATGGCATTCAAATATGTAAATTCCAGCACTGAAACATGATGCTAAAAGGTCCCGAAATATGGAAACATGGCACCCGATGCATGAGATGAGCCCCGAAACTCAAAACTAGGCACATGTATTGACTTATAGCTATACAAAGCATGCATTATTTGACTATGAAGCACAAAGACAGAGCCAAGGCAGTCCCAAAACATGAACATTTCCAGTTCAAAGCATGACCAAAAGATGCTAGCATGATAGACTAAAATATCATGCAACTTTGACTAGCAAACATGGTTTACATGGCATGTATATGAAGCGCACAAGAACTCATCAAACCAGAAAAAATCAGTGAATAAAATATGCCAAAATATGCCCAAATAATCACTGAAATGCAGCCAATGCATGCCAAAATGATGAGCTCCTTTAGAGGGCCATACAAGGGGTTATTAAGCACATACAAGATACACACTTAGAAAGACTAAACCAACTCTAGAAATGGGTTATGAAAGCCCTAAAACCCACCAAATAGGCCCTGGAATCAGTCTTCAAAGCATGCAAAGAAAGGCCTTTTAGAAAGGCCTTGAATGGGATTTCTCTACACATGCATCATAGACATAAAATATGGCCAAAAAGGCCTTGGACAGAGCCAAGGCAGACCTCAAAACCTTCAAAATAAAGCCTAAAATAAGACTTCAATCCATGCAAAATAGGGTCCCTTTGGAAGGCCTAAAAGACCACCAAACATGACAAGGAGAGAGGGGGTCACCCCCCTCTGATTTTGGCCTTCAAGAATACACCTAAGCCACTGAAAATTCACTTTATTTCAGTGGCTAAGAGGCCAAGCCATGGCCAATGCAAGAGCTCTAATGCATAGCCCTAATCATGAAGAGATGAAGCATGCATAGGGGAAGATGACCCCAAACAGAAATGAGACCTTAACCAAACTTGAAGAGGATGTCAAAACAAGGCTTTTTCCAGTTTATATCAAATCTCAAAAAGTGTTCACAAGTAAGGCTAAAATATGATGCAAAAATAGCCCTAAAAGAGAGATAGAGGGTAAGGGGAAGTAGATGGCCTCAAACAGCAAAGATCCCTTCAACAAAGTTGAAAAGAAGCTCAAAATAAGACACTTTACAGTTTATGTCGAAGCCCATAAATGCTCACAAATAAGGCTAATATATCATGCAAAAAAAAGCCCTAAAAGAGAGATAAAGCACAAAGGGGGAGTAGAAGACCTCAAACAGAAAAAAGTTCTTGATCAAACATGAAGATGAGCTCAAAATAAGACTATTTTTAGTTCAGGTCGAAGCCCAAAAATGCAAGAAAAAGGAGCTAAGATATAGAGCAAAATGATGCAAAAATGGGGAAAATAGAAGCTTACCCTTATAGAGCCAACCTCCAGCAGCTTTTGGACCAAGTTGGTGAGCTTTCAACCTCTACAAATGACCTCCAAGGGGCTGAAATGGATGATGGAGGTGGTAGGCTATGGGGTGGTGTGCAAATGGTGCAAGAAAACTAGGGTTTGGAGGCTTAAAGTAGAGAGATGGAGGGTTGTATGCCTATTTTTCAGCCCAAAGCTTCTAACCCTTAGAAATGAAGCTCAAGTGTTGGCTTTATAGAGGAGAGAAGCCAAAAAAAAAGGGGGGAAAAAACCAATTCAAATGGCCCTCCAAAAGGACAGACCTCGGACAGAGGGTTTGGTGCAAAACAACTAGCACAGCTGGAATGCACCAGGAAGGACAAAAATGGCCGGCCAGGTTCAAAAGGGCCAGGTGGCCGGCCGGCCACCTCCCCTGGTCGGCCGACCAGGGGTCAAAGGGGTCAACAAGAATTGCTGGTCGGCCACCCCAAAAAGGTGGCCTCCCAAATGAGTGCAACACAGCTGTATGGTCAAGACCCAGAAAATGTGAACCAGGAGAGAGAAAAACTAGCTTTTTAGAGGGGTTCAAAAGGGTCAAGAACAATTTCTGGTCGGCCTACCCATATTGGTGGCCTCCCAGGTGTGTACAACACAATGATGTGGTGGAAAATCAGAAATTGTGGCCCAGGAGTGGGAAAAACCAGCTTCCTAGTGAAGAAAACGGGCGATGAAGAGCGATAAAGAAATAAAACTGGTTTTTCAGAAAAATTTCTGGTCTCCCACCCTCCTACAACTTTTCAAACAATGAAAATAAGGTCCCTGCCAAAAATGGACCAAGACGGATGCAAAACGAAGGTTCGGGGGCCGAAACACGCTGTTCGGGGCCCCAAAAACAGGCTGTTAGGCACCGGAAGTAGTGTTCAACCACGGAGTTAGTCTCTCGGGCAACAGTGTCCCTCAAAAGGGAGGAAACAAGAAGTGTGCCAAAACCGGAGCAAACGGAGGTAGTTAAGCGGTCCCGAACTGAGGCACACGACCGACAGCTCCGAAAACCGGGAACCGGGCTCCAAACGGGAAAAATGGCCTACGACCACGAAACGTAACCTACGGCCACTGAGAGATGATCGACGAGACCTCTGCCTCCCTTCGGGAAGAGAAAACAAAAAAAATAGGGCCTAGTTCGCAAACCGAGACAAAGCACAAAAGAGTCCGGAAGTCCGGAGGTAAGGCTCGCAACCGTGACTCCGCAACCTCAGAATGAGCACAATATGCAACATCACTAAGCGCTCAATCGGTGACGTCTGAGTCTTAAGGTCGGTCAAAAATGGGGTGTCTACACTCACACAGAGCCTCATTATGGATACATCAAAGTAAAATTCATATTACAACATTCTTCACATAATCTGAATGACCTCCCCTCCACAGAACCACGTAAAATGCATATAATTGAAAAATCAGAGCATTTGATCCATATCAATCAAAAAACCTAGCCTCTGATCCATCATATGAATGAAACCATAAACTGAACATGTATTCATAACCAAATTGATACTAACCTTAATCATGCAATCCTACAATCGTCCAGAAACTCGAAAACAACTGTAAAGAACTAGTTATAGTCCAGAAAATGTGACAACCGAACACCTTTCTCTTCGTCGTCTTCACTCGAAAATCACAGAACCAGACTACACCAGCAAGAATCAAACCCTAGCACATCCAAGCCTTGGAACGAGCATGGAAAATAGAAAACGTATCCCTTCGAATTGGAATGATGATGAAAAACGTAAAATAAAAACTGCTAAACTGAATCAGCGAAGAAACAAGCACGTAATATGTATTAACACTGTATAGATATATATAGGGGGGCAAAATAGTCCAGGTAAACATATTAAATTAGAAAAATGGACCTTATGGAATAAAAAAAAAAAGTTTATGGGACTAATCGGGTTATAATATTCCTTTGTGGACCTAATGGGTTATAACAACTCTAAAATAGATTTATCAATAAAAATCCCTAATTTTAATATTTTAAACTCAAAATATAACTTTACACTCAAATTGTAACCAAACATAAAACTCAAAACTCAATTTAAAAATTATTTTTAAAACTCATAACTAAATACATAACTCGAAATTTCACACTATTTTCAAAACTCTACACTCAAATCATAATCAAATACATAACAAAAAAAATAAAATATTTAAAATATATATATATATATAATAAAATAAAATATTTAAAATAAAAACATAAAAAAATATATAAAATAAAAATTATATATTTAAAATAAATAAATAATTTTTTTAATTTTTTAATATTTTAAAAAATACAACACATAAATGTATGAAATATAGTGCACATTAAAATAAATAAATATTTAAAATATAAAAATTTTACCCTAAAAAAATAAAATTAAGAAAATTTTTAAATATTTAAAAAAAAATAAATCTAAAAACTTTCAAAATACAACTCAAAATTATTTTCAAAACTTATATCAAACAAATTTTCTCTTTTCAAACTCAATTCAAGACTCATAACTCAAAACACGCCTCCACATAAAAAAAATGATTCTAAAAATAATTTTAAAAAATATATATATATTTTTTGAGTTTTTTCTTTTAAAATGGACTTTTGAAAAGAGTTTGGTTTTAAGTTTTGAAAAGAGTTTTAAATTGAGTTTTGAGTTGTGGGTTTGATTATGAGTTTTGAAAATAATTTTTGAATTAAATTTTGAGTAGTCTTGAGTTGTGTGTTTAATTATAAGTTTTAAAAAGAGTTTTAAAATTTTTTAATTAAAATTGTGATTCTAAATAAGAGCCTAACACGAGCAAAAAGTTTTTGGTTTTCTTTATCAAAAGATACCTAACAAAATCTTCACTTTTTTCGATTGAGAAAAGTTAGGAATCATGAAAAAAATTTCATGAAAATGATCATGAAATATTTATGATCCTTAGATTACCTTGATTAGTGTGTGGTGCTTTATTCTAAGTGTAATCCAAGGGTCACAAAGTTTTCATAATTATTTTTATGAAAGATTTTTCATAACACCTAACATTGCTGTTTTCGATTTCCATGCAAGTTGATGATTATGTCACTTTGAAATTTGAGATGGACAACTCCGTTTTTATATAAAATTTATACAAATATTAATACAAAAATAATATGTCAATAGCTTCTTCTTGTTAAATATAGTACCGCTACGTTTATTGAATTTGATCAATAAGAAGAGTCGCGCGAGTTTTTTAAAATAGGAAGCTCTTACTGAAAAGAATCTCATTCGATTGAATTCGGGCTAAACAAATCTGATAAATGTAAAAGTGTTGTAGCTAAAAAGAAGATATTGCCGTATAATTCGGTCCGCATAAATTCAGTAAATGAATATTAATCTTTTAAGTAAAAAATATCTTGCAACACAAACATATGCCAAACATAATGAAATATTCACAATAGTTATCTGTTGCACTTTTAAATTTCTAATGTTGTATTTGATTGAAAGATTTAGGTAAGGATTTAGAAATAAAAACAAAAAAATGTGTGTGAATTAAAAAATTTAGGTAGAGATTTAGAAATAAAAAAGGTATATGAAATTAAGTGAAATGTAAGCATATCTTGTTCATATTTTATCTTTTTCTTTTTCTTTTTTCTTTCCAACTATACCTTTTTCTTTTCCTCCTTTCAGCTAATCACAGCGCGTAAGTGATTCCGTTTACTTTCTTTGCACTTATAAACTTCTAAGTGATTCTGTTACTTTTTTTATTCTCTTTTGGTTGGCTTGTAGTGAATTCTCTCACCAAATCAAACACAAGCTGTTACCCCTGGACAAGTAAGATTTCTTACGCAAAATTGAGAGTACTTATTCGATAATTTGAGAACATCGCATCAATTTTAATTTCAGACTATTTCTGATCGATCATTTAAAAAGGAGAAAGATATACCCGCTTTAGTAAAAAGGTTGAAAGAGACTCCCATATAAAAAGGGAAAAAACAAATAAAGAAGCTTCTTGGCTTGGAATTTCCATCTACACCCAACAAACATACACTAACACTTCCACTAGAGATACTCTAGGTCCCACTCTTTTTTATGTGGTCGAAACTGACGTGGTGGTCTAGAACACTATACTTTTTTCAGAAGCTGAATACTTGGGCTGTGTTTAGAGATTTATATAAGGATTTGTGAAAGGAAAGGATATGATGAGAGAAATGTAAATGAAATATAATCTAATTGTAATTTATATTTCCCTTTTCTTTTCTTTTCTCTCCGTACATTTATAATTAAATTTATGATCTAAAGATAACCTTACAGACAGCTAATGGAAGACATATCATGAATGAGCAGAATTTGATTCTTTTAAGCAATTACACTTCAATGGTAGACCCCAACAGAATCTTATTGTGCATTCAAGAAAAAGAAAAAGAAAAAGTTTCAGATCCTCTAGCATTACAACTAATCTGTTGAAGCAAAAGTGACCATAGAGATTTTCTATATAAGTCGAAGTAGTTACCTCTTTAGGAATTGGGAAGGAAGTGAGGTCTTAAAGGAATTCTTTTAACAACGAAAAAGAAAAAAAAGAAGTCCCCAAGAGAGCTTATATTGAGCAATGGCAGGGTATGGTTATTTGAACAGAGGCTACACTGGCTACACTGATGATAGGACCAAAAAAACCTACGATGAAAGTGGTTATTTTGATCCTGCGAGCCGCCCGACCATTTTCGAAGCTGAAGGAAGGAAAAGGCCAATCGTTTCCAACTCTCCGAACCCCAGCTCGGAAAGTTACATCACCACAAGTACAGACAAAATCGCCGAGTATGGTCGTCCACCTATGGAGCCGGTGAAGGATTATGGATACACCGACGACAAATGGCGTAGGTCTCCGAGTCCGATTCGCAATAGGTCTCCGAGTCCGATTCGCAATCGCCCACAAAGGGTTGAGGAATTCATTTCAAACGTTCAAGTCGAACCCAACCGAGGAGCAACGAGGCCGGGCTTCTTGGGCACCACAAATTGGCGCAACCAGCCTTATTCAGGCAACAGTGCTGGCTATGGTGAGCATGATAATTATCGCGGAAATGATAGCCTTACAGAACCCGCTATGATCAACCAAGATGGGGGAGGACAGATGTTTGGCCGGAAATTTGAAGAGGGAGCAAGAAAGATGAATAACACCCGAGTTTCTGGACCAACAAATGATATTGGTAAAGCAATGGGGAACCTCCAAGAAGCGGCCAAGACTTCTCCGGTCAGTGTTGCTACTGCAGTAGCACAGCCATGGTCGGGCACTGCAACAGTCTCAACGGTTGTGAGAAGAGAAACTTACACGCCTAACCCTGCGAGTAGGTACGGCTGTTTCAATCTGTCTTCTAGGCGGTACTAGACAGGAGAGACTTACACAGGAACCATTGGCAGTAGAGAGAGGCCGCAATAAAATAATGAGATTGGTGTCCACAGCTTTATTACAATTAGTATTTTATTTAAGTTAAGAGTATCTTATGGTCTAAATTAGTGATGTTGTTGGGTATTTTATGTCATGGTATTTTAGTAAAATAAGCTTTGCTAGCAGAGGCAACCATAGTTGTCTTGTCTTATAAATGATGTGTATAACATCCCACGGAGTGACCAATAAAAGAAAAGGCAAATACAATAAACTAATGTTAGTATTTTTTGCCTACTTATTTTGCTTCTCTTCCTCATACATCTCCATCCATCTTGTTTTACCTACAAGGCTAGAGCTGGAAAAAGTGTTCGCTATGGTTTGTGGTAAGGTTGTTTTATTGTGACTTGGGCACCATGGGCTCAAAATACAGAAACAGTCTCTTCATAAGGGGGGATAAGACTGAGTAGATCTAACTCTACTCAAACTTGTGGCGGTGAGCCTCATCGACTAGGCTACCTTTTAAGTGACTTCCTTGAATTTAAAGAAAATGTAAACAAAAAAGACTATGAATAGAGCCGGCACAATATCACTTCGATGAATCGTAGAATTTCTCTGAGATTTACCAATGCTCTTTCAAAATTTTTATAGATTATGAACCATGTTCTTTGTTAGATTTATCCAAGTTAAATTTCGTAAAACAATCACTCTCTCTCTCTCTCGTCCATGAGTTTAAGGTTGGGAACGGGGCCTCCATAGATGTTTCTTGCTACAGACTAGAACCACGCATTGGCAGAAGTAACACTGCATGATGGCCCAAGGCAATCCCATCATAAATTCACATCAATCAAGCAAAACGCCAACCAACCTTAATTATAAAAAGAAATTGTACTTACAAAATCCCCTTTCCTAACCCCATGAAAAGATTTGATCTGTTGGGTACTTTTTTGAACTGAAAATGTACAGTCCTTTTTGAATGAAAGAAACTTCTACACAAAATTTCATAAGACAATTTCGATAAAAAGGATACAATAGTGGGCAAAAAAAGACGAAAGTTCAAAAAAAATATTACCGTAATTGTGAATCAATATCTGGAAATACATACTAGATCAAAGAGCTTGTTAATTGCTATATCTTTTTTTTTTTCTTTTTTTTGAACACTAGCATCTTCATTCAAACTGCAGAAGAAGTTACATCAGATGATAATAATTCACTTAGAGGAACAGGAGGTACACCAACCCACGAAACAGGGAGTGAGTTAGATGCCTGGGCCTTCGCGACCCAGTGTGCCATCTTGTTGTTCATACGACCAGTTCAGGAGAAGGCCATCTGATGTTGAGAAGCAAACCAACGAATGTCCAAAATGAGCACACTCAACTCCCACAGAGGGACTGTTTCTGCTACACTCAGCTGAATTATTTGACGATTATCACTCTCAATCTCCACAGGCATAGCATGATGTGCATGAACCATTAGACAGGCCATACAGACAGTATGTGCCTCCACTTGAGATTCGGAAGACGCTGGTATTGTCCTGGCATTGCCATCAATAATATTACCAGCAGAATTCCGGAACACAACAGCAATGGATGCTTTGGAAGTCTGACGGCAATTGGCAGCATCGCAATTAAATAATATATCACTTATATGATGTATCTGAAATCAGTTGGGCCATATCTGTAATCAGTTGGGCCATATCTGTAATAAAGACAAACGAAATGATCAACTTACAAGTTAGTAGTTGACTTGCTTCATATGCTAGTCTTTAAGTAATCTTCATGTGCAATTTGGTTCCATTTATGGCCTACAAAACTTCATGCCATTCCAAAGTGAAAAAATCAGACACGAACATCTGCCGCTGCAAAGTGTTCACTCTCAAATGCTTTTTTCCCAAATAAAAAGGTCAAACAGAAACATCATGTAAAGGGAAAAAATTAGGGAATTGGAAGTATGAATGTCACACCCCAAATCCGGGCATGACCGGCCGTGGCCCATAGGGACTCAGCCCAAAGCACACGTAAGCCTAAACATGAACCCAAAATCACGAAGAATAAATGTGACGATAGCCCATAAATAAATAAATCAAAACCCAATCCAGTGATAAGTCACAAGTATAAATGGCAAAACCAACCATAACCAACTTCCAAAAATATATACTAAATGAAACACAAACCGCTCACAAAATAAAATAATTCTAAATAAAAAAAATCCAACCACAAAGTATGCACAAAACCCGACATAACAATCTAAAACAAAATAAATGAACGTCCTAGAGGTCCATGCAATTGAGTCCCCGTTACACCAAAGTCCACTCTAAGTCCTTCTAACATCTGGAAGTGGTAAACAACTAAGTCAACTGATAGCTCAGTGAGTAGTAACGTGGATAGTAAATACAGTTTTGAAAACAGGATTCAATTCCAAAATAAGATATATATCACAAAACTAGATTGACATATAGTTTGGTAAAGACAATCTGTTTTAAAAAGAAAGTTCCGCCGTTCAATAGTTAAAATACTCATATCTCTCAAGAACATGATAAATGACATTTTATACTTAAAACAGATTACAACATGAATACCAATAATTTTCTAGGTACCAATAAAAAAAAACAAATAATATACCACACAGTTCTCAAGGCTATAAGCCCCATTGGATCCAATACTGAACTAAGAGTCATTCTCAGGGTGGCAACCTGGGCCTTTTCTCAAAGACGATCCGATTGAAGGTCATCTAGCTTAACCCAAGTCTTTTCCTTACAATCGTTGAGCACTAGAGTCATCACGGCCCAACCCGGATCTGTTCCCTAGTGGCCAGAGTGACCACACACAGTGGAAAAATTTCCCTGGACTAAATACACAGATGGTCCCAATAATCAATACACATCAGTTTCGCAAAACATGGTAGTGCTTCATTATAAACATGAAACCAAAACAAATAGTTTACAGTATGCCAAGTTCACACATATTTCAGAAATAATTTAATTACATTGATAATATAATAATTTATCAAAACAATTTAGTCATAAAATAACAATTTAATTTTCCAACAGTTCAGGGTAGGAGAACATTTATAAAAATATGTAGCATGAAACTACTCACTTGAAAACGAAATAATATGATCCTTGAATAGAGTATGAAAATCCAGCTAGTACTCTGAACCAAGTATGAAAACTATACGTCACTACTAATTTAAAAAATACTAAAGAATAGGAATTAAGTAACCTCAAACTTAAAACGCACTAACACGGCTCAACCCAACTCACCGTTACTCTTAAATATTATCTAAGTTTATGTTCTTCAAGGTCTAAAATCACCCAAGACATGGGTTCCGATCGAAACTTAACTAAAAGTAACTTTAAGATAAAACAGAGTTTTTCAAATCTATTCGCTAATTTTGAAAATTAAAAACCCACTCCACGTTGTTCGAAAAATTCTAAAACCCTCCAGATATCAACTAATATATCCTAAGTTTCAAACCCAAATGGTTTCACTTGATTTGCTTATCAAATAATTATTTACAATTAATTATATCTAAACAGGTTGTTATCTACAGTACTTTAAAGAAATTAATGGTTCTCTTAGTATACATGAGCAATCAACGCAAGACTAAAAATGTAAAAAACTAGACTCGTAACCGGTTCTAATGACGCTGATTTGATAATTTTTGAAATTACACCCAATGAGAACAACACTCCCGAATTTACTGTTTAAACCAATTTTCTGGACAAATTTGAACGCATCAGTTTATATGGATTTTGACCCCCAAAAATTATGAAAAAATTCAAATAAGCAATTCAATATGTAATTAATTTACTGTAAAAAATTCAGTTCAAAATTCATTCATTTGATATGGTTTCTTGATTTTTAAAGTTTGTGGTTCTGTATAGAATTTTTCTGAACTAAGAATTTCACCATAATTTCTCATCACCAACCACTGATTTGGCACCCAAACAACACACCCGTTCCTCCTATTCCTTCTCAACAACAAGCAGATTACACACATCAACCATCAACACAATATATAAATATAATAAAATAGGACAATACCTTAGAGTTGTTGAGCCACAAAGGTGCTGAAAGTTCTTTTCTCTCCCTCTTTTCTATCTCTGGCTCTCTCTTTCTCCCTCACTCTCACGTTGCTAGGCTGCTGCTGCTATATTGTTGAAAGAGCTAGGGTTTTTCTTTTCTTTTCTTTGTTATACATAACATAAATGACTTTAGATAAATATCCTTTGTTTTATTTTATTTTATCTCTCCATTAATTTAAATAAAATGCAACTACTATTAGATCAAAATATGCTTACTAATTTGACACTTAATTTTATTTTATTTATTTTATTTTTTAAAATAATAAATCTTGCCTTTAAATTGAAGACTTTTACCATAAATTTATTTTAAGTTTTAAAATTAATTAAAAGACCCTCCAAATATTTAATTGGCACTTTAGGATTCATCATCAAAATATTTGAGATTGTAATATTATTATTATTTAATTGTGTACTTAATTTTTATATTCGGGTCACTACAAGAAATAACAGTTTTGCCAGCCAAAATATTAGTCACCAAAGGTCGAATTTTTAGTCGCGAAAACCATTTAGTGACTAAATTTTTTTGTCGCCAAGTTAGTCGCCTAAACCCTATCCGCAAATGTTTTAGCAACTAAATGCGTGTTTGGTCACTGAAAGTGCAACATTTGGCTACTATTTTTCTAGTCGACAATGTTACCTTTTAGCTACTAAATTTTATTTGGTCGGCAAAAATAAATGTTTTGGCTACTAAATTATTGGTCGCCAATAGTCAATTTTATTTGGGCAAATTACATATACCCCCTCGAGGTTTAGCAAAATTACAGATACCCCCCTGAAAGTACTATTTGCATAGCAAATTAGGGGACAAATTGTTATGAAAATATAAACCTCAGGGGGCAATTTGTTATGAAAATATAAACCTCAAGGGGTATCTGTAATTTCTCAAACCTCAGGGGGTATCTGTAATTTAGCTAAACCTCGAGGGAGGTATATGTAATTTGCCCATTTTATTTTTTAAAATTATACATTTACCGACCATTACTCAAGGAATCGGCGACAAAACCTTTTAGTCGCCAAAAGGTCATCTGTGAAAAAAAAAAAAAAGTACACTCACTAGCTTCTCATCTGCTCTTGTGGAGATTCGAACCATCAACTTCCCACATCAGAAATCTTATACAACACACTCTTTCCACTATGCCTCTATAACATCATATGATTATATATGCAACATATATTATTTATATAGTACATAGACCCGTATTAATATAAAAGTATATATATAAATATAATTATTTTTTATTAATATAATTTATGTAAAAATAAATTATTTACTAGAAAAAAGAGAGACCACTTTTGGCGACTAAACTTCTTTTTAGTAGCCAAAAAGCCTCGCTTTTGGCTACTAAAATTTTTTTAGTCGGTAAAAGCATCACATTTGGCTACTAAACATCTTTTTAGTCGCCTAATGCCTCACTTTTGGCTACTAAAATTTTTTTAGTCAATAAAAGCATCACATTTGGCTACAAAAGATCTTTTTAGTCGCCCAATGCCTTACGTTTGGCTACTAACTTATTTTTAGTAGCCAAAAGCCTTACTTTTGGCTACTAAAATATTTTTAGTCGGTAAAAGCCTTATATCGGCGACCAAACAGATTGTCAGTCGCCAAAACCTATACCTTTGGCTACTAAATTTTTTTAGTCGCCAAAAATTTTACTTTTGGCTACTAAATTATTTTTAGTCGCCAAAACCTATACTTTCAGCAACCAAAGGTGCTTTTTAGTCGCCAAAGATGCTTTTTCTTGTAGTGGGTTCTCACAATGAAAAGCAGTTTATTATGTACGCTACAAATTGGTGGTCTCAGGTTTTTTTACTGCTCATAAAAACAATTCCTTAGCGGATGTGTCAACAAGGAAATAAGTTTTAAGCATTGTGTGATCAAATCAATGTTAAAATAATTAACTTACCTATTTTAGCCAAACATAAATGAGAGGGAAAAAAACTGCAAGTAATTGTCCCAATCATGCATGGCCATATAAGCTGCTAGTACTACCAAATGAACTGGTAAACACTACTACTTAATGAGCAAATTTGGGAATTGAGTTTAGAATACCTTCTTTTTTTCTTTTTTCTTTTTTCTTTTGTGTACGCATAAGGTACAAATAGTGCTTTCTGTAGTCCGGCTGTGCGCACGCGCGCACACACACACACAAAATTCCTTGAATCAAAGTTTCAAGAAGGGAAATAAGTGTTGAAACATATGGGATCAAATCAATGTGAAAGTCCCATAGCTGTGGCCATTTATTGGAAAAATAAAAACCATGCCATGTGCTTAAGTTATTCATAGGGAGTTACTTACATCCCGTGGCAAAAAAATTTGTGCTATCCCAATGGCTTTGGTTGGATGTCCAACCTGTGCTCTTTGCAAGTAGCTCTTTTTCCTGACCAAAGAACAGCCAAACTAAAAATAATAATAATATAAACTAAATAAATAAAATTGCAGTTTAAACATTGACAACAATATAAAAAAACTAGATAAATCCAATTTCCATAATTTCCTAAGAGGAACAGCAGCCTATTGAAACAAATTTTAAATTATCACAAATTTGTTCTATATTTGAGTGAAGCAAGTAAAATCCAAGAAAGTAAAAAGAATAGAACTTATGTTACCTCTGTACTTTTAGTCTTGGTCCTTTGTCGTAATCCATTGAGCATAACGAGATTGAAAAATGATCTCTTATAAGATGACCGATAAGGGATAACCATGACATCCGAATACAACTCAATACTAGTAGTAGTCACATCTTTTCGAGAAGGCTTGTCAAGCTCGAACTCCAGGCATGACCAGCTGTGGCCCATAGGAACTTAGTCCAAGGCACACATAAGCCTAAAAATGAATCCAAAATTACAAAGAATAAATGTGACGATAGCCTAGAAATAAATAAATCAAAACCCAAACCAGTGACAGTCATAAGTATAAATGGTAAAACTAGCCATAACCAACTTCTAAAAATATATACTAAATGGAACACAAACCGCCCATAAAATAAAATAATTCTAAATAAAATCCAACCACAATGTATGCACAAAACCAACATAACAAGCTAAAACAAAATAATGAATGTCCTAGGGGTCCATGCAATTGAGTCCCGCTACGCCATGAGTCCACTCTAAGTCCTTCTAACACCTGGAAGTGATAAACAACTATGTCAGCTGATAGCTCAATAAGTAGCAACATGGATAGTAAATACAATTTTAAAAACATGGTTCAATTCCAAAATAAGATATATATTACATAATCTAGATTGACATACAGTTTTGATAAAGATAATATGTTTCAAAAAGAAGGTTCCACAATTCAACAGTTAAAAAACTCATGCCTCTCAAGAACATGATAAATGACATTTTCCACTTAAAACAGATTACAACATGAACACCAATAATTTTCTAGGCACCAAGAATAACAATAACATGCCACAAAGTTCTCAAGGCAATAAGCCCGTTGGATCCAATATCGAACCAAGAGTCATCCTCGAGGTGGCAACTTAGGCCTTTTCTCTAAGACGATCCGATTGAAGGTCACCTAACCTAGCCTTAAGAATGGCAACGGGGCAGGGCGAGGCATGGCGAGGCCAGGGACTACACTCCCCATCCCCGGCCCCGATCCCCGAAGCTACAAAATTTCCCATCCTCGGCCCCGATCCCCGGCGGGAAACCCATCCACCCCCCCGTCCCCGCCCCCTAACGGGGATCGGGTTTCCCTGACCCTGAATAATCCCCGTACAAAATAACAACAATCAACAAAAAAGATGAAGAACAGAGAGGAGAGAGGAGAGAGAACCACAGATCTGTTCAAAAAAACCATGGATCTGTTCAAAACAACCACAGATCTATCAAAATCCGAAGAGAAAAAATGTAGATATGTTCAACAACAGATATTATAGATATATGTTCAAGAAAAAAAATTTAGATATGTTTAAAAAATTTAGATATGTTCAACAGATCTACGGTGGAAGGAGTGTTGTGCAACGGATGATAGCGATCGGTGGTGTACGACGACGTTGGTGGCGGGATCGGTGGTGTGCGATGACGGTGGTAGCTAGATCCGTGGTGTACGACGACGTTGGTGGCGAGATCAGTGATGTACGATGACGGTGGTAGCAAGAGAGAGAGAGAGAGAGAGAGAGAGAGAGAGAGAGAGAATGAGACACTGCAAGAAAGGAGAGCGGCGAGTGAAAAAGATCAGTGGTAGAGGAGAGTGACGAATGGAGATTGGCGGTGGAGTAGAGAGAGAGAGAGAGAGAGAGAGAGAGAAATGAGCGATTCGAATAAGAGAAGAGAGAGAGGCTGAACTAAAAATGAATGGTTTATAAATATAAATATAATATATATACACGGGCCACGTTCGGGGATAATTCGGGGGCAGGGCTGGGGTTGGGAAACCTATCCCCGTCCCCGACCTGAAAATCATCGGGGATTTAATTTTTAATACCATTCCCAGCCCTACGAAGAGTAATTTTCGGGGAAAACCCGTTCTAATCGGGGTCGGGGGGTCGGGTCCCCGTCGGGCCAGGTTCAAATTGCCATCCCTACCTAGCCTAGGCCTTTTCCTTACAATTGTTGAGCACTAGAGTCATCACGGTCCAACCTGAATCTGTTCCTCACTGGCCAGAGTCACCACACACAATGGAATAATTTCCCTAGACTAAAATATACAGATGGTCTCGATAATCAATACAATTCAGTTTCTCAAAACATGGTAGTTCACCATTATAAACATGAGACCATAACAAATAGTTTACAGTATGCTAAGTTTACACATGTTTTAGAAATAATTTAATTCCATTGATGATATAATAATTTATCAAAACAGTTTAGCCCTAAAATAACAATTTAATTTTCCAACAGTTCAGGGTAGGGGAACATTTATAAAAATATGTATCATGCAACTACTCACCTAAACATGGTATAATATAATTCTCGAATAAAGTATGGAAGTCCAACTAGTGCCTTGAACAAAGTATTAAAACTACACGTCACTACTAATTCAAACATACTAGAAGGAATAATAAACTAAGTAACCCCAAACAAAAGCGCACTGACACAGCTCAACCCCACTCACTGTTACTCTTAAATAATACCTAAGTTCATGTTCTTCAAAGTCTAAAATTACTCATGATATGGGTTCAGATCGAAACTTAATTAAAAGTGACTTTAAGATAAAGCATAATTTTAAACAAGTTTTCTCAATCTATTTGCTAACTTTGAAAATTAAAAACTCACTCCACACTATTCGAAAAATTCCAAAACCCTCCAGATATCAACTAATATATTCCAAGTTTCAAACCCAATTGGTTTTATTTGATTTTCTTGTCAAAATAATTATTTACAATTAATTATGCCCAAACAAATTGTTCTCTGCAGCACTTTAAAAAAATTAATGGTTCTCTTAGTATATACGAGCAATCAATGCAAGGCCAAAAAATTAAGAAACTAGACCCATAACCGGTTCTAATGACGTGGATTTGATAATTTTCGGATTTATACCCAAAGAGAACAACACTTTCGAAGTTACTATTTTGCACCGGTTTTCTGGACGCACCAGTTAATATAGATTTTGACTCCCAAAAAATTATGAGAAAATTATGATACGCAATTCAATATGTAATTAATCTACTGTAAAAACTTCAGTTCAAAACTCATCTGTTTGATATGATTCCTCGATTTTTAAAGTTTGTGGTTATGTACAAAATTTTTAAACTAAGAATTACACTCATTCTTTACACACAATTTATTTCGTCAGGTTTCTTAACAGTGTATGGCCCTGTTTGGTACAGCTTAATTTCAGTTTATTTCAGCTTTCAGCTTAATTTAAGCTATTTTGATGTGTTTGGTTTAACTTAACAATACAACTTATAACTTTTCGTAAGTCAGAAATCAACTTATTCTTTGAGTGGGGCAGGAGAAACTTAATTTATAAGTAAAAAATTAGCTTATGTTCATAGTTATAAGCTATAAGCTATCAAGGTATAAGTTATAAGTACTTTCCCACAGCTCTACCAAACGGAGCCTATATATACACAACACACACAAACCTACAACCTCTATATCAATGAACTAAATAATAATAGAATAAGGATAAAGAAGAAAACCTAGGAGTGCTATTCTTTGATGATCACACACAACACACCCAATCAGTGGTGGAGGGAAGTGAGGACCCGAGGGGGTCACGTGCCCTCCCAAATTTTGGGCTTTTTATTTTTATTTTTTTTGCAAATATAAAGAAAATATTTTAAATAAAAAAATTACAAAAATATTATTAGAGTGAAATGTCAATGACATTTTAAAAATTATGAGAACAATAATGGTTGTTTTCATTGAAAATGAAGAGATTATTATAAACTATATTATCTATGAAAATTTTATGAAATTTTTTGAATGTAATGGTGATGTCATTATTATTGACATGCAAGTATAAGTAATCTCACTATAAAGATATGAAATTTATTAGATTGTTAGTTACATTTGACATGTGAGATTTACTCTCTATGTGTTTATTTACTATTAGTTTGTGATATCACATATTAATGATGACGTGGTATTACCATTATATTGAATTTTTAATAAAATTTTGTATAAAAAAATAATTTAACATTACATAATTTATTTTAAGACTTATATCTATATTTTTTTTATATTGTTCATGATACACTAGTTATAAATACTATTATTTTTTTAATGTTTCTCGAAATCAATCATAAAAACTTGCGTGAAATATTTTTGTAAAAATTTTCCATATTGTAATTAATAAGTGCCCCCTCTAATTTGATTTTCTGGCTCCGCTACTGCACCCAATCCTTCCTTTGTTGCAACCTCTCTCTTCTTCTTCTTCTTCTTCTTTTTTTTTCAATCTCTCTCTCCCATGGCTGCTACTGCTGCTAGGAACACTAGGGTTGTTTTTTATATATCTAAACAAAAGGTTTTAAATTTTTATCTCTTTATATTATTTTATTTTCTATCTTAATTAATTTAAATAAAATATAACTATTATTATATCAAAATATACTTACTAACTTGCCCCTTATTTTTTTTTTAATAATAAATCTTACCTCTAAATTAATGACTTTCACCACAAATTTATTTTAGATTTAAAATTAATTGAAAGATCGTTCAATAATATTTAATTTGCACCTTAAAATTCACAAGTAAAATATTTGAGGTTTGTAAAATAATTATTATTTAATTATTTATTTTATTTGTATATTCGGGTTCGCACATTCTCCCCCTCCCCCCTAAAAGAAAAGTTTCGTCCTCAAAGCTAACCTAAGTAAATCATGGAAATAGATGTGGGTACTTCTCGCACATTTCATCCTCACGTTCCCAAGTCGCCTCATCAACTAGATGATTAGGCCATAGTACCTTAACCAATTTAATGGCCTTTGTACATAACATTTTCTCTTTCGAATCCATGATCTGAACAGGCATCTCCTCATACGAAAAATTCTCTCTAATCTGAAGCGGCTCATAATCTATCACATGCGAAGGACTAGGCACATATTTCCTCAACATAGACACGTGAAACACATTATGCACTCCTGCCAACCTAGGGGGTAAAGCAATACAATATGCAACCTCACCAACCTTCTCCAATACCTCAAATGGTCCAATGTATCTATCTAGGACTCAACTTTTCTTTCTTTCCAAACCTGATAACTCCTTTCCATGGTGATACTTTCAAGAATACCATATCCTCCACATGAAACTCAAAATCTCTCCTATGATGATCACGTCACACCCCAACTCCAAGCATGACCGGCCGTGGCCCACAGGGCTTTAGCCCAAGGTACATGTAAGCCTAAACACAAATCCATAATCACATTGAACAATTATAAAATAGTCCAGTAATAAATAACCAAAACTCAATCCTGTGACATGCCATAAGTATAAATGGCAAAACCAACCGTAATCAATAACATCCAATCTTATGAAATATAAACAGCCCACATATCAAAATAATCCTAAATAAAATCCAACCACAATGTATGCACAAAACCGACATAACAAACTAAAACAAAATAATGAATGTCCTAGAGGTCCATGCAATTGAATCCCCACTACGCTATGAGTCCACTATAAGTCCTTTTAACACCTGGAAGTGATAAACAACTAAGTCAGCTAATAGCTCGGTGAGTAGCAACATGGATAGTAAATACAGTTTTGAAAACAGGGTTCAATTCCAAAATAAGATATATATCACATAAACTAGATTGGCATACAATTTTGATAAAGATAATTTGTTTCAAAAAGAATGTTCAATAGTTAAAATACTCATGTCTCTCAAGAACATGACAAATGATATTTTCCACTTAAAACAGATTACAACATGAACACTAATAATTTTCTGGGAACCAAGAATAACAAGTAACATGCCACCTAGTTCTCAAGGCAATAAGCCTGTTGGATCCAATATCGAACCAAGAGTCATCCTCGAGATGGCGACGCCGGCCTTTTCTCTAAGACGATCCGATTGAAGGTCACCTAGCCTAGCCTAGGTCTTTTACTTACAATCGTTGAGCACTAGAGTCATCACGGCCAAACCCGGATATGTTCCCTATAGTGGCCAGAGTCACCACACGCAATGGAATAATTTCCCTGGACTAAAATATACAGATGGTCCTAATAATCAATACAATTCAGTTTCGCAAAAATATGATAGTTCACCATTATAAACGTGAGACCATAACAAATAGTTTACAGTATGCTAAGTTTACACATATTTCAGAAATAATTTAATTCCATTGATAATATAATAGATTATCAAAATAATTTAGTCTTGAAACAACAATTTAATTTTCTAACAGTTCAGGGTAAGGGAACATTTATAAAAATATGTAGCATGCAACTACTCACCTAAAAACAGAATAATGTATTCCTCGAATAGAGTATAAAAGTCCCACTAATGCCCTGAACCAAGTATGAAAACTACACGTTACTACTAATTTAAAAATACTAAAGAATAAGAAACTAAGTAACCCTAAACTAAAGCGCACTAACACGGCTCAACCAAAACTCACCGTCACTCTTAAATATTACCTAAGCTCATGCTCTTCAAGGTATAAAATCACCCAAGACATGGGTTCAAATCAAAACTTAATTAAAAGTAACTTTAAGATAAAATAGAATTTTAAACAAGCTTTTCCAATCTATTTGCTAACTTTGAAAATTAAAAACCCACTCTACGCTGTTCGAAAAATTCCAAAACTATCCAGATATCAACTAATATATCCTAAGTTTCAAACCCAATTGGTTTCGCTTTATTTCCTTATCAAAACAATTATTTACAATTAATTATGCCCAAACAAATTGTTTTCTGCAGCACTTTAAAGAAATTAATGGTTCTCTTAGTATACATGAGCAATCAATGCAATGACAAAAATTTAAGAAACTAGACTCGTAACCGGTTCTAATGATGCTAATTTGATAATTTTTGGATTTATACCCAAAGAGAACGACACTTTCGAAGTTACTGTTTTACACCAGTTTACTGGACAGATTTGAACACACCAGTTAATATAGATTTTGACACCCAAAAATTATCAGAAAATTGTGATATGCAAGTCAATATGTAATTAATCTACTGTAAAAATTTCAGTTCAAAATTCAACCATTTGATATGATTCCTCGATTTTTAAAGTTTGTATTTGTGTGTAGAATTTTTAGACTAAGAATAACACCCATTAATTCCCATCACCAACCACTGACTTGGCACCCAAACAACACACCCGTTCCTCCTCTTCCTTCCCAAGAACAAGTAGTTTACACACATGAACCATCACAATATATAGATATAATAAAATAGGACAATACCTTAGAGTTGTTGACCACCAATGTTGCTAAAATTTTCTCTCAAATCTCTTTTCTCTCTCTCCCTTTTTCTCCCTCACGGCTGCTGCTAACTTGTGATGAACAAATAAGAAGGTAGGGTTTTGTGTATATTTTATTTAATGCTAGTGGTTGGGCACACCCAAAGCATGTGTAGGTGAAATAAATAAATAATATACAAAATGTTTAAATATATTGTAAGCAACTCAAATGGTAAGATCATTATTTGTCAAATTGTGGTCTAGAGTTCAAGTCACACCCTCTTCTCGATTTATTTATTTAATAATAAATCTTGCCTCTAAATTAAAGACTTTCACCATAAATTTATTTTAGGTTTTAAAATTAATTAAAAAAAACCCTCCAATAATATTTAATTTGCATTTAAAGATTTACAAGCAAAATATTTGAGATTGTAAAATAATTATTACTTAACTATTTATTTGATTTGTATATTCGAGTTGTCACATTCTCCCCCCCCCCTAAAAAGAAAAGTTTCGTCCTTGAAACTAACTTGAGTAAATCATGAGAATAGATGTGGGTACTTCTCGCTCATCTCGTCCTCGTGTTCCCAAGTCGCTTCTTCAACTAGATGATTATGCCACAGTACCTTAACCAATTTAATGGCCCTTGTACGTAACATTTTCTCTTTTGAATCCAAAATCTGAACAGGCATCTCTCATACGAAAAATCCTCTCTAATCTGAAGCGGCTCATAATCTATCACATGCAACGGACTGTGCACATATTTCCTAAGCATAGACATGTGAAACACATTATGCACTCTTACCAATCTAGGGGGTAGAGCAACACGATGTATTTAGGACTCAACTTTCCTTTCTTTCCAAACTTGATGACTCCTTTCCATGGTGATACTTTCAAGAATACCACATCCCTCACATGAAACTCCAAATCTCTCCTACGATGATCAGCATAACTTTTTTGTTTACTCTGAGCAGTCAATAATCTCTCTCTGATGGTGATAATTTTCTGTGTAGCATCCTCCACCAAATCAGGTCCCAACATTTTCCTCTCACCAACCTCATCCCAACACAAAGGAGACCTACACTTCTTCTCATACAAAGCCTCATAAGGAGCTACTCCCAAACTAGAATAATAACTATTATTATACACAAACTCTATGAGCGGCAAATAATCATCCCAATTACCTCTCCACTCCAAAGCACATGCCCTAAACATATCATCAAGGGTTTGTATAGTCCTCTCCAATTGCCCATCTATCTGAGTGTGATAAGCTGAACTAAAATTTAACCAAGTACCCATAGCTGATTGTAATGCACCACAAAACTTAGACACAAAGTGAGGGTCCCGATCTGACACTATTGACACAGGTGCACCATGCAATCTAATAATCTCCTTCACATAGAATTGTGCAAATTAAGCTAGAGAATAGTTCATCTGTACTGCAATAAAATGTGCTGACTTGGTTAATCAATCAACAACTACCCAAATTGCATCGTGATTACTACTAGTACGAGGTAATCCGCACACGAAGTCCATGATAACATGATCCCACTTCCACCCTGGTATAGGTAAGGGTTGTAGTTTCCCCACGGGTTTCTGATGTTCTACTTTAACCTGTTGACACACCAAACACTAAGCAACAAATTCTGCAATATCACCCTTCATACCATTCCACCAAAAATGTTCATGACGATCTTGATACATCTTAGTGCTTCCAAGATGAATGCTGTAACTAAAACTATGTGCCTCCATCATAATCTCCTTCCTCAAATCACCACCAGCAGGAACACAAATTCGGCTACAAAATCTAAGCAACCCATTATACCTAATCACAAAGACTACATGCTTACCCTCTACCATCTCTCCTTTAATACGCTTACACTGGAAGTCAATCTCCTGAGCTACACAAATCCATTCTTTCAAGGTTAGCTGAACTATCAATTGACTACAATAAGCCCTATCATCGGCGTAACAACCCAAGCCTCAAACGTCTCATGTCTTCCACCAAACAACTCTTAATAGACAAAGCAGCTACATCTCTAATGCGATCTTCTTACTCAAGGCATCTGCCACCACATTTGCTTTTCCCGGATGATACAAAATATTCACATCATAATCTTTTAGCAACTCAAGCCATATTTTTTGCCTCAAATTTAGTTCTTTCTGTTGAAAATATAATTCAAACTCTCATGATCAGTGTAAATCTCACATGATTCTCCATACAAATAATGTCGCCAGATCTTAAGAGTGAAAATCACTGTTGCTAACTCCAAGTCATGCATAGGATAATTTCTCTCATGTACTTTCAATTGTTGTGACGTATAAGCAATCACCTTCCTATGCTGCATGAACACACATCCTAAATCCTGTTGTGAAGCATCACTATAAATCACAAAACCACCCCCATTTGCCGGTAAGGCAAAGATTGGAGCTAATGTCAATCTCTGTTTAAACTCTCGGAAGCTGCGCTCACAATCATCATTCCACTCAAACTTTACCCCTTTCCTGGTGAGATTGGTAAGTGGCAAAGCAATACGGGAGAATCCTTCCACAAACCGTCTGTAATATCTAGCAAGCCCTAGAAAGCTGCGTACCTCTGTCACAGAAGTAGGTCGTGTCCAATCAACGATTGCTGCCACCTTCGTGGTATCTACAAATACCCCATCTTTACTCACCACATAACCTAAAAAGGATACATTGCTCAACTAGAATTCACACTTCTTAAATTTTGCATACAGTCTTTTCTCCCTAAGGATCTGTAGTACTACCCTTAAATATTGCTCATGCTCCTCCTTACTCTTCAAAAAAAATTATGATGTCATCAATAAATTGTAACGCCCTCAAAATAATGACAATAAACCCATCAATCGAACATGCATCAACATAATAAAAGTTCACCTTCTTCTATTTAACTGAACTGTTCTGTACAAAAGTATTACATGTAAACAATAAAAGCGGGTGCCTTAAAGGCTTACAACTTTCCAAGTTAACACTTGGTTGCAATCAAGAGAGCTCTAGCTCAATACACGTAAAGCCCTTGGCTTGAGGTTACATGTAACACATCAAAAGTAAATAGAAGTCAAAAGTCCATCCGCCACTAGCCTCCCAAGCTAAGTCCTTAGAGGTGGCATGCTGCCTGTACCTGAAAATAATGTTCCCATATAGGGTGAGCCACAGCCCAGTAGAAATATACTAAACCAGTTATGAATAATGACTAAAAGATTAACAGTTGATAGATGGTCAACACTTTTACATTCTTTCATAACACATTTCAATTCCAAGACTTTCATGTCTATATTCAATTCACTCTCCATTTTCATTAAATTCTCAATTTATAACTCATGGCTCAGAACCTGGCCACAAAACTCATATGAGACAATAACTCATATTAACCACTTACAACTTCATTACTTCCACAGATATGCATATTAGCTATATCACATTCCCAAGACAAGCATACGAGCTCTATCTACGGAGTCCATCCCCTATCTTCTCCCAAACAACATCCGGTTTAGAGGTACATCCCCTATCTTCCCCTAAACCATGAGTACATCCCTATCTTCTCCAACACAACACAATGCATATGAACAACAATTATACACATCACAAATCAATACATAAAGTTAATGTATTCTTCAAGTCATACTCAATGACACATTTCAATGATTGGTTTTAATTTACCTAATCATCATGCATTGTCTACAACAATCAAGACTGTCCTCCACCGATAGCCCAAAGCAGATATTTCTAAGCGAGAAAATAAATGCAATGGATATATAATCAACATCTCAATTCCACAATTAATTATCCCAATTAATTAAACAATATAATTATAGCATTTTCCATAATTAACATTCACCCCTAAGGTTCCATTTTCATCAATGATTCCACATTAATCTCATTTCTATGTACCAACCGTACATATAGGTTTATTTAAAACAAATCCCCAATCTTTTATAAAATTGCACAAAAGCCCCAAACTTTCCCAAAATTACACAACTATCCCCAACACATCAAAATGTCAAAATTCAAAGACAGAATCCATAAAGAGGAGTAGGATATCCCTACCTCAAAGTTTAAGCCCAAAAGGAGATGAAGACCCAAAGATCAAAATGCTCCAAACACCGACTTTTTCAGATTAGATCGAAGCCCCCGACGACCTCTACCTTTTTAACAAAGCAAGAAGGGTAGGAAATAATCCTAGATAGATCAATCCTTAGAAAGAATGTAAAGTTAGAGAGAGAAGCTCTCAGATCTTGAAGATTGGATCAAAAGTTTATAAAAAATCTAACTTGAAACTCGCTGCTGTCGAACTGATATAAATAGGCTCGCTCGAGCGAAGACTTGGTCGCTCGAGCGACCAGACACAGAAAACCGTAGCTCGAGCCAAGAAGGTCTCGCTCGAGCCAACATCCTAGAAGCTCGCTTGCGCGAAGAAAGCTCGCCGAGCCAGAGCTCGACCTTCAGTCTGCAACTAGACGACGCTCGGCGGCGAACCGCTTCGCTCGGCGAAGATCAGATCGCTCGAGCAAAGAACGGCTTCGCCGAGCGAAATCATGGTGTTCAGTCCAAGACAGACGTAGTCTCTCGCCGAGCGGCCGCCTGGCTCGACCCACGGACACAAAACTCAACTCTCGCCGGCGACCAACTCCTCGCCGGCGAAGGACAAAATGCAGGCGGCAACCCTTGGCTCCCAAACACAACCAACCTGAAACAAACCTGCCCAACACATCCTATAACTCAAATACAATATATGAAAGGACGTAAACAGGACAACAATCCACTACCAACATCCACGGACACACGTCCGAATCACTATACAACAAGGGGTAAACCCGGGATCGCTATAACCTCCCCCCCTTAAAGAATTTCGTCCCCGAAATTAAAGACAAGTTTTGAAAAGCAAGTCTTTTTTCTCCATTTTAAACAATGTTACATTATGACATTCAATAATTCGACCCACTACCGGTCATCCATCTCTTATTAGGAGGCATTTCACAATATATTCTTAAAGTGCATCTATAACATGCATTTCTTGTTCCACTTTCCAACCATTCTCAATATACATGGTTTCACAAATCATATCATAACAAAATTTCATGATACATCTCCAATTCTATAATATAGCCAACACATGCAACATTATAATCAATTCTCACATTAAGGCAAGTTTTACACTACTTCCTTAAATCAAAACATATACCATGTTTTACAACTTAAGACACATACAATGTTCTCAAAGTTCAACAAAATTACAAGTTCTCATTACATGACTACAAATCAACAAACAAGTCCGGATATTTCTCACGGACTTCCAACTCACGTTCCCAAGTGGCTTCCTCCACTCCGTGATGCTTCCACAAAACCTTCACCAAAGGGATGGTCTTGCCACGCAGGACTTGATCCCGCCTATCCAAGACCCGAACCGGTCTCTCCTCATACGAGGCATCCTCATCTACCTCTAAATCGGTCCAATCCAACACATGTGATGGATCCGGCTCATACTTCCGAAGCATACTCACATGAAACACGTCATGAACTCCGGACAACTGTGGCGGCAACGCTAAACGGTAAGCAACCTCGCCAATCCTCTCAAGGATCTCGAAAGGGCCAATAAACCGAGGGGATAACTTTCCTCTCTTCCCAAACCTCATCAATCCCCGCCTAGGTGATATCTTCAGAAAGACATGATCACCTATCTCGAACACCAATGGTCTCCTCCTACGGTCAGCATAAGATTTCTGACGACTCTGGGCTGTAACAAGCCTCCTACGGATAAGCTCAACTTTCTCCGTCGTCTCCCTAACCAACTCCGGGCCCAACAAAGGTGTGTCACCCACCTCGGCCCAACACACCGAGACCTACAAGGCGGCCATACAAGGCCTCAAACGGTGCCATACCGATGCTAGATCGATAATCTGTTGTTATAGGCAAACTCCACCAATGGCGGTGCCTTTCCACGTCCCATCAAATCAAGGACACAACCTCAAGCATATCCTCAAGGATCTGAATAGTACGCTCGGACCGCCGTCGGTCACCGAGGGTGATAAGCCGTACTAAAGGTCAACTTAGTGCCCAAAGCACTCTGCAAACTCGCCACAACTGGCGCAAGAAACGAGGATCTCTATCTCGAGACAATCGCCACCGGGACCCCGTGCAATCTCACTATGTCCGGATATACAAGTCGGCAAGATGATCTATCGAATCTCTCACGCCAAGATAGGAATGAAGTCGCCGACTTAGTCAACCGGTCTACAACCACCCAAATAGCATCACTACCCCGCCGAGTCCTCGGAAGACCTACAACGAAGTCCATAGTGACATGCTCCACTTCCACTCGGCAATAGGCAAGGGTTGCAACAAACCCGGCCTCGATGCTTCGGCCTTCACTTGGCGACAAGTAAGGCACTTAGACACGAAGATCGCCACATCTCTCTTCATGCCCCGCCACCATAATCTGGCGACTCAAATCTGATACATCTTAGTACCTCCGGATGCCTGCAAAGCGCGAATGGTGAAACTCTCGAGTACCTCCTCTCGGCAAGACTCCGGTACAAACAAGCGGTCTCGGTATCTCACGCTCAAGTCGGGATACACCGTCAAACCCTTCTCAACTTTCCCACTGGAGATCTTCTCTCTGAGGGATTCTACCTCAAGGCCACCTCTCTGTGCCTCTAACACTCGAGTCACAAGTGTAGGCTGCGCAACAATGTAAAAACAAGGCCATGACCTCAACGGATTCGCCCAGAAGCAAATCAAACTCGCCAAGTGCCCCCAACATCTCCCACTCTCGGATGGCTACACAAGCTACATCACTAATGGATTTCCTACTAAGAGCATCGGCCACAACATTGGCCTTCCCTGGGTGATAATGCAACTCGAAGTCGTAATCCTCAATGAACTCCATCCACCTCGTCTGCCTCAAGTTCAAGTCTTTTTGTGAAAACAGATACTTCAGACTCTTATGATCCGAGAACACCTTGAATCTCTCACCATAAAGGTAGTGCCTCCAAATTTTTAAGGCAAAGATCACAGCCGCTAACTCTAGGTCATGTGTAGGGTAATTCTTCTCGTGCATTTTTAACTGACGTGAGCCATAAGCTACCACTTTCCCTCCCTGCATCAACACACAACCCAAACCCTCTCGTGAGGCATCACAATAGACTGCATAACCCAACCCTCTCTCTGGAATAATCAAGACTGGAGCGGTGGTCAATCTAACTTTCAACTCCTGAAACGACTTTTCACAAGTCTCACTCCATACAAATTTGACTTCTTTCCGAGTCAACCTAGTCAACGGCGAAGCTAACCTGGAGAAATCTTTCACGAACCGACGGTAATACCCAGCCAACCCTAGAAAACTGCGGATCTCAAACACACTCTTAGGCTGTGCCCAATCTTGCACTGCCTCAGTCTTGGATGTATCAACAGACACCCCTTCCCCGGAAACCACATGGCCTAAGAACTTGACTTCTTTTAGCCAGAACTCGCACTTCCCAAACTTGGCATACAGCCTATGGGCTCTAAGCAACTCAAGCACCACTCTCAAGTGTTCCTCGTCCTCTTTCTCTGAGGGTGAATAGATAAGAATGTCGTCCACAAAAACGACCACAAAACGATCCAAGAATTCCCGGAAGATCCGGTTCATCAAGTCCATAAAGACTGCCGGTGCATTGGTGAGCCCAAATGGCATCACCAGAAACTCATAATGGCCATACCGCGTACGGAATGCCGTCTTCGGAATATCCTCCTCTCTGACCCTCAACTGGTGGTAACCCGATCTCAAATCTATCTTAGAGAAACAACGGGAACCCTTCAACTGGTCAAACAAATCATCTATACGGGGCATAGGGTATTTATTCTTAACCGTAGTCGATTCAACTTCCGTAGTCGATACACAACCTCAAGGCACCGTCTTTCTTTTTTAGCAAAGAGGGTGCTCCCCTACGATACACTAGGGCGAACGAAGCCCTTATCTAGCAATTCTTGGAGCTGAACTTTCAACTCAATCAACTCTGCCGGGGCAAAACGATAAGGTGCCATAGAAATCGGCGCCGTGCCGGGCACTAAATCAATAGAGAACTCTATCTCTCGGTGGGGTGGCAAATCAATAAGATCCTCGGGAAAGACGTCCGAGTATTCACAAACTACCCTTGGCAACTCAATCTGGGTCTCATCACACTCACCATTCTCAAAACTAGCAAGTAGACTACTAAGCTCATTCCGCCTTTGCGGACCGCACTTCAATGGCACAACACCACCAACTCGGTCTCTAAGAAATGGAAAAACTCCCGCTCATCTGACAAGTAACCCTCTGGCGGTAGCAATCAATAATGACCGGTATGACGATAACCGGTCCATACCCAAAATAACATCAAAGCCCTTCATGGGCATAACTACAAATGGAAAGGGAAGTCGATGATCGCCGACCTCTATATCACAACCTCTACATCCGTGCCTCAAAATTAACTCACCCCAATAGGTGACACAACGCAAATAGGAGATGCTAAAAGTGCTAACTCCGGTTCCAACACAGATGCAAATGCAGATACAAAAAGAATGAGATGCACCGTGTCAATCAACACTCTGGCAACCGAGTTGCAAAACAAAAAGTACCTCTCACTCTTGATGGAGTTGGTACCAAATCTGTAGCAACAGATACACGCGCCTGAGGACCTGGTCCACTGCTCACCACAGGAGCATATGATTTCTTTATCTTGTTGGGATAAAGCTCCCAGATTGGCCCTCGAGGCCCTGCAGACCGAGTGGGTTGAAATCCTGCGTCGCCTAGAACCAGACGCTCTCAAGTGGCACTCAACTCAATCAGGCGAACCTCTTCAGTGCCCAGCCGCCCACACCGATAACAGATGACAAGGACCGCCGCCCAAACTCTCGACCTTGTGACTGGTGGCCACACTTGTAACAAGTAAACTCTCCTCGATTACCCTCTCCGAGCACCGTGACTGCAGGAAAGTCAACCTAGGAACTCCTCCCAGAGACTGCTGAGGGTTATAACCCCTCTGTCTCCTACTATCACCCTGTCCATCCTGACTCCTCTTGGAGCCTTTCTGCCCTTCCTCCTCTTCCTGCATCACAATCTCAGTATGAGCTGCAGCATCAACCAGTCGCCCATAATCCCGAAACATAGACCCCACAATTCTCAACTTGAGGCCACGCCTCAACTTCTTCTCAAACTCAATGCAACGGTGTTCCTCAGACGCCACTAACTCAGGTGCAAACCTGGACAAACTAGTGAATGAGGCCTCAAACTCGGCCACTGATAAACTGTCCTGCTTGAGCTGGCAGAACTGACCTCTCAACTTCTCCTGAACAGCCGGAGACAAGAACTTCTCCTGAAAAGCGTCAACAAAAGCCTTCCAAGTACCTCCAATACGACCCTTGGTGAACTTCCACCGACCGCATCCCCTTCACCGAAAGATGCCAAGGTCACCTTCAAGATGCCGTCTTCGATGCCTAGCATCTCAAACGTCTTCGTTATGCTCGAGCCATTCATCGGCTTTAAGCGGCTCTTTTGGATCACCCACAAATTCATTCGGATTAGACCGGAAGAACTCCCTCTTCAGAAAAGAAGGTCCTGCATCTGCAACAACAACCTGAGTCTGATTCTCAGCTCTGAGAATACCTACCGACTCCCTGAACGCCCCTGCTATCTCTCGGGCTAGAGCGCCCATAGCTCAGCCTTTCACTGGCTCGCCACATTGGCGACCAACCCTTCTGAGCCGGAATCTCATCCGGTAAAGGCATATCCTGCCTCCTAGGCCTACCACGCCTTCCACCTCTTCCTCGTCCTGACATCCTAATAAAGGTAACACAAAACGTTAGCACATTTAAAAACGTGCCATAACTAAACACTCGCGTCCTAAAACATGGACCACAATAATTCACTCCACGTAAGCACATAAACACATAAGCACTTACGAATTTCATTTCTTGATAGTGATAGTTCCGAGGCGTTACCAGAGTTCCTGTGAGAAACGGCATTGATCAAGTGCCTTTCCAACAAGACTCCCAGAAACCCAAGGATCCAATCAACATCCTAGAAATTAAATCCCATACCCAAATAATCACATAAGCATGTTATCAATTAAACACATAGCATATGACACTACACTAAGTCTCTATCAAACGAGACAAACCCATTGTGATCCTAATCACTTCCCACGTACCCAAAGTATTCGAACCCGGTACGCTCTGATACCAAGTTGTAACGCCCTCAAAATAATGACAATAAACCCATCAATCGAACATGCATCAACATAATAAAAGTTCACCTTCTTCTATTTAACTGAACTGTTCTGTACAAAAGTATTACATGTAAACAATAAAAGCGGGTGCCTTAAAGGCTTACAACTTTCCAAGTTAACACTTGGTTACAATCAAGAGAGCTCTAGCTCAATACACGTAAAGCCCTTGGCTTGAGGTTACATGTAACACATCAAAAGTAAATAGAAGTCAAAAGTCCATCCGCCACTAGCCTCCCAAGCTAAGTCCTTGGAGGTGGCATGCTGCCTGTACCTGAAAATAATGTTCCCATATAGGGTGAGCCACGGCCAGAGAAATATACTAAACCGATTATGAATAATGACTAAAAGATTAACAGTTGATAGATGGTCAACACTTTTACATTCTTTCATAACACATTTCAATTCCAAGACTTTCATGTCTATATTCAATTCACTCTCCATTTTCATTAAATTCTCAATTTATAACTCATGGCTCAGAACCTGGCCACACAACTCATATGAGACAATAACTCATATTAACCACTTACAACTTCATTACTTCCACAGATATGCATACTAGCTATATCACATTCCCAAGACAAGCATACGAGCTCTATCTACGGAGTCCATCCCCTATCTTCTCCCAAACAACATCCGGTTTAGAGGTACATCCCATATCTTCCCCTAAACCGCGGAGTACATCCCCTATCTTCTCCAACACAACACAATGCATATGAACAACAATTATACACATCACAAATCAATACATAAAGTTAATGTATTCTTCAACTGTCATACTCAATGACACATTTCAATGATTGGTTTTAATTTACCTAATCATCATGCATTGTCTACAACAATCAAGACTGTCCTCCACCGATAGCCCAAAGCAGATATTTCTAAACAGAAAATAAATGCGCAATGGATATATAATCAACATCTCAATTCCACAATTAATTATCCCAATTAATTAAACAATATAATTATAGCATTTTCCATAATTAACATTCACCCCTAAGGTTCCATTTTCATCAATGATTCCACATTAATCTCATTTCTATGTACCAACCGTACATATAGGTTTATTTAAAACAAATCCCCAATCTTTTATAAAATTGCACAAAAGCCCCAAACTTTCCCAAAATTACACAACTATCCCCAACACATCAAAATGTCAAAATTCAAAGACAGAATCCATAAAGAGGAGTAGGATATCCCTACCTCAAAGTTTAAGCCCAAAAGGAGATGAAGACCCAAAGATCAAAATGCTCCAAACAGGCTTTTTCAGATTAGATCGAAGCCCCGGCGACCTCTACCTTTTTAACAAAGCAAGAAGGGTAGGAAATAATCCTAGATAGATCAATCCTTAGAGAATGTAAAGTTAGAGAAGCTCTCGGATCTTGAAGATTGGATCAAAAGTTTATAAAAAATCTAACTTGAAACTCGCTGCTGTCGAACTGATATAAATAGGCTCGCTCGAGCGAAGACTTGGTCGCTCGAGCGACCAGACACAGAAAACCGTAGCTCGAGCCAAGAAGGTCTCGCTCGAGCCAACATCCTAAGCTTCGCTCGGCGAAGAAAAGCTTCGCCGAGCCAGAGCTCGACCTTCAGTTCGCAACTAGACGCACGCTGAAGCGATTTAACCGCTCGCTCGGCGAAGATCGCTTCGCTTTCGAGCGAAATCATGGTGTTGAGTCCAAGATGACGCAACCTCTCGCTCGAGCGAAGCCGCTCTGGCTCGACCCACCAGACACAAAACTCAACTCTCGCTCGAGCGACCAACTCCTCGCTCGAGCGAAGGACAAAAATTCTGGGCAGCAACCCTTGGCTCCCAAACACAACCAACCTGAAACAAACCTGCCCAACACATCCTATAACTCAAATACAATATATGAAAGGACGTAAACAGGACAACAATCCACTACCAACATCCACGGACACACGTCCGAATCACTATACAACAAGGGGTAAACCCGGGATCGCTATATAAATATTACCACAAATTTATCCACATGGGGTTTAAATACTCTGTTCATCAAATTCATGAATGCGGCTGGTGCATTTGTGAGACCAAAAGGCATAACCAAGAACTAATCTCATAACGGGTTCTAAAAACTGTCTTAGGAACATCCTCATTTCTTACCATCAATTGGTGGTAGCCTGATCTCAAGTCAATCTTAGAGAATACCTGAGCTCAATGCAATTGGTCGAATAGGTCATCAATGTGTGGCAAAGTATACTTAGGCCTAGTTTGGCATAATACAAAAAAGTCAAAAAGTCACTATCCTATTTAAGTCAAATCATCTCATTTAAATCACATCATCTCTCTACCACATCACTTCAAACCCAACCCATATTTCACATTTTTTCATAAAAAGTTAAAAAGTACACTTATTTAGATTATCCCAAACAACCCCTTATTCTTCATTGTGACTTTGTTCAATTCCCTATAATCAATACACAATCTCATCGACCCATCATTCTTCTTCACAAACAACACAGGTGCTCTCCAAGGTGAGACGCTAGGCCTAATAAAACCTTTGTCTAACAACTCCTATAATTGAGTTTGTAACTCCCTCAACTCCAACGGTGCCATTCTATAGGGTGCTTTAGAGATAAGTGTTGTATTGGAGACCAAGTTAATGGGAAATTCTACCTCACGATTTGAAGGAAGATTAGGTAGATCCTCTGGAAAAACATCAACAAATTCCTTCACTACAGGCAACTCCTCTAACTTTTGCTCTAGTTGTTCGGTACTCACCACACAAGCTAAATAACCATGACACCCTTTTCTCAACATTCGGTTAGCCTGAAGGGAATAAATAAAATAGATAAAAGACCCTTTTCTAACTCCCTGAAAGAAAAACTCATGTTGCCCTAGCATAGAAAAGACTACCCTCTTTCTAAAACAATCAACAGAAGCATGATGCTTCGTCAACCAATCCATTCCCAAAATCACATCAAAATCCTTCATCTCTAAAGAAATCAAATCCACAAGAAAAATTCTACCATCCATCTCTATCTCACAAGATCTACAAACATCTCCTAACACTTTGTTTCTCCTAATGGAGTAGACACAATAACACATTCATCTAAAGGCTCACAAGAAATAGACAAACAACGTAGAAACTTAGGTGCAACAAAAGAATGTGTAGTTCATGAATCAAATAAAACTTTGGCAAGTACAGATGATATAAGGAGTGCACCTTGTACCATAGATGAAGCAGCCTCAGCCTCCTCTCTAGTGAGGGCATAAACACCTCCTGGGCAGCCGCTGACTTCTTTTCCTGAGTCTCATTCCCGAATGTCAAACCTTGGGTAGTCCCACTTTTGCTATTATTCTGTTTCTGGTTAAACCCACTGCTATAAAAAGCTCATCTGTGCCCTTGCCCCTGAAATGACTGTGCTACTGACTGACCTCCTATTTCCTTGGACCTACACTATGCAAAGAGATGCCCAGGCTTGCCACACTTGTAGCACATTCGAGCTGTGCCATCACAATTACACCTAACAGAATGTGACCTACCACATCCAATTCTACTGCCTCATGCAATTGCTAACCTGACCTGGGGTGTAAGGCTTCTTACTAGGATTTCTACCACCACTACGTTGCTCTACCTGTCTCTTCTCCCTAAGCCTCTTGTTTTGTGGTTCCTTGGCCGTTTGTTCCTCAATTTTCTTTTCCTCTTCTACTCCCTTTTCAGCTAGTAATGCCTTGTTTACCAATGCGGAATATGTCTTCATCTCCAAAATAGCTACTTTTGCATAGATCTCTGACCGCAAGCCATTCTCAAACAACATCACTCTATTTTCCTCTATGGCCATTTGATGTGGGGCATACCTTGACAACTCCACAAACTTGGCTTCATACTGAGCCACTATCATGTCATTTTGCTTCAGATTGAGAAAATCCACTTGCTTCTGCCTTCGCACCGCTTCAGGGAAGTATTTCTCGTTAAACAATTCCAGAAACTTACTCCACACTAGCTCTATTTCTCTACCCTTATATTGACGCTTCACCATGCGCAACCGATGCTCTGCTTGACCCTTGAACCTAAAAACTGCAAAGGCCACCTTCTGGTTTGCTAAACAACCTAGAACATCAGATATTTTCTCCATCTACACACTTGTTCCTCTTATTCCTTTCCAACAACAAGCAGATTACACACATGAACCATCACAATATATAGATATAATAAAATAGGACAACACCTTAGAGTTGTTGACCGCCAATCACTACAACAAAATGCACCTTCGGCGACCAAAATTGGCGACTAAACAAATTTTAGTCTCCAAAAGTTGCGAAATTGATGACTAAATTTTTTTTTAATCGACAAAAGTAAAATATTTAGCTACTATTTTTTTTTGTCGGGGTATATTGGTTATTAGCAACTAAAAAAAAATTTAGTCGCAAAAAATACCAGAATTGGCGACAAAAAAGAAATTTAGTCGCTGTATATTGAGTTTTGGCTGCTAAAACCGTTTAGTCGCCGAATGAAAAATAAAAAATTATTTTTTACCTTTGGCGACCAAAATTTTGGTAGCCCAAAGTTTATTTTCAGCAACAAAAAAGAAATTTAGTCGTCGTATATTGAGTTTTGGCTACTAAAACCGTTTAGTCGCCGAATGGAAAATAAAAAATTATTTTTTACCTTTAGTGACCAAAATTTTGGTAGGCAAAAGTTTATTTTTAGCAACAAAAAATAAATTTAGTCGCCATATATTGAGTTTTGGCTACTAAAACTGTTTAGTCGCCGAATGAAAAATAAAAAATTATTTTTTACCTTTGGCAATTAAACTTTTGGTCGCCAAAGTTTATTTTCAAGGAAAAAAAAAATTTGTCACTAAAGAAATAAAATTTATGAAGGGAGACATTTCTAATAGTTTGGAGGGATTTATAAAATACTTTAAGCAACTAAACAATTTTAGTCGCCAATAACGATCTATATAAAAATATCTCACTCTTCTTTCTCATCTGTCTTTCTCTACCCAGTCCAAACCAAACCCGCCTTTTCTCTCCCAAATTTTGTCTGCTAAACACCTCATTTCAAATCACATCTTTGAATCTATCTACTTCTACGATCTTCTGTGTTCACATCTACACATACATACATCCACATTGAGAAGCTAATTTCCCATCAAAATTCTCAAGTATGAGAACCAAAGCAAGCAACCAAAACAGGTTCATGCGATTCATTATGATACCAGTTAGGGCTTTGGGCAAAGCCAGAGACTTCTACGTTCGAATCATTACGGACTGTGCCAAAAGGGTTAGCTATGGCGGCGCGATGGGCATTCAATCGGGACCGATCCATAACTTGCCGAAGAGCTTCAGCATGAGCTTCAGGTGAGACATGCTTAATCCACCTTCTCTCTGTGTCTACATACATTATGTCTATGCGTGAACCTTTCGATTGATTATGATGATTTTGTTCTGTGTTCTGAACTCTAGGTTAAGTAAAACTTTGTAATCTATGAATTCTTTGAATGCTTTGTATAGTTTGGTAACAGGCCTCAATCTCAACCCCCTCGTCTTGTTCTACCTGATGAATTATTTGTCAACATTGCCAAGTCAATTGGTGCTGAGGTTAACCAAGCTTTGGGGTTTCTTCAAGATTTGGCATGTGGAGGAAATATTAAGCAGTTTCTAGCTATATGTTTGAATACATCAATTTTCTTTATTTTCTTCGATTTTCCCTGTCATGCATATGCTTGCAAACCGTTTGATTTGACCTCTAACCTATTTGGATATTGTTGAAATTTTCTACTCCAAATTCTGGAGCACTACACATGAGTGTTAAATGCGTGTTAAGTGTTTTGATTAAATTCCTCAATCACGAATGCTTTTGAAAATTTTGGGTGCTTACAAAACAATCAGCTGTGTTTTGTTGTTATTTCGGAATTTAATTAATAGTTGGATAGCTACGGTAGGAGGGAATGTGGAATCGACAGCTGTTCCAACATCAGTCCTGGTTCGAGTAGTCCACGAGCTTCTTCAGGCTGGACACCAGTATTTGGATATGTGATTCATTGGGTGTATTTTTTTTTTTTTTTTTTTTTTTGTTGTAGAGTTGTTAAAAATTTTCTGAATTGAAAAATTGATTTGATTGGATAAAGATGGTGAATCTATGAATATTACTGTGGTGTGCTAACTGTTCTTTTGTTGGTGGGTGTGACTGTGTGTATAGCGACCCCGGTCTTTTCCCATTTGATTATTATATCCGGACTTATGTTCCGTGGATTCCGTTGTCATATTGTTGTTGTTGTCATCCTTTAATTCTATTTGGTCGAGTTTTAGGATGTGTTAGGCGTGTTTCGAACAATTGGGTTGAGCCTTGGTCTAGCTGTTGGTTGCCCAGTTTTTAGCCTTTTCCGCCGGCGGACATCCCTACGCCGGCGGGTTTACACTCTTCCAGCAATTTTTGGTCCCTGCGAAACTTCTGCAGGTGAGAGATCTACGCTCGAGCGGTTATCATTGCGCTCGAGCGGACCTTGTTTTGTTCTTTACGCTCGAGCGGTCTGTTGTGCGCCGGCGGACTGTCAAGTTTAAATACGCAGGCGTGTTTTAAAAATGATTTTTCAGCCCCTTTCAGTTTATAAAACCCTAGGTTACGAGTTCTCTCTCTCCCAACTCATCTTCTCTCTTAGAATTGATCTATTTAGAGTGTGTATCTACCCTTGTTCCTTCATTAAAAAGGTAGAGGAGAGTGAGGGCTACATTTTAATCTGAGAAATTGTGGGTTTGGAGCACTTTGGAGTTTTGGGCATCATCTTCATCTTCTTCTTTTGAGTTATTTCTTCGAGGTAGGGATTTCCTACTCCATTTATATGTTTTAATCCTAAGTGGTGGTATTTTGGTACGTGGGGGTAGTTTGGTAATTTTGGGAGAAACCTTAGGGTTTGTCATAGATTAATTTATATAATTAATTTAAGGAGAGATTGTGATATTGGGTTTAATTCATGAAATTGGGAAATTATGAGGTAAATTGATGTAGTTGGATATTTAATCACTCATCTGTGAAATTGAGATTAATTGTGTTGTTATATTTATTTCTTGTTTAGAAATAATTGTTTTGGGCTATCGGTGGAGGATAGCCATTGATTGTTGTAGACCTTGCATGCGGCTTAGGTATAACTGAAATTGAGTCATTTATTTGACTGTTGAGTTAATACAGAACATTTGTGTATTGATTATGTGTTGTATATGGCAAATATCGATTATGTTACATATGCATTTGGTTTTGGAGGAGATAGGGGATGAACTCCACGGTTTAGGGGAAGATAGGGGATGGACCTCTAAACCGGATTTTGTTGGGAGGAGATAGGGGATGGACTCCATTAGTATCACTTTTATGTGTGCTTATTGATAATAGAAATATTTCTATTTGTTGTTGATATGATATATCACCACCATGTGTATCAGTTGGGAAGTATGGAAGTGAAATTGATTGAGATTGATATAACACCAAAGATGTGTGTTTATTATGTTATAAGAAAGGTTTAACCTGATTTGTTATCCTTGTTGAGTTGTTTGGCCAGGTTCTGAGCCATGTCTGTGTAAATGGAAAGTAAAAGGTGTCATAGACCATGTGTCATAGACAACGTAGACATTTGTGTCATAATATTGTAAATTGAATATTTTGTATTAACCATGTATTGGGTACTACTGCTTTAGTTAATTCTTATGCTTGGTTTAGTATTTCTCTACTGGGCTGTGGCTCACCCTATATGGGAACTTCATTTTCAGGTTCAGGTGGTTCACTACCTCCAAGGACTTAGCTTGTGAGGATTTGGACTCTCGAGGACTTGCTTTACTTTATTTGCCTTATTTGAGTTATATGTAATTCAAGCCTAGGGATTTATTTGTTTTGAGTTAGAACTCATGTTTTGTGTCCAAGCATTGACTTGGCAAGATGTAAGCCTTTAAGGCAAATATTATGATGTTTTTATTTCTTAAGACTCTGATGATTGAAATAGTATAATGTTTTCTTTTAATAATGCATGTCATGTTTTATATTTAATGGGTTTAATTTTGAGGGCGTTACAGTGTGTATGACTGCTGAGGAGTTTAGTGCAGGGCATGTTGTTAGGGCCATCAATGTTCCTTACATGTTCAAAGTTGGATCAGGTTTGTGTTTATTACTGAGAAAATTTGCAATTCTATCTGTTTATGACATCTGTTTATTACTGCAACTCTCTTCTTTCTTTTTTTTTCTCTCTTTGCAATTTTTTGCCACTTTTTATTTCGAATAATGGTAGAAGTAGCTCATACAGACCCATTCAATCATTTCTTTGATTTTAGATTTCAAATGTTGATTCCTTTTATTAGTGAAGAGTAATTCAATCTTTTCTTTGATTTTAGATTTCAAATGTTGATTCCTTTTATTAGTGAAGAGAAATCCACTACTTATCCAGCATTCTACAACTAAGACCCTGTTACTATTTCAGAAAAAAGGAAGCGCCAAGACCAGGAGTGCAGACAATTGAGGTCTCTTATTCAAGATCTTGAAAGTATGTTCTTATTAGTAAAGGCCTCTTAACCCTTGTTTGTTTCCAGAGTAGTTGTTTTCCCCTCTTTATAAAACACGTAACTAGTATTATCTGTAACAAGTAATTCTATTTGTAGTTCTTTGTGATAATATTCAGTCTGAATGCAGTGTGATCTTTTCCATTCGGTTAGTCTATTGCAGATACGCATTATATAATTGGTTGTCTATATGGTGTGTGCAAGGTCCCAACCATATAGAACAGACTGATCTTCTGGATTGCACAGTATAATCTCAAAAGAATAGGAAAATCGATGATGTATTGATTATAATGTCATTTTTTAGGTAGAACAACAAAGCATTATAGCAAAGTACGCAAAAACATGAAAGTTTGGTGAAATTTCAGAAAATATCATAATGGGAATAATTTTTTTTTTTTATTGGTGATTTTGTTGGAAAAATTTCATGGAAATTTATGTTGTGTTGAAGGGCCCAATTTCTTGTGCTTGCCTCATTTCTATGCTCACGTTGTTTGATATTATATTGTAAATGCAATGCAAAAAAATGACAAGAGCTAGAAGTCAAATAAATCCAATAGCTGGTTTGTAACTTGTCATCCCTGTTAGGGCCATCAATGTTCCTTACATGTTCAAAGTTGGATCATGTTTGTGTTTATTACTGAGAGCAAACTTGCAATTCTGATCTATTTATGACATTTGTTTTGATGAGAATGGGCATGATAGTGAAAATTGACCGAGTATAATATATCAAAATTATTAATTTTATAATTGTTATAATTTGAAACGTCAATATTATTGAATAAGTGTTAATAGTTAATTTTATTTATTTATTTATTTATTTATTTATTTATTTTTACAGATTACTTTTGTGTAGGCTATTGTGGATGTGTACGAAGAGCATTTGTTCTGTATATAGAAGACATTTATTTTGGAACAATCCTCTGTTTTGGAAATCTAGTGTTTTTGTATGTAATATTTTATTTAGATGGATTATACTTGGTTTGTATGGATTTATATGATATTTGGAATATGATGTTACAAGTTAAAGTTTTTGAATAGTTGATGATGAAATGGGTATTATTAATAATGGATTTAGATTATAATTGATAAATGTATTATTCTGTATACGTACAGATTACAGGTCGCATTGATAATGAAATGCATATAATTTAGAAATGAATGAAAAATATTCAATTTGTGAATTTTAAAAAAATTAATAAATAGAGCTTGAGCTTTTGACGACTAAACATTTAGTAGCCAAAAAAAAAAATGAAAGTTTTTGGCAACTAAAAAATTGGTAGCCAAAAAGGAGTGTCACATTTTTAGCGATTAAAAAATTGATAGCCAAAAAGGAGTGTCACGTTTTTAGCGACTAAAAAATTGGTAGCTTAAAAACTGAAGATAGAAAATATTTTCTTTTTGGCAATAAATATTTTCTTTTGGGTGACTAAATTTTTAGTCGCCAATCGATGACTTTCAGCGACTGAAAAAAAATTAGTTGCCCATATCTTTCCCGACAATCATCTAGCAACAAAGCTAGCGACCAAACAAATTAGCCGGCAATAATCTTCGGTGACTAAAAAAATGACTTTTGGCAACTAAATATTTAGTCGCCAAATGTTGTAGTGAATGTTGCTAAAAGTTTCTCTCAAATCTCTCTTCTCTCTCTCTATCTCTCTCTCCCTTTTTCTCCCTCACGGCTACTGTTAACTTGTGATGAACAAATAAGAAAGTAGGGTTTTGTGTATATTTTGTTCAATACTAGGGGTTGGGCACACCCAAAGTATGTGTAGGTCAAATAAATAAATAATATACAACATGTTTAAATATGTTGTAAGCAACTTAAATGGTAAGACCATTATTTATTGAATTGTGGTCTAGAGTTCAAGTCACACCCTCTTCTCTATTTTTTTTTTTTTTCTTACTAATAAACCTTGCCTCTAAATTAAAGACTTTCACCATAAATTTATTTTAGGTTTTGAAATTAATTAAAAAAAACCCTCCAATAATATTTAAATTGTACTTAAAGATTCACAAGCAAAATATTTGAGATTGTAAAATAATTATTACTTAACTATTTATTTGATTTGTATATTCGAGTTCTCATAGATCGGCATAACTTTTTTGTATAATTTGAGTAGTCAATAATCTCTCTCTGATGGTGATAATTTTTTGTGTAACATCCTCCACTAAATCAGGTCCCAACATTTGCCTCTCACCGATCTCATACCAGCACAAAGGAGACCTACACTTCCTCCCATACAAAGCCTCATAAGGAGCTACTCCCAAACTAGAATGATAATTATTATTATACACAAACTCCATGAGCAGCAAATAATCATCCCAATTACTTATCCACTACAAAGCACAAGCCCTCAGCATATCATCAAGGGTTTGAATAGTCCTCTCCGATTGCCCATCTGTCTGAGGGTGATAAGCTGAACTAAAATTTAACCGAGTACCCATAGCTGATTGTAACGCACCTCAAAACTTAGACACAAAACGAGAGTCCCGATCTGACACTATTGACACAGGTGTATCATGCAATCTAACAATCTCCTTCACATACAACTGTGCAAATCGAGCTAGAGAATAGTTCATCCGTACTACAATAAAATTTGCTAACTTGGTTAATCTATCAATAACTACCCAAACTGCATCATGATTACTACAAGTAAGAGGTAATCCGTACATGAAGTCCATGGAAATATAATCTCACTTCCACTCTGGTATAGGTAAGGGTTGTAGTTTCCCTGCAGGTTTCTGATGTTCTACTTTAACCTGTTGACACACCAAACATTGAGCCATAAATTCTGTAATATCTCTTTTCATACCATTTCACCAAAAATGTTCACGAAGATCCTGATTCATCTTAGTGCTTCCAGGATGAATGTTACAACTAGAACTATGTGCCTTCATCATAATCTGCTTCTTCAAATCACCAGCAGCAGGAACACAAACTCGACTATGAAATCTAAGCAACCCATCATTACCAACTACAAAGTCTGCATGCTTACCCTCTGCTATCTCTCCTTTAATACGCTCACACTGGGAGTCAATCTCTTGAGCTAAACAAATCCATCCTCTCAAGGTCGGCTAAATTGTCAATTGACTACAATATGCCCTATCACCAGGCGTAACAACCTCAAGCCTTAAACGTCTCATGTCTTCCACTAAACAACTCTCAACAGACAAAACCACTACATCTCCACCTATGACCTTCCTACTCAAGGCATCTGCCCCCACATTTGTCATGACCCGAACCCACTCCTATGGATTAAGGTCATAACCGACCAGTAATCAAGGGATCACCTACAACCTCAAACCTGATTACACTTATTTTTAATAGAATAAGGGGCCAAAGCAGAAGCAGACTTAAAAAATTTTTCTAATGAGCTATGCTTACGTGATAAGGCAAAACATTCCAAGAACAATCCATAATAACTCACACATATAGACAGAAATAACATCTTATATGTCCAGGAACTTCAAACATGTAATTAGCCAAACAAAAAGCTTATGTACATGGTGATCCAACATATTCACCAAGGTAACAAAATAGTGAACAAAAGGACAAAAGAAAACAAGGTCTCATGCGTGAGACATTCGGGCTAACTTCACAACTTAACTTCCTCTCATATCTTTCACTGAGGCTGGGTTTGGACATCTTTTGCTCACCTACATACATGTAAATGAGAGTGAGCGATAGCCCAATGAATAATATCAAAATAAAGAAGTTACATGAATGAAACTTGTAGCAAACATATCAAATGGCCATAGGCCCATTTATGTTTCTATCTAATACATTGAACGGCCTTGGGCCCAAACATATCAAACGGCCTCGAGCTCAATTTGTTTGTGTCAAACAGCCTTCGGCCCAATCATTCATGTCAAACGGCCTTTGGCCCATCATAATATTCAAACGACCTTTTGCCCATTATATTATTCATATGGCCTAAGGACCAATTCATTTCTCATCAAATAGCCTCGGGCCCATCCATTATATCAAACAGCCTCGGACCCATCCATCATATCAAACGGTCTCAGGCCCATTTCATTTTCACATACGTGTTCATGTGTGTTTTATACCCATGATCATGATCATATTTGTACTCAATTAGTCTTATGCAAAAGAATGGCATTTAGAATATTCATCCATAATTCAACATACAAATCCATAAGGCTCATACAAAAATAACGTTTGTAAAATAACATACTTGAACATATCTTTACTAAGACATTACTCATAGTGATCTACTGGATGATTTGCCCTTGCGCTTGACCCTACACATTTCATGAACATAATGGGTCACAAGCGATTCAATCTGTTCTTAATTTATATATTCCTCTTAGGCCTCTTTCTTATCTTCTTAGTCCATTTACAACGCTCAATGTATGCCTAAGAGTGCGTAGCAATGAAAGAGAACGGAAAACAAAACACAAAATCACTTTTCAAAATTTCTGAAACAGGGCTCTCCGCTCGAGCATAGCCTTGGTCGCTCGAGCAGACCCCTTTGGTCTGCAAAAGTACTGGTTGCATGTAATTTACGCTCGAGCGAGATTCTCGATGCTTGAGTGAGGAGTCTTGGCAAAACAGGGTTCGCTCGAGCATAAAGTATACCGCTCAAGCCATAGTGCAATTTCTGCAAAACTTCTGGGAGCCTACTTTTCATGCTCGAGCAAGACTTTCCTCGCTCGAGCGAACAAGTCGAATTCCAGGTTTTCCAGAATTCTGTTTGAGCTTCAAAACATAACCCTAATGGCTCCAAAATTTGCAAATCAATGTCAAAACATTATGTAACATGAAAACTTAGATAATTTGAAACCAATTGACCCAAAATCATGGTCCATCTCCCAAATTTCCCAATTCATCTCAAGTTCTTCAAAACCCATGCAATCAAGTTACATACCTCCATGAATCATGCATGCATGTAACTCATTGACTCTAAATTCCATTTCAAATGGTACAAATGATGCTCAAAATCATGAAGCTCATTAAAATTATGCATGCATGTAGACTTAGGTGCACAATTTTTCATGTTTAATATGCCTCATTCTAGATTATGCAATCTTATGGAAATTCATGGCAATTCAATACATGCATGAACAAATGGACCTCAAATTCTTCATAATATCTTTGAATTCACTCAACTATAGATTTCACCCATGGTTTTGAGTTCAATTACTTACCTAGGGCTCAAATCTTTCCAATTATGGCTAATTCTTGAGCCTAGCTTCCAAATTTCCAAGCTCATAGTTAAAATCTCCAAGGTTAAACTCCCTCTCTATCTCTAATTCGGCTCCCTCTCTCCCTCTAAAGTGTATCTTCAGATTTTTGGGGTCAAAATGAGGAGCCTAAGTGTATTTAACCATATATATACTAAGTGATTAGCTTAAACTAATCCATCTCAATTAAAGTTAACCAATTGCACATAATTTAATCGATTTAATCTAATTATTTTGATCCAAATCAATATTTAATTGAATCTCACCATAGGCTCTAAAAATCATGCTGATCACAAAAATACAGTTAATTTCAATTTCTGTCGCCTCTACGGCCTTGATTAAATTTTTATAGCAGAAAATCAAACAGATTTTCCTACGGTGAACAGATAGAAATTTAAAAACACATATAATCATATAAATGGCACTCAAAATCGTATCAAGCACATAATCTCAATCATAATTAAGATTAATTAACATAACACAGGATAGTGTTATCACAACATTTGCCTTCCTTGGATGATATAAAATATTCACATCATAATCTTTTAGCAACTTAAGCCATTTTCTTTGCCTCAAATTTAGCTCCTTCTGTGTGAAAATATATTTCAAACTCATATAGTCAGTGTAGATCTCACATGACTCTCCATACAAATAATGTCGCCAAATCTTAAGAGCGAGAATCACTGCTGCTAACTCCAAGTCGTGCGTAGGATAGTTTCTCTCATGTACTTTCAACTGTCATGACGCATAAGCAGTCACCTTTCTATGCTGCATGAGCACACATCCTCAACCCTATTGTAAAGCATCACTATAAATCACAAAACCAACAGTATCTGTAGGTAAGGCAAGGATTGGAGCTAATGTTAACCTCTGTTTAAACTCTTAGAAGCTACGCTCACAATCATCATTCCATTCAAACTTTGCCCCTTTCCTGGTGAGATTGGTAAGTGGCAAAGCAATACAGGAGAATCCTTTCACAAACCGTCTATAATATCCAACAAGCCCTAGAAAGCTATGTACCTCGGTCACATAAGTAAGTCATGGCGAAGCAACAATTGCTACCACCTTCGTGCTATCCACAGATACCCATTTTTACTCACCACATGACCCAAAAAGGATACACTGCTCAACCAAAATTCACACATCTTAAATTTTGCATACAGTCTCTTCTCCCTAGGGGTCTGCAATACTACTCTCAAATGCTGCTCATGCTCCTCCTTACTCCTTGAATAAATTAGGATGTCATCAATAAACATTACCATACATTTATCCAGCTGGGGTTTAAATACTCTGTTCATTAAATCCATGAATGTGGTCGGTGCATTGTGAGACCAAAAGGCATTACCAAGAACTCATAATGCCCATAACGGGTTATAAAAGCAGTCTTAGGAACATCTTCATCCCTCACCTTCAACTGGTGATAGCCTGACCTCAAGTCAATCTTAGAAAATACTTGAGCTCCTTGCAATTGGTCAAATATGTCATCAATGTGTAGTAAAGGATACCTATTCTTCACTGACTTTGTTCAATTCCCTATAATCAATACACAATCTCATAGATCCATCATTCTTCTTCACGAAAAACACAAGTGCTCCCCAACGTAAGACTCTAGGCCTAACAAAACCTTTGTCTAGCAACTCCTGTAACTGAGTTTGTAACTTCTTCAACTCCAATAGTGTCATTCTACGAGGCACTTTAGAGATAGGTACTGCATTGGGGACCAAGTCAATGGAAAATTCTACCTCACCGTTTGGAGGAAGACTAGGTAGATCCTCTAGAAAAACATTAACAAATTCCCTCACTACATGAAACTCCTCTAACTTCTGCTCTGGTTGTTCAGTACTAACCACACCAGTTAAATAACCATGACACCTTTTTCTCAACATTCGGTTAGCTTGAAGGGAAGAAATAAAATAAATAGAAGACCATTTCCTATCTCCCTGAAAAAAAAAAAAAACTCATGTTGTCTTGGCATAGCAAAAACTATCCTGTTTCTAAAACAATCAACAGAAGCATGATGCTTTGTCAACCTATCCATCTCCAAAATCACGTCAAAATCCTTCATCTCTAAAGAAATCAAATCCACTGGAAAAATTCTACATACATCTATATCTCACAAGATCTACAAACATCCCCTAACACTACTGTTTCTCCTAATGGAGTAGACACAGCAATACATGCATCCAAAGGCTCACAAGGAATAGACGAACAATGTAGATATCTAGGTGTCATCTCTTAACCTTCAAAATGAAATCAAGAAAGATTCAACACAAGTTTAAACAAAACTAACTCAACCACACACTACTAAGGACTACAGGGACTTGGACCTCGTCTAAATGATGAAATGCAAGACATGTAACTCAATAAACTACAGCTCTGATACCACAATTGTCAAGCCCCAACTACAGGTATGACCGGTCGTGGTCCACAGGGACTTAGCCCAAAGCACACGTAAGCCTAAACATGAACCCCAAATCACAAAGAATAATTGTCACAATAGCCTAGAAATAAATAAATCAAAACCCAACCAGTCACAAGTCACAAGTATAAATGGTAAAACTAGCCATAACCAACTTCTAAAAATATACACTACATGGAACACAAACCACCTATAAAATAAAATAATTCTAAATAAAATCCAACCACAATGTATGCACAAAACCGACATAACAAGCTAAAACAAAATAATGAATGTCCTAAAGGTTCATGTAATTGAGTCCCCGTTACGCCATGAGTCCACTTTAAGTCCTTCTAACACCTGGAAGTGATAAACAACTCTGTTAGCTGATAGCTTAGTAAGTAGCAACATGGATATATAGTAAATACAGTTTTGAAAACATGGTTCAATTCCAAAATAAGATATATATCACAGAAATTGGATTGGCATATAGTTTTGATAAAGATAATCTGTTTGAAAAAGAAGGTTCTATAGTTCAACAGTTAAAATACGCATGTCTCTCAAGAACATGATGAATGACATTTTCCACTTAAAATAGATTACAACATAAACACCAATAATTTTCTAGGTACCAAGAATAGAATAACATGCCACAAAGTTCTCAAGGCAATAAGCCCATTGGATTCAATATCAAACCAAGAGTCATCATCGGGATGGTAACCCGGGCCTTTTCTCTAAGACGATCCGATTGAAGGTCACCTAGCCTAGCCTAGGTCTTTTCCTTACAATCGTTGAGCATTAGAGTCATCACGGCCCAACCCGGATCTGTTCCCCAGTGGCCAGAGTCACCACACAGTGAAATAATTTCCCTGGACTAAAATATACAGATGGTCCCGATAATCAATACAATTCAGTTTTGCAAAACATGGTAGTTCACCATTATAAATATGAGACCATAATAATAGTTTATAGTATGCCAAGTTTACACATGTTTCAAAAATAATTTAATTCCATTGATGATATAATAATTTATCAAAATAGTTTAGTACTAAAACAACAATTTAATTTTCCAACAGTTCAAGGTAGGGGAACATTTATAAAAATATGTAGCATCCAACTACTCACCTGAACACGGTATAATATAATCCTCGGATAAAGTATGAAAGTCCAACTAATGCCCTGAACAAAATATTGAAACTACAGGTCACTACTAATTCAAACATACTAGAAGGAATAATAAACTGAGTAACCCCAAACTAAAGCACACTAACATAGCTCAACCCCACTCACCGTTACTCTTAAATAATACCTAATTTCATGTCCTTCAAGGTCTTAAATTACTCATGACATGGGTTCAGATCAAAACTTAATTAAAAGTGACTTTAAGATAAAATAAAATTTTAAATAAGTTTTCCCAATCTATTCACTAACTTTGAAAATTAAAAACTCACTCCACGCTATTCAAAAAATTCCAAAACCCTCCAGATATCAACTAATATATTCTAAGTTTCAAACCCAATTGGTTTTATTTGATTTTCTTGTCAAAATAATTATTTACAATTAATTATTCCCAAACAGATTGTTTTCTGCATCACTTTAAAGAAATTAATGGTTCTCTTAGAATATACGAGCAATCAATGTAAGGCCAAAAATTTCAGAAACTAGACTCATAACCGGTTCTAATGACGCTGATTTGATAATTTTCGGATTTATATCCAAAGAGAGCGACACTTTCGAAGTTACTATTTTGCACCAATTTTTTGGACGCACCAGTTAATATAGATTTTGACTCCCAAAAATTATGAGAAAATTCTAATATGGAATTCAATATGTTATTAATCTATTGTAAAAATTTCAGTTCAAAAATCATCTATTTGATATGATTCCTCGATTTTTAAATTTTGTGGTTCTGTACAGAATTTTTAAACTAAAAATTACACTCATTCTTTACACACAATTTATTTCCTCATGTTTCTTAACAGTGTATATATATACACAGCATATACAAATCTACAACCTCTCCTTCAATGAACTAAATAATAATAGAACAAGGATAAAGAAGAAAGAAAGAAGAAAACCTAGGAGAGCAATTCTTTGATGATCACACACAGTACAGCACACCCAATCCTTCCTTTGTTGCAATCTCTTTTTTTTCTCTTTTTTTTTCCCCAATCTCTCTCTCTCTCTCTCTCTTTCTCTTGTGGCTACTACTGTTGCTGCTAGGAACACTAGAGTTGTTTTTTTTATATCTAAACAAAATGTTTTAAATTATTATCTCTTTATATTATTTTATTTTCTATCTCCATTAATTTAAATAAAATATAACTATTATTATATCAAAATATACTTACTAACTTGCCTCCTATTTTTTTTTTAAATAATAAATCTTACCTCTAAATTAAAGACTTTCACCATAAATTTATTTTAGGTTTAAAATTAACTAAAAGATCGTTCAATAATATTTAATTTGCACCTTAAAATTCACAAGTCAAATATTTGAGGTTTGTAAAATAATTATTATTTAATTTTTTATTTTATTTGTATATTCGGATTTTCACAAGGCCCTCATCATTGAATGATATAATGAAACCTCTTCATTACAAATATGCAATAAAGAAGATCAAATTCCAACTATTTTGCTTAAAATGTAGCAAATTGATCTCACCACCACTTGGTTAACTCAGCTAGAATTGCGGTAAAAAGTACCTTAGAAATGTCATGTTTGGGGCAGTTTTTTGCAAGTTGAATTAATAATTGAAAGGTAGAAATTAAAAGTACGTCTCTTTCAGTTTCTCAAAAATCAATTCTTTTCAATTTATCTAAGTTATTTTTAAGATTTTCTAAAATAAAATTTAAAAATTTATAAACACCTTTTATAAGTGGCACCAAACATAACCAAAACTATAAACAACTTTTTTACTAGAATACACACACACACACACACACAAAAAAAAAAAAAAAAAATCTTTTTATTTATCAAAAGGTATCTAACAAAATCTTCACTTTTATCAAATTCCATGCAAGTTGATGATGATGCCACTTTGAAATTCAAGAATTTATACAAAAATTAATATAAATTTTTTTTTTTTGATAAATAAAAATAATATGGCAATATCTTCTATTTTTTTAATAAATAAACGACATCTTCTTAGGTGTTTTGTTGTTTTATTTTAAAATAAATATTTCACAATAGATCATTTTATACAAAATTTTTATATAAATTTTCTATTTGTATATCATCACTGGTTGGAGATTGAGCTTTTTCACTCAAAGCCTCTCCCAATCGATGTCCCTCTATTGATTCTTGTTTGAGCTGCAACACAAATGTAAGATAAAACAGAATGAAATATTCAGAATATTTTTCTCTTTGTTATACTCGGAAGTGGGGATGTTGCTGCGCGAATATTTGATAACTTGATTTTTTGCAGGCATGTTCTACTTGATATATTCTAAAGTATGAACAGTTCGAATTATCAAAATGAGCCCTGAAATGGGCCCATTTTGTCAAGACAACATTGCTACTTGTCCGCACAAAGATCCCCATAAACCTAGTGATTCTCTTTCTTTATTGTCACACCCCAAACCAGGTGTGACTGGTCGTGGTCCATAGGGCCTAAGCCTAAGGCACATGTAAGCCTAACCACAAATCCATAATCAAATTGAACAACTATAAAAAAATCCAATAATAAATAACCAAAACTCAATCCAGTGACATGCCACAAGTATAAACAGTAAAACCAACCATAATCAATACTATCCAAACTTATAGAATATAAACCGTCCACATATCAAAATAATCCTAAATGAACCTCAATAAAAATAAAAAGAAATATGCACAAACTTGACATAACAATCTAAACAAAATAAATAAATATCCTAGAGATCCATGAAATTGAGTCCCCACTACGCCATGAGTTCACTCTAAGTCCTTCTAACACCTAGAAATGACAAACAACTAAGTCAGCTGATAGCTCAGTGAGTAGCAACATGGATAGTAAATACAGTTTTGAAAACAGGGTTTAATCCTAAAATAAGATATATATCACAGAAACTGGATTGGCATACCCTTTTGATAAAGATAATCTGTTTCAAAAAGAAAATTCCACAGTTCAACAGTTGAAATACTCATGTCTCTTCAGAACATGATAAATGACATTTTTCACTTAAAACAGATTACAATATGAACACCAATAATTTTTTGGGTACCAAGAATAACAAGTAACATGCCATGCAGTTCTCAAGGCTATAAGCCTTTTGGATCCAATACCGAACTCAGAGTCATCCTCAAGGTAGCAACCCGGGCCTTTTCTCTAAGACAATCCGATTGAAGGTCACCTATGAAAAATCCAGAAACCTCCCCAGATGTTGATTTGTAATTATGTATCAATTTAAAGTAGAATATAAAAATCCCAATCAAACAATCAAGACAAAGAGACATAACGATTTTTACGTGGAAAAAACCACAATTGGACACCTCCAACTGTGATCAAAAAACCACGGGCAACTGCCACAAGACAATCCACTAAGAAGAATTAAAGGAATTACACAGGTATACTCTCAATTATCTAGCGAATCCACAACGCCTAATTGAACCAACCTCTATGTGCCTCTTCCAACCCCATCTTCAGCACGGAATTGTCTTTCTGATGAGCCACTCCGGATTCCACCAAAGCTTCAGGCTCGAATTCTTCAGAATTCACAACTGAAGAACAACTCTCTTTTGTGTATAACAAACAAACCTTTGATGTACTCTCTTTAAACCATGAGTTGAATACTCAATAAAACATCAAAGAAAAATAACAAAATATCCCCAGATATAAACCTGTAAGAACCAAAAAGAAGATCTGGAGGACTTCAATAAAAATACCTTAGTTTTGGGAGAAAACCAAGTATTTATAGAGAACCAAAAGTAATCCTAGATTGGGAAGAAAACAAACTCCTTGAGAAATCCGGATTCTGACGCTCGCTCGAGCGAAGCTTTCCTGGCTCGAGCGAGGAGAGTAATTTTCATGATTTCTACTAGTGCCTTGGCTCGAGCGACGGATCCTTGGCTCGAGCGAGGAATACACACTTTCAGGTTTTTGTATGGACGCAATCCTTGGCTCGAGCGAGCATTCCTTGGATCGAGCGAGCAAACCTTCGCTCGAGCGAGCTCTTCTTGGCTCGAGCGACCAATGGCAGACATGCAATTTTGAATGCAATTTTGCATTTTGCTTCGGCCGCGACCCCCGTAATAATCAACGAAGTGGCAATCTTGAAAGCATTAACATCACAAACTTCTCTGCATGGCTCGATTCGGGTTTGGATTTGCATCTAATAAACTCATAGCCTCACTGAAATAAAAGTGCAAAAATAAATACATCTGAAAGGAGTTTTGTCAAACGGGGTTGCCAAGAATAAAAACCTAACAATCTCCCCCTTTGGCAATGCCGTGACAAAACACATCTAACAAATAAAATCCTAATCACCCCAACCCATTACATCCAACAAAAACAAACTTCTTTCTCAAGGTCAGGATCTGCAAAACAACTATCAGTGCCACAATCTCCAAAACAAATATTAGTCCCACAAGAGTATATAAAAAAACAATATAAGACTATCTTGAAACATGAGATGAAAAACATGAATAACATGAAGATGCAACTTTGGAGATTTTAAGAACATGTAGCATGAAAACCTGAACCCGACACATGGCATAAAAACATGAAATAAAAATAAATTTCTCCTCCTGTTTGTTATGAATTGACAAAAAAAATCTCAAATAACTAAAGCAAGATTATAAATCACACAAGCAATGATATGATAATGTAAATAATGAACAAACAGTCATAGCAACATGCAAAACAACTATAGCCAATCTCCCTTTCCAAACAAACCAAAGTGGTCATGGTAACAAACACTTGTAATGATAAACCAAACTCCCCCTCACTAAAAGCAACCACAAATACTGAAAACAGTGAACAAATAATATGGTGGAGCAAGCAAGGAATTCTCAGATTTGTACCTTAGAACACACAAGATTATCCAAGAAGAACAATTACAAGAAAACACAATGTGCACAACCTCTAGAAGATTCCTCATAAAAGAAAGTGATGCATTATGTGAAAAGCATAGATCCCATGACAAAAAGTGTGTGTGTGACTCTTGGAGTTCAACAAACACTAGATGCAAATCCTAGTAGTGATATGAAAGCTGGACCTCTGACAAGAGAATCTAAGCACAACTAAGGAAAGTCAAACCACTAGGAATCAAGGGGTATTTGGTGAGTAAAGGCGGAGGCTCGCCCTCAATCAATGAATCCTTTATTTTTCCTTTTTTTTTTTCACATCTTGTTCTTTTTTTTCTTTTGCACATTTTTTTTTTCTTTTCTTTTGCATTTTTTTTCTTTCTTTCTTTCTTTTGCACACTCATTGGCGGCTGACACGCTCAAGAGTATGGAAACCGAACCAAAGAAGCATGGATATATTAAGGATGGCCTGGTTGGTGACTCTGAGGTAGCCTTTTCCTCATGCCTGGACTACAAAGAATAGAGGGGAAAGCCATGGAGATGCAAAAAGATGGAAGATGGTTAAGAGACTCAACATCACCCATGATATGCTAGTATAGGTCAATTCCTCTAGAAAAACAAAAGATACCATGCCAGAAGTCCATAGAAAAAAAATAATCACTAAGGCGAAAGACTCCGATATTTGCTAATCCAAGAGTGTGTACAGAATGAGACATACTAATAAAAAACACACACTCCAAAATGAGTAATGACCACAGAAAGCACACACATATTAACATGTAATGGTTATTCTCATCAATTCCAATATGCACCAAGGACATCTCGAAAAAATTCAAACTTGCAAAACCATACTAAGAAAATCTTTTTGGGGGTTTTTTTTTTTTCTTTTTTCTAAACAAAGCAAGACAAAAAAAAAAAAAAAAAAAAAAAACAAACAAACAAACAAACAAACATTCACACATTTTTTTCTCAAAAAAAACACACAGAGACCCAAAGAAACTAAAAAGAGTAAACACATTAACACAAGTCAAGTTTTCTCACCCAAATCTTTTTGGTCTTAACAAAATTAGATCTAGCGGTCTTGGTAAATGTCGTGGTGTTGTGAACACCCTCATGAATCTTGGTATTCCGCCTAGACATGTAAGGTTGTCTACTAACCCAAAAAGAATTCGAATTTCTACCCTTTTGAGACACTCTCCCATGCAACTTATAACAATAAGGGCGAATATGGCCATGCATACCACAATGATGACAAATAAAAACAGGGTATACCTTCTTTTCTTTTACCTTACTAACTCTAGGAAGTTTGATAAGTCTATCCTCATGTTGAATCTTTTGTCCTCCCTTTCCTTGAGTTCTTGTATCATGAGATGTGGAAGCACTCTGTTTTTGCTCTCTCTTATCTCCAAAGCCAATGCCACCCTTGTCTAAACAGATTTGTTGAGACCCAATGATATCCTCCAAAGTCTTTGATCCTTTGTTCCAAAGACTAATGGTAACCATGGCAACCTTGAGCTCTTCCTCTTTTTTGATCATCAGTTCTTCCAAAGCAACTTGAGACATCTCGAGAGATTCAATCTTTTCTTCATACATGGCATGAGTTTCCTGTAGCTCATTCCTCTCTGTCTCACAAGTCAATAGTTTTGCACAAAGAACTTGTTGATCATCAGCTATCTTGATGGCATTGATCCTAGCCTCGGAAATCTCCTCCTTAAGTTTGACATTCTCACATTTACATGCTTTGAGTTTCTTTGTGAGTTTGTCATTCAATTTGAATAAATTAAGAGACTCCTTATACAACTTTTCATAGGCTTGCTCAAGTTCTTCATGATCACTCTCCGAGGATTCATCATCAGTAGTATTCTCAATTGACCTTTTTGGAGACTCTGTTTGTCCTTCAGTTTCGGAAGCCACCATGAAAGCAAGGAATTGCTTATGTCCCTCTTCACCTTGATCTTTATCGTCACTTTCGTCTTCATCAGATTCTGATTCATCATCCCAAGTGACAGCGAGGGCTTTCTTTTTCTTCAAACGAGTAGGGCATTCTTGAGCAAAGTGACCAAAACCTTGGCATTTATAGCATTGAACTCTTTCAGAGTTCCCTTGTATCTTTTCTTTCTCCTTCTTGGCTACAGAATTAATTTTGAGTTTATCTTTGCCTCTATGTTCATGAGCATAAGTAGAGTCCAAAAGATTAGGATTCGTTTTCAAAAAAGATTTTTTAAATTGTTTAACAAAAGCATCCATAATCTTAGAATCTATCTCACAGTCCTCATCAGAATCCTCTACCACTTTATGAGCACTACTAAAAGCAACATCTTTTTGTTTCTTTTTGAAATTTCTATGTGCCTTATAAGTTTGGAGATTTCCAACCAACTGATCTAGCTTGAGGTTGTCAACATCTTGAGCCTCCTCAATGGCCGTAACTTTTGGTTGGAACCAATCGGGCAAGGATCTCAAAATTTTTCCCACAACTTTGGATTCTGGTATTTTTTTCACCTAAATTGAAGCTAGAATTAACAATGTCACTTAACTTCGCATAAAATTCATCAAAGGTCTCACTATCTTTCATTGAAAGGTTTTCGAAACTAGATGTGAGCCTTTGAAGTTTTGAGTGTTTAACAGAAGGAGTGCCCTCATGAATAGTTTGTAAAATATCCCAAGCCTCTTTTGCGACTTCACAATTGCAAATCCGACTAAACTCTTCAGGTGTGACAACAAAGAAAAGAGAATTGATAGCTTTACTATTCCAGCTACTATTTTGGTAATCAGTTGTGTCCCACTTATCAATTGGTTTGGGGAAAGTTACTCCATCAACAGTAATTGTTGGTTCAGTCCACCCATTCATGACGGATTGCCAAACTTTTTCATCAATAGATTTTAAAAAAGATCTCATCCGAGCTTTCCAAAAAGAATAATTGGATCCGTCAAGTAGGGGTGGTCGAACCATAGAATTCCCCTCACAAATTGAATCCATTATCACAAATCAAACAAGATCTCGTTCTAAAAGAAATTTTTTTTAAAAAAAAAAAAGAGGATCTAAAAGAAGTTTTTTTTTTTTTAAAAAAAAAATAGAACGACCCGCTCTGATACCAATTGAAAAATCTAGAAACCTCCTAGATGTTGATTTGTGATTATGTATCAATTTAAAGTAGAATATAAAAATCCCAATCAAACAATCAAGACAAAGAGACACAACGATTTTTACGTGGAAAAAACCACAATTGGACACCTCCAACTGTGATCAAAAAACCACAGGCAACTGCCACAAGACAATCCACTAAGAAAAATTAAAGGAATTACACAGGTATACTCTCAATTATCTAGCAAATCCACAACGCCTAATTGAACCAACCTCTATGTGCCTCTTCCAACCCCATCTTCAGCACGGAATTGTCTTTCTGATGAGCCACTCCGGATTCCACCAAAACTTCAGGCTCGAATTCTTCAGAATTCACAACTGAAGAACAACTCTCTCTTTTGTGTATAACAAACAAACCTTTGATGTACTCTCTTTAAACCATAAGTTGAATACTCAATAAAACATCAAAGAAAAATAACAAAATATCCCCAGATATAAACCTTTAAGAACCAAAAAGAAGATTTGGAGGACTTCCATAAAAATACCTTAGTTTTGGGAGAAAACCAAGTATTTATAGAGAACCAAAAGTAATCATAGATTGGGAAGAAAACAAACTCCTTGAGAAATCCGGATTCTGAGGCTCGCTCAAGCGAAGCTTTCCTGGCTCGCGCGAGGAGAGTAATTTTCATGATTTCTACTAGTGCCTTGGCTCGAGCGACGGATCCTTGGCTCGAGCGAGGAATACACACTTTCAGGTTTTTGTATGGACGCAATCCTTAGCTCGAGCGAGCATTCCTTGGATCGAGCGAGCAAACCTTCGCTCGAGCGAGCTCTTCTTGGCTCGAGCGACCAATGGCAGACATGCAATTTTGCATTTTGCTTCGGCCGCGACCCCCGTAATAATCAGCAAAGTGGCAATCTTGAAACCATTAACATCACAAACTTCTCTGCATGGCTCGATTCGGGTTTGGATTTGCATCTAATAAACTCATAGCCTCACTGAAATAAAAGTGCGAAAATAAATACATCTGAAAAGAGTTTTGTCAAACGGGGTTGCCAAGAATAAAAACCTAACAACCTAGCCTAACCTAGGTCTTTTCCTTACAATCGTTGAGCACTAGAGTCATCACGGCCCAACCCAGATCTCTTCCCTAGTGGCCAGAGTCACCACACACAGTGGAATAATTTCCCTGGACTAAAATATACAGATGGTTCCAATAATCAATGCACATCAGTTTCGCAAAACATGGTAGTTCACCATTATAAACATGAGACTAAAACAAATAGTTTACAGTATGCCAAATTCACACATGTTTTAGAAATAATTTGAGTCCATTGATAATATAATAATTTATCAAAACCGCTTAGTCCTGAAACAACAATTTAATTTTCCAATAATTTAGGGTAGGAGAACATTTATAAAAATATGTAACATGAAACTACTCACTTGAAAACGAAATAATATAATCCTTGAATAGAGTATAAAATTCCAACTAGTGCTCAGAACCAAGTATGAAAACTACACGTCACTACTAATTTAAAAATACTAAAGAATAAAAACTAAGTAACCCCAAACTAAAGCGCACTGACACGGTTCAACCCAACTCACCGTTACTCTTAAATATTACCTAAGCTCATGTTCTTCAAGGTCTAAAATCACCCAAGACATGGATTCAAATCAAAACTTAATTAAAAGTAACTTTCAAATAAAACAGAGTTTTAAACAAACTTTCCCAATCTATTCCCTAACTTTGAAAATTACAAAACCCACTGCACGTTGTTCGAAAAATTCCAAAGCCCTCCAGATATCAACTAATATATCCTAAGTTCAAACCCAAATGGTTTCACTTGATTTGCTTATCAAAATAATTATTTACAATTAATTATATCCAAACAGGTTGTTTTCTGCAGCACTTTAAAAAAATTAATGGTTCTCTTAGTATACACAAGCAATCAATGCAAGGCTAAAAATGTAAGAAACTAAACTCGTAACTGGTTCTAATGATGCTAATTTGATAATTTTTGGATTTATACCCAAAGAGAACGACACTTCCGAAGTTTCTGCTATGCACAAGTTTTCTGAACAGATTTGAACGCACAAGTTAATATAGATTTTGACTCCCAAAAATTATGAGAAAATTCTGGTATACAATTAAATATGAAATTAATCTATTGTAAAAATTTCAGTTCAAAATTCATCTGTTTGATATGGTTTCTTGATTTCTAAAGTTTGTGATTTTATGCAGAATTTTTATCCAATGCCTTTAGCTCCTTAATTCGCTTTAAAGTTTTGCACAATTATACACAAAACACTATCCCAATCAGCCAAATATTTCATAGCCATGCCCAACACATGTATCTGCTTCACCGATTTAACCCATCAACTACGCAGCAACTCACAAGAAGAAGAAAAAGATAGTGAGGGAATAAGGGATTTCCCTTGCCAATGGCCACCACAAAACTCAACAATTTTCAGCACTTTTCACCCAATGACCTAGACGTCTCTCTCCCTCTCTTTACCTCTCACTGCTGCTCGGAAAGTTGTGGGAAACAATATCATAAGAATTAGGGTTTTATTATCCTTTACATATATAACCGGTAAACTGACACACCCCCTTCTCTATTTATTTTATTTTTTTTAAATAATAAATCTTTCCTCTAAATTAAATATTTTCACCATAAATTTATTTTAGGTTTTAAAATTAATTAAAAGATCCTCCAATAAAATTTAATTTGCACTTAAAGATTCACAAGCAAACTATTTGAGATTGTAAAATAATTATTACTTAAATACTTATTTGAGTTGTATATTCGGGCTCTCACATTTATTCTCTTATGGTGTTGGCTTGTAGTGAATTCTATCACCAAATTAAGCACCAGCTGTTACCACTAGACAGGTTAGATCATTGTCTGTTATGCAAAACTTGAGAGTAATTATTCGGTGATCCAATAACATCATATCAATTTAATTTCAAAATATTCACGATCAGTCATTTTAAAATTTTTAAAGAAAAAACTTAAATGCCCACTTTTGTCAAAAAGGTGAGAAGAGACTTGAGAATATTTAACTCGAATTCAAGTGAAGGTAAAAAGTTGAGGCATTGGATCTCACTTTTTCTTATATGGCTTGGCTAACCTGTGGCTAAAATTGGCGTGGTGGTTCGAATAATTGTTCTGAATACATATGGACAACTAATAGAAGTCACATCCATGAATGAGCAGAATTTGATTCTTTTTAGCATTTACTTCAATGGTAGACCATAAATAAATATTTTTAAAAAAAAACCATAAATAAATATTTAAAAAAGAGAGTATCAGATCCTCTAGCATTATAACCAACTTGTTGAAGCAAAAGAGAACATAGATTTTCTATACGAGTAGAATTTGTTACCTCTTTAGAAACTGAGAAGCAGGTGAGGTCTTAAAGTAGTTCTTTTAACATAAAAAAGAAGTCCCCAAGAGAGCTTACATTGAGCAATGGCAGGGTATGGTTACATGAACAGAGGCTACACTGATGATTGGAACAAAAAAACCTACGGTGAAACTGGTTATTTTGATCCTGCGAGCCGCCCGACCATTTTCAAAGCTGAAGGAAGGAAAAGGCCAACCAATTCCTACTCTTCCAACCCCGGCTCGGAAAGTTGCATCACAACAAGTACAGAATGAATCATGGAGTATGGTCGTCCACCTTTGGAGGAGCAACGAGGCCGGGCTTCTTGGGCACCAAAATTGGCACAACCAGCCTTATTCAGGCAACGGTACTGGCTATGGTGAGTATGATAATTATCATAGAGATGATAGCTTTACAGAACCCGCTATGATCAACCAAGATGGGGTGAAAGACAGATGTTTGGCTGGAAATATGAGTAAGCACCCTAGTCATGGACCAACAAATGATATTGGTCAAGCAGTGGAGATCCTCAAAGAAGAGGCCAAGACTTCTCCGGTTAGTGTTGCTACTGCACTAGTCTCTACAGTTCGAAAAGGGATACTTACACAACTAACCCTGAGAGTAGGTATTTCAGTCTGACAACTATCTTGGGGCAATTCGGTCATCAACTATGCCGGGCAATTTCAGTCTGACAACTATGCCCGGCAATTTCAATTTGTCATCTAGGCCATGCTAGACAGGAGAGACTTGCACGGGAACCATTGGCAGTAGAAAGAGGCTGCAAGAAAATAACGAGATTGGTGTCCATAGCTTTATTACAATTAGCATTTTATTTAAGTTGAACTATGTTATGCTATAAATTAGTAATGTTGTTGGGTTTTTATGTCCTGGTATTTTAGTAAAATAAGCTTTGATAGCATAGGCAACCACAGTTGTCTTACAAAGGATGTGTGCAAAATCCTAGTGTGTAACCAATAAAAGAAAAGGCAAATACAATAAACTAATGTAGTATTTTTTGCCTACTTGCTTTGATTCTCTTCATCATACATCTCCATCCATGTTGTTTTACTTTCAATGCTGGAGCTGGAAAAAAGTGTTTGCAATGGTTTGCAGTTGAGCTTGTGTTAGGTCTTTATGACCAACAGTAATAAGGTTGCTCTATTGTAACTTGGACATCATGGGTTTGAAATACAGAAACAACCTTCTCTGTATGCTGGGAGGGGGGTTAACATTGCATAACTTGGACGTCATGGGTTTGAAATCTACTTGACCTTCTCGGGGAGGGGGTAAGGTTGCATACATCTGACCCTTTCTCAGACTTGTAACGGCGGAGCCTCATCCATTGGGCTGCCCTTCAAGTGACTTACTTGAATTTAAAAGAAAATATAAAGAATAAAAAAAAAGGGGGGGGGCTATGGATAGAGCTACCACAATGACTTTGGTGAATTGTAGAATTTCTATGAGATATATCAATGCTCTTCAAATTTTTTATGGATACTGAACCATGTTCTTTGGTAGATTCATCCGTGTTCTTTAAAATTTTTTATCCTCTCTCTCTCTCTCTCTCTCTCTCTCTCTCTCTCTCTTTCTCTCTCTCCATGAGTCGCCCATATTTAGATGTCCTGAAGGAATGGTAGCGAGAGCGGGACGAGTGAGCAAGGACCCTATAGAAGAGTTTAAGGTTGGGAGCAAGGGTGGGGGCAGGAGCGAGGCTCCCATAGGAATTTCTTGCTTCTAAGCCTAGAACCTTGCATAGGCAGAAGTAACACTGTAAATTGTGATGGCCTTCTTTTAGAGATATAAGGTGAGTCTATCATAAATTCACATCAATTGAGCAATACGCCAAACAAACCATGATTAGAAAAAGAAATTATGCGCATAAAGATCCACTTTCCTAACCCCATGAATATATTTGATTTGTTAGGTTCTTTTTTGAACTGAAAGAAACTTTTACGCAAGATTTCATAAGACAATTTGGATAAATAGGACACAAGATTGTGCAAAAAAAAAAGATGATAGTTTGACAAAAATCTAACCGTAATTGTGAATCAATATTTCTGGAAATACATACTAAGATCTCAGAGCTTGTTAATTACTATACTGACACTGCACAAATTAATATATCACTTATATGATGTATCTAAAATCAGTTGGCCATATCTCTAAAACAGAGACGAAATGAATAACTTAAAAGTTAGTAGTTGACTTGCTTCATATGCTTGTCTTTTAATAATCTTCATGTTAAATCTGGTTCCATTTATGGCCTTCAAAACTTCATGCCATTCCAAAGTGAAAAAATCACACACGAAAATCTGTTGCTGCAAAGTGCTGACTCTCAAATACTCTTTTACCCAAACAAAAGGTCAAACAGAACCATGGAAAAATTAGGGAATTGGAAGTATGAAAACCAATTTATTATGTAACCTACAACTTGGTGGTCTTGGGTTTTTTCACTGCTCATAAAATCAATTCCTTAGTGGATGTGTCAAGAAGGAAATAAGTTTTAAGCTTTGTGTGAACAAATCTACCCAATCATGCATGGCCGTATAAGGCTTCTAGTACTACCAAATGAATTGTTAAATGCTACTTAATGAGCAAATTTGGGAATTGGATTTAGAATACATTTTTCTTCTTCTTTTTTTTTTCATGTGCGTGCAAGGAACAAATAGTGGTTTCTGTAGTTCCTGCTGCGCAAAAAAAAAAAAACAAAAAAAAATTCCTTGAATCAAAGTTTCAAGAAGGGAAATAAGTGTTGAAACATATGGGATCAAATCAATGTGAAAGTCCCAATCTTGTGGCCACTTATTGGAAAAATAAACCATGCCATGTACTTAAATTCTTCACATGGAGTTACTTACATCACATGGGAAGAAAAAAAATGCGCTATCGCAATGGCTCCTCTTGGATGTCCAACCTGTGCTCTTTGCAAGTAGCTCTTTTTCCCGACCCAAAGAACTGCCAAACTAAATTTATTATGTACGATACAAATTGGTGGTCTCAGGTTTTTTTACTGCTCATAAAAACAATTCCTTAGCGGATGTGTCAACAAGGAAATAAGTATTAAGCTTTGTGTGATCAAATCAATGTTAAAATAATTAACTTACCTGTTTTAACCAAACATAAATGAGAGGGAAAAAAAACTGCAAGTAATTGTCCCAATCATGCATGGCCATATAAGCTGCTAGTACTACCAAATGAACTGGTAAACACTACTACTTAATGAGCAAATTTGGGAATTGAGTTTAGCATACCTTCTTCTTTTTTTCTTTTTTCTTTTTTTCTTTTGTGTATGCATAAGGTACAAATAGTGCTTTTCTGTAGTCCTGCTGCACACACACACACACACACACACACAAAATTCCTTGAATCAAAGTTTCAAGAAGGGAAATAAGTGTTGAAACATATGGGATCAAATCAATGTGAAAGTCCCACACTGTCACGACCCCAACCCGCCCCTAGTAGGATGGTGCCGTGATGGCCAGTAATCCGTGATTACCGAAGGCCAACTTATCAAAATCCACACACAACAGAGTACACATAGGGGGCTTACAAATGCGGAAGCAATAAATCAAAATACAAGTGGTCCATAAGAGATGTGCGTAGATCAAATGAGAAGACATATACAATATGATCTTACAACCAGTCCATAATTAACAAAAGACAATTCACATCTTGATCAAAAGGCTTCTAAGCCGACATGTACAAAATACAGGGAATACAAGCCAAGAAGCATGATTTTCAAGATCTGCCGACATAAATACAAAAGTCGACATAAACACTAGGTGTCGGCGTAAAAACAGTGTTGTCGACAAGGATGCAAACAAAGCCGACATGAATCAAGAATCCAAAACGAGCTGGTAAACACATCTAGGCGTCGTCGCCGTCCTGCTCATCACCTACATATATATATAGAGGGTGAGTATGGAAACTCAGTGAATGATACTAGTAATAAAGGTTTTGCATGAATATAGCCGAAGTCTGTACACAACAAGCATGCCAAGACCATACAAATACTAGCTGAGATCTTCCAAAGCAAAACACAACAAAACTTTACCAAATCAAGGGATAAACCGTATTCATCCATCAAGTCTTACGAGTTCAAGGGATGCTCATGACATCGGCAAACATGGCCCAAAAGCTTTCCAAACAATCAGTACGTATAGTAGCCCATTGGTGGCAAAAACCAAGATTTGTACGATCCGTAATCGATTTAGACAAAATGGTGCTGCGAAAGTTTAGAGTCCTCCAGCCAAGGGACTTGTGTTACTTAGGCCCGTAGCCCTTTTTAACACAATGGCTTTTTCAAGAAAGGACCGTATCCTTTTAATGCAAGAGACTAGTGTCACTTAGGCCCGTAGCCCTTTTTGACGGATGGTGCTGCGAAAGTTTAGAGTCCTCCAGCCAAGGGACTTTCCAAGTTAACATCAAACAAGGCTTATACTTGATACATCGAAATAGGCTAATCATTCATGCTTAACAAATACTTTCATCAAAACAAAGCAAGACAAGATTTATCAAAACCGTTTAACATAGCTTTATTAAAAACACCACTCACCTAGCTCCTCAGGTGTAGGCTCAAAGCAAGATCAAAGTCCTGACAAATCACACGGCAAATCACATTCTCAAAACAAGCTCTTCATACAAGTAATGATCTCGGCACTTCCACCGAGTCCAAATCAATAACAAAGCGAGACATGCTAAATCAAAACACTGTTTCCCATCTCGTGGAAACATACTGGGTACCATCCAGGTCATGCCGAGGCCCCACACCTCTTAGCCGAGATGTGGTCCTGATGGCCATATACAAAAACGTAATCGGGAAAAACCTGGGTTTTCCCTCTGAAGAATGCAAGGGACAAAACCATCAAGAACATCAAAACATGCATGCCAAAATTATGACTCGTTTACATATAAAATTTGAGATTTCATGCCAAGAGTTCGAAACATGGACCTGGGTACCCTTACAAGAAGACCATGCAAGAACAAACACAGAAACATGATTCTTGCCTCAAGCTTTCGGATCAAACAAGGTTTTCTTCCAAGAACATTTAAACATCATTTTCTCTTTCAAAACCAACTTCAAATCAATGCATGACATGCAAAATAGATTCAATCATGCAATGCAGCTAGATGGTCGACAAGAGCAATCGAAGTAGAGCAAGAATCTAACCTCAAAACTCAAATCCAACGGTTCGATCCTCAAAGATCAAGCTCGGAACTCTACTTCTCTCTCTAAAACTCTTACCCCTTCCTCGAGAGCTTCTCTCTCTAAAAACAAGGATTTGGGACAAAATGATTTGTTTCTAAGCCTGCCGGCTGTCTAAACCTTCAGCTCGGACACGTGGCATCACCGGGTTGGTTCAATTCAAAAAGGTGACTGATTGATTAGACAAATCCCTGACAAAGCGTATTCAACAAGCTTGGTAGCGAGACACATCGGCAAGTAATGACATCGGCTAAAGTCAGCTTCGGCAACAGGATAGCAAAGACATCGGCTACGGAGGTCGACACTTGACTAAGCTGTGCCACACCTTGGCCTGGGTGCGCCACACCTCGGTCTAGGCCATACCTGCCGAGGGATAAGAATCATAAGTACAAAACATCTCGGCCTCGGCTCTAAACACATCGGCCCAAAGAGTGACATCTCGGCAAACATGCCGAGGTGAAGATGGAGGTCAACCAAGTGGTTCCAACACGGTTCTAAGTGCAAAGGTTCAAGGCGAACTAGGCTAAGCCAACCTCGGCTACACACCAAGCAAGGTACAAGATCAAGCAAGTAACACATGACAAAGCAAGGCAAAGCAAGATAACAAGATTTATAAACACGACAAGACAAGATCATACAGGAATGTATGCAAGTATGACTAAATCAAAGTGAGGGTTGTTACACACACATGTGGCCATTTATTGGAAAAATAAAAACCATGCCGTGTGCTTAAGTTATTCACAAGGAGTTACTTACATCCCGTGGCAAAAAAATTTGTGCTATCCCAATGGCTTTGCTTGGATGTCCAACCTGTGCTCTTTGCAAGTAGCTCTTTTTCTTGACCAAAGAATAGCCAAACTAAAAATAATAATAATATAAACTAAATAAATAAAATTGCAGTTTAAACATATAAAAAAAACTAGATAAATCCAATTTCCATAATTTCCTAAGAGGAACAGCAGCCTATTGAAACAAATTTTAAATTATCACAAATTTGTTCTATATTTGAGTGAAGCAAGTAAAATCCAAGAAAGTAAAAAGAATAGAACTTATGTTACCTCTGTACTTTTAGTCTTGGTCCTTTGCCGTAATCCATTGAGCATAACGAGATTGAAAAATGATCTCTTGTGAGATGACCGATAAGTGATAACCATGAGGTCCGAATACAACTCAATACTAGTAGTAGCCCCAACTCCAGGCATGACCAGCTGTGGCCCATAGGAACTTAGCCCAAGGCACATATAAGCCTAAACATGAATCCAAAATTACAAAGAATAAATGTGACAATAGCCTAGAAATAAATAAATCAAAACCCAAACCAGTGACAGTCATAAGTATAAATGGTAAAACCAGCCATAACTAACTTTCAAAAATATATACTAAACGGAACACAAACCGCCCATAAAATAAAATAATTCTAAATAAAATCCAACCACAATGTATGCACAAAACCAACATAACAAGCTAAAACAAAATAATGAATGTCCTAGAGGTCCATGCAATTGAGTCCCGCTACGCCATGAGTCCACTCTAAGTCCTTCTAACACCTGGAAGTGATAAACAACTATGTCAACTGATAGCTCAATAAGTAGCAACATGGATAGTAAATACAATTTTCAAAACATGGTTCAATTCCAAAATAAGATATATATCACATAATCTAGATTGGCATACAGTTTTGATAAAGATAATTTATTTCAAAAAGAATGTTCCACAGTTCAACAGTTAAAAAACTCATGTCTCTCAAGAACATGATAAATGACATTTTTCACTTAAAACAGATTACCACATGAACACCAATAATTTTCTGGGTACCAATAACATGCCACAAAGTTCTCAAGGCAATAAGCCCGTTGGATCCAATATCGAACCAAGAGTTATCCTCGGAGTGGCAACTCAGGCCTTTTCTCTAAGACGATCTGATTGAAGGTCACCTAACCTAGCCTAGGTCTTTTCCTTACAATCGTTGAGCACTAGAGTCATCACGGCCCAACCCGGATCTGTTCCTCAGCGGCCAAAGTCACCACACACTTTGGAATAATTTCCCTGGACTAAAATATACAGATGGTCTCGATAATCAATACAATTCAGTTTCGCAAAACATGGTCGTTCACTATTATAAACATGAAACCATAACAAATAGTTTACAGTATGCTAAGTTTACACATGTTTTATAAATAATTTAATTCCATTGATGATATAATAATTTATCAAAATAGCTAAGTCCTGAAATAACAATTTAATTTTCCAACAGTTTAGGGTAGGGGAACATTTATAAAAATATGTAGCATGCAACTACTCAGCTAAACACGGTATAATATAATCCTCAAATAAAGTATGAAAGTCCAACTAGTGCCTTGAACAAAGTATTAAAACTACACGTCACTACTAATTCAAACATACTAGAAAGAATAATAAACTAAGTAATCCCAAACAAAAGCGCACTAACACAGCTCAACCCCACTCACCGTTACTCTTAAATAATACCTAAGTTCATGTTCTTCAAGGTCTAAAATTACTCATGATATGGGTTCGGATCGAAACTTAATTAAAAGTGACTTTAAGATAAAACATAATTTTAAACAAGTCTTCTCAATCTATTTGCTAACTTTGAAAATTAAAAACTCACTCCACGCTATTCGAAAAATTCCAAAACCCCCCCAGATATCAACTAATATATTCCAAGTTTCCAACCCAATTGGTTTTATTTGATTTTCTTGTCAAAATAATTATTTACAATTAATTATGCCCAAACAAATTATTTTCTGCAGCACTTTAAAGAAATTAATGGTTCTCTTAGTATATGCAAGCAATCAACGCAAGGCCAAAAATTTAAGAAAGTAAACTCATAACCGGTTCTAATGATGTGGATTTGATAATTTTTGGATTTATACCCAAAGAGAACGATACTTTCGAAGTTACTATTTTGCACCAGTTTTCTGGACGCACCAGTTAATATAGATTTTGACTTCCAAAAGATTATGAGAAAATTATGATACGCAATTCAATATGTAATTAATCTACTGTAAAAACTTTAGTTCAAAACTCATCCGTTTGATATGATTCCTTGATTTTTAAAGTTTGTGGTTCTGTACAAAATTTTTAAACTAAGAATTACACTCATTCTTTACACACGATTTATTTCCACAGGTTTCTTAACAGTGTATGTATATACAACATACACAAACCTACAACCGATCCATCAATGAACTAAATAATAATAGAATAAGGATAAAGAAGAAAGAAAGAAGAAAACCTAGGAGAGCTATTCTTTGATGATCACACACAGCACACCCAATCAGTGGCGGAGGGAAGTGAGGACCCAACGGGGTCACGTGCCCCCTCAAATTTTGGGCTTTTTTTTTTTTTTTTTTTTACAAATATAAAGAAAATATTTTTAATAAAAAAAATTACAAAAATATTATTAGAGTGAAATGTCAATGACATTTTAAAAATTATGAGAACAATAATGATTATTTTGATTGAAAATGAAGAGACTATTATAAACCATATTAGCTATGAAAATTTTATGAAAATTTTTGAATGTAATGGTGATGTCATTATTATTGACATGCAAGTATAAGTAATCTCACTATAAAGATATGAAATTTATTAGATTATTAATTACATTTGACATGTGAGGTTCACTCTCTATTTGTTTATTTACTATTAGTTTGTGATATCACATACTAATAATGACGTGGTATTACTATTATACTGAATTTTTAATCAAATTTTGTATAAAAAAATAATTTATCATTACATAATTTATTTTAAGACTTATATCTATATTTTTTTTATATTGTTCATGATACACTAGTTATAAATAATAATATTTTTTTGATGTTTCTCGAAATCAATCATAAAAACTTGCGTGACATATTTTTGTAAAAAATTTCCATATTGTAATTAATAAGTGCCCCCTCTAATTTGATTTTCTGGCTCCGCCACTGCACCCAATCCTTCCTTTGTTGCAACCTCTCTCTTCCTCTTCTTCTTCTTCTTTTTTTTTTTTTCAATCTCTCTCTCCCATGGCTGCTGTTGCTGCTAGGAACACTAGGGTTGTTTTTTATATATCTAAACAAAAGGTTTTAAATTATTATCTCTTTATATTATTTTATTTTCTATCTCCATTAATTTAAATAAAATATGACTATTATTATATCAAAATATACTTACTAACTTGCCCCCTATTTTTTTTTTTAATAATAAATCTTGCCTCTAAATTAAAGACTTTCACCATAAATTTATTTTAGGTTTAAAATTAATTGAAAGATCGTTCAATAATATTTAATTTGCACCTTAAAATTCACAAGTAAAATATTTGAGGTTTGTAAAATAATAATTATTTAATTATTTATTTTATTTGTATATTCAGGTTCGCACATTCCCCACCCCCCCCCCCCAAAAAAAGAAAAGTTTCATCTTCGAAACTAATCAGAGTAAATCATGGGAATAGATGTGGGTACTTCTCGCACATCTCGTCCTCACATTCCCAAGTCGCCTCTTCAACTAGATGATTACGCCATAGTACCTTAACCAATTTAATGGCCTTTGTATGCAACATTTTCTCTTTCGAATCCAAGATCTGAACAGGCATCTCTTCATATGAAAAATTCTCTCTAATCTGAAGTGGCTCATAATCTATCACATGCGAAGGACTGTGCACATATTTCCTCAACATAGACACGTGAAACACATTATGCACTCCTGCCAACCTAGGGGGTAAAGCAATACGATATGCAATCTCACTAACCTTCTCCAATACCTCAAATGGTCCAATGTATCTAGGACTCAACTTTTCTTTCTTTCCAAACCTGATAATTCCTTTCCATGGTGATACTTTCAAGAATGCCATATCCTCCACATGAAACTCTAAATCTCTCCTATGATAATCATGTCATACCCCAAATCCAGGCATGACCGGCCGTGGCCTACAAGGCTTTAGCCCAAGGCACATGTAAGTCTAAACACAAATCCATAATCACATTGAACAACTATAAAATAGTCCAGTAATAAATAACCAAAACTCAATCCAGTGACATGCCACAAGTATAAACGGCAGAACCAACCGTAATCAATCCAAACTTATGAAATATAAACAGCCCACATATCAAAATAATCCTAAATAAAATCCAACCACAATGTATGCATAAAACCGACATAACAAACTAAAACAAAATAATAAATGTCCTAGAGGTCCATGCAATTGAATCCCCACTACGCCATGAGTTCACTATAAGTCCTTTTAACACCTGGAAGTGATAAACAACTAAGTCAGCTGATAGCTCAGTGAGTAGCAACATGCATAGTAAATATAGTTTTGAAAACAGGGTTCAATTCCAAAATAAGATATATATCACTTAAACTAGATTGGCATGCAATTTTGATAAAGATAATTTGTTTCAAAAAGAAGGTTTTGCAGTTCAACAGTTAAAATACTCATGTCTCTCAAGAACATGATAAATGACATTTTCCACTTAAAACAGATTACGACATGAACATTAATAATTTTCTGGGTACCAAGAATAACAAGTAACATGTCACACAGTTCTCAAGGCAATAAGCCTGTTGGATCCAATATCGAACCAAGAGTCATCCTCGAGGTGGCAACGTAGGCCTTTTCTCAAGACGATCCGATTAAAGGTCATCTAGCCTAGCCTAGGTCTTTTTCTTATAATCATTGAGCACTAGAATCATCACGCACTACTAAAAATCGGACTTTTTGTGACGGTCTCAAACGTCGCAAAAGGTCCATATATCGTCGCAAAAGACTTTTTGCGACGGAGCAGCGACGGAAAATGAGGGGTGGCGGAAAGGGGCGTGACAAAAAGTATTTGCGACGGTTACAAACCGTCGCTTTCTTGTAGCGACGGTTAATCAATAGTTTTTGCGACGGTTTCGCCTGACACAAAAAAAGGGAGAAAAACAACACTTTTAGTGACGACGTTGATTGCCGTCGCAAAAAATCTTTTTTAGTGACAGTATTTGCCGTCGCAAAAAGTATTATTAGCGACGGTCTAAAACGTTGCCAAAAAAGTAGTATTAAGTTAATACCGTATTAGCAACAGTTTAAACCGTCGCAAAAGATTTATTTGCGACAGTTGAAACCGTCGCAAAAGATTGGAACTAATATGTATATGCGACAGGTTAACCCATCGCTAATAAAATATAAGGAAATGAGAATTACATTAGTGATAAAATTATTTTTTATAAAGTCATATTTTATTAAATATTCCTTATACAAATTATTAATATTTTTTAAAATACATCCACAGCCACATCCAAATTCACATTCAAAAAATCATATACCAAGAATAATATATGTACCTTGTAACAATTGTCAACCAAATATTCTTTACAAAAATATATAAAACATCCTCCAACAACACTAATAACTTTTTGTATTCAAGAACTCAAATTTTTGTATCTAAAACAAACAAAAGTATTGACAATACAAATATTAAAAAAAAAAAACATAGATATTATAGCTTGTTTTGATATCAACAGTGAGCTCCAATATCGATATGCGAAGATATAATCACGTACTCAAAAGGATTGAATCTGCAAAAAGAAGCCAAAAAAAAAATCATCATTTACAACATAATTAAGGGAAACTTCTATTTGTTTCAAACTCCATTTGTTTTGATGTAAAATAATTTACAGCGAAAATAATTCCATGTAAAATAATTTACATTTATTTTGTTTTTCAATGTTTGGCTGCAACTCTAAAAACATTTTTTTTCCAAACAAAAACATTTTTTATCCTATGTTTGTTACATCCTCCCGCCCACTTCAATAGCCCGCTTTATCTATATCTAGCAGAACTCTAACCATTTTCCCTTAGGCTCATGACAGGCTTCTATTTCACCCAATCCGTCTCACATAGTTTCTGCTGTAACTTTTTGATTTGGAAGTTGGAAAATAACTATTGATTTGGAATCTAAGTTATTTTCAGCCATTTGATGCAAATATTTGGTAGTGTGGATACCCATTTATAGGAAAAAAATTGATCTCAAGTACCTCAAGGTTTTGGCTCTCGAGGAAGTTTTTTCGAATGAAACCCTCACCATTGTTTATAGAAGTATTTCGAAGTTTGTTAATTTATATCACCAAAACAATGGTGAACAACCAAAATCACATTGATCCATAGTAATTGATATCAAAAAAACATAAAATCCGAACTAGAGAATATATCAGGGACTACCAAACTCGTCAATATGAATCCTTGAAAGTAGAAAATATAAGTAAAAAGTAAAAGCCAAATAGCTAAAAGTGACTCAACAAATGCATAAACCAAATTTACTCATGCAATTGATATTTGCAGGACCAAGGACAAGACATAAAATCAATTGTAATCATCTAAAATTTACAATTGTCAAAGCACCAAAAGAACTAACCTGGATGCGGGGATTCTGAAAATCATTCATAGCTGCAGCCAACACTACAAAAAACCGAACCATTGATGGATAAATTGAGCCAAGGAACTAAACAGAAAGGCAGCAACCAACAATCTATGAAAATGATATGCTTCCAATTAAATCTCATTTACTAGCCACTACACAACATTCAACTCCACCTGTATTTCAGAACCTAGAATTTTAACAAGAACAAAAATATTTTTAAAAAATTATAAAAATAGAAATATAATATATATATACACACGTGTTGTACATTCCCTAGAATACTAACTCCCGTAACAAAATTGAAAAGGAAAAACAGAGTTAGCGGCTGGTAGAAAGCTCTCAATTCCCAGACCATAATGAGTATAGAAAGCAAAATTTTACAAAAAAAAATAAATTCAAAGATGGTAAATAAGATAAACGGCCTTTAATGTTTTCAAAGCAAAAATTAGAAAAAAGAAAAAAAACTAAAGATGGCACTGAGAAGAATTGGAGATTGGTCAGCATCATAACTACCCTGTAAAACCATAAAAAATATGCTTTAGTACAAGTATCCATCAATCAAAAAAGAAATATCTATATATATATATATATGTATGTATATATATAATGCTTTTAAACCATTCAATTACAATGTCTATGGAAGAAGACCATAAATAAATTAGATGGGCATTTGTCAATCAACATGAGAATCCTGCAATATGTGAGAAGAAAGACAATGAGAATGCTCAATTTTATTTACAAACTCAAAGTATAGAAAAATATAGCATACTCATTGGCTGTCATTGTGGAAAATATAGCATTAGAAAACCAAAATACAGAACTCCTCAATGCACTAATTATCAAAAGCGGTATAACAACAGCATAACTCATTTGTTTGAAGAACCTAGTGCAATTAAAAGTTAGTCTAAACAGTTAAATGGGCTGACAGAGTCCCTATAGTATATTATTTTATTAGAACAAAGAAGTATAAGAAACAAGCTCATCATAGAAATAACATCAACGTAGGATACTGAACCCAGCTAGGCTTTAAAAAAAATTCCTGGCCCTATCCCATTGGAAGAGGCATGGCCAAGAACCAAGTCCAGCAGCTATTGCCATACAAAAGTGAAAGGAAATATCATTGATAATTAAGTTCCACTAAATGCAATGCAGAATCCAGGAAAATATAACTTAAAGCTTATGCGTCCATAAGCTGTAATATTGACCATTTATAATAAGCATGTGTCACGGAGTGATGCCTCATCAAATGTTTCAATAGCATATAAGCAAGAAAGTGACTACATACAAAATACGCACAATCATCATAAACAAAGTAGTTACGGTGAAATAAGGCTTTTCAGCAAACAAAACAAATATATCATTCAATCCTAGGTCTGGGAAAAACCATCCTGTAGTTTCATCACATCAAGTGCATTATTTACCTGGCCAAGCATCGCTCTCTCTGCTTCAAAATATTCATATACCTTGGTTAGAATGATGTCAAGAAGCTACAAACCAAACATAACAAACCCACAGCCAAGTGGTTCATTCCATGTATCCTTAGAAATTGCAAATGCCCATCAGCCTTTGATTCCCAAACATACCTGGAAGCCAACAAATTAGATACATCCACAGTTACATTTATTGAATTTTCGACTGTAAGAACAACTACTCAAGTTCACTAGAAAAAGGATATGAATTCAGAGGCATATTGTTTATCTTCATTATATTTGCTAATGACTTCAACATAGTCAGCAACAAGATAAACAGAGTAGAACCCAACACCAAACTGCCCAATGCGATTAAGGTCTCCACTTGTCTGCATTTTCTCCACAAAAGCTGTATAATATTAGAATAAATTCAATTACAGAACATTAATTATTAACTCCCCCCAAGGAAGAAGTTCACATTGTACTAGTAAAACACTCAACCTTATTGATAAAATAAAATACCTGAAGTTCCAGATTTAGCTATTGTTCCCAAGTTCTTCATCAAATCCTCTTTTGTCATACCTATACCTCTATCACGAATGGATAGGATCTTTTTTTCTTCGTTTAATTTAAAGAATAAGTCACTTTATAAATCTTCTTTCTTTGTTTAATTTAATCTGCATCTATCACATTATAAGCTTAAAAAATTCTTCCCCCACCCCCCCCCCAAAGAGGGAGTCTTTGAAGATACAAGAATTTATTGTCTCATAAAATGCCTAACAAAAACCCTACAAGCACAGAATGCATCGATGTCTCACAAAAACCTCGGCTCCCAATATTGAAATTGGGCACTTAACCTTTGTAAGAACAAGCTATCAGTCACACACACACACACACACACATACACACACACACATGTTATGAGCTTGAGAAGTGTGAAATTTACCTTTGATTTCATCTTCTGTGATGCGATCGGGATACAAAACCACTGCAGCCTAAATTTCATCGGTCCTTGCTAGTTTTACAACTACCACCCCTGAGTCAAACGCAAAAAATAACCCATAATCTTAGCAGCCGAGTCCATGACTCGTCGATGAAGTAGCCCAGTTCAAATATGTCAAATTTCACAGCTTATTTCATGTAAAAAGCAATATAAATATCTTACCACCCTAGCAAAAACCTGCAGCCCCTATTGAAGTGACTCCTTTGCTTCGTAAAGCAGAAATTACTGGCTTGGCATCTTCAAACCCTTTATCCTGGAATGCAGAAAGTTCACATTAACATAGCTAATTGAATTTTTGAAGAACAAATTCTTTCTTTCCAAACCTCTTGTGTTCTAATAGGATCAATATGCTTCTCATAACATTTTAGTGATGAATCTATCCGCCTAAAGTTGATCTTTATTATTTTATTTTATTTTTCTTTACTTAACTATTTTTTAATTTTATTTTAATCATGTCAAAAAATTTTGGTTTTAGTCCTATCTCAATTGGACAACCCTAAAAATTTTAAAAATTATACATGATGACAATTTGGAACCTTTTGATGTTGAAATCGAGAAAAATTGTGCACGCTATCACTTCTTTAATCTTTGAAACTAGCATGCCAATTTTGATGACCGACTTTTAGATAAAGGGTAGTGAAACCAAAAACTAACCACGCCATGAGCATTTCTCCATGATTCCCGGTCCATATTAGGGTTATTAAGATCAAAAGGTTCACCACAGAAGAAATCAGGAACCACTGCTAGAAATCCCTCGGCTGCCACTTTGTCTGCAAGTTTCCTTTAAAATGATAAAATGCAAAATGTTACTTCAACTAAATTACAAGAGATAATGATGCAATTAGTGACAAAATAAGAGAAAATAAAAGGAGAGGAAAAGGGAAGGAAAGAGGGGACAAAATAACCAATCATTTCCCCTTGTTTGGTTGAGAAGAAAGTGGGACAGAAAGTAAAAGAAAAAAATGTAGTTTATTGACTCTTAGCATTATTTGTTGCACTTTAATCTAAATTTTAATTTTCCTCCAAAGTTGCTTGTGTAATGAAGATTTTTACTTATCACAGAGAGAGAGAGAGAGAGAGAGAGAGAGGGCAAAGTGAAGACAAAATATTTAAAAACTTTCCTTCATTTTTCTTCTATTTTCTCTCCAATTAAGTCAACCAAACAAAAGAAAATAAAAACTTTTTGAATCTCTCCCTTATCTTCCCTTTTTTCTCTTCAACCAAACACACCACTGAGAATTAAAATAGATAATCACTATGGTTCCTCAGAATGCTACCCAGGTTTTATAATATTATTATTTCAATCGGCCAAAATTGCAGCATTCCAACACCAGATTTGAGAAAGCTGTTAGCAAACTAAATTCCTCATCTCCTTTAAATCCCTTAACGGTTCCCTAATGTTTCAAAATATAGATGAGACATCATAACCTGTTATACTACTAACCAATTAGTTCCAACTCAATTGCTCAGTTTCAGTCCATAAATGCAAACTATTTCCAGAACCTTGACCTTTGATTTTTCCCTCTAAGTCCAATTTCACAATTTGATCAAAAGATTGTTTTTCCCCATATACTAGCTCTCAATCAAGAAATAAGAGACAAAATTTATCTACAATAAAATGAATTTACACAACTCCTATGTATGCATATTAGTTAATGCTGGACTATACATAACCAGGGATTGGTTAAAATGTATAAATAGTCTTTAACCTAAATATTGACCTAATTACATTCTTTCTCCAAGATCAGAACAAAGGCTTGCAATGCCATGCAAGCACTCTTATTGCATGCAGATACACTGTTATGTACACTTCCTACATCAAAATCACATTACTCTAGAATGCAATTCCAGAGACTCCATGACTTGTCTATTTTGTACAGATTACTTATAAAAAATAAATAAACAAATAAAGGTGCATGATCATGAAAATGCCAAGCTATAAGTGGAGCTTCAACAAGTTGATTGAATGAATTGATGTCTTGAAGTCAAAAGGATTAAAAAAATAAAATATGAACACCAACAGGTCCAACACCAAATCTCAAAACAAAAACTTTCTTAGGTAGTATCTGATGGTCTGTGGGTAAATATGCAAGTTAAAGACAACACCAACTACAATATTTTACTAACAATAGCTAATAGTAACAATTCAGCATACCTCAGATTTTGAGCTTCATATCCTACAAAACATTTTAAGAAAGCAAAACAACTAAAGCTTAGTTTGTGAAAGAACATTGAGAACTCAAAACATATATCATAATGCAAACTTTTAAATTTTCATCGGAATCATCTTCTGCATTCGCATGTAACTTCCTACCTGGAGATGCAAAGACCAGAACAAGGTCTGTGAGAACCCGAATATACAAATAAAATAAATAATTAGATAATAATAATTTTAGAAATCTCAAATATTTTATTGTGAATCCTTAAGTGCGAATTAAATATTATTGGAGGGTCTTTTAATTAATTTTTTTAAACTTAAAATAAATTTATGGAGAAAGTATTTAATTTAGAGGCAAGATTTATTATTTTAAAAAAAAAAAAAAGAGGGTAAGTTTGTAAGTATATTTTGTTATATTAATAGTTATATTTTATTTAAATTAATGGGTTAGAAAATAAAATAATATAAAGAGATAATAAACTAGAGCCTTTTGTTTAGATACATAACCCTAGGTTGCCTAATACATTCTATAGCAGCAGCAGGAGGCAGCCACGGGGAGAGAGAGAGATTGAGAGAAAAGAAGAAGGAAAAAAAAAAAAAGGGGGTTGCAAACAAGGATGGATTTTTTGGTGTATACTAGGTCTTTATCTTTCTTCTTCCTTAAGGTTTTGTTCTTTATCCTTACTCTATGATTATTTAGTTCATTGATGGAGAGGTTGTAGGTTTATGTATTGTGTATATAGATATCCTATTAAGAAACTTGAGGAGTTAAATTCATGTATAAAGAATGGGTATTATTTTTAGTTGAAAAATTCTGCACAGAATCGCAAATTTTAAAAATCAAGAAACCATATCAAACGAGTGAATTTTAAACTGAATTTATAGTAGATCAATTACATATTGAATTGCATATCTGAATTTTTTCATAATTTTTGGGAGTCAAAATCCATAAAAATTGAGGTATTCAAATCTGTCCAAGAAACCAGTCCGAAACAGTAAATTCGGGAGTGTTGTTCTCTTTGGGTATAAATCCAAAAATTATCAAATTAGTGTCATTAGAACCAGTTACGAGTCTAGTTTCATACGTTTTTAGCCTTGCATTGATTGCTCATGTATATTAAGAGAACCGTTAATTTCTTTAAAGCGCTGCAAAAAACAACCTATTTGGATATAATAAAGTGTAGATAATTATTTTGATAATCAAATCAAGTGAAACCAATTGGGTTTGAAACTTAGGAGATATTAGATCATATCTGGAGGTTATTGGAATTTTTCGAATAGAGTGGAGTGAGTTTTGTAATTTTCAAAGTTAGCAAATAGGTTGGGAAGGCTTGTTTGAAATTCTGTTTTATCTTAAAGTCACAATTAATTACGTTTTGACCGGAACCCATGTCTTGGGTGATTTTAAACCTTGAAGAATATGAACTTAGGTAATATTTAAGAGTAACGGTGAGTTGGGTTGAGCCGGGTTAGTGCGCTTTAGTTGAGGTTACTTAGTTCCTATTGTTTTTAGTGTTTTTAAATTAGTTGTGACGTGTAGTTTTTATACTTGGTTCAGGGCACTAGTTGGACTTTTACACTCTATTCGATTCAAGGATTATATTATTTCGTTTCAGGTGAGTAGTTTCATGCTACGTATTTTTATAAATATTCCCCTACCCTGAACTGTTAGAAAATTAAATTGTTGTTTCATGACTAAACTGTTTTGATAAATTGTTATATTATCAATGGAATCAAATTATTTCTGAAACATGTGTGAATTTGGCATACTGTAAACTATTTGTTTTGGTCTCATGTTTATAATGATGAACTACCATGTTTTGCGAAACTGATGTGTATTGATTATTGGGACCATATGTGTATTTAGTCCAGGGAACTTATTCCACTATGTGTGGTGACTCTGGCCACTAGGGAACAAATCCGGGTTGGGCCGTGATGACTCTAGTGCTCAACGATTGTAAGGAAAAGACCTTTAAAAACAACTAGGTGACCTTCAATTGGATCGTCTTGGAGAAAAGGCCCAGGTGCCACCCTGAGGATGACTCTTAGTTCGGTATTGGATCCAACGGGGCTTATAGCCTTGAGAATTGTGTGGCATATTATTTGTTTTTCTTGGTACCCAGAAAATTATTGGTGTTCATGTTATAATCTGTTTTAAGTGGAAAATGTCGTTTATCATGTTATTGCGAGACATGAGTATTTTAAGTGTTGAACTGTGAAACCTTCTTTTTGAAACAGATTGTATTTACCAAACTGTATGCCAATCTAGTTTATGTGATATATATCTTATTTTGGAATTGAACCCTGTTTTCAAAACTGTATTTACTATCCATGTTGCTACTTACTGAGCTATCAGCTGACTTAGTTTTTTTATCACTTCCTGGTATTAGAAGGACTTAGAGTGGATTTATGGCATAGCGGGGACTCAATTGCATGGACCTCTAGGACATTCATTTATTTTGTTTTAGATTGTCATGTTCAGTTTGTGCATACTTCTTTTTATTTTTATTGAGGTTCATTTAAGATTATTTTGATATGTGGGCTGTTTATATCCCACAAGTTTGGATGGTTTTGATTACGGTTGATTTTTCCGTTTATAATTGTGGCATGTCTGGATTGAGTTTTGGTTATTTATTATTGGACTAGTGTTTAGTTGTTCAATGTGATTATGGATTCGTGTTTAGGCTTACGTGTGCCTTGGGCTAAGTCCCTGTGGGCCACGGCCGGTCATGCCCGGATTTGGGGTGTGACAAGGTCGATTCACAGAACAATATGCATATTGTTTGGAACCATTACCATTATGTGTCCTGATACCGCAATTTAAAACCTTAGTGATTAATGATTTTAAAAGCATGAAAACCTGAAGTCCATCATGCTCTTGTACTTCTAAGTTCTCACTAGACTAGAAAATAGTGAGTTAAATGCTTCTAATTTAACATAATGCAATGAGAAGGAAAATTCATATTCCAACTCTGGCTTTTCACACAGAACCAATGACAAGTTATACCTAGCATTTTATCTCTATCAAAACCTTCACGGACTTCCAGGTAGTGAACAAATGAGGGAACAACTATACCGAGCTTTCCGCCACTGAGATATAAAATATGAATACAGCATAAAACATATTGTCCACCACAAATATTAAAATCATTAGGCAAAAAATAAAGCATGTTCCCTACAAATCCTTGATATCAAAGAATAACAGTTACTAGATATTTTATTTCATTTTTGAAGTTTCTAGACATTGAAGGTTTCTCTGCTGAATGCACTCATTTCGGAGGGCATTTGATTGTGAAGCTTGGGAAAACTTTGTGTTGTCAGTTAAAAGCAGCCCAGTGCAAGGGGCTACCGCCTTTGCAGGATTTGGGAAAGGGGTCAGATGCACCATGTATGGAGAGGCTCTTTCTAAATTTCAAACCCACAATTTTGTTTTGTCATTAAGCTACAGAAAAAAATAATCTGTTTATTTTTTTCTTGGGTTAAAGTTTAATTTTAAAAAAAATGCTTTATATTAATTCCAATGGGTAACATCAAAGTTTGGCTTCCTTTCCTAGAGTGTTTTCAAGAAAATTTTGAGCAATACTCTTAAAGCAAAGCGAAGGGAAAAACAATTAATTAAAATGAAATATGTCACATGAATTTAAAACCAAAATTGGCGGCATAAAATACTTTAAAGGAAAGCTTCTTTTTTTTTTCCACCTGTTTATATCAGCAATCAAGGGGGTAGCATATACACTAAAACTAACTCTGTCTGCCATCTCAGCTCCAAATGTCGAGGACACTGAGTATTCAACAATTCATCTTCATCCCTACACATGCCCACAAGAAAAGTAAATACACAATCATCCTTTGAAGCTATTGATTCTATATCTCAAGAGAGCAATACAGTAAGAACAATCAATTCTACTTCACTTTTCCACGAATCTCATCAAAGTTAACTGAAAAAACAACTGAGAAATAGTACATAAATATATACAGCTTGTTAATTGTCATCTAATTCTACTAACACCACATTTCAAATATAAGAACCTCAAATTCAATTGCTTAGGCTAATCTAAACCAACTTAGAGCAACAAATATGGGTCCATCTAACACAGGTAATAATATGAGAGGAGAGTTAGGTGTACCTTAAGGCTGAACCTGGAGCTGGACTGAACCAACAAATCTGGCGTAGAGTTCTGATCAGAGAAGATCGAGGGGTCGATTGAATAGAAATGGAGAGAAAAATTAGGGCAAAGATGAACTGTCAATCTTCCGATTTCGTTTCTATTGCATTAATGTGCATCGCCACCTAATCTTTCTCATCGTAATCAGCCCATTCGAGATTGTCGTTCTGACGAGTGTGACGGTAGTACTTTGTAGACAAAGGTTCTGATGGTACAATGATTTTGCCATAAACCTAATGTCCAAAACAAAAGGGCTCAAACACAATCCTAAACCCTGGGCGCGAGAGAGAAGATTGATATATTAAGAGGAGGAGAGGAGAAGAGAGGAGATAAGAGGAGGGTTACCTGGATGCTGGAGATTTGCCTATGCCAGTGCTGTTGTCATTGAGAGAGAGAGAGAGTGAAGGTTGGGCGTGAGAGAGACACAGTGAAATTAGGGCTGGGCAAATATTAGGGACAAGCGCTTAGGGAGAGGAGATGAGGGTTTCCTGGATGCCGGAGATTTGCCCATGTAGGTGCGGTTGTCGTTGCGAGAGAGAGAGAGAGAGAGAGAGTGAAGGCTGGGCGTAAGAGAGACACAGTGAAATTAGGGCTAGGCTCGAGAGAGAACTGAAATATTAAGGACGGGGGCGCGCGCGTACGCGAGAGAGAGAGAGAGAGAGAGGCGCGAGAGTGGAAACTTAGGGGATAAGTTTTTGCGATGGTTTGAAAATCCGTCGCAAATTAACAAAAACGCAAAAAAAAATAAATCTTTTGCAACGGTTTCAGGTTATTTGTCTCTAATAATAGTATTTATCCAGTATCTTTTTTGGCAACAGTCACTTACCGTCGCAAAAAAAATGATTTCGCGACGAATATTTTTACCGTCGCATATAACCTTACTTTTTCCCACGAGCTTAAATTTTCCGTCGCAACAAAAATAATTTCGCGACGTCATTAAGTGCTGTCGCAAATACTTGTTTTTTGCGACGGCACTTAAACCGTCGCAAATAGTTCCGTGTCAAATGCCCCTTTTTCTAGTAGTGACGGCCAAACCCGGATCTGTTCCCTATAGTAGCCAGAGTCACCACACACAATGGAATAATTTCCCTGGACTAAAATATACAGATGGTCCTAATAATCAATACAATTCAGTTTCGCAAAAACATGGCAGTTCACAATTATAAACATGAGACCATAACAAATAGTTTACAGTATGCCAAGTTTACACATGTTTCAGAAATAATTTAATTCCATTGATAATATAATAGATTATCAAAATAATTTAGTCCTGAAACAACAATTTAATTTTCTAACATTTCAGGGTGGGGGAACATTTATAAAAATATGTAGCATACAACTACCCACCTGAAAATGGAATAATGTATTCCTCGAATAGAGTATAAAACTCCGACTAATGCCCTGAACCAAGTATGAAAACTACACGTTACTATTAATTTAAAAATACTAAAGAATAAGAAACTAAGTAACCCTAAACTAAAACGCACTAACACAGCTCAACCAAAACTCACCGTTACTCTTAATATTACCTAACCTCATGCTCTTCAAGGTCTAAAATCACCCAAGACACGGGTTCAAATAGAAACTTAATTAAAAGTAACTTTAAAATAAAATAGAATTTTAGACAAGCTTTTCCAATCTATTCGCTAACTTTGAAAATTAAAAACCCACTCCACGTTGTTCGAAAAATTCCAAAACCATCCAGATATCAATTAATATATCCTAAGTTTCAAACCCAATTGGTTTCACTTGATTTTCTTATCAAAACAATTATTTACAATTAATTATGCCCAAACAGATTGTTTTCTGCAGCACTTTAAAGAAATTAATGGTTCTCTTAGTATACATGAGCAATCAACGCAATGACAAAAATTTAAGAAACTAGACTCGTAACCGGTTCTAATGATGCTAATTTGATAATTTTCAGATTTATACCCAAAGAGAACGACACTTTCGAAGTTACTGTTTTACACCAGTTTACGAGACAGATTTGAACACACCAGTTAATATAGATTTTGACTCCCAAAAATTATGAGAAAATTGTGATATGCAACTCAATATGTAATTAATCTACTATAAAAATTTCAGTTCAAAATTCATCTATTTGATATGATTCCTCGATTTTTAAAGTTTGTGTTTGTGTGCAGAATTTTTAGACTAAGAATAACACCCATTAATTCCCATCACCAACCACTGACTTGGCACCCAAACAACACACCCGTTCCTCCTATTCTTTCCCAACAACAAGTAGATTACACACATGAACCATCACAATATATAGATATAATAAAATAGGACAATACCTTAGAGTTGTTGACCACCAATGTTGCTAAAATTTTCTCTCAAATCTCTCTTCTCTCTCTCCCTTTTTCTCCCTCACGACTGCTGCTAACTTGTGATGTACAAATAAGAAGGTAGGGTTTTGTGTATATTTTATTTAATAATAGTGGTTAGGTACACCCAAAGCATGTGTAGGTCGAATAAACAAATAATATACAAAATGTTTTAAGTATGTTGTAAGCAACTCAAATGGTAAAACCATTATTTATCAAATTGTGGTCTAGAGTTCAAGTCACACCCTCTTCTCTATTTATTTATTTTTTTAATAATAAATCTTGCCTCTATATTAAAGACTTTCACCATAAATTTATTTTAGGTTTTAAAATTAAATAAAAAAAAAAACCTCCAATAATATTTAATTTGTGTTTAAAGATTCACAAGCAAAATATTTGAGATTGTAAAATAATTATTACTTAACTATTTATTTGATTTGTATATTCGGGTTGTCACATTCTCCCCCCCTAAAAGAAAAGTTTCGCCCTTGAAACTAACCTGAGTAAATCATGAGAATAGATGTGGGTACTTCTCACTCATCTCGTCCTCGTGTTCCCAAGTCGCCTCTTCAACTAGATGATTATGCCACAGTAACTTAACCAATTTAATGGCCCTTGTACGTAACATTTTCTCTTTCGAATCCAAAATCTGAACAGGCATCTCCTCATACGAAAAATCCTCTCTAATCTGAAGCGGCTCATAATCTATCACATGCGACGGACTGTGCACATATTTCCTCAGCATAGACATGTGAAACACATTATGCACTCTTGCCAACCTAGGGGGTAGAGCAACACGGTACGCAACCTCACCAACCTTCTCCAATACCTCAAATGGACCAATGTATCTAGGACTCAACTTTCCTTTCTTTCCAAACCTGATGACTCCTTTCCATGGTGATACTTTCAAGAAGACCATATCCCTCACATAAAACTCCAAATCTCTCCTATGATGATCAGCATAACTTTTTTGTCTACTCTGAGCAGTCAATAATCTCTCTCTAATGGTGATAATTTTCTGTGTAGCATCCTCCACCAGATCAGTTCCCAACATTTGCCTCTCTCCAGCCTCATCCCAACACAAAGGAGACCTACACTTCTTCCCATACAAAGCCTCATAAGGAGCTACTCCCAAACTAGAATGATAACTATTATTATACACAAACTCCATGAGCAACAAATAATCATCCCAATTACCTCTCCACTCCAAAGCACAAGCCCTAAACATATCATCAAGGGTTTGAATAGTCCTCTCCAATTGCCTATCTATCTAAGTGTGATAAGCTGAACTAAAATTTAACCGAGTAGTCATAACTGATTGTAACGCACCCCAAAACTTAGACACAAAACGAGGGTCCCGATCTGACACTATTGACACAGGTACACCATGCAATCTAACAATCTCCTTCACATACAACTGTGCAAATTGAGCTAGAGAATAGTTCATCTATACTGCAATAAAATGTGCTGACTTGGTTAATCTATCAACAACTACCCAAACTGCATCGTGATTACTACTAGTACGAGGTAATCCGCACACGAAGTCCATGGTAACATGATCCCACTTCCACTCTGGTATAGGTAAGGGTTGTAGTTTCCCCGTGGGTTTCTAATGTTCTACTTTAACCTGTTGACACACCAAACACTGAGCAACAAATTCTGCAATATCACCTTTCATACCATTCCACCAAAAATGTTCAGGAAGATCTCAATAGATCTTAGTGCTTCCAGGATGAATGTTGTAACTAAAACTATGTGCCTCCATCATAATCTCCTTCCTCAAATCACCACCAGCAGGAACACAAATTCGACTACGGAATCTAAGCAACCCATCATCCCTAATCACAAAGTCTACATGCTTACCCTCTACCATCTTTCCTTTAATGCGCTCACACTGGGAGTCAATCTCCTAAGCTAAACAAGTCCATTCTCTCAAGGTCAGCTGAACTGTCAATTGACTACAATAAGCCCTATCATCGGCATAACAACCCAAGCCTCAAACGTCTCATGTCTTCCACCAAACAACTTTTAATAGACAAAGCAACTATATCTCCAACTGCGACCTTCCTACTCAAGGCATCTGCCACCACATTTTCGTTTCCCGGATGATACAAAATATTCACATCATAATCTTTTAGTAACTCAAGCCATATTTTTTGCCTCAAATTTAGTTCCTTCTGTGTGAAAATATACTTCAAACTTTTATGATCAGTGTAAATTTCACATGACTCTCCATACAAATAATGTCACCAGATCTTAAGAGCGAAAATCACTGCTGCTAACTCCAAGTCATGCGTAGGGTAATTTCTCTCATGTACTTTCAACTATCGTGACGCATAAGCAATCACCTTCCCATGCTGCATGAACACATATCCTAAACCCTGTTGTGAAGCATCACTATAAATCACAAAACCACCTCCATTTGCCGGTAAGGCAAAGATTGGAGCTGATGTCAATCTCTGTTTAAACTCTTAGAAGTTGCTCTCACAATCATCATTCCACTCAAACTTTACCCATTTCCTGTGAGATTGGTAAGTGGCAAAGCGTACGGGAGAATCCTTCCACAAACCGTCTGTAATATCTAGCAAGCCCTAGAAAACTGCGTACCTCTGTCACAAAAGTGGGTCATGGCCAATCAACGATTGCTACCACCTTCATGGTATCCACAAATACCCCATCTTTACTCACCACATGACCCAAAAAGGATACACTGCTTAACTAGAATTCACACTTCTTAAATTTTGTATACAATCTCTTCTCCCTAAGGATCTGTAGTACCACCCTTAAATATTGCTCATGCTCCTCCTTACTCTTTAAAAAAAACTATGATGTCATTAATAAATACTACCACAAATTTATCCACATGGGGTTTAAATACTCTGTTCATCAAATCCCTGAATGCGGCTGGTGCATTTGCGAGACCAAAAGACATTACCAAGAACTCATCCCATAATGGGTTCTAAAAGCTATCTTAGGAACATTCTCATTTCTTACCTTCAACTGGTGATAGCCTGATCTCAAGTCAATCTTAAAGAATACCTGAGCTCAATGCAACTGGTCAAATAGGTCATCAATGTGTGGCAAAGGATACTTATTCTTCATTGTGACTTTGTTCAATTCCCTATAATCAATACACAATTTCATCGACCCATCATTCTTCTTCACAAACAACACATGTGCTCCCCAAGGTGAGACGCTAGGCCTAATAAAACCTTTGTCTAACAACTCCTATAACTGAGTTTGTAACTCCCTCAACTCCAACGGTGCCATTCTATAGGGTGCTTTAGAGATAAGTGTTGTATTGGAGACCAAGTCAATGGAAAATTCTACCTCACGATTTGAAAGAAGATTAGGTAGATCCTCTGGAAAAACATCAACAAATTCCCTCACTACAGGCAACTCCTCTAACTTCTGCTCTAGTTGTTCGGTACTCACCACACAAGCTAAATAACCATGACACCTTTTTCTCAACATTCAATTAGCCTGAAGGGAAGAAAGAAAATAAATAAAAGACCATTTTCATACTCCCTGAAAGAAAAACTCATGTTGCCCTGGCATAGCAAAGACTACCCTCTTTCTAAAACAATCAACAGAAGCATGATGCTTCGTCAACCAATCCATTCCCAAAATCACGTCAAAATCCTTCATCTCTAAAGAAATCAAATCCACTAGAAAAATTCTACCATCCATCTCTATCTCACAAGATCTACAAACCTCCCCTAACATTATTGTTTCTCCTAATGGAGTAGACACAGCAATACATTCATCCAAAGGCTCACATGGAATAGGCAAACAATGTAAAAACTTAGGTGCAACAAAAGAATGTGTAGTTCATGAATCAAATAAAACTCTGGCAGGTACAGATGATATAAATAGTGTACCTTGTACCACAGATGGAGCAGGCTTAGCCTCCTCTCTAGTGAGGGCATAAACACGTCCTTGGGTAGCCGTTGACTTCTTTTCCTGAGTCCCATTCCCGGATGTCAAACCTTGGGTAGTCCCAGTTTTGCTATTATTCTGTTTCTGGTTAAGCCCACTGCTATAAAAAGTTCGTCTCTGCCCTTGCCCCTGAAATGACTGTGCTACTGACTGACCTCTCATTTCCTTGGACCTACACTGTGCAAAGAGATGCCCAGGCTTGCCACACTTGTAGCACATTCGAGCTGTGTCATCACAATTACACCCAACAGAATGTGACCTACAACATCCAATTTTGCTGCCTCATGCAATTGCTAACCTGACCTTGGGTGTAAGGCTTCTTGTTAGGATTGCTACCACCACTACGTTGCTCTACTTGTCTCTTATCCCTAAGCCTCTTGTTTTGTGGTTCCTTGGCCGTTTGTTCCTCAGCTTTGTTTTCCTCTTCTACTCCCTTTTCAGCTAGTAATGCCTTGCTTACCAATGCGGAATATGTCTTCATTTCCAAAATAGCTACTTTTGCATAGATCTCTAACCGCAAGCCATTCTCAAACAACATCACTCTATTTTCCTCTATGGCCATTTGATGTGGGGCATACCTTGACAACTCCACAAACTTGGCTTCATACTGAGCCACTATCATGTCATTTTGCTTCAGATTGAGAAAATCCACTTGCTTCTGCCTTCGCACGGCTTCAGGGAAGTATTTCTCATTAAACAGTTCCAGAAACTTACTCCACACTAGCTCTATTTCTCTACCCTCATATTGACGCTTCACCATGCGCCACCAATGCTCTGCTTGACCCTTGAACCTAAAAACTGCAAAGACCACCTTCTGGTCTGCTGAACAACCTAGAACATCAAATATTTTCTTCATCTACACACTCGTTCCTCTTATTCCTTCCCAACAACAAGTAGATTACACACATGAACCATCACAATATATAGATATAATAAAATAGGACAACATCTTAGAGTTGTTAACCGCCAATCACTACAACAAAATGCACCTTCGGCAACTAAAATTGGCTACTAAACAAAATTTAGTCGCCAAAAGTTGCGAAATTGGCAACTAAAAATTTTTTTAGTCGTCAAGAATAAAATATTTAGCTACTAATTTTTTTTAGTCTGGGTATATTGGTTATTAGTGAAAAAAAAAAGAAATTTAGTCGCGAAAAATACCAAAATTGGCGACAAAAAAGAAATTTAGTCGCCGTATATTGAGTTTTGACTACTAAAACTGTTTAGTCGCCAAATGAAAAATAACTTTGGCAACCAAAATTTTGGTAGCCAAAAGTTTATTTTCAGCGACAAAAAAGAAATTTAGTCGCCGTATATTGAGTTTTGGCTAATAAAACCGTTTAGTTGCCGAATGGAAAATAAAAAATTATTTTTTACCTTTGGCAACCAAAATTTTGGTAGCCAAAAGTTTATTTTCAATAACAAAAAAGAAATTTAGTAGCCATATATTGAGTTTTGGCTACTAAAACCGTTTAGTCGCCAAATGAAAAATAAAAAATTATTTTTTACCTTGGGCGATTAAACTTTTGCTGGTCAAAAGTTTATTTTCAGGGACAAAAAAAAATTTTAGTCGCCAAAGAAATAAAATATTCGGAGAGAGACATTTCAAATAGTTTGGAGGGAATTACAAAATACTTTAAGCAACTAAACAATTTCAGTCGCCAATAACCATCTATATAAAAATATCTTACTCTTCTCTCACATCCTCTCTTTGTCTACCCAATCCAAACCAAACCCACCTTTTCTCTTCCAAATTTTCTCTGCTAAACACCTCATTTCAAATCACATCTTTGAATCTATCTACTTCTACGATCTTCTGTGTTCACATCTACACACACATACATCCACATTGAGAAGCTAATTTCCCATCAAAATTCTCAAGTATGAGAACCAAAGCAAGCAACCAAAACAGGTTCATGCGATTCATTACGATACCAATTAGGGCTTTGGGCAAAGCCAGAGACTTCTACGCTCGAATCATTACGGACTGTGCCCAAAGGGTTAGCTATGGCGGCGCGATGGGCATTCAATCGGGACCGATCCATAACTTGCCGAAGAGCTTCAGCGTGAGCTTCAGGTGAGACACGCTTAATCCACCTTCTCTCTGTGTGTACATACATTATGTCTATGCGTGAACCTTTCGATTGATTATGATGATTTTGTTCTGTGTTCTGAACTCGAGGTTAAGTAAAAATTTGTAATCTATGAATGCTTTGTATAGTTTGGTAACAGGCCTCAATCTAAACCCCCTCGTCTTGTTCTACCTGATGAATTATTTGTCAACATTGCCAAGTCAATTGGTCCTGAGGTAAACCAAGCTTTGGGGTTTCTTCAAGAATTGGCATGTGGAGGAAATATTAAGCAGTTTCTAGCTATATGTTTGAATACATCAATTTTCTTTATTTTCTTCGATTTTCCCTGTCATGCATATGCTTGCAAACAGTTTGATTTGACCTCTAACCTATTTGGATATTGTTGAAATTTTCTACTTCAAATTCTGGAACACTACACATGAGTGTTAAGTGCGTGTTAAGTGTTTGATTAAATTCCTCAATCACGAATGCTTTTGAAAATTTTGGGTGCTTACAAAACAATCAGCTGTGTTTTGTTGTTATTTCAGAATTTAATTAACAGTTGGATGGCTCTGAGAGGAGGAATGTGGAATCGTATTGTTCCAACATCGGTCCTGGTTCGAGTAGCCCACGAGCTTCTTCAGGCTGGACACCGATATTTGGATATGTGATTCATTGGGTGTATACATATATATATATATATATTATTTTTATTTTTATTTTGTAGAGTGGTTAAAAAATTTCTGAATTGAAAAATTGATTTGATTGGGTAGAGATGGTGAATCTATGAATGTTACTGTGGTGTGCTAACTGTTCTTTTGTTGGTGGGTGTGACTGTGTGTATGACTGCTGAGGAGCTTAGTGCAGGGCATGCTATTGGGGCCATCAATGTTCCTTACATGTTCAAAGTTGGATCAGGTTTGTGTTTATTACTAAGAGCAAATTTGCAATTCTGATCTGTTTATGACATCTGTTTATTACTAAAACTCTTTTTTTTTTTCTCTTTGCAATTTTTTGCCACTTTTTATTTTGAATAATGGTAGAAGTAGCTGATACAGACCCATTCAATCATTTCTTTGGTTTTAGATTTCAAATGTTGATTCCTTTTATTAGTGAAGAGTAATTCAATCTTTTCTTTGATTTTAGATTTCAAATGTTGATTCCTTTTATTAGTGAAGAGAAATCCACTACTTATCTGGCATTCTACAACTAAGACCCTGTTACTATTTCAGAAAAAATGAAGCGCCAAGGCCAGGAGTGCAGACAATTGTGGTCTCTTATTCAAGATCTTGAAAGTATGTTCTTATTAGTAAAGGCCTCTTAACCCTTGTTTGTTTCCATAGTAGTTGTTTTCCCCTCTCTATAAAACACATAACAAGTAGTATTATCTGTAACAAGTAATTCTATTAATAGTTCTTTGTGATAATACAATCTAAATGCAGTGTGATCTTTTACATCCGGTTAGTCTATTGAAGATACACATTATATAATTGGTTGTCTATATGGTGTGTGCAAGGTCCTAACCATATAGAACAGACTGATCTTCTGGATTGCACAGTATAATCTCAAAAGAATAGGAAAATTGATGATGTATTGATTATAATGTCATTTGTTAGGCAGAACAACGAAGCATTATAGCAAAGTACGCAAAAACATGAAAGTTTGGTGAAATTTCAGAAAATATCATAATGGGAATAAAAAAAAAATTTACTGGTGATTTTGTTGGAAAAATTTCATGGAAATTTATGTTGTGTTGAAGGGCCCAGTTTCTTGTGCTTGCCTCATTTCTATGCTCACGTTGTTTGACATTATATTGTAAATGCAATGCAAAAAAATGATAAGAGCTAGAAGTCAAATAAATCCAATAGCTGGTTTGTAACTTGTCTCATTTCTATGCTCACGTTGTTTGACATTATATTGTAAATGCAATGCAAAAAAATGATAAGAGCTAGAAGTCAAATAAATCCAATAGCTGGTTTGTAACTTGTCATCCCTGTTGGGGCCATCAATGTTCCTTTCATGCTCAAAGTTGGATCAGGTTTGTGTTTATTACTGAGAGCAAATTTGCAATTCTAATCTGTTTATGACATTTGTTTTGATGAGAATGGGCATGACAGTGAAAATTGACTTAAGTATAATATATCTAAATTATTAATTTTATAATTGTTATAATTTGAAACGTCAATATTATTGAATAAGTGCTAATGGTTAATTTTTTTTTCTTTTTTTACAGATTACTTTTGTGTGGGCTATTGTGGATGTGTACAAAGAGCATTTGTTCTGTATATAGAAGATATTTATTTTGGAACAATCATTTGTTTTGGAAATCTAGTGTTTTTGTATGTAATATTTAATTTAGATTGGTTTGTATGGATTTATATGATATTTGGAATATGATGTTACAAGTTAAAAGTTTTTGAATAGTTGATAATGAAATGGGTATTATTGATAATGGATTTAGATTATAATTGATAAATGTATTATTCTGTAGGTTACAGGTTGCATTGATAATGAAATGCATATAATTTAGAAATTAATGAAAAATATTCAATTTGTGCATTTTAAAAAAATTAATAAATAGAGCTTGAGCTTTTGGAGATTAAACATTTAGTAGCCAAAAAAAAAAATGAAAGTTTTTGACAACTAAAAAATTGGTAGCTAAAAAGGAGTGTCACATTTTTAGCCATTAAAAAATTGGTAGCCAAAAAGGAGTGTCCCTTTTTCAGCGACTAAAAAAATGGTAGCTAAAAAATTGAAGATGGAAAATATTTTCTTTTTGGCGACTAAATATTTTCTTTTGGGCGACTAAATTTTTAGTCGCAAATTGATGACTTTCAGCAATTGAAAAAAAATTAGTTGCCAATAGCTTTCCCGACAATCATCTAGCGACAAAGTTGGCAACCAAAAAAATTAGACGGCAATAATCTTCGGCGACTAAAAAAATGACTTTTGGTGACTAAAAATTTAGTCGCCAAAAGTGTAATTTGTTGTAGTGAATGTTGTTAAAAGTTTCTCTCAAATCTCTCTTCTCTCTCTCTCTATCTCTTTCTCCCTTTTCTCCCTCACGCCTGTTGCTAACTTGAGATGAACAAATAAGAACGTAGGGTTTCGTGTAGGAAGGTAGGGTTTTGTGTATATTTTATTTAATACTAGGGGTTGGGCACACCCAAAGTATGTGTAGGTCAAATAAATAAATAATATACAAAATGTTTAAATATGTTGTAAGCAACTTAAATGGTAAGACCATTATTTATCAAATTGTGGTCTAGAGTTCAAGTCACACCCTTTTCTCTATTTTATTTTTATTCTTTTCCTTAATAATAAATCTTGCCTCTAAATTAAGGACTTTTACCATAAATTTATTTTAGGTTTGAAAATTAATTATAAAAAAAACCCTCCAATAATATTTAATTTGCACTTAAAGATTCACAAGCAAAATATTTGAGATTGTAAAATAATTATTACTTAACTATTTATTTGATTTGCATATTCGAGTTCTCACAAATCGGCATAATTTTTTGTCTAATCTGAGTAGTCAATAATCTCTCTCTAATGGTGATAATTTTCTGTGTAGCATCCTCCACCAAATCAGGTCCTAACATTTGCCTCTCACCAATCTCATACCAACACAAAGGAGACCTACACTTCCTTCCATACAAAGCCTCATAAGGAGCTTCTCCCAAACTAGAATGATAACTATTATTATACACGAACTCCATGAGCAGCAAATAATCATCCCAATTACCTTTCCACTCCAAAGCACAAGCCCTCAACATATCATCAAGGGTTTGGATAGTCCTCTCCGATTACCCATCTGTCTAAGGGTGACAAGTCGAACTAAAATTTAACCGAGTACCCATAGCTGATTGTAACGCACCCCAAAACTTAGACACAAAATGAGGGTCCCAATCTGACACTATTGACACAGGTGCACCATGCAATCTAACAATCTCCTTCACATACAACTATGCAAATCGAGCTAGAGAATAGTTCATCCATACTGCAATAAAATGTGCTAACTTAGTTAATCTATCAACAACTACCCAAACTGCATCGTGATTACTACTAGTAAGAGGTAATCCGCACATGAAGTCCATGGTAATATAATCTCACTTCCACTCTAGTATAGGTAAGGGTTGTAGTTTTTCTACAGGTTTCTGATGTTCTACTTTAACCTGTTGACACACCAAACATTGAGCCATAAATTCTGCAATATCTCTCTTCATACCATTCCACCAAAAATGTTCATAAAGATTCCGATACATCTTAGTGCTTCCAGGATTAATGTTGTAACTAGAACTATGTGCCTTCATCATAATCTGCTTTCTCAAATCGCCAGCAGCAGGAACATGAACTCGGCTATGGAATCTAAGCAACCCATCATCACTAACTACAAAGTTTGCATGCTTACCCTCTGTTATCTCTCCTTTAATACGCTCACACTGGAAGTCAATCTCCTGAGCTAAACAAATCCATCCTCTCAAGGTCGGCTAAACTGTCAATTGACTACAATATGCCCTATCACCAGGTGTAACAACCTCAAGCCTCAAACGTCTCATGTCTTCCACTAAACAACTCTCAACAGACAAAACCACTACATCTCCAACTGTGACCTTCCTACTCAAGGCATCTGCCCCCACATTTGTCATGACCCGAACCCGCCCCTATGGATTAAGGTCATAACTGGCCAGTAATCAAGGGATCACCTTGTAGACACTCCATTTTTGACCGCCCTTAAGACTTGGGCACTACTGATGGTTTACTTGGTGGAGAAAGGTGTGCGGGACAAAGGTTCAGTTTCTTCGGCAATGAGAGAGTCAAATCTCAACTTCACACCCCTTTTTGGACTGAAACAATCTTGATCAAAAGATTTTAGATCTTAAAACCCTCTCTTTCAAAATGTTTTGAAAATAAAGTTCCTACGATGTTCCGACGCTCGCATTTCGTTAAAAGTTGTACTTTTCGGTAAACCGAGCAAGGACAAAGTGGAGATGAATGAAAGAGAGATGAAATCTTTGAAAAAAATTTCAAAACATTTTTTTTAGGGGTCTGGAGTTGAAGAAAAGAGGAAAGGAGAGAAGAAAACTAGTTCGGGAGAAGTTCGGCATGAATCCGGGTAGGAGAAAGAGAGAGCAGCCCTCGCTGAATCGGGCTTATTCATTTGCATACTTGGATTTTAGCTATGAGGCCACCACCATTGGAAATCTTACTTCTGGGGCTTCATTTTTCACTCAAGAATCTCCTAAGGCCGAGTCCGGATGGGGGAGATATGATTGGTTGAAGTTGGGGATCAATCCGGTTGGATCAAATCTGCGCGGCTTCACCAAAACGGGCATAACTTTTTGCACAGGAGGAATTTTAATGCAAGGTTTGCTCCATTGGAAAGCTAACTTCTGGGGCTTCAATCTGGACACCCACCTACCACTTTTTGTCCTTGGAAACCACCCACCGGCCATCAATTTAGCCGTCTGGCCAGATAAGTAGCACGCCGACCATTTATTGTAGCCGGCCGACCATTTATTTGGCCGATTGTCTCCTTTTCTGGCCGGTACCTCCTTTTTGCCTTTTTCAAGCATAATGCAAGCCAGTTGTGCCAGCTGGAGTGCACGGACCCTCTCCCCATACATGTGTGTGGCTGTTTTGCACCCTTTTACTCAAGCTTCTTGGAGAAGCTTTGCACCCTTTGGTCAAGCTTCCTCAAGAAGCTTGAACCCTATCTCAGCTTCCTCAGGAAGCCTTGGCCCCTTTGCCTTAGCTTCTTTAGGAAGCCTTGACCCTTTTCATTTGGCTTCCTCTAGAAGCTTTGGCCCTTTGTCTTGCCTATATAAGGAGACCTTCCCTCTCCTTTGTTTTGGTTCAGCAAAATCAGACCTAGAACATATATATTCTGATATATACATCTTCTCTCTCTATAGCTCCCTCTCTCTCTTCATTTGTGTGTGTTTGAGGGCCTAAAAGAGTGATTTGTTCTTACTTTTGCACTAAGACACACACCATTGCACCATACTTCGACTTTGGGAGGTGTTGAGGGTTTATTCTTGAGGTTTTGAGCTGGTCTTGATCAGAAGAAGGTGGCTAAGCTTGCTGTTCTTGAAGTGTTCTTTAAGGGTAACACTTTTGCTTTAAATTCCCCAATCTTGCACTAGCTTTTGACCTGCTTTGCATACTGATTTGAGCTTCGTGTATAACTGAAAAAGTCTTGTATTTACATGCTTAAGATCTTTCATTAAGGTCATTTTGGTGTTGGGGGTCGACCTCCCCCTCTTAGGCCTTGTTTGGCCCTTTTTGTGCTATCTTTGTTAAGCTTTGGGGACTTTTGTGTATTGACCTTCTCACCACTAAAATCTAGTGGATTTTTCGTGGCGAAGAAGGGGTCTTGAAGTCTTGTATAGGAGAGGGACACCCCTCTCCCTTTATTGTCTCATTTGCTTGTGTTTTGGCTCATAAGGGTAGCATGTATGCCTAGCTTTGTTTGGCTTCATTTCAGAGGTTATTTGGTGTTTATTTAGCATGTTTTACCTCTGTCCCATGTTGGTTTATTGACCCCTTGCATGCATAATACACTTGCCTTGTATTCCTCCATTTTGCCTAGAAATACATCTTGCCTTTGGACCATCATGCTTGCATGTTTTGGCTTAGCTTTGTGAAGTTTTTGGTCATGTTTTAACATGATTAAGGTCTGTCTTGAGTCTTTGAAGCCATGCTTGCCATGCTTTATATAGCCTCTTTGTATTCTAGCTTGTTGGCTTCGGGTGTGTGAGTCGTTAGCATGCCTCATTTGGTCTATTTCAGTGATTTGGAATCATTTTTCATGCCATTTCAGTTCATGTTTTATGCCTACATGCTTTCATTTGTTACCCTTTTAATGGCTTGAAGAGTTGTGGTCTTATGCTCCATGTTTGGGCTTTGGTGTATGTCTCTTTGTTTAAGTCATTTGGGATGCCATTTATGTGGGTTTTTGGGGCTTATTCTAACATACCATAGCTCTGATTTTTGTTGGTCTAATGCCCATGTTTGTCTCTTTTATGGATGCTTAGAGTTGCCTCTTCCATGCCTTAGGTGATGGGCCTTGGGGCATGCATGCTTGCATATGTGATTTGTGCTCTTGTTGCATCATTTTGGCCACTGTTATGGACAAGGCTGAGGTCTGTCCACCTATAGTGTAAGACCATGGGTCATGCATTTGCATTTTGTTGTATGCTCATTACATTGCATGGTTGTTGCATCCTTGTAGTTAGTGCATTGTTGCATGCCTATCACTTTGCATAATTGCCTATCTAGGTTGCATTGTAGTGTTGCATACTTGTCATCTTGCCATGGTGTTTGCATGATATGTTGCATTGCATTAATTACATGTTTTCGCATTGCATTTTGCATACATGCATTGCATTATGTTTGGTTTGGGATGTCAAACCAGCAAGAGGGGTGAGGTGTGTTCGCACTCCAAGTGACGAAACACGTCTCAACCCTCGGTCGCCGATGCCCTTGATCTCAACATGATAGGGCATGAGGCATTCATTTTTTTTGTCGCATACATTTACATTGATTTGCAAACTTGGTGCCTTTGGCCATCATGCATCGAAATGCGTGATTGGTGGCCCGAGGACCAAGGGCCACACTCCCTTGAGTCTATAGCATGATTGAGAGAGTGACCATGCACACATTGCTTTGAAATTTCCATGCCATGCACTGTCTGTCCTCTGCTGCTGTCAAAATAGGATTCTGCAGGAAGGAATGGCCGGCTGGCCACTTACAGTGCCAACCGGCTACCAAAGTCCAGCCGGTGGTTCAATTTTTGGCCGATGGCCACATTCTCATAGCCGGTAATGCTCTATCATGGCCGGTGGCATCCCACAACACTCAGGGAGTTATTCAGAAGGGTCCTAGAAACCTTCATAATTTTCAGAGGAGTAAGGCAATGTAAACAGAGGCAACAGTGGCATGGTACCGGGTTTCCGGGCGCGGCAAATCGAGCATGCATCATCCCATCATTCCGAGGCGAGGCTACGGCCACCTTCTTTTTGTAATTAATTTGTTGATTAATTAGAAGTTCTGTAATTAATTAATTAGTTAGTCAGCTAGTTAATTAGTTAAATCTGTATTATTTATTCGAACCCTCCGAGTGAGGGCATATTTGTCATAAGTGTGTGTGAGTGTGTGTATGTTTTCCAACCCCTACTTCTTTCTTCCCTTTTATTTACTAGCTTTCGATGGTTAGTATTAGGGCATATTTAAATTAGCATACCTTATGTTATGCATGCGTGCATTCATACGTTTGTCTTGCATGCACTGCTGCAAGATCATGCTAACTGCATTGTATTTCAATTCCAAATTGAATACGTGTTATCTGTTGCATTTCACATGCCATGTTTAGGATAGCCGAGCCTGTCTAGATTGCATCTTTGTATGTGTTGCGCATTAGCCATCTTAACATGAACTAGGATCATGCATTTGATTACTAACTAGTTTCTGTTTTGGCTTGGAATACTAGGTAAGCTCTTATGCTTTAGCATCTTGCATGCGTGTGAGTGTTGCCATATTAGCATGCTTACCATGAGGCTATATGCTTATGTGATATATCTACCTGAATGCCTGTGGGTGAAGGTTGGGTTATCTGAATTGGAATAATGCATTGACTATGAGTTTTAAGCCCACTAGACAGTGGCAAAACTATCTTTTTCAAAGCTCACTTGAGGGTGGAAAAACCTGCATTTTAGCCTACTTGCGAGTAGCAAACCATTTTCAAAACAAACATGAAATGCTTTGTTCCAACTCAGGCGACTCAGTCTATACTTGTTATGCTATGCGCATCACATAGTAAATCTAGGCTAATAACCGGAATAAGAACACATAATGTTTTCAAAACAAGATATCATGGTTAGTAGAGGCTGATCTTTGATCGGGCAAGAGGGGGTGCTCATAGCTGACATTCCCCAATCGTACCGAAGTTCCCGAGCTGAGGCAACTTGTTATAGCGACCCCGGTCTTTTCCCATTTGAGTATTGTATCCGGACTTATGTTTCGTGGATTTCGTTGCCATATTATTGTCGTTGTTGTCCTTGATTCCTTATTCTTTAGTTATAAGATGTTTTGGGCAGGTTGATTACAGGTTGGTTGAGTCTAGAAACCAATTCTTGATGTTCAGTTTTTAGCTTGGTCGCTCGAGCGAGCTTCTCTTCGCTCGAGCGAGGTCCTTCTTTTTGGTTTGTCGCTCGAGCGATCCTTTCTTGGCTCGAGCGAGGGTTGCGTCCAGTGCTAGACCTGAGAGCAGTGTTTGTTGGCTCGAGCGAGCTTTCCTTCGCTCGAGCGAGCTGGTTTGTCTTTGGCTCGAGCGAGCTTCTTTTCGCTCGAGCGAGGTCTGTTTCTTGTGTCTGGTCGCTCGAGCGACCAGGTCTTCGCTCGAGCGAGCCTGTCCAGTATTTAAACGCAGCAGCAGTTTTAAAACGTCTTTTTTCACAAATTTTGATCCAGAAACCCTAGTTTCGAGTCTTTTCTCTCTCAACTCATCTTTTCCTTGGGTTTGATCTATCTAGAGGGCGTTTCTAACCTAGTTCCTTCATTAAAAAGGTAGAAGAGAGTGAGGGCTTTCATTTAATCTGAGCATTGTTGGATTTGGAGCACTTTGAAATTTGGGCAAACATCTTCGCCTTCTTCTTTTGGGTTCATTGCTTTGAGGTAGGGATTTCCTACTCCATTTATACGCTTTTAATCCTAAGTGTTAGTATTTTGGTATATGGGGATAGTTTGGTAATTTTGGGAGAAACCTTAGGGTTTTGGCTTAGATTAATTTGTATAATTAATGTAAGGAAATTATGGAATTGGGTTTAATTCTTGAAATTGGGGAATTATGAAGTTAATGATGTAGTTGAGTAATTTAACCACTGCGTCCGTGATATTGAGATTATATGTGTTGTATTTATTTCTTGTTTAGAAATAACTGCTTTTGGGGCTATCGGTGGAGGATAGTCGTGATTGTTGTAGACCTTGCATGTGGCTTAGGTATAATCAAATCGAGTCATATATATATTGACTGCTGAATTAATACGTAACATTACTTGTATTGATTATGTGTTGTATATGGCAATTGTGTGTTTCATTGCATATGCATGTTGTTTGGAGGAGATAGGGATGAACTCCACGGTTTAGGGAAGATAGGGATGGACCTCTAAACCGGATTTGTTGGGAGGAGATAGGGATGGACTCAAAGAGCATCACTCTTATGTGTGTTATCGATTAATAGGCATATGCCTATTTATTGTTGTTATGATACATCACTAAAATGTGTATCAAGAGGGAAGTATGGAAGTGAATTGATTATGATTGATACAATACCAACATGTGTATTTGTTATGATTAGGTCTAACTTGAATTGTTATTCCTGTTGAATTGGAAGTAATGATAATAAAAGATGAAGTCCTGTTGAGTTATTTGGCCAGGTTCTGAGCCATATGTGGAAAGTAAAATGTGCCATAGACAATGTGTCATAGGCAGTGTAGACATTCGTGTCATGAATATTGTCATTTGATTATAGTGTGTTAACCATGTATCAGATGCTAATACTTTAGTTAATTCTTATGATTGGTTTAGTATTTCTCTATTGGGCTGTGGCTCACCCTATATGGGAACTTTATTTTTCAGGTTCAGGTGGTTCACTCCCTCCAAGGACATAGCTTGTGAGGATTGGACTTGAAGATTTGTTTATTTACTTTTATTTGTTTTATTTGAATAATGTAATCTTTCAAGCCTAGGGCTTTATCTGTTTCTGAGTTAGAACTCAGTGAATTGTGTCCAAGTGTTGGCTTGGCAAGATGTAAGCCTTTAGGGCATTTATTATGGTATTTCATTTCATGAGATTCGGATGATTGGTGTAATGAAATGCTTTCTTTTAATAATGCATATTTTGTTTTATATTTAATGGGTTGCATTTTGAGGGCGTTACAACTTGGTATCAGAGCGTACCGGGTTCGAATACTTTGGGTACGTGGGAAGTGATTAGAATCACAATGGGGTCGTCTCGTTTGATAGAGACCTAGTGTAATGATTACATGCTTATTTGATAACATGTTTATGTGATTATGTGGGTATGGAATGTAGTTTCTGGGATATTGATGGGAACCTTGAGTCTCTGAAAGTCTTGTTGGAAAGGCACTTGATCAATGTTGTTTCCAACCGGAACTTTGGTGACGCCTCGGGACTGTCATTATCCAGGAATGAAATTCGTAGGTGCTTATGTGATTATGTGCTTACGTGGAGTGATTTATTGTTATCCAATGTATTAAGACGCAAGTGTTATAGTTTGGCACATTATTTAGAGTGCTAATGTCTCTGTTTCTTTTATTAGGATGTCATGACGAGGACGAGGTCGCGGTAGGCGTGCTAGGGCAGAAGTGCCTATACCGAGGAGATTCCTAGCTCAGAGGGTGTTGGCTGTGCCAACGTGGCCGAGCCAAGAGAGACAGCTTATGGGCACTTTGGCCCAAGAGATAGCAGGGCATTTCGTGCATCAAGGACATTCGAGGGTGCGAATCCACCTGTAGTTCCAAATTTTAGCTTGCTACAGATGTAGGGCCTTCTTTTCTGAAGAGGGAGTTCTTCCGGCCTCAACCGGACGTGTTTGTAGGTGATCCTAGCGAGCCGCTTAAGGCGCATTTAATGGCTCGAATGCACAACTAAAACGCTTTGAGATGCTTGGCATCGAAGACGAGGGGTTGAAGGTGACCTTGGCATCTTTCCAGCTGAAAGGGGATGCGGGTCAGTGGTGGAAGTTCACCAAGGGTCGGATTGGAGGTACTTGGAAGGAGTTTGTTGATGCTTTTCAGGTGAAGTACCTGTCTCCAGCTGTTCAGGAGAAGTTGAGAGATCAGTTTTGCCATCTTGAGCGTAATCAGCTTTGTCGCTGGTCGAGTTCGAGGCCTCATTTACTAGTTTGTCCAGGTTTGCACCTGAGTTAGTGGCGACTGAGGAACGCCGTTGCATAGAGTTCGAGAAGAAATTGAGGCGCGGCCTCAAATTGAGAGTTGTGCCAACCATGATTAGGGATTTTGGGCGTTTGGTTGATGCAACAATTACATACTGAGATCGCGATGCGGGAGGAGGAAGAAAGGCAGAAAGGCTCCAAGAGGAGTCAGGACGGTCAGGGTGATGGCAGGAGGCAGAGAGGTTTCACTCCTCAGCAACCTCAGAGTAGTTTTTCTAGATCCACTTTTCCAAAGTGCTAGTTCGGGAAGGGTAGTCAGGAGACGTTACTGCTTCAAGTGTGGCCACCGGGTCACAAGTCTCCGCTTGTCCTCGAGGGGAGGAGTTCAGAGAGCAAGATCTTCTTCGCCGATCTCAGAGCCGAGTCGAGTAGAGGTCACTTTATCGTGTTTTCAAGGTCACCAGGCACATGAAGAGGTTTTGCCCATAGTTGGGTGGCACATCCGTGCTATCGGTTCGAGGCAGACTCAGAGTCACCGCCTGCACGGGCTCAGCCTCGAGGGCCAACCAGGGGCTTCTTCGTCCCAACAAGGCAGCCTAGTGCTCCGAGGGGTGAACAAAGTTGATCGAGAGGTCATCTGGCGCGTGTATGCCGTTATCTGCAAGCAGATCCGTGCCGACTCCATCTCATAGAGAGGTACCTTCTTGTTTTGCAATTCAGTTGTTAGTGTTTTGATCGACACGGGTGCATCTCATTCTTTTGTGTCTCACGATTCGCATCTATTTTGGAGTTGGAGTTAGCACAGTTAGCATCTCCTATTTGTGTAGTGTCACCACTTCAGGGCGAATTGATTTTGAAACAAGGTGTTAGGAGTTGTGATATAGAGGTTGATGATCATAGAATCCCTTTTTCTTTTGTGGTTATGCCCATGAAGGGCTTCGATGTTATTTTGGGTATGGACTGGTTGTCGTCATACCGGGCATTTATTGATTGCTACCGTCAGAGAGTCACTTGTTGTACAGTTAGCGGAGAACATTTCCATTTTCTGGGGGACAGGGTTGGTAGTGTTTTGCCACCAGGGTACGATCCGCGAGGACGGAGTGAGCTTAGTGGTCTACTTGCTAGCTTTGAGGGTGGTGAGTGTGATGAGACCCAGATTGTATTACCGAGGGTGGTTTGTGAGTACCCTGGACGCCTTCCCCGAGGATCTTGTTGGTTTGCCACCTCATCGAGAGATTGAGTTCTCTATTGATTTAGTGCGCAAGACGGCCGATTTCTATGGCACCTTACCGCTTTCGCCACCGAAAGTTAGTTGAGTTGAAGGTTCAACTCCGTGAGTTGCTAGATAAGGGCTATATTCGCCCTAGTGTTTCGCCATGGGGAGCACCGCCCTATTCGCTAAGAAGAAAGGTGGTGCTTTGAGACTGTATAGATTACCGAAATTGAATCGGCTACGGTTAAGAATAAGTACCCTATGCCTCAGATAGATGATTTGTTTGACCAGTTGAAGGGTTCCGTTGTTTCTCTAAGATAGACTTGAGATCGGGTTATCATCGCTTGAGAGTCGTGGAGGAGGATATTCCAAAGACGGCATTCCGTGACGCGGTATGGCCACTATGAGTTTCTCGGTGATGCCGCTTTGGGCTCACCAATGCACCCAAGCGTTGTTTATGGATTTGATGAACCGGATCTTCCGGGAATTCTTAGATCGTTTTGTGGTCGTCTTCGTGGACGACATTCTGATTTATTCACCTTCAGAGTAGGAGCACGAGGCACACTTGAGAGTGGTGCTAGAGTTACTTAGAGCCCATAAGCTTTATGCTAAGTTCGGAAAGTGTGAGTTCTGGCTAAAAGAGGTGAAGTTCTTAGGCCATGTAGTTTCTGGGGAAGGGGTGTCTGTTGATACATCCAAGACCGAGGCAAGATTGGGCACAACTTAAGAGTGTGTTTGAGATCCGCAGCTCGATTAGCCGGGTATTACCGTCGGTTTGTGAAGGATTTCTCCGTGTTAGCTTCACTGTTGACTAGGTTGACTCGGAAGGAGTCAAATTTGTATGGAGTGAGACTTGTGAAAAGTCGCTTCAGAGTTGAAGGTTAGATTGACCACCGCCTCGGCCTTGATTATTCCGAGAGAGGGTTGGGTTATGCAGCCATCGTGACGCCTCACGAGAGGGTCTAGGTTGTGTGTTGATGCAAGAAGGAAAGTGATTGCCTATGGCTCACGCCGCTTAAAAATTCATGAGAAGAATTACCCCACGATGATTTAGAATTAGCAAATGTGATATTTGCTTTGAAGATTTGGAGGCATTATCTTTATGGTGAGAAGTTCGAGGTATTCTCGGATCATAAGAGTTCCAAATATCTGCTCACGTAAAGACTTGAATTTGAGGCAGAGGAGGTGGATGGAGTTCATTGAGGATTATGACTTCGAGTTGCACTATCATCCGGGGAAGGCCAATGTTGTGGCTGATGCCCTTAGCAGGAAATCTGTTGGTGACTTAGCTAGTATAGCCATCCGGGAGTGGGAGATGTTAGGTGCAGTTGGGGAGTTTGATTTGCATCTGGGCGAATCCGTTGAGGCTGCGGCCTTGTTTTCTGTTGTCGCACAGCCTACACTTGTGACTCGAGTGTTAGAGGCTCAGAGGGGTAATCTTGAGGTAGAATCTCTCCGAGAGAAGATTTCTAATGGGAAGGTTGAGAAGGGTTTGACGGTGTATCCCGACCTGAGTGTGAGATACCGAGACCGTTTGTTTGTGCCGGAGTCTTGTCGAGAGGAGGTACTCCGAGAGTTTCATCATTCGCGCCTTGCGGTGCATCCAGGAGGTACTAAGATGTATCAGGATTTGGGTCGCCAGTTTTGGTGGCGGGGTATGAAGAGAGATGTGGCAACAGATTCTAGGTGCCTTACTTGTCAGCAAGTGAAGGCCGAGCATCAGAGGCCAGCGGGTTTGTTGCAACCCTTGCCTATTGCCGAGTGGAAGTGGGAGCATGTCACTATGGACTTTGTTGTGGGTCTTCTGAAGACTCAGCGGGGTAGTGATGCTATTTGGGTAGTAGTAGACCGGTTGACGAAGTCAGCGCACTTCATTCCTATGCGAGTTAGAGATTCAGTAGATCATCTTGCTGAGTTGTATGTTCGGGACATAGTGAGGTTGCACGGGGTCCCAGTGACGATCGTCTCAGATAGAGATCCTCGTTTTACCGCCAGGTTGTGGCAGAGTTTGCAGAGTGCTTTAGGAACTAAGTTGACTTTTAGTACGGCTTATCATCCTCAGACTGACGGGCAGTCCGAGCGTACTATTCAGATTCTTGAGGATATGCTTCGGGGTTGTGTTCTCGACTTTGGTGGGTCGTGGGAGAGGCACTTGCCATTGGTGGAGTTTGCCTACAACAATAGCTTTCAGTCTAGTATCGGTATGGCACCATTTGAGGCCTTGTATAGCCGACCGTGTAGATCTCCAGTTTGTTGGGCCGAGGTGGGTGATGCACCCTTGTTGGGTCCGGAGTTAGTGAGGGAAACGACGGAGAAAGTTGAGCTTATCCGTAAGAGGCTGGTTACAGCACAGAGTCGTCAGAAATCTTATGCCGACCGTAGGAGGAGACCTTTGGAGTTTGAGGTGGGTGATCATGTCTTTCTGAAGATATCACCCAAACGAGGGTTGATGAGGTTTGGGAAGAGCGGGAAGCTGTCCCCTCGGTTCATTGGGCCTTTTGAGATCCTTGAGAGGATTGGCGAGGCTGCTTATCGTTTAGCCTTGCCACCGCAGTTATCCGGAGTTCATGACGTGTTTCATGTGAGTATGCTTCGGAAGTATGAGCCGGATCCATCACATGTGTTGGATTGGACCGATTTAGTTGTTGATGAGGATGTTTCGTACGAGGAGAGACCGATTCAAGTCTTGGATAGGCGGGATCAAGTCCTGCGTGGCAAGACTATTCCTTTGGTGAAAGTTTTGTGGAAGCATCACGGAGTGGAGGAAGCCACTTGGGAACGTGAGTTGGAAGTCCATGAGAAATATCCGGATTTATTTAGTGATTTGTAATCTTGTATTTAGATTATATACCATTGCGGAACTTGAGAAACGTATATATATATCTTAAGTTGGGAAACATTGAGAATGTTTAGGTTTAATGTTAACATTTTGAAACTTGCTTCATAATGGAAGTAGAATATAACATTTATATATTGAATGTGTTGCGTATACCATGGAATTGAATATGTTATGGAAATTGTTAACATTTAAAGGAATAATGCATAATATTGATGTAAGTTGAAATATATGTTGATTTATACATATTGTGAGATGCCTCTTGATAAGAGATGAAGTGACCGGTTTTTGGTCAAGTGGTTGTTTATTATTGTGTTATATCATTGGGAATTGAGAAAAAATTTTTTTTTTTTTACAAACTTATGCTTAATTTCGGGGACGAAATTCTTTTAAGGGGGGGAGGTTATAGCGACCCCGGTCTTTTCCCATTTGAGTATTGTATCCGGACTTATGTTCCGTGGATTTCGTTGCCATATTATTGTCGTTGTTGTCCTTGATTCCTTATTCTTTAGTTATAAGATGTTTTGGGCAGGTTGATTACAGGTTGGTTGAGTCTAGAAACCAATTCTTGATGTTCGGGCTTTTAGCTTGGTCGCCGAGCGAGCTTCTTCGCCGAGCGAGGTCCTTCTTTTGGTTTGTCGCCGAGCGATCCTTTCTTGGCTCGAGCGAGGGTTGCGGCCCAAAGCTAGACCCGAGCAAGGTGTTTGTTGGCTCGAGCGAAGCTTTCTTCGCCGAGCGAGCTGGTTTGTCTTTGGCTCGAGCGAGCTTCTTTCGCCGAGCGAGGTCTGCTTTTGTGTTCGGTCGCCGAGCGACTGTGTCTTCGCCGAGCGAGCCTGCCCAAAGATTTAAACGCAGCAGCTTTTAAAACGCTTTTTTCACAAATTTTGATCCGTAAACCCTAGTTTCGAGTCTTTTCTCTCAACTCATCTTTTCCTTGGGTTTGATCTATCTAGAGGCGTTTCTAACCTAGTTCCTTCATTAAAAAGGTAGAAGAGAGTGAGGGCTTTCATTTAATCTGAGCATTGTTGGATTTGGAGCACTTTGAAATTTGGGCAAACATCTTCGCTTTCTTCTTTGGGTTCATTGCTTTGAGGTAGGGATTTCCTACTCCATTTATACGCTTTAATCCTAAGTGTTAGTATTTTGGTATATGGGGATAGTTTGGTAATTTTGGGAGAAACCTTAGGGTTTTGGCTTAGATTAATTTGTATAATTAATGTAAGGAAAATTATGGAATTGGGTTTAATTCTTGAAATTGGGGAATTATGAAGTTAATGATGTAGTTGAGTAATTTAACCACTGTCTGTGATATTGAGATTATATGTGTTGTATTTATTTCTTGTTTAGAAATAACTGCTTTTGGGCTATCGGTGGAGGATAGTCGTGATTGTTGTAGACCTTGCATGTGGCTTAGGTATAATCAAATCGAGTCATATATATATTGATCGTTGAATTAATACGTAACATTACTTGTATTGATTATGTGTTGTATATGGCAATTGTGTGTTTCATTGCATATGCATGTTGTTTGGAGGAGATAGGGATGAACTCCACGGTTTAGGGAAGATAGGGATGGACCTCTAAACCGGATTTGTTGGGAGGAGATAGGGATGGACTCCAAAGAGCATCACTCTTATGTGTGCTTATCGATTAATAGGCATATGCCTATTTATTGTTGTTATGATACATCACTAAAATGTGTATCAGTAGGGAAGTATGGAAGTGAATTGATTATGATTGATACAATACCAACATGTGTATTTGTTATGATTAGGTCTAACTTGAATTGTTATTCCTGTTGAATTGGAAGTAATGATAATAAAAGATGAAGTCCTGTTGAGTTATTTGGCCAGGTTCTGAGCCATAGGTGGAAAGTAAAATGTGCCATAGACAATGTGTCATAGGCAGTGTAGACATTCGTGTCATGAATATTGTCATTTGATTATAGTGTGTTAACCATGTATCAGATGCTAATACTTTAGTTAATTCTTATGATTGGTTTAGTATTTCTCTATTAGGCTGTGGCTCACCCTATATGGGAACTTTATTTTTCGTGTTCGTGGTTCACTCCTCCAAGGACATAGCTTGTGAGGATTGGACTTGAAGATTTGTTTATTTACTTTTATTTGTTTTATTTGAATAATGTAATCTTTCAAGCCTAGGGCTTTATCTGTTTCTGAGTTAGAACTCAGTGAATTGTGTCCAAGTGTTGGCTTGGCAAGATGTAAGCCTTTAGGGCATTTATTATGGTATTTCATTTCATGAGATTCGGATGATTGGTGTAATGAAATGCTTTCTTTTAATAATGCATATTTTGTTTTATATTTAATGGGTTGCATTTTGAGGGCGTTACAACTTGGTATCGAGCGCATCGGGTTGAATACTTTGGGTACGTGGAAGTGATTAGAATCACAATGGGGTCGCCTCGCTTGATAGAGACCTAGTGTAATGATTACATGCTTATTTGATAACATGTTTATGTGATTATGTGGGTATGGAATGTAGTTTCTGGGATATTGATGGGAACCTTGAGTCTCTGAAAGTCTTGTTGGAAAGGCACTTGATCAATGTTGTTTCCAACCGGAACTTTGGTGACGCCTCGGGACTGTCATTATCCAGGAATGAAATTCGTAGGTGCTTATGTGATTATGTGCTTACGTGGAGTGATTTATTGTTATCCAATGTATTAAGACGCAAGTGTTATAGTTTGGCACATTATTTAGAGTGCTAATGTCTCTGTTTCTTTTATTAGGATGTCAGGACGAGGACGAGGTCGCGGTAGGCGCGGTAGGCAGGCTAGGCAGGAAGTGCCTATACCGGAGGAGATTCCGGCAGTTCAGGAGGGTGTTGGCCAGGCCAACGTGGCCGAGCCAGTAGGACAGCAGTTTATGGGCACTTTGGCCCAAGAGATAGCAGGGGCATTTCAGGCATCAGTGGACATTCTGAGGGCTGCGAATCTTTCGGCCTGTAGCTTGCTGCATGTAGGGCCTTCTTTTCTGAAGAGGGAGTTCTTCCGGTCTCAACCGGACGTGTTTGTAGGTGATCCTAGCGAGCAGCATTTAATGGCTTTTAACAGACATCGAAAACGTTTCAGATGCTTGGCATCGAAGACGAGGGGTTGAAGGTGACCTTGGCATCTTTCCAGCTGAAAGGGGATGCGGGTCAGTGGTGGAAGTTCACCAAGGGTCGGATTGGAGGTACTTCGAAGGAGTTTGTTGATGCTTTTGTGAAGTACTGCTCAAATTGCTCAGAGAAGTTGAGAGATCGCTTTGCCATCTTGAGCGTAAGCTTTGTCGATGGTCGAGTTCGAGGCCTCATTTACTAGTTTGTCCAGGTTTGCACCTGAGTTAGTGGCGACTGAGGAACGCCGTTGCATAGAGTTCGAGAAGAAATTGAGGCGCGGCCTCAAATTGAGAGTTGTGCCAACTATGATTAGGGATTTTGGGCGTTTGGTTGATGCAGCAGCCCATACTGAGATCGCGATGCGGGAGGAGGAAGAAAGGCAGAAAGGCTCCAAGAGGAGTCAGGACGGTCAGGGTGATGGCAGGAGGCAGAGAGGTTTCACTCCTCAGCAGCCTCAGAGTAGTTTTTCTAGATCCACTTTTCCAGTGCCGAGTGCTAGTTCTGGGAAGGGTAGTCAGGGAGACGTTACCTGTTTCAAGTGTGGCCAGCTGGGTCACAAGTCTCCAGTTTGTCCTCAGAGGGGAGGAGTTCAGAGAGCAGCATCTTCTTCGGCTCGATCTCAGAGCCAGAGTCAGAGTAGAGGTCAGCCTTTATCGTGTTTTCAGTGCGGTCAGCCAGGGCACATGAAGAGGTTTTGCCCACAGTTGGGTGGCACATCTGGTGCTACTGGTTCGAGGCAGACTCAGAGTCACCGCCTGTCACGGGCTCAGCCTCGAGGGCCAACCAGGGGGCTTCTTCGTCCCAACAAGGCAAAGCAGCCTAGTGCTCCGAGGGGTGAACAGTTGATCGAGAGGTCATCTGGGCTGTATGCCGTTATCACAGATCCGTGCCGACTCCATCTGCTAGAGAGGTACCTTCTTGTTTTGCAATTGGGCTTGTTAGTGTTTTGATCGACACGGGTGCATCTCATTCTTTTGTGTCTCACGATTCGCATCTATTTTGGAGTTGGAGTTAGCACAGTTAGCATCTCCTATTTGTGTAGTGTCACCACTTCAGGGCGAATTGATTTTGAAACAAGGTGTTAGGAGTTGTGATATAGAGGTTGATGATCATAGAATCCCTTTTTCTTTTGTGGTTATGCCCATGAAGGGCTTCGATGTTATTTTGGGTATGGACTGGTTGTCGTCATACCGGGCATTTATTGATTGCTACCGTCAGAGAGTCACTTGTTGTACAGTTAGCGGAGAACATTTCCATTTTCTGGGGGACAGGGTTGGTAGTGTTTTGCCACCAGGGTACGATCCGCGAGGACGGAGTGAGCTTAGTGGTCTACTTGCTAGCTTTGAGGGTGGTGAGTGTGATGAGACCCAGATTGTATTACCGAGGGTGGTTTGTGAGTACCCGGACGTCTTCCCCGAGGATCTTGTTGGTTTGCCACCTCATCGAGAGATTGAGTTCTCTATTGATTTAGTGCCCGGCACGGCGCCGATTTCTATGGCACCTTACCGTTTCGCCCACCGAAAGTTAGTTGAGTTGAAGGTTCAACTCCAGGAGTTGCTAGATAAGGGCTATATTCGTCCTAGTGTTTCGCCATGGGGAGCACCGGCCCTATTCGCTAAGAAGAAAGGTGGTGCTTTGAGACTGTGTATAGATTACCGGAAATTGAATCGGGCTACGGTTAAGAATAAGTACCCTATGCCTCGTATAGATGATTTGTTTGACCAGTTGAAGGGTTCCCGTTGTTTCTCTAAGATAGACTTGAGATCGGGTTATCATCGCTTGAGAGTCGTGGAGGAGGATATTCCAAAGACGGCATTCCGTGACGCTGTATGGCCACTATGAGTTTCGGTGATGCCGCTTTGGGCTCACCAATGCACCGGCAAGTGTTTATGGATTTGATGAACCGGATCTTCCGAATTCTTAGATCGTTTTGTGGTCGCCTTCGTGGACGACATTCTGATTTATTCACCTTCAGAGTAGGAGCACGAGGCACACTTGAGAGTGGTGCTAGAGTTACTTAGAGCCCATAAGCTTTAGCCTAAGTTCGGAAAGTGTGAGTTCTGGCTAAAAGAGGTGAAGTTCTTAGGCCATGTAGTTTCGGGAAGGGGTGTCTGCTGATACATCCAAGACCGAGGCAAGATTGGGCACCTAAGAGTGTGTTTGAGATCCGCAGCTTCGATTAGCTGGGTATTACCGTCGGTTTGTGAAGGATTTCTCCAGGTTAGCTTCACCGTTGACTAGGTTGACTCGGAAGGGAGTCAAATTTGTATGGAGTGAGACTTGTGAAAAGTCGTTTCAGGAGTTGAAGGTTAGATTGACCACCGCTCCGGTCTTGATTATTCCGGAGAGAGGGTTGGGTTATGCAGTTTACTGTGACGCCTCACGAGAGGGTCTAGGTTGTGTGTTGATGCAAGAAGGGAAAGTGATTGCCTATGGCTCACGTCAGTTAAAAATTCATGAGAAGAATTACCCTACGCATGATTTAGAATTAGCAGCTGTGATATTTGCTTTGAAGATTTGGAGGCATTATCTTTATGGTGAGAAGTTCGAGGTATTCTCGGATCATAAGAGTCTGAAATATCTGTTCACACAGAAAGACTTGAATTTGAGGCAGAGGAGGTGGATGGAGTTCATTGAGGATTATGACTTCGAGTTGCACTATCATCCGGGGAAGGCCAATGTTGTGGCTGATGCCCTTAGCAGGAAATCTGTTGGTGACTTAGCTAGTATAGCCATCCGGGAGTGGGAGATGTTAGGTGCAGTTGGGGAGTTTGATTTGCATCTGGGCAAATCCGTTGAGGCTGCGGCCTTGTTTTCTGTTGTCGCACAGCCTACACTTGTGACTCGATTGTTAGAGGCTCAGAGGGGTAATCTTGAGGTAGAATCTCTCCGAGAGAAGATTTCTAATGGGAAGGTTGAGAAGGGTTTGACGGTGTATCCCGACCTGAGTGTGAGATACCGAGACCGTTTGTTTGTGCCGGAGTCTTGTCGAGAGGAGGTACTCCGAGAGTTTCATCATTCGCGCCTTGCGGTGCATCCAGGAGGTACTAAGATGTATCAGGATTTGGGTCGCCAGTTTTGGTGGCGGGGTATGAAGAGAGATGTGGCGACAGATTCTAGGTGCCTTACTTGTCGCCAAGTGAAGGTCGAGCATCGAGGCCACGGGGTTTGTTGCAACCCTTGCCTATTGCCGAGTGGAAGTGGGAGCATGTCACTATGGACTTTGTTGTGGGTCTTCTGAAGACTCAGCGGGGTAGTGATGCTATTTGGGTAGTAGTAGACCGGTTGACGAAGTCAGCGCACTTCATTCCTATGCGAGTTAGAGATTCAGTAGATCATCTTGCTGAGTTGTATGTTCGGGACATAGTGAGGTTGCACGGGGTCCCAGTGACGATCGTCTCAGATAGAGATCCTCGTTTTACCGCCAGGTTGTGGCAGAGTTTGCAGAGTGCTTTAGGAACTAAGTTGACTTTTAGTACGGCTTATCATCCTCAGACTGACGGGCAGTCCGAGCGTACTATTCAGATTCTTGAGGATATGCTTCGGGGTTGTGTTCTCGACTTTGGTGGGTCGTGGGAGAGGCACTTGCCATTGGTGGAGTTTGCCTACAACAATAGCTTTCAGTCTAGTATCGGTATGGCACCATTTGAGGCCTTGTATAGCCGACCGTGTAGATCTCCAGTTTGTTGGGCCGAGGTGGGTGATGCACCTTGTTGGGTCCGAGTTAGTGAGGGAAACGACGGAGAAAGTTGAGCTTATCCGTAAGAGGCTGGTTACAGCACAGAGTCGTCAGAAATCTTATGCCGACCGTAGGAGGAGACCTTTGGAGTTTGAGGTGGGTGATCATGTCTTTCTGAAGATATCACCCAAACGAGGGTTGATGAGGTTTGGGAAGAGCGGAAGCCGTCCCTCGGTTCATTGGGCCTTTTGAGATCCTTGAGAGGATTGGCGAGGCTGCTTATCGTTTAGCCTTGCCACCGCAGTTATCCGGAGTTCATGACGTGTTTCATGTGAGTATGCTTCGGAAGTATGAGCCGGATCCATCACATGTGTTGGATTGGACCGATTTAGTTGTTGATGAGGATGTTTCGTACGAGGAGAGACCGATTCAAGTCTTGGATAGGCGGGATCAAGTCCTGCGTGGCAAGACTATTCCTTTGGTGAAAGTTTTGTGGAAGCATCACGGAGTGGAGGAAGCCACTTGGGAACGTGAGTTGGAAGTCCATGAGAAATATCCGGATTTATTTAGTGATTTGTAATCTTGTATTTAGATTATATACCATTATGAACTTGAGAAACGATATATATATCTTAAGTTGGGAAACATTGAGAATGTTTAGGTTTAATGTTAACATTTTGAAACTTGCTTCATAATGGAAGTAGAATATAACATTTATATATTGAATGTGTTGCGTATACCATGGAATTGAATATGTTATGGAAATTGTTAACATTTAAAGGAATAATGCATAATATTGATGTAAGTTGAAATATATGTTGATTTATACATATTGTGAGATGCCTCTTGATAAGAGATGAAGTGACCGGTTTTTGGTCAAGTGGTTGTTTATTATTGTGTTATATCATTGGGAATTGAGAAAAAATTTTTTTTTTTTTACAAACTTATGCTTAATTTCGGGGACGAAATTCTTTTAAGGGGGGGAGGTTATAGCGACCCCGGTCTTTTCCCATTTGAGTATTGTATCCGGACTTATGTTCCGTGGATTTCGTTGCCATATTATTGTCGTTGTTGTCCTTGATTCCTTATTCTTTAGTTATAAGATGTTTTGGGCAGGTTGATTACAGGTTGGTTGAGTCTAGAAACCAATTCTTGATGTTCAGTTTTTAGCTTGGTCGCTCGAGCGAGCTTCTCTTCGCTCGAGCGAGGTCCTTCTTTTTGGTTTGTCGCTCGAGCGATCCTTTCTTGGCTCGAGCGAGGGTTGCGTCCAGTGCTAGACCTGAGAGCAGTGTTTGTTGGCTCGAGCGAGCTTTCCTTCGCTCGAGCGAGCTGGTTTGTCTTTGGCTCGGCGAGCTTCTTTTTCGCCGAGCGAGGTCTGTTTCTTGTGTCAGTCGCCGAGCGACTGTGTCTTCGCCGAGCGAGCCTCGTCCAAAGATTTAAACGCAGCGTTAGCTTTTAAAACGTCTTTTTCACAAATTTTGATCCGAAACCCTAGTTTGAGTCTTTTCTCTCTCAACTCATCTTTTCCTTGGGTTTGATCTATCTAGAGGCGTTTCTAACCTAGTTCCTTCATTAAAAGGTAGAAGAGAGTGAGGGCTTTCATTTAATCTGAGCATTGTTGGATTTGGAGCACTTTGAAATTTGGGCAAACATCTTCGTCTTCTTCTTTTGGGTTCATTGCTTTGAGGTAGGGATTTCCTACTCCATTTATACGCTTTAATCCTAAGTGTTAGTATTTTGGTATATGGGGATAGTTTGGTAATTTGGGAGAAACCTTAGGGTTTTGGCTTAGATTAATTTGTATAATTAATGTTAGGGGAAATTATGGAATTGGGTTTAATTGTTGAAATTTCGCGAATTATGAAGGTAATGATGTAGTTGAGTAATTTAACCACTGTCTGTGATATTGAGATTATATGTGTTGTATTTATTTCTTGTATAGAAATAACTGCTTTGGGCTATCAGTGGAGGATAGTCTTGATTGTTGTAGACCTTGCATGTGGCTTAGGTATAATCTAAATCGAGTCATATATATATTGACTGTTGAATTAATACAGAACATTACTTGTATTGATTATGTGTTGTATATGGCAATTGTGTGTTTCATTGCATATGCATGTTGTTTGGAGGAGATAGGGGATGAACTCCACGGTTTAGGGGAAGATAGGGGATGGACCTCTAAACCGGATTTGTTGGGAGGAGATAGGGGATGGACTCCAGTAGCATCACTCTTATGTGTGCTTACTGATTAATAGGCATATGCCTATTTATTGTTGTTATGATACATCACTAAAATGTGTATCAGTAGGGAAGTATGGAAGTGAATTGATTATGATTGATACAATACCAACATGTGTATTTGTTATGATTAGGTCTAACTTGAATTGTTATTCCTGTTGAATTGGAAGTAATGATAATAAAAGATGAAGTCCTGTTGAGTTATTTGGCCAGGTTCTGAGCCATAGGTGGAAAGTAAAATGTGCCATAGACAATGTGTCATAGGCAGTGTAGACATTCGTGTCATGAATATTGTCATTTGATTATAGTGTGTTAACCATGTATCAGATGCTAATACTTTAGTTAATTCTTATGATTGGTTTAGTATTTCTCTATTGGGCTGTGGCTCACCCTATATGGGAACTTTATTTTTCAGGTTCAGGTGGTTCACTCCCTCCAAGGACATAGCTTGTGAGGATTGGACTTGAAGATTTGTTTATTTACTTTTATTTGTTTTATTTGAATAATGTAATCTTTCAAGCCTAGGGCTTTATCTGTTTCTGAGTTAGAACTCAGTGAATTGTGTCCAAGTGTTGGCTTGGCAAGATGTAAGCCTTTAGGGCATTTATTATGGTATTTCATTTCATGAGATTCGGATGATTGGTGTAATGAAATGCTTTCTTTTAATAATGCATATTTTGTTTTATATTTAATGGGTTGCATTTTGAGGGCGTTACAACTTTAGTGATGACGGACACGTGGCCTTAGACAAACGAGTCAGGGTTTCTTAAATTCCCCCAAAATAAAATATTTAGGTGGCGACTCTGTATCTGGCAAAGCAGTCCATGTTTGGCACTTCTTTACAAAAATCTGTTTTCCAAAACGATTTGCCGGATTTGGACTCTTTGGTTCAGATTAAGAACCATGACAATTTGAGTCCGAACTATAGTAAGCCCAAATGAACAAATCAGGATTTCCCTCCCGGGACGTTCGGGGACGTCTACACACCTACGGCCTCAAACCTGATTAAACTTATTTTTAATAGAATAAGGGGCCAAAACAGAAGCAGACTTAAAAATTTTGTCCAATGAGCTATACTTACGTGATAAGGCAAAACATTCCATGAACAATCCATAATAACTCACACATGTAGACAGAAATAACATCTTATATGTCCAGGAACTTCAAACATGTAGTCAGCCAAACAAAAAACTAATGTACATGGTGATCCAACATATTCACCAAGGTAACAAAATTGAACAAAAAGACAAAAGAAAATAAGGTCTCATGCATGAGACGTTCGGACTAACTTCACGACTTAACTTCCTCTCATATCTTTCACCGAGGCTGGGTTTGGACATCTTTTGCTCAACTACACACATGTAAATGAGAGTGAGCGATAGCCCAATGAATAATATCAAAATAAAGGAGTTGCATGAATGAAACTTGTAGCAAACATATTAAATGGCCATAGGCCCATTTATGTTTCTATCTAATACATCGAATGGCCTCGAGCCCAATTCGTTCGTGTCAAATGGCCTTCGGCCCAATCATTCATGTCAAACGGCCTTTGGCCCATTATATTGTTCATACGGCCTTAGGCCCAATTCAATCACATCAAATAGCCTCGGGCCCATCCATTATATCAAACGGCCTCAGGCCCATCCATTATATCAAACGGCCTTAGGCCCATCCATCATATCAAATGGCCTCAGGCCTATTTCATTTTCACATACATGTTCATGTGTGTCTCGTACCCATGATCATGATCATGATCATATTTGTATTCAATTAGTCTTATGCAAAAGACTGACATTTAGAATATTCATCCATAATTCAACATACAAATCCATAAGGTTCATACAGAAGTAACGTTTGTAAAATAACGTACTTGAACATATCTTTACTAAGATATTACTCACAGTGATTTGCCGGATGATTTGCCCTTGCGCTTGATGCTACACATTTCATGAACATAATGGGTCACAAGCGATTCAATCCCTTCTTAATTTATATATTTCTTTTAGGCCTCTTTTTTATCTTCTTAGTCCATTTACAATGCTCAATGTATGTCTAAGAGTGCTTAGAAATGAAACAGAACGGAAAACAAAACACAAAATCACTTTTCAAAATTTCTGAAACAGGGCTCTTCGCTCGAGCGCAGCCTTGGTCGCTCGAGCGGACCCCTTTGGTCTGCAAAAGTACTGGTTGTATGTAATTTACGCTCGAGAGCGATTCTCGACGCTCGACCGAGGAGTTTTGGCAAAACAGGGTTCACTCGAGCGTAAAGTTTGCCGCTCGAGCCACAGTGCAATTTATGCAAAACTTCTGAGAGCTAACTTTTTACGCTCAAGCGAGACTTTTCTCGCTCGAGCGGACAAGTCGAATTCTGGGTTTTCCAGAATTCTATTTGAGCTTCAAAACATGACCCTAATGGCTCCAAAATTTGCAAACTAATGTCAAAACATAGAAAAACATTGTGTAACATGAAAACTTAGATAATTTGAAACCAATTGACCCAAAATCATGGTCCATCTCCCAAATTTCCCATTTCATCTCAAGTTTTCAAAACCCATGCAATCAAGTTACATGCCTCCATGAATCATGCATGCATGTAACTCATTGACTCTAATTCCATTTCAAATGGTACAAATGATGCTCAAAATCATGAAGCTCATTAAAATTATGCATGCATGTAGACTTAGGTGCACAATCTTTCATGTTTAATATGCCTCATTCTATATTATGCAATCTTATGGAAATTTATGGCAATTCAATACATGCATGAACATATGGACCTCAAATTCTTCATAATATCTTTGAATTCACTCAACTATAGATTTACACCCATGGTTTTGAGTTCAATTACTTACCTAGGAGCTCAAATCTTTCCAATTATGGCTAATTCTTGAGCCTAGCTTCCAAATTCCCAAGCTCTTAGTTCTAATCTCCAAGGTTAAGCTCCCTCTCTATCTCTAATTCGGCTCCCTCTCTCCCTCTAAAGTGTATCTTCAGATTTTTGGGGTCAAAATGAGGAGCCTAACTGTATTTAACCATATATATACTAAGTGATTAGCTTAAACTAATCCATCTCAATTAAAGTTAACCAATTGCACATAATTTAATCAATTTAATTTAATTATTTTGATCCAAATCAATATTTAATTAAATCTCACCATAGGCTCTAAAAATCATGTTGATCGCAAAAATACAGTTAATTTCAGTTTCTGTCACCTTTATGGCCTCAATTAAATTTTTATAGCAAAAAATCAAACAGATTTTCCTACGATGAACAGATAGAAATTCAAAAACACATATAATCATATAAATGGCACTCAAAATCGTATCAAGCACATAATCTCAATCATAATTAAGATTAATTAACATAACATATGATAGGGTTATCACAACATTTGCCTTCCTCGGATCATACAAAATATTCACATCGTAATCTTTTAGTAACTCAAGCCATTTTCTTTGCCTCAAATTTAGCTCCCTCTATGTGAAAATATATTTCAAACTCTTATGATCAGTGTAAATCTCACATGACACTCCATACAAATAATGTCGCCAAATCATAAGAGCGAAAATCACTGCTGCTAACTCCAAGTCGTGCGTAGGATAGTTTCTCTTATGAACTTTCAACTGTCGTAACGCATAAGCAATCACCTTTCCATGCTGCATGAGCACACATCTTAAACCCTATTGTGAAGCATCACTATAAATCACAAAACCAACAGTATCTGTAGGTAAGGCAAGGATTGGAGCTGATGTCAACCTCTGTTTAAACTCTTAAAAGCTACGCTCACAATCATCATTCCATTCAAACTTTACCCCTTTCCTAGTGAGATTGGTAAGTGGTAAAGCAATATAGAAGAATCCTTCCACAAACCGTCTGTAATATCCAACAAGCCCTAGAAAGCTATGTACCTCTGTCACATAAGTAGGTCGTGGTAAAGCAACAATTGCTGCCACCTTCGTGCTAATACCCCATTTTTACTCACCACGTGACCAAAAACGATACACTGCTCAACCAAAATTCACAGTTCTTAAATTTTGCATATGGTCTCTTCTCCCTAAGGGTCTGCAGTACCACCCTCAAATGATGCTCATGCTCCTCCTTACTCCTCGAATAAATTAGGATGTCATCAATAAACATTACCACACATTTATCTAGCTGGGGTTTAAATACTCTGTTCATCAAATCCATGAATGTGGCTGGTGCATTGTGAGACCAAAAGGTATCACCATGAACTCATAATGCCTATAACGGGTTATAAAAGCAATCTTAGGAACATCTTTACCCTTCACCTTCAACTGGTGGTAACCTGACCTCAAGTCAATCTTAGAAAATACCTGAGCTCCCTGCAACTGGTCAAATAGGTCATCAATGCGTGGCAAAGGATACCTATTCTTCACTAACTTTGTTCAGTTCCCTATAATCAATACACAATCTCATAGACCCATCATTCTTCTTCACAAAAAACATAGGTGCTCCCCAATGTGAGACGCTACGCCTAATAAAACCTTTGTCTAGCAACTCCTATAACTGAGTTCGTAACTCCCTCAACTCCAACAGTGTCATTCTACGAGGCGCTTTAGAGATAGGTGCTGCATTGGGGACCAAGTCAATGGAAAATTCTACCTCACCATTTGGAGGAAGACCAGGTAGATCCTCTAGAAAAACATTAACAAATTCCCTTACTACATGAAACTCCTCTAACTTCTGCTTTGGATGTTCAGTACTCACCACACCAGTTAAATAACCATGACACCCTTTTCTCAACATTTGGTTAGCTTGAAGGGAATAAATAAAATAAATAGAAGACCCTTTCCTATCTCCTTGAAAAAAAACTCATGTTGTCCTAGCATAGCAAAAACTATCCTGTTTCTAAAACAATCAACAGAAGCATGATGCTTCGTCAACCAATCCATCTCCAAAATCACGTCAAAATCCTTCATCTCTAAAGAAATCAAATCCACTGGAAAAATTCTACCATACATCTCTATCTCACAAGATCTACAAACATCCCCTAACACTACTGTTTCTCCTAATGAAGTAGACACAGCAATACATGCATCCAAAGGCTCACAAGGAATAGACAAACAATGTATATATCTAGGTGCCATCTCTTAACCTTCAAAATGAAATCAAGAAAGATTCAACACAGGTTTAAACAAAACTAACTCAACTACACACTACTAAGGACTACAGGGACTCGGACCTCGTCTAAATGATAAAATGCAAGACATGTAACTCGATAAACTACAACTCTGATACCACAATTGTCAAGCCCCAACTACAGGTATGACCGGTCGTGGCCTATAGGGACTTAGCCCAAAGCACACGTAAGCCTAAACATGAACCCCAAATCACAAAGAATAATTGTGACAATGGCCTAGAAATAAATAAATCAAAACCCAACCAGTGACAAGGCACAAGTATAAATGGTAAAACCAACCATAACCAACTTCTAAAAATATATACTAAATGGAACACAAACCGCCCATAAAATAAAATAATTCTAAATAAAATCCAACCACAATGTATGCACAAAACCGACATAACAAGCTAAAACAACATAATGAATGTCCTAGAGGTCTATGCAATTGAGTCCCCGCTATGCCATGAGTCCACTCTAAGTCCTTCTAACACCTGGAAGTGATAAACAACTCTGTCAGCTGATAGCTCAGTAAGTAACAACATGGATATATAGTAAATACAGTTTTGAAAACAAGATTCAATTCCAAAATAAGATATATATATATATAACAGAAACTAGATTGGCATATAGTTTTGATAAAGATAATTTGTTTCAAAAAGAAGGTTCCACAATTCAATAGTTAAAATATGCATGTCTCTCAAGAACATGATAAATGACATTTTTCACTTCAAACAGATTACAACATGAACACCAATAATTTTCTAGGTACCAAGAATAGCAATAACATGCCACAAAGTTCTCAAGGCAATAAGCCCATTGGATTCAATATTGAACCAAGAGTCATCCTCGGGATGGTAACCTGGGCCTTTTCTCTAAGACGATCCGATTGAAGGTCACCTAGCCTAGCTTAGGTCTTTTCCTTACAATCGTTAAGCACTAGAGTCATCACCGCCCAACCCGGATCTGTTCCCCAGTGGCCAGAGTCACCACACACAGTGGAATAATTTTCCTAGACTAAAATATACAGATGGTCCCGATAATAAATACAATTCAGTTTTGCAAAACATGGTAGTTCACCATTATAAACACGAGTCCATAACAAATAGTTTATAGTATGCCAAGTTTACACATGTTTCAGAAATAATTTAATTCCATTGATGATATAATAATTTATCAAAACAGTTTAGTCCTGAAACAACAATTTAATTTTCCAACAGTTCAAGTTAGGGGAACATTTATAAAAATATGTAGCATTCAACTACTCACCTGAACACGCTATAATATAATCCTCGAATAAAGTATGAAAGTCCAACTAGTGCCCTAAACAAATATTGAAACTACACATCACTACTAATTCAAACATACTAGAAGGAATAATAAACTAAGTAACCCCAAACTAAAGCGCACTAACACAACTCAACCCCACTCAGCATTACTCTTAAATAATACCTAATTTCATGTTCTTCAAGGTCTTAAATTACTTATGACATGGGTTCATATCAAAACTTAATTAAAAGTGATTTCAAGATAAAACAGAATTTTAAATAAGTTTTTCCAATCTATTTACTAACTTTGAAAATTAAAAACTCACTCCACGCTATTCAAAAAATTCCAAAACCATCCAGATATCAACTAATATATTCTAAGTTTCAAACCCAATTGGTTTTATTTGATTTTCTTGTCAAAATAATTATTTACAATTAATTATGCCCAAACAGATTGTTTTTTGCAGCACTTTAAAGAAATTAATGGTTCTCTTAGTATACATGAGCAATCAACGCAAGGCCAAAAATTTAAGAAACTAGACTTATAACCGGTTCTAATGATGCTGATTTAATAATTTTCGGATTTATACCCAAAGAGAGCGACACTTTCAAAGTTACTGTTTTGCACCAATTTTCTGGACACACCAGTTAATATAGATTTTGACTCCCAAAAATTATGAGAAAATTCTGATATGCAATTCAATATGTAATTAATCTACTATAAAAACTTTAGTTCAAAACTCATCTGTTTGATATGATTCCTCGATTTTTAAATTTTGTGGTTCTGTACAAAATTTTTAAACTAAGAATTACACTCATTCTTTACACACGATTTATTTCCTCAGGTTTCTTAACAGTGTATATATATACAGCATATACAAATCTACAACCTCTCCTTCAATGAACTAAATAATTATAGAATAAGGATAAAGAAGAAAGAAAGAAGAAAACCTAGGAGAGCAATTCTTTGATGATCACACACACAGTACAGCACACCCAATCCTTCCTTTGCTGCAATCTCTTCCCCCCCTCCCCAATCTCTCTCTCCCGCGGCTGCTGCTGTTGCTACTAGGAACACTAAGGTTGTTTTTTATATATCTAAACAAAAGGTTTTAAATTATTATCTCTTTATATTATTTTATTTTCTATCACCATTAATTTAAATAAAATATAACTATTATTATATCAAAATATACTTACTAACTTGCCCCCTATTTTTTTTTAAAAATAATAAATCTTGCCTCTAAAATAAAGACTTTCACCATAAATTTATTTTAGGTTTAAAATTAACTAAAAGATAGTTCAATAATATTTAATTTGCACCTTAAAATTCACAAGTAAAATATTTGAGGTTTGTAAAATAATTATTTATTTTATTTGTATATTCGGATTTTCACACGGCCCTCATCATTGAATGATATAATGAAACCTCTTCATTACAAATATGCAATAAAGAAGATCACAATCCAACTATTTTGCTTATAATGTAGCAAATTGATCTCACCACCACTTGGTTAAGTCAGTTGGAATTGCGGTAATAAGTACCTTAGAAAGGTCATGTTTGGGGCAGTTTTTTGCAAGTTGAATTAATAATTGAAAGATAGAAATTAAAAGTACTTCTCTTTCAGTTTCTCAAAAATCAATTCTTTTCAGTTTATTTAAGTTATTTTTAAAATTTTCTAAAATAAAATTTAAAAAATTATAAACACCTTTTATAAGTGGCACCAAACATAACCAAAATTATAAACAACTTTTTTACTAGAATACAAAACAAAAACAAAAACAAAAAAAAAAACGCTTTTTATTTATTAAAAGGTATCTAACAAAATCTTCACTTTTATCAAATTCCATGCAAGTTGATGATGATGTCACTTTGAAATTCAAGAATTTATACCAAAATTAATATATTTTTTTTTTTGATAAATAAAAATAATATGGCAATATCTTCTATTTTTTTAATATATAAATGACATCTTCTTAGGTGTTTTGTTGTTTTGTTTTAAAATAAAAATTTCACAATAGATCATTCTATACAAAATTTTTATATAAATTTTCTATTTGTATATCATCACTGGCTGGAGATTGAGCTTTTTCACTCAAAGCCTCTCCCAATCGATGTCCCACTATTGATTCTTGTTTGAGCTGCAACATAAACATATGATAAAACAGAATGAAATATTCATAATATTTTTCTCTTTGTTATTCTCGAAAGTGGGGATGCTGTTACGCGGATATTCGATAACTTGATTTTTTGCAAGCATGTTCTACTTGATGTATTCTAAAATGTGAATGGTTCGGATTATCAAAATGAGCCCTGAAATGGGCCCATTTTACCGCACAGCAACCGCTGCTACGCAGTCCGCGCAGCAGCATCCCCACATAAACCTAGTGATTCTCTTTCTTTATTGTCACACCCCAAACTAGGTATGATCGGCCGTGGCTCACAGGGCCTTAGCCCAAGGCACACGTAAGCCTAACCACTAATCCATAATCAAATTGAACAACTATACTAAAGTCCAGTAATAAATAACCAAAACTCAATCCAATGACATGTCACAATCATAAACGGAAAAACCAACCATAATCAATACCATCCAAACTTATGGGATATAAACCGCCCACATATCAAAATAGTCCTAAATGGACCTCAATAAAAATAAAAAGAAATATGCACAAACTTGACATAACAATCTAAAACAAAACAAATGAATATCCTAGAGGTCCATGCAATTGAGTCCCCACTATGCCATGAGTTCACTCTAAGTCCTTCTAACACCTAGAAATGATAAACAACTAAGTCAGCTAATAGCTCAGTGAGTAGCAACATGGATAGTAAATACAATTTTGAAAACAAGGTTCAATTCCAAAATAAAATATATATCACAGAAACTAGATTGGCATACACTTTTGATAAAGATAATCTATTTCAAAAAGAAAGTTTCACAGTTCAACAGTTGAAATACTCATGTCTCTCAAGAACATAATAAATGACATTTTTTACTTAAAACAGATTACAACATAAACACCAATAATTTTCCGGATACCAAGAATAACAAGTAACATGCCACACAGTTCTCAAGACTATAAGCCTTTTGGATCCAATACCGAACTAAGAGTCATCCTCAAGGCGGCAACCCGAGCCTTTTCTCTAAGACGATTCGATTGAAAGTCATCTCGCCTAACCTAGGTCTTTTCCTTACAATCATTGAGCACTAGAGTATCACAGCCCAACCCAGATCTGTTCCCTAGTGGCCAGAGTTACCACACACAGTGGAATAATTTCCCTAGACTAAAATATACAGATGGTCCTAATAATCAATACACATCTATTTCGCAAAACATGGTAGTTCACCATTATAAACATGAGACCAAAACAAATAGTTTACAGATGCCAAGTTCACACATGTTTCAGAAATAATTTGAGTCCATTGATAATATAATAATTTATCAAAACAGTTTAGTCCTGAAACAATAATTTAATTTTCCAACAGTTCAGGGTAGGGGAACATTTATAAAAATATGTAGCATGAAACTACTCACCTGAAAACGAAATAATATAATCCTCGAATAGAGTATAAAAGTCCAACTAGTGCCCTGAACCAAGTATGAAAACTACATGTCACTACTAATTTAAAAATACTAAAGCATAAGAACTAAGTAACTCCAAACTAAAGCGCACTGACACGGCTCAACCCAACTCACCGTTACTCTTAAATATTACCTAAGCTCATGTTCTTCATGATCTAAAATCACCCAAGACATGGGTTCAAATCGAAACTTAATTAAAAGTAACTTGCAAATAAAATAGAGTTTTAAACAAGCTTTCCTAATCTATTTGCTAACTTTGAAAATTACAAAACCCACTCCACGTTGTTCGAAAAATTCCAAATACCTCCAAATATCAACTAATATATCCTAAGTTTCAAACCCAAATGGTTTCACTTGATTTGCTTATCAAAATAATTATTTACAATTAATTATATCCAAAACAGATTGTTTTCTGCAGCACTTTAAAGAAATTAATGGTTCTCTTAGTATACACAAGCAATCAATGCAAGGCCAAAAATGTAAGAAACTAGACTCATAATTGGTTCTAATAATACTAATTTGATAATTTTTGGATTTATACCCAAAGAGAACAACACTTCCGAAGTTTCTGCCATGCACAAGTTTTCTGGACAGATTTGAACGCACCAGTTAATATAGATTTTTACTCCCAAAAATTATGAGAAAATTCTGATATACAATTAAATATGTAATTAATCTACTATAAAAATTTTAGTTCAAAATTTATCTGTTTGATATGGTTTCTTGATTTCTAAAGTTTGTGATTTTATGCAGAATTCTTATCCAACGCCTTTAGCTCCTTAATTCGCTTTAAAATTTTGCACGATTATACACAAAACACTATCCCAATCAACCAAATATTTCATAGCCATGCCCAACACATGTATCTACTTCACCGATTTGACCCATCAACTACGTAGCAACTCACAAGAAGAAGAAAAAGATAGTAAGGGAATAAGGGATTTTACCTTGCCAATGGCCACCACAAAACTCAACAATTTTCAGCACTTTTCACCCAACAACCTAGATGTCTCTCTCCCTCTCTTTACCTCTCACTGCTGCTCGGAAAATTGTGGGAAACAATATCATAAAAATTAGGGTTTTATTATCCTTTATATATATAACCGGTAAACTGACACAACCCCTTCTCTATTTTTTTTATTTTTTTTAAATAATAAATCTTACCTCTAAATTAAAGAGTTTCACCATAAATTTATTTTAGGTTTTAAAATTAATTAAAAGATCCTCCAATAAAATTTAATTTGCACTTAAAGATTTAAAATATTTGAAATTGTAAAATAATTATTACTTCATTACTTATTTGATTTGTATATTCAACTTCTCACATTTATTCTCTTATGGTGTTGACTTGTAGTGAATTCTATCACCAGATTAAGCACCAGCTGTTACCACTAGACAGGTTAGATCATTGTCTGTTATGCAAAACTTGAGAGTAATTATTCGGTGATCCAATAACATCATATCAATTTAATTTCAAAATATTCACGATCAGTCATTTTAAAATTTTTAAAGAAAAAACTTAAATGTCCACTTTTGTGAAAAAGGTAGGAAGAGACTTAAGAATATTTAACGCAAATTCAACTGAAGGTAAAAAGTTGAGGCATTGGATCTCACTTTTTCTTATATGGCTTGGCTAACCTGTGGCTAAAATTGGCGTGGTGGTTCGAATAATTGTTCAGAATACATATGGACAACTAATGGAAGTCACATCCATAAATTGCATAATTTGATTCTTTTTAGCATTTACTTCAATGGTAGACCCCAACAGAATCTCATTGTGCATTCCCCCAAAAATACCATAAATAAATATTTAAAAAAGAGTATGGTCGTCCACCTTTGGAGCCAGTGAAGGATTACGGATACAGCGACGACAAATGGCGTAGGCCTTCCAGTCCGATTCGCAATCGCCCACAAAGGGTTGAGGAATTTATTTCGAACGTTCAAGTTGAACCCAACCGAGGAGCAACGAGGCCGGGCTTCTTGGGCACCACAAATTGGCACAACCAACCTTATTCAGGCAACGGTATTGGCTATGGTGAGTATGATAATTATCATAGAGATGATAGCTTTACAGAACCCGCTATGATCAACCAAGATGGGGGGAAAGACAGACACTACAAGAAAACACACCTTTGGCGACTAAATTTTTAGTCGCCAAAAGTCGAATTTTCACTTTCCCCGACTAAATATTTTAGTCACCGGTTTTGTCGCGAATACACGGTCACAATTACCTTTGGCAACTAAAAAAGTGTTAGTCGGCAATATACAGGTCTTTAGCGACCAAAGAATTTGTCGCCAATAGTCAATTCCATTTTTGGAAATTATACATTTAGCGACTAAACTTTTAGTCACCAATAGTGAATTTTTTTTTTTTTATTTATACATTTGCCGACTATTTTTTTCGTCGCCAATAGTCAATCTTTTAGCGATCACAGAGTTTAGTCGCCAAAAGCATATTTGAAAAAAAAAAAAATTACCCTTCATTGTTCCCAGGTTTCGAACCTGTGACCTCCTACATTCCAAACATTTACCAGCACACTCTCCCCACTATGCCACTACAACATCACATGAATATAAATGCAACATATATTATTTATATATTACTTTGACTATAGCGACCCCGGTCTTTTCCCAATTGATTATTGTATTCGGACTTAAGTTCCGTAGATTCCCTTGTTGTTGTCATCCTTTAGGTCTATTTGATTGAGTTTTAGGATGTGTTGAGCGTGTTTGGAGCAGGTTGGTTGAGCTTAGGAACCAAGCCCAGCTGCCCAAAATTTTGCTTGTCCGCCGGCGGGGTTTGGCCGCCGAGCGGTAATACAACCTTCCAGTATTTCCTGTGTTGTGTTGGACGCTCGAGCGGGATTACGCCGAGCGGGAGTTCGTGCCGAGGGAGTTGACGCCGAGCGGGAGTTGGACGCCGAGCGGGAGCTCAGATGCGAAAGTGCTGAGAGTGTGCATCCGCCGCTCGAGCGGGGCGACTGTTATAAAATGGCGAGATCCGACTTTTTGGACCATTTTTCATCTCCCTCTTGATTCTAAAACCCTAAAACCGTTTTCTCTCTCTCCCTACATACATTCTCTCTTAGGTTTGATCTACTTAGAGTGAGTTTCTAACCTAGATCCTTTATTAAAAAGATAGAGTGAGTCGAGGGCTTCGTTTTAATCTGAACAATTCTTGGTTTGGAGCACTTTGGATTTTGGATCATCATCTCTATCTTCTCCATTCGAGTTCTTTGCTTCGAGGTAGGGATTTCCTACTCCATTTATACGTTTTAATCCTAAGTATTGGTATTTTGGTATGTGGGGTAGTTTGGTTATTTGGGGAGAAACCCTGGGGTTTGTTATAGTTTAATTTATATAGTTAATTTAAGGGAAGATTGTGATATTGGGTTTAATTCATGAGATTGGGGAGTTTAGTGGTTTAATGATGTATTTGGTTAGTTTAAATACTTACCTTTGAGAATGTTGAAATTACATTTGTTGTTATATTTATTTCTTGTTTAGAAATAATTGTTTTGGGCTATCGGTGGAGGATAGCCATGATTGTTGTAGAACTTTGCATGTGGATTAGGCAAAATTGAAACTAATCATTTGGTTAAGTTGTTGAGTATAAAGGTTGAAATAATACATTAAATTTATGTATTGATTTATTATGTATATGACTTTATGTTTATATGCATTACTTGTGTATGGGAGGAGATAGGGGATGTACTCCGGTTTAGGGAAGATGGGGATGTACCTCTAAACCGTTAATGATTATGGGAAGATAGGGGATGAACCTGTGGTTGTCGCTTATATGGCGCCTATAGCGAGATCTGACTCATATGCTTATCTATTTGTTGTTGATATGATACATCACCACCATGTGTATCGGTTGGGAAGTATAGAAGTGGAGTTGATTGAGATTGTTATAACACCAGTATGTGTGTTTATTTCGTTATAAGAAAGGTTTAACCTGATTTGTTATCCATGTTGAGTTGTTTGGCCAGGTTCTGTGCCATAGTTGGAAGGTGAGTTATGCCATAGACAAAGTGTCATAGGCAATGTAGACATTCGTGTCATAAAATTGTAAATTGATTATTTGGTGTTAATCATGTATCGGATGCTACTGCTTTAGTTAATTCTTATGCTTGGTTTAGTACTTCTCTACTGGGCTGTGGCTCACCCTATATGGGAACTTCATTTTCAGGTTCAGGTGGTTCACTACCTCCAAAGACTTAGCTTGTGAGGATTTGGACTTGAAGATTTGCTTTATTTGTTTTATTTGTTTCATTTGAACTATGTAAACTTTCAAGCCTAGGGCTTTATTTGTTTTTGAGTTAGAACTCATGGAATTGTGTCCAAGTGTTGGCTTGGCTAGATGTAAGCCCGTAGGGCATTTATTATGATGTTTTATTTCATGGTACTCTGATGAATGGAATAAGATACTTTATTTCCTTATAATTCCGCATGTTAATATTATGTATTATGGGTTTATTTTGAGGGCGTTACATTGACCGGTATTAATACAAAACTATATATATAAATATAATTATATATATTCAATATAATTTATGTAAAAAATAAATTATTTAGTAAAAAAAAATTTAGATCACTTTTGGTGACTAAATCTATTATTTAGTCGCCAATTCTATAATTTTGGTCTACTAATTAATTTTCAGTCGCTAAAAAAATATGTTCCACCTAAAAACGTCCCCTTTTGGCGACTAAACCTATTTTTAGTCGCCAAAAACGTCTCCTTTTGGCTACTAAAGTGAATTTTACTCGCCAATTGACTGTTTTTAGCTACTAATTTTTTTTTAGTAGCCAAAAAGCTTGACTTTCAGCGACCAAACTGTTTTTAGTCTCCAAAACACGTAGAATCGGCGACCAAACTATTTTTTAGTCGCCAAAACCTATACTTTTGGCTACTAAATGTTTTTAGTCGCCAAAAACCTTAACCTTTGGCTACTAAAATTTTTTTAGTCGCTAAAACCCCTATATTCGGCGACTAAACTGATTTTTAGTCGCTAAAACCCTTATATTCGGCGACTAAACTCTTTTAGTCGACAAAAGTGACCAATTTTGGCGACTGATTCCATTTTAGTCGCCAATTCTACTACTTTCAGCGACGAAAAATCCAGTTTTAGTCGCCAGATCTGCTTTTTGTTGTAGTGAGATGTTTGGCCGGAAATATGAGTAAGCACCCTAGTCATGGACTAACAAATGATGTTGGTCAAGCAGTGGAGATCCTCAAAGAAGAGGCCAAGACTTCTCCGGTTAGTGTTGCTACTGCACTAGTCTCGACAGTTCCGAAAAGGGGTACTTACACAACTAACCCTGAGAGTAGGTATTTTAGTCTGACAACTATGCCGGGTAATTTCAGTTTGACAACTATGCCGGGCAATTTCAGTCTGACAACTATGCCCGGCAATTTCAATCTCTCATCTAGGCCATGCTAGACAGGAGAGACTTACACAGGAACCATTGGCAGTAGAGAGAGGCTGCAAGAAAATAACGAGATTGGTGTCCACAGCTTTATTACAATTAGCATTTTATTTAAGTTGAACCATGTTATGGTATAAATTAGTGATGTTGTTGGGTTTTTATATCCTGGTATTTTAGTAAAATAAGCTTTGCTAGCATAGGCAACCACAGTTGTCTTACAAAGGATGTGTGCCAAAATCCTAGTGTGTAACCAACAAAAGAAAAGGGAAATACAATAAACTAATGTAGTATTTTTTGCCTACTTGCTTTGATTCTCTTCATCATACATCTCCATCCATGTTTTACTTTCAATGCTGGAGCTGGAAAAAAGTGTTTGCAATGGTTTGTAGTTGAGCTTGTGTGATGGTTTTATGACCAACAGTAGTAAGGTTGCTCTATTGTAACTTGGACATCATGGGTTTGAAATACAGAAACAACCTTCTCTATATGCTGGGAGGGGGTTAACATTGCGTAACTTGGACATCATGGGTTTGAAATACAGAAACAGCCTTCTCTAGGGAGAGTAAGGTTGCATACATCTGACCCTTTCTCAGACTTGTAGCGGCGGAGCCTCATCCATTGGGCTGCCCTTCAAGTGACTTACTTGAATTTAAAAAAATTTTAAAAAAAAAAGGCTATGGATAGAGCTACCACAATCACTTTGGTGAATTGTAGAATTTCTATGAGATATATCAATGCTCTTTCAAATTTTTTATAGATACTGAACCATGTTCTTTGGTAGATTCATCCATGTTCTTTCAAATTTTTTATCCTCTCTCTCTCTCTCTCTCTCTCTCTCTCTCTCTCTCTCTCTCTCTCTCTATGAGTCACCCATCTTTAGAAATCCTGAAGGAATGGTAGCGGGAGCGGGACGAGTGAGCGAGGACCCCATAGAAGAGTTTAAGGTTGGGAGCAAAGGTGGGGGTGGGAGTGAGGCTCCCATAGGAATTTCTTGCTTCTAAGCCTAGAACCTTGCATTGGCAGACATAACACTGTAATGGCCTTCTTTTAGAGATATAAGGTGAGTCTATCATAAATTCACATCAATTGAGCAATACGCCAAACAAACCATGATTAGAAAAAGAAATTATACGTACAAAGATCCACTTTCCTAACCCCATGAATATATTTGATTTGTTAGGTTCTTTTTTGAACTGAAGAAACTTTTAGGCAAGATTTCATAAGACAATTTGGATAAATAGGACACAAAAATCTAACTGTAATTGTGAAGCAATAGTTCTGGAAATACATACTAAGATCTCAGAGCTTGTTAATTACTATATTAACACTGCACAAATTAATATATCACTTATATGATGTATCTAAAATCAGTTGGCCATATCTCTAAAACAGAGACGAAATGAATAACTTCAAAGTTAGAAGTTGACTTGCTTCATATGCTAGTTTTTAATAATTTTCATGTTAAATTTGGTTCCATTTATGGCCTCCAAAACTTCATGCCATTCCAAAGTGAAAAAATCACACACGAAAATCTGCTGCTGACTCTCAAATACTGTTTTACCCAAACAAAAGGTCAAACAGAACCATCACTTAGAGGGAAAAATTAGGGAATTGGAAGTATGAAAACCAATTTATTATGTAAGTTACAACTTGGTGGTCTCGGGTTTTTTAACTGCTCATAAAATCAATTCCTTAGTGGATGTGTCAAGAAGGGAATAAGTTTTAAGCTTTGTGTGATCAAATCTACCCAATCATGCATGGCCGTATAAGGCTACTAGTACTACCAAATGAACTGTTAAATGCTACTTAATGAGCAAATTTGGGAATTGGATTTAGAATACGTTTTTTTGCTTCTTTTTTTTTTTTCATGTGCGCGCAAGGAACAAATAGTGCTTTCTGTAGTTCCTGTTGCGCAAAAAAAAAAAAAAAAAAAAAAAAAAAATCCTTGAATCAAAGTTTCCAGAAGGGAAATAAGTGTTGAAACATATGGGATCAAATCAATGTGAAAGTCCCAATCTTGTGGCCACTTATTGGAAAAATAAACCATGCCATGTGCTTAAGTTCTTCACATGGAGTTACTTACATCACATGGGAAGAAAAACATGTGCTATTGCAATGGCTCCTCTTGGATGTCCAACCTGTGCTCTTTGCAAGTAGCTCTTTTTCCCGACCCAAAGAACTGCCAAACTAAAAAATAAATAAAAATAGCAGTTTAAAAGTTGACAACAACATAAAAAACTAGATAAATTCAATTTCCATAATTTGCTAAGAGGAACAGCAGCCTATTAAAACAAATTTTAAATCATCATAAATTTGTTCTATATTTGAGTGAAGCAAGTAAAATCCAAGAAAGTAAAAAGAACAAAACTTGTGTTACCTCTGTACTTTGAGTCTTTAGTCCTTTGCATAACAAGATTGAAAATTGATCCCTTGTAAGATTACCCATAAGTGTGAACCATGGGGTCCAACTACAACTCAATACTAATATTAGCCACATCTTTTCGAGAAGTCCCTCATCACCAGTAATCACCACAAGAAATTCACCATCCAGGAAGTGATGAAAACGATTAGCATCTCTCACATCTCTCTCTTTACTATCTTTGATATATATCAATGCTCTTTCACATTTCCCTTCGATTTTCTTTTCTCCCATAGATTCATACCTAAATTCATGATCCAAAATAGCCTTATGGACAGCTAATGGAAGACACATCATGGATGAGCAGAATTTGATTCTTTTAAGCAATTACACTTTAATTGTAGGTCCCACTCTTTTTTATGTGGTCAAAACTGACGCGGTGGTCCAGAACACTTCATAATTTTTCTAGAAGTTGAATACTTAAGCTGTGTTTTGACATTTATATCAGGATATGTGAAAGGAAAGGAAATGATGAGGGAAATACGAATGAAATATAATCTAATTGTAATTCACATTTCCCTGCGATTTTCTTTTCTCTCCATAGATTCATACCTAAATTTATGATCCAAGCATAGTCTTACGGACAGCTAATGGAAGACACATCATGAATGAGCAGAATTTGATTCTCTTAAGCAATTACACTTCAATGGTAGACCCCAACAGAATCTTATTGTGCATTCAAGAAAAAGAAAAAGAAAAAGGAAAGTATCAGATCCTCTAGCATTACAATTGATCTGTTGAAGCAAAAGTGAACATAGAGATTTTCTATATAAGTTGAAGTAGTTACCTCTTTAGGAATTAAGAAGGAAGTGAGGTCTCAAAGAAATTCTTTTAACAAACAAAAAAAAGAAAGTGTCCCCAAGGGAGCTTACATTGAGCAATGGCAGGGTATGGTTATCTGAACAGAGGCTACACTGGCTACACTGATGATAGGAACAAAAAAACCTACGGTGAAAGTGGTTATTTTGATCCTGCGAGCCGCCCGACCATTTTCGAAGCTGAAGGAAAGAAAAGGCCAATCGTTTCCTACTCTCCGAACCCCAGCTCGGAAAGTTACATCACAACAAGTACAGACAAAATCGTCGAGTATGGTCGTCCACCTATGGAGCCGGTGAAGGATTATGGATACACCGACGACAAATGGCGTAGGTCTCCGAGTCCGATTCGCAATCGCCCACAAAGGGTTGAGGAATTCATTTCAAACGTTCAAGTCGAACCCAACCGAGGAGCAACGAGGCCAGGCTTCTTGGGCACCACAAATTGGCGCAACCAGCCTTATTCAGGCAATGGTACGAGCTATGGTGAGCGTGATAATTATCGCAGAAATGATAGCCTTACAGAACCCGCTATGATCAACCAAGATGGGGGAGAAGGACAGATGTTTGGCCGGAAATTTGAAGAGGGAGCAAGAGAGATGAATAAGCAATTTAAGCATAGTGGTGACACCCGAGTTTCTGGACCAACAAATGATATTGGTAAAGCAATGGAGATCCTCCAAGAAACGGCCAAGACTTCTCCGGTCAGTGTTGCTACTGCGATATACGACCATGGTCGATCTTGCATCAGTCTCAACGGTTGTGAGAAGAGAAACTTACACGCCTAACCCTGCGAGTAGGTACGGCAATTTCAATCTGTCTTCTAGGCGGTACAGAGAGGCTGCAACAAAATAACGAGATTGGTGTCCACAGCTTTATTACAATTAGTATTTTATTTAAGTAAGAGTATCTTATGGTCTAAATTAGTGATGTCATGGTATTTTAGTAAAATAAGCTTTGCTAGCGGAGGCAACCATAGTTGTCTTGTCTTATAAATGATGTGTGTAAAACCCCAGGGAGTGACCAATAAAAGAGAAGGCAAATACAATAAACTAATGTTAGTATTTTTTGCCTTATTTTGCTTCTCTTCCTCATACATCTCCATCCATGTTGTTTTACCTACAAGGCTAGAGCTGGAAAAAGTGTTCGCTATGGTTTGTGGTAAGGTTGTTCTATTTTGACCTCGGCGCAATGGGTTCAAAATACGAAAACAGTCTCTTCATAAGAGGGGATAAGGTTGCGTAGATCTAACCATTCTCAAACTTGTAGCGGTGAGCCTCGTCCACTGGGCTACCTTTTAAGTGACTTCCTTGAATTTAAAGAAAATATAAACAAAAAAGACTATGAATAGAGCCAGCACAATATCACTTCGATGAATCGTAGAATTTCTGTGAGATTTACCAATGCTCTTTCAAAATTTTTATAGATTATGAGCCATGTTCTTTGGTAGATTTATTCAAGTTAAATTTCGTAAAACAATCTCTCTCTCTCTCTCTCTCTCTCTCTTGTCCATGAGTCAGAGTCTTTAGAAATCCTGAAGAGCTGGTAGCAGGACTAGGGATGGGGGATCGAGGGCCCTATAAAAGAGTTTAAGGTTGGGAACGGGGCCTCCATAGAAGTTTCTTGCTACAGCCTAGAACCACGCATTGGCATAAGTAACACTGCATAATGGCCTAAGGCAATCCCATCATAAATTCACATCAATCAAGCAAAACGCCAACCAACCTTAATTATAAAAAGAAATTGTACTTACAAAATCCCCTTTCCTAACCCCATGAATAGATTTGATCTGTTGGGTACTTTTTTGAACTGAAAATGTACAGTACTTTTTGAATGAAAGAAACTTCTACACAAAATTTCATAAGACAATTTTGATAAAAAGGATACAATACTGTGCAAACAAAGATGAAAGTTCAAAAAACATATTACCGTAATTGTGAATCAATATCTGGAAATACATACTAGATCATAGAGCTTGTTAATTGCTATATCTTTTTTTTTTTCCTTTTTTTTGAACACTAGCATCTTCATTCAAACTGCAGAAGAAGTTACATCAGATGATAATAATTCCCTTAGAGGAACAGGAGGTACACCAACCCACGAAACAGGGAGTGAGTTAGATGCCTGGGCCTTCGCGACCCAGTGTGCCATCTTGTTGTTCATACGACTCGCCAGAGAAGGCCATCGATGTTGAGAAGCAAACCAACGAATGTCCAAAATGAGCACACTCAACTCCCACAGAGGGAATTGTTTACGCTACACTCAATTTGAATAATTTGACGATTATCGCTCTCAATCTCCACAGGCATAGCATGATGTGCATGAACCATTAGACAGGCCATACAGACAGTATGTGCCTCCACTTGAGATTCGGAAGACGCTGGTATTGTCCTGGCATTGCCATCAATAATATTACCAGCAGAATTCCGGAACACAACAGCAATGGATGCTTTGGAAGTCTGACGGCAATTAATTGGCAGCATCGCAATTAAATAATATATCACTTGTATGATGTATCTGAAATCAGTTGGGCCATATCTGTAATAAAGACAGACGAAATGATCAACTTACAAGTTAGTAGTTGACTTGCTTCATATGCTAGTCATTAAATAATCTTCGTGTGCAATTTGGTTCCATTTATGGCCTACAAAACTTCATGCCATTCCAAAATGAAAAAATCAAACACGAACATCTGCCGCTGCAAAGTGTTGACTCTCAAATGCTTTTTTCCCAAATAAAAAGGTCAAACAGAAACATCATGTAAAGGGAAAAAATTAGGGAATTGGAAGTATGAAAACCAATTTATTATGTACGCTACAAATTGGTGGTCTCAGGTTTTTTTACTGCTCATAAAAACAATTCCTTGGCGGATGTGTCAACAAGGAAATAAGTATTAAGCTTTGTGTGATCAAATCAATGGTTAAATAATTAACTTACCTGTTTTAACCAAACATAAATGAGAGGGAAAAAAAACTGCAAGTTATTGTCCCAATCATGCATGGCCATATAAGCTGCTAGTACTACCAAATGAACTGGTAAACACTACTACTTAATGAGCAAATTTGGGAATTGAGTTTAGAATACCTTCTTCTTTTTTTCTTTTGTGTATGCATAAGGTACAAATAGTGCATTCTGTATCCTGCGGCGCACACACACACACAAAATTCCTTGAATCAAAGTTTCAAGAAGGGAAATAAGTGTTGAAACATATGGGATCAAATCAATGTGAAAGTCCCACACCTGTGGCCATTTATTGGAAAAACAAAAACCATGCCGTGTGCTTAAGTTATTCACAAGGAGTTACTTACATCCCGTGGCAAAAAAATTCGTGCTATCCCAATGGCTTTGCTTGGATGTCCAACCTGTGCTCTTTGCAAGTAGCTCTTTTTCCTGACCAAAGAACAGCCAAACTAAAAATAATAATAATATAAACTAAATAAATAAAATTGCAGTTTAAACATATAAAAAAACTAGATAAATCCAATTTCCATAATTTGCTAAGAGGAACAGCAGCCTATTGAAACAAATTTTAAATTATCACAAATTTGTTCTATATTTGAGTGAAGCAAGTAAAATCCAAGAAAGTAAAAAGAATAGAACGTATGTTACCTCTATACTTTTAGTCTTGGTCCTTTGCCACAATCCATTGAGCATAACGAGATTGAAAAATGGTCTCTTGTGAGATGACCGATAAGTGATAACCATGAGGTCCGAATACAACTCAATACTACCAGTAGCCACATCTTTTCGAGAAGGCTTGTCAAGCCCCAACTCCAGGCATGACCAGCTGTGGCCCATAGGAACTTAGCCCAAGGCACATATAAGCCTAAACATGGATCCAAAATTACAAAGAATAAATGTGACGATAGCCTAGAAATAAATAAATCAAAACCCAAACCCGTGACAGTCATAAGTATAAATGGTAAAACTAGCCATAACTAACTTTCAAAAATATATACTAAATGGAACACAAACCGCCCATAAAATAAAATAATTCTAAATAAAATCCAACCACAATGTATGCACAAAACCAACATAACAAGCTAAAACAAAATAATGGATGTCCTAGAGGTCCATGCAATTGAGTCCCGCTACGCCATGAGTCCACTCTAAGTCCTTCTAACACATGGAAGTGATAAACAACTATGTCAGCTGATAGTCCAATAAGTAGCAACATGGATAGTAAATACAATTTTGAAAACATGGTTCAATTCCAAAATAAGATATATATCACATAATCTAGATTGGCATACAGTTTTGATAAAGATAATTTATTTCAAAAAGAATCACAGCTCAACAGTTAAAAAACTCATGTCTGTAGAACATGATAAATGACATTTTTCACTTAAAACAGATTACAACATGAACACCAATAATTTTCTGGGTACCAATAACATGCCACAAAGTTCTCAAGGCAATAAGCCCGTTGGATCCAATATCGAATCAAGAGTCATCCTCAAGGTGGCAACTCAGGTCTTTTCTCTAAAACGATCCGATTGAAGGTCACCTAACCTAGCCTAGGTCTTTTCCTTACAATCGTTGAGCACTAGAGTCATCACGTCCCAACCCGGATTAGTTCCTCAGTGGCCAGAGTCACCACACAAAGTGGAATAATTTCCCTGGACTAAAATATACAAATGTTCTCGATAATCAATACAATTCAATTTAACAAAACATGGTAGTTCACCATTACAAACATGAGACCATAACAAATAGTTTACAGTATGCTAAGTTTACACATGTTTTAGAAATAATTTAATTCCATTGATGATATAATAATTTATCAAAACAGTTTAGTCCTAAAATAACAATTTAATTTTCCAACAGTTCAGGGTAGGGGAACATTTATAAAAATATGTAGCATGCAACTACTCACCTAAACACGGTATAATACAATCCTCAAATAAAGTATGAAAGTCCAACTAGTGCCTTGAACAAAGTATTAAAACTACACGTCACTACTAATTCAAACATACTAGAAAGAATAATAAACTAAGTAACCCCAAACAAAAGCGCACTAACACAGGTCAACCCCACTCACTGTTCCTCTTAAATAATACCTAAGTTCATGTTCTTCAAGGTCTAAAATTACTCATGATATGGGTTCGATCGAAACTTAATTAAAAGTGACTTTAAGATAAAACATAATTTTAAACAAGTTTTCTCAATCTATTCGCTAACTTTGAAAATTAAAAACTCACTCCACGCTGTTCGAAAAATTCCAACCAGATATCAACTAATATATTCCAAGTTTCAAACCCAATTGGTTTTATTTGATTTTCTTGTCAAAATAATTATTTACAATTAATTATGCCCAAACAAATTGTTTTCTGCAGCACTTTAAAGAAATTAATGGTTCTCTTAGTATATACGAGCAATCAATGCAAGGCCAAAAATTTAAGAAACTAGACTCATAACCGATTCTAATGACGTGGATTTGATAATTTTCGGATTTATACCCAAAGAGAACGACACTTTCGAAGTTACTATTTTGCTCCAATTTTCTAGACACACTAGTTAATATAGATTTTGACTTCCAAAAGATTATGAGAAAATTATGATACGCAATTCAATATGTAATTAATCTACTACAAAAACTTCAGTTCAAAACTCATCTGTTTGATATGATTCCTCGATTTTTAAAGTTTGTGGTTCTGTACAAAATTTTTAAACTAAGAATTACACTCATTCTTTACACATGATTTATTTCCACAGGTATCTTAACAGTGTATGTATATACAACATACACAAACCTACAACCGATCCATCAATGAACTAAATAATAATAGAATAAGGATAAAGAAGAAAGAAAGAAGAAAACCTAGGAGAGTTATTCTTTGATGATCACACACAGCACACCCAATCAATGGCGGAGAGAAGTGAGGACCCAAGGGGGTCACGTGCCCCCCCGGATTTTGGGGTTTTTTTTTTTTTTTTTTTTTGCAAATATAAAGAAAATATTTTTAATAAAAAAAATTACAAAAATATTATTAGAGTGAAATGTCAATGACATTTTAAAAATTATGAGAACAATAATGATTATTTTGATTGAAAATGAAGAGACTATTATAAACCATATTATCTATGAAAATTTCTGAATGTAATGGTGATGTCATTATTATTGACATGCAAGTATAAGTAATCTCACTATAAAGATATGAAATTTATTAGATTGTTAGTTACATTTGACATGTGAGGTTCACTCTCTATATGTTTATTTACTATTAGTTGGTGATATCACATACTAATAATGACATGGTATTACCATTATATTGAATTTTTAATCAAATTTTGTATAAAAAAATAATTTATCATTACATAATTTATTTTAAGACTTATATCTATATTTTTATTGTTCATGATACACTAGTTATAAATAATATTATTTTTTTATGTTTCTCGAAATCAATCATAAAAACTTGCGTGAAATATTTTTGTAAAAATTTTTCATATCGTAATTAATAAGTGCCCCCTCTAATTTGATTTTCTGGCTCCGCCACTGCACCCAATCCTTCCTTTGTTGCAACCTTCTTCTTTTTCTTCTTCTTCTTCTTCTTCTTCTTCTTCTTCTTCTTCTTCTCTCTCCCATGGCTGCTGCTGCTGCTAGGAACACTAGGGTTGTTTTTTTATATATCTAAACAAAAGGTTTTAAATTATTATCTCTTTATATTATTTTATTTTCTATCTCCATTAATTTAAATAAAATATAACTATTATTATATCAAAATATACTTACTAAATTGCCTCCTATTTTTTTTTTAATAATAAATCTTGCCTCTAAATTAAAGACTTTCACCATAAATTTATTTTAGGTTTAAAATTAATTGAAAGATCGTTCAATAATATTTAATTTGCACCTTAAAATTCACAAGTAAAATATTTGAGGTTTGTAAAATAATTATTATTTAATTATTTATTTTATTTGTATATTCGAGTTCGCACATTCCCCCCCCCCAAAAGAAAAGTTTCATCTTTGAAACTAATCTGAGTAAATCATGGGAATAGATGTGGGTACTTCTCGCGCATCTCGTCCTCACGTTCCCAAGTCGCCTCTTCAACTAGATGATTACGCCATAGCACCTTAACCAATTTAATGGCCTTTGGACGCAACATTTTCTCTTTCGAATCCAAGATCTGAATAGGCATCTCCTCATATGAAAAATTCTCTCTAATTTGAAGCAGCTCATAATCTATCACATGCGAAGGACTGTGCACATATTTCCTCAACATAGACACGTGAAACACATTATGCACTCCTGACAACCTAGGGAGTAAAGCAATACGATATGCAACCTCACCAACCTTCTCCAATACCTCAAATGGTCCAATGTATCTAGGACTCAACTTTTCTTTCTTTCCATGGTGATACTTTCAAGAATACCATATCCTCCACATGAAACTCTAAATCTCTCCTATGATGATCATGTCACACCCCAAATCCAGGCATGACCGGCCGTGGCCCACAGGGCTTTAGCCCAAGGCACATGTAAGCCTAAACACAAATCCATAATCACATTGAACAATTATAAAATAGTCCAGTAATAAATAACCAAAACTCAATCCAGTGACATGCCACAAGTATAAACGGCAGAACCAACCGTAATCAATCCAAACTTATGAAATATAAACAGCCCACATATCAAAATAATCCTAAATAAAATCCAACCACAATGTATGCACAAAACCGACATAACAAAATAATAAATATCCTAGAGGTCCATGCAATTGAATCCCCGCTACACCATGAGTTCACTATAAGTCCTTTTAACACCTGGAAGTGATAAACAACTAAGTTAGCTGATAGCTTAGTGAGTAGCAACATGGATAGTAAATATAGTTTTGAAAACAGGGTTCAATTTCAAAATAAGATATATATCACATAAACTAGATTGGCATACAATTTTGATAAAGATAATTTGTTTCAAAAAGAAGGTTTTACAGTTCAACAGTTAAAATACTCATGTCTCTCAAGAACATGATAAATGACATTTTCCACTTAAAACAGATTACAACATGAACATTAATAATTTTCTGGGTACCAAGAATAACAAGTAACATGTCACACAGTTCTCAAGGTAATAAGCCTGTTGGATCCAACATCGAACCACGAGTCATCCTCGAGGTGGCGACGCGAGCCTTTTCTCAAGATGATCCGATTAAAGGTCGCCTAGCCTAGCCTAGGTCTTCTCCTTACAATCGTTGAGCACTAGAATCATCACGGCCAAACCCGGATCTATTCCCTATAGTGGCCAGAGTCACCACACACAATGGAATAATTTCCCTGGACTAAAATATACAGATGGTCCTAATAATCAATACAATTCACCATTAGCAAAAAGATGGTAGTTCACAATTATAAACATGAGACCATAACAAATAGTTTACAGTATGCCAAGTTTACACATGTTTCAGAAATAATTTAATTCCATTGATAATATAATAGATTATCAAAATAATTTAGTCCTGAAACAACAATTTAATTTTCTAACAGTTCAGGGTAGGGGAACATTTATAAAAATATGTAGCATGCAACTACTCACCTAAAAACGGAATAATGTATTCCTCGAATAGAGTATAAAAGTCCAACTAATGCCCTGAACCAAGTATGAAAACTACACGTTACTACTAATTTAAAAATACTAAAGAATAAGAAACTAAGTAACCCTAAACTAAAGCGCACTAACACGGCTCAACCAAAACTCACCGTCACTCTTAAATATTACCTAAGCTCATGCTCTTCAAGGTCTAAAATCACCCAAGACATGGGTTCAAATCAAAACTTAATTAAAAGTAACTTTAAGATAAAATATAATTTTAAATAAGCTTTTCCAATCTATTCGCTAACTTTGAAAATTAAAAACCCACTCCACGCTGTTCGAAAAATTCCAAAACTATCCAGATATCAACTAATATATCCTAAGTTTCAAACCCAATTGGTTTCACTTGATTTTCTTATCAAAACAATTATTTACAATTAATTATGCCCAAACAGATTGTTTTCTGCAGCACTTTAAAGAAATTAATGGTTCTCTTAGTATACATGAGCAATCAACGCAATGACAAAAATTTAAGAAACTAGACTCGTAACCGGTTCTAATGATACTAATTTGATAATTTTCGGATTTATATCCAAAGAGAACGACACTGTCGAAGTTACTGTTTTACACCACTTTACTGGACAGATTTGAACACACCAGTTAATATAGATTTTGACTCCCAAAAATTATGAGAAAATTGTGATACGCAATTCAATATGTAATTAATCGACTGTAGAAATTTCAGTTCAAAATTCAACCATTTGATATGATTCCTCGATTTTTAAAGTTTGTGTTTGTGTGTAGAATTTTTAGACTAAGAATAACACCCATTAATTCCCATCACCAACCACTGACTTGGCACCCAAACAACACACCCGTTCCTCCTATTCCTTCCCAACAACAAGTAGTTTACACACATGAACCATCACAATATATAGATATAATAAAATAGGACAATACCTTAGAGTTGTTGACCACCAATGTTGCTAAAATTTTCTCTCAAATCTCTCTTCTCTCTCTCCCTTTTTCTCCCTCACGACTGCTGCTAACTTGTGATGAACAAATAAGAAGGTAGGGTTTTGTGTATATTTTATTTAATACTAGTGGTTGGGCACACCCAATGTAACAACCTAGATTTTTAATTATTCTGTGGAATTTATACTAATATTATTTAATTACAGTTGAAAAAATATATGATTTATTTTGTATTAATATGTATTATTTTGTAAAATAATATAATTTATTAGTCAAAGTATTAATAAGTAAGTTTTGATAAGCTTGACTTAATTTAGATAGACTTGAATTAATGAAGATTAACAGGGGAGCGACACGTGGCTGTTGGCTTGGGGCTCACGAATATAATTTGTATAAGTAGGGAGAGGTTGACTCAGTAAGAGAAAAGAAAAAAGGAAAAAGAAAAGAGAAAGAAAGAAAGGAAGAAAAAAGGAAGGAAAATAAAGGAAGTAAAAAGGGTTTTTGGTGGTAGAAAGGAAGAGTGAGATATTAAAGTTAAGGTGAGTTACATTATACCTTGAGTCACCAAAATGTATTTTACGTATGTTTTGACTTACCAAAATCTATTTTATACAAGTTATATTTTATTAGTATATTAATAAAAGTTATGTTTTATAAAGATTTCAGCTACATAGTTTTATTTCTAAACCCTATTTGCTTAAAACTGAAACCCATGGATATGTTTGTTTTACTTTTAAAGAATATTCGGCTTTGGCCTTATATGAAAATATGTTTTGTGAGTACCATCACGGGAGTCCCATGCCTTGGAGGACTTAAATAACCATTGGCTAATGTTTGACCACTTTGTGGTCCAGTGTTTGTCATGGATCCATTGACTAGTGTAGTGCTTGGCACTTGGTGATGTACTGTGGTTATGGTTGTATAGTGATTTCCGTATTATATGTTAAATGATCTGAACTATACGTCAAATGATTTCCGTATGTTATGTATCAAGCTCTTTTTGGCCCAACTAATTATCCATGGTGAATTTTATGTCTTATACTCTTAGTATAATATTTCTCACCCTGCCATGTGCTTATATTTTTTTTACCACTTTCAGGTGACATGTCAAGACCAGCGTGTGGGGTAGGCACAAAGCACTTTTATTATATTTGTAAATATCGGCATTTTTTATCAATATATTTTGTAATAAAAATAGAAACTTCAATGATTATTTTAGTACCTTTATTTAAATATTTCTTCTGCTTGCGTTTATTAATTTGTTTAAAGATTTGGCCGGAGGTAACCTCGGTTACTGGCCATCACGATGCTTAACCCTTGGGTACGGGGAGCAGGTCGTGACACCCAAAGCATGTGTAGGTCAAATAAATAAATAATATACAAAATATGTTGTAAGTAACTCAAATGGTAAGACCATTATTTATCAAATTGTGGTCTAGAATTCAAGTCACACGCTCTTCTCTATTTATTTATTTTTTTTAATAATAAATTGTGCCTCTAAATTAAAGACTTTCACCATAAATTTATTTTAGGTTTTAAAATTAATTTTAAAAAAAAACCCTCCAATAATATTTAATTTGCGTTTAAAGATTCACAAGCAAAATATTTGAGATTGTAAAATCATTTATACTTAACTATTTATTTGATTTGTATATTCGGGTTGTCACATTCTCCCCCCCTAAAAGAAAAGTTTCGCCCTCGAAACTAACCTGAGTAAATCATGAGAATAGATGTGGGTACTTCTCACTCATCTCGTCCTCATGTTCCCAAGTTGCCTCTTCAACTAGATGATTATGCCACAGTACCTTAACCAATTTAATGACCCTTGTACGTAATATTTTCTCTTTCGAATCCAAAATCTGAACAGGCATCTCCTCATACGAAAAATCCTCTCTAATCTGAAGCGGCTCATAATCTATCACATGCGACGGACTGTGCACATATTTCCTCGGCATAGACATGTGAAACACATTATGCACTCTTGCCAACCTAGGGGTAGAGCAACACGGTACGCAACCTCACCAACCTTCTCCAATACCTCAAATGGACTAATGTATCTAGGACTCAACTTTCCTTTCTTTCCAAACTTTATGACTCCTTTCCATGGTGATACTTTCAAGAATGTCATATCCCTCACATGAAACTCCAAATCTCTCCTATGATGATTAGCATAACTTTTTTGTCTACTCTGAGCAGTCAATAATCTCTCTCTAATGGTGATAATTTTCTGTGTAGCATCCTCCACTAAATCAGGTCCCAACATTTGCCTCTCACCAACCTCATCCCAACACAAAGGAGACCTACACTTATTCCCATACAAAGCCTCATAAGGAGCTACTCCCAAACTAGAATGATAATTATTATACACAAACTCCATGAGCGGCAAATAATCATCCCAATTACCTGTCCACTCCAAAGCACAAGCCCTAAACATATCAAGGGTTTGAATAGTCCTCTCCAATTGCCTATCTATCTGAGTGTGATAAGCTGAACTAAAATTTAACCGAGTACTCATAGCTGATTGTAACGCACCCCAAAACTTAGACACAAAACGAGGGTCCCTATAGCGATCCCGGTTTTCCCTCCTTTGGTTGTTGTATTCCGGACTCAGTTCCGTGGATGTCAGTTGTTGTATGTGTTTTATTTCTGTCCTTTAATTCCTTATATTTGAGTTTTAGGATGTGTTGAGCAGGTTTGTAACAGGTTGGTTGTGATTAGAAACAAATGGTTGATGCCCAGATTTTGGTGTCTTCGCTCGAGCAAGGCTTTTGTCGCTCGAGCGAGCTCCGTGTTTTAGTTCCTTCGCTTGAACCGGGGTTTCTTCGCTCGAGCGAGAGTTGGGTGGTATGTCTGCTGGCTCGAGCGAGAAATCTTGCGCTCGAGCTTGCGTCTGCATCTAGTTTGGACCTGAAGGTTGCATTTCTTGGCTCGAGCAAGCTTTCCTTCACTCAAGCGAGCGGAGACTATGTTTTGGGTTTCTTCACTCGAGCGAGCTTTTCTTCACTCGAGCGTGCTTCTGGGTTGCAGACCTGAAGCTTCGTGTTGTTGGCTCGAGAGAGGTTTTCTGCGCTTGAGCGAGGTCTGTCTGTGTCTGGTCGCTCGAGCGACCAATCCTTCGCTCAAGCGAGGCTCGAATATATCAGATCGCAGCAGTAGTCTCCTTCATCACTTTTTGATACACTTTACATCTCAAACCCTAGATCCGGCTCCCTCTCTCTCTCTACAAATACTCCATGTTCTAGGAGTCTCCTACCCTAATCTCTTTGTAAGAAAGATAGAGGGTGGCGTGGGCTTCACTTTAATCTGAGAAATCGTGGATTTGGAGCACTTTGAGTTTTTTTCATCTACTCCTTTGGACTTCTAACTTTGAGGTAGGGATACCCTACTCCATCTTATGAGTTTTGGCATAAATTTTAGTCGTTTTGATTAGGTGGTGTTGTTTGGTAATTTTGGGAAAGTTAGGGTTTTATTTGAGGTTATAAAAATGGGGTTTTCAAATGTTAAACCCATGTGTATGTGAGACCTTGGAAAATGAAAGAATTGTTGTTAAATTAATGAAATTGAACCTTAGGGTGGATATTTGAGAAAGAGGAAAAATGCCCTAATTATGTCGAATAATTAATTTGGGAAAATGTAAAATTGAGTTGAAAGTCATGAAATTGGGAAGTTGTGGGATTGAATGATGTAGTTGGTCAAATTAATCAGTCACCTACAAAAATGTTGTTATTTTATCTGTTTGATAAATTTATTATCTGTTTAGAGATAACTGCTTTGAGCTATCGGTGGAGGATAGTTTTGATTATTGTAGACACTGTATGTTGATTAGGGAAAACTAAAACTAATCAAATGTGTTATGTCATTGAATATGACGGTTAAAGTGCCACATTGAATATATGCCTGGATTGATCATTGTATATGATGAACTGTTTAAATATATTGTATATGTATATTGTTTGAGAGGAGATAGGGGATGTACTCCATAGTTTGAGAGAAGATAGGGGATGTACTCTCAAACCTGCTTGGGAGGAGATAGGAGATGGACTCCATTGATAATTGAAGTGTTGGAAGTGTTTTTGATATGAGTTGTAGTCTCATTTACTTCTTTGGCTAGATAATGAGCCATGTTTATAAATTTGAATTGGAAGTAAAGGAAGGTGTAATGAAACATGAACATATTTGTCATGGAACTGGAAAGTGTTGTAAGTTGGTTTACAAGTGTTAATCATCTGTCGAATGCTAATGTTTTAGTTATTTCTCATATTTGGTTTAGTATATCTCTACTGGGCTTTGGCTCACCTTATATGGGACATCATTTTCAGGTTCAGGTGATATGCCACCTCCAAGGACATAGCTTGGGAGGCTTGAGGCTAATAGCTCTTTTTGTTGTTTTCTTTTGGTATTAAATGTAAATTCAAGCCAAGGGCTTAATATGTATTTGAGTTAGTACTCTCATTTTGTAACCAAGTGTTGGCTTGGAAAGTTGTAAGCCTATAGGGCATTTACTTTTGTTGTCAACATGTAATACTTTAGTAATGAACACTCTGATAAATGGAAATATGCTTTATTCTCGTATGTCTATGGATATCTTGCATGTTGGGTTTATGTATTATTTTGAGGGCGTTACAGTCTCGATCTGACACTATTAACACAGGTGCACCATGCAATCTAATAATCTCCTTCATATACAACTGTGCAAATTGAGCTAGAGAATAGTTTATCTGTACTGCAATAAAATGTGCTGACTTGGTTAATCTATCAACAACTACCCAAACTGCATCGTGATTACTACTAGTACGAGGTAATCCGCACACGAAATCCATGGTAACATGATCTCACTTCCACTCTGGTATAGGTAAGGGTTGTAGTTTCCCCGTGGGTTTCTAATGTTCTACTTTAACCTATTGACACACCAAACACTGAGCAACAAATTCTGCAATATCACCCTTCATACCATTCCACCACAAATGTTCATGAAGATCTCGATACATCTTAGTGCTTCCAGGATGAATGTTGTAACTAAAACTATGTGCCTCCATCATAATCCCCTTCCTCAAATCACCACCAGCAGGAACACAAATTCGACTACGGAATCTAAGCAACCTATCATCCCGAATCACAAAGTCTACATGCTTACCCTCTACTATCTTTCCTTTAATACGCTCACACTAGGAGTCAATCTCCTAAGCTAAACAAGTCCATTCTCTCAAGGTCAGCTGAACTGTCAATTGACTACAACAAGCTCTATCATCGGCGTAACAACCCAAGCCTCAAACGTCTCATGTCTTCCACCAAACAACTTTTAATAGACAAAGCAGCTACATCTCCAACTGCGACCTTCTTACTCAAGGCATCTGCCACCACATTTGCCTTTCCCGGATGATACAAAATATTCACATCATAATCTTTTAGCAACACAAGTCATATTTTTTGCCTCAAATTTAGTTCCTTCTGTGTGAAAATATACTTCAAACTCTTATGATCAGTGTAAATCTCACATGACTCTCCATACAAATAATATTGCCAGATCTTAAGAGCGAAAATCACAGCTGCTAACTCCAAGTCATGCGTAGGATAATTTCTCTTATGTACTTTCAACTGTCGTGACGCATAAGCAATCACCTTCTCATGCTGCATGAACACACATCCTAAACCCGGTTATGAAGCATCACTATAAATCACAAAACCATCCCCATTTGCCGGTAAGGCAAAGATTGGAGCTAATGTCAATCTCTGTTTAAACTCTTGGAAGCTACGCTCACAATCATCATTCCACTCAAACTTTACCCCTTTCCTAGTGAGATTGCCAAGTGGCAAAGCAATACGGGAGAATCCTTCCACAAACCATCTGTAATATCTAGCAAGCCCTAGAAAGCTGCGTACCTCTGTCACAGAAGTAGGTCGTGTCCAATCAACGATTGCTGCCACCTTCGTGGTATCTACAAATACCCCATCTTTACTCACCACATAACCTAAAAAGGATACATTGCTCAACTAGAATTCACACTTCTTAAATTTTGCATACAGTCTCTTCTCCCTAAGAATCTGTAGTACTACCCTTAAATATTGCTCATGCTCCTCCTTACTCCTCAAAAAAAATTATGATGTCATCAATAAATATTACCACAAATTTATCCACATGGGGTTTAAATACTCTGTTCATCAAATCCATGAATGCGGCTGGTGCATTTGTGAGACCAAAAGGCATTACCAAGAACTCATCCCATAACGGGTTCTAAAAGCTATCTTAGCAACATCCTCATTTCTTACCTTCAACTGGTGATAGCCTGATCTCAAGTCAATCTTAAAGAATACCTGAGCTCAATGCAACTGGTCAAATAGGTCATCAATGTGTGACAAAGGATACTTATTCTTCATTGTGACTTTGTTCAATTCCCTATAATCAATACACAATTTCATCGACCCATCATTCTTCTTCACAAACAACACATGTGCTCCCCAAGGTGAGACGCTAGGCCTAATAAAACCTTTGTCTAACAACTCCTATAACTGAGTTTGTAACTCCCTCAACTCCAACGGTGCCATTCTATAGGGTGCTTTAGAGATAAGTGTTGTATTGGAGACCAAGTCAATGGAAAATTCTACCTCACGATTTGAAAGAAGATTAGGTAGATCCTCTAGAAAAACAACAACAAATTTCCTCACTACAGGCAACTCCTCTAACTTCTGCCCTAGTTGTTCAGTACTCACCACACAAGCTAAATAACCATGACACCCTTTTCTCAACATTCGGTTAGCCTGAATGGAAGAAATAAAATAACTAAAAGACCATTTTCTAACTCCCTGAAAGAAAAACTCATGTTGCCCTGGCATAGCAAAGACTACCCTCTTTCTAAAACAATCAACAGAAGCATGATGCTTCGTCAACCAATCCATTCCCAAAATCGCGTCAAAATCCTTCATCTCTAAAGAAATCAAATCCACTAGAAAAATTCTACCATCCATCTCTATCTCACAAGATCTACAAACCTCCCCTAACATTATTGTTTCTCCTAATGGAGTAGACACAGCAATACATTCATCCAAAGGCTCACAAGGAATAGGCAAACAATGTAAAAACTTAGGTGCAACAAAAGAATGTGTAGTTCATGAATCAAATACAACTCTGGCAGGTACAGATGATATAAATAGTGTACCTTGTACCACAGATGGAGCAGCCTCAGCCTCCTCTCTAGTGAGGGCATAAACATGTCCTTGGATAGCCGTTGACTTCTTTTCCTGAGTCCCATTCCCGGATGTCAAACCTTGGGTAGTCCTAGTTTTGCTATTATTCTGTTTCTGGTTAAGCCCACTGCTATAAAAAGTTCGTCTCTGCCCTTGCCCCTGAAATGACTGTGCTACTAACTGACCTCTCATTTCCTTGGACCTACACTGTGCAAAGAGATGCCCAGGCTTGCCACACTTGTAGCACATTCGAGCTGTGCCATCACAATTACACCCAACAGAATGTGACCTACCACATCCAATTATGCTGCCTCGTGCAATTGCTAACCTAACCTTGGGTGTAAGGCTTCTTGCTAGGATTGCTACCACCACTACGTTGCTCTACTTGTCTCTTCTCCCTAAGCCTCTTGTTTTGTGGTTCCTTGGCCGTTTGTTCCTCAGCTTTCTTTTCCTTTTCTGCTCCCTTTTCAGCTAGTAATGCCTTGCTTACCAATGCGGAATATGTCTTCATCTCCAAAATAGCTACTTTTGCATAGATCTCTAACCGCAAGCCATTCTCAAACAACATCACTCTATTTTCCTCTATGGCCATTTGATGTGGGGCATACCTTGACAACTCCACAAACTTGGCTTCATACTGAGCCACTATCATGTCATTTTGCTTCAGATTGAGAAAATCCACTTGCTTCTGCCTTCGCACGGCTTCAGGGAAGTATTTCTCATTAAACAGTTCCAGAAACTTACTTTACACTAGCTCTATTTCTCTACCCTCATATTGACGCTTCACCATGCGCCACCAATGCTCTGCTTGACCCTTGAATCTAAAAACTGCAAAGACCACCTTCTGGTCTGCTGAACAACCTAGAACATCAAATATTTTCTCCATCTACACACTCGTTCCTCTTATTCCTTCCTAACAACAAGCAGATTACACACATGAACCATCACAATATATAGATATAATAAAATAGGACAACACCATAGAGTTGTTGACCGCCAATCACTACAACAAAATGCACATTCGGCAACTAAAATTGGCGACTAAACAAAATTTAGTCGCCAAAAGTTGCGAAATTGGCGACTAAAAATTTTTTTAGTCGGTAAAAGTAAAATATTTAGCTACTAATTATTTTTAGTCGGGGTATATTGGTTATTAGCGACTAAAAAAGAAATTTAGTCGCTAAAAATACTAGAATTGTCGACAAAAAAGAAATTTAGTCACCGTATATTGAGTTTTGACTACTAAAATTGTTTAGTCGCCGAATGAAAAAAAAAAATTTATTTTTTACCTTTGGCAACCAAAATTTTGGTAGCCAAAAGTTTATTTTCAGTGACAAAAAAGAAATTTAGTCGCCGTGTATTGAGTTTTGTCACACCCCAAATCTGGGCATGACTGGCCATGGCCCACAGGGACTTAGCCCAAGGCACACGTAAGCCTAAACGTGAACCCAAAACCATAAAGAATAAATGTGATGATAGCCCAGATGACATACCACAAGTGAAAAACAAGTCATAACCAACTTTCTAAAAATATATATATACTAAATGGGACACAAACCACCCACAAAATAAAATAATTCTAAATAAAACCCAACCACAATGTATGCACAAAACTCGACAAAGCAACCTAAAACAAATTAAATAAATGCCCTAGAGGTCCATGCAATTGAGTCCCCGCTACGCCATGAGTCCACTTTAAGTCCTTCTAACAACTGGAAATGGTAAACAACTAAGTCAGTTGATAGCTCAGTGAGTAGCAACATGGATAGTAAATACAGTTTTGAAAACAGGGTTCAATTCCAAAATAAGATATATATATCACAAAAACTAGATTGGCATACAGTTTGGTAAATACAATCTGTTTCAAAAAGAAGGTTCCACAGTTCAACACTTAAAATACTCATGTCTCACAAGAACATGATAAACGACATTTTCCACTTAAAACAGATTATAACATGAACACTAATAATTTTCTGGGTACCAAGAAAAACAAATAATATGCCACACAGTTCTCAAGGCTATAAGCCCCATTGGATCCAATACCGAACTAAGAGTCATCCTCAGGGTGGCAACCCGGGCCTTTTCTCTAAGACGATCCGATTGAAGGTCACCTAGCTTTTTTTAAAGGTCTTTTCCTTACAATCGTTGAGCACTAAAGTCATCACGGCCCAACCCGGATCTGTTCCCTAATGGCCAGAATCACCACACACAGTGGAATAATTTCCCCGGACTAAATACACACATGGTCCCAATAATCAATACACATCAGTTTCGCAAAACATAGTAGTTCATCATTATAAACATGAGACCAAAACAAATAGTATACAATATGCTAAGTTCATACATGTTTCAGAAATAATTTGATTCCATTGATAATATAATAATTTATCAGAACAGTTTACTCTTGAAAAAACAATTTAATTTTCCAACAGTTCAGGATAGGAGAACATTTATAAAAATATGTAGCATGAAACTACTCATCTGGAAATGAAATAATATAATCTTCGAATAGAGTATGAAAGTCCAACTAGTGCCCTGAACCAATATGAAAACTACACGTCACTACTAATTTAAAAATATTAAAGAATACGGACTAAGTAACCCCAAACTAAAGCGCACTAACACGGCTCAACCCAACTCACCGTTACTCTTAAATATTACCTAAGTTAATGTTCTTCAAGGTCTAAAATCACCCAAGACATAGGTTCCGATCGAAACTTAACTAAAAGTGACTTTAAGATAAAACAGAGTTTTTCCAATCTATTCGCTAACTTTGAAAATTAAAAACCCACTCCACGTTGTTCGAAAAATTCTAAAACCCTCCAGATATCAACTGATATATCCTGAGTTCCAAACCCAATTGGTTTCACTTGATTTTCTTATCAAAATAATTATCTACAATTTATTATATCCAAACAGGTTATTTTCTGCAGCACTTTAAAGAAATTGACAGTTCTCTTAGTATACATGAGCAATCAACGCAAGGTCAAAAATGCAAGAAACTAGACTCGTAACCGGTTCTAATGACACTGATTTGATAATTTTTGGATTTATACCCAAAGAGAACAACACTTCCAAAGTTACTGTGACTGGTTTCCTGGACAGATTTGAATACCTCAATTTATATGGATTTTGACTCCCAAAAATTATGAAAAAATTCATATATGCAATTCAATATGTAATTGATCTACTATAAAAATTTCAGTTCAAAATTCATTCGTTTGATATGATTCCTCAAAATTTAAAGTTTATGTTTTTTAGGATCAAGAATTTCCATCCACCATTGCAACCCAAAACTTCCCAGCAACCCATTTACACAAGAAAATCCATTATTAAATACTAATACCTCTCTCTTTAACTCCTTCACAGCATAGCCAATCCACCAATAAATATAAAGAATAAGAAAACACACACCTGCAAACCCAACAATTCCTTTGCCGTCTTTTTCCTTCTTAGGAATGGCAACGGGGCGGGGCGGGGCCGGGGATTGCCCTCCCCGTCCCCGATCCCCGATGGTAGAAATTCCCCCGGCCTCGACCTCGATCCCCGATGGGGAAGCTATCACCGGCCCCGCCCCTGCCCCCTAACGGGGATCGGGTTTCCCCGATCCCGAAAATTTCCCTACCAAAAAAAAAAAAAAAATCAGACCCAAATCTGATTCAAATTTCAGTCCCAAAAAAATTTCAACCACAGATTCATATTCAACAACAACAAACAAGATCAGATCATCATCATCAACAGATTTAAATTTAAAAAAAAATAATCTAAAAACCTAACAAATCTAAATTAAAAAAATAATCAACAGATTTAAATTAAAAAAAAATAATCTAACAGATCTAACAGATTCATCATCATAATCTGAAAATCTCAAGATCTGAGTACAGGGAGAGGCTGCGGCGAGGTCGACTGTGAGAGGCTGTAGCGAGGATGAGCCATCGGTGAGTTGCAGCCGCGATGCCGGTGCTAAAGTGAGGATAAGCCGTCGCCATCGCCGTTGCCGTCGTATGTGTGAGAGAGAGTGAGACGATCGGCGGTGAGGGAGCACAGTAGCGGTGAGGAAGGAGTGTCGATGAGAGTGAGAGTGAGAGTTGAGAGTGAGATCGACGGTGGCTGTGCTGTGAGAGACATAGAAGAATGAGAGGCTACTGCTGTGAGAGTAAAAGAGTTGAGAGAGAGAGAGAGAATGACGAGAGTTGAGAAAGAGAGAGAGAGAGAAGGATGAAAGTGAGAGTGAGAGAGTGACGCACGGTTTAGGGTTTGGTTTATTATATATATATATAAGGGGTATAAAAGTAATTTAATTTCAGGGAAATTCGGGAACGGGGCCGGGGCCGGGGCCGGGGCCGGGGCTTGAACACTGATCACCGTCCCCGGCTCAAAACAGATTGGGGATTGATTTTCAAATACTATCCCCTCCCCGTCGGGGATATTTTTCGGGGAAAAACCACTTCAATCGGGGTCGGGATCGGGGATCCCCGTCGGGTTGGTTTCAAATTGCCATCCATATTCCTTCTATCGTTTCTCTATTTCTCTCTCTCTTGTTAATTCTTCCTCACGGCTGCTGCTAACTCACATAAGAAGGTAAGGTTTTGTTTTGATTTTATATTGTATTAGGCAACCTAGGGTTACATATATATCTACACAAAAGGCCCTAAAATATTATCTTTTGTTTTAATTTATTTTCTCTCTCCATTAATTTAAATTAAATACATATATTATTAGATCAAAATATGCTTACTAATTTGGCACTTAAATTTATTTATTTATTTATTTATTTATTTATTTATTTATTTATTTTTTATATAATAAATATTGCCTCTAAATTAAAGACTTTCACCCTAACTTTATTTTAGGTTTTAAAATTAATTACAAGACCTTCCAAATATTTAATTTACACTTTAGTATTCCCTACCAAAATATTTGGAATTGTAATATTATTATTATATTATTTACTTAATTTTTATATTCGGGTTCTCACAAGTTTTAGCTAATAAAACCGTTTAGCCGCCAAATGGAAAATAAAAAATTATTTTTTACCTTTGACGACCAAAATTTTGGTAGCCAAAAGTTTATTTTCAGCAACAAAAAATAAATTTAGTTGTCATATATTGAGTTTTGGCTACTAGAACCGTTTAGCTGCCAAATGAAAAATAAAAAATTATTTTTTACTTTTGGCGATTAAACTTTTGGTCGTCAAAAGTTTATTTTCAAGGAAAAAAAAATTTAGTCGCCAAAGAAATAAATGGAGAGAGACATTTCAAATAGTTTGGAGGGAATTATAAAATACTTTAAGCAACTAAACAATTTCAGTCGCCAATAACCATCTATATAAAAATATCTCATTCCTCTCTCATCCTCTCTTTGTCTACCCAATCCAAACCAAACCCACCTTTTCTCTCCCAAATTTTCTCTGCTAAACACCTCATTTCAAATCACATCTTTGAATCTATCTACCTCTACGATCTTCTGTGTTCACATCTACACATACATACATCCACATTGAGAAGCTAATTTCCTATCAAAATTCTCAAGTATGAGAACCAAAGCAAGCAACCAAAACAGGTTCATGCGATTCATTACGATACCAATTAGGGCTTTGGGCAAAGCCAGAGACTTCTACGTTCGAATCATTACGGACTGTGCCCAAAGGGTTAGCTATGGCGGCGCAATGGGCATTCAATCGGGACCGATCCATAACTTGCCGAAGAGCTTCAGCGTGAGCTTCAGGTGAGACACGCTTAATCCACCTTCTCTCTGTGTGTACATACATTATGTCTATGCGTGAACCTTTCGATTGATTATGATGATTTTGTTCTGTGTTCTGAACTCGAGGTTAAGTAAAACTTTGTAATCTATGAATTCTTTGAATGCTTTGTATAGTTTGGTAACAGGCCTCAATCTAAACCCCCCTCGTCTTGTTCTACCTGATGAATTATTTGTCAACATTACCAAGTCAATTGGTCCTGAGGTTAACCAAGCTTTAGGGTTTCTTCAAGATTTGGCATGTGGAGGAAATATTAAGTAGTTTCTAGCTATATGTTTGAATACATCAATTTTCTTTATTTTCTTCGATTTTCCCTGTCATGCATATGCTTGCAAACCGTTTGATTTGACCTCTAACCTATTTGGATATTGTAGAAATTTTCTACTCCAAATTCTGGGACACTACAGGAGTGTTAAGTGCCTGTTAAGTGTTTGATTAAATTCCTCAATCACGAATGCTTTTGAAAATTTTGGGTGCTTACAAAACAATTAGCTGTGTTTTGTTGTTATTTCAGAATTTAATTAACAGTTGGATGGCTACGGTAGGAGGGAATGTGGAATCGGCAGCTGTTCCAACATCGGTCCTGGTTCGAGTAGCGCACGAGCTTCTTCAGGCTGGACACCAGTATTTGGATATGTGATTCATTGGGTGTATTTTTTATTTTTTATTTTTTTTTTTGGTAGAGTTGTTAAAAAATTTCTGAATTGAAAAATTGATTTGATTGGGTAAAGATGGTGAATCTGTGAATGTTACTGTGGTGTGCTAACTGTTCTTTTGTTGGTGGGTGTGACTGTGTGTATGACTGCTGAGGAGTTTAGTGCAGGGCATGCTGTTAGGGCCATCAATGTTCCTTACATGTTCAAAGTTGGATCAGGTTTGTGTTTATTACTGAGCAAATTTGCAATTCTATCTGTTTATGACATCTGTTTATTACTGAAACTCTCTTCTTCTTCTTCTTTTTCTCTCTCTTTGCAATTTTTTGCCACTTTTTATTTTGAATAACGGTAGAAGTAGCTGATACAGACCCATTCAATCATTTCTTTGATTTTAGATTTCAAATGTTGATTCCTTTTATTAGTGAAGAGTAATTCAATCTTTTCTTTGATTTTAGATTTCAAATGTTGATTCCTTTTATTAGGGAAGAGAAATCCACTACTTATCCAGCATTCTACAACTAAGACCCTGTTACTATTTCAGAAAAAAAGGAAGCGCCAAGACCAGGAGTGCAGACCATTGAGGTCTCTTATTCAAGATCTTGAAAGTATGTTCTTATTAGTAAAGGCCTCTTAACCCTTGTTTGTTTCCAGAGTAGTTGTTTTCCCCTCTCTATAAAACACATAACTAGTATTATCCGTAACAAGTAATTCTATTTGTAGTTCTTTGTGATAATATTCAGTCTGAATGCAGTGTGATCTTTTCCATTCGGTTAGTCTATTGAAGATACACATTATATAATTGGTTGTCTATATGGTGTGTGCAAGGTCCTAACCATATAGAACAGACTGATCTTCTGGATTGCACAGTATAATCTCAAAAGAATAGGAAAATTGATGATGTATTGATTATAATGTCATTTGTTAGGCCGAACAACGAGGCATTATAGCAAAGTACGCAAAAACATGAAAGTTTGGTGAAATTTCAGAAAATATATGGGAATAATTTTTTTACTGGTGATTTTGTTGGAAAAATTTCATGGAAATTTATGTTGTGTTGAAGGGCCCAGTTTCTTGTGCTTGCCTCATTTCTATGCTCACGTTGTTTGACATTATATTGTAAATGCAATGCAAAAAAATGATAAGAGCTAGAAGTCAAATAAATCCAATAGCTGGTTTGTAACTTGTCATCCCTATTGGGGCCATCAATGTTCCTTACATGTTCAAAGTTGGATCAGGTTTGTGTTTATTACTGAGAGTAAATTTGCAATTCTGATCTGTTTATGACATTTGTTTTGATGAGAATGGGCATGACAGTGAAAATTGACTAAGTATAATATATCTAAATTATTAATTTTATAATTGTTATAATTTGAAACGTCAATATTATTGAATAAGTGCTAATAGTTAATTTTTTTTCTTTTTTTACAGATTACTTTTGTGTGGGCTATTGTGGATGTGTACAAAGAGCATTTGTTCTGTTTATAGAAGACATTTATTTTGGAACAATCCTCTATTTTGGAAATTTAGTGTTTTTGTATGTAATATTTAATTTAGATGGATTATACTTGGTTTGTATGGATTTATATGATATTTGGAATATGATGTTACAAGTTAAAGTTTTTGAATAGTTGATAATGAAATGGGTATTATTGATAATGGATTTAGATTATAATTGATAAATGTATTATTTTGTATACGTTCAGGTTACAGGTCGCATTGATAATGAAATGTATATAATTTAGAAATTAATGAAAAATATTCAATTTGTGCATTTTAAAAAAATTAATAAATTGGCCTTGAGCTTTTGAGGACTAAACATTTAGTAGCAAAAAAAAAATGAAAGTTTTTGGCAACTAAAAAATTGGTAGCCAAAAAAGAGTATCACATTTTTAGCGATTAAAAATTGATAGCCAAAAAGGAGTGTCACGTTTTTAGCGACTAAAAAATTGGTAGCTAAAAAACTAACATAGAAAATATTTTCTTTTTGGAGACTAAATATTTTCTTTTGGGAATTTTTAGTCGCCAAGTGATGACTTTCAGCAATTGGAAAAAAATTAGTCGCCAATATCTTTCTCGACAATCATCTAGCAACAAAGCTGGCGACCAAACAAATTAGTCGGCAATAATCTTCGGCGACTAAAAAAATGACTTTTGGCAATTAAAAATTTAGTCGCCAAATGTTGTAGTGAATGTTGCTAGAAGTTTCTCTCAAATCTCTCTTCTCTCTCTCTGTCTCTCTCTTCATTTTTCTTCCTCACCGCTGCTGCTAACTAGTGATGAACAAATAAGAAAGTAGGGTTTTGTGTATATTTTATTTAATACTAGGGGTTGGGCACACTCAAAGTATATGTAGGTTAAATAAATAAATAATATACAAAATGTTTAAATATGTTGTAAGCAACTTAAATGATAAGACCATTATTTATTGAATTGTGGTCTAGAGTTCAAGTCACACCTCTTCTTTATTATTATTTTTTTTTCTTAATAATAAATCTTGCCTCTAAATTAAAGACTTTCACCATAAATTTATTTTAGGTTTTAAAATTAATTAAAAAAAACCCTCCAATAATATTTAAATTGCACTTAAAGATTCACAAGCAAAATATTTGAGATTATAAAATAATTATTACTTAACTATTTATTTGATTTGTATATTCGAGTTCTCATAGATCGGCATAACTTTTTTGTGTAATCTGAGTTGTCAATAATCTCTCTCTGATGGTGATAATTTCTGTGTAGCATCCTCCACCAAATCAGGTCTCAACATTTGCCTCTCACCAATCTCATACCAGCACAAAGGAGACCTACACTTCCTCCCATACAAAGTCTCATAAGGAGTTACTCCCAAACTAGAATGATAACTATTATTATACACAAACTCCATGAGCAGCAAATAATCATCCCAATTACTTATCCACTCCAAAGCACAAGCCCTCAGCATATCATCAAGGGTTTGAATAGTCCTCTCTGATTGCCCATTTGTCTGAGGGTGATAAGCTGAACTAAAATTTAACCGAGTACCCATAGCTGATTGTAACGCACCCCAAAACTTAGACACAAAACGAGGATCCCGATCTGACACTATTGACACAGGTGTATCATGCAATCTAACAATCTCCTTCACAAACAACTGTGCAAATCGAGCTAAAGAATAGTTCATCCGTACTGCAATAAAATTTGCTGACTTGGTTAATCTATCAATAACCACCCAAACTGCATCATGATTACTACTAGTAAGAGGTAATCTGCACATGAAGTCCATGGTAATATAATCCCATTTCCACTCTGGTATAGGTAAGGGTTGTAGTTTCCCTGCAGGTTTCTAATGTTCTACTTTAACCTGTTGACACACCAAACATTGAGCCATAAATTCTGCAATATCTCTCTTCATACCATTCCACCAAAAATGTTCACGAAGATCCCAATACATCTTAGTGCTTCCAGGATGAATGTTATAACTAGAACTATGTGCCTTCATCATAATCTGCTTCCTCAAATCGCCACTAACAGGAACACAAACTCGGCTATGGAATCTAAGCAACCCATCATCACTAACTACAAAGTCTGCATGCTTACCCTTTGTTATCTCTCCTTTAATACACTCACACTAGGAGTCAATCTCCTGAGCTCAACAAATCCATCCTCTCAAGGTCGGCTGAATTGTCAATTGACTACAATATGCCCTATCACCAGGCGTAACAACCTCAAGCCTTAAACGTCTCATGTCTTCCATTAAACAACTCTCAATAGACAAAACCACTACATCTCCAACTATGACCTTCCTACTCAAGGCATCTACCCCCACATTTGTCATGACCCGAACCTGTCCCTATGGATTAAGGTCATAATCGGCCAGTAATCAAGGGTTCACCTATGGCCTCAAACCTGATTAAACTTATTTTTAATAGAATAAGGGGCCAAAACGGAAGTAGACTAAAAAAAATTTTCCAATGAGCTATGCTTACATGATAAGGCAAAACATTCCATGAACAATCCATAATAACTCACACATGTAGACAGAAATAACATCTTATATGTCCAGGAACTTCAAACATGTAATCAGCCAAACAAAAAGCTTATGTACATGGTGATCCAACATATTCACCAAGGAAACAAAATAGTGAACAAAAAGACAAAAGAAAACAAGGTCTCATGTGTGAGACGTTCGGGCTAACTTCACAACTTAACTTCCTCTCATATCTTTCACTGAGGCTGGGTTTGAACATCTTTTGCTCACCTACACACATGTAAATGAGAGTGAGCGATAGCCCAATGAATAATATCAAAATAAAGGAGTTACATGAATAAAACTTGTAGCAAACATATCAAATGGCCATAGGCCCATTTATGTTTCTATCTAATACATTGAACGGCCTCGGGCCCAAACATATCAAACTGTCTCGAGCTCAATTTGTTTGTATCAAACGGCCTTTGGCCCAATCATTCATGTCAAACGGCCTTTGGCCCATCATAATATTCAAACGACCTTTGGCCCATTATATTGTTCATACGGCCTTAGGCCCAATACATTTCTCATCAAATAGCCTCGGGCCCATCCATTATATCAAACGGCCTCGGGCCCATCCATCATATCAAATGACCTCAGGCCTATTTCATTTTCACATACGTGTTCATGTGTGTCTCATACCCATGATCATGATCATATTGGTATTCAATTAGTCTTATGCAAAAGACTGGCATTTAGAATATTCATCCATAATTCAACATACAAATCCATAAGGCTCATACAGAAGTAAAGTTTGTAAAATAACGTACTTGAACATATCTTTACTAAGACATTACTAATAGTGATCTGCCGGATGATTTGCCCTTGCGCTTGACCCTACACATTTCATGAACATAATGGGTCACAAGCGATTCAATCCGTTCTTAATTTATACATTCCTCTTAGGCCTCTTTCTTATCTTCTTAGTCCATTTACAATGCTCAATGTATGCCTAAGAGTGCTTAGCAATGAAAGAGAACGGAAAACAAAACACAAAATCACTTTTCAAAATTTCTGAAACAGGACTCTCCGCTCGAGCACAGCCTTGGTCGCTCGAGCAGACCCCTTTGGTCTGCAAAAGTACTGGTTGCATATAATTTAGGCTCAAGCAAGATTCTCAACGCTCGAGTAAGGAGTCTTGGCAAAACAGGGTTCGCTCGAGCATAAAGTCTACCGCTCAAGCCATAGTGCAATTTCTACAATACTTCTGGGAGCCAACTTTTCACGCTCGAGCAAGACTTTCCTCGCTCGAGCGAATAAGTCGAATTCTAGGTTTTCCAGAATTCTGTTTGAGCTTCAAAACATAACCCTAATGGCTCCAAAATTTGCAAATCAATGTCAAAACATAGAAAAACATTGTGTAACATGAAAACTTAGATAATTTGAAACCAATTGACCCAAAATCATGATCCATCTCCCAAATTTCCCAATTCATCTCAAGTTCTTCAAAACCCATGTAATCAAGTTACATACCTCCATGAATCATGCATGCATGTAACTCATTGACTCTAATTCCATTTCAAATGGTACAAATGATGCTCAAAATCATGAAGCTCATTAAAATTATGCATGCATGTAGACTTAGGTGCACAATCTTTCATGTTTAATATGCCTTATTCTAGATTATGCAATCTTATGGAAATTCATGGCAATTCAATACATGCATAAACATATGGACCTCAAATTCTTCATAATATCTTTGTATTTACTCAACTATAGATTTACACCCATGGTTTTGAGTTCAATTACTTACCTAGAAGCTCAAATCTTTCCAATTATGGCTAATTCTTGAGCCTAACTTCCAAATTCCCAAGCTCTTAGTTCAAATCTCCAAGGTTGAACTCCCTCTCTATCTCTAATTCGGCTCATTTCTCCCTCTAAAGTGTATCTTCAGATTTTTTGGGTCAAAATGAGGAGCCTAAGTGTATTTAACCATATATATACTAAGTGATTAGCTTAAACTAATCCATCTCAATTAAAGTTAACCAATTGCACATAATTTAATCTAATTATTTTGATCCAAATCAATATTTAATTAAATCTCACCATAGGCTCTAAAAATCATGTTGATCACAAAAATACAGTTAATTTCAATTTCTGTCGCCTTTACAGCCTTGATTAAATTTTTATAGCAGAAAATCAAATAGATTTTCCTACGGTGAACAGATAAAAATTCAAAAACACATATAATCATATAAATGGCACTCAAAATCATATCAAGCACATAATCTCAATCATAATTAAGATTAATTAACATAACATAGGATAGGTTATCACAACATTTGCCTTCCTTGGATGATATAAAATATTCACATCATAATCTTTTAGCAACTTAAGCCATTTTCTTTGCCTCAAATTTAGCTCCTTTTGTGTGAAAATATATTTCAAACTCTTATAGTCCGTGTAAATCTCACATGACTCTCCATACAAATAATGTCACCAAATCTTAAAAGCAAAAATCACTGCTGCTAACTCCAAGTCGTGCGTAGAATAGTTTCTCTCATGTACTTTCAACTGTCATGACGTATAAGCAATCACCTTTCTATGCTACATGAGCACACATCCTAAACCCTATCGTGAAGCATCACTATAAATCACAAAACCACTAATATCTGTAGGTAAGGTAAGGATTGGAGCTAATGTTAACCTCTGTTTAAACTCTTAGAAGCTACGCTCATAATCATCATTTGATTCAAACTTTGCCCCTTTCCTGGTGAGATTGGTAAGTGGCAAAGCAATACAGGAGAATCCTTTCACAAATCGTCTGTAATATCCAGCAAACCCTAGAAAGCTATGTACCTCTGTCACATAAGTAAGTCGTGGCGAAGCAACAATTGCTACCACCTTCGTGCTATCCATAGATACCCCATTTTTACTCATCACATGACCCAAAAAGGATACACTGCTCAACCAAAATTCACACTTCTTAAATTTTGCATACAGTCTCTTCTCCCTAAGGGTCTGCAATACTACTCTCAAATGCTGCTCATGCTCCTCCTTACTCCTTGAATAAATTAGGATGTCATCAATAAACATTACCACACATTTATCCAGCTAAGGTTTAAATACTCTGTTCATTAAATCCATGAATGTGGTTGGTGCATTGTGAGACCAAAAGGCATTACCAAGAACTCATAATGCCCATAACGGGTTATAAAAGCAGTCTTAGGAACATCTTCATCCCTCACCTTCAATTGGTGATAGCCTGACCTCAACTCAATCTTAGAAAATACTTGAGCTCCTTGCAATTGGTCAAATAGGTCATCAATGCGTAGCAAAGGATACCTATTCTTCACTGACTTTGTTCAATTCCCTATAATCAATACACAATCTCATAGATCCATCATTCTTCTTCACGAAAAACACAGGTGCCCCCCAACGTAAGACTCTAGGCCTAACAAAACCTTTGTCTAGCAAATCCTGTAACTGAGTTCGTAACTTCCTCAACTCCAACAGTGTCATTCTACAAGGCGCTTTAGAGATAGTTGCTGCATTGGGGACCAAGTCAATGGAAAATTCTACCTCACCCTTTGGAGGAAGACCAGGTAGATCCTCTAGAAAAACATTAACAAATTCCCTCACTACATGAAACTCCTCTAACTTCGCTCCGTTGTTCAAGACTACCACACCGGTTAAATAACCATGACACCTTTTTCTCAACATTCGGTTAGCTTGAAGGGAAGAAATAAAATAAATAGAAGACCCTTTCCTATCTCCCTGGAAAAAAAAACTCACGTTGTCCTGGCATAGCAAAAACTATCCTGTTTCTAAAACAATCAACAGAAGCATGATGCTTAGTCAACCAATCCATCCCCAAAATCATGTCAAAATCCTTCATCTCTAAAGAAATCAAATCCACTGGAAAAACTCTACATACATCTCTATCTCACAAGATCTACAAACATCCCCCAACACTACTGTTTCTCCTAATGGAGTAGACACAGCAATACATGCATCCAAAGGCTCACAAGGAATAGACAAACAATATAGATATCTAGGTGTCATCTCTTAACCTTCAAAATGAAATCAAGAAAGATTCAACACAAGTTTAAACAAAACTAACTCAACCACACACTACTAAGGAATACAAGGACTTGGACCTCGTCTAAATAATGAAATGCAAGACATGTAACTCAATAAACTACAGCTCTAATACCACAATTGTCAAGCCCCAACTACAGATATGACCGGTCGTGGCCCACAGGGACTTAGGCCAAAACACACGTAAGCCTAAACATGAACCCCAAATCACAAAGAATAATTGTGACAATAGCCTAGAAATAAATAAATCAAAACCCAACCAATGACAAGTCACAAGTATAAATAGTAAAACTAGCCATAACCAACTTCTGAAAATATATACTAAATGGAACACAAACCACCCATAAAATAAAATAATTCTAAATAAAATCCAACCACAATGTATGCACAAAACTGACATAACAAGCTAAAACAAAATAATGAATGTCCTAAAGGTTCATGTAATTGAGTCTCCGCTACGCCATGAGTCCACTCTAAGTCCTTCTAACACCTGGAAGTGATAAACAACTCTATTAGCTGATAGCTCAGTAAGTAGCAACATGGATATATAGTAAATACAGTTTTGAAAACATGGTTCAATTCCAAAATAAGATATATATCACAGAAACTAGATTGGCATACAGTTTTGATAAAGATAATCTGTTTCAAAAAGAAGGTTCCACAGTTCAACAGTTAAAATACGCATGTCTCTCAAGAACATGATAAATGACATTTTCCACTTAAAATAGATTACAACATGAACACCAATAATTTTCTAGGTACCAAGAATAACAATAACATGCCACAAAGTTCTCAAGGCAATAAGCCCATTGGATCCAATATCAAACCAAGAGTCATCATCGGGATGGTAACCCGAGCCTTTTCTCTAAGACGATCCGATTGAAGGTCACCTAGCCTAACCTAGGTCTTTTCCTTACAATCGTTGAGCATTAGAGTCATCACGGCCCAACCCGGATCTGTTCCCCAGTGGCCAGAGTCACCACACACAGTGGAATAATTTCCCTAGACTAAAATATACAGATGGTCCCGATAATCAATACAATTCAGTTTCGCAAAACATGGCAGTTCACCATTATAAACATGAGACCATAACAATAGTTTATAGTATGCCAAGTTTACACATGTTTCAAAAATAATTTAATTCCATTGATGATATAATAATTTATCAAAATAGTTTAGTCCTAAAACAACAATTTAATTTTCCAATAGTTCAGGGTAGGGGAACATTTATAAAAATATGTAGCATCCAACTACTCACCTGAACACGGTATAATATAATCCTCAAATAAAGTATGAAAGTCCAACTAGTGTCCTGAACAAAATATTGAAACTATACGTCACTACTAATTCAAACATATTAGAAGGAATAATAAACTGAGTAACCCCAAACTAAAGTGCACTAACATAGCTCAACCCTACTCACCGTTACTCTTAAATAATACCTAATTTCATGTTCTTCAAGGTCTTAAATTACTCATGACATGAGTTCATATCAAAACTTAATTAAAAGTGACTTTAAGATAAAACAAAATTTTAAATAAGTTTTCTCAATCTATTCACTAACTTTGAAAATTAAAAACTCACTCCACGTTATTCAAAAAATTCCAAAACCCTCCAGATATCAACTAATATATTCTAAGTTTCAAACCCAATTGGTTTTACTTGATTTTCTTGTCAAAATAATTATTTACAATTAATTATGCCCAAACAGATTATTTTCTGCATCACTTTAAAGAAATTAATAGTTCTCTTAATATACACGAGCAATCAATGCAATGCCAAAAATTTCAGAAACTAGACTCATAACCGGTTCTAATGACACTGATTTGATAATTTTTGGATTTATACCCAAAGAGAGCGACACTTTCGAAGCTACTATTTTGCATCAATTTTCTGGACGCACCAGTTAATATAGATTTTGACTCCCAAAAATTATGAGAAAATTCTGATATGGAATTCAATATGTTATTAATCTACTGTAAAAACTTCAATTCAAAAATTATCTATTTGATATGATTCCTCGATTTTAAAATTTTGTGGTTCTGTACAGAATTTTTAAACTAAAAATTACACTCATTCTTTACACACAATTTATTTCCTCAGGTTTCTTAACAGTGTATATATATATACAGCATATACAAATCTACAACCTCTCCTTCAATGAACTAAATAATAATAGAATAAGAATAAAGAAGAAAGAAAGAAGAAAACCTAGGATAGCAATTCTTTGATGATCACACACAGTGCAGCACACCCAATCCTTCCTTTGTTGCAATCTCTTTTTTTTTTTTCCCCAATCTCTCTCTCCTGTGGCTGCTACTGCTGCTACTAGGAACACTAGAGTTGTTTTTTATATATCTAAACAAAATGTTTTAAATTATTATCTCTTTATATTATTTTATTTTCTATCTCCATTAATTTAAATAAAATATAACTATTATTATATCAAAATATACTTACTAACTTGCCTCCTATTTTTTTTTTTAAATAATAAATCTTACCTCTAAATTAAAGACTTTCACCATAAATTTATTTTAAGTTTAAAATTAACTAAAAGATCGTTCAATAATATTTAATTTGCACCTTAAAATTCACAAGTCAAATATTTGAGGTTTGTAAAATAATTATTATTTAATTTTTTATTTTATTTGTATATTCGGATTTTCACAAGGCCCTCATCATTGAATGATATAATGAAACCTCTTCATTACAAATATGCAATAAAGAAGATCAAAATCCAACTATTTTGCTTAAAATGTAGCAAATTGATCTCACCACCACTTGGTTAAGTCAGCTAGAATTGCGGTAACAAGTTCCTTAGAAAGGTCATGTTTGGGCAGTTTTTTGCAAGTTGAATTAATAATTGAAAGGTAGAAATTAAAAGTACTTCTCTTTCAGTTTCTCAAAAATCAATTTTTTCAATTTATCTAAGCTATTTATAAGATTTTCTAAAATAAAATTTATAAACACCTTTTATAAGTGGCACCAAACATAACCAAAATTATAAACAACTTTTTTACTAGAATACACACACAAAAAAAAAAAAAAAAAAAAAAAAAACTTTTTATTTATCAAAAGGTATCTAACAAAATCTTCACTTTTATCAAATTCCATGCAAGTTGATGATGATGTCACTTTGAAATTCAAGAATTTATACAAAAATTAATATAATTTTTTTTTTTGATAAATAAAAATAATATGGCAATATCTTCTATTTTTTTAATAAATAAACAACATCTTCTTAGGTGTTTTGTTGTTTTATTTTAAAATAAAAATTTCACAGTAGATCATTTTATACAAAAATTTTATATAAATTTTCTATTTATATATCATCACTAGTTGGAGATTGAGCTTTTTCACTCAAAGCCTCTCCCAATCAATGTCCCACTATTGATTCTTGTTTGAGCTGCAACACAAACATATGATAAAATAGAATGAAATATTCAGAATATTTTTCTCTTTGTTATACTCGGAAGTGGGGATGTTGCTACGCGGATATCCAATAACTTGATTTTTTGCAGGCATGTTTTATTTGATGTATTCTAAAATGTGAACGGTTCGAATTATCAAAATGAGCCTTGAAATGGGCCCATTTTGCGGCACAGCAACCGCTGCTACGCAGTCCACGCAACAACATCCCCACATAAACCTAGTGATTCTCTTTCTTTATTGTCACACCCCAAACCAGGTATGACTGGTCATGGCCCACAGGGCCTAAGCCTAAGGCACACGTAAGCTTAACCACAAATCCATAATCAAATTGAACAACTATACAAAAGTCCAGTAATAAATAACCAAAACTCAATCCAGTGACATGCCACAAGTATAAACAGCAAAACCAACCGTAATCAATACCATCGAAACTTATAGAATATAAACCGTACACATATCAAAATAATCCTAAATAAACCTCAATAAAAATAAAAAGAAATATGCACAAACTTGACATAACAATCTAAAACAAAATAAATGAATATCCTAGAGGTCCATGAACTTGAGTCCCCATTACGCCATGAGTTCACTCTAAGTCCTTCTAACACCTGGAAATGATAAACAACTAAGTCAGCTAATAGCTCAGTGGAGTAGCAACATAGATAATAAATACACTTTTGAAAACAAGGTTTAATTCCAAAATAAGATATATATCACAGAAACTGGATTGGCATACACTTTTGATAAAGATAATCTGTTTCAAAAAGAAAGTTTCACAGTTAAACAGCTGAAATACTCATGTCTCTCAAGAACATGATAAATGACATTTTTCACTTAAAACAGATTACAATATAAACACCAATAATTTTTTGGGGTACTTACCAATTAGTCCTGTTAACTAGACTTATTTACCTACAGGTCCTAACTAATAAATTTAACACTATAAAAATAAGAGAGTGATAAATTTATCACTAAAAATTTATTCATAAAACAAAGAGACTGATAAATTTATCACTATAAAATTATTCATAAAAAAAAAAAGACTGATAAATTTATCTTTATCACTTAATAAATTATATCAAATAGGACTTAATGGGTAATAAGTCTCCAAAGTAGGACCTATTGGGTAATAAGTCTCCAAAGTAGGACCTATTGGTAGTTTACCCTAATTTTTTGGGTACCAAGAATAACAAGTAACATGCTATACAGTTCTCAAGGCTATAAGCCTTTTGGATCCAATACCGAACTAAGAGTCATCCTCAGGATAGCAACTTGGGCCTTTTCTCTAAGACAATTTGATTGAAGGTCACCTAGCCTAACCTAGATCTTTTCCTTACAATCGTTGAGCACTAGAGTCATTACGGCCCAACCCAAATCTGTTCCCTAGTGGCCAGAGTCACCACATACAATGGAATAATTTCCCTAGACTAAAATATACATATGGTTCCAATAATCAATGCACATCAGTTTTGCAAAACATGGTAGTTCACCATTTTAAACATGAGCCCAAAACAAATAGTTTACAGTATGCCAAATTCACACATGCTTCAGAAATAATTTGAGTCCATTGATAATATAATAATTTATCAAAATAGCTTAGTCCTGAAACAACAATTTAATTTTCCAATAGTTCAGGGTAGAAGAACATTTATAAAAATATGTAACATGAAACTACTCACCTGAAAACGAAATAATATAATCCTCGAATAGAGTATAAAATTCCAATTAGTGCCCAGAACCAAGTATGAAAATTACACGTCACTACTAATTTAAAAATACTAAAGAATAAGAACTAAGTAACCCCAAACTAAAGCGCACTGACACGGTTCAACCCAACTCACTGTTACTCTTAAATATTACCTAAGCTCATGTTCTTCAAGGTCTAAAATCACCCAAAACATGGGTTCAAATCGAAACTTAATTAAAAGTAACTTTCAAATAAAACAGAGTTTTAAACAAACTTTTCCAATCTATTCGCTAACTTTGGAAATTACAAAAGCCACTCCACATTGTTCGAAAAATTCCAAAGCCCTCCAGATATCAACTAATATATCCCAAGTTTTAAACCCAAATGGTTTCACTTGATTTGCTTATCAAAATAATTATTTACAATTAATTATATCCAAACAGGTTATTTTCTGCAGCACTTTAAAAAAATTAATGGTTCTCCTAGTATACACAAGCAATCAATGCAAGGCTAAAAATGTAAGAAACTAGACTCATAACTGGTTCTAATGATGCTAATTTGATAATTTTTGGATTTATACCCAAAGATAACGACACTTCCGAATTTTTTGCCATGCACAAGTTTTCTGAATAGATTTGAACGCACCAGTTAATATAGATTTTGACTCCAAAAAATTATGAGAAAATTCTGGTATACAATTAAATACGTAATTAATCTACTATAAAAATTTCAGCTCAAAATTCATCTGTTTGATATGGTTTCTTGATTTCTAAAGTTTGTGATTTTATGCAGAATTCTTATCCAACACCTTTAGCTCCTTAATTCACTTTAAAATTTTGCACGATTATACACAACACTATCCCAATCAACCAAATATTTCATAGCGACAATGTTACATAGCTCAAATTTTGTGGCTCAAAAGTGGCTCAAATGGCCAAAACGACGTCGTTTTGAGTACAAAACAACATAAAAATGGCCAAAACGACGTTGTTTTTGCCATTTGAGCCACTTTTGAGTCACAAAATTTGAGCTACCAGACATTTTCCATTTCATAGCCATGCCCAACACATGTATCTACTTCATTGATTTGACCCATCAACTACACAGCAACTCACAAGAAGAAGAAAAAGATAGTGAGGGAATAAGGGATTTACCTTGCCAATGGCCACCACAAAACTCAACAATTTTCAGCACTTTTCACCCAATGACCTAGACGTCTCTCTCCCTCTCTTTACCTTTCACTGCTGCTGCTCGGAAAGTTGTGGGAAACAATATCATAAGAATTAGGGTTTTATTATCCTTTATATATATAACCGGTAAACTGACGCACCCCCTTCTCTATTTATTTTATTTTTTTTAAATAATAAATCTTGCCTACTTTCACCATAAATTTATTTTAGGTTTTAAAATTAATTAAAAGATCCTCCAATAAAATTTAATTTGCACTTAAAGATTCACAAAGAAAATATTTGATATTGTAAAATAATTATTACTTAATTACTTGTTTGATTTGTATATTCGAATTCTCACATTTATTCTCTTATGGTGTTGACTTGTAGTGAATTCTATCAACAGATTAAGCACCAGCTGTTACCACTAGACAGGTTAGATCATTGTCTGTTATGCAAAACTTGAGAGTAATTATTCGGTGATCCAATAACATCATATCAATTTAATTTCAAAATATTCACGATCAGTCATTTTAAAATTTTTAAAGAAAAAACTCAAATGCCCACTTTTGTCAAAAAGGTGAGAAGAGACTTAAGAATATTTAACGCGAATTCAACTGAAGGTAAAAAGTTGAGGCATTGGATCTCACTTTTTCTTATATGGCTTGGCTAACCGGTGGCTAAAATTGGCGTGGTGGTTCGAATAATTGTTCAGAATACATATGGACAACTAATGGAAGTCACATCCATAAATTGCAGAATTCGATTCTTTTTAGCATTTACTTCAATGGTAGACCCCAACAGAATCTCATTGTGCATTCCCCCAAAAAAACCATAAATAAATATTTAAAAAAGAGTATGGTCGTCCACCTTTGGAGCCAGTGAAGGATTACGGATACAGCGACGACAAATGGCGTAGGTCTTCCAGTCCGATTCGCGATCGCCCACAAAGGGTTGAGGAATTTATTTCGAACGTTCAAGTTGAACCCAACCGAGGAGCAACGAGGCCGGGCTTCTTGGGCACCACAAATTGGCACAACCAGCCTTATTCAGGCAACGGTACTGGCTATGGTGAGTATGATAATTATCAAAGAGATGATAGCTTTACAGAACCCGCTGTGATCAACCAAGATGGGGGGAAAGACAGATGTTTGGCCGGAAATATGAGTAAGCACCCTAGTCATGGACTAACAAATGATATTGGTCAAGCAGTGGAGATCCTCAAAGAAGAGGCCAAGACTTCTCCGGTTAGTGTTGCTACTGCACTAGTCTCGACAGTTCCGAAAAGGGATACTTACACAACTAACCCTGAGAGTAGGTATTTCAGTCTGACAACTATGCCGGGCAATTTCAGTCTGACAACTATGCCCGGCAATTTCAATCTCTCATCTAGGCCATGCTAGACAGGAGAGACTTACACGGGAACCATTGGCAGTAGAGAGAGGCTGCAAGAAAATAACGAGATTGGTGTCCACGGCTTTATTACAATTAGCATTTTATTTAAGTTGAACCATGTTATGGTATAAATTAGTGATGTTGTTGGGTTTTTATGTCCTGGTATTTTAGTAAAATAAGCTTTGCTAGCATAGGCAACCACAGTTGTCTTACAAAGGATGTGTGCCAAAATCCTAGTGTGTAACCAATAAAAAAAAAGGCAAATACAATAAACTAATGTAGTATTTTTTGCCTACTTGCTTTGATTCTCTTCATCATACATCTCCATCCATGTTTTACTTTCAATGCTGGAGCTGGAAAAAAGTGTTTGCAATGGTTTGTAGTTGAGCTTGTGTGATGGTTTTATGACCAACAGTAGTAAGGTTGCTCTATTGTAACTTGGACATCATGGGTTTGAAATACAGAAACAACCTTCTCTGTATGCTGGGAGGGGGTTAACATTGCGTAACTTGGACATCATGGGTTTGAAATACAAAAACAGCCTTCTCTGGGGGAGTAAGGTTGCGTATATCTGACCCTTTCTCAAACTTGTAGCGGCGGAGCCTCGTCCATTGGGCTGCCCTTCAAGTGACTTACTTGAATTTAAAAATTTTAAAAAAAAGGCTATGGATAGAGCTACCACAATCACTTCGGTGAATTGTAGAATTTCCATGAGATATATCAATGCTCTTTCAAATTTTTTATAGATACTGAACCATGTTCTTTGGTAGATTCATCCATGTTCTTTCAAATTTTTTATCCTCTCTCTCTCTCTCTCTCTCTCTCTCTCTCTATGAGTCACCCATCTTTAGAAATCCTGAAGGAATGGTAGCGGGAGCGGGACGAGTGAGGGAGGACCCTATAGAAGAGTTGAAGGTTGGGAGCAAGGGTGGGGGCGGGAGCGAGGCTCCCATAGGAATTTCTTGCTTCTAAGCCTAGAACCTTGCATTGGCAGACGTAACACTGCAAATTGTAATGGCCTTCTTTTAGAGATATAAGGTGAGTCTATCATAAATTCACATCAATTGAGCAATACGCCAAACAAACCATTATTAGAAAAAGAAATTATACGTACAAAGATCCGCTTTCCTAACCCCATGAATATATTTGATTTGTTAGGTTCTTTTTTGAACTGAAGAAACTTTTAGGCAAGATTTCATAAGACAATTTGGATAAATAGGACACAAGATTGTGCCCAAAAAAAAAAAGATGATAGTTTGACAAAAATCTAACCGTAATTGTGAATCAATAATCCTGGAAATACACACTAAGATCTCAGAGCTTGTTAATTACTATATTAACACTGCACAAATTAATATATCACCTATATGATGTATCTAAAATCAGTTGGCCATATCTCTAAAACAGAGACGAAATGAATAACTTCAAAGTTAGTAGTTGACTTGCTTCATATGCTAGTCTTTTAATAATCTTCATGTTAAATTTGGTTCCATTTATGGCCTCCAAAACTTCAAGCCATTCCAAAGTGAAAAAATCACACACGAAAATCTGCTGCTGATTCTCAAATACTGTTTTACCCAAACAAAGGTCAAACAGAACCATCACTTAGAGGGAAAAATTAGGGAATTGGAAGTATGAAAACCAATTTATTATGTAAGTTACAACTTGGTGGTCTCGGGTTTTTTTACTGCTCATAAAATCAATTCCTTAGTGGATGTGTCAAGAAGGGAATAAGTTTTAAGCTTTGTGTGATCAAATCTACCCAATCATGCATGGCCGTATAAGGCTACTAGTACTACCAAATGAACTGTTAAATTAAATGGTACTTAATGAGCAAATTTGGGAATTGGATTTAGAATACGTTTTTTTGCCTCTTTTTTTTTTTCCATGTGCGCGCAAGGAACAAATAGTGCTTTCTGTAGTTCCTGCTGCGCAAAAAATAAAAATAAAAAAAATCCTTGAATCAAAGTTTCCAGAAGGGAAACAAGTGTTGAAACATATGGGATCAAATCAATATGAAAGTCCCAATCTTGTGGCCACTTGCTGGAAAAATAAACCATGCCATGTGCTTAAGTTCTTCACATGGAGTTACTTACATCACATGGGAAGAAAAAAATGTGCTATCCCAATGGCTCTTCTTGGATGTCCAACCTGTGCTCTTTGCAAGTAGCTCTTTTTCCCGGCCCAAAGAACTGCCAAACTAAAAAATAAATAAAAATAGCAGTTTAAAAGTTGACAACAACATAAAAAACTAGATAAATTCAATTTCCATAATTTGCTGAGAGGAACAGCAGCCTATTAAAAAAAATTTTAAATCATCATAAATTTGTTCTATATTTGAGTGAAGCAAGTAAAATCCAAGAAAGTAAAAAGAATAAACTTGTGTTACCTCTGTACTTTGAGTCTTTGGTCCTTTGCCATAATCCAGGGAGCATAACGAGATTGAAAATTGATCCCTTGTAAGATTACCCATAAGTGAGAACCATGGGGTCCAACTACAACTCAATACTAATACTAGCCACATCTTTTCGAGAAGTCCCTCATGACCAGTAATCACCACAAGAAATTCACCATCCAGGAAGTGATGAAAACGATTAGCATCTCTCACAATAATCTCTCTCTTTACTATCTTTGATATATATAAATGCTCTTTCACATTTCCCTTTGATTTTCTTTGTTCTCCGTAGATTCATTCCTAAATTCATGATCCAAAATAGCCTTATGGACAGCTAATGGAAGACACATCATGGATGAGCAGAATTTGATTCTTTTAAGCAATTACACTTTAATTCTAGGTCCCACTCTTTTTTATGTGGTCGAAACTGACGTGGTGGTCCAGAACACTTACATAATTTTTCCAGAAGTTGAATACTTGAGCTGTGTTTTGAGATTTATATAAGGCTATGTGAAAGGAAAGGAAATGATGAGGGAAATACGAATGAAATATAATCTAATTGTAATTCACATTTCCCTGCGATTTTCTTTTCTCTCCGTAGATTCATACCTAAATTTATGATCCAAACATAGTCTTACGGACAGCTAATGGAAGACACATCATGAATGAGCAGAATTTGATTCTCTTAAGCAATTACACTTCAATGGTAGACCCCAACAGAATCTTATTGTGCATTCAAGAAAAAGAAAAAGTATCAGATCCTCTAGCATTACAACTAATCTGTTGAAGCAAAAGAGAACATAGAGATTTTCTATATAAGTTGAAGTAGTTACCTCTTTAGGAATTGAGAAGGAAGTGAGGTCTTAAAAAAATTCTTTTAACAAACAAAAAAAGAAAGTGTCCCCAAGAGATCTTACATTGAGCAATGGCAGGGTATGGTTATATGAACAGAGGCTACACTGATGACAGGAACAAAAAAACCTACGGTGAAAGTGGTTATTTTGATCCTGCCAGCCGCCCGACCATTTTCGAAGCTGAAGGAAGGAAAAGGCCAATCATTTCCTACCCTCCCAACCCCGGCTCGGAAAGTTACATCACAACAAGTACAGACAGAACCCTCGAGTATGGTCGTCCACCTATGGAGCCGGTGAAGGATTATGGATACACGGACAACAAATGGCGCAACCATCCTTATTCAGGTGAGTATGATAATTATGGTAGAAACGAACCCCCTGCTATGATCAACCAAGGTGGGGGGTTAGGACAGATCTTTGGCCCGAGATTTGATGGGGGGGAAGGACAGATGTATAAGAAAAGTGAGCCTAAGTACCCTAGTCGTGACACCCGAGTTTCTGGACCAACAAATGATATTGGGAAAGCAATGGAGATCCTCCAAGAAGCGGCCAAGACTTCTCCGGTCAGCGTTGCTACTGCAGTAGCACAGCCATGGTCGGGTACTGCACCAGCCTCAACGGTTCCGAGAAGAGAAACTTACACACCTAACCCTGCGAGTAGGTACGGCAGTTTCAATCTGTCATCTAGGCCGTACTAGACAGGAGAGATTTACACAGGAACCATTGGCAGTACAGAGAGGCTGCAACAAAATAACGAGATTGGTGTCCACAGCTTCATTACAATTAGTATCTTATGGTCTAAATTAGTGACGTTGTTGGGTGTTTTATGTCATGGTATTTTAGTAAAATAAGCTTTGCTAGCAGAGGCAACCATAGTTGTCTTGTCTTATAAATGATGTGTATAAAATCCCAGGGTGTGACCAATAAAAGAAAAGGCAAATACAATAAACTAATGTTAGTATTTTTTGCCTACTTATTTTGATTCTCTTCCTCATATATCTCCATCCATGTTGTTTACATACAAGGCTAGAGTGGAAAAAGTGTTCACTATGGTTTGTAGTAAGGTTGTTCTATTGTGACTTGGGTTCCATGAGTTCAAAATACGGAAACAGCCTCTTCATAAGAGGGGATAAGGCTGCGTAGCGGTGAGAGCCTCGTCCACTGAGCTACCTTTGGCTACCTTTTAAGTGACTTTCATAAATTTAAAGAAAATGTAAACAAAAAAGACCATGAATAGAGCTGCCACAATATCACTTCGATGAATCATATAATTTCTGTGAGATATATCAATGCTCTTTCAAAAATTTTATAGATTATGAACCATTTCTTTGGTAGATTCATCCAAGTTAAATTTCGTAAAACAATCTCTCTCTCTCTCTCTCTCTCTCTCTCTCTCTCTCGTCCATGAGTCACAGTCTTTAGAAATCCTAGAAGTTTCTAAAGACTGTGACTCATGGACGAGAGATGGGGAATTGAGGGCCCTATAGAAGAGTTTAAGGTTGGGAATGGGGCCTCCATAGAAGTTTCTTGCTACAGCCTAGAACCACGCATTGGCAGAAGTAACACTGTGTAATGGCCTTCTTCTAGAGATATAAGCCAATCCCATCATAAATTCACATCAATCAAGCAAAATGCCAACCAACCTTAATTATAAAAAGAAATTGTACTTACAAAATCCCCTTTCCTAACCCCATGAATAGATTTGATCTGATGGGTACTTTTTTGAATTGAAAATGTACAGTCCTTTTTGAATTGAAAGAAACTTCTGCACAAAATTTCATAAGACAATTTGGATAAAAAGGATACAATACTAGGCAAAAAAAGATGAAACTTCAACAAAAATATAACCCTAATTGTGAATCAATATCTGGAAATACATTCTAGATCATAGAGCTTGTTAATTGCTGTATCTTTTTTTTTTTTTCTTTTTTGAACACTAGCATCTTCATTCAAACTGCAGAAGAAGTTACATCAGATTATAATAATTCCCTTAGAGGAACAGGAGGTACACCAACCCACGAAACAGGGAGTGAGTTAGATGCCTGGGCCGTCGCGACCCAGTGTGCCACCTTGTTGTTCATACAACCAGTCCAGGAGAAGGCCATCTGATGTTGAGAAGCTAACCAACGAATATCCAAAATGAGCGCACTCAACTCCCACGGAGGGACTGTTTCTGCTACACTCAGCTGAATAATTTGACGATTATCACTCTCAATCTCCACAGGCATAGCATGATGTGCATGAACCATTAGACAGGCCATACGGACAGCATGCGCCTCCGCTTGAGAAGCAGAAGACGCTGGTATTGGCCTGGCATTGCCATCAATAACATTACCAGCAGAATTCCGGAACACAACAGCAATGGATGCTTTGGAAGTCTGATGGCAATAGGCAGCATCGCAATATCAACACTGCACAAATTAATATATCACTTGTATAATGTATCTGAAATCAGTTGGGCCATATCTGTAATAAAGACAGACAAAATGATTAACTTACAAGTTAGTAGTTGACTTGCTTCATATGCTAGTCTTTAAATAATCTTCATGTGCAATTTGGTTCCATTTATGGCCTACAAAACTTCATGCCATTCCAAAGTGAAAAAATCACACACGAACATCTGCTGCTGCAAAGTGCTGACTATCAAATACTGTTTTACCCAAATAAAAAGGTCAAACAGAAACATCATTTAAAGGGAAAAAATTAGGGAATTGGAAGTATGAAAACCAATTTATTATGTACACTACAAATTGGTGGTCTCGGGTTTTTTTACTGCTCATAAAAACAATTCCTTAGCGGATGTGTCAACAAGGAAATAAGTTTTAACCTTTGTGTGATCAAATCAATGTTAAAATAATTAACTCATCTGTTTTAGCCAAACATAAATGAGAGGGGGAAAAAACTGCAAGTAATTGTCCCAATCATGCGTGGCCATATAAGCTGCTAGTACTACCAAATGAACTGTTAAACACTACTTAATGAGCAAATTTGGGAATTGAGTTTAGAATACCTTCTTCTTTTTTTCTTTTGTGTACGCATAAGGTACAAATAGTGCTCTCTGTAGTCCTGCTGCACACACACACACACACACACAATTCCTTGAATCAAAGTTTCAAGAAGGGAAATAAGTGTTGAAACATATGGGATCAAATAAATGTGAAAGTCCCACACCTGTGGCCACTTATTGGAAACATAAAAACCATGCCATGTGCTTAAGTTATTCACAAGGAGTTACTTGCATGCCGTGGCAAAAAAATTTGTGCTATCCCAATGGCTTTGCTTGGATGTCCAACCTGTGCTCTTCACAAGTTTCTCTTTTTCCTGACCAAAGAAATGCCAAACTAAGAATAATAATGACATAAACTAAATAAATAAAATTGCAGTTTAAACATTGACAACAATATAAAAAACTAGATAAATCCAATTTCAATAATTTGCTAAGAGGAACAGCAGCCTATTGAAACAATTTTAAATTATCACAAATTTGTCCTATATTTGAGTGAAGCAAGTAAAATCCAAGAAAGTTAAAAGAATAAAACTTATGTTACCTCTGTACTTTGAGTCTTGGTCCTTTGCCGTAATCCATTGAGCATAACGAGATTGAAAAATGATCTCTTGTGAGATGACCGATAAGCGATAACCATGAGCTCCAAATACCACTCAACACTAGTACTAGCCACATCTTTTCGAGAAGGCCCTCATCATTGAATGATGTAATGGAACCTCTTCATTACAAATATGCAATGGAGAGAATCACAATCCGACTACGTTGCTTATAATGTAGCAAATTGATCTCACCACCACTTGGTTAAGTTAGCTGGAATTGCGGTAATAAGTACCTTAGAAAGGTCATGTTTGGGGCAGTTTTTTGCAAGTTGAATTAATAATTAAAAGATAGAAATCAAAAGTACTTCTCTTTCAGTTTCTCAAAAATCAATTCTTTTCAGTTTATCTAAGTTATTTTTAAGACTTCCTAAAATAAAATTTAAAAAATTATAAACACCTTTTATAAGTGGCACCAAACATGAACAAAATTATAAACAACTTTTTTACAAGAATACAAAAATAAAAATAAAAAATAAATAAAGCTTTTTATTTATCAAAAGGTATCTAACAAAATCTTCACTTTTATCAAATTCCATACAAGTTGATGATGATGTCACTTTGACATTCAAGAATTTATACAAAAATTAATATAAAAATTATTTTTTTTTTTTTGATAAATAAAAATAATATGGCAATATCTTCTATTTTTTTAATAAATAAACGACATTTTCTTAGGTGTTTTTTTGTTTTGTTTTAAAATAAAAATTTCACAATAGACCACATCATTCTATACAAAAATTTTATATAAATTTTTTGTTTGTATATCCATCACTGGTTGGAGATTGAGCTTTTCACTCAAAGCCTCTCCCAATCTATGTCCCACCATTGATTCTTATTTGAGCTGCAAAACATATGATAAAACAGAATGAAATATTCATAATAGTTTTCTCTTTGTACTTTTAAACTTTGTAATTCTCTTTCTTTATTCTATTATGGTGTTGACTTGTAGTGAATTCTATCACCAAATTAAGCACCAGCTGTTACCACTAGACAGGTCAGATCATTGTCTGTTATGCAAAACTTGAGAGTAATTATTCGGTGATCCAAGAACATCATATCAATTTAATTTCAAAATATTCACGATCAGTCATTTTTAAAATTTTAAAGAAAAAACTTAAATGTCCACTTTGTCAAAATGGTGAGAAGAGACGTGAGAATATTTAATTCGAATTCAACTGAAGGTAAAAAGTTGAGGCATTGGATCTCACTTTTTCTCATATGGCTTGGCTAACCTGAGGCTAAAATTGGCGTGGTGGTTCGAATAATTGTTCAGAATACATATGGACAACTAATGGAAGTCACATCCATGGATGAGCAGAATTTGATTCTTTTTAGCATTTACTTCAATGGTAGACCCCAACAGAATCTCATTGTGCATTCCCCCAAAAAAACCATAAATAAATATTTAGAAAAGAGAGTATCAGATCCTCTAGCATTATAACCTACTTGTTGAAGGAAAAGAGAACATAGATTTTCTATATAAGTAGAATTTGTTACCTCTTTAGAAACTGAGAAGGAGGTGAGGTCTTAGAGGAGTTCTTTTAACATAAAAAAGAAGTCCCCAAGAGAGCTTACATTGAGCAATGGCAGGGTATGGTTACTTGAACAGAGGCTACACTGATGATCAGAACAAAAAAACCTACGGTGAAAATGGTTATTTTGATCCTGCGAGCCGCCCGACCATTTTAGAAGCTGAAGGAAGGAAAAGGCCAAACATGTCCTACTCTCCCAACCCTGGCTCGGAAAGTTACATCACAACAAGTACAGAAAGAATCGTGGAGTATGGTCGTCCACCTTTGGAGCCAGTGAAGGATTACGGATACACCGACGACAAATGGCGTAGGCCTTCCAGTCCGATTCGTGATCGCCCACAAAGGGTTGAGGAAATCATTTCGAACGTTCAAGTCGAACCCAACCGAGGAGCAACGAGACCGGGCTTCTTGGGTACCACAAATTTGCGCAACCAGCCTTATTCAGGCAATGGTACTGGCTATGGTGAGTATGATAATTATCGTAGAGATGGTAGCTTTACAGAACCCGCTCTGATCAACCAAGATGGGGGGGAAAGACAGATGTTTGGCCAGAAATATGAGTCTAAGCACCCTAGTCATGGACCAACAAATGATATTGGTAAAGCAGTGGAGATCCTCAAAGAAGCGGTCAAGACTTCTCCAGTTAGTGTTGCTACTGCACTAGTCTCGACAGTTCCAAAAAGGGATACTTATGCAACTAACCCTGCAAGTAGGTACGGCAATTTCAATCTGTCATCTAGGCCGTACTAGACAGGAGAGACTTACACAGGGAACCATTGGCAGTAGAGAGAGGCTGCAAGAAAATAACGAGATTGGTGTCCACAGCTTTATTACAATTAGTATTTTATTTAAGTTGAACTATGTTATGGTATAAATTAGTGATGTCGTTGGGTTTTTATGTCCTGGTATTTTAGTAAAATAAGCTTTGCTAGCATAGGCAACCATAGTTGTCTTACAAAGGATGTGTGCGAAATCCTAGTGTGTGACCAAAAAAAGAAGGCAAATACAATAAACTAATGTAGTATTTTTCGCCTACTTGCTTTGATTCTCTTCATCATACATCTCCATCCATGTTGTTTTACTTTCAATGCTGGAGCTGGAAAAAAGTGTTTGCAATAGTTTGCAGTTGAGCTTGTGTTATGGTTTTATGGCCAACGGTAGTAAGGTTGCTCTATTGTGACTTGGACATCATGGGTTTGAAATACAGAAAATAGCCTTATCTGTATGTGAGGGGATAAGGCTGCATACATCTGACCCTTTCTCAGACTTGCAGCGGCAGAGCCTCGTCCACTGGGCAGCCCTTCAAGTGACTTACTTGAATTTACAAGAAAATATAAAGAAAAAAAAAAAGAGAGGCTATGGATAGAGCTACCACTTTACCTTGATGAATTGTAGAATTTCTATGAGATATATCAATGCTCTTTCAAATTTTTTATAGATACTGAACCATGTTCTTTGGTAGATTCATCCAAGTTAAATTTCATAAGACAATCTCTCTCTCTCTCTCTCTCTCCATGAGTCACCCATCTTTAGAAATCCTGAAGGACTGGTAGTGGGAGCAGGACAGGTGAGCAAGGACCCTATAGAAGAGTTTAAGGTTGGGAGCAAGGGTGGGGGCGGGAGCGAGACCCCCATAGGAATTTCTTGCTTCTAAGCCTAGAGCCTTGCATTGGCAGAAGTAACACTGTAAATTGTAATGGCCTTCTTTTAGAGATATAAGGTGAGTCTATCATAAATTCACATCAATCGAGCAATATGCCAAACAAACCATGATTAGAAAAAGAAATTGTACTCATAAAGATCCGCTTTCCTAACCCCATGAATATATTTGATTTGTTAGGTTCTTTTTTGAACTGAAAGAAACTTTTACGCAAGATTTTATAAGACAATTTGGATAAATAGGACACAAGATTGTGCAAAAAAGATGATAGTTCGACAAAAATCTAACCGTAATTGTGAATCAATATTTCTGGAAATACATACTAAGATCTCAGAGCTTGTTAATTACTATATTGACACTGCACAAATCAATATATCACTTATATGATGTATCTGAAATCAGTTGGCCATATCTCTAAAAAAGACAGACAAAAAGAATAACTTACAAGTTAGTAGTTGACTTGCTTCATATGCTAGTCTTTTAATAATCTTCATGTTAAATTTGGTTCCATTTAATGCCTCCAAAACTTCATGCCATTCCAAAGTGAAAAAATCACACACGAACATCTGCTGCTGCAAAGTGCTAACTCTCAAATACTGTTTTACCCAAACAAAAGGTCAAACAGAAACATCACTTAAAGGGAAAAATTAGGGAATTGGAAGTATGAAAACCAATTTATTATGTTGGTGGTCCCGGGTTTTTTTTACTACTCATAAAATCAATTCCTTAGCGGATGTGTCAAGAAGGAAATAAGTTTTAAGCTTTGTGTGATCAAATCAACCCAATCATGCATGGCCATATAAGGCTACTAGTACTACCAAATGAACTGTTAAACGCTTCTTAATGAGCAAATTTGGGAATTGGATTTAGAATACATTTTTTTGCCTCTTTCTTTTTTCTTTTTTTCTTTTTTTTTCATGTGCGCACAAGGAACAAACAGTGCTCTCTGTAGTTCCTGCTGCGCCCCAAACAAAAAAAAAATCCTTGAATCAAAGTTTCAAGAAGGGAAATAAGTGTTGAAACATATGGGATCAAATCAATGTGAAAGTCCCAATCTTTTGGCCACTTATTGGAAAAATAAACCATGCCATGTGCTTAAGTTCTTCATATGGAGTTACTTACATCACATGGGAAGAAAAAAAATGTGCTATCCCAATGGCTCTTCTTGGATGTCCAACTTGTGCTCTTTGCAAGTAGCTCTTTTTCCCAACCCAAAGAACTGCCAAACTAAAATAAATAAAAATTGCAGTTTAAAAGTTGACAACAACATAAAAAACTAGATAAATTGAATTTCCATAATTTGCTAAGAGGAACAGTAGCCTATTAAAATAAATTTTAAATTATCATAAATTTGAGTGAAGCAATTAAAATCCAAGAAAGTGAAAAGAATAAAACTTGTGTTACCTCTGTACTTTGAGTATTTGGTCCTTTGCCATAATCCAGTGAGCATAACGAGATTGAAAATTGATCTCTTGTAAGATGACCCGTAAGTGAGAACCATGATGTCCAACTACAACTCAATACTAATACTAGCCACATTGTTTCGAGAAGTACCTCATCACCAGTAATCACCACAAGAACATTCACCATCCAGGAAGTGATGAAAACGATTAGCATCTCTCACAATAATCTCTCTCTTTACTATCTTTGATATATATTTGGTCAAACTATGACAGTCAACACAAACTCGAAGATTCTTAGTGATTCTAATTAAACTTCCAGCTGGTGTGCTCAAAATTCCAAATGCTATTGCTAGTCTCTCACTATGACCCCAAAGCAACTTCACCTTCATCTGCTCATCCACATCACGGAGAACACAACTAGTATCGGGCACATACCCACAAGTCTCCACCTCTAACCTTAACGTCTCTATAAACCGGTAAATTTCACCCGACTTTGGATGTGAATCATCACCAGCAAAAAAGGTGTATACTTGGTTTCCTATTTCAATCAAGCTATATCCGGGTATTTTTGCTAGTCCCCGTTTCCTCATGAGGCCTCGAATGTGATCTACCGCATCCCATCTCTTTCCTTCGGCATATATATTTGATAAAACAACATAAATTCCAGGGTTCATGGCATCTAATTGAAGCAATCTATCTGCAGTTTCTACACCCATATTGATGTTTCTGGGAGTACGACACCAACTCAGTAAAGCTTCAAGAACAGCACCACCTGGTTCAAAAGGCATTTTTCTAATAAATGCCTCGGCTTCTTCAAGACGGCCTGCTCGACCGAGAAGGTCCACAAAGCAAGCATAGTGCTTCTCATTAGGCCTAATGTTATGGTCTGTTTCCATGCTGTTAAACAGATTAATCCCCTCATCCACTAGCCCTGAGTGACTACAAGCAGCTAAAAGAGAAACAAAGGTAGCTTGATTTGGCTTGACTCTCTCTTCTATCATTCTACTATACACGCCAATAGCTTGATTCCCATGACCATGTATGCCATAGCCAGTTATCATAGAGTTCCATAAAATAACATCTTTATAGACATACCGATTCGCAAATATCCGTTCTGCAGAGTTTATTTTTCCACACTTGGCATACATATCAATTAGGGCTGTCATGTTAACCACATCAAAAGCAACGCCACTGCGAATTAAATGAGCATGCACACTTCTTCCTTTCTTCAAAGAGCCCAAATGGGCACAAGAATGGACCAAACTAACAAGAGTGACAAAATTGGCATCAACTTCCTCTTCTTGCATCTGATGAAATAATTTCAAAGCCGCTTCTGCTAACCCATTTTGCGCTAGCCCTACTAACATAGCAGTCCATGTAATCACATTCTTATCTTTCATACGGTTAAACATAGAAGTTGCCAGATCTAATGCACCACATTTGCAATACAAATCAACAAGTGTAGTCGATAAAATGAGATTTAATTCAAGACCCTTTCTTAAGATGCAACCATGGAGGATCTTTCCAGTTTCTAAATCAGCTGTTTGTGAACAACCCTGAATGAGGCTAACAGTAGTTGCCGAATCAAACCCACCACCGGTGTTGACTAATCTATGAAATAGGTCAAATGATTCATGAATCAAACCATTTTGAACACATCCTGAAATCATTGCATTCCATGATACCAAGCTTTTCATAGGCATCCTCTCAAAAACCCAATAAGCAATTTGAGTGTGACCCATTTTACTATACATATCAAGCAATGATGTGAGCACCAGAGTATCCTTACCCATTCCCAATCCAAGAACACATCCATGAATACATTTTCCAAGTTGTAAATTTCCAATCCCTTCACATGCCTTCATCAAGCTCACCATAGTTACCGGAGTTGGCCTATTTCCACAACCACGCATCTCAAAAAACAGATCAATGGCCTCATTAAAATGACACGCTTGCACATAACCTCCAATCATTGCATTCCAACAAACAACGTCCCTATGTCGAATGCCATCGAATACCCTTTGTGCCTCATCAATATGATCAAATTTAACCAAAAAATTAATCACTGAACTTCCAAAAAATCGATCTCTTTCCATCCTACTCTCCGCAACACTTTTGATAATTCCCATTCCACTCTCATAATCTGATAAGCCCGTACACGCTTTGAGTGCAAAAGTACAAGTGCAACTATCAATTTCTAAATTATGACAACCCATCATCTGGAACAACCTGAGGGTCTCATTATACAGCTCATTTCGTAAATACCCATTCAGCATGGCATTACATAGAAAAACATGTGGTTGAGGAATTTGATCGAACACACAGCGGGCAGATTCTAAACTACCCAAATCAGCGTAGGCTTTTACAAGTCTGGTGGCCACAAATTGGTCTGAAGATAGTGAATTGGTGATGATTTGAGCATGAACAGACATAACCCGGAAAAGGCAATGCGAGAACTCTTGCAATAACGATAAGAGTTTGTGAACAATGGGTGGTGATTGGTTGAATTGGGCATTTCTGAGTGATGAAGTGTGGGTTGAGAAGCAAGAGGAGAAGATGAGTCTGGAGAGTTTTTTGGGTGGAGAGAGATTGAGAGAAAGATATGAACAAGGCATGTAGAAGAGAAACGAAATGCAGAGTCTGGTTTGGATGTTCGAGCTATTAACGGTCATTTTACAAGTATTGAAAATATATAACTGTCATTTTACTTTGTCCAATAAAAATGAGTATGACTATTTTTTATTTATTTATTTATTGAATGGGATGAGTATAACTATCCAAATTCAAAAATTAGACCTATTTTTTAAATTCATTTTATGTTAAAAAAAAATTATTTATTGATAATTAAATATTTTTTAATATTAAAATAATTATCTTATTAACAAATCACTCGTCTAGAAAATGAGTCTAAACAATAGATTTATATATTATTTTTCAATAAGAATACTATGTTTGTCTAATTACATCAATTAATCACTGAAATACTGTGCATAAATTTAGTGTAATTCTAACCAAAAAAATTAAAGAAAAATGATATTTAGGGGAGAAAATACAAGACTATGAGGAATCAAATTTTAATAAAAGGATATTGTGCCATGTTGTCAATAAAAAATATAAAATTTTAAAAATATTATAATTTTAATACACTCTTTATCTATTTTTAAAACGTTTTAATATATTTATAAATCTTTTATACCTTTCAATATATTTGTATATATTTTTTGACACTAATAATAATCCTTTAACATTTCTTAAATATTATTATTTTACCATTTTGACTATATTTCTCTCCTCTTCTATTCTCTCTTATCCCCCCTCTCTTAGCTAATCCTTTCACACCCAACCTCGTGACTACTTGCCGTACCCACCCTCGAGGCTTTTCCCAAAATAGGCCTTTTTTTCATTGAATTTCCCAAACTAGGCCAACTTCTGACGGAATTCCAAAACTAAGTTAAAGCGCTATTGGTATTCGCGCTTTTACTGTGAGGAGCATAAAATTGGATGAACAGTAAAATCGCTATTACAAATAGCGATTTTGATTAAGAATTCGCTATTACAAATGGCGCTTATAGGGTGAAATTTTTCCCAGAATAAAATTTGTTGAGAACAAATGATTTTAGCACAAAACTTTGTTGGGATAAAAACGCTATTTCTAATAGCGATTTTAACAGGAAAAAATTTTCGCAGGAAAACGCTATTCCTAATAGCGCTTTTGACAGAAACATGTTTTGGAAGAAAACGCTATTTGTAATAGCGAGTTCATTTAAATGAAAACGCTTTTCGAATCAGCGTTTTTAACACTCATCTATACCAAGCCCCGTCCCACCCTTCTCATTTGCATACGTTTCAGACTTAGGTTTTAAAGCTCTCGCCTCACACTCTCCATCTCTCAGCCTCTCCATCATCACTCACTCTCCATCTCTCACTCTCCTCGATCTCAGACTCAGTCGATCAGCTCCGTCTGTGCTCTCTCTGCTCTCTGCTCTCTGCTCTCGGTCTCTGCTTCACTCTCTCAGGCTCTCTCTCCGTGGTATGATATAAACCCTAATTTTATGTATTGAGTTTTTGTGTTTGTGAAAATGTGATATTAACCCTAATTTTTGTGGTTTTATGTTAGTACTTAGGGTTTTACATGTGAATTGTTAAATGGGTGGAATGTTGAAATTAGGGTTTATGAAATTAGGGTTATGAAATCTGTGGAATTATGGTTATGAAATTAGGGTTTGGAAATTTTTGAAATAAGAAATTTGAATTTGTGGAATTTTTGTTGCTTTTGAATTTTTCGATGTTGCTTGTGAATTGAATATGGTTATGATTGTTTATGCTTTATCAGTGTGGTTTTGGTTATGAAATTAGGGTTCGATATCAGATTGTTCACATTATTAGGATTGTTCAAATTAGGATGACTTTTTAGGGTTTGATTGTTCACGTATATAAATTAGGATCACATTATCAGATTGTTCACTCTGTTAAATTAGGATATGGTTGTTGAATATGGTTTGATTGTTCACTCTGTCAAATTAGGATCACATTATCAGATTGTTCACGTTATTAACGGTTCTAATGCTTTTGAATGTTTATGCTTTTGAATCATAAATCAGGTTTGGAATTTTTTTAATTTTTAAAATTTGTCAAATAAATCATAAATATGAGAATTGAGAATTGAAATTTGGAATGATGAAATTCGTAATTCATATAATCTCATATTATGAAATTCATATAATTGAGAATTGAGAATTTAGAATTGAGAATTGAAATTCCGAAATGTTTATTTTTTGAAATTTGAAATAAGAAATTGGGATTTTTAAATTATGCTTGTGAATCAAAATGTCTATATTTTGAATATTGAATAAACCAACGTACATTTGTTAAATTGGAAATTATTTTTTTATTTTTTTGCTTGTTAAGAGGAATTAAAAGGAAATTAGGGTTTGAAATTAGGATTTTAAAAGTAATTTTTTGAATTGAGAATTGAGAATTTAGAATTGAGAATTGAGAATTGAAATTACGAAATGTTTATATTTTGAAATTTGAAATAAGAAATTGGGATTTTGAAATTATGCTTGTGAATCAAAATGTCTATATTTTGAATATTGAATAAACCAACGTACATTTGTTGAATTGGAAATTGTTTTTTTTTTTTTTTGCTTGTTAAGAGGAATTAAAAGGAAATTAGGGTTTGAAATTAGGATTTTAAAAGTAATTTTTTGAATTGAGAATTGAGAATTTAGAATTGAGAATTGAGAATTGAAATTACGAAATGTTTATATTTTGAAATTTGAAATAAGAAATTGGGATTTTGAAATTATGCTTGTGAATCAAAATGTCTATATTTTGAATATTGAATAAACCAACGTACATTTAACTAAGGATTGTTGATTAAAAAATAAAATGTTTATATTTTAATTAAGAATTGCGATTAAAAAATCCGAAATTCATATAATTCATAATTGTTAATGTGATATTATGAAATTCATGTAATTGAGAATTGTTGATTTGAAATTATGAAATGTCTATATTTTGAAATTTGAAATCAGAAAATGGAATTTTGAAATGATGCTTGTGAGTTTTTTTTTTTTTTTTTGCTTGTTAAGAGGAATGAAAAGGAAATTAGGGTTTCAAATTATGGTTTTAAAAGTAATCTTGTTTAATAAAGAATAATTTTAGAAAAAATTGAAATTCATATAATTCGTAATTGTTAATGTCATATTACGAAATTCATGTAATTGAGAATTGTTGATTTGAAATTATGAAATGTCTATATTTTGAAATTTGAAATCAGAAAATGGAATTTTGAAATGATGCTTGTGAGTTTTTTTTTTTTTTTTTGCTTGTTAAGAGGAATGAAAAGGAAATGAGGGTTTCGAATTATGGTTTTAAAAGTGATCTTGTTTAATTAAGAATAAAATTAGAAAAAATTGAAATTCATATAATTCGTAATTGTTAATGTCATATATTTTTGGAATTTCTCATAAATTTCAAAAATATATGACATTGAAAAGGAAATTGAAATTTGGAAATTATGCTTGTGAATGAAAATGTCATATAATTGAAAAGGAAATTGAAATTTGGAAATTATGCTTTGGATGAAAATGTCTATATTTGCACAAGCATATTACTCTTGTGGTTGTTTTGGGCTAAAGTGCACCGTCATAATTTCCATTCAAATTAACTTGGAGTGCAACTTGTGCAATGTTGAGAGTGAACCATTTTTTAGATAAAATTACCCTTTATAATTCTTCAAAAGTACAAATATCGCAATTCATACTTTTATTGTGAGAATATATATTTTTTACCTGATTCAATGATAACAATTAAAGATATTGAATTTTAATTACTCAAGTTAATTCATTACAAGTTTAGAAATCATGTTGATTTTCAACAAAGTATGTGAAACTTTAATGTGAGTTTTTGAAAATTTATGAGAAATTCGAATTAGTTAGCTGGCAGTGAAGAATAGGAAAGAAGATGAATATAATTGAAAAGGAAATTGAAATTTGGAAATTATGCTTGTGAATGAAAATGTCTATATTTTTTGAATGAAAATATGGTTCAGAAATTCTTAATGTCTAATTTCTACAAAATATAATTATTAAACAAAAAAAAATTTAATTTTGAATGTATTTGATTAAAAAAATATTTAATTTTCTCTCCATGAAAAGTTCATGTTCTCTCAAGTAAAAGATCATGTTCTCTGAAATATATAATTTTGACTCTATTTTATTCAAAAGAAAATTTTTTATTGGTTTCTCAAAATATTTAATTTTGACTCTATTTTATTCAAAAGAAATATTTTTATTGGTTTCTCAAAATATTGAAATTTGACTCTATTTGATTTAAATAAAAAAATTTGGGTTTAATTTCGTTTCGTTTATTTCACTATATTTGGGGTCAAGCACTGAAAATATGATTAAAAAATTTAATGAGCTGAATTTGTAATACATATAATAGCATTGTAGTACAAATTAAAATTTCATAAAAAGCGAACTAAATTTGAAAAAGTTTTTGAAATGGGTATTGAACGAACTGACTTATCGCCTTTTTCTACTTTGTAATTGTCCACTACCATTGAAAAGGAAAATGTAAACTTTATGTTTTAATAATTTTTATAAAAGATTTGTATAATTAGAAGTCATTATTAGACTACTTACAATATATGCATGAAAATAGTCTTAAATTATTTTAATTAATAGTCCATCGCAATTTCGTACGTACGAAGGGGAAAAAAAAAATTTGGCGCTTTGATGGGTAAGCCTGTGTTTTGTAATACCAAATAATTGGTACGGATGGCCCGATAGATTCACATGGATAACTATCCAAAATGTAGTCTATATGTATATTGTGAAATAAAATTTGCAGAAGTCACTCATCAAGAACCTGTCGAGTCTAAAGTTAATGAGACTAAATCCATAGTCAAATTCCAACTGAAGAAGGTTCTCTGCATGGGAGTTGCTGTTTTCAAAATGTGCAATTGAGTGTTAATTTTCTGGTTTCATTGTTGAAGAAGAACTGGCAAAATGTGAGTTTAGTCTCTTTACAAAACTAAAAGAAGTAAGTTGCCATGAATTCATGATTAATTTTACTCAACTGTTACTAGGGGCTGTGCAGCAAATCTGGCACTGCTGTTACTTTTATATGATCATTTCTTCATAGGCAATTACAAACAAAAAAACCAAAACATGACATAGTAATACAATTTTACTTCTATGTTGACTCTATTGTGCAGAGTTCCTAGGTGATTTGTGCATGCCATTTGATGTATCCTACAGGTTTTGGCTATTGAGTGTATAATGTTCTTCCCCTCTAGGTGGCTCACTTTTGGGTGAATAAAATTTTTCTTATCAGAAAATAATATTAGTCAAAAGCGCTGAAACATTATGGCTGAAAATTGACCAAAAATAGGGTGCAAGTATATGTTTATTTGACAAAAAAATATAAGTGACTTCTGCAAAAATTGACAAAAAATTTACAAAAATTAGAAGTGACTTCTGCAAAAATTGACAAAAACTTAGAGGGTTACTTTTATTTGTGACTTCTGCAAATTTTAATGTTTTTGTAATGTTTATTTTACAAGTAGAATTCGATATATGTATATTGTTGATATTTTAATATTTATTGTTTCATTGAAGCAAGTATATGGCAACTGTTCCAATTATCTTTTACTGGGGGGGAAACATAATTCGGGACCCCGATGAAGGTGTGTCATACGATGCTGAACCGAAAGGGATATATAGGGTGCAACTTGGCACCACACTTGCCAATTTGGAAGAGATGTTTATGTCGAAGGTTGCAACTTACGGGGAAACAGTCCGATTGATCTTCAAATGTAGATATCCTTATCGCCAGTGGCAAGCAACCAGCAAATACAAAATATTACCGATAAATGACGATGAGGCGTTGAACACCGTTTTAAGTATCGGTGGAAATTTTGAACCACCAAATTGTTTGTACATTCAGAAAGAGGTTGTACAGAATCTTCCGAATATAACACAGATGGATTCACATCCGTTCACTACATTGCTGACACATGGGATTGACACAACAGCATTTCAGTCTCCTATGTATGAGTCAAATGAATGTTATGCAGCTGGCTACACACAACAGACATTTCATGGCCATGGTGGAGAATCAAGTTCACGTGGTGGATACGAGACTGAATTTCACAATAACACCCAAGATGTGTCCACCTATAGCCATCATACGACTCCAGTTGAAGTTGCTGGTAATATGGCTGAAACGGTTAATTCTGTGCAGTTTGCTGACAGTGACATGTACGGTCCTGATGTCGCCCTAGACAATGATGAGAATGAAATGTGTGATGAAGAAAATTTATTGGGCGGATCAGATGATGATGATGATGAAGAAGATGATGTCGACGCTCCCGTTGATATTCAGAATGCCCCCATTCCACCTAGACCTGAAATCCCTTTGTATGAAAACATTCACATGGGTGGTGATTTTGACATTACTAACCGCGATGTCGTTCCCCGTAACCGAATCTGGAATGCTGAAAATCCAGAGTTGGACAAAGGGATGGTCTTCGTTGATAAGAAGCAACTTGTACATCTTTGTGAAATTGTACCATGCAACAAATAATCGAGAGTATAAAGTCGTAACCTCCAAGCGAGACGTTTGGGTGTGTGCTTGCAAGCATGACTGTAGATGGTGGTTGCGTGCATCTCTTAGTAGGAGACATGGTCTTTTTGAAATAAAGCAGTATAGGGGTCCTCACCATTGTTTATACCCACGAATGAACAGGGACCACACAAATATTAGCTCCAGTTACATTGCTTCTCATCTTTTGGGACAAGTTGCGGTGAGTATACAAAATAAATGTTTACATTTATATACACATTGTTTGTTTAAAGTGTTCACACCAAAATTGTTTGTTTAAAGTGTTCACACCAAAATAATCTGACTCATAGGTATTGTTGTATGCAGAACGAACCTGATATGCCCATTAAGAATGTCATAGAAGATATAAAAAAGTCCATGAACTATACTATATCATACAAGAAGGCGTGGCATGCAAGGGCAAAGGCAATTAGAATGGTATTCGGGGATTGGGATGAATCATATATGATGTTGCCTAAATTCATGTATGCATTACAAACATCTAATCCTGGCACCATCGTGCAATGGAAGCATAGATATACCGGAAATACAACCATTATGCCCGTCTTTCACTTTGTTTTTTGGTCTTTCAAACCCGTCATCGATGGATTCAGATATTGTAGGCCTGTTATAACCATAGATGGTACATTCTTATACGGGAAATACACTGGTGTGTTGCTTGTAGCAACAATTGTCCTCGCCAATGGCAAAGTACTACCGCTTGCATTTCTTTGTTGTCGACGAGGGAGAGTTTGGAGTCTTGGTTGTTCTTCATTTCAAATATCAAGGAACATATTGTCATGGACCGACAGGGAGTGACTTTGATATCCGATCGAGCTGAGAGTATTTTAGCTGCTGTTAGGCGGCATTGGTTGAATCCCTCGCTCCAATTTGTTGGATATCATCGGCACTGCCTTCGACATGTTTGTAGTAACTTTAACACTACGTTCAAAAATAAGGAGCTGAAACAACTTCTATGGAAAGCAGGAAGTGCTCATCAACGACGAAAGTGTAATGGTTACTTACAACAAATACAGGCTATTAACCAAGAAGCCATCACTTGGGTTTACAAGATGAATCCTGAGGAGTGGGCCCTTTCGTATGACGGTGGACATCGGTGGGGGGTATTGACTAGCAATGATGCAGAGTGCTTCAATAGCGTCTTGAAAGGTGCAAGGAACTTACCTATTTCAGCTATGGTTGAATTTACATTTCGGCGGCTTGTAAAATATTTTGACGAGATGGGAGCCCAAGCTGAACTAGATGTACGAAATGAGTTCCAATACCCTAGAGAGATGCAAAAAACTATTGAGGATGGCATCGCAAGGGCAAATACTTTCAAGTTGATATCATATGACAGGTTAGTTTGTAATATAAATGAAATTATTGTTATTATGTTGTCAATTTAACTACACCTAAAAACATGAACTTATTATGTTGTATTAAATTTTTGTTATAGGCCCCGCCGCGTGTTTGAGGTGCAAACATCTTTTCGCCATGGACGAGGTCGCAATACACAAATTGTGCGGATGAATCAACCCACGTGCAGTTGTGGGAAATATGAGATACGACACTATCCATGTTCTCACATGCTCGCTGTAATGTCTGAATGCGGTGACAATCCATTCGAGTACGTTGATTTAGTATATAGGCTTCATGTATACATGAGGGTTTGGGAAACTAAATTCAATCCAATACCGCATCAAGATTATTGGGCTGATCCATGATGGACTTTAATGCCTAATGTCTTTGCGTCTGCGACAAGTGAAACGGGGTCGTACATCTATGTCTCGTATTCCGAATGAGATGGACATATCAGATAGGCGTTTGACCGCTCGTTGCGTGAGTGCCGCAGACAGTCATGACAAAGTAACATGTCCTAGCGACTTGGTCGATGAAGACTATGTAATACTTACATTTTGTAAAAGATCTTTTGTAATTCTTTATTCGTAATAGATCATTTTCTTTTCTTTTGTAATTCATTATTTGTAAATTGGGTCGTACATGTAATAGAACATTTTTTATTTGTAATAGATCATTTCTATTGTTTAATTCTTTATATATTGTAATTGTTTGATTTCCTTGACAAAATTTACAACTAACATAGTAAACAAATAAATTAAACTAATTGACAATGCAAAAACATTTAACTATACCACATAGCCCTATAGTTTTTATTATCTACTTCATTGAAAATGTTTATTCTGAATTTTATTTCAAATCACATAGTTCTTCTATCATTTTAAGATTTTAATATTTCGACTGATGCAAGCATTTTGTACATTTACAATTTATGAATTACATGTACGTAATTTACAAATTTTATACTTTATTGCAAAACAAAATTACAAAATCAATAATGAAGTTTTGTCGAATATGCCATAAATGTAGTCAAATATGTCAAAATCAAGAATGAGGTTATGTCAAATATGCCAAAATCAACAATGAAGTTTTGAAAAAAATTATCATTATTAAATTTTGTCCATTTATTTGTTCATTTATTTGTCCAAAATCAACAATCATTTATCTCAGAAATATTGACATACAAAATGATTTTGTAAAAGATTTGTATATTACTCCAAACCATAGATAACGATAGGTTATGTTGAATTGCTTATCATATTTAATGGCACATAATATGCAAAATTGATTTTAGTGAATTGCTTCCATGTTAATGGCACACAAATTTATACTTTCAAAATTATCGACCACATTCGTTTTCCAAGTCGTCATGTACATAATAATTTGAGCTTAATTGATATAGTTAAATTACATGCTCATCAATACAGTTTTTCAAAATGTATTTGTTTTTCAATTGTACAGGCTTCATGGCACATCTACCTGATGAGGTTCCCTTTTGAGTATCCCACACCGGGCTGACAGTATATGGGGGGACCCGGTATGCAATAACATTTGTTGGACTTTACGCTTACAATGAAAATACACTGCATTTTGTTTTTGATTTCCTTGATAATGCTATAATTTAAACTACTCATTCTGTTATTATGCAGACTGTGCACGCACCGTGGTGGCATGCTTACGTGAGATTCCACTGTGGGATCGTCCATTGGACCATAGAGTCTTGCAGTGTCTACTACGCGCGGGATTCTATGGTGTATATCGTATAGGCCATATCAGACTAGACCATCCACTCATTACTGCTCTCGTCGAGAGATGGCGCACAGAGACTCATACATTTCATTTCCCGATCGGTGAGGCCACCGTCACATTGCAGGACGTATCTATCCTATACGGTCTACGGATTGATGGACGAGCAGTTACTGGACTTGACCCATCATTGACGACGGAGCAGTGGATAGCCCTCTGTGCTGAGCTATTGGGACTAGCACCTACACCTGCAGACTTACAGGCAGGTAGAGTGAGGGTGAGGTGGCTGTCCGAGCATTTTCAGGGCGATCTTCCAGATCATGCTCCAGATGAGTTAGTACAGCAGCATGCGCGAGCATATATTCTGTGGCTTATTGGGGGGGTACTTCTCCCTGATAAGTCACAGAACCTGCTCAAGCTGATGTATTTGCCACTGTTGCGAGACATTGACGACATCGGCCAGTACAGCTGGGGCGCCGCGGCTTTGGCATGCTTGTATAGGATGTTATGTCGAGCCACTCAGGTGGGTGTGATGCTACAGGTTAGTAAGAATTTTATTACATGTCAATTCATATTGTATGGCATATATCAGTATTGTAATTGCGTTGAAACTATTGCAGATTTGGGCGTGGGAGAGATTGATTCGCATTGCCCCGTCTAGGCGGCAACTAGTTGCTCCTGGTGAGGTTCCCATCGCGAGGAGACATCACGATTGCAGCCGGACCTCGGGGTAGCCGGTGGAGGGTTGACATGAGCCACGAGGTCGTGTCGACCCACGTAGTCGTCGTGTAAAGAGACCAGCTTGACCGGATGATCGACGGCGAGGTATCAAATTTAAGTACCTAAATTTTAACTGTCATACGAAGTGTATATGTTTATGAGCGATTTTTAATAGACTTGTCGTTATTGTAGTTTATCTGGCAGCCTTATGCTGATGTCCTCCATACGCTCCCAGACTACTGCCGACTAGGTGAGGATATATGGATGGCGAGAGTACCACTCATTTGCTTTGACGTGGTTGAGTGGCATCTCCCTGATCGTGTCCTCCGACAGTTTGGTCGGGTCCAGGCCGTGCCGGATCGGTGTGACACCGAGTGGCGGTTGCATCTGTTGATAGACGTGGCGAGCCAAAGATCGACCGAGTGTGCATCATCTGCGATACATCTGATTGTGGGATGCCCGTCGCGACACTATTATGCAGTGCCGACCGAGCGATGGAGTCCTCCCTCTCCGACCCTTACATGTTGTGGTGTCGGCGACATACACACCTACTTGTCGTGTCAATCCGAGCCACATGTCCGATCTTGGGATATCGTGAGTTGGGCCTTCTCTGGAGGCATTGGTGAGTATCGTACTATATGTCAGATAATTGTTAATAGCATAATTGATTATTTTTAGTCAACTATAGCCTAATATATCTGATTTTGTGTTCAGGTGGTTCGAGCTGGGAGGTCATATCACTTGGCTGAGGACGCCATTTTCAGCCGTGATGGACAGCTTGGTCTGCAGGCCCTTGTAGAGATCAGAGAGTTATTATGCGAGGATCCAAAGATGCCCATCGGTTAGATAAATGCGCATTTTGGGGACTACGGTGTATCGAAAGGCAATTGCTCGAACACATCGATCCCGCCCGTCGGCGCCTCGCCGGCGCACTTCACCACATCAGGTCCTTCGACTTCAGTCACCCCACCGCATGATATCCCATACATTTCTCCATATTCCCCACACGTACATCTTACCCAGCATGCTGACCCTGACCCTGACCCTGACCCTGATTGGTCACCGCCCCGCTTCATGCATGATGTTGTTACCCCACCCACCCAGTTACAGCCTGCTTTCCTGGGTAGTACTTCGACCGCGCCCCGGTTCATTGATGATGTTGTTACCCCACCCACCCAGTTACCACCTACTTCTCTGGGGACTACTTCGACCACGCCCAGGAGTACACATGATGCAGTTCTCACTGACATCTCCCAGATTGATGATGAGGCCCATATTGAGCCCCCCCCAGAGCGCGAGTGAGAGGCCGAGGTTATGGTCGTGGACGCCGCGCCGAGGTCTGGTGCGGGCAGAGTCAGAGGTCGGGTCAGTGCGCAGATCGTGATCTGATTGTAGCAGATGAGGAGTGGGAGTTTTACTGACACAGCGAAGATCTCGATCTGCGAGTAGGCGAGGATCGGGGCATCGGATGCAGACGGGGTCACACTCACAGGCTCCACATGCAGGAGAGGGAGTGCCAGATATTCAGAGGGTCTAGTGAGAGACCGAGGAGGAGATCCACAGTCGGGGTTGTGGGGACTGAGGCGAGTTAGGGCATTAGCGGTTGCGAGATGGACTATATAGGTTTTTTTTTTCAACATTTTTGTTTTTATGTGTCAAACATTTACAGCTGATGTAAGTGTCATACTTATTTATTCGCAATTATAATTTCACAATTTTTTATTCTTATTTATATTGGTGAATCACACAAATCTCTTTCACATCTCTACCCCTCTCTCATTATCCGTAGTCTGTGCATTATTTATAGTAATTTACGATTTTTCCTCAAATTTACAAATTGAGACAACCATTTATAAAATTGAAGTTTACATAAATTTGATACAACCATTTATGTTTATTTTTAGGAAAACATAAATTATAAACGTGTTTGGTTTGAACAAAACGTGTAAAGAAGCTATAAAAAATATGTTTGTTCAAGGCTAAAAATAATTGAAATATCTCGCTTCATTGATAAATCATGGATAAGCATTACAAATTGCATGCATTACAGAAATGCCCTGGGCGTTCATCAAAACAATTTCATTCATTATCATCATCATCTGACATCTCAAAATCAGATTCATACATGACATCCATGCTCCAGGCGTAGTACTGGTGTGCATCATCCATTAACCCATCTTCGGCACGCTCATTTGCGGTCTTCATTAGTTCGGACCTTTGCAAACGTTGGGTCATGCGATTAACCTCGTCGCGGATACGATACAATGCCCTTTGCAACAACTGTGGAGTGTCAGTTGGCATACGCATGGCTAACCGGCGAGGAAATTTAAGATTAACTTCACGGCATAGCTCAACGAGAACGTTTGCTCGAGTTTTGCAAAATTCCCACTCAGCTCTCATGGTATTGACGGTGGCACGTGAGTAACGCAAATTTGGATTTAATGGGTATTGAAATTCATCTCCATCTGCAACCCAATAGCGACCCATTGCTGAATATAGATCAACCACCGTATATGTCATGATGATATCGATAGAAATAGCTGTAAAACTTTTGTTGTGGTATGCTACGATATTTATACCATATATACACATGGTAGCTGTATGTATGCATGCAATTATTATAAACAACTATGACAACTACGCATTAGAGTTGTCACGTCAACTTTGATGACATGAACAACGATCACATGCATGCCACTGACCTTATCCAGTGCATTCGGCTGTCAGGACTCAACTTTTGTCAAGTCATGAACGAATCAAAGGCCTGTAGCATCGGCTATTGTGCTGCAGAAGCAGTGACATTGTACATTGATGCAATGATGCATGTCACTTTATGCAGTGGTGCAGTAATGCATGTGACTTTCTGACTTTGCCATGCTTCTATACGTTGTGACTGTTTCCCTCACATTACGTGATGCATGTGACTTCTGCATTGCAACTTACATGCTTTGTTTTTTCTTTACAGTTTAGAATTCATCTTAGTCACATTATTACATTTGTGAAAATAAGCGTAAAATGGTATTATGTTGACAAAATAACATGATGGACGGTTGTGTGATGACAATGAAAATTGGATGACTGTGAAGTTCATTAAATGAAAATCAGAAAAAATATAGGCACCAATGTTGCAATCGTGTTTACGTAGCAAGTGACCATTTTATTATGTTGGTGATAAAAAGCGGTGATAATTTATTTGACAATGCATTTTGTTTTATTTGACAATGCCTTTGCTTTCGAATATGAAGGATTGCATTGTCATTACGTGGCCTACAATTTTACGCTTATATCGACAACCACATCCATGACTATATCACAGGTACACAAAGTCACGGGTAATCAAAATTACATGAAATGAATAACAACAAATAATATCACGTGTATCACTTATTCCATACTGCCCTAGCACCACTATGATGTCTATAAATACCCCAGTATGATGTTTGTTGAAGTCATAACAAAAGTAATATATATACAATTACTATTATTATTATTTTTTTGTGTTATTAACAATGTCTTCAAGAGGTGCAGGAAGTTCACGACAGCAAAGAAATCGAAAGTGTGGTTTGCTACCTCCATTTCATTATGACTACAAGAGCGAAAAGTACTCGAGTCAGAAGGATTATTATCTTTGGTATCCGAAGCAGAATGGGCGTTCAGGTAATGAGCAAGAAGGATTGTATAATGATCTACGTAACCTTGGGGCACCGGTACCTCATCGTCGTTCATTGACCATGCCTAGCGAAATGTGAGTGACTATGAAAAGCGATTAGCGTAATTAAGAAGGAGAACAACAGAATGTTAATGCGGAGATGTCGACATTTCATGCTTCAGCTAGCCACTGAAATGGCAGAAGCAAGCAACAGAGATTTGAGAATGGTTGAGCGAAATAATGTCTTAAACAATGAAAAATATCTCTCTGACTACTACATGTCAGATGAGGAATAAGAAATCAAACGCCGTTATCTTTCATATGTTCGTTACTGGAGTGTAAGACAATGTTGTTGTTGGTCTAACGTATGGATGTATTTCACGTATTTCTTTTATGAACCTGAAGTTTATGAAATAACTACATTTATTTCTACACATTTATGAGTTCATGACTTTCTTTATTGAATTGCAATTAATTAATGAATGTTCTGGATTAATGAATGGATTAATGTATGTTCAATTATGTCAATACTTAAAACACATAAAATAGATCAGGCAACTCGGAGAAAAGGTTTCCTTAACTAGGGCTGCTGAAATAGGGATGAATTTATAACGAATTTCAATCTCCATCGGGGGAGAAGAAAGAGTCACCTTCCAATTCTTGAAAGTTCAGTAAAAATGATGACTCTGGTAATGAAGGAGGGGTTGACAGAAAGTAAACTCGGTGAAACGAACTACCGGCTTCAATAGCACAAAAAACATAACAGGTAGGACGGTGAATAGCTTCTCAAATGACAACAACAATTCAAATAGTCATACTTTTCAATGAAATACAAATAGTAGGTCGTAACATTGCTGGCAGCATAGGTGGGATTCCCAACTCAGAAAGTCACATGGCAACAGTGAATTCACTAATTTACCTTACAGTCAGCATTGTTTTATTTTGTCCGTATACGCAGATGGATTGTCAAGCCATGTGAGTTGGGGCAGAGGCTTTGGTTTTCTCAATTTTTTGCTCGTATTTTTTATTGTAGTGACAACTCATCTGTTATTGATAGATGTGGGATTCTCAACTCAGAAAGTCACATGGCAACAGTGGATTCACTGATTTACCTTACAGTAAGCATTGTTTTATTTTGTCCGTATACGCAGATGGATTGTCAAGTCATGTGACTTGGTGTAGAGGCTTTGGTTTTCTCAATTTTTTGCTCGTATTTTTTATTCTAGTGACAACTCATCTGTTATTGATAGATGTGGGATTCTCAACTCAGAAAGTCACATGGCAACAGTGGATTCACTGATTTACCTTACAGTAAGCATTGTTTTATTTTGTCCGTATCTGTGAGATGGATTGTCAAGCCATGTGACTTGGTGCGAAGGCTTTGGTTTTCTCAATTTTTGCTCGTATTTTGTATTGTAGTGACAACTCATACATTATTGATAGATGTGGGATTCTCAACTCGAGAAAGTCACATGGCATTGAAGAATTCACTGATTTACCTTATAGTCAGCATGCATTTATTTTGTCCGTATATACAGATGAATTGTCAAGTCACAGTATTTGCTTTTCTCTGTTTTTTCAATCTGTTGACAACTCATACCTTGTTCATATATGTGGGATTGTCATGCAGAGGCATCTTTCTAAAGTCGTTCATAACCAACTATATAAACGAGTAAAGGTGAAGACACAACCTTACAACTCATTTTGCCCTACGAAATTATCATTTATTTGCTTTAAAAAATTAGCATGGCTACATGGTTCATGGGAGGGACTGGGAATCGCAGAGGTGGTAGGAACTTGCAAAGGGGTGAAAGTTCACGACGAGGAGGAGGAAGGGGAAGTGGCGATGCTGAAGATGAAACACCATTTCCTTTGTTAGATGCCTCTTGTGCTTATCATGATAGGTTTGGGAAGCGACATTTTGTCATGCCCAAGTACTATCGAGATCCATGTGGTTTGGTGGAGGCTCCATCAGAGAATCAAACAGGATATGGTTATGCAAATGCTAGACTTCTGAAGTGGCCCGCACTATTTATAGAGCGAGTGCAAAATGAAAGATTATGTCGGGAAAGACGACTGAAGGTGCCAAAAGCACGTTCTGTTGAGATCCAAAAGGAAGATCCTGAAAATGTTGATCGACTATGTCAAAGACTACAACGTGAGATTTCTCAAATGGGCCGTAGGTTGGCCCGCGATATGCAGCTACTCATAGTTAAGAAGGATGCCCGAAGAGCGAGAACCAGATCTTTGCGGCTATCAAGGGTATCATGGAGGATCTGAACTTGTCTCGAATCCTTGAGCTTTCGGATTGTTCAGACTCGGAGCCACCTGCTGATTTAAGCGCGAATTAGGTGTTATGTTATGTTTATGCTTAAGTCTATGTGTATGTATTGTGTCTGTCAAATGTTACGGCTATTAACATTGAGCTATGTTTATGTATTATGTTTATGTATTGTGTCTGTCACCCTTCGTCGTTGCTCGTCGAGCTGCACAGTGTGTGGGTGTGCTTCGGACTGTAGAGCATGCATATCACATTGTAACACATAACAAAGACGAAACAAAAAAATAAATTTTCTAAATGAAAGCAATTTTACACGTTTTTACTAAACCAGTTTACTAAACTGATTTTTCAATTACATTCACACATTCTTACCCAAAACAAAGACAAAAGAATAAATATATATGTATGTTTAAATGAAAAGCGGCTTTAAGTAAAAGCAAAAATAATTTTCTAAATAAAACCTTCTAACTCAAAACAAAGACAAAAGAATAAATATATATGTATGTTTAAATGAAAAGCTTTAAGTAAAAAAAATAATTTTCTAAATAAAACCTTCTAACTCAAAACAAAGACAAAAGAATAAATATATATGTATGTTTCAATGAAAACGACTTTAGAAAGCCAAAATAATTTTCTAAATAAAACCTTCTAACTCAAAACAAAGACAAAAGAATAAATATATATGTATGTTTCAATGAAAAGCGGCTTTAAAGAAGCCAAAATAATTTTCTAAATAAAACCTTCTAACCCAAAACAAAGACAAACGAATAAATATATATGTATGTTTAAATGAAAATGGCTTTCGTAAAGCCAAAATAATTATATAAATAACATATTCTAACCCAAAACAAAGACAAAAGCAAAAAAAAATTACATGGGGGATCAAGATTTTAGTAAAGCCAAAAAAAATTATTAATTACATTATCACCTTTTAAACAAAACAAACACAAAACAATAAACAAAAAAAATTTACATTAAAACAACTTCAGTAAAGACGCAAAAAAAAATTGAATTACATTTTCTAAATCAAAACAAAGATTTTGGGAAAAAATAAAAAATTTAACATGATAACGGCTTCAGTAAAGCAAAATAAATAAACATGATTGACTTAATAATATCTAAATCAATATGATTTTAAAATTATATATATGAAAAATAGTATGTAAAATTAATATATGAAAAGAGGTTTTTTTTCATATTATGTAAAATTTATGAATTACACATTCTAAATCAAAACAAAAACAAAAGAAAAAAATATATATTTTAACATGACAATGGCTTTAGTAAAGCCAATTTCAATTTTATAGAGTGTAAACATGTGGCCCATTTATGTTTTTTTCTTTTGTTTTATATTATTGTGTTTATTTCAAAAAAATTATCTGTTAGCATTCTTCCAAAAAATTATCTGTTAAAAGTGCTATTAGGGATAGCGTTTTATTCTGTGAAAAGCGCTATTAAGAATAGCGTTTTCCTGCCAAAATTTTTGCCTGTTAAAATCGCTATTAGCAATAGCGTTTTTATGCGAACAAAGTTTTGTGCTAAAATCGCTGTTCTCAACAGCGTTTTCCTGCGAAAATTTTTTCCTGTTATAATTGCTATTAGCAATAGCGTTTTTATGCCAACAAAGTTTTGTGCTAAAATCGCTGTTCTCAACAGCGATTTATTCTGGGAAAAATTTCACACTATAAGCGCCATTTGTAATAGCGAATTCGTAATCAAAATCGCTATTTGTAATAGCGATTTTACTGTTCATCCAATTTTAAGCTCCTCATAGTAAAAGCGCGAATAGCAATAGCGCTTTAACTTAGTTTTGGAATTCCGTCAGAAGTTGGCCTAGTTTGGAAAATTCAATGAAAAAAAGGCTTATTTTGGGAAAAGCCTCCCCACCCTCTTCCTAACCGTTCCCTCACTTTCCTTTTATCATCCTCATTCCTCTTTCATTATTTCTCAATCACTACCTATCTACTCCCTTTACTCTTTATATTAAATTTATGTGTATTTTTATTAAATTTTCCAAATCCATGTCATTTTGAGCTTAAGTACCGTACCTATGTCGTTTTAAAATCATGTATATAATCCATGACTTCATATGGATAATTTCAGCTTAAATTTGTGTAACAAAATCACGACTTTAACAAAATTCTCTAATTTAATCACATTTTTTCATTGAAATTATGTAACAAAACATTTTAGATCTGTGCATAAATATTATATGAATAACAAACATCAAAAATAATTATTGTAAAATAAATAATATTGTATAAATAAATAAATAATAATAATAAACATATTAACTAGACACATAGTAAAAAGAAAAAATACCATGCCATGAAATGGCTAGGTTTGTTATTGGTATTTTAGTGTTCATAATGATGATCAAATTTGACAAAGCTAAATATGCGTTAAAATTAGGGATGTAATTTTGGCCCGGTCCGGGCCCATGTCGGGTCTTGCGGGCTTTCGCAAAAAAATTAGGACTGGATCGGCCCACGGGCCAGAAAACTAGGCCTGGGCCTAAGCCCAGGCTCAAGGGATATTCGGGCTTTTTGTGCGGCCCAGTGGGTCGGGCCTGGGCTTGAGCCTAGGCAGGCCTAAAAAAAATTTAAAATTTTTTTTCACTAAAATTTTATTGTTTTCCATTAAAACTAATATTGGGCCTCAGGTCGGGCTTTTGGTCAGGCCACGAGCTGGGTCGGATTTCAGAACGATGGCCCAGGCCCAGGCCCAAAGCCTCGGGTTGGGCTTGGGCTCGGGTCAGGCCCACCTTAGGGCTGCGGGCGAGATTCAGGCCGCCCACGGGTCGCGGGCCAAAATTACACCCCTAACTAAAGTGACACAGTTTAATTTTATAAGTTGGGGTGAAATATTATTACATTTCAATTTTTATAGTTAAAATGTCACTTAGAAAATAGTCATTATTAAAGTATCTTCAATACTTTATCTTTTATTTTATTAAATTTAAATTTAATAAAAAAAAATACAATTTTGGTGCTCTAACATTAATATCAAACCAGCATTAAATTGATGATGTTTTAAAAAAATTTATCAAATTGAGTATGTCTAGAGCATTTTATCAAATTTGTAAGTGACCCGTTAGACAGGACATCCTCTCGAACAATCTTTTCCTTGCAAAATTATCGTACAAATCGTGGTCAATTTACACCAAATTAGTCAACTGACACTTTGATTAAAAATTCAAATTTTTTTGTTAGAACGTGCGATATCAGATAGAATTTTTACTCAAAGTTATAAATAAATAAAAAACAGAAAAAAAAGTAAACGGTGGAGATGTTAAAATGATAGAGAAGCAATTAGGTACTTGTGAAAAATCACGGGTCGTTCGGTTAAAAACGGGTAGTAGAAAATTTGAACTGCATAATAAATCCAAACCCGTTAGAAAACAGGTCGAACCTAACTCACACGGGTCGGGTCAACAGTCACAAACCCATATGGTAGGGCTTCCTCTATCGTTAACAACAGTGCTCAATGCCCATCAGCATCCCCCACAGTGTACTCAAGAAGAGAGAGAAAGGAGGGAGGGAGAGAGAGAGAGAGAGAGAGATAGAGAGAGAGAGGTAAATTGTATCTATATCTATTTCTCTATATATATAGAGAGAGAAAGAGAAAGAGAAAGTGAGAGAGAGAAAATTGAGAGAAAAGAGTCATAGTATGGCGTGAAACCTCAATTCACTTCCTCACGGCTTTGCCCTTTTCCGGCCACCACTCACGGCGGCGCAACGGTCGGAAAACCAGAACAGAAAATAAAAAAGGTTTACTATTTATTATCAGTTTGTCATTTGTTTCATACCCAGTAGAGGAAATCAAGATATGTTGTCGTTTCACTCAAGTTTATATGCGTTTTAGTGAGCTGTACCTCTTTTGTTTTGTCTTTCTAGGGTTTGTCAACATATTTTTGGCTTATTGGATTGTGAATTTGGTCATTGGTCGATCTGATCGATGTGGGTTTTGGATAGTCCTCGTAGGTTTTTGATTTAAATATTATCTCTTGTTTGGTTGCTGAGAAAAATGTATGTCTTGGAATTTTCACTGTTAGGGGCCTGAGAAAGCAAGAGGCTGTGCATTGCAGTGCGTAATAAGGTTAACGCAATCATTTTGTTCGGTTGAGGTTAGTCTTTTAGTTTATTTTGAATCCTGAAATCACTGGAAAACTAGGGTTGAAAGTAGTTTCAGTTCAGTTTTGGGTTTTCATGGAGGAAGATAGTCATTGCTTTGTTATTGAATTTTTTGAGGAATTGAGATAATGAGGCTTTAAATTTGAGAGATGAGATATTGAGAGCATCCAATAGTGTAGTTTAAATTTTTTGATTACATATTTGTTTTGGAATGTGATTTCAAGTTGTTTTCCTAGGGTTGATTGATTTTTTGATCATGAAAAAATGTGTTAAATTTGGGAAAAAGTAAATTGGGAAAGAGAGAAGCTAATATTTTTTATTTGAATTGGGTATTTATGAAAACAATAAGCTGAACAAGTTTTAAAAGTTATTTTTATCTTTTCTCTTCTCTATTTTCTCTGCAGCCAAGTCGATGGACATTGAAATCCTTTGGCTGTGTTTGGATTATGGATTTGGAAAGGGAAAGGAAAAAAAAAGTTTAGCTTATATTTCATTCACATTTCCCTAATCCCTTTCCAAATCCCTACCCAAATCCATGATCAAACACAACCTTTATAAAAACCAATTGGGAAATTTCTATTGTTTCCCATGAACTTGCAAAGATGTTATTCTATGTATTATGTTTTTGCGCATAAGAGTGTACAGAAGCATTAGGTCTGAAAAATGAGGCATTGAAGGATCCGATATTTTGTAGTTTGATTTTCTTTTTTAAGTTTTGTTTTAGGGTTGATTTCAAGTTTATTTCTTTAATGATAAATAGTTTATTGACTTCAAGAAAATGTGTGAAAACTGACAAGAAAGGAAATTAGGATGGATGTAAGCTAAAATTTGGCTTACTTGACTAAGGTTTTCTAATTTTTTGAAACAGACTGAACAAGCTTTAAAAAATATTTTTATCTTATCTTCCTAGATTTACTCAGCAGCCAAATGGAGGGACATTGAAATTATTTACAAAACTAGTGGACTAACAAAAGGGAAAATTCCTGCTGTTTCCATGAACTTGGACAGATATTATCTTTGTACTATGTTTATGTGTGAACTAATTTAAGATGTTTTGAAGTATGATAATATAGTGGTGGCAGTTGTAGGTGGACTCTCCTTGTATCCTACATGCATATACTAGTTTCTTAAAAGATCTTGAAACATATCAGCTAAGATTGGATGTGACTCAAGTGTTTGGTTTGCACATTATGCCTTTCAGATCAAATTTGGATGGAAGATATAGGCTCTGTTTGGTGGAGCTCTGGAACGTTAGTTCCAAAGCTTGATTTGAACATGGTGTTTGTTTAAGATTTTCAAAAATTAATTCCACACTCACTTTTGAAAATGCGGTCGAAGGCGGAAAAATTTGGATTAACCGGTCGTCCCACCGGACGTCCAACCAATTGACCGGAACAGTGCAAATTTTTTTTTTTTGCAATTGACATATGTTAATTTTTATATATTCAATAAAAAATATTTTCCAAATTTTTTAAAATTTTTTATGAGCTTTAATAGAATTTTGAGTTGTGTATTTGATTATGAGTTGTAAGTTTTTGTATCAAATATCATATGTCACATCGAAAATTCCCCACTCAATTCAAAACTCATTCACCAAACAAATTTTTCACACTCAAATCATAATTTCAAAACTCAAAAACTCAAAATACAACTCTATTCTCAAATCATATTTAGAAAACTCTACCAAACGCAACCATAGTCTTTGCTTAAAGTTGATACCAACTATGGGCTGGTTTAACAGTATGCTAGCCACCCAAAAACAAGTTTGAACTTCACTGGAACAGTTTTTGAATTATCCTAAACAAACACTAGAAATTTAGGGGTCGTTTGGGATTTGGCTTTTTTATGCAAAAACATGAATAACTGGTGTGTTTGACTTGCTTTTTTGAAACCTCAAGTGAAGAATGTTTTTGTGCTTTTCTCATTGTGACTGATTGTATATTTGCTCACAATTTATTCACTCAAACAAATGATAATCTAAAATGTAGTTTTTGCTTTCTACTAGTAAAATAAGTTTGATCTTTTTTTCATCATCTTTCTTGGGTAAACTTCCTGGAAGGATTTTAAGCATGATATTTTGTTGCTTTTATTAATGCTGTCATTAAGTTGGCAGAGAAATGTGCTCAAATTTTCTAGTCAGGTGCATAATTGTGTTTTAACATAGTAAAGGAGCTTCATCTTTATTGTTCTATTTCTCTCTTGAAGTACAAGAAAGTTGACTTGATTAATTTATGGTAGCATATCATATATAGGCATGTATAAAAACCAATTACAAGAATTGGCTCAGAGAAGCTGCTTCAACCTGCCATCTTATTCATGTATCCGAGAAGGTCCAGATCATGCCCCCCGATTTAAAGCCACTGTCAACTTTAATGGAGAGACATTTGAAAGCCCCACGTTCTGTTCTACCTTGAGGCAAGCGGAACATGCTGCAGCAGAGGTAGCTCTGACCACACTTGCAAACAGAGGCCCCTCTAAAGCCTTGGCTGCAAGAGTTTTGGTGAGTGTTTAACTGAGTTTGTTTCCCTTTGTTTTATTGTCTTCTGTACTTCACTACTTAGTTTGGTAGGTCGTTTTGATCATAAACTAGAATGTTTCATTGTCTTTTAGCATCAATTTATGGAAAATACCCTTTGTTGATGCAAAAGTTAAGGAAACAAAATGGAAATGAAGACTCATTTGACATATTGACCAACGTAACTCTAATGTTTGAAATAATTGTCAGGTTCTAGCTGAATTAAATACAGCAGTATAATTAACAGTCATCTTCTTTAACCTGATTTGTGGGCTTTTGATTCATTTTGGGCTTCTTTGGTTTAATTACATAATGTTATTTATTAGGTTAATTAAAGGAAGGCATTGTGCTGATATGGTGTTGGTGACGGTAAAACCGACACGGAGTTTAATTAAGTGACAGTAATTAAGGCCTTGTTTGGCATAACCTATATAATCCATCTTTTTATCTTTTTATCTTTTTTCCATCACATCACCTCTCTACTTTTCTGCACATCTTTTCGTAAAAAGACAAAAAGTACACTTTTTTAGGACACCCCAAACCAACCCTAAATAATGCAATACCCAATTTATTAGTGAAGAGTCAACTTGTTGACCAAGCAATGATTGTGTCCAAAATGTAGAGGGTTAAACCAGCCCTAGTGCTTCTAGTCCTTGAGTTCAGACTTGGAAAGTAGGGGGTGAGCACAACAGCTCCATATATAACAACTAGCAACCTAAATATACAAGTGAACATGCTTCATGATGCAATGCGCCATTTAACCATTTTAAATTTATTTCTTTAATCTTATAAAGTGAACTTAACCGTTTTTATTTTCTTGGAAACTTTTAACTCACTCAAGCTTTTGTAAGTCTAAGGCCTTGTTTGGCATAACCTATATAATCCATCTTTTTATCTTTTTATCTTTTTTCTATCACATCACCTCTCTACTTTTCTGCACATCTTTTCGTAAAAAGACAAAAAGTGCACTTTTTTAGGACACCCCAAACCAACCCTAAATAGTCCAAAATCTATAGCATCCCTAAGACTTACCAATTATACAAAATAATCAAACTAAATGATGGAAATTCAAGGATACTCAATTCCCAATGGCAAGGGTACAAATCCGAGTTTGCCAAGTCTCAAAACATCAAGTCGTGCACCAATACTTGACAACTCACAAGAGTACTTAATCAATCCAAATTTATGGGTTACTAACTGAAAGGACTGTGGGTACCAACCCATGCAGGTTTATGGATTTACACTGACGAGTTTGAACAAACTCGTTATTCATGTGCTTTTGGTCACACAACTTGCACAAATGACCAAACCGGCCCACAAATCATAACTCTCAAGCCCAAATAAGTAATACCAACTCAAATCAATACGAGGCTTCCAACTATAAATTTTAAATTCAAGAAAATATCAAACATAAAATCAAAGTCCCACAACTTAGTAAAATTTCTTATTTACAAAATGTCCACTTCATTTTTTCCAAAAATATCAACCTTTTTTCAAATTGCTCCAAATACAAATTTCTTTCAAAGTCCTCTTCTCCTACCAGCTTAATTAGGTAACTAGCTCATTTATTTTAGCAACATAACTTAGCATACCATCCTTTAGATTTTCAAGAGAATTAGTAAGCAAATATCTACATACCAAAATATTACTCTCCACAGACTCACCCAATATCAATAAAGTGTATAAAATGACATGAGTCAATATTTTTATTAACTCTCTTTTAGTCACATTTTTCAGATACTCTCAAGAAAAACTCTAGGAATTTCATGATTTCACACACTTTTTTTCAACATTTACATATACCAAGCATGCTGTTTTAACTCCGATTTCCATATATGCCAAAATATCCCCAAATGCCCAATTTTCACACCATAAACATATCGACATTTTTTTTTGGGAAAGGAAACCCCAAGCATCTCTTATACTTCAAGAATAGCTCTAAAATGAACGTACTTCAAACAACCATTACTTATCTTTAACATACAACTTAGGAAGCACTTTTAGAAACTAGAATCATGGAACATGCTTTTCATTGCAAAATAAATAATCCTAAACATGGCATCTAATATATTTGAGACTAAGTCTTTAATTCATCCTAGCAAGTTAAGAAACTTCCTAGTGTACTTCAATTTAAAACTTGACATATAATGCCCTATTTATAGGCACCCAAGACAACCATAACTAAAAATTACTAAAAAGGAAACGATACAATAATGAAATCCTAATTATTTGATATAATTCCTAAAATTCTAAATTTCCAGATAGTCTTCAAATCTTTCTCAACCATTGCCTTTTCTGCCCTCATCACATATATTTTAACTTTTCTCTCGTTCAGGATGAAACTGGAGTTTACAAGAATTTGCTTCAAGAGACAGCTCAGAGAGCTGGGTTAAACCTCCCAGTCTATACCACGGTTAGATCTGGACCTGGCCATGTACCTGTTTTCTCGTGCACAGTTGAGCTTGTGGGAATGAGCTTTTCAGGGGAGCCCGCTAAGACAAAGAAACAGGCTCAGAAGAATGCAGCCATGGTCGCTTGGAGTGCCCTGAAACAGTGTATGCATCATCACTTTTCTTAAATTTATTCACTTCGTTAATGCATGCTTCTCATTCCTTGTTTATTCCTTTATTATTATTTTTTTTTTCAAACTTTGTTAGCATGGGGCTGTGATATTTATTGCCACTACTGGTTAGTTACTATGTTGGATACGCCATGTGGTGTATCATCTACTTAGCACTTATGTTTGGTTGAGTTTTTAGAATTTTTAAATTTTTTTTCAAAAGCTAGCTTGGTGAGAAAATGAAAAAAGAAAAATTAAAAACACTCATTATTTTCATATGGTCTTCTCTTTTTTGAGGCAGAAAAAATATTTGAAAATATAAAATGTCTTTTTTGGTGATAAATTTTGTCAAACTAGTTTTCAACTTCTCAAACAAAATTTACAAACAAGTTTTGAAAACTCAACCAAACATATTGGAACAAGTGTCAAACTAGTAAACTTGAGCACGTATGCAATGGTAAGACTCAGGGTGTTGCAATTTTTGTACCTAACGTTTTTGTCAAACTCATATGCCTTGATCTTATCAAGCATTTTGACAAGTTACACCACTACACAAAAATGTTTTGGGTTGGAATTTTTCCCCCAAAAATATGTTTTGGATTTTTTCCTTGGCTACTACATGTGGATTTTTTATTTACTTACTAGTAGTTAAAAAATTACCTAAATGTCTTCTGTGAATTTTAATCTGTTTATCTTTGCTCATGTAGTGGCTCAACAAAGGTCATCTTCCTCTCCTTCATCAGAGATGGAGGGCAGCGAAGAACAGGAACAAGTCGTTATCGCTCGTGTTCTTGCCAGTTTACGACCACCAGAATCAAATTCCTCTGCACGAAAAGACTGTCAAGACGAACCCAATAGATCCATTCCCACCCACAGGGATCGAAATCCAACACCACCGAGCTTATATCCTATGCAGTATCAAAGTTGGGCTTACTCTAGTTTCCCCGCAGAAATGGCCGTGTATCAAATGTGGCAGGCGCAGCAAGCACAGCAAGCACATCTGTTGCAGCTGCAAAGTCGCCTGTTGTCAATGCCGGCCCCGCCGAGTCCTCAGGTCCTTCAACACATGCAATCGGTTTTCCAACCCGAACACGATTTATATTTTTTAGCAAGGGAGCCAGAACATGTTCCTGTAGGGCCCGGACTAGCAGTTACGGCCTTGACCCCATCATTGAGCGAGCAAGAACGTGTTCCAGTTGCGCCTGGAGTGACGACTTCATTTTATGTGCAAAGCAACTCGCTCACTAGTCCAATTAGGGAGCGGTCAATGGTGACTATTCAAGAGATAAAAGAGGAGAAAACAGAAGAATCATCGAATTTATGCAATGCTGAAGTGCAGGAACCGGTTCGGGAGGACAAACAGAATATTGGTGGCTCAGAAACCAAAGTCGAAATCAGCTCTGGTAAACCCGAAGTAAACATGACCCAACAATTTGAACGGGTTCCCCTGAATGTGAATTCCGGATTTAGGCCCATTCAGTTCCACGATCAAATTCAACAACACAATTTCGAGTCTTATCGATCAAATCTTAGACCCCAACATCAACCAAGAGCAATTTATCACAGAATCTCTGGACCACCGTCAGCGGCGGCCCCAGTGATGATTAGAACCGTGAGCCATGCTTCTTCAGTGGGACCCAGATCCCATAATTTTGGGAATCGGATGCCTGCTCCATCAAAAATGAGAACTGGAACCGGAGCTACTCCAAATTCTACTGGAATAGAATTTGGAAGAGTGCCTTCTCAGTTCATCGCCCCAGCAGTTCAAATCAGATCGGTTATACCAGTCTGCTCTGCTCCACCAGTGAGAAAGACACCGAGTTCTAACCAGGTTGGACAATCATCCAATCAAGAAGTAAAAAGTACTGGACTAGAAGAAGACGTCTCGGCTGCAAGTTCTGAACTCAGTAAGCTTAAAATGTGAATCACAAATGAAATTTCCAAACGGTTTTTTTTTCTTTTTTTCTTTTTTTCTTTCCTTAGTTTGGTAGCCTTCGTTTGCTCCGAATGCTTTGAAATAATTTGAATAACATATATGTAGTTGTTTGGTTTCTCTTGGAAATATGGGAAACAGAGAGCGCTTTTTTATCGAGAATGTGCATCCGAGAGGGTTATGATCTGAGATTTGATGAGCCTGTGAATGTTTTCCGTAAGCTATTCCCTTTTTCAGATTTGTGAATTCATTGGTTGCTTTTGCTTTAGTTTTCCATAGAAAACAAAACTGTGTGCAAGCAGGTGGGTAATAAAGGTGAAAAATTACCTAGTGTCTTATGAATTGGAATCAATTGTCATGGGGTTAAGATTTGATGATTAGCTCAATGGTACGTGCTTGTTGTTAGCGGCTCCAGTGGCATAGGTTCAAGTCGCGAAAGCAGTTTCTTTCCAGAATTGGGATAAGACTGCATAAATCTTGCTTACTTCAAATCCTACTTGAGCGGGAGTTTTGTGTATTGGGTTGTCTCCTTTTTTCTTTTTCTTTTTCTTTTTCTTTCTGTTTTTGAGTATGCTTAATTGCTTTTTGAGAAGGGTGTTTGCATATGAACTACTTGAATTTTATCACTGGAATGGAATAGCCGTTCTGTTAGAATACATAATTCTCAGAAGAACCAAACACTGCCTAAAGGTAATACTGGTGAAGATTTGCTGGGACATATTCCAGTAGTACTCTCTTTCTCTCTCACAGATGATGCATTATAGTTGATTTTGAGGTGTATTTTACATTGAATTCCTCTTTGCAGCTAGGTTTGGAGGTTAAACCCTTTGTCATAGAAATAGCCCATGCTGGTTTTGTGTGGAGTTTTCATGTTCAAATAGGCAAATGCACATACATCAGTAGGGTTGCAAACGAATCGAACCGAATCGAGTCAAGTTGAGCTTTACTAAGCTTGAGCTCGGCTCGTTTATTGAGCTCAAACTCGGCTCAATAAGGAACTGGGTTCGAGCTCAGCTTGGCTCGTCAATATTAATGAAACTCGAGTTCGGCTCGGCTCGACTCGATAATTTTTTTTATATTATTTAAATAAAAATATTATTTAATATATAAATAATGTATTGATATTATTATTTATATTTATTTATATATATTTTTTAATATACTAATAATATATTTATTATATAATTTAAATAAATATAAACGAGCCGAATTTATGCGAGCTCAAACTCGACTCGTTTACTAAACAAGCCTAATATTCAAGCTCGACTCATTGACTAAACGAACCGAATCGAGTTGAACACTTAACGAGCTGAGTCGAACCCTTAACGAGCCGAGTCGAGTATGTTCATAAACAATTTGGTTCATTTGCAACCCTATACACCAGTCAATTTTTATTTTTGATGTTTTTGTTCTTTCCATGTTTCAGAAACAAAAATAAAGAAAAATTTGAAAACACTCATTGTTTATATATATATAGGGGTGTGTTTGATTGGACGGACTGGATAAGGGGGGATTAGAATTTATCGGACTTGAGTCCTGGGGCTGTGAATCCCCCCGACTATTTGGTTGGATTGGATATGTATCCTGTGTTTGTTTTTTCATGGGATTAAATATCTGGAAATGACTATTTTTACTGAATCCAACGTTTGGTTGGACGGACTGGATAGGATAAATGAACAAATGACTATTTTACCATTTTTTAATTGTTTATTAAGTAATAGCAATATTAAACATATCTTTAATATTTTAATTATTTTTAGCTAGATTAAATAATATTTTATTTTATTTTATTTTTTACACAATTAAATAAATTTATTTTTTAAAAAAAAATAAATAAATAAATAAAATATCAATAAAAATATATATTATTTTTTTAATTAAAATTTTAAATAAATTTGTTTTTAAAAATAATAATAATCAAAAAATGAAATTAAATAAAACATCTATTAAATTTAAATAATGAAATTAAATAAAACATAAACAAAATTTTAAAATAAAACATCAATAAAATATCTATAAAAAATTATTTTAAAAAATTAAATAAATAAAACATCAATAAAAAGTTAAATAAAATTATTTTATTTTTAAATTGAGACATTTAAATTTTATTGAATTTTATTAAATATAATACATAATTAAATAGTAGATGGTCAAAATGATCATTTCATCATCTAATCCAAACAGTGATTAGTCCCTCCAAAACAATCCCATACCCCCCTCCCCCCAGGACACAATAGTCCCCCATATAGGAAATAAAGAGTCCAGTGGACAAAAAAAAAATCAAACGGCAGATAAGGAACACTATTTGAATTACAATCCAAATAGTGGATAGTCCACCTCCTTATCCCGCGAATCAAACACGCCCTAGGAGTATTAAATTTTTTGTGTTGAATCGGTTTTGAAAATTCAAAAAATTGCTTGGAGTGTTTCCTAAAAATGTGGTGGCATCAAAAAAATCCATAAATAGATTTTCAAAACATTTTGTCAAACAAATTCTATGTACTTTTTTTTAAAAATTTATTTTTCAAAAATAAAAATAAAAAAACTGAAAACGAAAATTATGCTAAACATGCTCCTTCAAAGTAGAAGTTGGCATCAATCTGAAAAAAAACAGAAAAGAAGTTGGCGATTGAAAAACTAAGAACAAATATATTGTTGATGTGGCTCCTCGCCTCACCCCCGGGGTCATAAATCTACTTTTAAAATTTTTCCAACAATAGATTCGAACGTTTTTTCTTTGGGGCCAGAATGATTATCTTAAACGATTATATTAGAATAGTTTATTTATTTTTGAATTTTTTACAGGTCACAAATGACAAAAGGATTTTCAGATTTATTGGACGCAATAAATTTTTTACTAAACTAAGTTTTTTTTAAAAAGAGTAAATTATATTTCATGAAATTTAGAATAAATACAATAAACCTTATAATTTGTGGGTGCTAATTTCCGATCACACTGCCAAATAGGAACTTAGCAGGAAAGCACAAGTAGAATAGATCACGTCCGAACAACCTGTCACAAAAAGATAAGACTCCAGCGATGGTTCGTCTATTCAGAGGCCCTTCGACGATCAAGTCAGTACTCAGTTATCTCTCAAAAATAGCAAATAATGCTTAATTCACTAGCCAAAATACAAAAAAACGTACCTTACACCCACGAAGGTACCTTACCTTTATAACTAGCACTAACATAATCCCTGTAGAAGCCTAGCTTCAATGGACTTTGGCTCAATACTCATTTTAGACTCCCACCTAGATAGAGATAAATTCCCTAAAAGCTCTGTCTTTATCCAAACTGAGGTTTTCCTCCATTCTAGGACTCTTGTCCCTTATCCACTCATCTCGGATTTCGATATCTCCACAGATAATCACGGCCTAGCCGAGATCACCTCGGCGTCATGACCAAGACACGTGGCATCTCGGCTGACACTTCGACGTCACCTTGGCCACATGTTATCATCCACAAAATATGTCCACACAACTGCCCCCTAAGTTCTATTACATCGGCCTCCTGAGGTGATGAAACCTACATTGTTTGTCCACATAGCACGTCGGTTAGGACTTACTCCAACCTTCATGGCCAATATCATCACACGTCGGCTTCTCATGACCAAGACTCTACAGTCTACTTTATCAATGACCAAGAATCGAGAACTAAGTTCTTCAAGTTCCTTAACCGAGATCGCTCCTATAGCCGAGGTTTTTGTTTCATTAAATCAAGAACTCCAAGAGTTTTATCTGCGTATGAGCTGTCACGCACGGTTTACTTAACCTTTTTCTCCACGTGTCGCTCTCTCATTGGTTCATACTTGACACGCGCTATCAGGTCGCGTCGCGTCTGCGCACGCTGCCTGACAGACACGTCGTCCAAGGCATTCTATTATGGTTTGCCACCCTTTCGAATTTTTAACAAAAACTTCTCTTTCTCCTGTCGTTTCACTTTGCATTCTTTCATTTTTACTCAAGCTTTCTCTCTCTAAAGCTTCTCTCCCAAATCCTCCATTGTCATTCCTTTTGAGCTCTGCCACTGCCATATTTACCACCTCTGGCGCACTTTTCATCATTTGCTTTCGATCATTCTCATCGTCTAACTCCGGCGACCTTCATATCGGTACTCATTTCGCTCAGTAAGTTCAAAATTCCTTCCTCCTTAAGTTCGGTCTCTGATTTATTTCGAACTCCATTACATGTTTATACACTGTTTGCTGCCATTATGAATCTGTTTGTGTTCTTGAATCTTTACTTGTGCTTTGAATTTCATCATTTTCGGTGCCAAACGTGCTCGTTTGCAACTTAGTTGTTCAATCTATCTCTGGGCCTACATACACGGTTCATGGCCCTTGTGCACACATACGCACTGTTCATATGTTTGATGTTTTAACAGTTTGTCACTGTTCTTGGCTTTTACACATCTGCACACACTTATTTAGTGCTCTTTGAATTTCTGTTTGTTTTCTTGAGTCTGAATCATGTATTTTTCTATTTTTCTTGCTTATTTCCAGATCTTTTCCTTGATTTCTTGTTTCCGTATAGATTTAGGTTTAGGATTTGATAGAAATAACATTCCTTAGGGAAATTGAAACAAATTCCTCTTAGATCTTGAAAAACCCTTGCCCCAATTCTTGTTTAGGGTTTAGCCGCACCAAACATTTTTTTTGAAACTTTGCCCTAACCTTCATAAGCCGACATCATGGTTATGTTCAGGTGGAGAGTAGATACCCCAGAAAAGATAGAGTATTTCCGTCGCGAGTTCTTCATCCCAGCCGATATTCACCTCAGGTTGGTTGGGGAGGAGGACTTTATTATGCCTGATAGGGATTCCATGCCCTTCCCAGTAGTTGCTTTCATAGAATGTGGACTTAGGTTCCCTCTGAACATTCTTTTTCGAGAAATTCTTCATTATTACAAGCTCAACCCGATGCAACTGGCCATTAACTTCTATAGGGTCATCAATGGTATAATTGCTCGAACTAGCTGAGAAAATGCTAGGATAACACTAGCCGACATCCAATATTGTTATTCCATGTGTGGCTTAAAATCCAAAAAAGGCTATATCTATTACCTCAAGCCGAGATCCACAGCCTACAAACTCATAGTCGACCTCCTAGACTCTAACAAAGGTGCTGGAGATGATTACTTCTTCGTCTCAGGCAACTAGGAATTTGCACCTGACGATGACCTTCATCTCTATCCTCTGTGCCGATCGGTGTTTAAAGAGGATGAGGGTAAGAACCAAGTGTCAACTTTTCTGCTTTAAGGCTTACCACTTTATTCCCCTTATATGTTCTAATGTATGAATTTTGTTCTTGCAGCTCTCCCTCAACCCTCAAAAGATTTTCATCAGTCCTTCTTTCCCAACAAGGACTTGAAAAAGCTGCTGAGCTTGTCGGTTGACCAACGCAAAGCCCCTCTGCTGCTCAACTACATTCCAACTTACAAATCTACCTTGTCCGATGCTCCCAAGAGAAGCAGGACTCCTCCCTCTGCTACAACTTCAACAGTTACCTCCTCACCAAGGCCAGACCAGGCCTCATCTTCTGATGCAGTTGAGGTTACATCAACGTCTGCCTCCCAACTTATCCCGACATCACAACGCCGACACTGACGTCGAGCTCTGCCAAACGTACCAGCAGGCAGAACTCGTAGTCGTAAACGTCAAGGTTCTGAGGAGTCAGCTTATGATCCTGCAAACCCATCTACTGCACTTCCAGCAATCCATTTTGGTACCAAAGTAACAGTCGCTTCCACTGCCAACGAAATGGGCCGCAAACTGACAATTGTTGAAGACCTTTTAGCCAACATCCCAGGGGCTGTGACAGTGCAATCCTTACCTTCTCCATCCCAATCAAAACCAAAGCCGAAAAGATTAAAGAAGGCCAAGGCCATAGTGACTTAGATTGAATTTGAGGACACCGTGCCAATTTCGAAATTGGCTGAGGTTGAGAAGAGTCAAATGGCCACCGAGAAAATGCCAGCTGAGGTTGAAGCATCTGATTCCCAACCGTCCAAAAGGTCAAGGTCTGAACAGCCTGAGTGTAACGCCCTCAAAAAAATACATAAAACCCATCATTATAGACATGCAATGATATAAGAGAGATAAACACCTTTCCATTCATCAGAGTAATTCTTACAAAAATATTACATGTTAACAACAAAAGCAAGTGCCCTATGGGCTTACAGCTTTCCTATAGCGACCCCGATCTTTCCCCATTTGGTTGTTGTATCCGGACTTAAGTTCCGTGGATCCCGTTACTATATATTTACTGTTGTCGTCCTTTAATTCCTTATTTTTGAGTTATAGGATGCGTTGGGCAGGTTTGTTACAGGTTGGTTAAACTTAGAAACCAAGGGTAGTTGCCCAGATTTTTGCCTTCACGCTCGAGCGGGCCCTTTGTTGTTGCTTATCCGCTCGAGCGGAAGTTTTGACGCTCGAGCGTGATTTTCCATCTTCCAGTATTTCCTCTGCAGTGTTGGACGCTCGAGAGGACGTTTTGACGCTCGAGCGTGAGTTTGTGTGTGTGACGCTTGAGCGGGGAGTTTCACGCTTGAGCGGAGACTTGGTTCAGCAAAAGTTTTGGGAGTGTGTATCCGCCGCTCGAGCGAGATTTTTGACGCTTGAGCGGGAGTCTGTGAGTGACGCTCGAGCGAGGGTTTCCACGCTCGAGCGGGGCGACTCTTATATAAAATCGAGAATCGACTTCTAGATCACTTTTTCATCTCCTTTTGATTTTAAAACCCTAGAACCGTCTTCTCTCTCTCCCTACACACCTTCTCTCTAGGTTTTCATCTTCTTTTAGTGTGTTTTTACCCTAAGCTCTTTGTATAAAAGATAGAGGGTGACTTGGGCTTCGTTTTGATCTGAGCAATAGTGGATTTGGAGCACTTTGGATTTTGGGTCATCATCTCCATCATCTCCATCATCTCCATTTGAGTTCTTTACTTCGAGGTAGGGATTTCCTACTCCATATTATAGGTTTTGTCCTAAGTTTTGGTATTTTTGATATGTTGGTGTCGTTTGATAATTTTGGGAAAACTAAGGTTTGTATCATAATTTGAAAAATAGGGAATTGTTTATATATTAAATTCCATGTGATTGTGAGTCATGAAAAATGACATAGGTAGTGTCAAGATGATAAAATTGAACCTTAGGGTTAATTTTGAGAGAAGGGATAAAGCCCTAATTGTTGTAATAAATTAATTTGTATAATTAATTTTGGGAAAAATGTGGGATTGAGTTTAATTCATGAAATTGGGAAAATTATGAGATAAATGGTGTAGTTGAATAGTTTAATCACTCACCTATGAAAATGTTGAGTTTACATTTGTTGATACATTTATTTCCTGTTTAGAAATAACTGTTTTGGGCTATCGGTGGAGGATAGCCGTGATTGTTGTAGACATTGCATGTTGATTAGGGAAAACTGAAACTAATCAAATTGAATAAGTCATTGAATATGACAGTTGAATTAATATAGCGAATCTGTGTATTGATTGAATGTTGTGTATGACAAATGTTTAATACATTGTATATGCATATTGTTTGGGAGGAAATAGGGGATGTACTCCATGGTTTGAGGGAAGATAGGAGATGGACTCTCAAACCTGTTTAGAAGGAGAAAGGGGATGGACTCCATTAGTACAGCAAATATGTGTACTTATTGATTTATGGAAGTGTTTTAGTATGAGCCTTAGTCTCAATTGATTTGTTGATATTGGAAGTAATGTTGATATGCGATGTAAATCTCATTATTATTGTTTGGCCAGGTTCTGAGCCACGTCTGTATAATTGGAAAGTGATTAATAACGTAAAGCGAAACATGTCATGGACATTATTGTCATGAAACTGTAAAGTGATATAATGGATTTAACTGTGTTAACCATCTATCGAATGCTATTGCTTTAGTCAATTCTTATATTTGGTTTAGTATATTTCTGTTGGGCCGTGGCTCACCCTATATGGGAACATCATTTTCAAGTTCAGGTGATATGCTACCTCCAAAGAATTAGCTTGGAAGGATTTGGAGTTGAAGACTCTGTTTAGATTAGTTGGTATTTTGTTTTGTTTTGATATTACATGTAAACTCAAGCCAAGGGCTTAATGTGTAATTGAGTTAGTACTCAGACTTTTGTGTCCAAGTGTTGGCTTGGAAAGTTGTAAGCCCGTATGGCATTTATTTTCGATGTTACATGTAATGTCTTTTAATAAGAATACTCTGATGAATGGAATAATGTTTTGTTTTCTTTTATCAATGCATGTCAATATTGTATATATTATGGGTTTATTTTCGAGGGCGTTACAACTTGGTATCAGGGCGTACCGGGTTTGAATACTTTGGGTACATGGGAAGTGATTAGTATCACAATGGGTTTGTCTCGCTTGTTAGAGACTTATGTATAATAGTGTGTGTTTATTTGATAACATGCTTATATGACTATTTGGGTATGGGATTTAATTTCTAGGATGTTGATTGGATCCTTGAGTTTCTATGAGTCTTGTTGGAAAAGCACTTGATCAATGCTGTTTCCAACCGGAACTCTAGCAACGCCTCGGGACTGTCATTATCCAAGAATGAAATTTGTAATTGCTTATGTGATTATGTGCTTACGTGGAGTGAATTACTGTTGTCCAATGCATTAGGACGTAAGTGTTATAGCTTCGGCACATTTATTAATGTGCAAACGTATTAATCATTTTGTTACCTTAATTAGGATGTCAAGATGAGGACGAGGACGTGGTAGGCGTGGTAGGCAGGGTAGGCAGGAGGTGCCTATGCCGGAGGAGATTCTAGAGCGAGGAAGGCTATGGGCGCTTTGGCCCGAGAGATAGCAGGGGCATTCAGGGAGTCTGTGGGCATTCTCGGGGCTGAGAATCACGCCCAGGTTCATGTTGCAGATGCAGGGCCTGCATTTCTGAAGAGGGAATTCTTCCGGTCTAACCCGGACGAGTTTTTGGGCGATCCAAAAGAGCCGCTTAAGGCCGATGAATGGCTCGAACAGACAACGAAGACGTTTGAGATGCTTGGCATCGAGGACGGGGTTCTGAAGGTGACCCTGGCATCTTTCCAGCTAAAGGGAGATGCGGGTCAGTGGTGGAAATTCACGAGGGGCCGTATAGGAGGGACTTGGGAGGCTTTTGTAGCTGCTTTCCAGGAGAAGTTCCTGTCTCCAGCTATCAGGGAGAGGTTGAGTGAGCAGTTTTGCCAGCTTAAGCAGCTTAGCTCTTTAGTGGCAGAGTTTAAGGCCACATTTACCAGTTTGTCCAGGTTTGCACCTGAGTTGGTGGCGTCTAAGGAGCGTCGTTGTTTAGAGTTCGAGAAGAAGTTGAGGCATGGCCTCAAGATGAGAGTTAGGGATTCTATGACCCAAGAGTATGGGCATCTGGTGGATGCTGCAGCCTACATGGAGATCATGATACAGGAGGAGGAGAGGCAGAGGGATTCCAAAAGGAATCAGGATGGCCAGAGTGATGGCAGGAGACAGATAGGTTTTACCCCTCAGCAGTCTCAGAGTAGCTTTACTAGATCGACTTTTCCAGTGCCGAGTGCAAGTTTTGGGAAAGGTAGCCAGGGAGACATTACCTGTTTCAAATGTGGTCAGCTGGGCCACAAGTCTCCAGTTTGCCCGCAGAAGGAAGGAGTACAAAGAGCAGCATCATCTTCGGCTCGATCTTAGAGCCAGAGTCAGGGTAGAGGCCAGCCGCTCTCGTGTTATCAGTGTGGTCAGACAGGGCACATGAAGAGATTTTGCCCGCAGTTGAGTGGCACATCTGGTGCATCTGGGCAGAGGCAGAATTCTCAGCCAGCTCAGTCAGTTCAGGCCTCGAGGGCCAATCAGGGGACTTCATCGTCCCAGTCTGTGCAGCAGTCTTATGCTCCTAGGGGTGAGCAGGTTGATCAGAGACCGTCTGGGCGCGTGTATGCTGTTACCGCGCAGGATCTTGTGCCTGCTCCATCTGTCGTGAGAGGTACCTTCTTGTTTTGCAACTCGGTTGCTAGTGTATTGATTGATACGGGAGCATCACATTCATTTATATCTGCTGCATTTGCATTTGTTTTAGAATTGGAGTTGGCATAGTTAGCATCTCCTATTTGTGTTGTATCACCTATTGAGGGTGAATTGATTTTGAAACAAGGATGTCGGGGTTGTGATATAGAGGTCGCCGACCGCCGACTCCCATTTCCTTTTGTAGTTATGCCCATGTCGAGATTTGATATTATTTTGGGTATGGACTGGTTATTGTCATACCGGGCAGTTATTGATTGTTACCGCCAGAGGGTCACAGTATGTACCTTGAGCGGGGATTGTTTCCATTTCTTGGGGGATCAGGTTGGTAGTGTTTTGCCACCGGTGTATGATCCGCGAGGGCAGAGTGAGTTGAGTGGTCTCCTTGCTAGCCTTTTGAGTAGTGAGTGCGATGAGACCCAGACTGTGTTGCCGAGAGTGGTTTGTGAGTACTCGGACGTCTTTCCCGAGGATCTTGTTAGTTTGCCACCTCACAGAGATATTGAGTTCTCTATTGACCTAGTGCCCGGCACGGCGCCGATTTCTATGGCACCTTATCGTTTTGCCCCAGCCGAGTTAGTTGAGTTAAAGATTCAGCTCCAGGAGTTGCTAGATAAGGGCTATATTCGTCCTAGTGTTTCGCCGTGGGGAGCACCGGCCCTCTTTGCTAAAAAGAAAGGAGGTGCTTTGAGACTCTGTATCGATTACAGGAAATTGAATCGGGCTACGGTCAAGAATAAGTACCCTATGCCCCGTATAGATGATCTGTTCGATCAATTGAAGGGTTCTCATTGTTTCTCTAAGATGGACTTGAGATCGGGTTACCACCAGTTGAGAGTCAGGGAGGAGGATATTCCGAAGACGGCATTCCGTACGCAGTATGGCCACTATGAGTTTCTGGTGATGCCATTTGGGCTCACCAATGCACCGGCAGTCTTTATGGACTTGATGAATCGAATATTCCGAGAATTCTTAGATCGTTTTGTAGTCGTCTTCGTGGACGACATTCTGATTTATTCACCTTCTGAGGAGAAACACGAGGAACACTTGAGAGTGGTGCTCGAGTTGCTTAGAGTCCATAAGCTTTATGCTAAGTTTGGGAAGTGTGAGTTCTGGCTAGGGGAAGTCAAATTCTTAGACCATGTGGTTTCTGGGGAAGGGGTGTTTGTTGATACATCCAAGATTGAGGCAGTGCAAGATTGGGCACAGCCTAAGAGTATGTTTGAGATTCGTAGTTTTCTGGGATTAGCTGGGTACTACCGACGGTTTGTGAAGGATTTCTCCAGGTTAGCTTCGCCGTTGACTAGACTGACTTGGAAGGGAGTCAAATTTGTATGAAGTGAGACTTGCGAAAAGTCGTTCTAGGAACTGAAAGTCAAATTGACCACCGCTTCGGTCTTGATTATTCCGGAGAGAGGGTTGGGTTATGCAGTCTATTATGATGCCTCACGAGAGGGTTTGGGCTATGTGTTGATGCAAGAGGGGAAAGTGGTAGCCTATGGCTCGCATCAGTTGAAAATGCACGAGAAGAATTACCCTACACATGACCTAGAGTTAGCAGCTGTGATCTTTGCCTTGAAGATTTGGAGGCACTATCTGTATGGTGAGAAATTCGAGGTGTTCTCGGATCATAAGAGTCTGAAATATCTGTTTACACAGAAAGACTTGAACTCGAGGCAGAGGAGGTGGATGGAGTTCATTGAGGATTATGACTTCGAGTTGCATTATCATCCGAGGAAGGCCAATGTAGTGGCCGATGCCCTTAGCAGGAAATCTGTTGGTGACATAGCTAGTATAGCCATCCGGGAATAGGAGATGTTTGGTGCACTTGGAGAGTTTGATTTGCTTCTGGGTGAATCTGTTGAGGCTGCGGCCTTGTTTTCTGTTGTTGCGCAGCCTACACTTGTGACTCGAGTGTTAGAGGCACAGAGAGGTGACCTTGAGGTGGAATCTCTCACAGAGAAGATCTCTAGTGGGAAGGTTGAGAAGGGTTTGACGGTGTATCCCAACCAGAGTGTGAGATACCGAGACCGTTTGTTTGTGCCAGAGTCTTGCCGAGAGGAGGTACTCCGAGAGTTTCACCATTCACGCCTTATGGTGCATCCGGGAGGCACTAAGATGTATCGGGATTTGGGTCGCTAGTTTTGGTGGCGGGGTATGAAAAGAGATGTGGCAGTCTTCGTGTCTAAGTGCCTTACTTGTCAGCAAGTGAAGGCCGAGCATCAGAGGCCAGCGGGTTTGTTATAGCCCTTGCCTATTGCCGAGTGGAAGTGGGAGCATGTCACTATGGACTTCGTTGTAGGTCTTCCGAGGACTCAGCGGGGTAATGATGCTATTTGGGTGGTTGTAGACCGGTTGACTAAGTCAGCGCACTTTATTCCTATGCGCGTGAGAGATTCGGTAGATCATCTTGCCGACTTGTATATTCGGGACATAGTGAGATTGCACGGGGTCCCAGTGACAATCGTCTCAGATAGAGACCCTCGTTTTACTGCTAGGTTGTGGCAGAGTTTGCAGAGTGCCTTAGGCACTAAGTTGACCTTTAGTACGGCTTATCATCCTCAGACTGACGGGTAGTCCGAGCGTACTATTCAAATCCTTGAGGATATGCTTCGGGGTTGTGTTCTCGATTTCAGTGGGTCGTGGGAGAGGCACTTGCCTTTAGTGGAGTTTGCCTACAACAACAGTTTCCAGTCTAGTATCGGTATGGCACCGTTTGAGGCCATGTATGGCCGACCGTATAGGTCTCCAGTTTGTTCGGCCGAGGTGGGTGATGCACCTTTGTTGGGTCCAGAGTTGGTAAGGGAAACGACGGAGAAGGTTGAACTTATCCGTAGGAGGCTTGTTACAACCCAGAGTCGTCAGAAATCATATGCCGACCGTAGGAGGAGACCTTTGGTATTTGAGGTGGGTGATCATGTCTTCCTAAAGATATCACCTAGGCGGGGATTGATGAGATTTGGGAAGAGTGGGAAGTTGTCCCCTCGGTTTATTGGCCCTTTTGAGATTCTTGAGAGGATTGGTGAGGCTGCCTATCGTTTAGCTTTGCCACCGCAGTTATCCGGAGTTCATGACGTGTTTCATGTGAGTATGCTTCGGAAGTATGAGCCGGATCCATCGCATGTATTGGATTAGACCGACTTAGAGGTAGATGAGGATGCCTCGTATGAGGAGAGGCCGGTTCGGGTCTTGGATAGACGGGATCAAATCTTGCGAGGCAAGACCATTCCCTTGGTAAAAGTTCTGTGGAAACATCACGGAGTGGAGGAAGCCACTTGGGAACGTGAATTGGAAGTCCGCGAGAAATATCCGGACATGTTTGTTGATGTGTAATCATGTATTGAGACTTTATAATATTATCAAACTTTAAGAACATTATGTGTGTCTTAAGTTGTAAAACATTGATTAATGTTTTGGTTTATTGGAAGAATTTTGAAACATGCCTCAAAATGGAAGTTTAATGGGACATTGCATATGTCGAATATATTGTATAATTGGAAATGTATCATGAACATTAAATATGATACGAAATGGTGAATCTTATAGATTGATAATTGTTGAATTGGAAAGAAATGCATGCTGATGATGCAAGTTGAAATATATGTTGTTTTATATATTGTGAGATGCCTCTTGGTAAGAGATGGAATGATCGGTATTGGGTCAGGATTAAATATTGAAATGTCATATTGTTGGAAATTGAGAAAAACCTGTTTTTGAAAACTTATGCTTAATTTCGATGACGAAATTCTTTAAGGGGGGAAGGTTATAGCGACCCCGGTCTTTCCCTATTTGGTTGTTGTATCTGGACTTAAGTTTCGTGGATCCCGTTACTATATATTTACTGTTGTCGTCCTTTAATTCCTTATTTTTGAGTTATAGGATGCGTTGGGCAGGTTTGTTACAGGTTGGTTGAACTTAGAAACCAAGGGTAGTTGCCCAGATTTTTGCCTTCACGCTCGAGCGGAGCTTTTGACGCTCGAGCGGGCCTTTTGTTGTTGCTTATCCGCTCGAGCGGAAGTTTTGACACTCGAGCGTGATTTTCCATCTTCCAGTATTTCTTCTGCAGTGTTGGACGCTCGAGCGGGCGTTTTGACGCTCGAGCGTGAGTTTGTGTATGTGACGCTCGAGCGGGGAGTTTTACGCTTGAGCGGAGACCTGGTTCAGCAAAAGTTTTGGGAGTGTGTATCCAGCCGCTCAAGCGAGATTTTTGACGCTTGAGCGGGAGTCTGTGAGTGATGCTCGAGCGGGGGTTTCCACGCTTGAGCAGGGCGACTCTTATATAAAACCGAGAACCGACTTTCTGGATCACTTTTTCATCTCCTTTTGATTTTAAAACCCTAGAACCGTCTTCTCTCTCTCCCTACACACCTTCTCTCTAGATTTTCATCTCCTTTTAGTGTGTTTTTACCCTAAGCTCTTTGTATAAAAGATAGAGGGTGACTTGGGCTTCGTTTTGATCTGAGCAATAGTGGATTTGGAGCACTTTGGATTTTGGGTCATCATCTCCATCATCTCCATTTGAGTTCTTTACTTCGAGGTAGGGATTTCCTACTCCATATTATAGGTTTTGTCCTAAGTTTTAGTATTTTTGATATGTTGGTGTCGTTTGATAATTTTGGGAAAACTAGGGTTTGTATCATAATTTGAGAAATAGGGAATTGTTTATATATTAAATTCTATGTGATTGTGAGTCATGAAAAATGACATAGGTAGTGTCAAGATGATAAAATTGAACCTTAGGGTTAATTTTGAGAGAAGGGATAAAGCACTAATTGTTGTAATAAATTAATTTGTATAATTAATTTTGAGAAAAATGTGGGATTGAGTTTAATTCATGAAATTTGGGAAATTATGAGATAAATGGTGTAGTTGAATAGTTTAATCACTCACCTATGAAAATGTTGAGTTTACATTTGTTGATACATTTATTTCCTGTTTAGAAATAACTGTTTTGGGCTATCGGTGGAGGATAGCCGTGATTGTTGTAGACATTGCATGTTGATTAGGGAAAACTGAAACTAATCAAATTGAATAAGTCATTGAATATGACAGTTGAATTAATACAACGAATCTGTGTATTGATTGAATGTTGTGTATGACAAATGTTTAATACATTGTATATGCATATTGTTTGGGAGGAGATAGGGGATGTACTCCATGGTTTGAGAGAAGATAGGGGATGGACTCTCAAACCTGTTTAGGAGGAGAAAGGAGATGGACTCCATTAGTACAGCAAATATGTGTACTTATTGATTTATGGAAGTGTTTTAGTATGAGCCTTAGTCTCAATTGATTTGTTGATATTGGAAGTAATGTTGATATGCGATATAAATCTCATTATTATTGTTTGGCCAGGTTCTGAGCCATGTCTGTATAATTGGAAAGTGATTAATAACGTAAAGCGAAACATGTCATGGACATTATTGTCATGAAACTGTAAAGTGATATAATGGATTTAACTTTGTTAACCATCTATCGAATGTTATTGCTTTAGTCAATTCTTATATTTGGTTTAGTATATTTCTGCTGGGCTGTGGCTCACCCTATATAGGAACATCATTTTCAGGTTCAGGTGATATGTTACCTTCAAAGAATTAGCTAGGAAGGATTTGGAGTTGAAGACTCTGTTTAGATTAGTTGTTATTTTGTTTTGTTTTGATATTACATGTAAACTCAAGCCAAGGGCTTAATGTGTAATTGAGTTAGTACTCAGACTTTTGTGACCAAGTGTTGGCTTGGAAAGCTGTAAGCCCGTAGGGCATTTATTTTCGATGTTACATGTAATGTCTTTTAATAAGAATACTCTGATGAATGGAATAATGTTTTGTTTTCTTTTATCAATGCATGTCAATATTGTATATATTATGGGTTTATTTTTGAAGGCGTTACATTTCCAAGTCAACACTTGGTTACAAAAAGAAGAGTGCTAACTCTAATACATATTAAGCCCTTGGCTTGATTTACATGTAATACATCAAAAGAAAGCAAAACAACAAAACAGTCTGTCTGCCTCTAGCCTTCCAAGCTATGTCCTTGGAGGTGGCATACTATCTGTACCTGAAAATGATGTCCCATATAGGGTGAGCCAACGCCCAGTAGAGATATGCTAAACATAGTATGACCAGTAACTAAGACATTAGCAATTGATAAATGTTTGACTCACATAAATCAATTCATAAACCATTTCCATTATATGACAAATGTGTCTATGTTTCATTTCATTTTCCATTCCTTATCCAATTCCCAATTCATAACCATGGCTCAGAACCTGGCCAAACAATTTAAATGAGACGGTAGCTCATATTAAACATTTTTTACTTCACAACAGATAAGATATGAGCTGTATCAATACTTCAACAGATAAGCATAAAAGTTGTATCAACACTTCAACAGATAAGCATATGAGTTGTATCAACGGAGTTCATCCCCTATCTCCTCCCAAACACAATCCGGTTTAGAGGTCCATCCCCTATCTTCCCCTAAACCGTAGAGTACATCCCCTATCTTCTTCCACACAACACAATGTATATAAACATAGATCATATACACATTTAATCAATACATAAAGTTAATGTATTATTTCAACCGTCATATTCTATGACACATTCAATTGATCAGGTTTAGTTTGCCTAATCATCATGCATTGTCTACAACAATCAAGACTACCCTCCACCGGTAGCCAAAAGGAATTATTTCTAAACAGATAATAAAAGCACTAACAGATAAATTATTCGCATTTTCAAAAGTGAATGATTTATAAATCCTACTCTATTATCCCATCTCATAATGAGCCAATTTCATTATGTTCAACTCAATTTCACAAACCCATAACTTTTCCAAATTAATTACACCAATTAATTTATGCACAATTTAGGGCTTTCTCCCCCATCTCTCAATATTAACCCCAAGGGTCTAAATATTACCAACAATATCAATATACTCATTTTGAAACCCAGATACATGTTTATGGTTCAAAATAAACAAAACTCTCTTTTGAAAATTACACATTTGAAACCCTAACTTTCAAAACCCAAAACCATTTATACAAAAGCTCAAAATCTTGGTCAAAGCCCATAAGAGTGAGTAGGAATCCCTACCTCAAATTCGGAGCTCAAAGGAAGAAGAAGACCAAACTCAAAGTGCTCCAAACTTTTTAGATCAAAACGAAACCCTCGACGATCAACACACTTTTTATAAAGGCCAAAGGGTGAAGGATCACTCCTACTAGATCAATACCTAAAGAGAAGGTAAGTTTTTAGAGAGAGAAGCTCTCCAATGGCTTTTTTCGGAAAGTAAGAGAGAGAATGGAAAGTAAAAAGTGATTTAAAATAGCCTAGCTGTCCCATCGATATCGACTCTCCCGCCGGCGAAGAACGGGGCCTTCGGCGTCAAGAACAAAAAGCTGGAGTGCCTTTCGGCGCAAGAATGCCCGCTCGAGCACCAAGACACAAAGACAAAACACACCCGCTCGAGCGCGAAAGACCAGTCCGCTCGAGTGTAGATTTTTATCTCCCAGAACTTTTCAGAAAAAGAACTACCCGCTCGAGCGCCAAAAGGCCCGCTCGAGCACTACTGCTCGAGCGTAGGTGTAATAACCCCGACCCGTAATTAGCTATTAATCAGTAATTAAGAATGCTAATGAGTGAATTAAAATGAATTGTGAAATTAATATGTAATTTGCATGATAATTGGCTTCTATCTGCTACTTATAGCAATATCTGTTTGAAACTTCGCTTTAATATGTTACTTGGAATTTTTAGAACACCATGGCAAATTTTATAAAAAACTGATTCAGTTTAGTAAAATCGCATGTGATTAAGTTAAGCCTTAATTGGAACTATTTTTTTTAATAATTGAATTTTGTACTAATCTTGAATAAATTAAGGTTACTTGTGTTGAATTAAATAATGCATGATTGGTACCTAATCTAGTCCTATTATTGACCCAAGATGAGAATTATTGTATTATTTGGGTTGAGGCATTGGTGGTGTTGGGTGTAGGGAATCAAAACTTGTGTGTGTGTTGGAAGTGTGCATGTGTGTGCACGTGTTGTGTGCTCAAAATGTGAGGGTGTGTGTGTGTTGTGTATATTCTGATGAAAATTGAAGGAGAGTTATATCACTCCATCACTCTTGTGGTCCTTGCGTAGAGAGAGAGAGAGAGAGAGAGAGAGAGAGAGAGAGCTCAAGTTTGAAGAAGAAGAGGAGAAATAGGAAGATTCACCCCTCTTAAGTTGATAGCAAGTTTTAGGTAAGGATTCTTTGTTCAAATTCTGTAGTTCTTCCTCCATGCATCATTTACTAAGGAAATTATTGAATCATTAATGGAATTTGAAGTGAAGTTGGGTTTTGAACAAGATAGTGGCTTGTGTGCATGCTATGGAGGATTATGTCTTGATTCATTCATGTTTTGGGTTTTGGCTCTTAGAATCTTCGCATGCATGTAATTTTATACCATGTCCATAGTTTCAGAATTCATGAATTTGAGGATCACCATTTGCATGTTTTGAAAAACCTTGGAAGAGTCGAAAAATGTTGCATGAAGAAGTTTTGGTTCAAACATTGCAAGAATGGGTGAGTTTTTGAATAAAAGATGTTTCAAGGGTCTTGTATTGAAGTTTTCTAAAGCTATTTTTCTGTATTTAATCAAATCATGCAAGACCCCAAGGTTTGGAGGTGGTTTGGAAGCCATTTTTACTAAGCTTTCTGCCCAAAATTTTACAGTTGGCTCGAGCGAAGAAGTGGTGGCTCGAGCCAACATTTCGAGCTCTCAGAATTTTGCACTCTGCTGAAGGCTGGCTTGAGCGAAGAAGTCTTGGCTCGAGCGAGCTCTGTTTTTTCTTTCTGCTGGCTCTAGCCAGGAAAAGCTGGCTCTAGCCACCAACCTATTTTCAGCATGTTTTCAAAAGATGTTTTTAGTGCATATCTTCACTCCCATCTCTTTATGGGCATTCTTAGGCATGATTTATGAGCCGTTAAAGATTAATAAGCTAAGAAATAACATAAGTAAGTGAATTAGAAAATATGTGTTGAATCCGAATATTTGGGCAATATGAACAAGTTTTGTAGCATGGAATGAATGGAAAATTAAAGTGAGAAAGCTAAGTCGTGTTGGCCACTTGAAGGTATAATGATAAGATACGTTGTGTTATGTGCCTTTGTGATTGTAGGTCAACATCCAAGAAGTGATTGACCATCTACGGAACTACTGTGAGTAACGTTATCGTAAAGATACGTTTATATAAAACTATGTTCCAAATGAGATATGATATGCTATGATTTCTGAAATGATATATGTTTCTGTGAACGGATATCCTGATTTGCGAATCTATTATGGCATCCATAGATAGTCTCAAGTCATGGGGAACGGCATGAAAATGCGGGTCCATGACAGTTACGAGATCTCGTTAGCCACTTCATTGTGGTGATATGTGTTTAATCGGTGTCCGGGACCGGTTACTCTAGTTGGAAGACGTTATGTGATTTGTGATTTGTGATATGTTCTATGGAATACGCCATTATTATGTTCTGATATGAGATGACTATGATTATGCTATGATCTGTTTTATACGTATAAAATGTTCGGATTTCGTTCACTCATCCCTTTACCTTAATGTTATTTACTGGGCTTTAGCTCACTGTTTGTATATATATGTATATAGGTGAGCATTCTGGAGTTGAAGCCCAAGTTGTTGTGGGGGATTGTGTTTCTGTTGTCAGCCAGCCTTTGTGCCTCACGAGGAGGTTCCCGAAGTGTCTTGGGATTAAGTGTTGCTAAATTATGTTTATGCATTGGGACTTAATTTAAATTATGTTGGCTGTACCTAAGAATCTGTAATGTGTGTGGTATTATATAATGTATGGTTGACTTATGGTTATGTATAATTAAAGTTTTAAATTATTCTGTTTCAAGTAAGTCAACACAGCTCATTGGACATTTATAATCTTGTATATTGCTTCCGCTAGCCCCTTATCATATGCTTATGTCTTCAGAGGCTGTAGGTAATCCAAGGATTACTGGCCGGTTACGGCGCTAAACCTATAGGGGCGGGTTTGGGTCGTGACAGTAGGAAACTCGTTCGAGCGTAGAAATCACACCTGCAGATGTTTTGCAGGGACACGAAATGCTGGAAGGGTGTAAACCCTGCTCGAGCGGACAACAAAAACCCAAACTCCACTCGAGCGCAGAATGACCCGCTCGAGCGTAACACCAAAAACTTGGGCAGCTACACTTGAGACCAAAACTCAACCTACCTGTTCGAAACACGCCCAACACATCCTAAAACTCAAACATAAGGAATTAAAGGATGACAACAAAGTATACAACCACCAACTCCACGGAACCAAAGTCCGGAATACAACAAATACAGCAAGGGAATACCGGGATCGCTATAACCTTCCCCCCTTAAAGAATTTCGTCCCCGAAATTAAATATAAGTTTTTCAAAAACAAGATTTCTCAATTATCAACATTATTACAATGCAAAATTTAACAACTTGACCCATTACCGGTCATCTCTTCTCTTTTCAAGAGGCAAATTACAACATTTTCCACAACATGCATTATAGATATGCATTCCCTGAAATTCCACAAATTTCAATACCACATTCCACAATTGTAATGACACTCACCACTGTTTACTGGCAAACTATTGATTACTGAAAACTAGGACTGATTATCATTGATAATTAAACTGATTGGGTTACCGAACTGACTGACTAAAATCTGAACTGAATCGATTGAATATATACGTTAGTTTAAATGCATTCCTATCTGTTTGACTATTTGATTGTCTGTTCAGTTTATATGTTTAAATTGCTAATTGAAGGCCTTATCGGCGGCCGAACCGGAAATCAAGTAGTGTTTTATGATCGTCATAATTTATGTGATTTAATGGTGTAATTATTTGAAAATTTATGTGGCATGATTAAATTAGATTAAAATATGCTAAATCGCATTAAGTGGACTTAATTGCCGAAATGCCACTTAGTGGCCCACTACATGGAACATTTGAAACTTGCCTTCATTTCATTTTCACACATTTCATCAGCTCTTTTTCTTGTTCCCACCGAATTAGAGAGAGAGAGTAGAAGGTTAGATTTGAGTTCATGAAAGTTGACTTAGGAACTTGAAGAAATTGAAGTGTAAATTGTCAATTGAGCCTCCATACCCCTAATTCAAGACCTAGGTAAGGAAATTCATCTTCTTCTTTGTGCCTTTGAGTTGGTTCTTGCATGCTTCATGCTAATTTGAAGAATTGAGCCTAGGATTGGTTGAAAGTGTTGAATTAAAGCTTAATTGTTGCATGCATGTTCATGTTAATGTTTAGGACCATGAATTCATCTTGTTTTTGAAAGGAATTGGCTCATTAGAGCATTCTTTGAAGCTTTGAATTGAGTTTAATTCATGCATGTTTGCATGTTCATCATGTTCATGGAAATGGGTTTGAAATTTGGATTTAATTAACTCACCCTTGGGCTTTGATTTCCCAAATTGAGCTTTGAAACTTGTTGTATATTGAGTTTAAATGTGTTTTCCAGAAATTGGGCCCAAGAGGTCGAGTTTTGAGCTTAGGAATGCTTGGTTTGAGCTTGGGAGGCAAAACTGGAAATTCCAGAATTTGGCTTCTACGCTCGAACGAAGGATTCTACGCTTGAGCAACCACCGTTTACTCTAATCTCCGCTCGAGCGAAGGAATGGTGGCTCGAGCGTAAATTTCAAGCTCTCAGAATCTTGGTGCACGCAGACGCACGCTCGAGCGAGGGAACCTGCGCTCGAGCGAGGACTTGTGTTTCACGCTCGAGCGAGGGTCGAGCGTCCATCGAGCGTAAATTTTGAGTATCTAGTATTTTCTTTGTAGAAGATCGCTCGGCCGAGCGGAATTCACGCCGGCGAGACCCTTTATCTGCATGTCCGCTCGAGCGTAGAAAGCCACGCTTGAGCGAGACCCCTGTTTTCTGAAAATTTTGTTAAGTGTTTAAAAGTGCATCTTTGCATCCTCTTTCCATCCTAGGCATTCCTAGGGCATGTTTAAGACATCTTAATGAGGATATAGATGTAGAACCACACCAAGGCAAATTAGGGATTAAATTATTATTTTTTCCCAACTGTGTAGCTTAGTGTGTGTTCACTCTGTACTGTTTAGGGTTGGCATTTCGAGGAGACGCTCTAGCCTACTGTAGCCCAGAACTCTGTGAGTAACAATTGTGTAAAGATATGTTCAAAATAATTATCTTCTGAACAACAATCTGATCTTGTTTTTCAAGCATTTCTTGTTCTTGAATGAATGTATGTCCTATATTCTGAACTGTACTGTGGTATCCTTAGCACCTATTGTTTACTGTTACTGTTACAGAGATCTCTGTCAGTTCCCTCGTTAGAACCACTACTGTTTGCTGATTGATGGCCATCACTTACTATTCGGTCTTTTAAGACCTACTGCTTACTGTTGTGCTAATGGATGTACCACATATGACTGAATAACTGTTTTGATTGAAAGACTGAAATACTGTTTAATGAACTGTTTTCACTATTGTAAGGACATTCATTCTTAACCCCTTTACGCATTGTGTTATTCACTGGGCTTTAGCTCACTGCTCATATATATATGTAGGTGTACAGGCACCGGACCAATGCTAGAAGTGTCGGGGTAATCTCCAGTTTTGTCAGCCAATCAATGTGCCTCACTGCGAGGTTCCGAGCCTGCCAAGCTATGGCTTTGGTGTAATACCCCTGTTCCGTAATATGTTAATTGGTCCTTAATATGATGTGATTATGTGTTTTGATATGATTTTGTGTTCCATTATGTGAAAATATGTGGTTTTGAATTTGTATCTGTTCATTGTAGGAATATCTGTTTGATTATCTGCATTGGAAAATAAATTGAGGGCCTTATCGGCCATAAAACTCGAAATTGACTACGCCAATGTGATTGGCATAATTTTCAGAGCCTACGGTGAAATTTAATTGGAAATTGATTCGGGTCAAATTAAACTGATTAAATTAATGAATTAGTGCCCAATTACCCCATATTATTATATTGTAGCTAGTGGGAACTGTTGTAAAAGGGCACCACACTCCCAAATCTCCCTTCTTGGCTTCATTTGACTAACCTTGGACTCAAAATAAAGGGGAGGCCGGCTGTTAGAGAGAGAGAGGGAGAGAATTGCATGATTTTTGACGCAAGGTTGGGGATTTAAAGTCTAGTTCAAGAACTAACCATAGATTGGGTTTCTAGGTAAGCATTGATTCTTGAATTCATGAATTTAATGTGTAATCTTGTGTGTTCAAGTTTGTTTGCAATCAAGAGCATGATTTGAGTTGGTTTTGTTGGAATTGAGGCTTGATATGTGCATGCATGTAAAGAACACTTATGGAATCACAAAATCTAGCATGTGAATTGTAAATTTTGAAAGATTAGAAGTGTAATCCCACATGCAAGCATGTTTTTGTCGAGTTTCATGAGAAGAAGCACTAATTGCATCATTAGAAGTGGAGATGGAAGTCAAATTGGGCATGCATGTTGTTTATTTAAAATGGGAACCTTGAATGCATGAGTTGGAGTTAATTTTGGGGCATGCATATGGTTAAATTGTGAAATTGGGTTTCCTAATGTTGTAATCTTGCATTAGTATCATGTTGGCATGTGTATATGTGAGATTTGTGTCATAGCATGCAAGAAAAATGGGTTGAATGTCGAAAATGGAGCTCAAGAACTCAATCTGGAAAACCCAGATTTTTTATGTCCGCTCGAGCGGGGAAAGGGCCGCTCGAGCGGGAAAATCGTGCTCCTAGTACTTTTTGCAGAGTTGAGTGCGCCGGCGGGATATCTCACGCCGAAGCTATGTAGACAGCGATCCGCTCGGCGTCCGAAGTTCACGCCGAAAGAATTTGAGGTAACCAGCACTTTTGCAGGCTTAAGGGTCCGCTCGAGCGGGGAAGTCCACGCTCGAGCGGGGACCCTGTTTTGCTGAAATTTTGTTTATGCATTCTGTGTTCTGTTTTCTGTTCCCTTTCACTTCCAAGCACTCTTAGGCATGCATTGAGCGTTGTAATTGAATTAAAGAGATAAGAATGAAGCCTAAAGAGGAATATGTGAACTAAAGAGCGGATTGAATTAATTGTGACTCATATGTGTTATGTGATATGTAGGGTCAAACTCCAGGGCAAATCCACAAGCCGATCACTGTGAGTAATATCTAAATTATGTTATTGTCCCATTTGCTTACTCTTATGTAAGTTTTGTAAAGTTCATTAATTTGAATGGCGGACAAGTTTGATATGAACGGCCTATGAGCCAGTTTGATATGAAAGGCCTATGTGCCAGTTTGATATGAGAGGCCTATGAGCCAGTTTGATATGAAAGGCCTATGAGCCAATTTGAAATGGATGGCCTATGAGCTAGATTGATAAAATGTGGGCTGAAGGCCGATTGATAAAATGTGGGCCGAAGGCCGATTGATATAAATATGGGCCGAAGGCCGATTGATATCATTATGGGCCGAAGGCCGATTGATAAAATGTGAGCCGAAGCACCGTTTTGACACAAAAGTGTATTTGGGCCAAAGAGCCGTTTTGACACGAAAGTGTATTTGGGCTTAAGAGTCGTTTTAACACGAAAGTGTATTTGGGCCTAAGAGCCGTTTTGACACGAAAGTGTATTTGGGCCTAAGCGCCATTTCGACACGAAAGTGTGATTGGGCCAAAGGCTGTTTTGACAAGAACGAATGAGTGGGCCAGAGGCCGTTTTGACATAAAAGAAAGATAAAGAGGCCAAAAGGCCAGTATGTTTAGAACCACAGTCACTTGACTTACATTGTGTATACATATGTTAATTAGAAATATGAATTGGGCCCAAGGCCGTTCGGAATATGTTGTTCTACATATTGTTGTATCTTCTTATTTGATATTATTCACTGGGCTTTCGCTCACGCTCATTCGTGTGTTTGTAGGTGAGCTATGAGAGGTCCAAACCCAGCCCCTGTGAAGCCAATGTGGAACAACCAAGTCTTTGAGAGTCAGCCCTTGTGTCTCACATACGAGACCCGTCCTTGCCATTTTGTTATATATTATATTTTGTCATGTGGGCGAGGACCTTGTGTATGTCTGTATATAGTTTTGTTTGGCTGACTTAGATTTGAATGATCCTGTCTGTACAGAATTTTATGTCATTGTACTTTCTGTCGTGAGTTATTAACATATGTGTGTAATGATGTGCATATAAGCACGGCTCTATGGACAAAGTTTCAAATTGCTTCCGTTTGGCCCCCATGAACTCTGTTAAAATACGTTTGGTTTGGTTTGAGGCCGTAGGTAATCTCACGATTACTGGCCGGTTATGTCCTTAATCCACGGGGGCAAGTTCGGGTCATGACATTAGGGGTGTTTTTATTTCCCCATTTGTCTCTGTACTGTTTTGTAATACCGTATAGACTGACAACACCATACTGTACTGTTAGTAAGAATTAAATCCCTGTTCTGAATGATTGTAAATATTGTGCATAACTGTTCTGTACTTCATGTTTATATGTATGAAAAGTCTTTTTGCATACAGACTATCACAGCTCATTGGACAGTGTTTTATTATTGTAATGGCTTCCCCTATGCCCCTATACTGCTTTGTATTCTTGTTAGCGGGCCTTGGTAATCTCAGACATCGGCTTCACATTTATGCTAAACCCATAAGGGCGAGTTTGGGTCGTGACAGAGTGGTATCAGAGCCATACTTAACCACGAGTTATACCGCACACACGTGTCCAAATGAGCTATAGGATGTCCTAGAAAAGTGATTAGGGCATTTCATGAGCATGAAAAGTGTGTGATTATGACATGACTGAATATATGCTAATGTGTTAAACTGTTTAAGTATGCAACTGTTTATGTTTATAATTGCTATAATTGCTTATAGTGAAATAGACAATGCAAATGAATCTGAGTCCTCATCCACTGAGGCAAGAATGAAAAGAATGATGGAACTGATAACTGCAAGATTAGAGCAACAACAGAACCAACAGCCCCCACCTCCTCCTCCGGCTGTACCGGAACATAATGTGAATGTACAGAATGTGAATGTGAATGATGGGGACATAATTGCTCTCACCCATAAGTTCAGCAAGATGAAACCGCCATCCTTCCAGGGAGGCCTTGAACTGTTGAAGGCTGAAGCTTAGGTACTTGAGACTGAAAAGTTATTTGAGGTGTTTCCGTGCTCGGAGGCAAATAAAGTATTGTTAGCTACCTTCACCTTGCAAGAAGAGGCCAGAAGGTGGTGGATGCTGGTCCGTGACACCAACACTGTAGTGACTTGGGCTCAGTTTAAGGAGTCCTTTTTTGAAAAGTACTTCCCCCAGTGTGTCAGGGACAGGAAGGTAACGGAATTTGAACAACTGAGGCAGGGCACCATGTCCGTTGCTGAACATGAAACAAAGTTTACCAAGCTCGCTAGATATGCACCACATATGGTGGACACTGACTACAAGAAGGCTAGAAAATTTGAAGGCGGCTTGAATGTTGCAATACTGGACAGAATTAGTGTTTTAAAGCTACCGACCTATGTAGGTGTTCTTGACCGAGCATTGATGGCTGAGTCGAACATTGAAGCAGTGAAACAATCTGAATCGCCAGTATCTGAATGGCATGGAAAAAGGCAGGGTTTTAAGTTCAAGAAAGGCAAGAACAACCCGCTGAACAAAAAGCAAAATACAGGGTCAACGACTACTTCTAGTCAAGGGAATCGTTCCATTCATACTGTTAGAATGTGGTAAGAACCATAAGGGAGTTTGTTATAAAATTTCTGGTGCTTGTTACAGGTGTGGCAAGGTGGGCCACATGGTTAAAGATTGCCCTTCCACTGCTCCGGGCAATAGTAAAGCTGCAGGCAGCGCCGCAGCATCAACTGTTGCACCAAAACTGAACCCCAAAGCTACCGGGAAAGAGCTTATGAGGCAGGGCCGAGTGTTCGCCCTAGTACCGGGAGACGTGCAAAATACCGAGACCGTTGTGTCAGGTATTCTCTCTATTTGTACTCAAAATGCATATGTACTGATTGATTCGGGGTCTACACACTCATATATATCGCATGCTTTTTCACGGAAATTGAATAGACCCTTAGAACCCATGAACTACCTGTTAGCTGTATCATCACCTATTGGGGATCCATGACATGTGCTTATATGTACCCTACATGTGAAATCATTGTTGGGGATATGCATCTGTTTATTGATTTACTGTCATTGAACATTGATCATTTTGATGTAATATTGGGGATGGACTGGTTACAAAAATATCATGCTACCATTCACTGTGTGACGAAGCAAGTTGTTTTCCGTCCACCTGGTTTACCCGAATTTGTGTTTAATGGGGTTAGAGTTGTACCTCCCCCGTATTTGATTTCATCTGTGAAAGCCGTTAAATTGATTAGAAAGGGATGTAAAGGATATCTGTGTTCTGTATTGACTGTATCTACTAATGATAATGTTAAAACTGATGTGAACTGTATTCCTATAGTCAGAGAATTCCCAGATGTATTTCCAGATGATCTGCCAGGGGATTTGATTGACAGGGAGTTCACCGTTGATGTGATTCTGCACACGTACCAGACGAAAGCTCCTTATCGAATGGCTCCAATCGAATTGAAAGAATTGAAAGTGCAATCGCAAGAACTGTAGACAAGAAGTTTATCGGGCCTAGTACTTTCACCGTAAGCACCCGTCTTGTTTGTAAAAAGAAAGACGGCTCATCGAGACTGGTATTGATTACATGAACTGAACATGGTAACTGTGAAAAATAAATACCCATTGCCTCGAATTGATGACTTATTTGATCAGTTACAGGGTGCTCAAGTGTTTTCTAAGATTGATCTCAGATCTAGATATCATCAGTTGAAAGTTAAACCAGAAGACATTGATAAAACTGCTTTTAGAACGAGGTATGGACATTACGAATTTTTAGTTATGCCTTTTGGAGTTACCAATGCACCTGCAGCATTTATGGACCTTATGAATAGAATCTTTAAACCATACCTTGATGACTTTATTGTTGTATTCATTGATGATATACTGATTTACTCCAAAAGTGTAGAAGAACACGAACATCATCTGAGACTTGCCCTGTAAACCCTAAGAGAACAGAAACTTTATGCTAAACTGTCTAAATGTGAATTTTGGCTTGACCATGTTATGTTTTTGGGACATGTTATTAGCAAAGATGGGATTTCAGTTGATCCACAGAAAATTGAAGCCGTAGTGAACTGGCCTAGACCAACAAATGTGACAGAAGTCCGAAGTTTTTTGGGTTTGGCTGGATATTACAGAAGATTTGTCAAAGATTTCTCCAAAATTGCCTTACCATTGACTCAATCAACTCAGAAGGGGATATCATTTGATTGGACTGACCAGAGGGAATCAGCGTTTCAAGAGTTGAAAACTCGCCTAGTGACTACACCTGTTCTTACCCTACCTTCAGGTACGGATGGTTTTACCATTTTTAGTGATGCTTCTCATAAGGGTTTGGGATGTGTTTTAATGCAGAATGGGGGAGTAATTGCTTATGCTTCCCGACAACTGAGACCGCATGGAAAGAACTACCCGACCCATGATTTGGAACTTGCTGCAGTAGTATTTGTACTGAAAATCTGGCGTCACTATCTGTATGGGGTGACGTGTGAAGTTTATACTGACCACAAGAGTCTGAAATACTGCTTCACTCAGAAAGAACTGAATATGAGACAGCAGAGATGGTTAGAATTGATTAAAGACTATGACCTACAGATTCTGTATCACCCGAAAAAAGCCAATACCGTTGCCGATGCACTGAGCCGGAAGTCGATTGCAAATTTAGCTTGTTTGCTCACTGGACAGAAAGAGTTGCTTTGTGACCTTGAAAAATCTGAAATTGAAATTGTTTTGAGGGAACAAGGTGGCACAATGGCTGCTATTTCTGCTCAACCGGCATTGATTGAGGAAATTAAAGAGAAACAGCAACAGGATGACTTCTTGAAGAAGATCATCAAAGAAATGGAGTCTAAACCGAGACCAGGTTTCAAATTTGGGAACAATGTACTGAAATTTCAAGAAAGACTGTGTGTACCGAATGATTCTGAAGTGAAAAGAAGAGTTCTGCAAGAGGGCCACAATTCAAAATTCTCTATCCATCTGGGGAATACGAAAATGTACCAAGATCTGAAACAGAACTTTTGGTGGCCGGGAATGAAGAAAGAAATTGCCGATTTTGTATCAAAATGTCTTCATTGCCAACAAGTCAAAGCTGAACACCAACGACCCGCAGGCTTATTGCAGCCCTTACCCATACCGGAGTGGAAATGGGAACATATTACCATGGATTTTATAGTCGGGTTACCTCGCTCCAGTAAAGGTATGGACTCGATTTGGGTTATTGTTGATAGACTGACTAAATCTGCACACTTCTTACTTGTTAAGACAATTTATAATGCGGACAAATTGGCTACACTCTATATTGATGAAATTGTTAGACTGCATGGAGTGCCTGTGTCTATTGTTTCTGACAGGGATTCGAAGTTTACATTGAGATTTTGGCAAAGCTTACGATCGCATTGCATCGAATCGAGATCGAGTAGTGCCTACCATCCTCAGACAGATGGTCAGTCAGAAAGGACCATCCAAACTCTGGAGGATTTGCTGAGAATGTGTGTCCTTGATTTTCAAGGAAACTGGGAAAGCCATTTTCCGTTGGCTGAATTCGCCTACAACAACAGTTATCATTCAAGCATTGGAATGGCGCCTTTCGAGGCATTGTATGGCAGAAAATGTAAATCTCCGATTTGCTGGGCAGAAGTTGGAGATGGGCCTTTGCTTGGGCCCGAGATTGTTTATAAAACAACCGAGAAAGTAAAACTGATACAGCAGCGACTGAAAACCGCACAGAGTAGACAGAAAAGTTGTGCAGATGTCAGAAGACGGGACAGAGAATATGAAGTGGGTGATCACGTGTTTGTGAAAGTGACTCCGATGAAAGGCCAGACTCGTTTCGGAGTCAAGGGCAAGTTAGCGCCCAGATACGTCGGACCATACGAGATTATTGAGAAAATCAATCCGGTGGCGTATCAAGTTGCACTTCCTCCTGAAATGGAGCATATGCATAACGTCTTCCACATTTCGATATTGAGAGACTATCTCCGGGATCCTTTCCATGTGATTAAGCCTACTCGGGTAGTGTTGAGTGATGACTACACTTACGAGGAACGGCCTATACAAATTGTAAACAGACGGATCAAGAAACTGAGAAACAAAAAGGTCCCGTTAGTGAAAGTTGACTGGCAAAACCATGGTGGCGTGTATGCCACTTGGGAAAGGGAAGATGACATGGCTAAGAGATATCCTGAACTGTTTCCACTGAACCCTGTTTTCTTCCAGAATGAAGGTAACTCGAGTTTAGAGGATTAAACTCTTTTTAAGGAAGGGAGACTGTAATGACCCTCACCATTTCTGCAGAAACTATTGATTCTTGGCTCGAACCGATTATCATTGATAATTGAACCGATTAGATTCTGAATCGATTGAAATCAATGAATCGATTGAATATATACGTTAGTTTAAATGCATTCCTATCTGTTTGACTATTTGATTGTCTGTTCAGTTTATATGTTTAAATTGCTAATTGAAGGCCTTATCGGCAGCCGAACCGGAAATCGAGTAGTGTTTTATGATCGTCATAATTTATGTGATTTAATGGTGTAATTATTTGAAAATTTATTTGGCATGATTAAATTAGATTAAAATATGCTAAATCGCATTAAGTGGACTTAATTGCCGAAATGCCACTTAGTGGCCCACTACATGGAACATTTGAGACTTGCCTTCATTTCATTTTCACACATTTCATCAGCTCCTTTTCTTGTTCCTACCGAATTAGAGAGAGAGAGTAAGAGGTTAGATTTGAGTTCATGAAAGTTGACTTAGGAACTTGAAGAAATTGAAATGTAGATTGTCAATTGAGCCTCCATACCCCTAATTCAAGACCTAGGTAAGGAAATTCATCTTCTTCTTTGTGCCTTTAAGTGGGTTCTTGCATGCTTCATGCTAATTTGAAGAATTGAGCCTAGGATTGGTTGAAAGTGTTGAATTAAAGCTTAATTGTTGCATGCATGTTCATGTTAATGTTTAGGACCATGAATTCATCTTGTTTTTGAAAGGAATTGGCTCATTAGAGCATTCTTTGAAGCTTTGAATTGAGTTTAATTCATGCATGTTTGCATGTTCATCATGTTCATGGAAATGGGTTTGAAATTTGGATTTAATTAACTCACCCTTGGGCTTTGATTTCCCAAATTGAGCTTTGAAACTTGTTATATATTGAGTTTAAATTTGTTTTCCAGAAATTGGGCCCAAGAGGTCGAGTTTTGAGCTTAGGAATGCTTGGTTTGAGCTTGGGAGGCAAAACTAGAAATTCCAGAATTTGGCTTCTACGCTCGAGCGACCACCGTTTACTCTGATCTTCGCTCGAGCAAAGGAATGGTGGCTCGAGCGTAAATTTCAAGCTCTCAGAATCTTGGTGCACGCAGACGCACGCTCGAGCGAGGGAACCTGCGCTCGAGCGAAGACTTGTGTCTCACGCTCGAGCGAGGGTCGAGCGTCCATCGAGCGTAAATTTTGAGCATCTAGTATTTTTACTGTAGCACACAGTCCGCTCGAGCGACGGAATTCACGCTCAAGCGGAGACCCTTTATCTACATGTCCGCTCGAGCGTAGAAAGCCACGCTCGAACGAGACCCTTGTTTTCTGAAAATTTTGTTAAGTGTTTAAAAGTGCATCTTTGCATCCTCTTTCCATCCTAGGCATTCCTAGGGCATGTTTAAGACATCTTAATGAGGATATAGATGTAGAACCACACCAAGGCAAATTAGGGATTAAATTATTATTTTTTTCCAACTGTGTAGCTTAGTGTGTGTTCACTCTGTACTGTCTAGGGTTGGCATTTCGAGGAGACACTCTAGTCTACTGTAGCCCAGAACTCTGTGAGTAACAATTGTGTAAAGATATGTTCAAAATAATTATCTTCTGAACAAGCTGCATCTTGTTTTCAATCATTTCTTGTTCTTGAATGAATGTATGTCCTATATTCTGAACTGTACTGTGGCATCCTTAGCACCTACTGTTTACTGTTACTGTTACAGAGATCTCTGTCGGTTCCCTCGTTGGAACCACTACTGTTTACTGATTGATGGCCATCACTTACTGTTCGGTCTTTTAAGACCTACTACTTACTGTTGTGCTAATGGATGTACCACATATGACTGAATAACTGTTCTGACTGAAAGACTGAAATACTGTTTAATGAACTGTTTTCACTACTGTAAGGACATTCATTCTTAACCCCTTTACGCATTGTGTTATTCACTGGGCTTTAGCTCACTGCTTATATATATATATGTAGGTGTGCAGGCACCGGACCAATGCTAGAAGCGTCGGGGTAATCTCTAGTTTTGTCAGCCAACCAATGTGCCTCACTGCGAGGTTCTGAGCCTGCCAAGCTGTGGCTTAGGGGTGTTTTTATTTCCCCGTTTATCTCTGTACTGTTTTGTAATACCGTATAGACTGACAGCAACATACTGTACTGTTAGTATGAATTAAGTCCCTGTACTGAATGGTTGTAAATATTGTGCATAACTGTTCTGTACTTCATGTTTATATGTATGAAAAGTCTTTTTGCATACAGACTATCACAGCTCATTGGACAGTGTTTTATTACTGTAATGGTTTCCGCTATGCCCACAATACTGCTTTCTTGTATTCTTTATTAGCGGTGCTTTGGTAATCTCAGATTCTTGGCGATTCTGATGCTAAACCCATAGGGGCGGGTTTGGGTCGTGACAATAATTCTATATCATATTCAATATTCATGATATATTTCAATTTCTACAATACATTCAATATATGCAATGTTACATTAAACTTCCATTTCAAGGCAAGTTTCAAAATACTTCCACAAACCCAAAACATATACAATGTTTTACAACTTAAGACATATATAATGCTCTTAAAGTTCAACAATATTACAAAATTACCAATGCATGATTAAACATCAACAAACAAGTCCGGATATTTCTCACGGACCTCTAACTCACGTTCCCAAGTGGCTTCTTCCACTCCGTGATGTTTCCACAAAACCTTTACCAAGAGAATGGTCTTGCATCGCAAGACTTGATCCCGCCTATCCAAGACCCGAACCGGTCTCTTCTCATGCAAGGCATCTTCATCTACCTCTAAATCGGTCCAATCCAAGACGTGCGATGGATTCGGCTCGTACTTCCGAAACATACTAACATGAAATACGTCATGCATCCCGGACAACTGCGATGACAAAGCCAAATGATAAGTAACCTCCCTAATCCTCTCAAGGATCTCAAAGGGACCGATAAACCGAGGGGATAACTTCCCACTCTTCCCAAATCTCATCAAACCTCGCCTAGGTGATATTTTCAAGAAAACATGATCACCCACCTCAAATGCCAAAGGCCTCTTCCTACGGTCGGCATAACTCTTTTAGCGACTCTGGGCTGTAACAAGCCTCCTACGGATAAGTTCAACTTTCTCCGTCGTTTCTCTAACCAACTCTGGGCCCAACAAAAGTGCATCACCCACCTTGGCCCAACAAACTGGAGACCTACAAGGTCGGCCATACAAGGCCTCAAACGGTGTCATACCGATATTGGACTGAAAGTTGTTGTTGTAGGCAAACTCCACCAATGGTAAATGTCTCTCCCACGTCCCACTAAAGTCAAGGACACAACCTTGAAGCATATCCTCAAGGATCTGAATAGTACGCTCGGACTGCCCGTTAGTCTGAGGATGATAAGCCGTACTAAAGGTCAACTTAGTACCCAAGGCACTCTGCAAACTCTGCCACAATCTGGCAGTAAAACGAGGGTCTTTATCTAAGACGATCATCACTGGGACCCCGTGCAACCTCACTATGTCCCGAATATACAAATCGGTAAGATGATCTACCGAATCTCTCACGCGCATAGGGATAAAGTGCGCCGACTTAGTCAACCGGTTTACAACCACCCAAATAGCATCACTACCCCGTTGAGTCCTCGGAAGACCTACAACAAAGTCCATAGTGACATGCTCCCACTTCCACTCGGCAATAGGCAAGGATTGCAACAAACCAGCTGGCCTCTGATGTTTGGCCTTCACTTGCTGACAAGTAAGGCACTTAGACACGAAAACCGCCACATCCTTCTTCACAGCCCGCCACCAAAACTGGCGACCCAAATCCCGATACATCTTAGTGCCTCCCGGATGCACCGCAAGTCGTGAATGGTGAAACTCTCGGAGTAACTCCTCTCGGCAAGACTCTAGCACAAATAAACGGTCTCGGTATCTCACACTCTGGTTGGGATACACAGACAAACCCTTCTCAACCTTCTCACCAGAGATCTTCTCCCGGAGGGATTCTTCCTCAAGGTCACCACCCTGTGCCTCTAACACTCGACTCACTAGAGTAGGCTGCGTAACAACAGAAAACAAGGCCACAGTCTCAACGGATTCGCCCAGAAGCAAATCAAACTCGCCAAGTGCACCCAACATCTCCAATTCCAGGATGGCTATACAAGCTACATCACTAATGGATTTCCTACTAAGGGCATCGGCCACAACATTGGCCTTTCCCGGGTGATAGTGCAACTCAAAATCATAGTCCTCAATGAATTCCATCCACTTTCTCTGCCTCAAATTCAAGTCCCTCTGCGTGAACAGATACTTCAAACTCTTATGGTCCGAGAACACCTCGAACCTCTCACCATAAAGGTAGTGCCTCCAAATCTTTAAGGCAAAAATCACGGTTGCTAACTCAAGGTCATGTGTGGGGTAATTCTTCTCGTGAATTTTCAACTAACGTGAGCCATAGGCTACCACTTTCCCCTCTTGCATCAACATACAACCCAAACCCTCTTGTGAGGCATCACAATAAATCGCATAACCCAACCCTCTCTCCGGAACAATCAAGACCGGAGCGGTGGTCAATCTAACTTTCAGCTCTTGGAACGATTTTTCACAAGTCTTACTCCATACAAACTTAAACCCTTTCCGCGTCAATCTAGTCAACGGCGAAGCTAGCCTGGAGAAATCTTTCACAAACCGGCGGTAATACCCAGCTAATCCCAGAAAACTACGGATCTCAAAAATGCTCTTAGGTTGTGCCCAATCTTGCACTGCCTCAACCTTGGATGTATCAACAGACACCCCTTCCCCGGATACCATATACCCTAAGAATTTGACCTCCCCTAACCAGAACTCACACTTCCCAAACTTGGCATACAACCTATGGGCTCTAAGCAATTCAAGCACCACTCTCAAGTGTTCCTCATGCTCCTCCTCCGAAGGTGAATAGATAAGAATGTCGTCCACGAAAACGACCACAAAGCGATCTAGGAATTCCCAGAAAATTTGGTTTATCAAGTCCAGAAAGACTGCCGGTGCATTGGTGAGCCCAAACGGCATCACCAGAAACTCGTAGTGGCCATACCGCGTACGGAATGCCGTTTTCAGAATATCCTCCTCCCTGACCCTCAACTGGTGGTAACCCGATCTCAAGTCTATCTTAGAGAAACAACGGGAACCCTTCAACTGGTCAAACAAATCATCTATACGGGGCATAGGGTTCTTATTCTTAACCGTAGCCCGATTTAATTTCTGGTAATCGATACAAAGTCTCAAGGCACCATCTTTCTTTTTAGCAAAGAGGGCCGGGGCTCCCCACGGTGAAACACTAGGGTAAATAAAACCCTTATCTAGCAATTCCTAGAGCTGAATCTTCAACTCACTTAACTCAGCTGGGGCAAAACGATAAGGTGCCATAGAAATCGGCGCCATGCCAGGCACTAAATCAATAAAGAACTCGATCTCTCGGTGAGGTGGCAAACTAACGAGATCCTCGGGAAAGACATCCGAATACTTACAAACCACCATCAGCAATACAATCTGGGTCTCATCACACTCACTACTCGAAAGGCTAGCAAGAAGACCACTAAGCTTACTCCGCCCTCGCGGATTAAACACCGGTGGCAACACACTACTAACCCGATCCGCCGAGAAATAGAAACACTCCCCACTCAAGGTACATACTATGACCCTCTGGCGATAGCAATCGATAACAGCCCGGTATGACAATAGCCAGTCCATACCCAAAATAACATCAAATCCCTTCATGGGCATAACTACAAAAGGAAACGGAAGCCGACGATCGGCGACCTCTATATCACAACCTCTACATCCTTGTTTCAAAATCAATTCACCCCCAACAGGTAATACAACACATATAGGAGATGCTAATTGTGCCAACTCCAACTCCAAAACAGATACAAATGCAGCAAATACAAATGAATGAGATGCACCTGTATCAATCAACACACTAGCAGCCGAGTTGCAAAACAGAAAGGTACCTCTCACAACTGATGGAGCCGGTACTAGGTCCTGCACGGTAACAACATACACATGCCCTATAGGCCCCTGATCCACCAACTCACCCCTCGGAGCAAACGACTGCTGCACAGACTGGGATGACGAAGCTCCCGGATTGGCCCTCGAGGCCTGCACAGACTGAGCTAGCTGATAACTTTGCGTCTGCCTAGAACCAGATGCTCCCGAAGTGGCACTCAATTATGAGCAAAACCTCTTCAGGTGCCCAGGCTGACCACACTGATAGCAAGACAGTGACTGACCCCTACCCTGACTCTGGCCCTAAGGTCGAGCCGAAGAAGAAGCAGCTCGCTGACCTCCTCCCCTCTGCGGGCAAACTGAAAACTAGTGGCCCAGCTGGCCACACTTGAAACAGGTGATATCTCCCTGATTGCCTCTCCCCGATCCTATACTCGGCACTAGAAAGGTCGATCTAGCAACACTACCCTGAGACTGCTGAGGGTTAGAACCCCTTTATCTCCTGCCATCACCCTATCCATCCTAGCTCCTCTTGGAGCCTCTCTGCCCCTCCTCCTCCTCCTACATCATGATCTCCATGTGGGCTGCAGCATCCACCAGACACCCAAAGTCCCGGGTCATAGAACCCCCAACTCTCATCTTGAGTCCACGCCTCATCTTCTTCTCAAACTCGAGGCAACGACGTTCCTCGGACACCACAAGTTCAGGTGCAAACCTGGACAAGCTAGTAAAAGCAGCCTCAAACTCGGCCACTAACAAACCCATCTACTCAAGCTGGCAAAACTAGTCTCTCAGTTTCTCTCTGACAGTTGGAGATAAGTACTTCTCCTGGAAAGCATCCACAAAAGCCTTCCACGTACCACCAATACGGCCCCTCATAAACTTCCACCATTGACCCACATCTTCCTTAAGCTGGAAAGATGCCAAGGTCACCTTCAACGCTCCGTCCTCGATGCCAAGCATCTCGAATGTCTTTGTTATCTGTTCCAACCACTCAGCCGCCTTAAGTGGCTCTTTTGGATCCCCAATAAACTTATCCGGATTAGACCGGAAGAACTCCCTCTTCAAGAAGAAAGGCCCTGCATCAACAACCGGGGCCTGCACTTGAGCCTGAACCGGATTCTCAGCTCTGAGAATACCCATAGACTCCCTCAAAGCATCGGCTTTCCCATGGGCTAAGGCGCCCATAGCCTCTTTGTCATGACCCGAACTTGCCCCTATGGGTTAAGGACATAATCGGCCAGTAATCCTGTGATTACCTACGACCTCAGACCAAAACGGACATAACTCGTCAGAGTAAAGGGGCCAAACGGAAGTAAAAATTTAAAATTTTGTCCATAGAGCCGTGCTTATATGCACATCAAATAAACCATACTCATATACGTTAATAACCCACATCAAAAGTACAGTAGCATGAACTTCTTTACAGACAGGATCATCTAAACTGAGCCAGCCCATAACAGACTATATTCAAATGTACACAAAGTCCTTGCCAACAAGATGAAACGTAAATGCATAACAAAATGACAATGATGGGTCTCGTGCGTGAGACACAAGGCTGACTCTCCAAAACTCGTGTTGTTCATGGCAGACTTCACTGGGGCTGGGTTTGGACTTCTCTTGGCTCACCTACAAACACATGAATGAGTGTGAGCGATAGCCCAGTGAATAATATCAAATACAGAAGTTACATAACAATGTAGAACAACAGGTTCCAAACGGCCTTGGGCCCAATTCATATTTCTATTTAACAGATGTATAACTATATGAATTTCAAATCAAGTGACTTGTAGTTTCAACATTCTGGCCTTTGGCCCGTTCAGATTTCCATTCATGTCAAAACGGCCTTCGGTCCACTCATTTATGTCAAAACGGCCTTCGGCCCGATCATTTATGTCAAAACAGCCTTCGGCCCACTCATTCATGTCAAAACGGCCTTTGGCCCACTCATTTATGTCAAAACGACCTTCGGTCCATTCATATAAAGCAAAACGACCTTTGGTCCATTCATATATGTCAAAACGACCTTTGGTCCATTCATATATGTCAAAACGACCTTCGGTCCGTTCATTTCTATCAAACGACCTTCAGTCCATTCAATTCTATCAAAACGACCTTTGGTCCATTTAGGTTTATCAAAACGACCTTTGGTCCATTTACGTTTATCAAAACGACCTTTGGTCCATTTATGTTTATCAAAACGACATTTGGTCTATTCATTTATTCATGTCAGACTTTTGTCCACAATCCCAATTAGCAACTCATAGAGCTTATAAGGGAATAAACAATTAGATATTTACAAGCATTCAAACATCGATATTACTCATAGTGATCGGCTTGTGGATTCGCCCTAGAGCTTGACCCTATACATTCCATGAACACAAAAGGGGTTACTAACAGTTCGATCCGTTCTTTGATTCACATATTCCTCTTTAGGCTTTATTCTTATCTCATTAACTCATTTACAATGCTTAACATATGCCTAAGAGTGCTTACTAGTGAAAGAGAATGGAAAACAGAACTCAAAATGCAAAAACAGAATTTCAGGAAACAAGGTCCCCGCTCGAGCGTCAACTTCCCTGCTCGAGCAGACCCTTAAGACTGCAAAAGTACTGGTTACCTCAAATTCACGCTCGAAAGTGAACTCAGCCGCTCGAGTGGACTGCCTGTCTACATAGCTCCCCTCTCGAGTGCCAACTTCCCCGCTCGAGCGGGATCCATGTCTGCAAAAAAATGTTGGGAGCTCGATTTTCCCGCTCGAGCGGTAGTTCCTCCGCTCGAGCAGGCATCAAAAATCTGGGAATTCCAGATTGAGTTCTTGAGTTTCATCTCGACTTTCAACCCATAATTTATGCATGTTATGGCTCAAAATTCACATTTACTCATGCTAACATGCTACTAATACAAAATTACAACATTAGGAAGCTCAATTTCTTACATCATTTACATGCATGCCTCAAATTAATCCAAATTCATCACCAACATATCAAATTTCAACATGCAAAGCTTGCTCTTTCATGATCTACTCTTGCATGTAAGAAATACACATTATTCACAATTTATTTGGTGAATAAGTGGTCATCCACATGGATTTCATTCAAACTTCAACATAGATTACATAAATTAAGCTCAAACATGGAAATCTATAACAATTCTTTACATGCATGCTTCTATTAGCTTGAAATCCAACATATACAACTCAATCCCCTCACATTCAAACTAATTCATGCCCTTGGCTATCTATCAAACTTGAATTCACAAGATAATGACTAAAAATGCATGAATTACTCACCAAGGAGTTTAACCTTCACAATCTATGGCAATTCTTGAGTTTAACCTCCAAAATTTCCAAGCTTCAAGCCAAACCCTCAATCTCCTATCCTCTCTTCTTCCAACCGACCCTCTCTTCTCTTCTTTGAGTTTATTATCAGTCAAAAATGATGCTAGGGAGAGAGAGATTGAGTGTTTAAAGCCTTAACAACAAAACCCACTAAGGCCAATATTATAATAATAAAGTAGTTGGGCTCTAATTCATCAATTTAATCGATTTAATCTAACTCGAATCAATTTTCAATTAAATTTCACCGTACGCTCTAAAAATTATGCCAGTCACAATGGCGTAATCAATTTCGGGTTCTATGGCCGATAAGGCCCTCAATTTAATTCCAAAGCAGATTATTCAAATAGATATGCCTACGGTGAACAGATAAAACTTCAAAATCACATATATTCACATAATGGCACATAAAATCATGCTAAACACATAATCATATTCAAATTAATGACCAATTTAGCATATTACGGGACAGGGGTATCACACTCCTGACCTGCTGGCTCGGCCACATTGGCCTAGCCAACTCCCTCCTACATCACTGGAATCTCATCCGGTATAAGCACTTCTTGCCTCCTAGGCCTACTACGCCTACCACCTCGTCATCGTCCTTACATCCTAATAAAGGTAACGAAGAACGTTAGCACATTCACAAATGTGTCGAAGCTAAACACTCGCGTCATAATACATGGACAATTGTAATTCACTTGACGTAAGCACATAAACACAAAAGCACTTACGAATTTCGTTCCCGGATAATGATAGTCCCAAGGCGTTACTAGAGTTCCTGTTAGAAACAGCATTGATCAAGTGCTTTTCCAACAAGACTCACAGGAACCCAAGGATCCAATCAACATCCTAGAAACCAAATCCCATACCCAAGTAGTCACATAAACATGTTATCACATAAGTACATTGTAACAACCCTCGTACTGATTACCGTTAAACCACTGAATTATATACTGATTACCATTAGACTGAACTGCTAATGACTGATAAGTGAACTGGATGAACTACTGAACAAACTGAATGAAACTGAAAACTGAAACTGAATGAGTTTGTCTATTGAATTGCGTGTTGCATCTGTTTGAGTGTATGATTATCTGTTTACATTTTATGTTTAAACTGCTAATTGAAGGCCTTATCGGCGGCCGATTTAGAAACCGTTTGATGTTTTGTAATCAGCATAATATTTGTGATTTAATGATATTTTTATTTAAAAATTGATTTGGAATGATTAAATTAGATTAAAAATGAGTTAATTACAAACCTTGGCTTAATTACGGAATTGTCATTGAGTGGGTCTTGTTTAAGCCTATCATGAGAGCCTTAGTACACTTAATCAAACTTCTTCTCAGCCATTTTGTGAGCATTGCCGAAATTAGAAGAGAGAGAGGGAGAGAGAGTTGATTTCAACACATTTGGCTTGAATTGCTAGGAGACTTGTAGTAGATTGAAGTGTACTTGTGAATTTAGTCTCCAAACCTTGAAATTGAAACACTAGGTAAGAAATCCCTCTTCTTCATGTTGAGTTTAAACTTGTTCTTGCATGCTCCATGTTTAATTAGAGAGTAAGCCATGAATTTGCTCATAAATGGTGAATTGGAGCTCTAATGTTACATGCATGTTTATATTGAGGCATTTTGAGTTGATTTCATGGTTAATGGTCACATGCATGCCCATATTTATGTAAGAGACCATGTTTTCATTGTGTTCTCCAACTATTGAGCTCTTTGGAGCAAGATTTAAAGATTGAAATTGGTTTGAAACTCATGCATTGCATGTTTTAAAGTGTTCTTGAATTGTTCTTGGAAAATGGTTTTAATTGACTCACCTTTGGGGCTTGAATTCATAAATTGGCTTTTGAAACTTGTTATACATTGTTTTGGGATGTATTCCCCAGAATTTGAGCCCAAGAGGTCGAGAATTGAGTTGAGAATGCTTGGTTTGAGCTTGGAAGGCAAATCTGGAAATTCAGTTGGCTTCTTCCTTCAGCGAAGATTCTCGCTCGGCGACCAACGTTTTCCTCTGAGCCCGCCGGCGAAGTATTGGTGGCTCGGCGTAAAATCGAACATCGATACTTTTCTTGTTTCATCGAACCGCTCGGCGAAGGAAGGCTCGCTCGGCGAACCCTTTGATTTTGGAAGCTTCGCTCGGCGAGCATCGGCGGCATCGCGTAAAATGGAGCATCCGATTTTTTCTTGTTCCATCAGACCGCTCGAGCGAAGGATTGTTCGCTCGAGCGAAGCCTTTGATTTTGCAACCTCGCTCGAGCGAAGGAAGGCTCGCTCGAGCGAGACCCCTGTTTTCAGCAACTTTTGAAAAGTGCCTTCTAACTGTATTTTTGCATCCTCATCGCATCCTAGGCATTCTTAGGCCTAGTTTAAAGCATCTTAATGAGGATTTAGACATAGAACCACACCGAGGGAATTTAGGGTTTTAATTATCATCCTTTCCAACTGTAGACTTAGTGTGTGTTCTATTCTGTTTACTGTTTAGGGTTGACTCTCGGGGACGCGCTCTAGCTACTGATAGCCCAATCACTGTGAGTAACAGATGTGTAAAGATATGTTCAAAATGGTTATCTTTTGAATACTGTTTACCGGCATTTCTTGAATGATATTATTCTTGAATGAATGTATGTCCTATTTCTGAATCGTATTGTGGCATCCTTAGCACCTCATTGTTGGTATTCTGAGCTCATCGGTTCCTTGTGGAACCATCTTGTTCTTGAATGATTGGCCATCATTCTTTGTTGGGTCTAAGACTCGGTCCTTTTGGACCCTCTTGTTTATAGGCTATTGGATGTACCACATATGACTGTTTGGTGAAATCTTGCAAGATCGAACTCTTGTTTAAATGAACTGATTTCATTCTTGTAAGGACATTCATTCATAACCTCTTTACGCTTTATGTTATTCACGGGCTTTAGCTCCTTGTTATATATATATGTAGGTGCTCACCGCTTGAAGCTAGGAGCGTGGGATTGGTCCCCGATTTGTCGGCCGACCTATTGTGCCTCACTGTGAGGTTCCGAGACGCCATGCCATGGCTTGGGGTGTTTTTGTGTCCCCACTAGTCTCCTACTGTTTTGTACTGTTGTACGTTACTGTATAGACTGTTTTACTGCACTGTTATCGAGGGATTAAGTCCCCGTACTGAATGTCTGTAATGATTGTGTATACTGTACTGGTCTCAATGCATAAATGTATGAAAAATGTTTTTGGCATACAGATTAACACAGCTCTATGGACACTAGTTTTTACTGTTTTGGCTTCCGCCAGGCCCTGAACTCTGTATTTACTGTATTACTGATTGGCAGGCCTTTGGTAATCTCGGATTACTGGCCAGTTACGGTGCTAAACCCATAGGGCCGGGTTTGGGTCGTGACATACATAACATTACATCTAAGTCTCTAACAAGCGAGACAAACCCATTGTGATACTAATCACTTCCCACGTACCTAAAGTATTCAAACCCGGTACGCTCTGATACCAAGTTGTAACGCCCTCAAAAAAATACATAAAACCCATCATTTTAGACATGTAATGATATAAGAGAGATGAACACCTTTCCATTTATCAGAGTAATTCTTACAAAAATATTACATGTTAACAACAAAAGCAAGTGCCCTACGGGCTTACAGCTTTCCAAGTCAACACTTGGTTACCAAAAGAAGAGTGCTAACTCTAATATATATTAAGCCCTTGGCTTGAATTTATATGTAATACATCAAAAGAAAGCAAAACAACAAAACAGTTTGTCTGCCTCTAGCCTTCCAAGCTATGTCCTTGGAGGTGATATGCTACCTGTACCTGAAAATGATGTCCCATATAGGGTGAGCCAACGCCCAGTAGAAATATGCTAAACATAGTATGAACAGTAACTAAGACATTAGCAATTGATAAATGTTTGACGCACATAAATCAATTCATAAACCATTTCCATTACATGACAAATGTGTCCATGTTTCATTTCATTTTCCATTCCTTATCCAGTTCCCAATTCATAACCATGGCTCAGAACCTGGCCAAACAATTTAAATGAGACGGTAACTCATATTAAACATTTTCTACTTCACAACAGATAAACATATGAGCTGTATTAATACTTTAATAGATAAGCATAAGAGTTGTATCAACACTTCAACGGATAAGTATATGAGCTGTATCAACGGAGTCCATCCCCTATCTCTTCGTAAACACAATCTGGTCTAGAGGTCCATCCCCTATCTTCCCCTAAACCGTGGAGTACATCCCCTATCTTCTTCCACACAACACAATGTATATAAACATAGATCATATACACATTCAATCAATACATAAAGTTAATGTATTATTTCAACCGTCATATTCTATGACACATTCAATTGATCAGGTTTAGTTTGCCTAGTCATCATGCATTGTCTACAACAATCAAGACTACCCTCCACCGGTAACCCAAATCAATTATTTCTAAACAGATAATAAAAGCACTAACAGATAAATTATCTGCATTTTCAAAAGTGAATGATTTATAAATCCTACTCCACTATCCCATCTCATAATGAGCCAATTTCATTATGTTCAACTCAATTTCACAAACCCATAACTTTTCCAAATTAATTACACCAATTAATTTATGCACAATTTAGGGCTTTCTCCCCCATCTCTCAATATTAACCCCAAAGGTCTAAATATTACCAACAACATTAATATACTCATTTTGATTTCCAACCGTCCAAAAGGCCGAGGTCTGAGCAGCCTGAGGGTAACCGCAGTTTCCCTCGCTATATGACCTAGGCTCCCGAGGTCATGGTGGATGACTGGCCCCTGACAACGGGCGACAGCGCAATGAACCTTGAAGTCGGCGCAGCCCTGTCAACGATTGTTCTTTTACCAAAAGACATGAACCGTATGGCCGAGTTGCATGAATACGAAAACTTCGCCCTTATGATACAGCACTCGGTCTTGGTAAGTCTCTTTCTTACTCTTTTGTAGTCTTCCTATACTTAGTCAAATTTTACTAATCTATTTTTCTTCTTGCAGGCCATCCAACATGCTCATTTATACGTGGGCAAGACTGAAATGACAAGGAATGAATTGGCATAGAAGACTAAGGAAATTGCCAAACTCTTTTCCTCACTCAACTGTGTCGAAGCCAACAATCGAGCTCTGCTGGATCAGGCCAAGGCTTCCAAAGCTGCTCAGGATTTGGCCAAGGAAAAAGCTAAAATGGCCGATGCTGAAGCCGAGGCCGCTAGAGCCGATCTTAAGGCTGCCAAGGCCAAGGCTGCTGATTTAGAGACCAAGCTTCAAGAGGCCCTAGACTAGAAGGAAGCCGATGTGAAGGCGGCTGATGAAAAGGCTTATGAAGAAGGGCAGGCAACCGTCCGTGACCAGTACAAATAGCAAGTCAATCTGGCTTGCAACCGAGGTTATTACCTTGGTTGGACGGCGACGCTCAACAAATTACTTGTTCCAATGGACTCCGACCTCCGAGACGTCAATCAGCTTCAAGTGCCTTTCCCTCAAAAGCCCAAGGACTCTGGCGATGAAGCCGATGAAGATAATGCTAAGGATGGTAAAGCTAATGAAATAGAGGAGGAGGCTGCCACTGATGCCAAGTCTCCCACCCTCAATGAGCAAATAGACTTGACTCAAGATGAGGAGGATGACTTGGCGACTCTCCCAAACCAACCACCTCTGAGGCCGAGGTCCAGTGTGATGAAAAGGAGTCTAGATCAGTCTTTACTAGAAATAGACACCAAGATAGCAGTCGCAAAGAATACAACACCGCCCGTCGAGGTCAAGAAATCACAGACCAATCCTAGTATTTAGGATATTTCATCTTTACTTTGTACTTTTATTTTGTCTAAACAATGTTTAGCTTGAAACTTGGCCAATGTGCCCCTTTTGTAATTTGAACAAGTTGTCTTTTGCTAGGCCGAAGTGCCTTTTCTCGAATGCAAGTCTCCCCTTTTCTTCTAAGTATTGAATGTTTGTTGTATGTTTTATTGCTTTCATACTTAGAATATTTTTGCATTTCTTCAAAGTATACTTTTACTGTTTGCCTTAGCCAACCATTGGCACACCTCGGCTAACACTCAAAACTATCAAAAATATTTTTGCAAATGTCATTAAGTATTTCTCTTTACTTTCATATGCTATCCTTTTAGACTTTACCCTTTCCAAGCTTGGCAACCTGGTTGACTATCTCGATCAATATGTATCCCGGATAAGTTTTCCTCAGCTAACTTCAACTTGTAAATTTTTGAGAAATTTCAACAAGTGTTAAGCCCATTCTATCTTGTAAAGTTTTCCAAAAATTTCAACAAGTCCAAAGCTCTTACTTTCAAGTTTATCATTCTTACCTAGCTCCATGCCCTCCTAATGTGAACCTAAGTTTCACTTATGTTCACATTAAGCATGTGCCTAAGGTCGTTTGCCGAAGTTAGATTCAAACAAAGACTAGTTGAGGTTATCAACCTTGGTTTCTCTATTAATCTAAGTAAAATGCATTTAGTTCAACTCCATTATATGCAAGTATAATTTCAACTCTGCCATATAATGAGTCTAAGTTATTCGCCATGCTTCACTTTAGAAACATCGCCAACTTAGTTCAACTCTATTATATGCAAGTATAATTCAACTCTGTCATATAATAAGTCTAAGTTATTCGTCATGTTTCACTTAGAAACATCGCCAACTTAGTTCAACTCTATTATATGCAAGTATAATCATATAATAAGTCCAAGTTATTCGTCATGTGTCATTTTAGAAACATCGTCAACTTAGTTTAACTCTATTATATGCAAGTATAATTCAACTATACTATATAATAAGTCTAAGTTATTCGTCATGTTTCACTTAGAAACATCGTCAACTTAGTTCAACTCTATTATATGCAAGTATAATTCAACTCTGCCATATAATAAGTCTAAGTTATTCGTCATGTTTCAATCGGAAACATCACTAAATGACTGGTTAGTCCTATTACACAAATTTTAAAACCAAGCTAAAATTTTATTATTACTTCGGTTAATGACATAAACTTCAAAAAAACAAAAATCTAATGATAGAAAAACTTCAAGTTGCAAGTGTTCCAGGGTCTTAGCAACTTTTTGCCCTCATTGTCTTCAAGCCGATATGCCCCATTGCCAACAACCGAGGTAATTTTATAAGGCCCTTCCCAATTTGGGCCAAGCTTGCTCTCCCTAGGATCTTTTTTGTTGCCGACCACTTTCCTCAGCACAAGGTCCCCAACATTTAACTCTCTTGGGTTAACCTTCTTGTTGTAAGCCCTAGTAAGTTGTTGCTAGTATACCCCCAACCGAATTATTACTCTCTCCCTTTTTTTTTTCCAACTAGTCCAAATCTCGGGCCAGGAATGCCTCATTAGTCCCATTCTCTACTCTCTAGGTTTTGATCCCTGAGATGCTGACTTCTAGTGGGATGACTGCTTTAGTGCCATAAGCCATGGCAAATGGGAACTCCCCAGTTGATCTCCTCGGCGTAGTCCGATATGCCCATAGTACATTGGGTAACTCTTCCACCCATTTTCCCTTTGTTATCGCCAGCCTCTTTTTGATCCCGTCTAAGATAGTCTTATTAGATGCTTTTGCTTGACCATTACTCTGAGGGAAACTTGGGATAGAGTAATAGTTCTTGATTTTGTACTTTGCATAGAAGCTTTTGATTAGCTTACTGTCAAGTTGTGTACCATTGTCTGTTATTATTGCCATTGGGATCCCAAATCTAGTGATGATGTTTTTCTATATGAAGTTCTTCACATCAATATCTCGAATTTTCGTAAAAGGTTCTGCTTCTACCCACTTTGTGAAATAATCAGTTGTTACTAGTAGGAACTTTCTTTACCTAGTTGCTTAGGGTAGTTGTCCAACAAGATCCATACCCTACTGGGTAAATGGCCAAGAGCTGGATATTGGGTTCAAATCTGCTGCTGGTTGATGTATGAAAGCTGCAAACCTTTGACACTTTTCACGCTTCCTGACGTAGGTTTCAGCATCCTTCTACACGTAGGGCCGCCAATACCCCTAAGTAATGGCCCTATGAGCAAGTGATCTGCCTCCAGCATGGCTGTCACATACCCCTTCATGTATTTCATACAAGAAGTCTACAATTTGTGAGAGTGCACACACCTCAAAAGGGGGCCAGTAAAGGACTTTCTATAGAGATGTCTTTCTGTAGTTAGGCTAAACCTTGCCGACTTTAGTTTGGTCTTGTGCGCCTCTTTGCGATCATCTGGCAACTTGCCGTCCCTGAGAAACATCACTATTGCATCCATCTAACTTGGACCCATCTCCACACACATTGCTTCATACTCTGTGATTAGTGGTTCCACACTTGGGCCTGACAAATAATCAACCATTGTTGTTCTTGCCTCCCTTGATTTCATTGCACTAGCTAGGTTAGCCAAGGCATCGGCATGGCTATTGTCATCTCGGCTAACTTGCTGTAGTCGGCAGTCTTGAAACAAGACTAACAGTCTAACAACCTCTTTGACATAGGCTATCATTCTTTCATCTCAGGCTGCATATTCACCTGTTTTTGGTTCACAATAAGCTGGGAGTCACAGAAGACTACCACCTCGTTAGCTTCTATTGCTGCTACCAACTTCAATTCTGTGATCAGTGCTTCATATTCTATTTCATTGTTTAAAGCCTTAAACCCCAATCAAATAGATTGTTCTAACATCTGCCCATCTGGCGATACTAGCACTATTCCTAACCTCGTTTCCTGACGGTTTGAACTCCCATCAATAAACAGGTGGAAGGAGTCGTCGATGTAAATGTCGCAAGGCTTGAGTTTTTCTACCTTCTTCTGTTCTGTTGATGTGGGATTTTTCATTCCTAGTTGGGTTTCTTCCTATTCCCCTGGACATCCTAAGCCACAGCTCACCAGAGCTCAATATAGAATAGCACCAGGAGTGAACTCGGCCACGAAGTTGGCCAGAACTTGGCCTTTGATTGCCAGTCTGGGTCTGAACTCTAAATCGTATTGGCCCAATACCACTGCCTATTTAGCTACCCTACCTGTCAGATCTCCTTGTTATAGCAGGGACTTCAAGGGGTGCTCAGTCAATACTACAATCTTGTGGGCTTGGAAATAATGGTTCAACTTCTTGGAAGCCATTATTAAGGCTAATGTCAATTTCTCCAGGGGTAAATACCTGGTCTCTGCACCTGCTAGTGTTTTACTCACATAGTATACTGCCCTTTGTTTTTCTTTCTCTTCTCTGATTACCATTACACTCACTGCATGCTCCGAAACCGCTAAGTATAAGAATAGCTCCTCTCTAAGTACTGGATTTTAGAGAACTAGAGCTGTGATCAGATATCTTTTCAAGTCAGCCAAGGTGACTTCGCATTCTTTTGTCCACATGAAATCTGTGGCCTTTTTCAACAGACTGAAAAATGATTTATACTTATTTGAACTTCTACGATAAATCTGTTCATGGCTGCGACCCTTCCTGTCAACATTTGCACTTGTTTTGCCAACGTTGGGCTTTTCAAATCTAGGATGACCTTGATTTGATTTGGGCTTACCTCAATGCCCCTTCTGGTAACCAAGTATCCTAGGAACTTATCAGATCCAACTCCAAATGCACATTTCGAAGCATTGAGTCGGAGCCGATATGTTCTAAAGATATCCAAAATTGCCCTCAAGTTGGCTAGGTGATTCTCAGGCTCTTTTGTCTTCACGACCATGTCATCAATGTATACTTCTACTGTTTTGCCAATCAGATGTCTGAGCATTTTGGTCACCAACCTCTGGTAGGTTGCTCCTGCATTTTTTAACCTGAAATGCATCACTCTGTAACAGTACAACCCTTTTGGGGTGATCAATACAGTCTTCTCTTCATCAGTGGGGTACATTGCTATTTGATGGTACCCCCTGTAAGTGTCCAGGAAGCTCATCCTTCCATGCCCTGAAGTGGCATCCACCAATTGGTCGATTTTGGGGCGTGGAAAACTGTTCTTGGGGTAAAGCTTATTCAAGCTGGTGAAATCAACACAAAACCTCCACTTGTCGTTTTTCTTTTTTACCACCACAGTGTTGGATAGCCAATTAGGGTAGTTCACTTCGCGAATGGCCTTAGCTTCCAGTAGTTTGTCCACTTCCTCCTCAACTGCCTCGACATGCATCAACGTCGGCCTCCTCGCTCGCTGGGTAACGGGCTTAGCCAACCTGTCTACATTGAGCATATGGTATGTAACCTCGGGGTCAATATCAGGCATCTCATAGGGTGTCCAGGAAAACACCTCTGTGTTTGCTTACAAGAATGCTTCCAACACCCTTTCTTTCTCTTCGGCCAAACCTGAGCCGAGAAGGAAGAAGCGCTCCTCATCATTTTGTTGGACCAGAACTTTCTTCAAGGCTTCTTCGCTTTTGTCAGCCGACTCCTTGCCGACATCATCCAGGACCTCCATGTCTTCGTCCTCAATTTTCACTGTTTCTACCTCTTGCATGTTGCAGGTGGATTTCATTACTGCCATGGAGGAATTCTTTGCCTACACCTGATCCCCTCTGACCTCCTCAATTCTATGCTTTGTTGGGAACCGCAATAGCTGGTGCAGTGTTGAGGGAACAACCCTTATTGCGTGCAACCATAGCCTTCTCAAGATAACATTGTAAGGGGAGGGAGTGTCAATTACTGTGAACACTGTACTTACCTTCTTGGTGCTTGCCTGGACCTCCAAATTTATTGCTCCCAAGGGCCACGTCGGCGTTCCATTGAACTCGACCATTGGACTGTTGGACTGCTCCAAATCATCTTGGTGGAGACTGAGCTCCTTGTAACATCTGACATACATGATATCACAAGAGCTGCCTTGGTCAATCAGAATGCATTTTACTTGGCATTCTCCAATCTTGAGGGATATCACCAGAGGATCGTTGTGTGGATACTGCACCATGTCTAAGTCGGCCTTAGTAAAGGACACAATCGGTCCTTGGCACTCGATTTCCCTAGGCCTTTTCTGCTGGACTTGATATACATGTTGTAAATGTTTCACCCTTTGGGTCTCCCCACATACCCCATTCTCATTGACTCTCGAGTGAATCACATTGATCACTCGAGGTCCGTCTGCTTATGATTGTGGTGTTGGTAGAGGTGGTACTGCTGGTGCTTGGGGTATTCTTGCATGTTCTTCCCTTGTTCTGGCTTCATCCACCAGGTCCCTCAAGTGGCCTTGTCTGGCCAGGTCTTTTTAATGTGTCTTCAGGGCTCTGCACCATTGAGTCAAGTGTTTATCTTCATTGTGGTAAGCACAGTGCTTCCCAAGACTTCTTCTCATAAATTCGCCAAGAACCTTCTCTAGTGCTCTGTAATACGGTTGGTTTATGATCTTTTCTAGGACTTTGTAAACCGGGATTCGGAACATAGTGGTGACTGCCTGCGTAACTCTCAGCCCTGTTTCTTGTTTATTAAATCCAGTATTACCTCAATTTCGCTTCGGCGAGCCGTTTCTCTTCTCTTGTTTCGGCGCCTTTGTTCCTGGCGTATCCTCTTCTGCTCTATTATATTTTTCGATCCTTGCCATGAGTTTCTCCATACTCTTTGGCAGAGTCTTTGCCAATGACTTCCGTAGCATGCAATCATCCTCCAGGCCATTTTTAAAAGGCACGACCTCCAACTCCTAGTTACATCTTGGTATTCGGTTAAACACCTCGTAATACCTTTTGGCATAAACCCTAAGGCTTTCACCCTCACCAATCTTCAAAGCCATCAGGGAGTCTACCCTTAATGGCTGCAACTTATTTGTGACAAACCTGTCCATGAACATCTCGGTCAGGCTTTTCCAACTCTTCACAGTTCTTTTCGGCAACTTGTGAAATTAGTTTGATGCGATTTTCCCAAAGGATGAGGGGAATACCTTGTACAGCAAAGGTTCGTTCCCGGTATACAACGCCATTGAATTCAGGTACAAGCCGATGTGAAAGTTAAGGTCGGACTTACCATTATATATCTGGAGCCTCGGTGTATGGAACCTCTTTGGGGCCTCGAACCTGTCCAACTCCACTGAGAATGGTGTCTTCGGCTTTACAGGAGATGTGACCTCAACGTTCTGCCGCTTCCTCTGGAGGTAGTCCCTCAAATTCTCCTTAGTCTGACCAGGAGCTCGGCTATCGACAAACTTCAGCCTTTTTAGAGCGCTGCTCCCAGTGTCATTACGAGTTCTCTTGAATTTTTCTTCATTCACTGTATCAAAGCAAAGTTCCCTCCCTTGAACATGCCGATGTTCCTTGACATAAGTTGTTTTGGTGCGAGGTGTCCTTTAGGATTCCCCTCTTACTGATTTTGCTCGCCCGACATCCCGTGAAGGTTGATATGAGCGTTCCTTCTCCTTGTCATGCTGTGGGATTGTTGGGATTGCTTTCTGCTTCCCTTTCTAGGTGTCGTTCTTGGCCGCTGGAATCGACGTATCTTTCAATGGAAACGGTGGCTACATGACATTGTTCTGCATCATGAAGTTGACAACCGATTACAGGTCTGCCAACTTGTTCGCCATTCCATTCATCTCATCATCTCTCCTCAGGCATCTGTCTTTCCATACCTAGAGGTCACTTTCGTTGTGATACCAGCCTTGACATGCTTTCTTCGGTGCGTCTCCTTTTTGGCCGACGTCCTTTTCCCCAAGATTTTGATCCCGAGGTCCTTCATTAGGGTTCTCCCCTTCCATGTTAGGATCGGTATGTTTGCCACTCTCATTGGGGATGTCGTCTCCAATCTTCTCTTTCTATCCGTCGTTGGCCATCTATTCTCTTTACGTTCCCACAGACGGCGCCAAATTGTGGGTGCTAATTTCCGACTACACTGCTAAACAGGAACTCAGCAGGAGAGCACAGGCAAAATAGATCACGTTTGAACAACCTGTCACAGAAAGATAAGACTTCATTAGTAGTTTGTCCACCCAGAGGCCCTCTAATGATCAAGTCAGTACTCAATTATCTCTCAAAGATAACAAATAGTGCTTAACTCATTAGTCAGAATACAAAAAACGGACCATAAACCCATGAGGGTGCCTTACTTTTATAACTAGCACTAACCTAATCCCTGTAGAAGCCTAACTTCAATGGATTGTCGCTCAATGCTCATCTTGAACTCCTAGCTAGATAGAAATAAACTCCCTAAGAGCTCTATTTTTATCCAGACTGTGGTATTCCTCTATTTTAGGACTCTTGTCCCTTATCCGCTCATCTTGGATTCTGATATCTTTGCAGATAACCCCGGCCTAACCGAGATCACCTCGGCATCATGACCAAGACACGTGGCACCTCGGCTGACACTTCGACGTCACCTTAGCCACGTGTTGTCATTCACAAAATATGTCCCCACATAATTGATATAATTATATTGACTTATTTTTTTAGTAAGAATAAAGCTATTGAAATTAATGTAGATAGTATGTAAACACATGATAAACAAAAATAAAATATGTATTTCAACGTAAAAGAGACAATTATTTGTTCTCTTTGTATATAATGAATTACTGATGAAAAGAGTGTAAAATATTATATGAATTAAAATTTTTAGAAAAATAGTATAATCATATCAAACTTGTGGAGTTGGATGTCTTTTTATCAAATGCTAAAAATAAAAAGTGACTCATTTTAGTAATGTATATATATATTTTGGGTTATTTTTATCAAAAAAAAAAAAAAAAATTCAATTATCAAACAATATTTATTTGAATTTGAATTATTAATTAAAGTTAATTTATTGTAACTTTACATATAAATTAGGGCGGGATAAACATCCAATCGAAACGCTTAACCTAATCTCAAATGGACAGTTTTAATGTAACGAGTTTATCAATTTAAAGAAAGTTAAATTTCTGTCAAGTAACAAATACACATGTTTTAATAAAAAAATAATTTTTTTATTTATTTATAAAAGTATAATTTGTTTATTCTACACTTGCAAATCTATCCAACCCTCTCGATCGATTTTGGAATCATAGGTGATAAGATGTAGACAAAATTTTCTTAACCCAAATCTCATATTTTGGGAAGTGGTTAAAGGTTAATTTTTTGATTTTTAATTTCTTTTGAGTTATATTACCTCTTTTCTTTTTTATATGTTTTTTAAAAAAAATTAAAAAAAATCAAAATATTTAATTTTTAACTTACTTCTCAAACAAGCCGTTACTTATTCGATGGGGGGCGTGAGAAACTGGGCCTAACTAGAACTAAAAAATTAAACGTGGGCCGAGCTTCAAAGAGTAAATTGGGCTGTTAAAGTTGGGCTTGGACATACGTAACTACTACCTCCAACTGGGCTTCGACAAGCCCTAGCCCGAACTTGCATGGATTGCAGCCACGCTGAAACCATTCCATATAACACGCCCAACGTTCTTAAACCCTAGAAACCCCCATTCTCTCTCTCTCTCAACAAAGCAGCAGAGGAGCGGTGAGCATTTTAGGGTTTCTCTCACTCTTCTAGCAAATCCTAACCCCTCTCTCTATCTCTATGTGTATATATATATATAAGTTTAGAGATAGTTTGAATTTTTTGTATTTATTCGAATCTGCGAGTGTTTGATGATTGTGTTGTATGCTCACTGTTTGACAAGTTACGAGAGTGATTTTGGACATTAATTTGGTGCTTATCTGAGTGATTTAGAAGATAATCTTGTTTTATGGTTGTTTCAGGTGTGTTTTGTGGGTAAACGATGCTTGTGTTGTTCGAAACCCCTGCGGGCTTTGCCCTTTTCAAAGTATTGGATGAAGGAAAACTCTCCAAAGTTGAGGTAATTTTAGCTTAATACACTCGCATATAGATATATGTATTTATGTATGAATGTAGGGTTTTAAGCTTTATGAGTTTGTGGATTCTCTGATTTTATGGTGTATATATCTTAGTCACTAATTGTGGTTTTGTGTTGTAGGACTTGTGGAACGAGTTCTCCACAGCTGAGTCTTCAAGACAGGTCATTTTTATATTCCTTTATGTTGTCATACACATGCAAGCTCTGATATGCATATATGTGTTTGTATTTGGGGTTTTGAATACTGATTCTGATTTATATAGTGATTTTTTAGTGAAATTGTATTTTACTATGCTTTAAATGTCCATAAATACTCCTGTTGTTTTTGGGTATCCGAAAGGAAAAAAAATTATTCAAACAAAAAACCCAGAAATAGAAACAAAAAAATACACGATCAAGCATTGTTTAGGTATTATAACTTAGTTAAGTTGGTATGTCGGACATCCGAGATGGTGGAAATGAAAATTTCAAAATAACAGATTGTAGTTCAGGTCTTGGTGCCTGAAAGAGTATGCATTTGTTCACATTTTGGGATAGTATAAGTAGGAGTTTCGCTGTTATATTGGGTTTGATTCCATCTAAGTCTAAGCAGCTTTTAGTAGTTGTACATATATTGTACATATATTGTCCCACCAGAGTTATGTTTTTGGTGTTTTGTTTTTTGGGTTGCCTCCCTTATATCTGGTGCCTTTTGCATTGCTTGGAATGTGAACTGGCTGTTTGAATTGTAGGTTGTAACCTTGTACGTGCTTTGTGAATTGGCACAGCATCTGCAGCTTTGTCTCGAATATCAGTGTCTCTTACTGATATCATAGATTATCTTAGAATGCATTACTGATATCTACCTTGTTTTTTTGGTTTGTAAGTTGGCAATCTTTCATTTGTTTGTTGCTTCAATTCTATCAGTCAGAGTTCTAAAACAGCATTTCTTTAAGGGCAAATATGAAGTGCATGGACACAGGTTATGCCTTATAATGAAAGACAATTCTGAATCTGCTCTTTTTCCATTTCACTTCTATTGTTTATTTGGGTATAATTACATGTGGTGGTTTAAAAATTGTGTAATGTTAAGACTTTTCACATACACCAAAAAATTTGGGGCTTTGTCTGCAATGAACAATGGATCTCATGATCTCTTTTTCTTTTTCTTTTTCTTTTTTTCTGCTCGTTCATGCTATGGCTTGCCTTCTTCTTGTTGTGATTACCTTAATTTGTCCTGAAATCATTGATCTGACCACTGCTTTGGTTTGGTATCAACATTCAGATTGTGAAGCTAAAAGCTTTCTCCAAGTTTGAGAACACATCTGAAGCTTTGTCAGCAGCCACCTTGTTGATAGATAGCAAGCCTAGCAAAGGTCTGCGCAAGTTTTTGCGTGCTCATTGTGATGGTGAAACATTAGCTGTAGCTGATTCTAAACTTGGAAATGCAATTAAGGAGAAATTGGTGAGCCTAATTCTCTTTTCCATTAGAACTATTAGATCCATTCCACTGCAATTCTTCTACTACTTCCATTTTGTTTAATTTAGATCAATTGATGTCTTACAGCAAATTGAATGTGTTCACAACAACACTGTCATGGAACTGATGAGAGGAGTGAGAAGCCAATTGACGGAACTCATATCTGGCCTGGCTGTTCAGGATTTGGCCCCAATGAGCTTGGGTTTATCTCACAGCCTATCTAGATACAAGTTGAAATTTAGTCCTGATAAGGTGAGTTTATTACTATTATTTCCTTTGGTAGGTAGATTGCCTTTCTGTTGGTATTATTTGTATATGAAATGGCGAATTCCTTTGGCATGAAACTTGGATATTATTATATTTTTTTTGGGTAGCTAGTTGCCTGTCTGTCGGTATTATTTGATAGAGATGAAACGGTGATTTCATTTGACATGAAACTTAGATATTGTCTAATATTATGGATATTATTAAAAAAAAATGGAAGCTTTTTGTGATCCATGGATTTCACCTTGTTAAGGTATATAAAGTTGACACACTTCAGTATTCACTGATGACACTGTGAAGCCATCACAGGAGGATGTTGCCAAACGAGGCCTGAATCACTGTTTCATGTATTTGGTAGAGTGAACTGTAGTCATTTGATTTGGGTGAGTTATTTTTCTAGTTGGGGGAAGCATAGTACGTAATGTCGTCCATTTTGTCAACAGTGAAAAGAGAATATTGCATCTTTATAAAAATTGGAAAATGTGTACAAAAACAAACCTGGGCAATATAGGACAGAGGATGGAGGCCACTTAAAGCAAGCAAAAGATGGGAGTCATCTAAAGCTATTTATTTATAGCTCTTCTATTGAAATGTGTTTCTCAGTCCTGTAACTTTATATTTATTGTTCTACTAGGTGGATACAATGATCATTCAGGCAATCGGTTTGTTGGATGATCTTGACAAAGAACTTAATACATATGCAATGAGGGTTCGAGAATGGTATGGTTGGCATTTCCCAGAGCTCGCAAAGATTGTACAAGATAACATTCTTTATGCCAAGGTAGTGAAGATGATGGGCGACCGTACAAATGCTTCAAAGCTTGATTTCTCTGAGGTAGGTTTTTGGTTTCCATTCTCATAATCATAATGGTGATGGGGAATCAATTTTCTGTTTCTAGGAAACTAGTTATTCTTACATTGACCAAAGTGCTGGTCTTGGTGAATGATGAGGTTGATGTTTATGATGTTCAATTTATTATGTATTTGCAGATATTGCCAGAAGAGGTTGAAACAGAGCTGAAAGAAGCTGCCATGATTTCCATGGGAACTGAAGTTAGTGACCTTGATTTGATGAATATCAAAGACTTGTGTGACCAAGTTCTGTCTCTTGCTGAGTATAGAGCCCAGCTGTATGACTATTTAAAGAGTAGGATGAACACCATTGCCCCAAATCTAACTGCTCTTGTTGGAGAACTTGTTGGTGCTCGCCTCATTGCCCATGGTGGCAGCTTGATAAATCTTGCAAAACAACCCGGAAGCACAGTTCAGATTCTTGGTGCCGAAAAGGCTCTTTTCCGAGCCCTGAAGACAAAACATGCAACTCCTAAATATGGGCTTATCTACCATGCATCTTTAATTGGTCAGGCAGCACCGAAACATAAAGGAAAGATTGCACGATCACTTGCTGCCAAAACTGCTTTGGCTATTCGATATGATGCTCTGGGAGAGAGTCAAGATAACACTATGGGATTGGAGAATCGAGTTAAGGTACTATGAATTGTATTTTGTGTAGGTGTATCTGTTCTTGCTGTTCCCTCTAGATCTTTTCTTATGCATGTTTTTTTTTTGGTAGCTTGAAGCACGATTGAGGAATCTGGAAGGCAGAGAACTGGGCCGTTCTGCTGGATCAGCTAAGGGCAAACCTAAGATAGAATTCTATGATAAGGACCGTAAAAAGGGAGGAGGAGCAATGATAACCACTGCCAAGGTCTGCATTTCTCTTTGCTTAAATATTTTTGGGAAATTCTATTCACACAAAATTTCATTACACGCCATTTATTTTGTTCAGATATAAACTTTCGAACAAAGACAAATGTTCGGACATAAATTGATGAACAATTTTATTATTATTTTTTTTCAAATACATATTTCATTCAACTGTTAATGCCCGAACAATTACTTTTAATTTATAAATTTATATCCGAATATTTAACTTTTTGTTCGTAAATTTATATCTGAACCATATAATGAGATTTTTTATGGTGTGTAAATAGAAATACCCAATTTTTTTGGGTAAATTACATTGACTACCCTTGAATTTTAGAAAAATAAAATAAGCTTTGCAAGTTTGGCATAATTACACCGACCTTTTTACTAAGACTAAAGCGACCATAACTAATGTAGATTGTGTGTAGATATAAGGATAGACAAAGTATAATATATAACAAGAGATAAAAATATCATTTTTCCATTCAAAGTAAAATATACTTTTAGTATCAAAGAGATAAAAATATCATTTTTTCATTCATATAACTAAGTAATTATTGGTGAAAAATGAGCTAATTTTTATGTGAATTAAAATTAAGGGTGCTCAATGCAAGTATGCAAATCTTGTGGGGGCTAATGTATTTTTTTTCCCTCAAAACCTCAAGCAAGGTTAGTTTAAATCACCTTGAATTTTTCTTTTTGTGGTTGCTTTATTTAATGTAGTCTCGACTCTTCTGTTTCATGTAGGTCTACAATCCTTCAGCTGATTCTGTACTTGGGCAGACAGAATCAGAACTGACTCAAACTGAGGAAGCAGTAGAGGAGGCTCCTGTTGTTGATGGAGAGAAGAAAGAGAAGAAAGAGAAGAAGAAAAAGAAGAAGAAGATGGTTGATGCAGAGGACAATGAGGAGGAGGTTGGTGCAGAACCAGAAAACGAGGAGGTAGGGAAAAAAGAGAAGAAGAAAAAGAAGAAACATTCGGATGAGAACGCTGAGAATGATGACGAAATTGTTGGAGAGAAGAAGAAAAAGAAGAGAAAACATGCGGAAGCTGAGGAAGGAGAAACTGAAACTCCAAGCAAGAAGGATAAAAAGAAGAAGAAGAAGAGAAGCGAAGATTGAGAAGTTAAAGTTGATGTGGGAATTGGAAACCTAACAATTTTGAGCATTGTAGGCAGCGGGTGAGTGTTTTTATTTGTACAATTTGTGCTTTTTTGTTGGGTTGTTCCTTTGTTTCATGTGGATCTTGAAGTTACTTCTAATGTATTTTTGAATTTATTGGAGATGTTGCTAGTTGTTGGTTCAATGGAGGGCATATCACTTCAAGTGGATATGGCAAATATAGATGATTGCAGTACATGTCCAAGTGAACTAGGAATGGTACTGTGAATGCCTTTCCCACATTAGCTCTGTTATTCAAATGGATCCATTTATAATATATGATGATCTACCTATACCTTGACTTTGTTGTCTTCATATATATGTATATACGAGTGTGTGGAACTTCTAAGCACTTTCTGAATGGAAATGAAACCCTAGACTAGTTGAGCCTTTTTGTTGGAGGGTTATAAATATTCTTTTGTAGCATCTATATGAAATTTCTCCTTCTGTAGCATGCACTATGAATTTTGTAAAATATGTAAACATTTACACTATTTTTCTCTAATTTTTACTATGATTCCTTTTCGGATAAATTACACTTTTACTCTCTATTTTCCCTCCAATGTCACTATGGTTCATCTTTTTCTGATTGTAAAAATTAAGTTCGGACTTAAAACTTTTTATTTCAACGTGATTTTCTTGTTATGTAGTGTTAAAAAATTAAAAATTGAGATGGAAAGTTCTCACGGTGTGAGGCCATGCAAACATTTTGTTATGTTTGATTCATTAGAATGAGTTGAAATGTAATGATTGTATGATTAAATTGTTCATTAAAAAATTATGAAAAATGTAATCAATAGTGAACCAAGTTCTATCTATATTTTTATAGTCAATATGAAGTTTCTTGTTTAACAATGTTTTCAAAAGAAAAATGAAAGAATATCTCATTTCATTTTGTTCTTGTCTCTTCTCTCCTTTCTTTTTTTTTTATTTTTTTGGGTGCTTGGATAATTTGTCATCTAAACATATCTTATTGTTGTATTTGAGTTTTGAATTATGAAGAAAAAAATAAATACAAAATAGTTTATACTCAATTCACTTATTCATTTGATTTTTGTTTTTTCTTTTCAAATTTAAAATTCGAATGCAGTCTAAAGATTGTACATGTTGGATATGTGTTGAAATATATGGAAGTAGAGATCGAGCTAGCTAATGGTCCTAATAGTTTATGCTTTATCCTACTTAACATATCCAATTCGCACTCCTAAAGATGATTTCGAAGGACTGTGCCTTGGATTGATTATCGGTTATAAGGAAAAAAATAAAAAAAAATAAAAAACCTACTACTTTTGGGCATAGTAAAGGAAAGGCATAAATGTATTTTTGCAATTTATATTTCTTTGTTCTACTGAAGAATTGTGACTCTTCATAATAATTATTATATATTTATGAGGGGTGTTGCCTTGATTATGAGAGATAACTTATCATATTGATTTATGCATTTATTTATTGTGTCCTCATGTAGCATATAGTTATAAATACCAAACATAGATTGTTTTCTTCTTCCATTTGAAGATTGTATATTATTATTGTTATTATTATGTTTGTTCTGATTATTATTGTTGCCGTTGTTATTATTTTCTAATAGTGACCGGTCTCTTTCCTTTACCTATAACAAAGTTATCAATATCAATTTATTATTTTGTTATATTTTTGTATTTGATCTCTTTTGACCTTTTAATTATAGGGGTACTTACCAATTAGTTCTATTAACTAGACTTATTTACCTATAGGTCCTAACTAATAAATTTAATACTATAAAAATAAGAGACTGATAAATTAATCACTATAAATTTATTCATAAAAATAAAGAAACTGATAAATTTATCACTATAAATTTATTCATAAAAATAAAAGACTGATAAATTTATCTTTATCACTTAATAAATTTATCAATAGGACTTAATGGATAATAAGTCTCCAAAATAGGACCTATTGATAGTCTACCCTTAATTATATTAGGTCGGTTGAATTTTTATTTAAATAAATATATTTCCACACTACTGTTGAGTGACAAACTAATGGGAAAACATTACCATTTTCTTTGAGGCTTTCTTAATTTGGATTTCAGATGCTTCACTGAGAATTTCAGTGTTGGGTGAAAAATAAGAAAATTGAGAATATTTGGAATACATTGTGTGAATGAAAATAAATAAATAGTAATAGCACAAAGCACCGGGAAGTTACATCTATCTTCGGCTTTGGCTGTAGAAGCTCGGACTTGCTTAGACGCAACTCAGTGGGCCAGACGTCGACAAATGCTACGTCTTGGTTTGGCCCGTGGATTAGAAATGGGTTGAAACTAAAATAGTTATAAATAAAATAAAATAAAATATTTGATACATTTAAATTATAATTATTTTTTTTTTTCTCATAAAAATTAAAAAGGTCAAAAAGTCCATTTAAACGAGACTATTTTAACTAAAATAGTCAAAAAATAAAAAAAACCAACTCACATTCCAAACGAAACTTAAATGTGGTCATTTGCATACTCTTAAGTTTTGGTGAATATTTTATAGAATCGATTTGTAGTTAAGTCAGCTCATGATCTAATGGGCAGTGTAAATGATTATAATTTTATTGGTATCATAAATAAATAATTTTATTATTAATATTATTATTATTGATAAATTACAGGACATGTAACACTTTCTTACTCATTTGGAGGTTATGAGAAATTATGAACCATTAAACACATGTGAAAATATGATGAAAAATGTAGAGAATCATGGAGTATGAATTAGAGGTTAAAACAAGTTATAGAGATATAAAAATGAAGTGAAAGAACATAGAGTGTGAAATGTGAGAAATGGAAGAATGTGATAGTTATTAAGCAATTTTTTTCATACAAATGTTTGCCTATAAACAATCATTTATGGCTACATTGTAAATAGGGACTCAAATAAAAACAATTGATTTCAATATTTTTTTGTCATTTATATTTCCTTATCATTTATATTTCTTACACTTTATTTTCAATACTTTATTTTCGAAGCATAAGAGTAGAGGTAATTTTATGTACTTCATTTTCAAAGCATAGGAATAGAGGTAATTAATTGTTACTTTGATTATTCATTCAATCACTCTGATTGTTCACTCAATCATCTTTATCTGTCTCCCTTTTTCTTTTTTTAATTTTTCTTTTTTCTACACTTAGCAATTTTGAAATCTTTTTCATTGAGGCAAAATAACTATTAACACAATCGTTTGATAATTGACTTGAATTTAATCTATAAGGAATTTTTAATCCTTACTAATACGCTCGCATTTATAATATTTTCTTTGGAAGGAAAAATAAGCCAATGAATTCGCAGTATATACCTATGCTTTCCTATTCTTAAAATGAAAAAAAATAAAAAAGTGTAACATTTAAATTTTTCCATTTTATGAGTGGGGTATATTTTCTTATTTTTTTAATTTATTTCATCATTAAGAAATAAAAACAAGTAAACAAATAAAGTGAAATATGCTAAATTTGTCTTTTACTTAGTTATTAAGCTAGCTTATTTTCAGGATTCACTTTTCACAATTGAAATTTTATATTTTTTATATTTTTTTTCACTAAATTTTTTAATATTCTAAGCAATTTTTTAATTTTTTTTTAAATACACCTAACATAAATACATTTAAAAATATAATATTTATAAAAAAAATCTTTAGAAAATTTATTAAATAACAAAAATAGAAAAAAATACAAAATTTCAGTACAATTTTTATATTCTTGTATATTTACTAATTTTTAACAATATTTTTTTACAAATATTTTACTTTTTAAATATATCTAAATAAAGTGAATTTAAAAAAATGAAAAAAATAACTTGAAATTTAAAAAATATTCTATAAAAACAAAAAACAAAAAATACTAAAAGCAAAAAAATCTCAATTTTTAAAAAATTGAATCTAGAAAATTGAAACCAAGCACACTGCATAAAATTATCAAATATTTTCAAAAAAATTATTTTTTTATCAATTATAAAAAAATAATTTTATTTTCTCTTAATAAATTAAAAAATTTCTTGAAAAAAAAAAGATCTTCAACATATTTCGAAAATTAAATTTAAATTTATTTATTTGTATTTTGTGCCCACAGCAGTGTTAGAGAGCTCGAAAGAGCTCCCCCGAATTCCCCCCGAATCGAAAACGACGCCGTTTTTTGCTTTTTTTTTTTTTTCCGAGAATCGAGAAGGAAGGCGAAAAGCAGAGGAGGAAGAAGAAGAAAGAAGAAGAAAGAAAGAAAGAGAAGGCGGAGATCGTGGAGCTCGACGATCCATGGCTCGACGATCGGACGAACTCGACGGAGATCGGCGGAGCTCGACGATCGGCGAGGCTCGACGATCGGACGAACTCGACGATCGGAAGCTCGGCCGGAATGCACGGGCCCCTCTGTGTGTGTGTCTCCCTCTCTCCTCTCCGCTCTCCCTCTCTCCCTCTCTCCCTCCCTCACCGTTTCAGAGTCGCGAGGAGGAAGAAGAAGAAGAAAAAAAAAAAAAAAAAAAAAAAAAAACAACGTGAAACGACGTCGTTTCACGGATTTCGGGGGATTCGGGGGAGCTCGGTTTCGAGCTCCCAAGCTTTATTCTTTGTGCCCACGGTATAGAGCTTTTGACTTGGAGAGATCGGCAACTACTTCTCATATACACATATGTATACACTATATATATATATGCAGCGATCTTTTCTTCTTTATTGTCCGAAAGCTAAAGACAGCGCAGACAGAGCAGATTGAATAGAGAGAGAATATATAGAAAGCAACAGACTGATTTCCAATACTCTCTCTCTAGAACTCCACTGTTCTCTTTCACCAGATTTCAATCATGTAACTCTCTCTCTCTCTCTCTCTCTCTTCAATTCTCATGTTTTTTGGAAGCCTTGAATAGTCTGTTTCCTGAATTAGGGTTTACAATTTCTTGTTCTACATGTAGGTGTGTGTAATGTGTATGTATCAGATTGATCAATCGGAAGTGTGAATTGATTACTTTAAGGTCAACTCAAGAGAGTGTTTGTGTGTGTTTGTTGATGTTAATCTAAGGTTTTTTATTTTTTTATTTTTTTTGTTTGCAGGTTGTTATAATTGTAAGAGGGTTGATTTGTATTGACAAGTTGATGATAGAGAGTACTAGTGAATATGTTAAGAGATGAAGTGTAGATTTGACAAATGGGGTGTGTTCTTGGTCGAGAGGTTTCGTCGGGGATAGTTTATGAGGCTAAGGAGGAGAAGAGGGAGGGTGAGAATGAGAGAAAGAGTAAGAATTTGAGTGTTGAAGAGTCTAGGGAGACATTAGGGGTTAGGGAGACCAAGATCGATAATGATAAGGGTGGGGTGACCCGGAAGGAGGAGAAGGTTGACGGTGATAAGCGGTCGCAGGGTGAGAGGAGGAGATCGAGGCCAAATCCGAGGCTGGGTAATCCCCCCAAGCATAAACATGGGGAACAAGTTGCAGCAGGATGGCCATCTTGGCTTTCTGCACATGTTGGTGAAGCAATTGATGGTTGGCTTCCTCGACGTGCTGACACTTTTGAGAAGATTGACAAGGTGGGTCATTTGTCTTTGGCATGAATGTTCTTGATGTTAGTATGTTCTGTCAAATAGATATAGTTATTTATTTATTTATTTTGTGTGTATTAGATTGGGTCAGGAACATATAGCAATGTGTACAAAGCAAGAGATACTATGACAGGGAAAATTGTTGCATTGAAGAAGGTACGATTTGATAATTTGGAACCAGAAAGTGTGAGATTTATGTCTAGAGAGATTATTATTTTGCGGCGACTTGATCATCCAAATGTTATAAAATTGGAGGGTTTGGTCACTTCGAGAATGTCGTGTAGTTTGTATTTGGTGTTTGAGTACATGGAGCATGATTTGGCTGGACTTGCAGCTAGCCCAGATATCAAGTTTACAGAAGCACAGGTTGGACTTGCTTTCTACAATTTTGAGCTACAATTCTGCAGGTTAAGTGTTATATGCATCATTTTTTTATTCACCGTTTTTTATTTATGCAGGTAAAGTGTTATATGCATCAGTTATTATCTGGGCTTGAGCACTGTCACAACCGTGGTGTGCTCCACCGTGATATTAAAGGGTCGAATCTTCTTATTGACAATGGAGGAATGCTTAAGATAGCTGATTTTGGGTTGGCTACTATTGTCAACCCTAACCACAAGCACCCTTTGACTAGTCGGGTGGTTACACTTTGGTATCGAGCTCCAGAGCTTCTTCTTGGGGCAACTGACTACAGTGTAGGCATAGACCTGTGGAGTGCAGGTTGCATTTTAGCTGAATTATTGGCTGGGAAGCCTATCATGCCTGGTCGTACGGAGGTATAAACCAACTTCTGTGTTCTATCATGCGATTTTTATTTTTATGTCATTTGAATGTTTCTCTCTATATTTTTCCTTATCCTTAGTATCTCTCTCATATTTTTGGAAAAAAGTAAAGCAGAAAAACAAGTTTTCCGACTCCTTCCATCTCTTGTATAAGAAAAAGAAACATGATGGGTAGGCATATTTTTCATTTTAGTATTGATGACTTCTTAGGGGTAAAATGAACATGGCCTTTGTTTTGTTTCTCTGTGGAGTTGATCCTGCAAGATTACTGTGAACCAAATCTTACTATCCGGCTGCTCAAAGCAAGTTAATTGCCATATGTTGTGTTTCCATTTTCCAGAATTCTGGTTACAGTTTTTGGAAGAAAAGAAGAAACATGGTTAGAAAACACTTTGTTTTCTTTTTGTTATTGTGTGTTGCTCCTCCACCCCCTGGTAAGTACTATGCTAATGCAATGTCCCATTTGGGGCTCAAACCTTGCAATTCTGCTCCTTCCTCACTGTAGTGGCAATATATACCACTTGACCTAACAGCTGGTGGTGAATGGACCATCCGACAAAACCAAACTCCTCTTCGAGCTAACCCAATTGCTCCTTTGTCATCTTTACTGAAACCCCCCACCACTGTCCCATATTGCTGATTTCAGAGCAGTCATTGAGAGTTGCACAGTACATCTTTCAGCAATCGAATAATAATGAAAGCTTTTCTCTTATGGACGAAGTTTATGAGAATTGAATGAGTTTTGCAGATTCTAAGTAGTCACTTCCAGATTTGGGAATGTAAAATTATCATGGGTTTTCTCATCAACTCCCCCACCAAACAAGTCTTTAGTGGTCTTAAAATCTGCCTCTTCCACAAGCCTTTCTTGGCGAAGTAGAGAGAGGAAACAAAAATGGGGATTCTTGATTGTGGTTGTGTTCATGGTGGTGGTGATGGATCCCTAGAAACGTTAAAAGATGGCGCTGGCTAGAGGTGGAGGAATATTTTGCCACACATAGGAAAAATGCTTTTGCCCTCTTTTAGGGATGCAAGTAACAACAATGTTACATTAGGATCAGAAGCCGTAAATCTTAAAGGTCCCATTGCACCATCTGTTGTAGCTTGATGTTGTAAATTATTAGGGATTTTGTTGCTATCTTGGAATTCGTGAGAACTGCTTGAGCTGCTCGGTCCTCTTTTGGTGTTGTTGGGGCAGTTTTGGGTTCTCGTGCTATTTTACAATTTCAAATTGTTTAGGCTTAGTGAGGGTGGGTGCACATATTGCTTGTTCATGGTGTATTTATGCTGACATCAACTTTACAATTTATTGCTTGATTGGCTGTTAGGAAAAGAAAGGGTTCTGATATTACTTTGGCATTGGAAGAGTTGTGGAGGCATAAAGGAATATCAGCATACTTTAATCTCTGATTCCTAATGAATGTAGTGATTATAAAGGGGTTGGCGAATATGTGTGCCAGTTTATTTGTATTATATTTCATGTCTGAACTCTGGCGATGGATTTTACCATGATTGAATTGGTAGGCTTAAGTTTTGGGGATATGTTTATGTATTGGATTTTTCCTGCATTTAAGCCATGCTTTCATGGAGTTTGCCTATCTATTGTTGAATTGGATGTTATCTGTATGTCACTGTTGGCTTTCTTTGAATATTTTAATCTTGCTCCTCAGACGCTTGAAGTTTTAGGATATCTGTTGATAGCATATATTGTACAATGCATGGCATTTTATGTGGAGTACTACTTTTAGATTTCTAAATATTGCCCATAAACAGGAAACTGTCTCTTTTCTTTTATACTATTAACAATTGTCTTTTCCTGTCACAAGGTAGAGCAATTGCATAAGATTTACAAGCTCTGTGGCTCTCCTTCTGATGAATATTGGAAAAAATCAAAGTTGCCAAATGCAACCTTATTCAAGCCCCGGGAGCCTTACAAGAGATGTGTTTCAGAGACATTCAAAAATGTCCCTCCATCAGCACTGCCTTTAATTGAAAATCTTCTTGCAATTGATCCAGCTGAACGTGAAACGGCAACCGATGCACTAAGGAGTGAAGTCAGTCTCTACATACCCAATTACCTATCTATTTCATAATTGACATGACTTTTCTTGGCTTATATCAATGTCTTACCTTGTTAATGGTTTATTGCTTATTCTGGTATGATTTTCTAAATTATGTCTGGTAGCTGAGATGTTTTGAAATTGTTGAAAATGTCTATCATGTTTGAGAAGCACAGTAGACTACATGTGATTGGAAGACAATCTCCCAGTAAAGAATTGAGATTCCATTTGTGTAAAGTAGCATTGTGGAAGATTTGAAGCAGTATGCTGAAGACTTGTAAATTTGAAAACGAAGAAAGTAACTTCAATTTATTTTGCATTTCTGTAATTTGAAAATTTTCTACAGAGAATATATAAATGTATATATGTATGTATGGATATATACACACATAAAGAAAAAGGTATGACAATATCAGAAGTGGCAGTGTTAATTCAAATTGGGGACCACTGAGAAATTGAAAAAACATTAATAATTAATTATTAATCAGGTTTGTGTGAATCAGCATCTTAATGGGACTTGCAAACTAAGATAGAGAAGAATAGAATGGAATGAATCATACTGGAGACTATAAATCTGACAGACCAAATGGTTTTGGGAGAGATTTTCCATGCCTTCACTTCCCCCTCTCCGAACACATATATGTGGACATGTTTATCACCTGGAGAGCTTTCGGCCTTGTTTGGTTTAACTCTCAAAACACAATTTTGGAAAAAAAAAATTGAAAATTTTGTTTGGTTGGAAATTTTTTGAAAAAAATTTCAATTTCAATTTCACTTTCTCTCTCCTACACATCAATCAATCACTTTTTCTCTTCTTCTCTCCTTCTCAATCTCTTTTTCTTTCACACACATCTACTCAACTACAACAAAATATTAAATCATTTCAAACTTTCGTACTCCAAAACTATTTCCAAAATATCAACTAAGCAAACCAAAAAAATTTCTAAACTCTTTCTCCAAATTTTTTTTTTCAAAATTTATCTCCCAAAACCAAACCAAACACACCCTTCATGTCTATGGTGCTCCTGTCATATTTTTTTTTTTTCTTCCTGAGAATGGAACTGTTGGTACCGCTTTGGGAAAGATCTTAGGTATCTTATATCATTCTGCTCTTAATCACTTTATATGGGTCTTATGTTGCCCTGTAAGTTTTCTTCTCTTTGCACCAGGTTTCTGTTTCAGTGTTATTATTAATTATAATATCTAGTGTTTTTTTCTCTAGTTTGTCTTACATAATAACTTGTAAGTGAATGGAGAACAAGGTCATAGGAGGTTGCTCTTTGGAAAGCATCTTCGGGGAAAATCACTATCCAACCCCTCACTTATCTTGTTCTTTCTAGGAATGCCTCATTAATGGCCAAACAAATTTTCTGCTAATTTGGATAGCATATTGGTTGAAATTTCTCCTTGCTTGTAGATTTTTGATTTTATTTGTTAAATGCAAGAAATAAGCAATTGGACAGTGAAAAATGATCTTTTGACCAGAATGCACTGAATGCATTAGTTTGCAGTTGAAAATAAAAAGCAAGTCTAAAAATCTGAATAATTTTCTTTCTTGATATCCCAAAAGGACCTTTGCATAATACAGAATACAAACTTTGTCAATAAAGTTCTATCTTGCTGACAAGCAGTTCTGAGCTTGTATCGTAATGCATTTTCTTTTTGATAACTGCCCTTGTATTTTTACCTTTCTGCTTTCGTTCTTATTTGTATATTTGTCTGTAGTTTTTCACTACAGAGCCACATGCTTGTGATCCTTCTAGCCTTCCGCAATACCCTCCAACCAAAGAGATGGATGCCAAACGACGTGATGATGAGGCTCGCAGGTAAGGGTTTTATTCTTTGTGTTGTATGAAGTTTTGAAATCAGGCTGCCCCAAAAAATTTGTTTACGAATGTCTCATGTTAGGTATGTGCACTTGCTACTTGTGGATCGTTGAGACCCCTGCTGATTTTACTTGCATCTTTGCGCTTCTGTTTATAATTGTTTCATTAAGACTTATTGGAATAGGTAGCTTCTATGCGTAAACTCGGTAAAGTTAACCATTGATTAATTGTTTGAGTTAAGATAAACCATTAACAGTGGGAGTTCTAGAAAGATCCCAAATATCTGTATGGACAAGAGCAAATGACTCGGACACATGACTAATACTACGACTAGGAAAAGAACTACGGTGATGCTTCCCAAATTGATAGGCTTCACACTCAATCTGAGAAACATGACTCAAACTCGGAACAGCTAACTTGGGCTTGGCCAAGGAGGGATGACCCCAGCGAAAATGCCACTGAACAGGAGAGACAGTAGCACTCAACATAGCAGATAGAGGATGAGGAGAGGTCTCAATGTCCAAAAAGTATAAGCCATCATTCTCATGCTCCGAACCAATCATCCTCTTGGTTTGGAGGTCCTGCAAAACACATGAAATAAGAGAAAAGGTTATCGAACAATGGAGAGCTTGAGTCAATTGGCTAACAAAAAGCAAATTAAATGAAAACTTAGGAACATAAAGACTAGAAGGTAAGGAAAGTGATGAAGTGGGATGAAGAGGACCTTGACTGTAGACAGCTCGAGAAGATCCATCAGCGAATATAATGGTATGATCAACAAGTCTAAGAGTATCAAAAAGAAAAGAATTACCAGAGACATGGAAACTAGCACCAGTCTAGGAGCCAAGTCTGAGAGGACTTAGAGCCACACATGCAATATTACCTGAACTAGCTATGGTAGCAATAGACGATGAAGGTAGACTAGGCCAGAGAGACTAGACTGGAGCAGTAAGCTCACTAATCTGAGTAGTGAGTGTTTCATGAGAATTAACCGGAAAAGCATCATAGCCAGTGGATAAGGAAGACTGTGAGGATGGAACATCGATAACTTGATGGACATGATCAGGTTTGCCATACTTCTGCCAACACCAAGGTTTAGTATGACCTTGGGAACCACAATGAGTACACTTGCGATCACCACATGTACGAGAACCACGTCCACTACTACCTTCACCACGGAAACCACCACGTGAGTGACCACTACGAGAACCATCTCCACGAGAACCCTGTGAACCAGAATAAGAGGCCCAGGAACCAAATGAACCATGAAAACCCCCGCGAGTAGACCCATGATCACTACTACTAGAAATCAATGTAGAAGATGATAAAGTAGAGGACCCAAAGGTGGATTGTGCTTGTCTCAATGAAGAGCGTAACAACCTAGAATAGGCATTGGCAACAGAAAGTAGAGTCTCACTGGTTGGCAAGAATCTGATTCTTGAACCCTCGCAACTCAGGATCTAAGCCAGAGAGTAAATAAGCCATCATAAACTCTTCCTAATGTTGCTTCTGTTTGTTCACATCAGTAGTGAAGGGTCAATGCTGCAATAACTAATCCCACAAGGTCTTGAGACTACTATAATAATTGGGAAGGGGCTGGTCAGATTGGCGCATAGCAAAAATCTACTCATATAGCTCATAGACGAGAGACATTACTCTAATTCGAAAAGGATTCAGCAAAGGAGTCCCAAATTTCCCTAGAGGTATCACAAAATTCCACGGTAGTAGCAACCTGTGGTTCTAAGCTATGCCAAATCCAACCTCTAACACAGGAATCTTCACTACACCAATCATTATAAGCTTTGTCGTCACTGGAAGGAGGGAGTTCGCTAATGAAGCGGGATTTCTTCTTACCACGAAAGAAAATTTTTACAGTATGAGCCCAAGCCAATTAATTGGCATCATTCAACTTCTTGGTAGTAATAGATTTGGGCATGTCATCATCTTTACTAATAGTCATTGCCTTAGTCTCAATTTCAGCCATCAATCACACAAAATACTCAGCACAAGAGTATGAATGCAACAAAATTCTTGCAAGTAAGAATTATCCACACCAATCAGCACTTACAACCATGAGTATAGCCACTGGAACTAGTTCAATCAACAAGAATCCAAGATAACAGAGGCATGAGTGGAGAACCTATGTCTACCAAACAGATTTGGACTTACATTCAACCAAAAACACCAACCCACCAACACAAATCATCACTTTAAGATCAACTAGACCTTGCTAGATAATTTTCAGCCCCTATACAGTAAGTGTCAGTAGGTAGAGGTTGGAAAATAACACTGCCGACTATGTATAGTACCAAAAAGAGTCCAAAATCAAATCAAACATCAATCCAATAGTAGTAAATTAACAAAATAATAGCAAATAACAATGAAGGAGTGATTTTCGGCTCCCAGTGATAGGAGTCCAGCAAGCAGATTCAACCAAAAACAGTTCCAAATCTAGATTTGTAGATTGACACCAAAAAACACGAAAAACATTTAAAAATAGAAAACTCACATCAGGGATGATCAAAAAATTTCACAAAAATCACGATAAATTTGAGAAGTATGTTTCGAATCTAGGGGGTGGAGGACCCGTCCGTATAGTGCTTACGTCATGCTCATGTCATCGTATGGCTGATAACATCAGCACATCTCGGTCGCCTTCAATCGATCTCCAGCGTCTGTAGAAACCTTTCTAATAAAGAGTAGATTGCTCTGATACCAAGTTAAGAATGTAAAAAGATGGAATTTAGGGTTGGGATTTAGGAGGAGGAAGAAGAAGAAGAAGAAGAGAGAAGAGAGAAGAGAGAAGAGAGAAATTTTATATATATATATATATTGAATAATCATCGTGCCTCAACTTTACATCAGCCAAATATATATAGAAATGCTAACATAGCAATATGACCATCGTGCCCTCAACTTATGTAAATATTAACAAGAGAACAAAAGAACAAAAATAAGTATTCTAACAGCTATGTTACATGGACTCTTCTAAACATATAACGGACCTATGTCAGACACTTGACACTTGGATAAGAGTATGAGATATGTATCCAACATGTGCAGTCTAGTTTATTTTCAATTTCCTATCAATAAGAGTAGGTGTGATTGATTTGTTTATTAAGAACTGCCGTTTTGTTTTTATATCGGTTGTTTAGCACTGATGTTTTACAATCGTAAAGGTCGAATAATGTCAAAAGATTGAGATTGGAGGAATCGAATAATGAGCTTCATCATGGATTAATCTCCTTCCTCTTCTTTCTTTTATTTTTTGTGGAATAACTGATTTCACCTCTTCAAGTCTTTATTGGTAATTGGGTACATAATTTTGTGTCTAATTATATTATTTCTTAAAAATGATGAAAGTTTAAGCAATATAGGTTGAGATATCTTGAAGAATAGGTAAAAAAAAATTATTCTGAATAGCAGCATTGGGAAATTGAGTTATTACCAAAGTTTTGATAATGTTAATTATATTTCCTTCCCACCTGTATACATTCAGTTTCCGTCTTTTATTAATAGTGCATCTATTTATTTAACTTTTTTTTCCCCTCATCTTTTGATGTTCCTTCTTTGAATGCATGTAGTCTGGTATTTTTATTCATTTATGGCTTCAGACAAAAATTGAATTTTCTATCTATGCAGAATAAGAGCTGCCAATAAAGCCCACGGTGATGGCCCTAAGAAAACACGCACACGCGATCGGGCTGTTCGAGCAATGCCTGCACCAGATGCCAATGCTGAGCTGCAATCTAATCTCGATGTATGTCAACACACTACTTTGTTCAACTATTACCTTTTTGTGTTAGTAACATGTGGCCATTATATTGCAAACTAGCTTGATTAATCACTCGGTAGCCAGATTATGGTACTACGTTAAAGAGAGAACAAATTTATAATGGTTAGCATCAAGTGGCTAGTAAATGGTGAAATATTTTTGATTTGATGAGTTGGAGACATCATGGTTCTAAATTTTGTTTCGAGGCATTGTGATTCTTGAAAGCTAGAAATGTTGAAAAAATAAGAAACATACAGGAATGCCAAGAAATATTTTAAACAAGACGTTTTCCAGTGTCAATCTGATATTTTTTACCCAAGCAGTGGAAGTGTGTATCATACCCAAGCACTAAGAAGTATTTTTTACCAGTTTTAATTACAAGTCATAAATAAAATGAAAGTTAGTGAGAAGGCTGGTGACATTAAAATATTTTCTAGTGACAGTAAACATGAGTGCAGTTCCTTTTGGTAAGGAAGTTGGATTTTATTGTTTTTGGTTTTAGGCTATGTTACATGGACTCTTCAAAATAAATCAAATACCTGTGTCGGACACCCGACACTTGGATGAGGGTGTAGGATATGCGTTTGATACTTTTCAACGGACACATATGTTTTCATTTAATACTACCATTATATCTATATTGTTGAATAATTACTATAAAATGAGTTAAAATGCGTTTTTAATATTGTATGTTACATAAAAATTATAATACCATTTGATCTCACATAGTAAATTTTTGAAAAAAAAAATTGTCCATTTTTTGCTGAGTCCGCGTGCTTTTAAATTTGAAGTTTGATATCCAAGCACTTGACCTGTACTAGAGTCCATGTAACATAGGTTTTACTAGACCCTGAAAACTTGATGCCCAGGCTGTTGCAGGTTTCTTAATCAGGGGGGAAATATCCCCAGTGGTCAATATCTAGAACCTAAGTTCCCTTATTGACGACTTTGTAGAGAGTTAATGAAATTAATTGAAAATTTTAATGTCTGCAAATGAGGTCATAAATTCCTGATGGATGAGATTTTCCAGTTTGCCAGTCCGGAGAAACTGGAGTGGAATATTACACACTCATGAAACTAAAGATAAAATGGTTGCCCTAAACTGCAATATAAAAGGTCAAAACTAAAGTTTGTTAATTTGTTAATGAGCTTAAAAGCTTGTCTATCTGCCATTCTACAGTGATTGACATGCAAACTTATGAACAAGCATAATCTCATTTGTTGCCATTTTATGGTATCTGATTTTATGGTCGTACGCTGCCGATTTTTTAATTTGTTGCTTTTATTTGTTCATATCTATTTATTTTGTTGATTCAGCGGCGGCGTTTAATCACCCATGCAAATGCAAAAAGCAAGAGTGAGAAGTTTCCTCCACCTCACCAGGATGGAGCTCTTGGTGTCCCCTTGGGTGCTTCACATCACATTGACCCTGCATTTGTTCCTCCTGATATCCCCTTTAGCTCCACTTCATTCACCTATTCAAAAGAACCCGTTCAAAATTGGTCGGGTCCTTTGGTGGACCCCGTGGCTGTTGCTTCAAGAGGAAAGAAGTACGCCGCTCGAGAATCGACAAAATCTTTTACGAGCAAAAAAGACAAAAGTAGCAACCCTCGGGGTAAGGGGAAGGAAAGGATGGCTTGAAATTTTGTTGCATATATTGAGAATTTCATACAGGAGAGAATTGCAGACCTATTGGACCCAAATGTATTTACTTGGCCGGGAATAGCAGTGTCGGCCCATTCAGTGGTAAAAAAAATTGTTTTATCTTTTCACATAAAGATTTTTCTTTGCCTGCTCTATTTGTTGGGATGATGAGAGGCTTCTGTTATTATGTATATTTTAATTTTTTCCTTCTCTTAGATCAGTGTGTCGGAACTTAATACTGTTTTGATTAGAGAAATTTTAATAAAAGTTTGAGAGCCCAGTTCTGGTGTTACATTCTTCACTACATTACAATTTGACAACTAACTTCTGCTTTAGTGTTCAAATCTATGCTTTTCTGTTTTGGACGGGGACTTGGATGTTTTTGAGATGTTTGGCATCAATGTTGACACTTGGGTTGAATACCATCTAAATGATTGGCAATCTGGGAATGCCCAGATGAACGATATTATGCGACGTCACCTGATATGGGGACAAGAATTGATCTACGGGGCAGTAACGAGATATGAATGTAATAATTCATATATGTGATGGTAAAGTCTATGATATGAATCATGCTGATATAGGGTAATGTCTATGCTTGTATAGTGTAATTTGATTGATAAGGTGTGTTAAACAAATTTCAACGCAGGTCTACACGTGAGAAGTGTAATTGTCCAAGGCGTCATTCGTTGATTATGTGTGGACTAGGTTCCCAAAAAACTAAAGATTGATGCGGATCACTTGAAATATATAGTGAATGGAAAGGTGTGATCAGGTTAGTGATAATAGTATCAACCATGTGAATGTTTATAATGATAATGTCATATTTCGGGCTGAACCCACTATATATGCAAATTGCATTGAAGATTTTCATTACAATCATGTAGTGGAGAGGATTGAAACTACTTTTTGTGACGTGGTAAAAATGGGTTCAAATGAGACTTGTCAACATGGAAGACTGTTAACTTCTTGACTGGTGATTTGGAGGAAGGGTAGATGAGAAAGTGTTAGATGAACATATTAGAACAGGGAAGGTTAGCTAGATGATGTGATACAACTGTGAATGGCAAGTTAGATGCTTCTGGACTAAGCAAACTCTCTCTCTCTACATATATATAAGCTGTTGGGAGTTTCTTCAGGGGTGAGACATTGCATGTGTTATTTTGCATACAAGTTTCATATAAGCTTGTGAGTCTCTTCCGGTGAGGTGACGGTGGTGGCGCTGCTGGTGGCAGCCGCGTGGTTGTAGAGCTAGCTAGTGTGTCATGGGACCAGGAGGACCTGGAGGACCGCCGGGATGGGGGCCTCCTGGTGGACCGGGACCTCTGCCTCTGCCTGGACCAGGCCTTTTTGGTGGTTTTTGTAATGGCATATCTGCTTGGTAATAATCAACTCTTTAGTTTTTATTTTCACATAGATTGTCAAAATCGATTTTGTTTGGTTTTATTTTTTTTTAAAATTATTTTTAAGCGAGTTTTCATTTATTTTTATTAAAATTTTCTCGTATATATATTTTAGAAACACCTAGTCTAGATGCTTTTAAAAAGTTAAAAATACATATATTAAACTATAAAAAAAATTCATTGAAAACAAAATGATGTTATAGGTATATATATCAATTCATTGAAAACAAAATGATGTTATAGGTATATATATCACTAAAAACATGTTACATTCTTTATTATATTATAATCGACTTTGCAGTTTGAACAAGTTTTACCACCACAAAAATCACTCACATAACTAGATACATAGATGGATAGAAGTAAGTTTATATGTTCATGTGTATTTTGTGCTCGGTTGGCAATTTGACTTTTTTAGTAATTTTTTTTATGAGATGAAAAAAAAGTATAGTTTTTGAAATGATTTTTTTTTTTTTTTTTTTTTTTTGGGTTGAATAGATAGTTGTGAGAAAAAAAGTGATCGGCTGATATGTATGATTTGATATTTTAATATCTTTTGTGATTTTTTAAACTAGAAATTGTAGCCTATTTGTATGTTGTATATGGGTCTCTGTCATTAAAATTACTTAAATAAAAGAAAATGATTTATAAATATAATTTTGGGAAAATAACTGTACAGTGGTACAGTAAAAAAATTACAAAATTATGAAAAAGTATAACATTTTAATTATTAAAGTGTATAAACTTTACTACTGATTTATGATTTTTCTTCTACTACCACTCTGCTATTATTTCCCCACATAATTTTTACATCTTCTACAAAATAATGTGACAGTGGTATTTTTGTAATTTTAGACCACAATGATAGTTTGAAATGAAAGAACCAACCACATAATTTTATATGAAATCTTTGTGCAAAAATTCTCTTTGTGATATTACCCTTAAATAAATATGAATTGTTTCTATCTATCATAAACTATATATAAAGTTAACTTGAGATTTATAATGTAATTGTTGTATACAATGGCCTTAGCCACGGTTAATAAAATACAAAAAAATGCTACAAATAGATGTGAACCCATTTTAGATTTGTTCCATGGTTAGTGGTTGATTTTGTGTCCATAGCATTTTATAACAAGTTTAATCTTTAAATCCTGAAAAGTTTACAGTATTTTGCCTAATGAAAGATATCATGTAACTTGATGATCTAATATTCTTAGGTTGTGTTTGAATATTAAGTTTGAAAAGAAATTTGTGACGAAAAAAAAAAAGTGAAAAGAAAATTGACAAAAATTTAATTTCTACTTGAATTTAAGATTCAAATACAACCTTAATATTCTTGATCGAGACCGCCTATTTTAGCAAAACAATCAAAAGCTAAGCAACAATCAAATTCTTCACAAAACCAATTACTTTTGTTTGTTGAAAAGTGAAAACCTTCACCAATAGAAAACAATGAATTTTCTAAATGAACCTACATTTTTTATTTTTATTTATAGGATACCCTTTCTATTTTATTGCAACACGAGAAAAAAAAATTAATCCACAATAAAATTGACCATGTTTGGTATAATTTTTTATAAATTAAAATTTGATAATTAGAAAAGAAAAATTAAAAGCACTTCTCCTCTACTTTTTAAATAATTAATTTTTAAAATTTATTTAAGTTATTTTTAACTAATAAAATATAAATAAAAATTATACCAAATAGTCTAACATAAACGTATAAATTAAAATAATTTATGAACAGATGATTTAAATTATAGTAAACACCCCATTAGCCTACTACTTCTTGAAATTTGATTATTTATTATATGGTTTCTAACTCTATATTTGTTGGTTGGTTGTTTTATACTTTTTTTTGCAGCCTCAGCTTCTTGTGTTGTTGCTGGTTGTTTCAAGACTGCTTTGGAGGTCCAATGGGTCCACCTGGACCACCAGGTCCCTTGGGACCCCCTCCTCCATAATCATCTGCTCCCTTTCAAATTCTCTCTCTCTCTCTCCCACTTTGCTCGAATTTGGATATATATCACATCAGAGGATTGAGCTTAAAATCTGTAACAGTTATATATAGGCAGTTGCAGATGTTTTATAAACAGTTACAAAATAAGGGAGAGGATAATATTATTGGACAATTTTTATTGTATTAAGAATACATTCTCTTTGTGTACTTAATAATAAATAGATCACAGAAGAAATAAAGAAAAGAAAAGAGATTGTTTGATTATAAAAATCAAAATATTGTATAAAAATAAATAAATAATAAATAGATTTTTATTTTGTTATAAAAATAAAATCAAAATCTGGAACAAAAAAAAATAATTAAACAAAAAAGTAATCAAGGTATTTACGTTATTATTTTCTTGAACAATTTTTTGATCAAGTCCAGTGTTTAATACTTGTCTCGTTAAGACAGATTTGTCCTCTCCACGGTACTTTCAGATTGTGGACAACTATCTTCCAGAATAAAATGATCAACAATGAATAATAGCAGCACTGCAAATTATTCGCACAACGAACACATTTTGTGTTTACACTCTTTCTCACAGAAAATTAAATGCAACAAAATGTAGAAAGCAATAGCAGATTTGCGCACGAAAATTGAGTGAAATCCAAATGAGGAACTTGTCTATTTATAGGTGTAAAGGTGGCTGTACAGATTTGAATCCAACAGGTATTGTACCTGTTTGAACAGATAAAAACCTGTATGGTTTGAACTGAACATGTAAGGCACTGTTTCAACAGATACAGAATTGTTCGGGTTTGAATTTGAACAGATTTGAATTCAGACAGATATAGAACCTGTACAGAAAATTTGAAGAGGTGCAAACCAAAATTTTGAATTTTAAAATTAAAAAAATGGGTCAAATTTTTTATTTTTCAAAAAAAAAAAAATTCAAATGTTTTTGGCCAAAAAATAATTAGTATTAGGCTGGACAAGCTCAACCTCATTTCACACCACGCATTCGCGGCCAAACCCAGCCCAGACAAAAGGCGGCAACGACGCGTGCGTGTGTTATTTTGGGTCTAATGGGTCTAACCTACTTTATCTATAACTTCACCATTCCACAAAACGTGGGTATCCCTTGAGGCCCTCCCGAAGTTGTAAACCCATGCCTTATAAACCCACAAAAATTTGTCCACCAAACCAACGTGGGACAAACCTTTAATTCAAACCTTTAAGGAAATTTCACCAAAACACCATTTCCATGGAGCTTACTTTGGCTTCAATTTTTCATTCACCCGATAATGGTTTTGAGCAATCAAATATGCTACGTGAATCAAAACGCGGCATAGAACGCGTTACCACTTAGACTCGCCAACTTTGTTGCATGAGTCCCACCTAAAAATTAGACCAAAGTTGAGAAAAAAAACTATTTTTTCCAAAACCATTTCTAACGAAGAAGGGTAATTTAGGGATGCAAAAGTTATTTAAGGAAAAAAAAAAAAAAAAAAGGAGTCAAGAGTGTTTAAATTACTCAGTGAACCGAATAATTGGATTGGTTTGATTTTTGAGTGTATTGGTTTGATTTTGGGTTTTCAAATCATCAAACTAATAAGATTGGATTGGTTTTTGATTTAGACTTTCCTAAATTGAACAAATTTGAGAACTAATAATTTTTATATACAAAAATTATCAGGTAAACAAAGAAAGTACTAGAAATTTGAGTCAAGTTTCGTTATTGATTTAATTTGTATTGGTTGTATTCAGTGGCGGAGCCAGGAATTTAACATAGGTGGGACACTCATTAATTATAATTTCAAAATTTTTCTTTCCCAATCTATAACAATAACATAATAATAATTTGTCGAGTTAATGTTAAACATTAAAAATTAATATCCATTACAAAAAGTTTTAAATTTTAAACTTTTACAATTGACCTCGACGAGTTTTCATCTTTTGAAATCTTTCTATAATTGTATCATTGTCAATGCCATCAAAAATATCTTTCTCAATGTAGACAACCAAGCTATCATTCATCCATTCATCACCCATTCGGTTCCGCAACCGATTCTACACAATATTCATAGCTGAAAATACCCTCTCAACAGTAACAGTTGCAAGAGGTAGGATTAATGTTAAAGTCAAGAGCAAATATACCAATGGATATACTCTGTCTCTTCTAGTCTCTACCATTTTAATACAAATCAAAAAATTTAAATTAGTACAAATCACAACAAATCTAAATTTTTAATCTTTGCACAAATTATAACAAATCAAAATTCCTAATTTAAATATTAATCACTGCAAATTAATATTTTTAATTTTAGCATAAATCAAATCCCTAATTTTAGCACAAACAACAACAAACCAAAATCCCTAATTTTAATATAAATCACCACCAATTAAGATTCATAATTTTAGCATATCAAAATCTCTTATTTTAACATAAATAATAACAAATAAAATTTTTTTACAAATCAAAACTTAACAAATAATTATAAATTAACACTCATAATTTTTATTTAAAAGTAAAAAAAAAAAAATAAAGTTACCTGTAAACAATGAAGAAAAGATACCAAGTGGTCCCAAATCTGTGTTGTGTGATCCTAATTTGGTGAATCGCGAGCCGGTAAATTACAAAGCAACAAAGGAAGACAAAGAAGACAAAGAAAATACGAAGATATTTTACAAGTACTGTGAATAAATAAAAAAATAAAGAATTTCATATATTTTGAAGGTTTTAGAGTTTTAACTTTGTTGTAATTGGAGTTGTGTACACTCACCTAAAAAAAAAAAGTTGTGTTAATATTTAATTAAGATTGGGATTGAGATTCCAAAAAAAAAATAAAATAAAATACTATATAAACGTGGTGCGTCATGCGTGGTGTGTGTGTGTGTGTCAGTGGTTTATTGGCTTTGAAATTGTGTATTAGGAAGGGGCATAAGGCAGACCACACTGAAAGAAAGGCAAAAAAAAAAAATAAAAATAAAAAAATTCAAAAGTCAGGGGGGGCACGTGACCCCCTAAGCCCAATGTCCCTCCGCCCCTGGTTGTATTTATGAATTTAATTTGTATAGTTTATATTTAAAATTGAGTTGGATTTAATTTGTATTGTCTTGCATTAAATAATATTTTACTTTTTATTTATATTACTTTTAAATGTTAAAGACTTATTTATTTTAATTATTTATTATTGATTGATTTGCTTATTTTTAATATAGTGGAACTGTGATTTCAACCTAAACTAGCCCAAGTTAGATTGGATTGGGTTAGATTAGTTCTAGTGCATGATTGGTTTGATTCTAAGTTTAAAAAATTAAAACAGATCATGATTGAGTTAGTTTTAAACTTAATATTAAATCGAATTAAATCAACCATGAGCACCCCTAGTCTGTATATATATATATATATATATAAGCAGCGGATGCAAATGTTAAGGGTGTAAAAAAAATTGATTGACAGTTATGAGTTGATTTTCAAGATCAGCTTGCTTGGTTTTATTTTTTTAAAAACAGTTTTCAGAAAATTTTACTTTCTTATTTTTCGTTTTTTTTTTTGTTTTTATTAATTTTTTTTAATATTTTATGTAAATTTTTTACTTTTTAGACACACCTAACTTAAATACACCTAAAAAGTAAAAAAAATTATAAAAAAAATCTTTTAAAAATTCACTAAATAGCAAATATACAAAAAAAAATACAAGAATTCAGTATATTTTTTATATTTTTATGTATTTCTTAATTTTTAAAAATATTTTTTCACAATTTTTTTACTTTTTAGATACATCTAAGTAAGGTGCATCTAAAAAAGTAAAAAAAATGTTTAAAATTTAAAAAATATTCACTAAAAACAAAAAAACACGAAAGTCAAAAAATTTAATTTTCAAAAAACTTAATTCAGAAAACTCAAACCAAACACACTGATTAGTATTTATTACTGTGGCAGTAATTCATATTCTATGGGTATTTTATTTTAATTAAAATTGCATGACAAAAAAACTTGGGAAACTTACCAATAAGTCCCATATACAAAGTTCAAGGCCCATCTAATCCTCAAACAAAACACTTGCAGCAATTAGTCCTATACATTTTTAATTGTTACCAAAAAATCTTAGTTTTTTTTTTTATAAAAAATTTACAGACACTGTTATATCTTACTACCGTCGGACTTTCGTTAAACGGTTACCGGAGACTTGTCGGAATGTTCAACATCACCGGAAAGTCGCCGGAGTATCTTCGGAAGTTCATCGGAGTGTTAAGAACGTTAATGGAAGTCGCCGGAATGTTCAGAATGTTCACTGGACGTTAAGAATATTACTGGAGACTCACCGGAATGTCTAGAATATTGTCGAAAAAAAAAGAATAAATGAAGAAATTAGAGCAAAAAAAATAGCAAAATGTGTTAAATATTGATAAACTAAAAGAAAAAAAAAATGAAACGACAAAAAATAGCAACAATGGAAAAAATATATGTTATTTTTCAATTTTTGTAAGGTTTAAGCAAATAATCTCCAATATTGATCAAATTAAAAAGTAAGTTTTGAAATTGTAAAATGTTACAGTTTCAAAGCAAAAATCTATTAAGCATTTATCCTTATTAATCAAACTGAAAAACATGTTATGAAATTGTAAAATTTTACAGTTCTAAAGAATGTTATGAAACTGTAAAATTTTACAGTTTTATAAGATGATTCATTCTAGCATCAAAAAAATTTGAAACTGCAAAATTTTATAATTTTCACCGCCTGTAACTAAAACTCAAAAATTTGAAACTGCAAAATTTTATAATTTTCACCGCCTGTAACTAAAACTCGAAAATTACTTATTCAGAACTTGAAATTTTTTTCCATTAGAACAGAAAAAGAGAAGTGTATAACAGAGAAAATGCAGAAAAAAATAAGAAATCGAAGGAGAGAGGTGGATATAGAAAGAGGATTGTAATCCGACAACTATTTTTTGTTTAAATCTAGCCAAATCTGATGTAGATTTACTTAGATCTGATGTAGATCTACATCAGATCTAAGTAGATCTACTCATCTTCTTCGTCGGAAATATATCATCGTCGTCGTCGGTGAGGGTGAAGTCATGAGTTGATTTTGATGGTTGATGGTTACCGGTGAACCCCGATCAATGAAGAAAGACGTGATCACTGGTCGTCGTCCATGACAAAGAAGATGAGAGAAAAATACAGAAAAAGAGAGAGAGAGGAAAACGTAAAGAGTGAGACAAAAAGCAGAGAGAGAGAGGAAAGTAAGCCTTTGGATCTACTTAAAAAGTTATAAGATTAAATAGTATCTACATATTTCAAATAGGACCTGTGAGTAATTTTCTCAAAAAAAAATTCAAAAACTGTTATCAATTGTATGCTTTGCGTAATAGAACATGTGTTTAATAATAACAACTTAATTTATTTTAATGTTATCTTTTTGGAAACCTTCATTTTGTGGTATTGGAGCATTTGCTTGTTTCTTTTGCATAAATTCAATTGAAAGCTCAAGTACAACTCATAAATTAATATGATGTTAAATTATGATATCAATAAGGGTTTGGCTTTCCTCAGTTCGTGATTGGATTGAAAGATATTGTTAGATTCGTGGAGGTCTACCACGGGTCTCATTTTGATGATTTGAGTCGTTTAATGTGTATAACTCGTTAAGTATTATACACTTAAAAAAAATCACATTGATCGGATATTGATAGCTATGTGATCAAATCAATTTTACATAAAAAAATAGACGGTTGACAGAAATATAATCTGATGAAATAGCTATTAATATTCAATTAACGTGATTTTTTACAAACATATAGTACTCGACAAATTTTATACATTAAACGGTTCGAATTATCGAAATGGGACCCGTGGTGGGTCCTATAGACCCAACAATACTCGAATTGGAGGAACGTCAATCCCTCTCAATAATAGTTTAAAAATCAAAATTATTTAACATAATCATTATACATGACGAATTTTTGCTTGCTCTGCTATTGTTTAGTCATTACATATATAACTACTACTATTTGCAACAAAATTATATCGATTTGAATTTTTTAATATTAAACAACTTTTGGTTTAAGTTTGATCTTTTATACTCCAAACCTTCATAATTTTTGTATTATTTATATAGATTTTTTTAAGAAATAAGTTAAAAGTTTATTTTATTTTATTTTATTTTGCTTTTGACCTTTCTAAAAAATCGTATAAAAAAGTGAAAAAATAATGTAATTTAAAAGAAATTAAAAGTCAAAAGTAGCTTCAACCTCTTCACCAAAAAAGATCTGACATAACTTGATTTTTCCAAACTAATTGATAGCAAGTCAAGTAGTTGAATAGAAGTACTCTCGCAACAAAATAAGATTAAGTTTGGCTATTCAAAATAAATACATATTTTTTATTTTTTTATTTTTTTTTATCATATTACCTCTTTACTTTTCTGTACATCTTTTTGTAAAAAGACAAAAAGTACACTTATTTAAGTCATCCCAAACAACCCCTAAATATCTACGTAACGCGGCTTGCATTGGTTTGGAAAGCGGGTTGGTGATTTTTAATTATTTGAACTTAGGCCTATTTTAGGAAGTTAGTAACAATTAATTTTTGGGAGACTTATTTATAAGTCCTTTTTCAGAATCTTATATTAGGTTAAGTCCTGTGTAATTTCTTATAGAGTCTCAAGTCCTATTTTCATAAGAATGTATTCCACAAGATCCTAACGTGACATGACACTCACATAAACGTAACGTAACGTGACACCTATATATACGTAACGTAACGTGACACCAATATAAACGTAACGTAACGTAATGTGACACCAATATGAACGTAACGTAACACCTACATAAACGTAACGTAACGTAACATGACACATATATAAACGTAACGTGACACTTACATAAACGTAACGTAACGTGTCACGTTACGTTTCGCAAACTTAATAAGTTTTTGTTTTTTAAAATTGAATGTGAAAATGTTACTGATTTATGTTTGTGTCATATTATGTTTTAGTGTCAAATTTTAGTGTATTATTTTCAGCGTCTCGCCGGCGATGGGGTTATTTTTTCATATCTGCCAAACATGCGGCGCTGGTTTCACTGGTTGAGTGCATGGCTACTATAGAAGAGTGAGATATACGGTGGAAGGTCCACCGGTGTTGTGTTGCAGGTGTTTTGTTCTGTTGGTGATCTGCAGGTGAGCGTGTATCTCACGGCTTGGTGTGGGCGTGATCTCAATTGGACATAAAGTGGCTGTCTTGTTGCTATATACACGTCTATTCTGTGTTGTATACATTGAAAGGGGTCCATCACTGGGCTCAATGTTCTGATGGCACCCAACATTGTTATACTTTATGGTATCTTTGTTGGCCCATGATTATGGTGTAAAATTGAGGCACATGGACTGGCCATTAATTTATTAGTCGGGCTGTAAATTGCTGTGTTAGTACCTACAGCTTTGGTGGGCCCGCATGTTTGGAATTTGGGCTAGTTGGTTTGTTTTGCTGGGCTCACCAACGGATCAGATTCTCATGGCCAGAAACCTCCTTGAAGCCTCTCTTATGGGTATTAAATCTCAATTTATTTTGTTTCAATCATTGAAATGTGATTTATGAATTACTTTTTTGGTTAATTAATTGTGTTTGAATTCAGTAATTTGGTTGTTTGGTCATTCCAAAAAATCCAAAAAATAAATAAAATCAATTTCTTATATAAAAAATTGAATATTACCATATATCATAGGTGTCACGTTACGTTTATGTAGGTGTCACGTTACGTTACGTTTATGTAAATATGTCACGTTACGTTTATATAGGTGTCACGTTACGTTTATGTAGGTGTCACGTTACGTTACGTTTATATCAATTTCCTATATATGGTTTTATTACTTATTTATGATATTAACAACTAATATTGAGGGTAAATGTGTCAACAAACTTCCCACAGGACTTATGGAAACATAAGTTTTTTAGTAGGACCACATGTAGCATAAGTCTCCCTAATAGGACTTCTAAATAATTTTCCCTTAATTTTTTGGTGAAAAATTGTTTATAAGCAGTTTATAAGAAGTTTTTTTGTGAGAGAGGAAGTTGGTAATAATCTGAAACATGTTTCCAAAAGAAGCCTTAGGATTAAAAAGTTTTATTTGGAAATGATTTTTTAACTTTTTAAATTTTTTATGGGAGAAAAAATATAATGATTATAGATTAGATGTGATGTTTTGTCTTATTAGATTAAAAAATCTATTTTGTCTTTTTTGTAACTAAAGATAGCCCCAAATCCACCGAACCTATTCTTTCTAAACGACGCATTTTTCAGGCCTCATTAGGCAAGTGACTTTTCTAATTAAAAAGTTAAAAAGTTACTAAAAAAGTCAAAAAGTTAACAGCTTATATGAAAAAGTCAAAGATTCTATTTTCTATTTATTTTTTACACATCTTTTCTTAAAAAGTCAAAAAGTCATCTCAAATATACTAATTTTTTAAATTATATTTTAATCAAAAAATCAAAAAATTACTAAAAAAAAAATATATCCTCAAACGAACCCTCAGTTTTGTTATAAAATACTCTTTATATTTTTGCATCACCATTTTTTATAACTTATATTTCTATTTGGGTCCAAATTGGTGATTAGCTAAGTTGTTGGGCCTTAGCCGAACTTGCAAAATAGAACCTTTTATATTGACACCATTTGGGAGCTTTTTTGGCAATTTTAGTCACAAAAGGCAAAGTAAGTTATTTTAGTCACAACAAACAAAATATCACATCTAACTTATAATCATTACACCCTTCTCTCATAAAAAAAAGTTAAAAAAATCAATTTTTTTTTTTCCAAATCAAGTTTTTTAACCCAAGCTAAAATAACTAAAAAAATCAAAAATTCAAATGATAACTATTTTCAATTTTTTTATTTGCTAATACCTGCGTAAATTTTCTTACATATATATTATATAATCACTAAAATTATATATTCAACTTTCTTACCTATATCAAGATAACAAATTATTAAAAAAAATTTTTTTTAAGAAAATAAAAGAAAAAATGTTACTATTCACACTTTCTATCATAAAAAAATTATAAATTTTTGTGGTAAAAATTACAAATTTTATAGTGTGTTATGAATTAAAATTGCAATATTATTGACACGTTAAACCAATAATCAATAATAAACTTACACCTTACAATGGAAACCGTAACTGCCACATATATAGGCAAACCATGCTTACCTAATATCACTCTTTCGTGTGACAATTTGTCAGCCATTTCTAGATCCTCTAATCTAGTGTTTTATCTTCGCACCAAACATATTGAGGTTAAGAAAAATTATTAGAAGCTTTAATGAAAGAGTTCTAATGGAAGTAAATCTCATGTGATGTTTTGACTTTGATTTTATTTTTTATAATATTTTTATTTCCTATCACATCATTAAAGCTCAATTTAAATTTTAAAATTAGAGGAATTATGACTATGTCCGTGAGAGGGTGGCCTCCCATCAACTTGTCATCAAGCATATTTCTATCATAGATCAACACCTTATGCTTGAGGGGACATGATAAGGCAACTCAACACAAGTCATTAGAGAGGTACAGTCAACTCATAGATGAGCAGCTAGCTTGTTCTTGAATGGTGTGGGTGATGATGTCATATCATAATTATCGGTAGTGCTACGTAACTTGAAATTCGGGACTTGACATTTGGCTCGACACGATTTTTTTTTTTTTCTTTTTTTCGCGTTTTTGTTGTAGAACGAAGAAGAAGAAGAAGAAGAAGAAGGGAGAAGAAGAGAAGGGAGGAGGAGGAGGAGGAGGAGGAGGAATGAGGGGAGGGGAGGGGAGGGGGCCACAAAAATCGGCTGGAGGAGGAGGCGGGGCTGGAGCTGTGATCGGCGACGATCGGCGAGGCGACGGTCTGAAACTGCGATGATCGGCGGCGAGGCAACGGCGGTGGTGCTGCCTCCCTCCCTTCTTCCTTTCCCTCCCTTCTCTTCTCTCCCTCCCTTCTCTTTCTCCTCTCCCTCTTTCGAGCCATTTCGAGCCTCTCAGATTCGAGCTACGACTCATTTTCCCATAATTATATTAAATTTTTTTAGTAAGTTTTTTTTGTTTGTTTAAATGTTAAGAATAGATAAATTTATGATATTCATTCCTAAATTGAAAATTAGGAACTATTATGGTTATAAATAGTGTGGTATAAATATATGAAACTATTTTGATAAAATAATTTACCGATAATGACATGCAATGTTTAACCCTATTAATACTATAAAACTTAAAATGAGTTCTCTCTGCTGCCGCTTTCATGGCCTTAGACTCGGCTCGGAGAGAGGCCTCTGCTATCTTGAGCCTCTCGTTTTCCAACTCGGCTGAAAGAAAGCCGATCTATTCGATAGCGTCATGTTGGCGACGGCCAATTTCAGCTATCCTCCCTGCCGCCTGCAAAACAAGAGATCAATAAGCTAATATAAAAAACTTTTCTTTGGGTTAACCTTGCAAAATTATATAGGGTCACGTACCAATATCGCTAATTGAGCGGCTAATGCGATGGGGGCAAGATTTTCTCGTCACGCCGGGATTCCATCAAAGCTTGAAATTCTTCGATTGTGGGGCATATCTCTTATTCCCCAAAGTTGAAAATATGCGTAATCGGATTCTAACATCTAGCTGTGGCATGGAGGAATGAAAAACACAGTGGAGTGCGACTCAGAGAGAATAGTGCATTTATCCCGAAATCTCGGAAATTCAACTTTTCCGAGCTATCTAAATTTGCAATCCAATCGGAGAGTTTTTGGGCAAAGAATAGCTTCATTTGTGGCAAAAATAGCGTTGGAATGAAGAAACCACGAAGCCCTTTTGCATTTCCATAGTTCTTATTACAATACATTTCTTTTTCATGAAGTCAATGATTTCAAATCTAAGTACACCATCCATGATAATAAATCAAATGAACATGCAATGCACCCATTTCACCATATCTCACAGAAGATTCTCAAGTCATTCCAACAACATTACCAAATAATTCCATTCACCATTTCCATGTTCTTCCAACATTTACTTCAATTTAAGCCAATGCAAAATGTAGATGCTAATCTCTACCCTCAAAATCTTTTGTAGCATGGAAGTTGCTAAGAACCATTGCTTCTCTTTGAAGCATAGCAGAATCAGAAATGCAGACTTCACAACCATAAGTATAGGCAAGTGGGTGAGTCTCCACGTGGGTTTCTTTAGAGTCGCCAAATAAACTGGTCTGCTGCTTGATTTTCCGATGATGGGCCCTCTGAACCACAGTTTTCCATCGCCATAGACACTTTTGTTGATCTCAAGCGTTGTCTGACCTGGATCTGTCGTTGTCTCCCTCCTCGGATGACTCGGACTAGCGACTCGCCGCCTCGGCCTCCTCACTCATCTCGTCATCATCATCACTCGGCACGGGCTCTGAAGGGCCACTCTCGTTGTGGGTGCTTCTACCTCTACCTTGTTTTTAACAATTACAAAAAAAACTGACTGCATTATCAAACAAAAATGTTTTAAACAAATTTTGTTTGATAATTCATATCTTGGTCGCCTTGCCCAAGGGGGCTGGCTTGATGCATACACACTGTCTTGGTCGCCTTGACCAAAGGGGCCGGCTTGACGGTTAGGATATAGCGTTTAGTTTGCTCCAACATCTTAAATCTGTAATCATAAATTTGTGATCATATTGCTTTCTTCACAAATATCTCTATGTAAATAAATTTGAACCAGAATGCTTTGTCAAATTTTAAGAGCAAACTCATTCAATAAAAACCACCCACGCTATTTGTGCATCATAGAAACGATTTTTAGGTGTCAAGTGCACGAGAATCTTGTGTTTTTTTGGGGGTTTACTTAGTACTTTTAGGGGTGCTAGGCATAGAGCACACGACGTGTGATAGGTGCTAGGCACACACTGCATACACGGTGTGATGAATGGATTGAACCATTTTTATGTTAATGTTATCTTTTTCAAAAACTAAAAATAAAATTTGATCATATGATGTGATCACGCATGCAATGTAATCAAAAGAGCTTAAAAGTAATAATGATGTTGCGATACTTCATTTTCAATGAGAGGGGGAAAAATATTTGTTTGTTTTTTTAATTTTCTCAAAAAATATCATTAGTTTTAAATTTCAATACTTTTTTAATGAACCTTTTATTTTTGGGTGAATAAATTTTTTTAATGAACCAATATGAATGTGCCCAAATTTTTTGCTCAACCCTTATTATACTTTTCATACTATCAAAAGTTCAAGTCTCAACTCATAAATTAATATGGTTGCACATAAAATAATGTTAAATTATGAAATGTATGATTTCAATAATGGTTCATTCCATTCATCACATTGTGATTTAACAAGTTTTCATATTGGAAATCACATTATGCTAGTTTATGTGTTCACATATATATTTTTTCAAAAGAACAAGGGTTCTCTCTGATTTAAATTTGGACTCGGTAGTACTGTTTAGGCCCATGAGATTCACCAAGAAGCTCACTATAATGATTCAATTTGTTTTTTTGTTTTGTTTTGTTTTTTTTGGAGTGTATCTCCTATGAAAAATTTAGATTAATGTGATAATTGTAATTTAATATTGTTTTCAAAAAAAAAAAAAAAAAAGCATAAAAGATGACCAGTAAATTTTTCAAGCTAGACCGCTCATTTTTTTGAAAACAAATTTTATGAAGTTATAAATATGATTATTGAATTAATTTGATTTTTTTTTTTTATCGAATAATTCACAACTATGAACTAACAAAATAAACAAAATAAATCATTAAAATGAGTCATGGTGGTCACAGACTCGAATAACTTCCACAACATACCAAAATATATATTTTTTCCTTTCAAAAGGTGCATCTTTTTCTATTTCATTCACTTCAATTTCAATACAGTGCATGTGTTTTGGATTAATATAGTAATAACAATATTACATTTAAAAAAAAAAACCCTAATAATTACAAAATCATTCCTATTCCAATTTATTTTTTATTTTTTATTATCGTTATCTGAAACAATATGATGTTAGTAGCATAAACTAATCACTCCACATCGTTCGAATGATTGTATTTTTCAATTTTTGCCGAACAAGAAAATGTTCATTCTTATACCAATGAGGATCTCAATACTCTCCTTATAAATATCAATTTTTACATGTATATCCCTTTCACACAACAATGTTATTAGGTTGAAGAATTAAAATAAATTAAAATGACTTTTGGCACCCAAAATTTGTGAACATTAGTTTGTTTCTCAAGTGCGAAATTGGTTTTATAATTAAAACATTAATAATAAAAAATTAATTTATTATCTTAAACAATATAAATTTGGACACAATATGTTTTTGAAATATTATCAGATTGTCATTGTTTTCATATATTTAACTTTTGCCAATGTATAGGAACATTGCAAGGACTGTGAGTTTCATCTTGGAGTTATCCATTATCTGCTATTACTTTCGCGTAGAGAGGCAATAACAGTTTTAGGAGATCGATTACGTGCACAATTGCTTATTTCTAATTTTAATTTACATACTTACATTACATTTGTTAATTAGCTATGACTCATGTCTAAAGACACTCTTAACAAAATTTAAACATACTTTTATTATATAGTAGTCATATAAGAGACGATATTAAACAAACAAACAAAAATAGTGACACTTAGCATTTCTAAAATAAAATTTATGAAAAAAAAAAAACATAATTAAACATTTAAAATAACAAATTAAATATATTGTTTTTTCTTTTGGCAAAAAGGGTAAAGGATATAAATTTTAAGAACATAATTAAAAGGATTAAATTGAACTTTTTTTTTATTAGGGGTAAAAGAATAATTTTTAAAAGTTGAGGGGGGCCACGTGACCCTCCTTATCCTCACGTGGCTCTGCCCCTAGCCACAACCTTATATACTTATATATAGGTCCTAATAGGTGGACTTATTGTCTAATAGGTCTTATGATAATTAATGACTTTTTTAGCAAACACTATTAAAAAAAGTCACTAATTGTTAATTTTCAGTGATAGTTTAAAAATTTTGTCACAAAAAATGTCAATAATCATAAGTTTTAGTGATAGTTTAAAAAAATCGTCACAAAAAGTCACTAATTTTTAACTTTCAGCGGCAGTTTGAAAAATTCGTCACAGAAAAATGTCTCTAATTATAAGTTTTAGAGACAATTTATAAAAATCGTGACAAAAAAAAAAGGTCACTGATTGTTAATTTTTAGCAACATGTATAAAAAATCGTTACAAAAAATTATTTTTAGTGATAATTTTCCTAGGACTTATTTTCAATAGTATTAAGACCTATTGATAATTTACTTAAGAAAATAGAATAATATGACTTTAGTTCAAAGATGCCATACCTTGTTTCCCCACAAGTTTTGGGAAATTCTATTTCTATACATGTACTTACCTCGGTGCACATTATTTCTCTATGCATTATGCATTTAATTAGGTATTGTTTTGAAGGTATGAGAGGTGATTACACCATTATATGGTGGACCCTCTCACACTAAATCAAAGCTTTATATGGTGATTCAATCTTCCCGTAGGAAGAAACGACTGGAAGTTTGAAGTTTGAAGTTTGAATGAAGAGTTACAATGTTTGGAAACATGGTGACCATTGAATTTGATTTCAATGGTTGTAACCATTGATCAACAGCCACCATATATACTATAAATATATGGACAAAACAAGGTCCACTTCATTTGAATTTATCTTTGTATTTTTCTCTTCTAGATTGTATTCTTCTGCGTGATAAACACCCTCATGGGAACTCTGATCCATTGCCATTATTAAGATTATCTTACAGTGGTATCAGAACCCAGATTACACATTATCGTAGATGTCGAAATACAGTCTAGAAGAATGAAAAATTTCTGAACTCTTTTTACCAAAAATTCGTAAAATTATTGACTGTCACTCTTCGACATTGGTTAATTTCGTTTGTTTATTTAATCATCACCAATGTATTATTTTCCTAGAACACTATCCAAAGAAAATAACTGTTGGTGGTGCTATTGTTTCGAACCTTACCGAAAGTGAGACCGAATTATACTGTTGGAAGCAATTTTATAAAATATTTTTTGGTTCAAATTGCGTCTCCAAATTAGTACCATCTTGTTCTTATCAGAATTTTGATCACAACTATGAAATTCGTTGTGAAAAAAGGCGAAAATTTGATCCTTAAAGTTCGAATTTCAGTCTGTGGTCTCCGACTCTAGTTGATTGAGAAGACGACCATAATAATTCCATTGGAGCCGTTGGAGCATCTGTTTTAAAAATAAATTCCATAGGGCCACATTCAAAAATAAAAAGAAAAGGCCCAAAGATTAGAGTTACAGCTAGAAAGTCTATTCCTTTAGGCCTAAAAATTATAAAGAAATTTTTGGGGCCAATCTAATCATCGGCCCAAGTAAGCTAGGCGCAACCTAGCAGCCTAAGGCCATGGACGCAACCCAGCAGCCCAGAGCAGCAAGCGCAACGTAGTAGCCTGGGGCTTCAGTCCATACAGCGCGTTGACCCACGTGCCAGCCCAGATCCGTGCCCTTCTGCTCCGTACCCAGACCTGCACCTTGACCCACCTGTCTAGCCGGTTCAGCTTAGTCCTTGAACTGGCAGCAGCCTAGTTCAAATGATTTTTTAGCTCGTTTTTGCTCATTTCAAGGCCGTTTTTAGTCATTCAAAAGTCAAAATTTCTAGAATTCTTCTAAGAATTTTTCTGTGGGTAATTGTACTTGTGACACCCGAATTTTTTATTAATTTAATACTGTGATTATAATAATTACTTATGAATAGGATATATATATAATAATAAATAAATACAATTCCTTAGTAATTGTAACATCCCTGTTTTGAATACTTTGATATGTGGGCCAAGAGTATATAAAGGAAACTTGAGGTAAAAAAATAAAATAAAATGCGGTGGCTTATCACCATCCTAATATATAGGATGGTGACCAAGCCATATAGCCTAGGTGAATCACCAGGCTTGATAAGGAGGGAAATGGCACCTGTTAGACAGGTGGCCAATTTTAAGCATGCCACATGTAAGAAACCATGCAATTACCACCTATAAATAGTGAATGATTGAAAGAGCTTCGAAAATATAGAGAGATACAAGTATTTAAGGAGTACCGTGCTAATAGTGAGGAGTTTATAATAGGAAAGTAAAGGCTAAGGGTTGATATTAAGGTGAGTTATATTATACATTGAGTTACCATAATATATTTTAAGAATTTTTTGAGTTACCACAATTTATCTTATATAATTTATGTTTTATGGTTATGTTAATATTTCAATTACGTGCATTATTTTCTGAACTCTATTTGCTTAAATTAAAACCCACGGATATGTTTGTTTAAATTTTAGAAATTATTTGACAATGATTTTATAAACAATTATGTTTTGTAAGTGTGTGAGTGAATTTCCGATCACACTGCCCTCCTTAGTGATTCAGCGGAAGAACACAGGCAGAGTAGACGGCTCCCTGTAACCTGCACAGAAAGAAAAGACTTCGGCGGTGGTTCTTCCACCCGGGGGTACTCCGACGATCAAGTCAGTATATCTCTCAAAGATAATCAAGTACTTAACTCACTAGCTTGAGCCTCAAAAAACATACCTTAGACCCATGGGGGTGCCTCTCTTTTATAGCCAATACAATCCTAGTCCCAATAGGAACCTGGCCCTAATGGACTTAGGATTACTGCTAATCTGGAACTCCCAGTGGGTTCAGGACAAACTCCCTAAGAGTTTTATCTTTACCCAAACTGAAGTCTTCTCACAATCTAGGACTCTTGTCCATATCCTGGTTGAGCTTCCTCTTCATTCTAGGACTCTTGTCCTTTATCCGCTTATCTCGGATTCCGATATCTTCGGAGGTAACCTCGGCCTAACCGAGATAACCTCGGCACAACTACCATAACACGTGGAATCTCGGCTGACACTTCGGTGTCACCTCGGCCACGTGTTGGTACTCAGAAAATACATCCCCACAACTGCCCCCTAGGTTCTATTACCTCGGCATTCTGAGGTGATGGAACCTATCTTCGAACTTTTTCTCGTACATCGGCCTTAGAACTTTCTAGCCGAGATCATTCATTCCAGGACGACATGACTTCTTCAAATTCAAATCAATTCCCTTACGGCGTATGGTGTCATACACCAATCTTCAACCATTACGAGGACGCGTTTCATTCTTCTTGGTCCGGTGCGTTGGCCGCCTACAAGCCGTTTTTTCTTTCCGGCGTCGCATGCGTTACCTAGGCGTAATTATTCTTTGTTTTTCATGCCGTGCTTCAAATTTAGGAAAAAACGATTCCCTCTCTCTTTCTCCTTCACTTTTGTATTTTGAATCTCCTTACTTTCTTTCTCTCTAAAACTTCTTCTCTTTCAATTCTGCCATTACTCTTGCCCGAAGCCCTGCAACTGCCTCCATCTGCCATTTCTGCGAAGCTCTGAAGCTCTTACTACTGTTGCGTTCATTATCTGACCTCGGCGAAGCTTCATCCCGGCCTCACCTTTATCTGGTAAGCCACCGTTCCCTTCTCTTCCCAGTTCTCGCTTGTTTCTGAGATTTCTCGTTACTTGATTGTTCTGTATCTGATTTTGTAAATCTCATACCTCATCTCATTTTTTGTTTATACTGCGAATACTTCACCTCTGTTTTTGGCCTTCCACTCTTTCGTGTTCTTGAATCTGAGACTTCTTTTTTGCTTTCCTGTTTTCCAGATTTTCTTCCCTTCATACTCATCATTCGTAGATTTAGGCTTGGGATTTGCTGTAGATCCTTCAATCTTTTAGGGAAAACTGAAACCAACTTCCCCAACATACACATAGGTTAAGCCGAGGTCCTAAGAGCCCTTTAGGAATACTCTGTTTCTGTAGTCGAACACTTGTTTATATCAGGACCATGGGTGTGTGGAGGGATAGAGTCAATACCCCAACCAAGCTTCAAAACTTTAGGCAAGAATTCTCCATACCAGAGGATGTCCACCTTAGACTAGCTGAGGAGAAGGACTCCATTATGCCCGACGGTGATAAGATGCCTTTCCCTGTAGTAGCCTTCGTCCAGTGCGGACTTAGGTTCCCTCTAGATCCCCTCTTCCGCGAGGTCCTTCATTACTATACCCTGAACCCCATGCAACTTTCCATTAACGCCTATAGGACACTCAATGGAATAATAGCCTTAGCTCGGCAGGAGAACGTTAGGATCACACTAGCCGACGTCCAATATTGCTACACAATGTGCCCCCTGAACCTTAAGGAAAAGGGTTATGTCTACTACCTCAAGCCGAGGTCTACTGCCTATAAAATAGTAGCCGACCTTCCAGACTCCAACAAAGGGGCTGGAGATGATTACTTGATCGTTTCTGGAAACTGGGAATTTGCCCCAGATGAAGAAGTTCAACTCTTCCCTCTTCCTCGAACGGTCAAGGAGGGCAAGGGTAAGAGCCCATCATTAACTGCTTTAGCTGTTATTTCCTTCAATTTTTTCCAAATTCAATCTGTTTCTAATGTTGTGTCTCTTTTTTGCAGACGTTCGCCAGCCACCCAAGGATTTTCGCCAATCATACTTCCTCAGGCCCGAACTGAAAAAGCTCCTAGACCTTCCACTTCAGCGACGAAAAGCTCCATTGTTGTTGAACTTCATCCCCACTTACACGTCCAAGTTGGCCGACGTTCCAAGGAAGAGGAAGAAGAGCGCTACTCCATCAACTACTTCTACAGAACAGGCTGCCTCCACATCCGAGCCAGCCGAACAACCATCAACCTCGGCTCCAAAGAAACGCCGACGAAGGCTTGTTAAAACAGCCGAGATGGAAAAACCAAAAAAAGTGGTGCTGAACCTCTTGGCCGATCTTCCAGATGATATGGATGATGCACCAGCCCAACCTCTGCCCCCACCAAAGCCGAAGAGAACCAAGAAGGCCCAGCCAAAGGCGAAGGCTACTGTGGATGACGCAGAGGCTGAAGATGCCCTGCCAATCTCCAAACTGGCCGAGAAGATCACTTCGGCTCCTGCTAAGAGACCTGCTGAAGCCCAGCCATCAGGGGCCACTCAGCAAAAGAAGCCAAGGTCTACATCTACCTCAACTTCAGGTTCCAGGGTTCCCAAAGTTCCCTGGGAACCCAAAGTTACACTTGAAGATAGACCAGTCTACACCAATGAAAGTGCTACCGACGTCAACATCGGCTTGGCGCTCAGCACAGCAGTCCTTCTTGAGGGCGATATGGAGCGTAACGAAAAATTGGGTGGCTATGAGAATTATGCCTTCATGATGCAGCATTCAGTCCAAGTAAGTCTTTGCATTCGATATTTGTCTTTCATACTTATAAGATTTTGACACGTTTATAATAACTTCTGCCTTGTATTCTTCCAGGCCATCCAACACGCCCATACCTTCTCCATGCAGGCTTTTGAAACAGCAAAGAAGTTAGCCGACATGGAGAAGGAGTTTTCTCTTCTCCACAAACAAAACAGGGCCCTCCAGTTGAAGATGAAAAAACTGGAGGATCAGGCCGAGGAGGCAACCAAGGCTAAGCAGATAGCCGATGAGAAGGCTGACGCTGCTGAGGCTGTTAAAACTGTTGCCATAGCTCAGCAGAAGGAAGCCGAGGAGAAAGCGGCCCAGGCCGAAAAAGAGCTACAAGAAGCCTTGGCCACAAAGAAAGCTGAAATCAATGCTGCTTATAATGAAGGCATGGCCGATGTCGCTGAAGACTATATGCTTCAGGTCAAGCAAGCATGTAACAGGGGATATTCCCTAGGTTGGAATGCTTTAGCCAAAGAGCTTAATCTTCCAGTCGACTCGCCATGGCGCAAGACTAAGGCCATGCGTCTTCCTTGCCCTCTTCCTCCATCTCTAGGCCAAGCTGAAGAAGATGATTCTGAAGCCGAGGCTGAAGAGGAAAGTGAAGGTGAAGCCCTGGTGAGGAAGGCCAAATCTCCTCCCAAGGCTGATCAAATTTTGGACTTGACTGAAGATGAAGATCCTGAAGCCGCTCCCAAAAAGGCAGACATCGGCACTCTCTCCTCTGATCTTCTTTTAGCAGAGAGAAGTGTTGATGAAACCCTTGTCGAGATCGATGCTAAAGTTGTAGCCGACAAACAGGCTGAGGTTGCAGCAAATAAAGAAGCTGAGGCTGTGGTGGAAAGGCAGACTGAGGTTGTGACAGAAAAAAGTATTGAGGTTATTTCTCAAGAGTCCTCCGAGGTCCCTGCCCAACCTACTCCCGAAGCTGAAGAAATTTAGATGCTTTTTTCTTTTTTGTATTTTGTCTCTTTTATGGCCGATGTGCCTTCTATGTAACTTGTCGAACAAGATTTCCGCTTAGGCCACAGTGCCTTCCTTTCATATGCAACTGTTTCTTTCTGAATGCTTCAGTCTTTAAATTCTTCTTTATTGCTTCTGTGTAGTTTTATACTTAGAATATTTCATATGACTCATACAAGTCTTCCCTTGCACAGTCTCCTCGGGGGTTACATACCCCGGGCATGTTTACCTGAAGATTTGCCTTGGCTAGGACTTTACCTGTAAACTTGTCATAAGTTTCAACAAGTATAAAGCATATAAATTCAATTAATCTTTATCTTGTAAATTGCTACAAATTTCAACAAGTGAAGATAACAATCATATTAGCTTAACTTTAACTTGTAAATTGCTACAAATTTCAACAAGTAAAGATAAAAAATTTATCTCAGCTTAACTTTAACTTGTAAATTGTTACAAATTTCAACAAGTAAAGATAAGGAATTTATCTCGGCTTAACTTTAACTTGTAAATTGCTACAAATTTCAACAAGTAAAGATAAGGAATTTATCTCGGCTTAACTTTAACTTGTAAATTGCTACAAATTTCAACAAGTAAAGATAAGGAATTTATCTCGGCTTAACTTTAACTTGTAAATTGCTACAAATTTCAACAAGTAAAGATAAGGAATTTATCTCAGCTTAACTTTAACTTGTAAATTGCTACAAATTTCAACAAGTAAAGATAAGGAATTTATCGAATTTATCTCGGCTTAACTTTAACTTGTAAATTGCTACAAATTTCAACAAGTAAAGATAAGGAATTTATCTCAGCTTAACTTCGGCTAAGCATTACTAATGTCTTCTCTCTGCCCCCAATGTGAACCTAAGTTCCTCTTGGGTTCTCATTATTCGAAAAACAACATCATGCAAAGTTGTATAACTTCAGAGGAATTCTGCTAAGATTTTATTGATTATATCGGCAAGAAAAATCAAACAATATCTAATGATAGAAAAACTTTAAATTACAAGTGTTCCACGGTCTAGGCAATGCTTTGCCCTCATTATCTTCGAGCCGATATGCCCCATTCCCCAACACGAAGGTGATTCTCAGAGAGCCTTCCCGTTTGGGCCAAGCTTGCCCTCTCGGGATCTTTCTTATTGCCGATTTACTTTTCTCAATACTAGGTCGTTGACTTGAAAATCTCTTGGATTGACCTTCTTGTTGTAAGCTTTGGCAAGTCGTTGTCGGTATCTCGCAAGTCGGATTGCGACTTTCTCCTTCTTTCTTCTAGTAGGTCCAGATCTCGGGCTAAGAGCACATCATTAGACCCGTTCTCAACTCCCCGTGTTCTCGATCCTCGATGCCGATCTCGATGGAATGATCGTGCCATAAGCCATGGCAAAAGGGGATTCCCCTGTTGATCTTCTCGGCGTAGTGCGATATGCCTAGTGCACGTTGGGCAATTCGGCTACCCACTTCCTTTTCTTTGTCGGCCTCTTCTTTATTCCATCTAGAATGACTTTGTTTGATGCTTCGGCTTGCCCATTACTCTGGGGAAAGCTTGGTGTTGAAAAATAATTCTTTATCTTGAACTTTGCACAAAAATTCTTGATGAGTTTGCTGTCAAACTGTGTTCCGTTGTCGGCAACGATTGCTCTTGGAATCCCAAATCTCGTGATGATGCTTTTCCAGATGAAGTTCTTCACATCCACATCTCGGATTTTGGCAAGGGGCTCTGCTTCTATCCATTTTGTGAAGTAGTCCGTTGCTACCAGAAGGTACTTCCGCTGTCCAGTGGCTTGGGGCAATTGTCCAACGAGATCCATCCCCCATTGGGCAAATGGCCAAGGGCTGGAAACAGGGTTCAGGTCAGCAGCTGGCTGATGTATCAATGGTGCAAACCTCTGGCATTGTTCACACTTCTTCACATAGGCTTCTGCGTCTTTTTGCATATAGGGCCACCAATACCCCTGGGTAATGGCCCTGTGAGCTAATGATCTGCCCCCTGCGTGGCTTCCACAAACTCCTTCATGAATTTCATACAAAAAGTCTTCGACCTGAAGAGGGTGTACACACCTTAAAAGAGGTCCAGTGAAGGATCTTCAGCAGTTGTCCTCTCATTGTCAGTGAATCTTGCCGACTTGATCGACCTTGTGTGCTTCTTTTTCGATCTTCGGCGCTTTTCCTCTTTCAGAATGCAATAATTGCATCCATCCAGCTTGTCCCATGTCCACACATAATGCTTCTTGCATTGTGTGTGGTGACTATCTTTCGGGCTTGATAGGTAATCCACCATGATTGTCCTCGTCTTTCCGGTTTGCATTGAGCTTGCTAGATTGGCCAACGCGTCGGCGTGGTTGTTATCTTCTCGGCTAACCTGAAGAAGTCGGCAGTTTTGAAACATGTCTGCCAGCCTGATGACTTCTTTTGCATATGCCGACATCCTTTCATCTCGGGCAACAAACTCTCCTGTAGTTTGATTCACTATGAGTTGTGAGTCACAAAGACTATTACCTCATACGCCTCTGCGCTCTGCCCGGCTTGATCCGGCAATCGATTGCCGTACTCGCCTCATTATTCGAGGCTTTGAACCCTAGTCGAATAGCGCTCGATATCTCCCCATCGGGAAATTAACGACTCACCTCGCACCTGCGGTTTGAGCTCCCATCAACAAAAAGTTGAAAAGTCGCCGATGTAGATCTTTGCGTGCGAGTTTTTCCTTCCTGGGTTCCTTACCCTTTGGCTGGGCTTCTCCTTCCTTGTTTGGACGTCGTTCATCTCGGCTCAACGGAGCCCGATTTTCGATGTATTCTGGCGAGAACTCAGCCACGAAGTCGGCCAAGACTTGGCCCTTAATTGAGGTTCTTGGCCTGAACTCCAGGTCATACTGGCCCAAAATTACTGCCCATCTTGCAATTCTTCCAGTCAAGTCTCCTTGTTGTAACAAGGATTTTAATGGGTGCTCTGTCAGAACCACTATCTTGTGAGCCTGAAAATAATGGTTTAGCTTCTTTGAGGCCATTACCAAGGCCAGCATTAATTTCTCCAGTGGTAAATACCTTGTTTCTGCATCGGCCAAGGTTTTACTTACATAGTAGACTGCCTTCTGCTCTCCCTTCTCTTCTCGGACGATCACAGCACTTACTGCGTGCTCTGAAACTGCTAGGTATAAGAACAGTTCCTCCCCAGGTTGAGGTGTTGAGAGGACTGGGGCCGAGGTAAGGTACTTCTTCAGGTCGGCCAAAGCGGCCTCACATTCCTCTGTCCATAAAAAATCTGCGGCCTTTTTCACCAGATTGAAAAAAGGTTTACACTTGTCCGAACTTCGGCTTATGAACCTGTTTAGGGCTGCGGCCCTTCCAGTAAGCATCTGAACCTGTTTAGCCGATGTCGGACTCTGTAATTCCAGAATGGCCTTGATCTGATCTGGGCTGGCTTCAATGCCCCTTCTTGTCACCAAGTATCCCAAGAACTTACCGGATCCGACTCCAAACGCGCATTTCGATGCGTTTAGTCGGAGCCGATATGTTTTGAGTATGTCAAAGACCTCTTCTAAGTCAGCGAGATGATCCTTTGGTTCCTTGGTCTTCACGACCATATCATCGATGTAGACTTCCACAGTTCGGCCAATCAAGTGTCTGAACATCTTGGTCACCAGCCTTTGGTAAGTTGCTCCTGCGTTCTTCAACCCAAAAGGCATGACTCTGTAACAATACAGACCTTTGGGAGTGATAAACGCTGTCTTCTCCTCATCCGGGGGGTACATGGCTATCTGGTGATACCCCCTATATCGTCAAAGCTCATCCTTCCATGTCCAGATGTGGCGTCCACCAACTGGTCGATCTTTGGCAGGGGGAAGCTGTCTTTGGGACAAGCTTTGTTCAAATTTGTGAAGTCTACGCAGACCCTCCACTTGCCATTCTTCTTCTTTACTACCACGGTATTTGATAACCACGTCGGATAATTGGCTTCTCGGATGGCCCTGGCCTCTAGAAGTCTGGCTACTTCCTCTTCCACTGCTTCGACGTGCATCAACGTCGGTCTTCTGGCTCGTTGTATTACAGGTTTGGCCGACCATGTCGCGTTAGTCTGTGGCATGTGACCTCGGGGTCAATGCCAGGCATTTCATAAGGTGTCCAGGCGAACACCTCAATATTTTTTCTCAGAAAGGCTTCCAACTCCCTTTCTTCTTCTTCGGCTAATCCTGTGCCGAGAAGAAAAAAGCGTTCCTCATCGCCCTCTTGGATGAAGATTTTCTTTAATGCTTCTTCACTCTTCTCGGTCGGCTCCTTGCCGACATCATCTAGGACCTTCATGTCCTCTTCTTCAACCTCTGCTTCCTCTGGTTCTCGAATGCTGCAGGTTAACTTCATTGCTGCCATGGAGCAATTTTTACTTCTGAATCGATCTCCTCTTATTTCCTCAATCCCATGTTCTGTTGGGAATCGTAGCAGTTGATGCAAGGTTGAGGGAACTGCCCCAATTGCATGCAACCACGGCCTCCCTAGGATGATGTTGTAAGGCGAAGGCGTATCAATCACAATAAATTCTGTCCTCATCTTCTTCGTGCCAGCTTGTACCTCCAAGCTTGTTGCGCCTAAAGGCCATGTCGGCGTTCCATTGAAGCCGACCATCGGGCCGTTTGACTGCTCCATGTTGTCAGGGTGAAGGCCTAACTCCTTATAGCATCTGACATATATGATGTCGCAGGAGCTGCCTTGATCAATCAAGATGCATTTCACCTGGCACTCCCCAACCTGGAGGGACACTACCAGGGCATCATTGTGCGGGTGCTGAACCATGTCAAGGTCGGCCTCTGTGAAGGTTATCATTGGTCCTTGGCAATCTTCAGGCCGAGGTCTTTTCAGTCCGACCTGGTTGACATGCTGCAGATGTTTCACCCTCTGCGTCTCCCCCCGTATGTCGTTTTCATTCACCTTTGAGTGGATCACGTTAACCACCCGAGGTCCACCTGCCTGTGGTTGCTGTGCTGGGGGGGGCGGGGCTGCTGGTGCTTGAGGCAATCGTGCCTGCTCTTCCCTGGTTCGGGCCTCATCCACAAGGTCTCTTAAATGGCCTTGTCTCACCAGATCTTCTAAGTGTGCTTTAAGGGCTCTGCAACCCTGAGTTGGGTGGCCCTGCTCATTATGGTAGGCACAACGCCTACCAAGGTTTCTCTCCATGAATTCTCCTTGTGCTCTTGCCGGCGCCCTGAAGTAGGGCTGATTTCGAATTTGGTCAAGGACCTTTTGGATTGGAATTCGGAACACCGTAAATCCTTGCTTGTTTAGTCCTTAACTCCGTCTCCTGTTTGTTCTGCCCATTGTTACCTCGGCCTCGCTTCGGCGAGCCGTTGCCTTTTTCTGTCTTCGTCTCCTTGTTCCCCGAGGTGTCTTCCTCGGCTCGTGCGTACTTCTCAATTCTCGCCATGAGTTCTTTCATGCTCTTTGGTAGGGTTTTCGCCAAAGACTTCCGCAATGGACAGTCATCCTTGAGGCCGTTCTTGAAAGATACGACTGCCACTTCCTGGTTGCACTCTGGTATTCGATTGAACACCTCATAGTACCTCTTTGCATAAGCCCTAAGGCTTTCGTCTTTGCTAATTTTTAGGGCCATCAACGCATCCACCCTCAGTGGCTGCAGTTTGTTTGTTATGAACCTGGCAACAAACATCTCGGCCAGGCCTTCCCAGCTCTTCACGCTCCCCTTTGGTAGTTTGTGGAACCAGTCTGATGCAATCTCCCCAAAGGATGAAGGGAACACTTTGCAGAGCAACGGCTCGTTCCCACTGTACAAAGCCATGAAATTCAAAAATAATCCAACATGGAAGTTAGGGTCCGACTTACCATCATATATCTGGAGCCTCGGCATACTGAATCTTTTTGGCGCGACGAATCTATCCAATTCTGCCGAGAATGGAGTCCTCGGCTTAATCGGGGAAGTTACTTCGGCTCCGGCGTTCTCCTGTTTCCTCTTGAGGTAATCTCTTAAGTCCTCTTTACTTCTTCCTGCGGTCGTTGCCGTTGCTTGGCTTCACCTTTTCGGCCTCATGGTGGCCTTTTTGATCCTTCTGCGCAGGACGCATCGAAACATAGTATCCGTCCCGGAACATGCCGATGTTCTTTGGGGTCTGCTTCCTTCTCGCGGTATGTCCTTCGGGACTCTTCTCTTCTCGGCTCTTCTCGGCCGACTTCCCTGGAGGGTCGGTGAGAGTACCTTCCGCTCCTCGTGTCTTTGTGGGGATTTCTTTCCGTCCTTCTTACAGGCGTTCTTTGCCGGCATTGGTGTGTCCTCTGGCCGGGTATGGTGGTACGCATGACATTATTCTGCATCATGAAGTTGACGACCGATTGAAGGTCTGCCAACTTATTTGCCATCTCCTTTACTTCTTCATCCCTCCTCAGACATCTGTCTTTCCAGGTCTGGAGGTCATCCTCATTATAGTACTTGCCTCTGTCCGCTTTCTTTGATGTATCACCATCTTGTCCGACGGCTTTTTCTGCGTGATTCTGATCACGAGTTTCTTCGTTGTGGTCTCCTTCTTCCGCGTTAAGGTCGACGGGTCTTCCACTCCCGACTGGAGTGTCGTCCCCAACCTTTTCCCTCTGCGAGTTACTGGCCATCTACTCTTCTCTCGTTCCCACAGACGGCGCCAAATTGTGTGAGTGAATTTCCGATCACACTGCCCTCCTTAGTGATTCAGCGGAAGAACACAGGCAGAGTAGACGGCTCCCTGTAACCTGCACAGAAAGAAAAGACTCCGGCGGTGGTTCTTCCACCCGGGGGTACTCCGACGATCAAGTCAGTATATCTCTCAAAGATAATCAAGTACTTAACTCACTAGCTTGAGCCTCAAAAAACATACCTTAGACCCATGGGGGTGCCTCTCTTTTATAGCCAATACAATCCTAGTCCCAATAGGAACCTGGCCCTAATGGACTTAGGATTACTGCTAATCTGGAACTCCCAGTGGGTTCAGGACAAACTCCCTAAGAGTTTTATCTTTACCCAAACTGAAGTCTTCTCACAATCTAGGACTCTTGTCCATATCCTGGTTGAGCTTCCTCTTCATTCTAGGACTCTTGTCCTTTATCCGCTTATCTCGGATTCCGATATCTTCGGAGGTAACCTCGGCCTAACCGAGATAACCTTGGCACAACTACCATAACACGTGGAATCTCGGCTGACACTTCGGTGTCACCTCGGCCACGTGTTGGTACTCAGAAAATACATCCCCACAGTAAGTACCACCATGGGAGTCCAACGCCTTGGGGGACTTAAATAAACCATTGGCTCTTGTTTGGCCACTTTGTGGTCCTCTGTTTGTCATGGATCCATTGACCCTTGTTCTGATTATCACTCTAGTGACCCCTGTTCTATTCTGTTCTGTACCGTGGTTACGATTATTTGCTATATGATTTCCGCATTCTACTTTTGTTAATTAAACTTAGTTATGTATTTTAGTTACTAGACTAATTTTTGTTTATCCTAATAATTATCCATGGATTTTTGGGACTCTCATACTCACTGTATAATATTTCTCACTCTGTCATGTACTTATAGCTGTTATCCCCTTTCAGGTGATGAGATCTAGCAGGATCAGGATTGGAAATGAACCGCAGTGTTTTTTCTTCTTTTTTTTTTGTTGTTTTTTTTACTATCTATAATTATGATTGGACTCTTGTAATAAAGTGAAGCTCAGACGACTATTTTCTTTTTACTAAACTTTTTGGTACCCATTTATTTTATTTTAATTTATTTCATTTATCCGCTTGCGCTATTAGTAATACAAAAATTATAGAATTATTTTATTTTTATTATCTTGTTGCGATGCCGAAACTTTGGGTACTTGGTTTGGATCGTGACAAAAGTGGTATCAGAGTAATGATTTTTTTTTTATTTTTTATCAAAATGAATTTAGTATATTTTTCTAACTTGTTTTGTACAATTATTCACATTATTTGAAATAATTATTTGAGAAATGGTATGTGCTTTCCAAAACAAAAAATTTTAAATTAAATTGTCTAACACAAGTAAACCGTGTTATAAATATTTCTGGGCTAAGTTTTCCTGTGTTGTAGGAAATGGCAAACCTAATGGAGTTATTTTGGTTCGAACCCCCAGGAGCTTATCTTATCTCGAACCTATTAGAAGGCTAGGGTGATTCGGAGAGTCTTGTTAGGCAAGTTCACCCGACACTTGACCGACTCATGGGGCAACCCGTGTATTTGCAGGCCGACCCCGATGAGGATTTCTTATTCTGGAAGCTTAGCCAAGGCAGCACTCATGAGAGGTACATAGGGCTGACCCATGTTGTTAGTCTTGCTTCGAACCTAGGACGACCGCATTTTCTAGTCTCACCTCTACCCTTGGGCTTTCCAGAGAGGAGGGGACACACATACCCTAGTAGCTACATTCGCATTATGAAACCTCCTCCGCAGCACATTATCCATACCCTAGTTGTGGACTTTGTTGACAGTGCATCATACTTGGAGATACCAGTATGAATTATCGGAGGGGAGTTTTGGGGTTATGATCACGGTATCCCTATTTACATAGTCCAAGTGGTATAGAGTTGCTTTGGAATAGAGCACAGTGGGTGAGAGTTTAAGTCCCTCATGTAGGGGGAGTTTGCGGGGTTATTTCATGGCCCAATTTTCCGGAACCAATTCTCATGGTGGCCTAATGGTCCTTTCTAGACATCCGACCAGGAGATCTTTTTTTTTTTTTATGACCTGACCATGATTAGTCTAATCCTTCTGTTTTTATATTAATAGGATTAGACACTAACTCTTGACTATATTTTAAGTATGTTGTACTAATATGTTTTCTTTTGCATAAGTAAAAATGATATATGTACTGTTATAGTATCTTGTGAATTATAGATATGATATTGTGATATGTACTGTTATAGTATCTTGTGAATCATAAATAATTAAATATATACTAAATGGTTCAAAAAAAAAAAGGAAGTTCACTAACCATTTTCACCTTGTAGTAATGGCTAATGATGGAAATGGAACTGAATCGTCAGTTAGCGGTACCAACCCAATGGAGCAAATCATGGAAAGAGTAGTTACTAGTTTTTTGCGAGCCTTACAAACCAATATAAGTTACAGAATGCTTGACCGACGAGAAGAGTCAACTATAATAAAACAGTTCCAGGACTTGAAACCTACCATATTCACTGGCAGTACAAATCCATTGATGGCAGAAGCTTAGGTCAAAGATATAGAGAAAATTTTCCGTGCGCTACCTTGCACAGAAAAAGAAAAAGTGACTTATGGAGTGGAGGTTTAGGATTCAACTGATTGAGAAAACTAATGAAAAGAGTCTATCAATCGGGAAAGGAGAAATCTAACAGGCAAAAGGCTAGACTAACCACTATTAAGGCAGGAAAGATACATTCGCATGCTAGCTATCACAAACTAGATGCAACAAGTCCTTTTTCCTCCCTCTAAAATACATATATAAAAAGAGATTCTCTAGCCTAGAGGAAAGAGAACTACTAGGATAGGAAAGACTGACTAGTTACTAGCAACAACCTAGCTATTAACTCTCAAGGGTAAGCTACATCCCTATAGAGAAGACAATCTTCTTCCTTTCCCAAGATTGTCTGATAGAATATCAGATATCTCGGGGAGGTTTTAAGTCATTGCATCTTCTATTCTATTGGGAGTGATGGATGCTAACGAAGAGAAGGATGGAAAGGCATAGATGAGTGGCTTTCTTGGGTTGGGATAGGGCACAACTTTTCATTGGAAAAGGCCTTTCCCCTGAGTCCCCCTTTTTCCTGTAGGATGGTCGACACGATAAATGATAACAAATTCTCTCTATGAATCTATTTCCTGTAACTAGTCGCTGATAGTCAGTCTTTCTCCTTTTGGTAGTTGATTAAGGTTTCTTAGCTTCTTTTCTTTTGAATTTCTTTCTTTTTAGTTCTTCCAAGGGTTCAGAGAGTGAAGCAAAGGATGAGCTGGTAGTTTTTTTCTCTTTGGAGAGTTGTATGTAACGTAACTACGGTTATTTCTGGTAGAGGAGGGCGTGGGTCAGTTGTGGCTATGAAATCTCTAATCTGCCATCCATCTGCCAGATTGGCCGATTAGAGAAAATCAATCCACATCCGTCCACCAATCCAGCAGATGTGGATTGAGCGGATTGGCGGATGGATGCGAATCGGTTTGGAGGTTTAAAATTTTATAAATTTTCAATATAATTCAACTTGTGCACTTCCTCCAAAAAAAAAAAAAAAAAAAAATGTATTATAGTCAATGACTTAAAAAAATATTACAATCACTGCATGCCTCATCCGCATAAAATATTATAATATGTGGTTCTGAAAATAAAAAAATAATTCTAACCACCAAAACCATGAATAAAGCAGTAGTAGAGATTATATGCCTCTATATTGTTATATCTATATCTGTTTTTGATAACAAAAACCAACTAACATATATCATCTTTTTTATTTATTATTTTTAGAGTTAGGTTTAAAAACCAAAAAATATAGATAAATAATATATTTATTTTTTTCAATTCAAAAAATATATTCAAGTTGAAAACTCTTTTTCAACAGAATATATTCAATAGAATATTTAAACTTTTTTTCAATTGAAAACACAAAGTTTATAAATTACTAGGGGTGCTTGCGGTTTGGCGGTTCGGTTGCGGCCAAGCAAACCTCAAATTTTCCATCCGTCCAAAACTAGGCGAATTAGAAAAAATCAATCTGCAATCGTCCGCTCGTTATTACGCATCCGTCCAAATTATGGCCGATCGGTTTGGTTCGATCGGTTTGGGCGAATCGGTATATCCGCTGCTCACCCCTACTTTCTGGAATGAAATAGCTGAGGCAATCTCCTAAACCATAAGAGAAGAGGATAGAGTTAGCATTGATTGGGAAGACAGGAACTAGTAATGAAAATTATCTCAGAGCCATCCCAGAAAGAGAAGGCCCCAAAAGATCTAACTATGTATGCTCAAGCTTCGAGCTAGCAATCCTGTGTAATCCCTCCAATCAGTACAACCGATAGGTCAGATGCAGTCAAATCCTCTAGTGACTGGCCGAAAGACCCGCAAGTTCAATAGGCTCTAGATCCTTCCTTCATAGCCCCTCCCTCAATTGTCAATAGCAAAAAAGGTTACACTTCTACTGCCCTCGCAAGTACTTGACCCATTGCCAAAAGGTTATGACCCAAACGCGAGATGCGAGTTTCACTCAGGAGGAGCAGGGCATACAACAGATAAATCCTATAACTTGAGGAACACTATTTAAGACCTCATTGATCAGAACCTTTGGGACTTCCAGGAAGAAGAGCGATCTTTCGTAAAGCCTAAGGATTAAATCAGGCCGTATAGTGGACATGCATGCAAACCAGTCATTGTTGCAACATCAAACGGGAACAAGCACCAGTCAAAAGGAAACTCCTGCAGAAAGGCAAGTAGGAAGTCATGAGGATGGAGAAGCACTAGTTATCATCGCCAAGCAGCCTACAAGAAAGAATTTTCCCACAACTAGGCTAGTCTACGTCAATGCATTCTCCCGATCAGCACGTTCATCACAATAGTGAGCCAAACCAAGGGAATTGGCCCACGCCAGTCCCATCTCCCGTTAGAGAAGAGCCTCGAAAGTTTAATCCATTGCCCGCTTTCGCCCTTACTCGAAAAAGGGCGCAATATCGATAAGCTCGATCAAGCCAATGAATGGAATGTAATCAGGTCAGATCGATCAAGGACATGCTAGCAATAAGCCTGATCGCTCAAGGCCATGCATGCCTATCAGCTCGCTATTGGCTTGAATATGCACTCGTATCAATATGTTCGCTCAAGGCCATGCTCTCGCTTCCATGTGTATACGCTCGTACTTTTACTGATCGAGTCCCTTTCTACGCTCACCCTGCACTTTTTTTTTCTTTTTTTAGGCCGAATAAACATTACTTTTAATCATAAGAAATGAAGGAATGAAACAAACAAAGGATTAGATCCCTATCTTAGTCTTAGATCCCTTTTGCACTCACATTCCAAGAAGAAAGAAAGGAAAGAATAAGGCTTCCAAGTTTTTTTTTGCTTTCAAGCTGCTTTACCAAGTAGGGGGGAGGCAGAGGTAGGAGTTGATAAGGCATTTATATTTCTAAGGCTTTTGTATTGTTTCCGGGTACTCTATAAGATGACGTAATAGAGAGAGGGGATTTACCTATTTTGAGCAATGAACTGGGAGCTGAAAGTTCTTGTGCTTATCATCATTTCTAATTCCTTGCTCTAATAACTTTTGGCTGTAACGTAAGGGGCACGCTATTCATCAAACAAAGTACATTGCCTCTTAGCTGGGTGCAGATAGGAATACTGGTAAGCTCTTACTTAGTTCTGTCAAACTGAAGGCTCATCGGCTATCCACATGAAAGTGGGTTTTAAGACGCCCTTTTTCGAGGTAAAACGGGTATATCAGCAAACAATAAAACCAACCATTGTAGCTAGAGATAATACCCAGTACCTAGTGAAACGAACTCTTTATTATATTAAGTCTTTGTGGCCAAGTGACATGGCTTTTCACTCTTCTTTTGTAGAGAAGGTTGCTCATTCAGCCGTCACTCTCCCTCCTCGCTTGAATGGTAGGTCAGCTAACCCTGCCGGGTCAAGCGCCTCCGTAAGACTACTGAATAACTAGTGGTCCTACTTCATGCCAGTCATTGCCTTTGCTTAATCAACAAGCTAACTGAAATCATTGAACTAACCCTCATACTCAGGGTAACAGTGATGTCCCAGTTGATGCCAATGATAATATGATCAAGGCTTACATCAGTAAAAAAAAAGCCTTCATAAAGTAGGGTAATGATCGCTCTTAGTCGAAGGAAAGGATTTTGAGACAGCAGTGGTCGCCTAACCGATCCCTCCTTCCTAAAAAGGTGGCTGGGATTTCCTAGGGTACAGGTTGTACGGCGACGCCAGCTCCATTCATACTGGGGTTTTGTAGTAATGGGCCTGAGGGGAAGTCTTCAAGTACTCCTTAGTTTACTCCCGGGGTTGATTAAAGGCGAGCCAAGAGGAAGGGACTCAAAGCCCTCTCATAAATCAAGGAATGGAAATCTTCTTATTGCTGCTCCCAGGAAGCTTTATAAGAACTCTTTTCCCCTTATGCCCAGGCAGTGTGAAGTAGAGCAGGGAACTTTATCCTTGTTGCAAAATTGATTAGGCGGGGTGCAGGATCTTGCCACGGCTATGGCAGTGTTGGAAACACTGATAGATTACAAGATGAGTGACTCTTCCAAACCTAAAGCATTAAAGGGTGGCTACGTCAAAAGTGAGGGAGATAAAAACAGCAAAAGCAGAAGCCCTATTGCAATCATTATCATTATATTATAAAATGCGAGTTATCCTGTCCCCTTTTTGCTTTCATTTACTATACATCATACAGAAGCTGAAGATGCAAGGTTTCTGTTTATCAAAGGGGTCCATTAAGCACGTGCTTAAAGAAGCCAATCAATGGGTACTAGAAATGTTATCCTAGCAACTCAAAGAATCTCGGAAAGAAAGACAGAATCGAAGAGTGGAGAAAGAAGATATTGTGACTTGGGCAAGATTCTTGGAGGTATTCTATGAAAAATAATTTCTAGATTCACTGTGGGAACAAAAGGTAGCAGAATTCATACATCTAAGGCAAGGAACCATGACAATGGCCGAATACGAGAGCAAGTTCACACAACTGGCTCAATTTGCCACGTACGTTATCCCCACTGAAACTCGAAAAGCCAGGAAATTTGAAGCAAGATTGGATGTTGAAATCAAGGACAGACTGGAGGTTTTGAAACTACTAACCTATATGGAGGTGGTGGATCAAGCATACATTGCGGAAAAAGTGATTAAAGCCTTGTGCTCTAGGGAACCAAGCTAAAGGAAGAAATTTCGGGAAAGAGATAACAGAAGACCCGGTGTCGTGCCTCCCAAGAGGGTAAATACGGGCACAACTAGTTCAAGCAATCAAGCTCCTACAAATCCCAGAGGTGGCACCATTCCAACTTGCTCTACTTGTGGAAGGACTCATTGGGGACAATGCCGTCGAGACACGGGAGCATACTTTAGATGTGGCCAAGTCGGCCACTTGTTGAGAGATTGTCCAAAGCTTGTCAATCCTACAGCCGGCCCCTCTGAACCAGTCCGAAAACTTGCGGTACCTAGAGGAGTGAGGAAGGACCAAAAACGCCAAGGAAGAGCTTTTGCCCTGGTGCCTGGAAACCCAGAAGTTACTAAGAATGTTGTGTTAGGTACACTTCTGTTTGTGGTCACTTAGCTCATGTTCTCTTTGACTCTAGTTCAACTCATTCTTTTGTTACACCACACTTTGCTACCAAGTTGGCATCAACATCCGAACCCTTAGGATATATACTATCTGTGTCTTTTCCTTCTGGTAACTCTGCCCTTAGTGTTGATGTGTACAAATCTTATACTGTATCCTTAAAAGGTGAAACTTTACACGTAGACTTGATTTCCCTCTACATTAGTACCTTTGATGCGATCTTAGGAATGGATTGGTTAGTTGCCAACCATGCCTCTATTGATTATGAAGCCAACAAGGTCTTCCTCCAGTCACCAAACCAACTCGAGCTTGTTTTTGATAGAACTGGAGTCTCTTCCCTTCCATGTGTTATATCCTTCATGATAGCCTAACAACTTCTAAAAAAAGGTTATTGTAGTTATATCTGTTATGTGATCAATAATCAACAAGAGGCCCCCACACTTGATGGAATCCCTATCGTTTGAGAATTTCCGGATGTATTTCCTGAAGACCTACCTGGCACCTCAGTTAACCAAGAAATCGAATTCACCATTGAAATCCAACTTGGTACACAACTAATCTCAAAAGCCCCTTACTGCATGTCTATGACAGAATTAAAAGAGCTGAAGACTCAACTTCAGGAACTATTAGACAAAGGTTTTATTCGACCAAGTACCTTACCGTGGGTAGCTCTAGTATTGTTCATAAAGAAAAAATATGGTACCGTGAAATTGTGTATCGATTATTGAGAATTAAATAAGGTCACCATAAAAAATCGGTACCCTCTGCCACGAATTGATGACTTGTTCGATCAACTGCAAGGCGTCCAAGTATTCTCGAAAATTAACTTGCGTTCTGGCTACCATCAACTAAAAGTCAAAACAGAAAGCATCGAAAAGACTGCGTTCAGAACCCGTTACGGGAACTACGAGTTTCTCATCATGCCATTTGGCGTCACAAATGCTCTAGCAGCCTTCATGGACCTTATGAACCGAGTGTTGAAACCCTATCTGAATGATTTTGTCATTGTCTTCATTAACGACATTCTTATATATTCCAAATCACCTAAAGACCATGAGTAGCACTTACGAGCGGTTTTACAAACACTACGTGATCACAAACTCTATGCCAAGTTGAAGAAATGCGAATTTTGGATCACCAGTGTACACTTTCTCAGTTATGTCATTAACAAAGATGACATCTCAGTTGACCCCCAAAAGGTTGCAGCAATCGTGGATTGGCCACGACCCACTAACGTGTTTGAGATTCGAAGCTTTTTAGGTCTAGCCAGCTATTACTGGCGCTTCGTGCAAGATTTCTTGAAGATAGCATTACCCTTGACCTTGCTAACTCAGAAAAACACACCCTTCAAATGGACGGACAAGTAGGAACGTTGCTTCCAAGAATTGAAAAACAGACTTGTGACAGCTCCTATACTAGCACTTCCTGGAGGAACAGAAGGGTTCGTAATTTATAGTGATACCTTATATAATGGTTTGGGTTGCGTTCTTATGCAAAATGAGAAGGTCATTGTATATGCCTCACGTCAACTAAAGACCCACGAGAAGAACTACCCGACCCATGATCTGGAATTAGCCGCAGTAATCTTTGCCCTCAAAATCTGGAGTCATTATCTCTACGGAGTAACTTGTGAAATTTACACAGATTACAAGAGTCTCAAATATCTGTTTACACATAAGGAATTGAATATGAGGTAATGACGAGGCTAGAATTTATGAGGACTATGATGTGAAGATCCATCACCATCAAGGCAAAGCTAACGTGGTAACAAACGCATTGAGTCGAAAGATTACCAGAAGTTTAGCATGTACCTTCATTCCCTGGAAGATCAATGGATTGCTTGCCAACATAATCGTAGAACCCGAACTGATTGAAGAAATTAGAGTCCGCCGATGTGAAGATAAACTTTTGAAGAAAAAGTACGAAGAGTAAGGAGGCACGCTGGATCCTGACTTCACAATAAGCAATAGGATGCTAAAATTTTAGAATCGAATTTGCGTACCCGACCTTCTAGAACTCAAGAAAAAGATATTAGTAGAAGCTCATAGCTCGAGGTTTGTGATCTACCCTGGCATTACGAAGATGTAGCACAATCTGAATGAACGCTTCTGGTGGACAGGAATGAAGAAAGACATAGCAAGCCACGTCTTCAAATGTCTGCATTGTCAATTGGTTAAAGTAGAACATCAGAGACCTGTAGGAATGTTGCAACCACTCCTTATTTCTGAATGGAATAGGAGCACATTACTATAGACTTCGTAGTCGGGCTACCGCAATCAGTCTCGAAGAATGATATAATATGGGTTATTGTAGACTGATTAACGAAGTTAGTGCATTTTCTACCAATCAGAATCACGTACTCCCTTACCAAGTTCGCCATTCTATACATTAAGGAAATCATTCGTTTACACGGTACCTTATTGTCAATCGTGGCTGACCGAGACCCTTGCTTTGTATCCCATTTCTGGAACAAATTGCAAGAAGCTTTGGGAACCACTATGAAGTTTAGCACTGCTTATCACTCGCAAACTGATAGGCAATCTGAGAGAACAATCCAGACTTTAGAAGATATGTTACGTGTGTGTGTGCTAGACCTCAAAGGTAATTGAGTTGATCACCTACCTTTTGGTAGAGTTTGCCTATAATAATAGCTACCATGCAAGTATTGGAATGGCACCATACGAGGCACTGTATGGAAGGAGATGCCAATCACCTCTATGCTGGACAAAAGTCGGAAACAAGAAACTGTTAGGCCCCGAAATCGTGCAAATTACAAGTGACAAAATTCAACTCATCCAACAGCGAATTCGTACTGCCCAGAGCCACCAGAAAGCTATACAAATACACGGAGACGGGACTTAGAATTTCAAATAGGTGATCATGTGTTCCTAAAGATCTCATCAACAAAAGGGGTTATCCGATTTGGAAAGAGGGGAAAGTTAAATCCACGTTACATCGGGCCATTCAAGATATTAGAAAAGATTGGTCCTATTGCATATCGCCTTGCACTATCACCTGAATTGTCCAATGTCCACAATGTGCTCCACGTTTCGATGCTTCGACAGTACCTTCGAGATCTAGAGCATGTTGTCGATTATGAGAACTTGGAGATTCAAGAAGACCTCTTTTATGAAGAACAACCTGTGCAGATTCTCGATCGTCGTGATCAGATCCTTTAAAACAAGACTATACCTCTTGTAAAAGTCTTATGGAGAAACCATCATGTTGAAGAAGCAACATGGGAAATTGAAAGCCAAATGCAAGCCAAATATCACACCTCTTCGAAAACTAACGTACGTCAAGTTTGGAAGCAAACTTCTTTTAAAGAGAGGAGAAATGTGACACTCGGATTTTTTTGTTAATTTAATACTGTGATTATAGTAATTACTCATGAATACGATATATATAAATATATAAAATAATAAATAAATACAATTCCTCAGTAATTATAACATCTCTATTTTTGAATACTTTAAGCTATGGGCCAAGAGTAAATAAAGGAAATTTGAGGTATAAAAAAAAAAAAAAAATGCCGTGGCTTATCATCATCCTAATATATAGGATGGTGACCAAGCCATATAACCTAGGTGAATCACCAGGCTTGATAAGGAGGGAAATGACACCTGTTAGACAGGTGCAAATTTTAAGCAAGCCACATGTAAGAAACCATGCAATTACCACCTATAAATAGTGAACGATTGAGAGGGTTTCGAAAATATAGGGAGATACAAATAATCAAGGAGCAGCGTGCTAATAGCGACGAGTTTATAATAGGAAAGTAAAAGCTCAGGGTTGATATTAAGGTGAATTATATTATATATTGAGTTACCATAATATATTTTACGAATGTTTTGAGTTACCACAATTTATTTTATATAATTTATGTTTTATGGTTATGTTAATGTTTCAATTACGTGCATTATTTTCTGAACTCTATTTGCTTAAATTAAAATTCATGGATATATTTGTTTAAATTTTAAAAATTATTTGACATCGATTTTATAAACAATTATGTTCTGTAAGTACCACCATGAGAGTCCAATGCCTTGGGGGACTTAAATAAACCATTGGCCCCTGTTTGGCCACTTTGTGGTCCTCTGTTTGTCATGGATCCATTGACTCCTGTTCTGATTCTCACTCCAGTGGCCCCTGTTCTGTTCTGTTTTGTACTGTGGTTACGATTATTTGCTATATGATTTCCGTATTCTACTTCTGTTAATTAAACTTAGTTATGTATTTCAGTTACCAAACTAATTTCTGTTTAGCTTAATAATTATCCATGGATTTTTGGGACCCTCATGCTCTGTATAATATTTCTCACTCTGCCATGTACTTATAGCTGTTATCTCCTTTTAGGTGATGAGATTTAGCGGGATCAGGATAAGAAATGAACCGCAATGTTTTGTTTTCTTCTTTTTTTTTTGTTGTTTTTTTTACTATCTGTAATTATGATCGGACTCTTGTAATAAAGTGAAGCTCTGACGACTATTTTCTTTTTACTAAACTTTTTAGTACCCATTTATTTTATTTTAATTTATTTAATTTATCTGCTTGCGCTACTACTAATACAAAAATTTTAGAATTATTTTATTTTTATTATCTTGTTGCAATGCCGAACCTTTGGGTACTTGGTTTGGGTCGTGACAGTACTAAATTTTCGGAAGAAACAATTACACAAGAAGGCTATCCAAGGGTGTTACATAGTAAAACATCCAAAGAAAAAATATTAATAAGCATCGTTGTGTCCCGTGGGCTCGTAACTATTTTTACAATACTTATAAGTAAAGTATTGGGTTTAATAGGCCATTGGGTTTTCATCATTCCTCTTACCCAAGGCAAGATGATCGGTTTTTTTGCTTATCACAAGGGCCGACTCAACAACTACAAGGCTTATCCTTATTAAAACTTGTTGTTGTATTTAATTTGCTTATTTATTTATTTTTGTAATATCCACATTTGTATTTTTTATTGTAACACATTTCTTTTTAGTATGGCTATTAAGAGTGCTATTGATTCTTCAAGAATTGAGATGCTTAATGGAAATAATTTTCGAATATAGATGCTTAATGGGAATAATTTCCGAGTATGGAAACGCCACATTTCTTATCTTCTTACACATGAAAAAACATTGCACACTTTATTCACTTATAAACCAGATGATGATTTCAATTGGTTTCAAAATAAATGGATAGAAGATGATGCAATGGCAAAGGCAACTATGTTACATAATATGAAAGACAACATTATTCCATTATTTGAAGAACATGAAACTGCAAAACAATTAATCAAAGCATTACAAAGTAAGTATGGAGTTCAATCGGACACTCAAATTCAATTGCCCTTGGACAAATGTAATAACACTCGTGTGAGTGATAATGATAGTGTTAGTGATCATGTTAATTAAATGGAATTAATTGCTAAAGAATTATCCAATGTTGATCATCCTTTGTTGGACAAGATGCAAGTAACTACTATACTTAATAGTCTTCCATTGTTATGGGATCATGTTGTCACATCTTTAACTCATAGCGGAAGAGAGATTTTAATGGTGACATTTTCTATACACTTGGTTTTGGAAGAAGAGAGAATGAAGCGAAGGCGTAAAAAAGTTTTGTCTTCTAACTTGTTGATGGCACAATCTTCGCCCCAACCACAGAATAATTTCCACACACCATTTAACAAGAGAAAGACTACTTCTTTAAAAAAAAAATGGAAGAAGGGGTTCCAAAAAGGATGGAAAAAGTAGCAAAAACAACAACATCACAAGCATCAAGCTAGCCCATGTTACAATTGTGGTCAAAAAGGTCATATCAAAGCCACTTGTCCTCAAAACAAGCAGAAAAACGGTCATAATCCCATTGCGATGACCGTTTCTAAAGCAATGGTGCTTAAACCTTCACTAAATTCATGGTGGATTGATTCTGTTGCAACTAGGTATATTATGCAAAATAAAGACATGTTCATGGAATTTACTGAAAAGAAGATTGGTGAACACAGAATCTACATGGGCAATAACTCCTATAGTGATGTTTTGGGCATCGGTAACTGTCAATTCTCTATTAATGGAACTTCCATTGTGCCTCATGGATGGCCTTATGTACCCAACATTTGTCAAAATTTAATTTCAGTTCCAGTATTAATCCAAAAAGGTTTTGATATTAATTTTAGGTTTAACATAGTGTTAATTAAGAAAGGAAATGTATTAGTAAAAGGTGTAAGAATGAATGACATGTACTCTCTTCCTATTAATAATAATAAAGTATGTATTTTTGATTATTTGTCTGTTTCTACTAGTAATAGTTTTTATTTATAGCATCTAAGATTAGGTCATATTAACAAAAATAAAATGCCTCGAATGTTTAAAAGTGACTTATTGCCTAAAGTATGTTATAATGATTTTGATATATGTGAACGATGTATCAAAGGTAAAATGACTAGCAAGCCATTTTTCAAACATTGGAAATCATCAGAATTACTTGAAATAATTCATTCGGACATTTATGGCCCTTTAAGAACTAAAACTCATTGAGGCATGGAATACTTTATTACTTTCACTGATGATTATTCAAGATATGAACATATCTACTTTCTTAAACACAAATCAGAGGCAATTGAAAATTTTAAGGAATATAAATTAGAGGTAAAAGCAACTTGTTCGGTTTATTAAACACTTGAATAATGATAGAGGTGGCGAACATGAAGCTATGGATTCTTTCTGCAAGGACAATGGCATAAAACATTTGTTTACAATGCCATACACACCATAACAAAATGGGATTACAAAAAGATGAAATCGTACTCTAATGGAAATGACAAGGTCTATGATGGCTCATACTGATCCTCTTATTCATTTTTGGAGGGAAGTTTTGTTTACCGCTGCGTACATATTAAATAGAGTCGAAACAAAAGCCAAACCTCTAACTCCCTACAAATGCTGGCATGGTACTAAGCCTAATGTTCAAAATCTCAAAGTTCGGGGATGTAAAACTCATGTACTTATTGTAAGAACCCGAATATAAAAATCAAGTAAATAATTAAATAATAATAATTTTACAATTTCAAATATTTTGATGGTAAATCTTAAAGTGCAAATTAAATATTTAAGGAATCTTTAATTAGTTTTTAAACTATAAATAAATTTTTATGGAAGTCCACAACTTTTAAGACTACTGATAATAATCTTAATGACAGTAACAATAATAATAATAATAAGTAAGGGGTCATTTTGAAAATTTATTATAGGAGGATAAAACCCTAATGGTGAGATATCAATTCTTTTCTTAACTACCCTAGTAGCAGCCATGAGATATAGAGAAACGGGAGAGCGAAAGAGATGGCTTGTTTCAGTTTTGTGGTGTCCATTAGCAAGGTAATCTTCCTCGCTATCTTCCTTTTTGTTCTTATTTTCTTTATTTAATCCCTTGTGCCGTTGTGAGGGTTGTGTGGTTGGTCGGTTTTGGGATTATTTTATATAAATATACCTACATACATACTCATACTAATGTAACAATAAAGTTAATTGGGTAGTCATATATATTACATGTGTATCTCGGTTGGTTTGTGCGTAAGAGTGGTGCATCTGTGGCTAAGAAATTGTTGGGTATGCAGGTGTGTGTTTTATTATTCTTTATATTTAATTGGTGGTTTGGTTATGCTGTGAAGGAGTTAAAGAGAGAGGTATTAGTATTTAATAATGGATTTTTTTGTGTAAATGGGTTGCTGGGAAGTTTTGGGTTGCAATGGTGGATGAAAATTCTTGATCCTAAAAACATAAACTTTAAATTTTGAGGAATCATATTAAATGGATGAATTTTGAACTGAAATTTTTACAGTAGATTAATTACATATTGAAATTCATATATGAATTTTCTCATAAATTTTGGGAGTCAAAATCCATATAATCTGATGCGTTCAAATCTGTCCAGAAAACTGGTTTTAAACAGTAAGTTCGGGAGTGTTGTTCTCTTTGGGTATAAATCTGAAAATTATCAAATCAGTGTCATTAGAACCGGTTACAAGTATAGTTTCGTACGTTTTTGGCCTTGCATTGATTGCTCATGTATACTAAGAGAACCATTAATTTCTTTAAAGTGCTGCAAAAAACAACCTGTTTAGATTTAATTAATTGTAGATAATTATTTTGATAAGCAAATCAAGTAAAACCATTTGGGTTTGAAACTTAGGATATATTAGTTGATATCTGGAGGGTTTTGGAATTTTTCGAACAGCGTGGAGTGGGTTTTGTAATTTTCAAAGTTAGTTAACAATTCGGGAAAACCAATTAAAAATTTTATTTTATCTCAAAGTCACATTTAATTAAGTTTCGATTTGAACCCATGTCTTGGGTGATTTTAGACCTTGGAGAACATGAACTTAGGTAATATTTAAGAGTAACGGTGAGTTGGGTTGAGCCGTGTTAGTACGCTTTAGTTTGGGGTTACTTAGTTCTTATCCTTTAGTATTTTTAAATTAGTAGAAACGTGTAGTTTTCATACTTGGTTCGGGGCGCTAGTTGGACTTTCATACTCTATTTGAGGATTACATTGGCCCTGTTTGGTAGAGCTGTGGAAAAATGCTTATAGCTTATGCCTAAACAGCTTATAGCTTATAACTATGAATATAAGCTGATTTCTGACTTATAAATTAAGCATCTTCTGCCTCACCCAATAGGCACATTATTCCGTTTCCAGGTGAGTAGTTTCATGCTACATATTTTTATAAATGTTTCCCTACCCTGAATTGTTGAAAAATTAAATTGTTGTTTCATGACTAAATTGTTTTGATAAATTATTATATTATCAATGAAATCAAATTATTTTTGAAAATGTATGAACTTGGCATACTGTAAACTATTTGTTTTAGTCTCATGTTTATAATGATGAACTACCATGTTTTGTGAAACTGATGTGTATTGATTATTGGGACCAACTGTGCATTTAGTCCAGGGAAATTATTCCACTGTGTGTGGTGACTCTGGCCACTAAGGAACAGATCCGGGTTGGGCCGTGATAACTCTAGTGCTCAATGATTGCAAGGAAAAGACCTATGTTAAGGTAGGTGACCTTCAATCGGATCGTCTTAGAGAAAAGGCTCAAGTTGCCATCCTGAGGATGACTCTTAGTTCGGTATTAGATCCAGCGGGGCTTATAGCCTTGAGAACTGTGTGGCATATTATTTGTTATTTCTTGGTACCCAAAAAATTATTGGTGTTCATGTTGTAATCTGTTTTAAGTGGAAAATGTCGTTTATCATGTTCTTGAGAGACATGTGTATTTTAACTGTTGAACTGTGGAACCTTGGTTTTGAAACAGATTGTCTTTACCAAACTGTATGCCAATTTAGTTTCTGTGATATATATCTTATTTTGGAATTGATTCCTGTTTTCAAAACTGTATATACTGTCCATGTTACTACTCACTGAGCTATTAGCTGACTTAGTTGTTTATCATTTCCAGGTATTAGAAGGACTTAGAGTGGACTCATGGCGTAGTGGGGACTCAATTGCATGGACCTCTAGGACATTCATTTATTTTGTTTTAGATTGTTATGTCAAGTTTGTGCATATTTATATTTATTTTTATTGACGTTCATTTAGGATTATTTTGATATGTGGGTTGTTTATATCCCATAAGTTTGGATGGTATTGATTACAGTTGGTTTTGCCGTTTATACTTGTGGCATGACACTGGATTGAGTTTTGGTTATTTATTAATGGATTATTTTATAGTTATTCAATGTGTATGGATTCATATTTAGGCTTACGTGTGCCTTAGACTAAGGCCCTGTGGGCCACGGTCGGTCATACCTGAGTTTGGGGTGTGACAATTATTCTCAAACCTTTAAGGGATAAATTGGAAAGTAAAACTTGGGAATGCAAGTTTATTAGCTTTGTTGAAAATGGGAGTGGTTATCGTTTTTACCATTTCGAACGTGGATTAATAGAAAGTAGAGATGCTATTTTTCTTGAATCCACTGATCTTGTTACTTCTATTGAACAAATTGAATTGCTCTTCGAAGTATCTCAGGATTCTTCTCTTCCTTTTTTGTCTCCAGCATCACTAGTTCTCTCAGAACCACCTAATAGTGGAAGGAAAAGACAATTACATGATGTTGTGTTACCTACTTTGAATCCTGAGATAAGTAGGAGTAAGAGAGCAAAACGTCCATCTACATTTTTCAAAGATCATTATGTTTTTCAAGTTGAAGAACTTAATAACTTAGTAGATGATCCTACTAGTTATAATGAAGCAATGAGTAGCAGTGATGCTATACAATGGCTTGAGGCAGTGAATGAAGAACTTGACTTGATCAAGAAAAATGATGTTTGGTAATTAACTGATCTCCCAAATGAAAGAAAAGCCATTGGTTACAAGTGCGTTCTTAGAAAGAAATTCAAATTAGATGAGAGTTTGGAGAAATACAAGGCCAGGTTAGTAGCCAAGGGATTCACTCAACAACTTGGAATAGACTTCATCGATACATATTCTCTTGTTGCAAAATTTGCCTCAATAAGGATTCTAATGGCAGTTGTAGCCATAATGGATCTAGAATTGCACCAGTTAGATATTAAAACAACTTTTCTCAAAGGAGAATTAAAAGAGAAAATTTATATGATGCAGCCTGATGGTTTCCAGATCCAAGGCAACGAGAACAAAGTCTACAAGCTGAAGAAATCCTTGTATGGACTTAAACAATCTTCAAGACAATAGAACTTGAAATTCCACCAAGCCATTTTAGAAATAGGCTATGTTATGAGTCCATTAGATCACTGTGTTTATATCTGAAAAAATGATAACAAGTTAGCAATATTGTCTTTATATGTGGATAACATATTGTTAGCAGGAAACTGTTCAGATATGATTATGAAAACCAAAATTTTCTTAGCATCTAGATTTGAAATGAAAGACATGCGTCTTGCAACCTATGTTCTAGGAATTAGAATATCAAGAGATATAAATTCAAAATTATTATATCTAGATCAAGAAAAATATCTAGACAAGGTGCTCAGAAGATTTAATATGGATAATTATAATTCTTTAAGCATACCTGTTTGCAAGAGACAAAGTTTTAGTAAAAGTATGAGTTCTCAAACTATGTCTGAAATTGAGAAAATAAGAGATGTCCCATATGCTCATGCAGTAGGCAGTCTAATATATGTTATGACATGCACGAGACCTAACATCTGTCATGCAATCAGATTGGTAAATAGGTTTCAATCCAATCCAGGTAAGAAATAGTGGCAAGCATTCAAAAGAATATTCAGATATTTAAAAGGCACTAAGAATTTGAAATTATGTTTTGGTTTGTGTCATCTAGATATAAAAGGATACACTAATGCGGATTTTGCAAGAGATGTAGATAATAGAAAATCTACTAGTGGTCATGTGTTCTTATTTGGTGGAACAACAGTTTCTTGGTTAAGTAAAAAACAGAGTTGTGTTGCAAAGTACACTATGGAAGCTGAATACATAGCTTGCAGCATAGCCGTAAGTAATGCGGTCTGGATAAAACACATTGAACCGAACGAAACACATTTCCGGTGTCACATTCTCAATTTCCACCACTTGGGGTTTGTTTTCCCTGAGTTACCCTTGATCTTTGTGTGCCTTTTCCCAAACTCTGACCTTTTCTCCTATTTTTCACCCCTCGGGGTTGACTTTTAGGTTGACTTTTCGCATTTTCACCCCTTCTTCACACTTTCGACCATTTTTGCACTCTTTTTGAGATGGCAGACGACATTCCACGAGGTGGGGCTCCCCTAGAGGTGGACATGGACCCCGAGGTCGAGCTCCTATCTCTTTGCATTCGACCATTCGACCCAGCGACCTACCGACCGGCGATACACGTGTTGCCTCCCGATGGCATCCGCCATTTCAGGAGCTACGTACGAGGCACGCCACTGGAGCTCTTGTTACACAAGCCAGAGTCACACCTATCATTTGGCGCCGCCGAGGTATATTCTTCCCCTCTTTACTTTCTGCAATGTAGACTGTATAACTTCGATAGTCGATACTGTTCTTTAACTAAATAACCCATACACACTGATACATCATATGCTTAGTCCACGTAGAGCACACCTGCACCCAACATCTGTTTAAACTTGAACACATGCACACACACTGCATATTCAACCACTCTAAATGCATTTGAACACTGTATTTCTAACATTGCTTCGCCACTATTTGTTTTGAACACAGGGAGATTCCCATGCCTTCTGGGGGTATGGGAACACCATCGCCGAGGTTGGTACATGGAGTTGCCCGATGCAGTTCGTCAGATGGTTGATCAGGCTGGCCTCGGCGTTTTCTACAGGGGACTCTCGCGCGTCACTGCGAGTAGGCCTCTTCTGGGCGCACTAGTGGAGAGGTGGTGGGACACCACTGACTCCTTCCATCTTTCTGCTACAGGGGAGATGACGATGGCCCCTTCGACTTCTCGATGCTCACCGGCATCGGGGTAGGGGGTGATCCGATCCCCTTCGATACTGATATGGATGAGTGGGACGCCGCCCAGATCTACCTGCTCGGCGCTCGGCCACCTCTCTCCCGTCCAGGATTCGTGAGGTACTCTTGGTTTGAGGACCACTTTAGGATTCAGGCACCTACGACCCGGGAGGAGGTGGAGCAGTATGCTCGCGGCTTCATCATGTTCCTACTGGGGACCACCCTCTTTGTCGACCTGGCAAACACCGTTGCCCTCTACTTGCTGAGTGCACTAGTGGATGTGACGTGGATTGGGCACTACAACTGGGGTGGCGCAGGCTTGGCTACGCTCTACGGATACATGAGCTCATCCTCTCGCCGCAGCGGGTGCTTGCTCGGAGGCTACTGGAGGGCCTAGGAGGTACACCTTCCCTTTCTATTTTACAGTTCTACTTTATATTATCTATACACCATACACACTGTGTACACACAATCTACTTTACACTGGCTGTATACTGCACACACTGCACAACACACTACACACGCTACACAACACACTGCATACATTCTCTGATTTCTACTTTATCTGCATTCTGCTTTGTCTGATAAGTGTACTCACTGTTACTCTGCTACATTCTGTAGTTGTGGGTGTATGCCTACTTTCCAAGGCTTGCCCTAGTGCCAGATGTGGAGATCCCCCTCGGCGTCCCATTTTCTCATTGGTTTGATATGAGGTGCGAGCAGAGGCCACGGGAGTCCTTCCTTTTTTCCGCCAATACTTCGACACCATTACCGCCACAGAGGCATTTCAAACCTTTCAGTTCATTTAAGCATCGCTTGACATTGTACTTTCGATAACAGATAACAAACTGTATGTCCTATCATTTGCAGATCACTTGGCAGCCCTAGGCGATGTTGCCTAATGCAGTGAGAGACGGATACATGGGTGCTCGGGAGATTGCCCGATTTCAGATTCTGCTGGAGGGCCCAGTCTGTCGGGCATGGTACTTTGGGGAGCGCTTCCTACGGCAAACCCTCAGTTTGCCAGAGCAGATAGTCCCCAGGCCGCCTCCTACCCATACGAGGGCTACCGAGAGGTACACCCCGGAGGAGATGACGGATTACACAATCGGCTGGGATTCGGACCTTTTTCGGGCTGAGGGCGACTACGCCGAGTTCATCCAGACCTACCTGATGCGGCCTCTGACCGGTGCTCGCCGAGTCGAGAGAGAGAGAGACCAGCGGCACCTGCGGTAGGGGTAAGAGTAGGAGCAGGAGCAGGAGCACTGAGGGCAACTCAAGCCCGTGGCAGGAGTGGGTCTCGGAAGGGACATGAAGCTGAGTGGCCAGCACTGCCTACCACCATGACATACCGAGGGCAGGGTGAGGAGACTTATCAGATACCCATCGCTCCTCCTCTGGCTGATCATGAGCTCGTTGGAGTTCATGGCTCGACCCCGGTATGTACTGCTAGACTTTGCATTTTGTACAGTCATTTCAATTCATTTGATATCCCGCAGAATACTAATTACTTCAACACTTTTGCAGGCTTCCATCGAGTACACTGGTTAGTATCTGGAGTTGATGGCCTCAGTGATGGGGATGCTGCAGAGGAGCCTGGACCTACTGACCATCTATGGTATCCCGGTAAGTTCTTTCAACCCCAGTCCCAAACTTTGCACACTCTGTTCCATACATGATCTGATGCATCGCATTTATGGATATGACACTTGATACACTGCACTCACATACCACTCACGGCATTGATACACTGTAACTCACAGCATTCATACACTACACTCGGCATTCATACACTGCTTACAACATTCATACACTATACTCACACAATGCTCACAGCATTTATACACTGTATTCATACACTACATTTGGTATTCATACCCTGTTTTGCATAGCATAACTGATGCATTTGCCATTTATTCTTTTCAGGCCCCATTCTAGATATCGGCCACAGGGGGTGCTCCAGCCGGACCATCTGTACCTCCCCAAGGAGCTGGGGGAGCCAGGCGCAGGATGACTATACATAGCCGGGGCAGACACAGGCGCACCCATGCTGAGAGTAGTTCGCGAGAGCCTACTCCAGACGACGATGAGTTAGATGAGGAGGTAGAGTCATCTCAAGGTGAGGCCGGAGACAACTTAGACAGCGGAGATGACGACGGCGATCCTAGACCTTTGTCCAGGAAGAAGACGAGAACGGACTCCCGCGCTTGAGGCGACTGATGTGGATCCAGACATTTTGCTACTTTTCTCTTTTTTTGCTTTGTTCAAACATTTTGTTACTTTTTTTCCTTTTTCCTTTTTGCTAGCAGTTTAAGTACATTGTACTGCCTCAGGCAGGTTTTGCTTTCCTCAAAACTATGTACTTTTTGCAAAAGAAAAACATGAATGGAATGAAATAGCTGTTTTGTTCAAAAAGTGTTACATTTGTACATTCTATGCGTCACATCGCATCATATCGCATTACATTACAATGTAAATGAGATTGAACTTTGTTTTAAAAACCAAACAATCGAATTGCATTAATCAGGTATAGTGAGCCAACTAACAATAAAACAACTCGATAAACAAAACAAAGAACTTGACAAGTTAACCAAATGTAAATACAACTCGATAAATAAAAGTACAACAACTCGATAAGCAAATTGAAGTAACATAGGTGCGACTTCGCAAAATCATCACTGGAAGGCACTTGAAGTGGAACCAGCTCAGAGGATAAGAGGGAAGGCCATCGGCCACAAGAAATGGCCATCAGCCAACATTTCTAGCCAATCGGCCAAAAAAGATGGTCGGTTAGCACTATTTGTGGTCGATCGGCCAAAAAAAGGCAAGAACCTTCGGAATGTTGACACCTGTCTTCCATTCACATCTTATCTTCTACAAAAGCCCCAGCTTTGTAGTTTGCTCATTTCAGCACTAATTTGCACCAAATGGAAGAGCTTCTTGTCCAAAATCTCACAAATTGGATTGCCAACTTAGATGGCTCAGAAAAGCTAAATTTTCGGGGCTTCGACATAAATGCACTATTCACGTTGGGTCACACTCCGCTACATTTTCCGTTCCTCTATGTCGTGGCAAGATTTTGGAATTCGGTAACACACGTCTTTGGCTTTGGCGGACAAGAGGTGTGTCTTACTTTCAAGGATTTCCAAGCTTTAATGGAATCCGAGCGCGATGAAGAAATCTTTCCTTAACTCCAGTTTGGCCACGTCCAAGCCTTAGGACGGATGTGCGGCCTTACTTTGCACGACACTCAGTCATTGATTCACGACAGAGAGCTGGACATTCCGAACTTGGTTCATCGGTTTTCTGATGCAAGTGACCGTGGCAACCATCATTGGCAGGATTATCGGCGACATGCGCTTTGCTTGTGCATGTTGTCCAATTTCTTGCTTTCCCCAGGCTCTGGTGGGTTTAGCACCCATTTGATCGAAGTCACCAAGGGCTTGAAGGAGGGTAAGAGCTGTATCGCCATGACACTAGCCGAAACATTGATGGGATTAGACGCTTTTCATCACCGGGAGACGGCTAGGTTTGCAGGGAGTCCACTACTACTATAGGTAATGTTTCCCACCCCATCTCACATATGTTTCTCACATCACTCGGCCCTCAGGCTCGGTTTTTCTCTCAAAACCCTTTGCTTACTTTTTCTCTCAACTTACACCTCTTTATTCTTTAATCTCTCATTTTTCATCCCTCTCAAGGTATGGTTGATGGACAAATTGAGAGTGGTGGACTCATGCCCGGCATATTCGGCTCCCAGCTATTTCTTCCGATGACACTTGGTCGATGCCCAGGATGAGGGATGGTGGTACAACTAGATGTGCAGTTTGTCCGCCACAGACATTGCTTGGTGCTGCCCTGGCTCGACTTACCAGCGATGAGCTACAGCATGGCCTGCTAGCCCGGGATCCAGTTAATCGGCTTGACACACTGTGTCTTCTATTTCCCATTACGGTTCCAGCGCCAGTTCGGACATAATCAAATTTGCCCAGGAGAAGGGATTGAGTATCCTGCTACATTTTCGGTCCGAGAAGCACAGCTAGCCCGGTATGCCACAGCATAGAGGACAAGAGAGCTTCTAGCCCCCCGCTTCCATTTTCAGCTGCATCCTCTCTGATGAGTGCATAGATTGGCTCAATGAAGAGGCACAGGTTGGGCCCATTTTGGCATCAGAGGCTTCGACCAGCTCTGGGAGGGGACGCATGAACACCTGACTATGCCCTGGATTTATTTACTTTAATCAAAACTTTCAAGTTTTTTTTATGAATGTAATAAAAGCAACTTCAATTTGTATTCAAGAGTAGGAGAACTCTGTATTGAAATCAATGAAATTGAAGGTTGTGGGTACTGAAAATTTTCCGTTTGGTCCAAAAATGGTCTAAGTTGTAAAAAGATTAATTTGGACAAAATCAACTTTTATTAAAACTTTTCAAAACCATTTTCGATATGGATCATAACTGGACACGCTTGAGATTTGTCACTGAGATGCACAACCTCGGATCCGAACAACTGGAAAGTTGTCCCTAGTCTGAATAGCACCGCACTGGAGATCACAATCGAGCTCTTGAATGCTGAATAGACAAAGATGACCAAACATGATCACATGGACAAAGTTGATCGGGGAAGTGTTTATGGATGGACTTCAGGATGAAGTTGCCTACGTATCCCAAAGATGGGAATCAAGCCTTACATAGTTCGGCTTGGGTTCACTCGAGTATTTACACTCTCCTTTTGCGCTCTAACTTTTGCCAAGGCCGCCCTTTGTGGGTTTTCAACCTTGCGAGCTCAATTTTTATAATTTCAAATTTTTCATGCTCTAATTTTTGCCTAGGTTGCCCTTTCAGGTTTTTGGCCTAGCGAGCCACTCAGGGAAAGTATTTCTTCAACTTGTCCATGTTGATCGGACGGGAGAACTCTAGGCCATCTAAGTCCATCAGAACGACAGCTCCACCTAACTAGATAGACTTAATGATGTAAGGGCCAGTCCAATTGGGTCTGAACTTGCCCCTAGGGTCATGGATGAGAGCTTGGTTGTCTTTTAGCACCAAATCTCCTTCTTTCAAATTCCTGGACTTAACCTTCTTGTTGAAAGCCCTGGCAATTCTGCGTTGATAACACTGAACATGGTATAGTGCTTTCAGCCTTCTCTCGTCAAAGAGCATGAGTTCTTCGAACCTGCTTTGCTGCCAATCTGCCTCGGCTATCTGACACTCAGCCAGTACTCGTAATGACGGAACCTCAATTTTGATAGGCAGAACGACCTCCATCCCATAGACCAAGGAATACGGAGTCATCCCAGTAGAAGTTCTAATTAAAGTCCGGTAGCCCCACAGAGCAAATGGCAACTTATCTGGCCAGTCCCTGTAGGTTTCCACTATCTTCTGCAGTATGTGTTTGATGTTCTTGTTGGCAGCCTCAACTACTCCGTTGGTCTGCGGCCGATATGTAGACGACTTATGAAAAGCCACGTTGTACTTGTCTAACAAGTCAATCACTTCCTTCTTGAAGTGGGAACCATTATCTGAAATGATCTCGTTCGGGACCCCATAGCGATAGATGATGTTGTTTCTAATTAACTTTGCAACATGCGAAGCCTTCAACACCGCATAAGATTGGGCCTTAACCCACTTCGTGAAATAGTCTATCGCGACCAGAATGAACTCATGCCCATTGGACCCCTTCAGAGTGACAGCCCCAATTACATCAATTCCCCAGACTGAAAATGGCCATGGCGAAGTCATGTTGTACAACTTTGACGGCAGAATGTTCATGCGGTTTGCATGGATCTGACATTTGTGGCATCGCCAGACAAAGCCAATACAATCCACCTCCATGGTGGACTAGTAGTAACCCTGTCTAAGGATTTTCTGGGCTAGCATCACCCCGTTCATGTGCGCTCCGCACTCTCCTCCATGGATGGCCTCGATTCGGCGCTTCGATTCTTCAGCATCAACACATAGTTTATGTATCCCAAGATGACCTCTCTTATATAGTTTTCCCCCGCAGACGATGAACTGAGCAGCCATTCTTCGAATTGCCCTCTTATCTTTGGCATTTGCCTCTAGTGGATACGCCTCTTTTTCCAAGAAGTTCCAGACATCGTAATACCAGAAGTTCTCATCTTGAACCTCATCTATGGCAGCAATCAGCTCGTAGGCCAGCACAAATTTCTAGTCAATGATAATCGGACACATCCGGACTCCAAAAGGGATGTCTATCATAGAAGATAGAGTTGCTAATGAATCTGCAAACCTGTTGTTCTCTCTTAACAGATGAGCAAAATTCAATTTCTCAAACCGAGGAATCAGCAAATCCAAGGTCTGGTGGTAGATTTTCATTTTTTCTTCTTTGACTCTCCAATCTTCTTTAGCTTGAGATACTACAAGGTTCGAGTCCCCGATGATGTCTAATTGTTTTGCCCCTAGTTCTAAGGCGACTTCTAAACCCACAATACATGCCTCGTACTCTGCTTCGTTGTTCGAAACTTTGAACCGGAGTTTAAATGCTAGAGGGATACGGGAATTGTCGGGTGCTATCAGCAACACCCATATCCCATATCCGTATTGGTTTGACACTCTGTCAAAGTACATTGTCCAAGTTTCATCTTCGACATGCAGAATAGCCTCGTCTGGGAATAAATACTCAACTGCTTCATCCCCGTCCACTTGGTGATCGGCTAGGAACTCCGCTATCGCTCTCCCCTTTATTGACTTGTGCGTCACATATTTCAGATCGAATTCGAAAACCAGAAGCAATCAACGGGCTAGCCTACCCGTAAGTGCTGGTTTCTCGAAGTGATATTTGATGGGATCTAATCTCGAAACCAGTATTATAGAGTGAGCTAACAGGTAGTGTCGCAGCTTCCTGGTAGCCCATACCAAGGCCAGACAAGCCTTCTCCAGCAGAGTGTAACGAGTCTCGTAATCCAGCATCTTCTTGCTCAGGTAGTAGATAGCTTTCTCCACCTTGTCCTCGGACTCCTGTGCAAGCATGCAGCCCATCGTAGTTTCAGTCACTGAAAGGTACAAGATCAACGGTTTCCCCGACTCAGGCGGTGACAACACGAGTAGGTTCTGTAAATATTGCTTAATTTGTTCAAAAGCAGCTTAGCATCGGTCGTCCCATTGGAACTTCGTTCCTTTCTTTAGGAGACCAAAGAGTGGTTTACAAGTCAAGGTTAATTTAGCAATAAACCGTCATATGAATTGCACTTTACCCAGAAAGCCTCACACCTCCTTTTCAGTCCTTGGTGGTGGCATTTCTAAGATGGCCTTGATTTTGGAAGGGTCGACTTCGATACCTCTCTGTGTAATCAAGAACCCCAGCATTTTCCCTGCTGTAACACCAAACGTACACTTCTGAGGATTCAGTCACAACTGATACTCTCTGATCCGTTGAAAGAACTTTTGCAAGGCGGTGTAGTGGCCCTCTCTTTCCTTGGACTTGACAATCATGTCGTCCACGTACGCCTCCACATCTTTATGGATCATGTCGTGCAAAATTGTGGTCGCAGCCTGTTGATATGTAGCCCCAGCATTCTTTAGCCCAAACGGCATTACCCTATAACAATAGGTTCCTCACAGGGTGGTAAAAGCGGTCTTCTCCCGGTCTTCGAGTGCCATCAATAACTGATTGTAGCCTGAAAACCCATCCATGAAGGAGAGTAGTGCATGCCCTACAGTGAAGTCCACTAATTCATCGATATGCGGTAGAGGAAAGTCGTCCTTTGGACTGGTTTTGTTCAAATCCCTGAAATCCACACATACCCGAATTCTGCCGTCTTTCTTCGGTACTGGAACTATGTTGGCCAACCAAGTTGGGTATTCAAATACCAGCAGGAACCCTGCGTCAATTTTCTTAGTGACCTCTTCTTTAATCTTGATAGCCCAGTTTGGGCGGATCCTTCTGAGCTTCTGCTTAACAGGTCGGGCCTCTGGGTCAGGAGGGATCCGATGCTGTACAATCTCAGGATCGATTCTAGGTATGTCTTCGTAGGACCATGCGAAAACATCTTTGAAATCTTTTAATAAAGCGACTAAGTGCTCGCGCTCCTCTGAAGACAACGTGGACCTGATCTGGACCAGCCGCGGGTCCTTCTCAGTACCAACATTAATTTGGGTGATTTCATTAACCAGCGGTTTTACAAACCTCTCCTGCTCTTGATCTAGCAAATATTTCAAATATGGAGGAATTTCTTCCTCGTCGTTTTCATCAAAATTTTGAAAGTTTGAATTAATGTAATAAATCAAGGGCACAAAAAAAATACTCAAAAGCCACAGCCATTCCATTCTCATTAATCTCTTCCAAGTCGCCTAATTCCTCTGTTACAGCAGACTCAAAGGAAAAAGAAAAAGACGACTTGGACAGGACCGTGGCATCCAGGTTGTCACCCCCAGAAATATCGGACTCAGACTCAGACGAGCTGGAACTTGATTCTGACTCACTAGACTCGGTGGAATCAGATTCCGAATCACTACTTGACCCGGTGCTGTTTGATAAGAATCCCTCCTCATACTGCCAGACGATAGAGGGTGTAATGGATGCATCCAAAATGTTTAAAGATGGGCTCGAAGCTGCTTCATTCTCGACCATCAACACTAAGAGATCATTCCCCAAGCACTCGTATACGATCGGAGGATCTGATAATAGACAAGCCAGTGCTACCCCCATTTTGATCTCGGTGCTCTCGGAATCCATTTCCTTACACTGCTCAATCTCAACCGATGGACCTGCTTACTCCTCGGCAACATCATCCCCGGACAACTGCAAGTCGAAGAAGATCTCAAATCCCGGCAGGCGCCTCTTCTCTGCGTTTAGCCATGGCTCTGGGAAGCTGCAGAATGGAAAGTCTTCCCCCTCCCGGATAAAGCGTCTGGTCAGGGTGCCCTAAATAGGCCAATGCATCAAATGAAAATGTCTCCCAGTCTGCTTGGCTCTGGCTCTGGCTCTTTTGGCCATTTCTTTGCCTTTCCTCACCCAATCCTCTTTGGTAGGAAAATAACCTAAGCCAAAGGTATGCGGGTTGTGCGGCACTTCGGCCGATGCTGTAATGCCTTTTCGACCACTTTTTCCTAGTCCCATCCCAGGGATATGCTGGAGCTTGTTCATGAGGTACACTGATTGTGCACTGACATATAACCCTTCATCAACAGCCAAAATGTTTTGTACGACCCGAGCCTCGGCTAGGGTAAATCCCCACAGGAACATGTCCTTCGCGTTGTTTTTGATCTCCATTACTGGCATAGACACCTTTGGCGGCGGATGGATTGATGCATTCCCAAAAACTACAGTCACTCCTTCCCATGGGGGTATTTTAACATCTAGTGCAAGGTAGAAGAGACCGTCTGTACCTGGTGTAGCCACGACCGCCCTAGGAGTAGATTAAAGGTTGCAAGAACGTCCAAGACATGAAAGTCAACATTATGTTGTCCTAGACCAACCTGGGTTTGAATTTGTACAGTCCCCATCACTTCTCTGCTTGTATTATCGTAGGCCCTTTTCACTTGGGCAATTGGCACAAAGTTCGCGGGCTTCAACCCGATTGCATATGTTGTCCTCGACAGGCACACGTTAACGGTGGATCCTGTGTCGACAAGAACCATTGGTATCCATTTTTCTCTACACTCGACAAAGATGTAAAGAGGTTTGTTATGGTTTGCGCCCTCAAGCGGCAGTTCCTTGTCGGTGAAGGTCAACGTCGGGAAAGCTCCTCTCGGAAAGACTAGTCCTACCAACTGCTCAGGCATGGTGTCTATTGAGAGTTTGGCCTTGTCCATTGCAGAAAGGACATCCTGTCTATGTACTCTTAAAGCCATAAGCAGTCCCTAGATGGAGATGTCTACCTGTATCTTCTTCAACTGTTTCAACACAGCCTCTTCTTCGAGTAACTTTTCTTTTTGCTTCTCTGCCTCCTTGTCTTTCTTGGACGCCTCTGGTTGATCTAAGTGTGGGGGCTTGAAATACCGCCCGCTCCTAGTCATGTGGTCAACTTTGCCAATATACCAGGTATCATCCGGTTGGCTTTGTCCCTAGTCTTCATCGGTATGGGCAAGACATAGATCATCATCTTCCCATCACATACCATCGGCAACCGATAGACATCTGTCCGGCTCCGTTACAACTATCCCTGTGCCTACAACAACTTCCTGTGCCTACAGCACGTTCCGTTCTTGTGCACACAGTACGTTCTGTCCCCTCAGGGGCTTTGGCCTTTCTGACCCTCTCAGAATCCTCGACCCTTTCCCGCTCAAACTGCTTCAGTATAGCTTGCTGTTCAGTATCTTTCATACCCGAACTGTCCGTGTTCTGAGCAAAATTCTTTACACCGGTGCTCTCCGGCGATACAAATTGATTCCCGGCCCTTCCAGCCACTGTCGATGTCCCCGTCCCTGACAGACCTTGTTCTGGCTGAGGTTGTTCAACAACATCTGGCTGGTCGTCAAGCCACCTAGTAGATTCTGCTGACTCATCAAACCAATTGACTGCCACGTCCCCCGAGTCCTGCTTGTTGAAAAACTGAAGGTTAGCAATGTCCTCTTCTAGATTCGCTAGGTTATCTAGCCCTTGATTAGGTCCATTCTCCCGTACTACACAAATCTCTACCCCCACTGGCAATTCCATTCTCGGCCTAGCCTGGCCTGCTGATGTAATGTAATTGCTTGGGTCATTCATGACGCTCTCAGACCCCTCAGGCTCTGTATAATTACTCTCATCTACCCTAATAGTTAACCCAGTTCTATCTTCGATAGCCACCACCACTGTTTCAGGTTAGGATCGAGAGATGTCCAACATGCACAAGTTAGTGCTGTCAGGAATGAACACTTCCAGCTTGGGTAGGTGAGAAGAGGTGATATATATGTTAGGGTCGTATGACACAATCCCAGTTTGGATAAGATTGATGCGTTTGGCAGGTGGAGCTTGGTTATGTGGTGGGAGAGGGTTGGTTGTGACATTCTGTTTCTCTGGAGGCACGATCACCCTATTGTCGATGAGATCCTGAATCTCATGACGCAATCGAAAGCACTGGTCAGTGTCATGACCATGCTGTTGGTGAAAGGCGCAGTACTTAGTTGGGTTATGGGAAGTAGGGAGTTTATTTGGTAGTGGCCGTGGCTCTAGGGGCTACAAGTGCCCTTTCCTGATCAAAACCCCCAAAGCTTTGGACAGGGGCATGTATAGTGGAGTGAAGGTTCTTTGGCCTCGAGGTGAATACTTGGTTGTTTGTGAGCTACTTCCAGACGCACCGGTGAATGGTGTAGCTGCAAGGGTGCTTGGAGTGGTGGTGGTGACCATGCCCACATCTGAAGATCTGGCAGAAGCAGCACTGCTTGTGCCTGCGTTTGTACCACGGTTGAATGCCCTCTTGGGCTGTTCTCTGTCATGGTCAATCAGACCCTGTTTCATAGTGTCCTCGATCTGCACCCCTATCTCATGTAGATCCGCAAAGGTGGGGAGGGGGAGAACGATCATCTTCTGCATGAGCTTGGGTTGGAGGTTGCGCACAACCATCCGAATCTGATCTTTGTCAATGGGCCTGATGGTCATCATCGAGGCCTTAGCCCTCAAATAGGTTACGAAATTGGAGAAACTCTCCTTTGGCTCCTGCCTAGTTGTCTCAAGATCACGAGTTGTGACCTCGATCTATGTATTGTAAGAGTATTGAGCTATGAAGACCTCGACCATCTCCTCCCAGTTCCTCTTAACAGAGTCCTCAAGTTTTGCATACCAAATAGTCGCTACACCGGACAGGGTCTGGCCAAACAAGGAAAGCTTCTGCAATCTAGAGAGGCCCATTGGCCTTAGTATGTCCGAGAATAGTCGTAAATGCACCATAGGATCTCCAGACCCGTCGAAACGGTCTATGTGCGGCATTTTAAATCGGTCCGGCAGAGTCACGGCCGAGTTGGTATACCCATCCTCAATGTCCGAAATGGACTTCACACCCTGAGACTTCTTGAACAGCTTTTCTAGCTTGCTCACTTTTAACGCTATGTGGTCCACCTTGAACTCAAAGGGAGAATTCGGTAGGTTGGTCTGTGCTTTGGATAGCTGGGGTAGGATCGAGGGCGGAGCCGGCTCGATTGGAATGTCTGTATCATCCTGGACGTTAGCTGTCTCCCCGAGTATAGGAACTCTTGGTGGGGAAGGAACCTGGTGCGAAGCAGATGCTCTAGTTTGCTATTGGAGCCTGGTAATTACCTCTGCCTGTTGGGCCATAACCTCGGCCTGGCATGTGGCAAATTTTGTTTGATGGGCAGTGTCCTGCTGCATAGTTCTCATACTCTCCTGGAGTTGACACATCATCTCCTCCAAGCCTGCCATATTGTGCCAATCTAACTGAATAACTGGTATATCTGTCCCTGTAATAGAGACTGAGACCTCAGCCTGACTGTTTACTGGTGGGGTAGACCACTGATCTGGCGACCACTGTATCGATACACTGCGCCTTTTTGACCTCCATCTGGCAACCGGGGGTAAAGAAAGGAACACTACTTGTCTATCTATCAGATCCCTAGATCGATTAAGTCTACGACCTCTAATCCAGAGTGCTCGGGGAATATCTATCTAGTCGGATGCAATGGTGCTAAACTACCTTGCGAAAAGATAAATAAAGCATAATAAGGAAATAAAATGACCAGAAAAACGGACAGCATAACAGCTTAAATAAAGACAACACACAGTTGGCAAGCACAAGCTGAATGAACTGTTCTCAACCACTGATCACTGTTCCCAAATCACTGCCCCGAATCTAAATCTGATACCCGCAGATCTAACTGATTCTTAAATACTGATGTTTGCAGGCCTGATACCCAGACTTGCAAACTGATACATGCATTCTTGTAGAGACACACTCTAAAAGCACATAGCAAGCAAGTGAGAGCCAAAACACCCCTATGTTGGGGTAGGGTTTCCTTGTCCTATTTTGTCAGGAGCTAGGGTTTCACTACGCACACAACGGTTTCAAACAACCTACAATCGGGTAAGCAACCTATCCTAGTTTGGAATGGTCACTATGGATTCCGATATGCACTAGGTCGAATGGTCAAAAAGGGTGCCTCAGTAAAAATCAAGGTTTGTGTTTCCGTCGTGGCAGAGCCCGCAACCGGTTGGCCTAATAGCATGCTTCTCAAAGCAAGCCTCCGGCAAACTGTTCAAGAATAGCATATGGCAAACACGATGTCCTAGGCGCACCAATACAAATACAATGCAAAGAAACACATAAGTGTAGTTGAAACAAGATATCATAAGTTCAAGTCAAGTTCTCTAAATCCCTAGTGGAGTCGCCAGAAACTGTAGATGCGCCCCGAGGACTCCCAAAACTCCGCGCTTGTGAAGGCATGAAATCTCGTTTGCTCTCTAGCATACTACAGTTCGAACTCAAATGTCACGGTTTTGAATCTAATCTCGCAAAGTGCAATGCAAGACCGATAAATCACCAAAGAGTCCAAATCCGACAAATCGTTCTGGAAAATTGATTTTTGTAAAGAAGTGCCAAACATGGACTGCTTTGCTAGATACAGAGTCGCCACCTAAATATTTTTTTTGGGGGAATTTAGGAAACCCTGACTCGTTGCCTAAGGCCACGTGTCCGTCATCACCAAAGTTGCCTTGGCTCGGGAACTTGGGTACGAGAAGGGAAGGTCATGCAATGAGCACCCCCGCTCGCCCGATCAAAGATAAGCCTATACTAAGCATGATATCTTATTTTTGAAAACACATGTAACATTTCATGGACTGAAATAACATTCAAAATGATGGCAAAGTATGAAAACATCACATGCATGGCATGGTAGGGGCCTCAAGACCCAAGGCTAGCCAAAGAATTTACACTATAGCTATACAAAACATGAGTGATATGACCATGGCAGCCCAAAACAGTCCTAGAACAGCCCAAAATAAGAATAAAATCATGCTGGAGCAAAGCCAAAACATGTAAGAATGATGAGTCAAAGCATCATGCACATAAAGTTAGTAAGCAAGATTTGTTCTACAGGTATATGGAGCATGCAAAAGATGACCAAACCCACTTAAGACAGAGTTATGTCATGGCAAAACATCACCAAAAACATACTGAAATGGACTCAACATAAGCTAGGCAAACATGCTACTTTGATGAGCCACAAATGAGATTACACTACACATACAAGAAGCATGTAAAATATGACCAAACCAGCCCTGGACAGAGTCAAGGTAGGTCCTAAAAATCACAAAAAAGGGCCTGAACCAAGCCTCAAAAGTAAAGGGATACATGCTCCTTTGACAGGCCAATAATATAAGCAAACAAAAACAAGAAGAGAGGGGGCCACCCCTCTGATTTGAGGCCTCAAAATCACATGCCTACCATTAAAAATCCACTGGATTTCAGTGGCTAAAAGGCCAAACAAAGCCTAACTCAAAGGCCTTAAAGCATGGCTCAAAACAAGGCCAAACACAGCATACAAGAGGCTTGTACACCCCTAACACCAAAAAGACCTTAAAAAACCACCAAAAGCACTTAAATACAGAACTTTTTTCAGTTGAAAGAAAGGCCTAAAACAATATGCAAGGATGGCCAAAATGAGGTACAAATAAATGCTAAAAAGGAGAAGAAACTCACCCTTGAAGACCAACTTCGAAACCTGCAATCTCAGGGGCCAAAAACCAAGTTTCAAAGCTCAAGTAACCCCCTCAAGAACCTCAGCTCAAAGATGGTGGTGTATCTCTATGTGTTGTAGTGCAAAAGTGCAAGAAAAATGGACTTTAGAGCACTATTCTATGCAATATAGAGAGAGAGAGAGAGTGAGAAATATACAGAGAGAGAGAGAGAGATACCACTTCTTCAAAACTTTTTTTCAACCTCTAATATAGAAGAAGACTCCTTCCTTATATAGAAGAATACAAGAAGAAGCTTGTTAAACAAGCTTGGCAAGAGCTTCATCTCTCCATACACGTGTATGGAGGGTAGATGAGTGAAAACCAGCTGGCTTAAAAGATCTGGCGTGAAACTTGCTGAGACAGGGGGTCTGCCGGCCATCAGTGGTGGCTGGCAGTGGCTTATTGATGGCCGGCAGTGGCTCATTGACATGGCCGACATGGCCAAAAAGGGGCCAGTAGTGCCTGCTACAAAGCATGTTGAAAGGGCCAATACAAGGTCCAAAAATGGAGCATGAAGGATACAAGGTTTGGAAAGTTCAAACCTACGACGTTCCACAGTGAAAGTCGAGTACTCAGCGAGCAATCGAACTAGTTGTTGGGTGTACCTGCAAGCACAACCAAGTCTTGAGGACGGTCAAAAATGGGGTGTCTACAGTTGCCCCTGTTTTACAGAACTCGAAAGTCACAAAGCAACGGTTGTGAATGTCAAAGCCCAGAGACGACCCATTTTTGACAAGGCCGAAGACTCAGGAAAACATTCGATATAACCATGCAGAGATGCGCCCGTAGGCTGGGGCAAAATGCAAATGACATGCATGATGCAAAAGCATAACTTATGGTTATGCAAAGAGAGTTGTGATGAAGTAATTAAATGCAACATTTTAAGCGAATGCTGTGCGAAAAAAATGCTACAGCAAACTCGTACACAAGCAAGTAAACATGATCCAAACTACATCTCATGCAGAAAGGATGTAAGAGAATCATGCAATCTTAGCGAACATGTGCGATAGATACACAAAACGAACGAAGTGTGATAGATACACTAAGTGGACAAGCATGTGTGATAGATACACAAAGTAAATGTGTAATAGATACACAAAGTGAGCATAGTGTGATAGATACACAAAGCGAACGTGTGATAGATACACTATATGAAGCAAAGTGTGATAGATACAGTAGGTGAGCGTGTGATAGATACACAAAGTAAACTAGTGTGATGGATACACAATGTGAGTGTGTGATAGATACACAAAGGGTGAACACAAAGTAGGATAGATGCACTAAGTGAACAAAGTGTGATGGATACACAAAAGGTGAACACAAAGTGTGATGGATACACAAAAGGTGAACATAAAGTATAATAAATGCACTTAGTGAACAAAGTATGATAGATACACTAAAGGTGAACACAAAGTGGGATAGATGCACTTAGTGAACAAAGTATGATAGATACACTAAAGGTGAACACGAAGTGGGATAGATGCACTTAGTGAACAAAGTGTGATAGATACACTAAAGGTGAACACGAAGTGTGATAGATGCACTTAGTGAACAAAGTGTGATGGATACACAAAAGGTAAACACAAAGTGTGATAGATGCACTTAGTGAACAAAGTGTGATGGATACACAAAAGGTAAACACAAAGTGTGATAGATGCACTTAGTGAACAAAGTGTGATGGATACACAAAAGTAAATAAAGTGTGATGGATACACTAAGGTAAATAAAGTGTGATGGATACACTAAAGCAAATAAAGTGTGATGGATACACTAAAGTAAATGAAGTGTGATGGATACACTAAAGTAAATAAAGTGTGATGGATACACTAAAGTAAATGAAGTGTGACGATACACTAAAGAAAATGATCTTAAACGGAACTTCTTTGAATGAACCGTACATACAATATCGTGCCTACAAAAGAAAGAAACTTTGACAGATACAATATAGTAGAAACGCATGTAGGTAGAACGTGCATAACAATGCAAGTGAAACGTGTGTGACAATGCGAATGAAGTAGCGCATAACAATGCAAGTAAAACATGCGTAACAACGCAAGTTAAAGAAATGCGTAACAACGTAAGGAAAACATACGTAACAGCGCAAGTTAAATAAGTGCGTAACAGCGCAAGTAAAGCATGTGTAACAGCGCAAGTTAAAGAAGTGCGTAACAGCGCAAGTAAAACATGCGTAACAACGCAAATTAAAGAAGTGCATAACAGCTCAAGTAAAACATGCGTAATAGCGCAAGATAGAGATATGCGAAACAATGTAAGTAACATGTATAACAGCGCAGGTTAAAGATATGCAAAACAATGCAACTATACATGCGTAACAGCGCAAGTTAAAGATATGCAAAACAATGCAAGTAATATGCGTAACAGTGCAAGTTAGAAGTGCAAAACAATGCAAGTAATGGTGCATAACAATGCAGGTAGAAAGGTGCATAACAATGCAAGTGGAATGTGCATAACAATGCAACTAGAGTGTGCATAACAATGCAACCGAAAAGTGCATACATATCCTGTGCACAATAATCAATGCATATTCGATGCACTATACTCAGTGAAGAAATGTGCGTCTTGGTAAGACCGAGTTAATTGTGACCTCTGATTTACCTCTCGGAGGGGTTACAATATATTTCGAAAAGGATACACCTCGTGCATGCTAACTGACGATGCGCTACGTATTGAAGACATGAGTTAAAACTTCCACAGAAACATTTTGAACTGAAAAAAAGGGTTCTTCTTGCACTTTCTTAATTGTACTTCCAAACCGCAGTTACTACCTTTCCTTCCTGGCCATGTTCACAACTTTCTTTATTCTCTAATGGGGTGACAGACTAGGTTGGTTCAGCATCCAAAATTGAGGCGCATACTCGCTACCTCAACCTATGGGGCTTCCATACAGATTTCAAGCCGGGGATACACTCCTGGGTATTTAAACCAGACTTTAGTCTTGGAAATCCCGAACCTTTGTATTCTAGGCATCAGCCATTCAAACTCTAGTTTCTACCGTCGCAGTTGGTCTCCTAGGAACTCATTGCAAACGCGGCCAAGATACCTCTGGCAGGGAATGATACTCGAGGAGAGCACTTCTGATCGCCATTCTGGCTTTGAAGCAGGCTTGAACTTGAGGTAGAGGCACACTCATACTACAGAGCATTGGCAAGACCTGAAGAGGTTCACACGAAATGCAATCTTGGAACTTACTGAAGTTGAAACAAACTCAGATGCCTGACATTTTCCCTCTTTTCTTTTGTTTTGCAGTCTGGAACCTATATAGCTTCAGATAGGTCCTGGTTCTACTGTTCTCACATGAACTGGGTCAAACCCTGTAGTTTTATAATAAAAAAAAAAAATTTCTGTTTTGCACAAATGTGGAGAATGGCACAGCACTCTGAGCACAAAACGATTTATTTTTGAAATTTAGAGATGAGTTATTGACCGGGGTATTGAGCCTACGACTGAACACAGCGCACCACGACTCAATCAAAGGAAAACAAAAGGTAAACAACCTAAACACATCGAGTAACACTCGAAACGACTCAAAACAAGAATCGAAACAAAACAAAAAGACACGACACTCAGACGTGCACAGGGAGCCTGTTTCTCTGGGTATTGTTTCCCACCCTTTCTCATTTGTGATTCTCACATCACTCGGTCCTCAGGCTCTGTTTTTCTGAAAAAGCCCTTTTCTCACTTTTTCTCTCAACGCACATCTCTCTATTCTTGAATCTCTCTTCTTTGTTATCCCTCCCCTGGGTGGTTAATACATAAATAGGAAGTTGAGGGCTCATGCCCAGCATATTCAGCTCGTGGCTATTTCCTCCGGTGACGCTTAGTCGATGCCTCGAATGAGGGAGTGGAGTATCTTGATCCATTCCGGTTTGTGCTTCGCACTTGGCTTGATACCTCGCTGCTCAGAGGATAAGGGAGCTTTCCGCCCTTTGCTGTTAACTTCAGTTATGCCTTGTTCTGGTAGGTAGAGTGCTCTTTCTGGCAAGTATGTTGACAATGGGGAAAAGATAGAACACCTGACTCAACTGTGCCCCTAGTTTATCATTTTGACCATTTTTTGTTTTGGCTTTCTACTAAAACAATTTTGATAAATATGAGAGTTAGATTAACATACTTGTTCAACTTTTTGATTTGAAATCATGCAAGTTAGGATATAAGCACTAAAAATTTTCCTTTTTTGGGTCCAAGAAATGGTCCAGTTTTGGAAAAATGGAATAATTTTCGAGAAAATTAGTCAACCTTAGTAAAAATTCTCAAAGACTGTTTTTGTAAACGGCCACTGCTCAACGAGCACGTAACCTACTCTTGAGATGCACAACCTCAGATCCGAAGGAAAATTGCCCCCCTGTCTGAACAGCACTGTATGGCAATGGAAAATTGCCCCTTGTTTGAATAGCATCGCAGAACACTGTATGGCAACGGAAAGTTGCCCCTTGTTTGAATAGCACCGCAACACATTGTAACCAGTTCTCATAATGAAGGTCACAACCGAACGTTTGGATACAGAAATGACAAAGATGATCATAACCATCACATGGACACAGTCGATTTTGGAAGTGTTTATGCCTGGACTTCAGAATGAAGTTGCCTATGTGTCCCAAACATGGGAATCAAGCCTTACGTAGTTCCGGTTAGGTACACTCGGGTATTAACCTCTCCTTTTGCGCTCTAACTTTTGCCAAGGCCGCCCTTCCGGGTTTTCAACCTTGCGAGCTTTGTTTTTCTTTTCTTTTCAATTCTTTTCTTTTCTTTTCTTCTTTTTTTCTTTTCTTTTTTTTTTTGTTTTTTTCTTCATTTCTTTTTTTCTTTTTTTTTCATTTGCTCTAACTTTTGCCTGGGTCGCCCTTTTGGGTTTTCGGCCCAGCGAGCCTCTCAAGGGTAAAAGTGTAGCTTTGTCCATGTCAAATGATTTTGAGATCTCGAAGTCATCTGAATCCAAGAGAGTAGCTGTTGTTCGCTAACGATGTAGGAGTCCATCCAATGGGGGCTAAAGTTGCCCCTAGTGTTGTGGATGGGAACTCGGTTGTCCTTCAACAATACTTTCTTCTTTCCTTCCTTCTGGGATTTAGCATTCTTGCCGATCATCCTTAGCTTGAGAAACATCCCATTTTTTACTCTTCGAGCGCATCTGACATTTTTGTGCCCCTAGTTTAAGGGTTGCTTCAAATCTGGCCACACAGGCCTTACATTATGGTTAACCGTTGAACATTCTGAATCCAAGTTCAAGGTTTGAAAGCAAAGGGGTTGAGTCTCGAGGCTGAGAGCAATTCTAGGCTGCACAATCTCAAGAGCGATTCCACACAGGTCTTCGCAGGACCGCGCAAAACATTTTTTTGAAATCTTTTAAGAAAGCGACTAATCGCTCGCGCTGAAGACAGTGTAGAACCAATCCGGACCAAGCCAGGATCCTTCTCAGTACTCATGTTAACAAACATGATCTCATTCATTAAGGGCTTAACACGCCTTTCTTTCTCTCAATTGATCAAGTTTTGCAAAACCCGAGAAATTCCGTCCTCTTTGTTTTCAACACAGTGTTTAAAAAAAGTTTTGAAAAAACTTAGGTCAATGTAATGATTTAAAGGCGCAGAAAAGCGGGTGAAAAGCCCTGCCGTCTCATTCAAACTTCTGGCACAACTGGTGCAAGGCAGAAGCAAACACACGATTGTGAAAATTACTGCTATTTCATTTAGATCTGTTGGCACAACTGGCTCCAAGGCAAAAACAAACTCAAAAGAAAGCAAAAAGACAAACACAAAACAAAATGGTGATGTCCGAGGTAACACCCCCGAAATCATCCGACTTCTATACAACAGGACTGACCTGATACAACAAGACAGACCCAATTGACTCAGTACAAAAAGACCTATTATATACAAGACAACAAAACTAACTGAATACCCAAGTCAGAAAGTACAAAAACTAACATTCGCAAATGCTTAAAATAGTGCGTGCCATACGCCACATCTGGAGTAAACTGAGTGCCGCCCGTAGGTGGTTCATCCCCTGATCACATACTCGTACTATCCCCCAAGTTCACTGATCCAGTGGCGATAGACTTTGTTGAGCTGGTGCGGCGATGACCTTGTTGTCAAACAGATGTTGTACATCATGGCGAAGACGAAAGCAACTATCAATGTCATGGCCGGTTTGTTGATGGTAGGTGTAATATTTAGTCTGGTCATGCTTTGGAGGGATAGGATCGGGTAGAGGCCGTTGTTCCAACGGTTTCAAATGTCCTTACCGAAGTAAGACCTCTAGAGCCTTTGACAAAGGCATAGAAAGTGGGGTAAAAACTCTCTTGACTCGAGGTGGATATTTGGTTTTTTGTGAGCTACTTCTGGATGCACCGGTGAATGGGATAGCTGTTTTTGATGTGGTGGTAGTGACCATGCCCACTTCAGAAGATCTTGCAGCTGCATCACCACTGGTGGTCACATTCGAACCGTGGCAAAATGCCCTCCTGGGTTGCTCCTTCTCCTAGTCAATGAGGCCCTGCTTCATAGCATCCTCTATCTGTACCCCAAGCTCATGCAAGTCGGCAAAGGTAGAGAGGGGCAAAACTATCATCTTTTGCATTAGCCTGGGTTGGAGGTTGCGCATAATCATCCTGATCTGGTCTTTGTCGGAAGGCCTTGTAGCCACCATCGAGGCCTTTGCTCTCTATCTCGTCACAAACTCTAAAAAACCTTCATTTGGCTCTTGGCGGGTGACTTCAAGATCACGAGTTATGACCTTGATTTGTGTGTTATAGGAGTATTGAGCAATGAAGGCCTCTGCCATCTCTTTCCAGTTCTGTTTCACAGAGTTCTCCAATTTCGCATACCAGATTGCGGCTATCCCAGACATGGTTCGGCTGAATAGTGACAACTTCTGGGTTGTGGTCAAGCCCATTGGCCTCAGGACATCAGAAAACAAGTGGAGGTGCACCATTGGGTCTCTAGAGCCATCGAAGCGGTCGATATATGGCATCTTGAACCAGTCCGGCAGAGTCACAGCCAAATCGGTGTATCCATCCTCTATGTCCGGAATGGATTTTACGCCTTGAGCCTTCTTGAAAAGCTTTTCTAGCTTGCTCACTTTTAGCACTGTTGGATCTACTTCGAACTCAAACGATGAATCCACTAGATTGGTGGGCGCTTTGGATAGTTGGGGTAGGATTGGGGGCGGAGCTGGCCCCGTTGGAATGTCCGTATTTTCCTGGACATCTGCAGTCTCCTCGAGTATTGGAACTCTAGGTGGAGGAAGAGGTGGGTGCGAAGTAGATACTCCGGCTTACTGTGGTTGTTGCTGTTGCTAAAGTCTAGCAATCATTTTTGCCTATTGGGCCACAACCTCGGCCTAGCGTGCGGCAAACTCTGCTTGATGAGTAGCATCTTGCTGCATGGCTTGCATACTCTCCTAGAGCTGATGTATCATATCCTCCATAGATGCCATATTGTGCTGATCTAACGGAACAACCAGTATATCTCCCTAAGGTAAAAGCAGATATCTCAACCCAACTGCGCACAGGTGAGATGGATAATGACCGCTGACCTGAGGACTGTTGAACTGGTAATCTGTGCTTGACTAGCCTTTCTTTGCCTTACCACTGGCGAAGGAAACACTGGTTGTCCTTGAATTGAATCTCTGACCTGACAAAGTCTATCAACACAAGTCCGGTGTACTGGGGGGATATTGGAGCCTTCTAAAGCTACAGTTTCAAGACTACCCCTAGCAAAAGAGAAATCAGGCAGCATCTCAGCCCAATTTCACTGGAATAGATATAAGCATAGCTACATGACTGTGCTCTCTACTAAATTCTACCCAAAAGTTCTGCCTGTAAATTGATACCCTCAGGTAAAACTAATCCCCAGAATACTGATGCCCTCAGGCCTGATACCCAGACTTGCAAACTGATATATGCATTCCTGTAGAGGCACACTCTAAAAGCACATAGTAAGCAAATGAGAGCCAAAACACCCCCATGTTGGGATAGGGTTTCCCTGTCCTAGTTTCGTCAAGAACTGGGGTTTCACTACGCACACAACGGTTTCAAACAACCTATAATTAGGTAAGCAACCTGTCCTAGCTTGGAATAGTCACTATGGTTTCCGACATGCACTAGGTCGAATGGTCAAAAGGGGTGCCCCGGTAAAAATCGGGGTTTGTGTTCCCGTCGTGGCAGAGCCCGCAACCAGTCAGCCTTATGGCACGTTTCTCAAAGCGAGCCTCCGGCAAACCGTTCAGGAATAGCATACGAAAAACACGGTGTCTTAGGCACACCAATGCACATGCAATGCAAAGAGACACATAAGTGTAATCAAAACAAGATATCATGAGTTCGAGTCAAGCTCTCTAAATCCCTAGCAGAGTCGCCAAAAACTGTAGACGTGCCCCGTGGGCCTCATGCTACAGTTCAGACTCAAATGTTGTCACGGTTCTGAATCTGATCTCGCAAAGTGCAATGCAAGACTGATAAATCACCAAAGAGTCCAAATCCGGCAAATCGTTTTGAAAAATTGATTTTTGTAAAGAAGTGCCAAACATGGACTGCTTTGCCAGATACAGAGTCGCCACCTAAATATTTTATTTTGGGAAAATTTAGGAAACCCTGACTCGTGCCTAAGGCCAGATGTCCATCATCACCAAAGTTGTCTCGGCTTGGGAACTTGGGTACGATTGGGGAAGGTCATCTATGAGCACCCCCCCTCGTTCGATCAAAGATCGGCCTATACTAAGCATGATATCTTGTTTTTGAAAACACATGCGTTTTTATTCCAGTTATTAGCTAATCTTACTATGTGATGCGCATAGCAAACAAGTATAGACTAGATCGTCTAATTTGGAACAAAGCATTGCATATTCGTTTGTTTGAAAACGATTTGAAGTTTGCTACTCGTAAGTAGGCTAAATCGAAGATTTCAATGAATTATTCCAATTCAAGTAATCTAACCTCCACCCACAGGCATTCAGGCAGTTAATCAACTAAGCAGTTAGCCTCATGGCAAGCATGTTTTCATGGCAATGAATAACACACATGCAGTATGCTAAAGCATAAACACTCACAGTGTACTTCGAGCCAAAACAAAGAACTAGTTAGAAATCATGCATGATCCTAGTTCATGTTAAAATGGCTAATGCAACACATGCAAAATGTAACTAAAATAGGCTCGGCTATTCTAGAATGGCATGTGAAATGCAACTTAGTACATGTATTCAACTTGGAATTGAAATACAATACAGTTAGTATGATGCGCCGAGCCTGGTGCATACAAGACAGATGAATGGATGCACGCATGCAAAGCTTAAGGATGCTAATTGAAAAATGACCTAGAACTAACCATCAAAAGCAGGTAAGCAAAAGGGAGAAAGATGTGGGGTTAGAAGACATTCACACACGCACGCACACTTATTACAAAATTCGCCCTCTCGATGGAGGGTCCGAATGAATAATGCAAACCGACTAATTAACTAACTAACAAGCTAATTAATTATTACACAACTGAATAAATAACTAGCTACAACTAATTATTACAAAACTTAATTAATTAACAAATTAACTAATTAAATTACAAATTCGAATACTAAGTAACAAGTAAGCATTAAAATATGTAAACTAGGCTGCCTCAGCTCTGCCTTAAAGAAGTTGAGGATGCATGCTCGATTCCCGTCCCAAAAGCTCTCCAAATGCTCTTTAGAGGCTCTGTCTGCAGGGTGTCCTTGAGAACTAGCTGTTGGATCTTACCAAAACAGTGCTGAAGAGTGCACCAGTGGCCTGCTGGCCATGAGGAGCTTCTGCCGACCACCATGCCGGCCAAGAGTGCACACTGTTGGCCAAGGATGAGGGACTGCCGGCCAACAACAAGAGGGTGTCGGCCACTGGTGTGCTGTGACACCAAGCTGCAGCAGAGCACAAAACAGAGAAAATTGAGGGTCTCCCAAGGGTATGTACGCACTATGCCACCCCATATCACCTCAAAACATCAAGGGAGAGGCATAATTGGATCCACGACCATCAATCACGCATTCCGATGCATGATGGCCAAAGATCCAACATGTGAAAATCAATGTGAAATGAATGCACGAAAACACATAAATGCCTAGAACTCTATCATGTTTGATCAAGAGCGTTGGCAACCGAGAATTGAAACACGTTTCATCACTTGAAGTATGAAGCGTCCCTCGTTTCTCGTGCTCAGATTAATAGTTAATCCAAACGACAATGCAACACAAGCATGGCATACACAATGCGACTCAAGCATGCAAACATGCAATATGACTTAAGCATGCAAACATGCAACTACATGGCATACTCAATGCAAGGCAAAATAACTTGGCATACACAATGCAAATAACCACGTGGCATGCATAATGCAATGTAGGATGGCATACTACATGCAATGAATAGTATGGCATACTCAATGCAATATACATAGCATACTCAATGGACTTAAACCAAAAGGGTAGACCTCAGTCATACCCAAATCAGTGGCCATAATGCTAAGATGAAGGCACCGAAAACACATACAAGCATGTATGCCAATTGGCTCACCAATTAAGGTATAAAGGTGCAACTCTCAATAACACCTAAAGAGTGAAAAGTATGGAAGTGTAACAACACCAAGTGCACTGAAATGAGGTAAGAAATTATGCCAAATCATTCAAACAACACAAGTAAAGCATGCGAATGTCCTTAAAAGCATGGAGTTATCGAAGGGGACTACAAAGGAGGCATGCAATACATGGCACAAATGTATGAACTAAGCATGGACAGAGCTCAAATAGGTCAAAACAAAGACCTAAACATGCTGAGATGGAGGCTCCAAGACCTAGGCATGTAAGCATACAAGCTAAGCCACAAACAAGGCAACAATGCACAACACTCAAAGACACTTAAAATATGAATGAAGTGGGAATATGGCAATGCTACATGCTCTGAAATGAAGCATTAAATGATGCCAAATCATCTAAATAGCTTAAAGATAGCCTGCATGAGTCAACAAAACACAAAGCTAGCAAGGCCAATTACACTACAGTTATACAAAGTATGAAGGATATGGAAAAGGCAACCCAAAACAGTCCTAAAACATGTTAAAATAAGACTAAAACATGTATGGAAGTAAGCCAAAACAAGCTAGCATGGTGAGTATGAGGCATGATGCATACAAGGCAAATAAGGTGGATTACACTACACCTAGTAAGACCAAGCATGGAATGACTCAACCAACAAAAATCAGAGTTATATCATGGCATAATAATCCCAAAAACCCACTGAGATGGTAATCTAAGGACCTAAGCATAGAGGCATGCACAATGATCCATTCATGAGGCATAAAATACAAACCCTCCAAGGCATTGAAACATGTCAAATGCAGGTGTATGACCACATTTCATGGACTGAAATAACATTCGAAATGATGGCAAAGCATGGAAGCATCACATGCATGGCATGGTAGAGGCATCAAGACCCAAGGCTAGCCAAAGCATTTACACTATACCTATACAAAACATGAGTGATATGACCATGGCAACCCAAAACAGTCCTAGAACAACCCAAAATAAGAATAAAATCATGCTGGAGCAAAGCCAAAACATGCTAGAATGATGAGTCAAAGCACCATGCACATAAAGCTAGTAAGCAAGATTTGTTTTATAAGTATATGGAGCATGAAAAATATGACCAAACCCACTTGAGACAGAGTTATGTCATGGAAAAACATCACCAAAAACATGCTGAAATGGACTCAACATAAGCTAGGCAAACATGCTACTTTGATGAGCCACAAATGGGATTACACTACACATACAAGAAGCATGCAAAGTATGACCAAACCAGCCATGGATAGAGTCAAGGCAGGTCCTAAAAATCACAAAAAAGGGCCTGAACCAAGCCTCAAAAGTAAAGGGATACATGCTCCTTTGATAGGCCAATAATACAAGCAAACAAAAACAAGAAGAGAGGGGGCCACCCCCTCTGATTTGAGGCCTCAAAACCACACGCCTACCACTGAAAATCCACTGGATTTCAGTGGCTAAAAGGCCAAACAAAGCCTAACTCAAAGGCCTTAAAGCATGGCTCAAAACAAGGCCAAACAAAGCACACAAGAGGGTTGTACACCCCTAACACCAAAAAAACCTTAAACAACCACCAAAAGCACTTAAATACAAAAAAATTTTCAGTTGAAAGAAAAGCCTAAAACAATATGCAAGGATGGCCAAAATGAGGTACAAATAAATGCTAAAAAGGGGAAGAAGCTCACCGTTGAAGACCAACTTCAAAACCTGCAATCTCAGGGGCCAAAAACCAAGTTTCAGAGCTCAAGTAACCCCCTCAAGAACCTCATCTCAAAGATGGTGGTGTATCTCTATGTGTTGTAGTGCAAAAGTGCAAGAAAAATGGACCTTAGAGCACTATTCTATGCAATATAGAGACAAAGAGTGAGAAATATATAGAGAGAGATACAACTCCTTCAAAACTTTTTTTCAACCTCTGATATAGAAGAAGGCTCCTTCCTTATATGGAAGAATACAAGAAAAAGCTTGTTAAACAAGCTTGGCAAGAGCTTCATCCCTCCATACACGTGTATGGAGGGGAGATGAGTGAAAACCAGCTGGCTCAAAAGATCTAGCGTGAAACCTGCTGAGACAGAGGGTCTGCCGGCCATCAGTGGTGGCTGGCAGTGGCTCATTGATGGCCGGCAGTGGCAAAGGCATGGCCAGCATGGCCAAAAAGGGGCCGGCAGTGCCTTCCACAAAGCATGAAGAAAGGGCTAATACAAGGTCCAAAAATGGGGCAGGAAGGATACAAGGTTTGGAAAGTTCAAACCTGCGATGTTCCACGGTGAAAGTCGAGTACTCGGCGATCAATCGAACTAGTTGTTGGGTGTACCTACAAGTACAACCAAGTCTTGAGGACGGTAAAAAATGGGGTGTCTACATGTTTTTGTTCCAGTTATTAGCTAGAATTACTATGTGATGCGCACAACACACAAGTATAGACTAGATCGCCTAAGTTGGAACGAAACATTGCATATTCGTTTGTTTGAAAACGATTTGAAGTTTGCTACTCGCAAGTAGGCTAAATAAGGGATTTCAATGAATTGTTCCAATTCAAGCAATCCAACCTTCACCCATAGGTATTCAGGCAATTATATCACATAAGCAAATAGTCTCGTGACAAGCATGCTATTATGGCAACACTTACACACATGCAAGAAGCTAAAGCATAAACACTCACAGTGTACTCCAAGCCAAAATAAAGAACTAGTTAGTAATCAATGCATGATCCTAGTTCATGTTAAGATGGCTAATGCAACACATGCAAAATGCAACTAGAAATAGGCTCGACTATTCTAAGATGGCATATGAGATGCGATAACTCGATACATGTATTCAAGTAGGAATTGAAATACAATGCGGTTAATACGATGCGCCGAGCCCGATGCATGCAATACAGATGAATGATGCAAACATGCATAGCATAAGGATGCTAAATGAAATATGCCCTAAAACTAACCATCGTAACGGTTAAGTAAAAGGAAGAAAGACGTAGGGTTGGAAAACATGCATCACACACACGCACACTTATTACAACAATTGGCCCTTTGACGGAGGGTCTGAAAGAATAATACAAATCAACTAATTAATCAACTAACAAGCTAATTAATTATTACACAACTCTTAACTAATTAAACAAATTAATTAAGCTGTAAAAACAGTAAAGTGGCCTCGATAAGAGGGACAAACGCATGCTCGATCAGCTTCGCTCAGAAATCTGTTGCCATGCCTCATGTTGCTTCTGTTTACACTGTTTTGCACCTCTGAAAACTGTGAAAATCTTTGTGATGCTTCTAAACCACCTCATGGAGACTCTGAGAGGCTGTCGGCCAAAAGATGGGGCCATTGGCCAAAAGAAAGGTGTCATCGACCATTTATGAGGTCATCGTCCAAACACTTTTAGCTGATCGGCCATCTTTTCCTGCAAAATGCTGTTTTGCTGCAGCAAAGGACAAACAGAGGTATGGCAATACATTTGCAAGGCAATGTTTGCAACTACACCCCTTATCATGTTTAAGGCTCAAAGGTGTGTAGTTCTCGATCCTCAGGCCACCAATCACGCATTCCAATGCATGATGGCCAAAGGAGCCAAGTGTGCAATTCAATATGGAATGAATGCACAAAACACATAAGAGGGCCTCAACCTCTATCATGTTTGATCAAGAGGCAAGGCATGCACAAACAATGCTATGCAAATATGCAAGCATGATGCAATGAAATTAGCATGCAACAACGTGTAATGGAATTAGCATGTAACAACATGCAATGTAACAAGTATGCAACAAGCATGCGACAACATGCAAAGATGGGCTTAAACTAAAATGGATAGTTCTCAAACATGCCCAAATCAGTGGCCAAAAGTGCTAAAACAATGGTACCAAAATGCAAAACAAACTTGCATGCCAATTGGCCCATAAGCTCGGCAACAAGACACAACTTTCAAACATGAGCAAGGTGTGACAAACATGAGAATGTGGCAATGCAATAAGCTCCAAAAATATGTAAGGAATGATGCCAAATCAACCAAACAAAGCAAGTATAGCATGCAAGAAAGCCTAAAGCTTAAGGCTAACTAAGGGACTCAAACCATGTCTATGCAAGGCAAGCCCTAAAGGGCCAAGGGCACCCAAAACAGTCCCAAGACAGGTCAAGATAGGGCCAAAAACAAGCTTAAACCTAGCCAACACAAGCTAGAACAAAAGCCCAAAAGCATGAGGTATGCAAGGCTACAAAAGATGTGTTATACTACACCCATCAAAACCAAACACGACATGACTTAACTAATGAAAATCAAAGTTATGGCATGGTAAAATAAGACCGAAAACCCACTTAGATAGCATCCTAAAGACCTAAGTATGGAGGCATGCATAATGATCCATTCATGAGGCATAAAACATCAACTCTTTAAAGCATTAAATGAGTGATAAGTGCAAGCATTTGAGCATGAAGCATTAACTGAAAACACATATGAAATGATGCCGAATCATGAAAATGGTCCAAGTAATACATGCTAGAGGACTCAATACTCAAAGCTAACAAGCTAGATTGAACCAAGGCTATACAAAACAAGTCATGCATGACCAAGACAACCAAAATTAGAGCTTAAACATGTTACAACATGGACAAAAGCTTCTTGAAGTTAAGCCAAAACAAGTAAGGATGATGATCCAAATGCATGATGCATGTTAAGACAAATAAGAGGATTGCAGGACAAGTACATGAAGCATGTAAGAGGCTATTAAACCAAACCCTAACAGAGGTATATCATGGTAAAACAAGCCCAAGAACATGCTGAAAAGGACTCCAAGCAAGCTAGAAATATGTGCTATTTCATGAAGCATACAAAGCTAGTGTGTGTGATTTACACTACAAGTGTATAAACCATGCATGGAGTGATCAATCCATGCAAAAATAGTGGTAAGCCTCAGCAAAATAACCACAAATACATGCTAATATACAAGCTAAAACAAGCCTAACAAACATGCTCACACATGAGGCATTCAAGGCAAGTATTGAAGACACAAGGAGAGGGGATGACCCTCTCCTTTTTGGGACCTTAAAACACCATTCCCACCACTGAAATCCCTTTGGATTTCAGTGGTAAGAAGGCCAAAACAAGGTGATCCCGAAGCTCACAAAGAAGGCACAAAAGCAAGGCTAAACAAGGCCTAAGAGGAGGTAAACAACACCAAACACAAAAGTGACCTTAAACAAAGGTCTTAAGCACCAAAAATCAGAACTTTTTACAGTTTAGAGTTAAGCTTAAAACAATAAGCAAATAAGTTTAAAAGCTTAAGCAAGAATGGGGGTTTAAAAGCAAGAAGCTCACCCTTGAAGAACACCTTCAAGAACACACCTCCAGCAGGTTTTGCAAGCTCAAACCAATCAAACAACACCAAAACCAACTCCTAAGGATCTCAGCAACCAAAGGATGGTGTTCTACTAGGTGTTTGTGTGCAATAGTAAGACAAAAATACACTTTTAGGCACAAGCACACACACAAATGTAGAGAGAGAGGAAATATAGAGAGAGATAGATATAGAACTTCTATATCAAAATTCCAGAACCTCTGGAAAGGGAGGGGAGGCTCCCTTCTTATAGAATTTCAATTCTCAAGCTTGTTGAACAAGCTTGAGTCTTGAAACAAATCCCTCCATACACGTGTATGAAGGATGTGAATTGTGGATACCAGCTGTCACAGCTGGTAGAAAATATCTGCAAAAAGCAAATGGAAAGGTCTCGGCTCAAATATATGGCCGATCAACCAACATAAGTGCCGACCGACCAAAAATAGTGCCGATCGGCCAACACTTTTTGCCGATGGCAAGAACACAAGGCTGATGGCATCATGCCTTGGCTGATGGGTTGAGGGGATGGCCAACAATCCACCCTCTTCCCTCAGAAGAAAAAAACACAAGTGTTTGGTTCACAACTAAGCACAAAACAGACAAGTTGAGAGATCCTAAGGCAAGGCGCGCGGCTGAGACCTCCGGGAACTCAAAACGAACACAAGCATGGATGATCATCGAGTGTTCAAATGATAACGTCCAAGTCTTGAGGACGGTCAAAAATGGCGTGTCTACAATTTGCTCGATTCCTGGTGGCAAAGCAACTCTATAAGCAACTGGTCCAAGCCTTTCCAGAATTTGAAACGGCCTAATGTAACGGGGCAACAATTTACCTTTCTTTCCAAACCTGACTTGGCCCTTCATCGGAGTCACACGGATGAATACATGGTCACCAACCTCATACTCGAGAAGTCTTCTTCGAACATCTGCATAATTCTTTTGTTAGTCTTGAGCTGTTTTGAGCCTTTACTGAATAGTTTTGATCTTCTCAGAAATGTCTTGCACAATTTCAGGCCCAAGTAAACCTCTATCCCCGACTTCTGTCCAACAAATTGGGGATCTACACCTTCTACCATACAAAGCCTCGTATGGTGCCATACCGATGCTAGAGTGGAAGCTGTTATTGTATGCAAACTTTGCGAGTGGCAAATAATCTTCCCAACTCCCTTGAAAATCCAAGGCACACATTCTTATCATATCTTCTAATGTCTGTATGGTTCGTTCTGAATGCCCATCTATCTGTGGATATAATGCAGTACTAAACCTCAGTTCTGTCCCCATAGCTTTCTGCAAACTCTTCCACAATCTAGATACAAATTTCGGATCTATATCCAACACAATAGATATCGGGACTCCGTGTAAATGAACAATCTCATCAACATATATAGTAGCCAGTCTATAAGCATCAAATGTAGTTTTAACAGGTAGAAAATGTGCAAATTTAGTCAGTCTGTCAACTACAACCCAAATAGAATCCATACCTCGAGGAGTTTGAGATAGACCAACAACAAAATCCATAGTCACATGTTCCCACTTCCATTCAGGAATAGGGAGGGGTTGAAGTAGACCACCTGGTTTCTGATGCTTAGCTTTAACTTGCTGACATTGAAGACATTTGGACACATACTCTGTAATTTCTTTCTTCATTTTAGGCCACCAATAGCTCTGTTTCAAATCTTGATACATTTTGTTATTGCCCGGATGCATAGCAAATACTGACTTGTGAGCTTCGTCCAGAACTCTTTTCTTTAGCTCCGGAATGTTTGGGACGCACATTCGGTTTTGAAACCTTAACACTTCATTTTCAACACTGAACTCTACTTTTGGACTTGTCTCAAATTCATCGATCACTTTCTTGAGGAATTCATCCTCTTTTTGCCTCTGTTTAATTTCAGAGATTATTGTTGGTTCAACTGAAATGGCGGCTATCAATCCGCCCTGTTCACACGATACCACTTCTATTTCGAACTTCTCAAAATCTTGCAAGATCTCTTTTTGTTTAGTAAGCAAACAAGCCATACTTTCCATCAACTTTCTGCTTAAGGCATCAGCAACTGTATTAGCTTTACCGGGGTGATACTGAATCTCAAGGTCATAGTCTTTGATCAATTCAAGCCATCTCCTCTGTCGCATATTTAGCTCCTTCTGTGTAAAGAAGTATTTCAGGCTCTTTTGATCTGTGTAGACTTCACATTTCGCCCCATACAAATAGTGCTGCTAGATTTTCAAAGCAAAGACAACTGCGGCCAATTCCAAATCATGTGTTGGGTAGTTCTTCTCATGTGGCCTCAACTGCCGGGAGGCATAGGGAATTACCTTTCCATTCTGTATTAATACACAACCCAAACCTTTACAAGAAAATGCACTTTTAGCGACCACTTTGTCTCTCTCTCGCTCATCACTCTGTCTCTCTCTTTATCTCTCTTCTCTATCTGTCTCTCACTTATCTCTCTCTTTTACTACCCATCTACTCTACCACCTTCACCACTACTGCAAATGTCACTTTACTACCACCATTGTTGCCACTCCACCTCTATGACTACCATTACTACCACCATTGCCACCATTCAACTACCACCACTACCATTACTGCCACTATTACTACCAATACCTCTCCTCTACCATTGTCACTCCATCATCTCTACCACTACCACAACTTCACCACTAATCTCCTTTGCCATCACCACCACCATCACCTTTTATCCACCACCTTCACCACTACTGTCGCTTCCTTTGAAACTTGATTCAAATTTATTTTTTAAAGACTTAAAATTAGTTTCATGAAAAAATTAAAAAAATAAAAACTACTATACTTGCCAATTTTATATAATTTTCGAAGAATATGATCAGCTTGTTTGGTTTAGATTTTCAGTATTTATTTTTTAGGAAATTGAAATTTTTTATTATGTATGTGTGTGTGTGTGTTTTATTTATTTATTTATTTATGTTTTCACTATTTTTTTTTAATATTCTAAGCATTTTTTTTAATTTTTAAATACACCACATAAATACACTTTAAAAATATAATATTTGTGAAAAAAAATATTTATAAGATTCACTAAATACTATAAATATATATATATATATATATATATGAAAATTTAGTACATTTTTCGTATTCTTGTGCATTTTTTGATTTTTAAAATTTTGTTTGACAAATATTTTACTTTCTAGATACATCTAAGTAAGGTGCATTTAGAAATATAAAAAATAAAAATTACTTAAAATTTTAAAAATTCACTAAAAATAAAAAATATACAAAAAATAAAAAACTCAATTTTCAAAAAATTAAATCAAAATTAAATAATTTTTAAAAATTCAAAAATACATTTTTTAAAAGAAAATCAACCAAACATGGTCTCAATTTTTTACCTCCCTCCCAAATTTCCCAATGTTCGAATTTCCCACAAAACCCTATCTCTGATTTCGTTTTCCCTCTCTTTCTTTTCACTCTCGAACAGAAAATTCACCAAAAGAAAAGCCCTAATTTCCAAACCCCCCTAACGCTAATACACAGTGTACTCTCCGCTCAATTCTTTCCTTATCCACACACACTCACACACAAAAATGGCTTCCGCGAATGCTATCTCCACTGCCTCAATCCTCACTTCTCCCAAACAGGTAATACTATCATCACAACTATTTATCTACTGCCTATGCATGCATCCGTATCTATGTATGTATGTATGTATGTATGGGTGTATTGATTGATTGTGTTGTGTGGATTCAGGGAAATTTGACGAGTAGGAGAGTGAATCAACTATTGCAAGGTCAGAAGATGAATTACAATGGGGCGTCCTCGAGTCAGCGGTTCGTGGTGAGAACTGCTGCAAAGGAGATCGTGTTTGACCAGAGTTCGAGGTCTGCTCTTCAGGCAGGCATCAATAAGCTTGCTGATGCTGTTGGCCTCACTCTTGGTCCTAGAGGTATAATCTCTCTCTCTCTCTCTCTCTCTCTCTCTCTCTCTTCTTTTGTTTCCATTATTTTACAATTGTGTTTGTTGATTTGTATAAAAAAAAAAAAAAAGAGTGATTGCGTTAATGTTAAAGCTTAAAGTTCGTTTGGATTGGGGAAAATAAAATAAATGCATTTCTTTTTATTCATATCACTTATTTTGATTAATAAAGAGATAGAGATGTGGTGAAATGGAAGAAAATTGAGAGACTTACTCTTAAAATTCCCATTTTGAATCTCTCTAAAAGTGAAGAGATTAGGAGAAAAATGTTACTAACATATTACTATTTTTTTTTTCTATTTCAAGATACTAAAACTGTCCCTTTAGATGTAGAAGAAATAAAAATAAAATTGATTCTTTGGTAATATTACATAAGAGTTTTTCTTTTCTTTTCTCTTCTTTTCTGTTTTTTGCCTGTAGTTCAAATAAAGAGAGGAGAGAAAATTATTCTCTTTTTTCTTTTATTTATCCAATCAAAAGAAACAAAAAAACATAATCTTTTCTCTTGTTTTCTTTTCTTCCCTAACTTAAGTAATCATTTCTAGTTCAACAAGGAGATTGTTTTCAATGTTCACAAAAGATGGAAATGAAATATACTGAAGTTTTACTTTTGTAAAGCAGTTTCATTGTGCTGAAACATTGACGCAGCCATATTTGAGAATTTTTTTAACTTTTGCATATAGAATATCAAATTGTTTAACATGTTTTGGGTCATTTTGTTATATCCTCTTTAATTTGTAAGAATTTAAGGAAGTCAATGTTCAACAATACGTGTTGGTATCTATTTTCTTGTTTTGTTTGAATGTATTTGCACTTTTGTTTGTTTAAGTATCAAGCTTAATTGGGTTATCTACAGAAATTGCATGATTCAATCAGCCAAACTCTTTTCTGACAACTTGTGAGAGAAGATGGGACTTGTGGTGTTGACACCCCAAAATCACCAAACGGGTTCCCGGTTTGGGAGTTAGAGCCAGATTCACTCTAGGCAAAATAGTTCTTTGAAAAACATAGAATTTGAGGTGTTGACACCCCAAAATCACCAAACGGCGTCGGATTAGCATGAAACTTGGCACACACGACCACCTTGACATGAGAGACTTGTGGGAGAAGATAGGACTCGGATCGGGTTCCCGATTTCGGAGTTAGAGCCAGATTTCACTCTAGGCAAACACGTTCTTTAAGAAAGTTAAATTTGAGGTGTTAACGCCCCAAAATCACCAAACGGTATAGGATTAGCACGAAACTTGGCACACATGACCGCCTAGGCACCAGAGACTTATGGGAGAAGATGTGACTCGAATTAGGTTCCCAATTTGGGAATTAGAGTCGAATTTCACTCTAGGCAAACTAGTTCTTTGAAAAACTTAAAATTTGAGGTGTTAACACCGCAAAATCACCAAACAGCATCGAATTAGCATGAAACTTGGCACACATGACCGCCTAGGCACGAGAGACTTGTGAGTGAAGACGAGACTCCAATCGGGTTCCCGGTTTGGGAGTTAGAGCGGGATTTCAGTCCAGGAAAACTAGTTCATTAAGAAATTTGAATTCGAAGTATTGACGTCCCAAAATTACCAAACGCCATCGGATTAGCATGAAACTTGGCACACATGACCGCCTAGGCACGAGAGGCTTGTGGGAGAAGATGGAACTCGAATCGGGTTCTATAGACACCCCATTTTTGACCGACCTTAAGACTTAGACGTCACCAATTGAGCGCTCAGTGATGTTGTATGTTGTGCTCATTCAGAAGTCTCAGAGTCGTGGCCGCGCGCCCTGCCTCCGGACTTCCGAACTCTCTTCTGTGCCTTGCCTCGGTTTGCGAACCGGACTCGATTTTCTCTATTTTCTTTCCTGAGGAGAGGGAGAGGTCCCGTAGACCATCTTTCAGTGGCCGTGGGCTACATTTCGTGGCCGTAGGCCATTTTGCCCATTTCGGAGCCCGGTTCCCGGTTTTCGGAGCCGCAGGCCGTGTGCCTCGATTCGGGACCACCCGACCATCTCCGATTCCTCTGGTTTTTGGCATGCATCTCATTTACTCCCTTTCGAGGGACACTGGGGTCTTAGATACCCACTTCGTGGCCAAACACCACTTTCTTGCTTATGGCCGGTTTTGGGACCGAATGCGTGTTTTGGCCCCCCGAGCATTCGTTTTGCATCGGTTTTTGTTCATTTTTGGCAGGTACCTCTGTTTTATCACCAGGAAGATCACTGGAGGGTGGGAGGCCAGCAATTGTCTCAACAACCAATTATGCTCCTCCGGCGCCCCCCGGCGCCCGTTTTTCTTACTTCCGGGCTAATGTTGAATACCCTAGGGCCATTTTCTTCGAGCCAAAACCACATATTTGTGTTGTACACACATGGGAGGACCCTAAAAACACATGGCCGGCCAGTAATTGCAATTGACCCTTTTGAACCCCTTTTAAAAGTGGCATGTTGTCTCTCCTGTTTCAGAGTTGCCAAATTCCAACCATAGGGTCTTGTTGTCCACACTTGGGAGGACACCAACCTTTGGTGGCCGGCCAGAAATTCTCACTTTCCATTTTGACCCCTAGCCGGCCGGCCATGGGGGGTGGCCACCGCCACTGCAGCAAAAGTGCCTAGCCGGCCTGCTTTCTCAGTGTGAGTTTATTCCAGCTGTATCTTGGTTTTTCCCCAAAAAATATCTGATCCGGGGGAACCTTTTGGAGGGAAATAAGGCCTCATTTCCCTCCACTTTTGTAAGGATTCCTCTCCCCCTCTCTTGTCTACATTGGTGTCCTCCCAACTCAAGAGAAGAGATCACAAACATTGGTTGGAGCATATACATACATACAACCTCATTTCCTTCAAGTTTTGGTGCCATTTCTTCATCATCTTCGAGCACCACCACTACTACTCCATTCCAGCAGCAAGGAGAGGCTTTCCAGCAGTTAAAAGGCAACAAATTTGGTCCAAGAAGCAACCAAAGTCTTGATCTTCAAGGGTAAGTCCACTTCACCCTCTTTTGAGCTCATTTTTGCCTCATTCCCTTAGCCTATTTTCTTACTATTTTGGGCTCTGACTCTAACTGAAACTAGGCCTTTCTTGGGCCATTATTCATGTTTGTTCAAGGGCTCAACCCTGTTTGAGCCCTCCATCTTGCACTTGTTTCAATATCCTCTGATATGTCACAATATTGCATGCTATATTTGGCCTATGAGTGATCTGTTTCCGAGCACAATGAAAACTGTAAGTGGGCCTATTTTGATCCTCTATTAAACATTGAAGAAGGGCTCAACCCTGTTTGGCCTCTCTATCATGCACTTGCTTCATAATCTCTCATATTTACCGTAAATTTGCATGATTTGTGTGACCTACATGTAGTCTGTTTTTGTAATGACCCGGAACCGTATATCATAATTAACGGTAATTAATTACGTGTTAGCATGATTTAATTGGTGAATATCTGTTTAAATTGGAAAAATATCTGTCGGAATTATGACTTTGGGACTGAAATTGATGACTGTATTGGGTTCAGAAAACGAAATTGAATACGTTTATGTGATCCCGGAAATTTTTAGAACTGTTTGAGAAAATAATTTGAGGACTGAATTTCGTCTGTATCGCTAAGTCTTGTTGGCTCAAATGTTGATGTACTTGACAGGGCCCTAATGTCCGAAACAAATATTGCTAGTTTAAAAGCGTCCAACTCAACACCAATGACTGAAGCTGAAGGTAGAAAATTCAAGAAACAGAAAGCGGACTCAGTTAGTGAATCAGTGACTTCCGTGAATGAGAATTTGAAGTCAAGTTTGAGTTATAATACACAAAGAGGAAGTAGTGGAAGTGTTAGCAAACCTACTTGTCAGGAATGTGGGAAACAGCATTGGGGCATTTGCCGCCTGGGAACAGGAACTTGTTACAAATGTGGACAGAGAGGACATATGGCCAAGACTTGCCCACAAGGTTATCCAAGGAATGAAAGACCTGTTACAGTGGAAGTAATTCAACAATGGCACCAATGACAACTACTTGACTACTCAGGGGAACATGTTAAGGCAAGCAAGAGTTTTCACTTTAGTAGCAGATAAGACACGTAACAATCGGAAAAGCAAACAGGTATAACTTTCGTTATCTATTATGTCATTAGTCATGTGACCTATGCGATGGGAGTGTATATGCTTATGACAGAACAATTTACCTATGCTCTTACCTATGCTATTACCTTTGCTAGTAGTTGTTTCCGGAATGGTTCTAATATGCTTTGAATTGAACATCTATGTAGAAAGACGATAATGTGTATTACAAGTTAAGTTTGGAGGACCAAACTTCCTAAGGTGGGGAGAGTGTAATGACCGGAACCAGATATCATAATTAACGTAATTAATTACGTGTTAGCATGATTTAATTGGTGAATATCTGTTTGAATTGGAAAAATATCTGCGGAATTATGACTTTGGGATCGAAATTGATGATCAGATTGGGTTGAAAACGAAATTGAATACGTTTATGTGATCCGGAAATTTTAGAACTGTTGAGAAAATAATTTGAGGTGAATTTAAATCAGACGCTAAGTCTTGTTGGCTCAAATGTTTTGATACAATTGTTCATGATTGATAAGGGCCTTGTTTGGCTTAAGTTATGTCACAATTTTAGATATATGGCTATAGATAAGGTTTATTGACCATTGTTGACTCAAAAAGAGAGAAGAGAAAATATCTAAGAGAGAGAGAGAGAAGAAATTCGGGGAAGAGAGAAAGGAAGGGGAAAAGAAGAGAAAGAAGGAAATCAAGCTTAAAGCTTCATCAATTAAGTGATTAAGGTAAGGAATCTCTTTCAATTCTTGACATGGAATGATAATTCTTGCTTGTGGAACTCAAGATCATGGTTTAGAATGGTTTAATGTGTGTTTGTTTGGCTTAAAGGAGGTTCTTCTTCAAAACCTCCATGGATGTTAAGAAATGAAACTTCATGTGCATGATTATGGTTTTTCATCTTAGTTCATGGGTTTGATCTTGTTAATGATCCATAGGGGTTTTGAATTGAAGTTTTGATGTTGATTTAAGATGAGTTTCAAGTATTTTGGGTTATGAAATTCATGTAATGGAAAGTGATTTTGTAAAGAGGAAAATGGAAGCTTGGAGAAGAACCAGAATTGAGTTTAGAAGATCCGCCGAGCGGAGGAAGTCCGCCGAGTAAAACACCCTTCCAGTAATTTTGGACATTTTCTTCAGTCCGCTCGAGCGGCCAAAGTAGCGCTCGAACGGGAAGGCCTTTTTCCAGGAACTTTTGGGAAAGTTATATACTTGATTCTATTATGTTAATTGCATCATTTAGCATCTCAAGAGCATGTAATGAATATGAAATGAAGTAAAGAATGAATGAATGAAACGACATGAATTAAAGTAAAGGAAAGAAAAGAGAGGCATGAATGATTTAATATATGATAATAATGAATGTTAAGGAATATTTCATAATGCAGGACAAGCCTCGAAGACCGTGCAACCGGTATTGGAAACCCGCTGTAAGTAACGTTTCTGTAAAGATATGTTATAATGACTTATGTTTCAAAATGATACGTTACGATATGATATGTTTGAAAGGTGATTTTAAGTTGTGAACGAATGTCCTTATTTGCAAATCTTATATGGCGTCCATGGATAGTTAGGTCATGGGAGCGACATGAACATGCAGGCTCATGATCTGATCAGTCATGGGTTAGGGCATGAAGATGAAGGCCCATGGCCAGTCACGAGATCTCGTAGACTGTTTGACTGTTAAAGGATTGACTGTTATGAAAAGTTATGAAAGGTTCTGTGGATTATGCCATTAATGACTGTTGACTGTTTATGACTGTAAATATGAAATGTTGGAATTCGTTCACTAACCCCTTTACTTAAATGTTACTTGCTGAGCTTTAGCTCATTGTTTGTATTTATGTATTATAGGTGAGCATTCAGGTAGCCAAGCCTAGGCGGAGTCTCGAGCTGAGCCGCCGTTTTGAAGCCTAACCAGGAGTTTTGTGTGCCTCCGAGCTGGGGCTAGGCCTGGAAGGCCGTGAGAGAGTTTCGTCTTTTTGTTATGTTGTAACTTGTACTTATGTGATGTCATGGATCATGTTATGTAACATAGTGTGTGTAATTATCATTTTTGGCATGTAATATATGTTCATATTTATGCACAGCTCTTGGACTATAGTTTTTTTTTGCATGTGCTTCCGCGAGCCCCATTTTATTTATGTTATGTATAGAAAGGCCTGTGGTAATCTAGGATTACTGGCCGGTCTCGTCGCCAAACCTCTCGGGGCGGGTTTGGGGCGTGACAGAGTGGTATCAGAGCGCACGAGTTAATTACCCACACACGTGTCCAACTGAGCTGTTAGGTGCATTAGAAAAGAAATAGGACATGGCATAAATACATGTGCATGTGTGTGTGTATTATGGATATGAGAATTGGGAATAATGAAGTAACAGAGGAAAGCTGATGTTAAGAAGGAAATGTTGTATTTGATATGGGTTCTAGAGATCAATGGAAGATGCAAATGCAAGAAATGTAGATGAAACAGAATCTTCGGATGCCAGAATAGGTCGACTAGAAAGAATGGTAGAGGCTTTAACTGGATTGGTTAGACAACAATTAGAGCAAAACCAACAGCCACAACCGAGACAACCTTTTCCACCTCCTCCTCCACCACCTGTGCAAATGGAACCGATCACTAATGATGATCTTATCACCCTTACTCAGAAGTATAAGAAATTGAAACCACCAGAATTTGCAGGAGGTATTGAGCCATTGACAGCAGAGGCATGGGTACTTGAGACTGAGAAAATTTTTGAGGTGTTTCCGTGTACAGATGCCTATAAAGTTTTACTAGCAACATTTACTCTGAAAGAAGAAGCGAGAAAATGGTGGATGCTAGTCCGAGATGCGAACAGGGAGTTGACTTGGGACCGATTCAAAGAAATGTTTTATGAAAAATATTTCCCACAGTGTATGCGAGATAGGAAAATTTCCGAGTTTGAACAGCTGAAGCAAGGCACAATGACGGTAGCGGAATATGAAGCGAAATTCACCGAACTTGCCCGTTATGCTCCTCACATGGTTGATACGGATTACAAGAAAGCAAGAAAATTTGAGGGTGGCCTACATGTTGAGGTATTGGATAGGGTAAACGTACTGAAATTAGAAAAATATGTTGATGTACTTGACAGGGCCCTAATGTCCGAAACAAATATTGCTAGTTTAAAAGCGTCCAACTCAACACCAATGACTGAAGCTGAAGGTAGAAAATTCAAGAAACAGAAAGCGGACTCAGTTAGTGAATCAGTGACTTCCGTGAATGAGAATTTGAAGTCAAGTTTGAGTTATAATACACAAAGAGGAAGTAGTGGAAGTGTTAGCAAACCTACTTGTCAGGAATGTGGGAAACAGCATTGGGGCATTTGCCGCCTGGGAACAGGAACTTGTTACAAATGTGGACAGAGAGGACATATGGCCAAGACTTGCCCACAAGGTTATCCAAGGAATGAAAGACCCGTTACCAGTGGAAGTAATTCAACAATGGCACCAATGACAACTACAACAGCTACTCCCGAGGGGAACATGTTAAGGCAAGCAAGAGTTTTCACTTTAGTAGCAGATAAGACACAGAACACTGGAAAAGCAAACACAGGTATAACTTTCGTTATCTATTATGTCATTAGTCATGTGACCTATGCGATGGGAGTGTATATGCTTATGACAGAACAATTTACCTATGCTCTTACCTATGCTATTACCTTTGCTAGTAGTTGTTTCCGGAATGGTTCTAATATGCTTTGAATTGAACATCTATGTAGAAAGACTGATAATGTGTACTTACAAGTTAAGTTTGGAGGACCAAACTTCCTAAGGTGGGGAGAGTGTAATGACCCGGAACCGTATATCATAATTAACGGTAATTAATTACGTGTTAGCATGATTTAATTGGTGAATATCTGTTTGAATTGGAAAAATATCTGTCGGAATTATGACTTTGGGACTGAAATTGATGACTGTATTGGGTTCAGAAAACGAAATTGAATACGTTTATGTGATCCCGGAAATTTTTAGAACTGTTTGAGAAAATAATTTGAGGACTGAATTTCGTCTGTATCGCTAAGTCTTGTTGGCTCAAATGTTTTGATACAATTGTTCATGATTGATAAGGGCCTTGTTTGGCTTAAGTTATGTCACAATTTTAGATATATGGCTATAGATAAGGTTTATTGACCATTGTTGACTCAAAAAGAGAGAAGAGAAAATATCTAAGAGAGAGAGAGAGAAGAAATTCGGGGAAGAGAGAAAGGAAGGGGAAAAGAAGAGAAAGAAGGAAATCAAGCTTAAAGCTTCATCAATTAAGTGATTAAGGTAAGGAATCTCTTTCAATTCTTGACATGGAATGATAATTCTTGCTTGTGGAACTCAAGATCATGGTTTAGAATGGTTTAATGTGTGTTTGTTTGGCTTAAAGGAGGTTCTTCTTCAAAACCTCCATGGATGTTAAGAAATGAAACTTCATGTGCATGATTATGGTTTTTCATCTTAGTTCATGGGTTTGATCTTGTTAATGATCCATAGGGGTTTTGAATTGAAGTTTTGATGTTGATTTAAGATGAGTTTCAAGTATTTTGGGTTATGAAATTCATGTAATGGAAAGTGATTTTGTAAAGAGGAAAATGGAAGCTTGGAGAAGAACCAGGAATTCAGAGTTTCGCAGTATCCGCTCGAGCGGAGGGAAGTCCGCTCGAGCGCAGAAAACACCCTTCCAGTAATTTTGGACATTTTCTTCAGTCCGCTCGAGCGGCCAAAGTAGCGCTCGAACGGGAAGGCCTTTTTCCAGGAACTTTTGGGAAAGTTATATACTTGATTCTATTATGTTAATTGCATCATTTAGCATCTCAAGAGCATGTAATGAATATGAAATGAAGTAAAGAATGAATGAATGAAACGACATGAATTAAAGTAAAGGAAAGAAAAGAGAGGCATGAATGATTTAATATATGATAATAATGAATGTTAAGGAATGTTTCATAATGCAGGACAAGCCTCGAAGACCGTGCAACCGGTATTGGAAACCCGCTGTAAGTAACGTTTCTGTAAAGATATGTTATAATGACTTATGTTTCAAAATGATACGTTACGATATGATATGTTTGAAAGGTGATTTTAAGTTGTGAACGAATGTCCTTATTTGCAAATCTTATATGGCGTCCATGGATAGTTAGGTCATGGGAGCGACATGAACATGCAGGCTCATGATCTGATCAGTCATGGGTTAGGACATGAAGATGAAGGCCCATGGCCAGTCACGAGATCTCGTAGACTGTTTGACTGTTAAAGGATTGACTGTTATGAAAAGTTATGAAAGGTTCTGTGGATTATGCCATTAATGACTGTTGACTGCTTATTGTCAGAATATGAAATGTTGGAATTCGTTCACTAACCCCTTTACTTAAATGTTACTTCTCGAGCTTTAGCTCATTGTTTGTATTTATGTATTATAGGTGAGCATTCGTGTAGCTAAGCCTAGGCGGAGTCTCGAAATGAGCCGCTTTTGAAGCCTAACCAGAGTTTTGTGTGCCTCCGAAGGGGCTAGGCACGGAAGGCCGTGAGAGTTTCGTCTTTTTGTTATGTTGTAACTTGTACTTATGTGATGTCATGGATCATGTTATGTAACATAGTGTGTGTAATTATCATTTTTGGCATGTAATATATGTTCATATTTATGCACAGCTCTTGGACTATAGTTTTTTTTTGCATGTGCTTCCGCGAGCCCCATTTTATTTATGTTACGTATAGAAAGGCCTGTGGTAATTTAGGATTACTGGCCGGTCTCGTCGCCAAACCTCTCGGGGCGGGTTTGGGGCGTGACAGTTTTGGAGCATGTCATGAACTGTGAGTAGGCTTATTTTGTGTCCCTCTACAACATTGTAGAAGGGATCAACCTTGTTGGGGGTCTCCATGTTATACTTGTCATTATATCCCTCTTTGACCCCGATTTTTGCATGCTTTTTTAAGCTTATCTAGCTTTTGTTTTTGGCCATCATCAAAACTGAAAAGAGTCATATTTTGATCTTCTTGACATATTTCATTAAGGGTCTTTTCTGGTTTGATGAATGTTTGGGGTACCTCATGTTATAGCCTTATATATCCTAGTTCTTGCATCACATTTTTAGCATGTTTGCATACTGAGTTGGGGGATGTTATCTACTGTAAATGTGCATATTTTTAGTCCCTAATCAGTGTTGTAGAAGGGTATTTTTCCATTTGGGCATCGCATGTATCACTTGTTTCAATACCCCTCTTGCGGAGCCATTTTTGCATTCTTGCTTAATCCTATGTGTGCTTGCTGTTTAGCCCTTTTTATGACTGAAAAATGCTTGTATTGGGGCTTCCTTGCTACTTTATTTTCATTTCATATCCATATTGTACATGCATTGCACAGCTATAGGCCATTTCGGGCGCCTAATTTCGCATTTCGGGACCATTCCTTGCATCGGGTGTACTTTCGCCTAATTTCGGGGCTGTTTTCCCCCACATTTCGTTGCTGAAATTCATTTGCATGTTTGCATATCATTTCCATGCCATTTCACGCCTTAGGGCCATTGCCTCAGTTTGCGTGCCCGTGTGCACGCATTTCGAGACACTTCATTTTCATCCGACGGCCTCTTATGTGAGTGTGGCTGAGGCTCACCCATGTTAGTGTAAGTCTATTTTGCATTCTATATCTCATTTTAGTCTCATTGCATCGTGTATGCCATCGCCTCGGTTTGCGTGCCCGTGGGCACGCATTTCGAGACATCTCATTTTAGCATCATCGCATTCCGTATGCCATTGCCTCGATTTGCGTGCCCGTGTGCACGCATTTCGAGACATTTCATTTTAGCATCATTGCATTGTGTATGCCATTGCCTCGGTTTGCGTGTCCGTGTGCACGCATTTCGAGGCACTTCATTTTTTTATCCGACGGCCTTTTACGTGAGTGTGGCTGAGGCTCACTCATGTTAGTGTAAGTCCAATTGCATTGCGTATGCCATTTTATGCCTTAGGATCATTTCCTCGGTTTGCGTGTCCGTGTGCACGCATTCCGAGACATCTCATTTTCATAGCCTTGTGTATGCTAGGATTGCATATCATGCATATTGCATCGTGTTCAGAATAGGAGTTAGTCCGGGCACGGGAAACGAGGCACGTTTCGCACTCCGAGCGACGGAACGGGTCTCAATTCCCAAGTCACCGACACTTCGGATTACCCATGATGGAGTTAGGTTTTGTTGTAGCATTCATTTGCATTCACCCTAATATTGAGTTGTGCAATCCGACTCCTCGGCCATCATGCATCGATATGCGTGATTGGTGGCACAAGGATCGAGGCATACATATATTTGTGAAATACATTGCTATGCCCATTTCCTGCTCTCTATTGCAGCAAAATGAAGAATCAGCAACTTTCCGGAGTCTGGCACGTATTTCGAGAAACATTGCAAACAGAGGCTAATCGGGGCATCGGTGGATTCCGCAAAGACCGGCAAGATATATCATTCATCATAATCGAGGCAGCCCCTGGCTTGCATGCCAGTTTACAGTTTTTCTTAGTTAATCTGTTAATTAATTAGAAATCTGTATATTTATTCGGACTGTATTATTCTTTTATTTCGGACTGTATTATTTATTCGGACCCTCTGCGCGAGGGCATAATTGTAATAAGTGTGGGTGAATGTGATGTATGTCTTCCAACCCCACGTCTTTCTTCCCTTTTATTTACCCGCTTATGATGGTTAGATATAGGGCATATTTCAATTAGCATACAGTATGACAGCATGTTTGCATCATCCATCTGTTTTGCACGCACCGGGCTCGGCGCATCATACAAACTGCATTTGTATTTCAATTCCAAGTTGAGTACTTGATAGCTATTGCATCTCATATGCCATGTTTAGAATAGCCGAGCCTGCTATAGTTGCATCTTTGCATGTGTTGCATTAGGCATTTCAGTATATTTAGGATCATGCATGATTTCTAACAAGCTTTTGTTTTGGCTTGGAGTACTCGGTAAGTTTTATGCTTTAGTATCCTTGCATGCGTGTGAGTGTTGCCATGAATAGCATGCTTACCATGAGGCTAAATGCTTATGTGATATAACTGCCTTGAATGCCTGTGGGTGGAGGTTGAGTTATTTGAATTGGGACAATTCATCAAATGTCTGTTTTAAGCCCACTAGATAGTGGCAAAATCATGTTTTCTAAGCCCACCTGAGGGTGGCAAATCCACGTCTTAGCCTACCTACGGGTAGCACTATCAAACCATTTTCAAACTAACAAACATGAAATGTTTAGTTCCAATTCAGGCGATTCAGTCTATACTTGTATGCTGTGCGCATCACATAGTAACCTAGGCTCATAACTGGAATAAGAACTCACAATGTTTTCAAAATAAGATATCATGGTTAGTAGAGGCCTTTGATTGGCGAAGGGTGCTCACGAAGTGACCTTCCCTAATCGTACCCAAGTTCCCAAGCCGAGGCAACTTTGGTGATGACGGACGCGTGGCCTTTGGCACCGAGTCAGGGTTTCCTAAATTTCTCATTTTAAAATATTTAGGTGGCGACTCTATATCTGGCGAAGCAGTCCATGTTTGGCACTTCTTTCAAAAAATCTGTTTTCAAAACGATTTGCCGGATTTGGACTCTTCAATTCAAGATTGAGAACCGTGACATTTGAGTCCTTCGAACTGTATTGACCCAATATCGAACCAGAACAGGGGGGACTCGCACTCCCTTCTCCCGGGATGCGTTCGGGGACGTCTACAGGTTCCCAGTTTGGGCATTAGAGCCGGATTTCACTCTAGGCAAACTAGTTCCTTAAGAAACTTGAATTCAAGGCGTTGACGCCCCAAAATCACCAAACGGGGTCGGATCGGCACGAAAATTGGCACACACGACCGCCTAGGCACGAGAGACTTGTAGGAGAACACGGGACTCCAATCGGGTTCCCAGTTTGGGAGTTAAAGCCGGATTTTGGTCTAGGCAAACTAGTTCATTAAGAAATTTGAATTCGAGGTGTTGACGCCCCAAAATCTCCAAACGGCATCGGATTAGCACGAAACTTGGCACACACGACCCCTAGGCACGAGAGAGTTGTGGGAGAAGATGGGACTCGAATTGGGCTCCCGGTTCGGGAGTTAGAGTCGGATTTCACTCTAGGCAAACTAGTTCCTTAAGAAACTTGAATTCGAAGTGTTGATGCCCCAAAATTACCAAACGGCGTTGGTTTAGCACAAAACTTGGCACACACGACCACCTAGGCATGAGAGACTTGTGGGAGGAGATGAAACTTCAATCGGGTTCCTGATTTGGGAGTTAGAGCCGGATTTTGGTTTGGGCAAACTAGTTCATTAAGAAATTTGAATTCCGGGTGTTGACGCCCCAAAATCTCCAAACGGCGTCGGATTAGCACGAAACTTGACACACACGACCGCCTAGACACGAGAGACTTATGAGAGAAGACAGGGCTTGAATCGGGTTCCCGGTTTGGGAATTAGAGCCTGATTTCGGTCTAGGCAAACTAGTTCCTTAAGAAATTTAAATTCGAGGTGTTGACGTCCCAAAATCACCAAACGGTGTTGGTTTAGCACGAAACTTGGCACACACGACTGCCTAGGCACGAGAGACTTGTAGGAGAAGACGGGACTCCAATCGAGTTCCCGGTTTAGGAGTGAGAGCCGGATTTCTGTCTAGCCAAAATTATTTACTTAATTATCTTTGTGATTATATAGTAGTTAATTTTTTATACTTTTCTATAATTAAAATATTAACTCGTAATTATATTGTCATTAATTATTTTTGTTTTTTGCTTTCAGATATTTTCCGAGTAGCAGTTTGCTTCTTGTGGAATGCAGGCGTGTGAAGATTGCGACTAACTTTTGTTTTTGTTACCCACAGAAGAATCATGAGGGAAACTTTTGTTTTTGATTTACGTTATTTTGAATTGTAAACAACATTATGTATTTAAACATTGTATTTGTATTATGCAATATTATGTTGTGGGATAATTTTGCTAATGTGTTATTATGAATGCAAGAATATTTTTATTATGGATGAATTGCTATTTTTATATTGGAATTTTTATATTATTATGTAATTATTAATTTCTTTTTCAATTATTTTTCATTTAATACAGGTAATTTTCATATTTTTAATAATTTTATCGTCGTTTTTTTTTTTTTTTTGAGACGGCACCACATTGTCTCAAAAACATTAGAACCATATTTTTTTTGCGATGTAGGCAATGCCATCGCAAAAGATATTGGCAAGGTTGAAACAAAAACCTTTCGCGACAGTATTCTTTGCCGTCACAAATAATCTTTTAGCGATGGCATGTCGTACTGTCTCAAATAATCTTTTAGCGATGGCATTTATCCCATCGCAATAAAAACACTTTCGCGACGGCACTTTGGACACGAGGTCGCCGACTCAACCGATCCGAGGATCTCGTTGACGGACATCCAGTGTTCCACTCTCTACCCCCAGTTATCAGAAGAAGGCCGAGAAGGTGCAGTGTGTCGGAACAGGGATTACCGGGACAGAGGGTTGCTTTGACAGTAGACAATCAGGTTGAAATTTCTGTGTCCGCCATAGAGGTACATTTATCGGCCATTCAGATGAAACCGCAGAATACATCAGGGATGGAGGCAATGATGCGCCAGATGCACGAGAGCATGAAACAGATGCAAGATGATGCCATCCGCCAAGCGGAATTTTCCAAACAACAAGCCGCAGTCATGGCCCAGCAGGCCGAGCTGATCACTAGGCTGCAACAGCAGAATGCAGCGTCTGCTTCACATCAGGCTCCTCCTCCTCCACCAGCGGCTCCACTGCCTGAGCAGGCATCTACTGGTCAGAATACCCTGCCAAATCCTCAGAATATCCTCCCGAACACCCAAAACACCTTACCTGATGTCCGGAACACTCAAGAGGACACAGGTCTTCCAACGGGGCTGGCTCCGCCCCCACTTCTGCCGCAACTGTCCAAGAATCTTACACCCAACCACCCGGACTCTCCATTTGAGTTCGAGGTAGATCATACAGCTCTGAAGCTGAGTAAGCTGGAAAAGCTTTTCAAGAAATCACAGGGGGTGAAGGCCATCCCAGACATTGAAGATGGCTACACTAACGTGGCCGTGACACTACCAGACAGATTCAAGATGCCACAGATTGACCGTTTTGATGGGTCCGGAGATCCCATGGTCCATCTCCGGCTATTTTCAGACATCTTGAGGCCAATGGGCCTAACCCGACCACAAAAGCTTTCTTTATTTGGCAGAACTTTGTCGGGGGTGGCGGCCATCTGGTACGCAAAGTTGGAAGATTATGTGAAGAGAAATTGGGATAAGCTGGCTGAGGCCTTCGTTGCACAGTATTCATATAATACACAGATCAAGATTACAACACGTGATCTCGAAACAACGAGGCAGGAACAAAAAGAGACTTTCTCTGATTTTGTAACTCGGTGGAGAGCAAAGGCATCGATGATGACCTTGAGGCCAACAGATAAAGATCAAATTCGGATGATTGTACGCAATCTCCAACCGAAGTTAATGCAGAAAATGATCGTACTCCCTTTCCCCACTTCTCAGATTTACACGAGATGGGGGTACAGATCGAGGATGCGATGAAGCAAGGTTTAATCGACCAGGATCGAGAGCAGCCCCGAAGGACGTTCAACCGCAATAACAACGCAGGCCCGAGTGGCGCTGCAAACACAAGGACTTCGGAGGTTGGCATGGTCACTACTACTCCCCCTTCCCAACCAAGGCCCGCAGCGGCCACACCCTTTTCCAGTACTTCCGGGAGCAGTAACCAAGCCCCGAGATACCAATCCAGAGGCCAAAGAACTTTCACTCCACTATACATGCCCTTGTCCAAGGCTCTCGGCGTTCTAATCAAAAAGGGGCATCTGAAACCCCTAGAGCTGAGGCCGCTACCAAATCCACTCCCCCCTTCCCACAACCCAAATGGCATCAGGCGTACCACCAAAGAAGATGGCCATGATCTGATCAATGTTTCCAAGGCGTCACGAGATTCAAGACCTCGTTGACAAGAATATCATTCTACCTCCCGAAGACCCAACGTCACAACCAACCCACTCCAAGACATAACCAAGATCCACCGCCCAAAAGAGTCAACCTCATCCAAACCGGGGTTGTTTCACGATCCTAGTATCTATATTACTCCTATCACCTACCCAAGCCGGAGGTGATCCTTCTGATTGCAATCGACTTGTGCATGTTGGACACCTTCACAACCCAACTGAGCCAGGTAGTGACCTCCGAAGATGGAGCAGGCAGTTTCAGAGCAGAATTGGTGAGTCCGGGATGGGACACTGAATTGTGCCTGGAAGAGCTTATGATCCGTGGATATATCTTATCGATGAGCTACCGAGTTGAGTGTGAGGTCGCTGTAAAAAGTCAATTGTGCATGATTCAGGGGGACGGACTAGAACAGGGGGCAGATGATCTGACCACGGTGGAAGAAGATTTTGCCAACCTCCAGTTCTTCAACGACCAAGAAGCAGGGGATGCAACAATCAATTGGTTTGAATATGGGGAGTCGGCGGAGATTGCCGGATGGTTAGATGACCAGCCAGATGTTGTGGAAATTCAGCCAGAGCAAGGCCCGGCAGGGGCAGGGGTATCAATGATGGCTGGAAGGGCTGAGAGTCAGATTGAATTGCCGGAGAGCGCCAGTTCAAAGAATTTCGCTCGGGATCAAGATATTGTGAAAACCGAACAACAAACCCTACTAACATAGGAGGAGCAAGAAAAGAGGTGGAATTCTGAGAGAATCCGGAAAGCCAAGAACCATGAAGAGGTTGAAAGTGCTGCGAGCACGAAAGCAGGACATGCTGTGAGCATGTGGGATGAAAGTACCGAGAGTACGAACTTGCTGGAACCAGATAGGCGTTTGTTGAATGTCAGTGGGATGTGGTGGGAAGACGATGACTTATGTCTTGCCCACACAGACGAAGATTGGGCAGGTGCTCAACCAGATGATACTTGGTACCTCGATGAGGTAGACCATATGACCAGGAGTGGGCAGTATTTCAAGCCCCTGCACCTCGACCAACCCGAAGCATCTGGGAAAGATAAAGAGGCCGAGAAACAGAGAGAGAAGCAAATTGAAGAAGAAACTGTACTGAGACAGTTAAAGAAGATACAAGCAGACATCTCCATCTGGGGACTGCTTATGGCATCAAGGGTACATAGACAGGCTGTCCTATCTGCCATGGACAAGGCCAAACTCTCCATTGATACTACACCAGAGCAAATTGGTTACCGGTTTTCCCGGAGGAGGTTCCCCAAGATTAACTTTTTCGTATTAAAGAACTACCGCCTGAGGGCGTGAATCATAACAAACCTCTCTACATCTCCGTGGAATGTAGAGATAAGTGGATACCGGTGGTACTTGTTGATACCGGGTCTGCTATCAATGTCTGCCCAGCCAGAACAGCATATGCAATCGGGTTGAAACCCGCGGATTTCATACCAACCACTCAGGTGATCAAAGCTTACGATAATACCAGTAGGGAGGTGATGGGGGCTGTCAAGGTTCAGACTCAGGTTGGTCCAGGACAACACAACATTGAATTTCATGTCTTGGACGTTCCCGCAACCTTCAACTTACTCTTGGGGCAGCCGTGGTTGCACCAAGTAAAGGCAGTCTCTTCCACTCTACACCAGATGTTGAAATACCCTCACGGGAAGGGGGTTACAATTGTTTTCGGAAATTCATCCATCCATCCGCCGCCGGAAGTGTCTACGCCAGTTTTGGAAATCGAGCACGGCACGGAGGATGTGTTCTTATCAGGGTGCACTTTGGCAGAGGCCCGGGTAGTGCAGAATATTATGGCTGTGAATGAAGGTGTGTACGTCAGTGCCCAATCTATCTACCTCATGAACAAGCTACAACATATCCCCGGGATGGGATTAGGAAGGAGCGGCAGAAAAGGAGTCGCTGCGTTGGCCGAAGTGCCACACAACCCGCATACCTTTGGACTGGGTTATCTACCCACCAAAGAGGACTGGGTGAGGAAAGGAAAGGAAATGGCCGGCAGAGCCAGAGCAAAGCAGGCTGGGAAGCCTTTTGACTTAATGCACAGGCCCATCCAGGGTACCCTAAACGGACGCTTCGTCCGGGAGGGAGAGGACTTTCCATTTTGCGGCTTCCCAGAGCCATGGTTAAATGCGGAGAAGAAGCGTGTACCAGGTTTTGAAATCTTCTTCGACTTGCAACTATCCGGGGATGACGTTGCCACGGAGCAGACAGACCCAACAACTGAGGTTAAGCAGAATAAAGCAGTGGATCCTGAGGGCACAAAATTGGAAATGGGGGTAGCACTGGCATGTCTCCTCTCTGATCCTCCGATCGACCAAGAGTGCTTGGGGGATAACTTTGTGGTTTCCATGATTGGGGATGAAACGGCTGCGAGTCGACCAGCAGCTATCTTGGATGCATCAATCGCACCCTCTCTCACTTGGCAGTACGAGGAGGGATTTTTGTCCAGCAGCACCGGGTCAGGTAGTGAGCCGGAATCTGATTCCACCAAGTCCTGTGAGTCAGAATCAGGTTCCAGCTCGACTGAGTCTGAGTCTGGTACTCTTGGGGATGTTAACCCGGATGCCACAGTCCTGTCCAGGTCGTCTTTTTCCTTTTCATTTGAGTCTGTTGTAACTAATGAATTGGACGATTTGGATGTGCCTAATGAGAATGAACTATCTGTGATTTCCGAGTACTTTTCTGTGCCCCTAATTTATTGCATTGATTCAGACTTTCAAAATTTTGATCAAAACGACGAGGACGAAGTTCCTCCAGTTTTACAACGTTTAATTGAGCAAGAGCAAGAGAGATTTGTTAAACCATTAAATGGATGAAATCATTACCATGAACATTGGTACTGAGGAGGACCCGCGGCTGGTCCAGATCGGGTCCACGTTGTCTTCAGAGGAACGCGAGCGCTTAGTCGCTTTATTAAAAGATTTCAAAGATGTTTTCGTATGGTCCTACGAAGACATGCCTGGAATCGATCCTGAGATTGTACAGCATCGGATCCTCCTTGACCCCGAGCCGACACATCAAGCGTAAACTCAAGGATCTCGGATTGGGCTCTTAAGATTAAGGAAGAGGTCACCAAGCAAATCGACGCAGCTTTCCCGCCGTATCTGAATATCCGACTTGGTTGGCCAACATTGTTCCGGTCAAGAAAGATGGCAGGATCCGTGTGTGTAGACTTCGTGATTTGAACAAAGCTAGTCCGGCGACTTTCCTTACCGCACATCGATGAGTTGGTAGATTTCACAAAGAGACATGCATTGCTCTCATTCATGGATGGCTTCGTGATACAACCAGATAGTGATGGCGCCAGAAGACGAGAAAAGATCGATTCACCACCCCGTGGGGACATATCACTACGGTAATGCCGTTTGGGTTGAAGAACGCTGGGGCTACTTATCAACGGGCCGCAACCACAATACTACATGATATGATCCATAAAGAGGTTGAGGTGTATGTGGACGACATGATCGTCAAGTCCAAGGAAAGAGAGGGCCACTACACCGCCTTGCACAAGTTTTTCCAAAGGATCAGGGAATTCCGGTTGCGGCTAAACCCTCAGAAATGTACATTTGGTGTTACAGCGGGGAAAATGTTAGGGTTTCTGATTACACAAAGAGGCATTGAGGTCGATCCTTCCAAAATCAAGGCCATCCTAGAAATGCCACCACCAAGGACTGAAAAGGAGGTACGAGGCTTTCTGGGTAAAGTGCAATTCATAAGACGGTTTATTTCAAAACTAACCTTGACTTGTGAACCACTTTTTGGCCTCCTCAAGAAAGGAAAGAAGTTCCAATGGGACGGCCGATGTCAAGCTGCATTTGAACAGATCAAAGAATATCTACAGAACCCACCCGTTTTATCGCCACCAGAACCGGGGAAACCGTTGATTTTGTATCTATCAGTGACTGAAACTACAATGGGCTGCATGCTTGCACAAGAATCAGAAGATAAGGCGGAAAAAGCCATCTATTATTTGAGCAAAAAGATGCTGGAGTATGAGACCCGATATACACCGCTGGAAAAGGCTTGCTTGGCTCTGGTATGGGCTACCAAGAAGCTGCGGCACTACCTGTTAGCTCACTCTGTAATGTTGGTTTCGCGACTTGATCCCATCAAATATCTCTTCGAGAAACCAGCGCTTACGGGTAGGCTAACTCGTTGGTTACTTTTGCTCTCCGAATTTGATCTCACGTACGTGACACGCAAGTCAGTGAAAGGAAGAGCAGTGGCAGAGTTCCTTGCCGACCACCCGGTTGAAGGGGATGAAGCGGTCGAGTACCTATTCCCGGATGAATCAATTCTGCATATCGATGAAGAAACTTTGACGATGTACTTTGATGGAGCATCAAATCAACATGGGTATGGGATAGGAGTGTTGCTGATAGCACCCGACAATTCCCGTATCCCTCTGGCCTTCAAACTCCGATTCAAAGTCTCGAACAATGAAGCGTATCACGAGGCGGTATTCTTTGGTCTAGAAGCGACTCGAACTAGGAGCAAGACGACTGGACGTTATTGGGGATTCGAACCTTGTTGTGTCTCAAGCTAAAGGAGACTGGAAAGTGAAAGAGGAAAAAATGATAATGTATCACCAAACCTTGGATTTGCTGATTCCTCGGTTTGAGAAGTTAAGTTTTACTCATCTACTAAGAGAGAACAACAAGTTCGCAGATTCTTTAGCAACTCTATCTTCTATGATAGACATCCCGTGTGGAGTCCGAATGCGTCCAGTCATTATTGACCAGGAATTTGCACCTGCTTATGAGTCAATTGCAGCCATGGATGAAGTTCAGGACGAGCACCCCTGGTATTACGACATCTAGAACTTCTTGGAGAAAGAAGCATACCCGCCAGGGGTAAATGCTAAAGACAAGAGGGCAATCAGAAGAATGGCAATTCAGTTCATCATCTGCGGGGGTAAACTGTATAAACGGGGTCATCTGGGAATGCATAAACTGTGCGTTGATGCCGAAGAGTCAAAGCGTCTGATGGAAGCTATCCACGGGGGTGAATGTGGTGCACACATGAATGGGGTAATGTTGGCACGGAAGATCCTTAGACAAGGTTATTACTGGTCCACCATGGAGGAGGATTGTATTGGCTTCGTCCGGCGATGTCACAAGTGTCAAATTCATGCAAATCGAATGAACATCCCGCCGTCCAAGCTGTACAACATGACTTCGCCATGGCCGTTTTCTGTCTGGGGAATTGATGTAATCAGAGCTGTTACGCCAAAGGGGTCGAATGGGCATGAGTTCATCGTAGTATCGATAGATTATTTCACAAAGTGGGTTGAGGCCCAATCTTATGCGGTGTTGAAGGCTTCGCATGTAGCAAAATTTATCAGAAACAACATTATTTGTCGCTACGGAGTCCCAAATAAAATCGTTTTAGACAATGGTTCCCACTTCAAGAAGGAGGTGATTGACTTGTTGGAGAAATACAATGTGGCTTTTCATAAGTCGTCTACTTACCGGCCGCAAACCAACGGAGCAGTTGAGGCCGCCAACAAGAACATCAAGCGCATACTACAGAAGATGGTGGAAACCTATCAGGACTGGCCAGATAAGCTGCCTTTCGCTCTGTGGGGCTACAGGACTTCGATCAGAACTTCTACTGGGGCGACTCCGTACTCATTGGTTTATGGGATGGAAGCCGTTCTGCCTATTGAGATTGAGGTCCCGTCATTACGAGTATTGGCCGAGTGCCAGATAGTCGAAGCAGATTGGCAGCAAAACAAATTTGAGGAACTCATGCTTTTCGATGAAAGAAGGCTGAAAGCACTGTACCACATCCAAGGTTATCAACGCAAAATCGCCCGGGCTTTTAACAAGAAGGTTAAGTCCAGGAATTTGAAAGAAGGAGATTTGGTACTCAAAGACAACCGAGCTCCCATCCACGACCCAAGGGGCAAGTTCAGACCCAATTGGACTGGTCCCTACATTATCAAGTCAATCTGGTCTGGTGGAGCTGTGGTTCTGATGGATTTAGATAGCTTAGAGTTTTCCCAACCAATCAACATGGACAAGTTGAAGAAATACTACTCCTGAGAGGCTCGCTAGGCCGAAAACCCGAAAGGGCGACCTAGGCAAAATTCAGAGCATAGAAAATTTGAAATTATAAAAACTGAGCTCGCAAGGTTGAAAACCCGCAAAGGGCGGCCGTGGCAAAAGTTAGAGCGCAAAAGGAGAGTAAAAATACCTGAGCGAACCTAAGCCTGAACTACGTAAGGCTTGATTCCCATCTATGGGATACGTAGGCAGCTTCATCCTGAAGTTCAGCCCCAATCTTTTCCCCGATCAACTTTGTCCATTTGATCATCTCAGTCATCTCTATTCATCAGCATTTATCGTGATCTCCAGTACAGTGTTATTCAGACTAGGGGCAACTTTCCGTTGCAATGAAGTGTTACGGCACCATCCAGACTAGGGGCAACTTTCCGTTGCTATGAATCGCTGAGGCACTTTTCAAACTAGGGGCAACTTTCCAGTTGCAAGGATCCGGGGTTATGCATCTCAGTGACAGATCTCAGGCGTGTCCAGTTCTGATCCGTATCGAAAATAGTTTTGAAAAGTTTTAATAAAAGTTGACTTTGTTCAAATTGATGTTTTCACAACTAAGACCATTTTTGGACCAAAACGGAGAATTTTCAGTACCACAACCTTCAATTTCATTGATTTCAAAACAGAGCTCTCTCGCTCTTGCATACAATTGAAGTTGCTTTTTATTACACTCATAACGAAAACTTGAAAGTACTAATAAAGCGATAAATCTGGGGCATAGTCAAGTCAGGTGTCCCTGCGCCCCCTTCCAGAGCTGGTTGAAGCCTCTGATGCCAACCTAGGCCCAACCTGTGCTTCTTCGTTGAGCCAATCCCAGCACTCGTCAGATAAAGTGCAACTGAAAACAGGGGCAGGGGACAGGAGCTCTCTAGTCCTCCAGGCTGTAGTATGGCGGGCAAGGTGTGCACCTTGGACCCGGAAAGTAACCGGGTACTCAATCCCCTCCGGAGGGCAAGTCTGATCATGACCAAATTGGCGCAGAATGCGGAATGGGAAATAGAATACACAATGGGTTAGGCCAATCAACCGGATCCCAGTGTCCTGGAACATGCTATAGCCCATCGCCGGAAGGTTAAGCCAAGGACAGCGCCAAGCAATGTGTTCAGCTGACAAGTTGCACATCCATTCAAACCACTATCCCTCATCAAGGGTGTTAACCAGGCGTTGTCGAAAGAAGTAGCCGCGGGCTGAGTAAGCAAGGCAAGAGTCCACAACTTGCAATTTATCCATCAACCATATCTGGGGAGGGATGAAAAATGAGGGAATAAAGAATAGAGAGATGTGCGATGAGAGAAAAGTAAGATAAGGGTTTTGTGAGAAAAACCGAGCCCGAGAGCCGAGTGATATGAGCAAATACATATGTGAGCTTGGGTGGGAAACATTACCTGCAGCAGTAGTGGACTCCCCGCAAACCTGGTTGTCTCTTGGCGGTAGAAGGCATCCAAACCTAGCAGTGTCTCGGCCAATATCATGGCGGTACAGCTCTTTCCTTCCCTCAAGCCTTGAGCGACTTCGATCAAACGGATGCTAGCTCCTCCGGAGCCTGAGACAAATATAAAATGAGATAGCATACACAAGCAGAGGGCATGTTGTCGGAAACCTTGCCAATGATGGTTGCTGCAGTCACCGGCATCAGAGAATCGGTAAATCAGGCTCGGGATATCCAACATGCCATTACCGATCAGAGATTGAGCATTATGCGCGTTGAGACCGCACATCCGCCCTAAAGCTTGGGCATGGCCAAAACGAGATTGGGGCAAGATCTCTTCTGAGCGTTCAGACTCCATCAAAGCTTGAAAATCTTCAAAAGTAGGACATACCTCTTGCCCTCCGAAGCTGAAGACATGCGTCACCGGGTTCTAAAACCTTGCCGCGGCATGGAGGAAAGGAAGATGTAGCGGAGTCCGGCCCAGCGTGAATAGTGCATTTAAGCCGAAACCCCGGAAGTTCAACTTTTCCGACCCATCTAGAGAGGAGATCCAAGATGCGAGATTTTCTGTGAGAAATGCTTCCATTTTGTGCAAAGCAGTGATGAAATGAATGAATTCCAAAGTCGGAGCTTTATAGGGGGTAAAACACTATTCGAGGACACATGTCACAATTCTAGAAGTTGCAGGAAAAGGGGCCGGCCGGCCACCTTTTCTAGCAGACCGGCCACCCTCCAATCCCCAAAAGCAATTGTGGCCCACCACGCTCATTGGTCCTATTTTGCCCTCCGGAAGGAAGTTAGAGGCACTTTCACGCATCGGGAACGTCGAAGGCCTCAATTTCTCTCAGTTTCGAATACGTTCCATCATCCAGATCGTCCGTCCGAAGTGCGCTTTGTTGTATGTTTGCTTATCGAGTTGTTGTTTTGATTATCGAGTTGTAAGTTTTGTCGAGCTGTCGCATTTTGTGTTTTGAGTTATTACCTTTTGTTTACATTTTGTTTACGCGATTTTTTTGTTAAGTCTTGTTTATTGAGTCATTAACATTGTTGTACTTTGCTTATCGAGTTGTAAACTTGCTAAGATTCTGTTATTTCTTAGTGAGTCGAGTTTTTGATTTGTTGCGTCGGTTCATTACCTGACCCGGTAAATACACAAGGCGCATTTTCATTCAATTCCACTTTGTGCAAAATGATGCGTTGCGATGCTAAGAATTTCAAGTACAAACATCTTTTCAAAGGCTGTTTCATTCCATCATGTTTTACAACAAAATAAAGGTACAAGTTTTACAGGAAATAAAACTGCCTAACAATATGCAAAGTGCTACAAACTACTAGCAAAAAGTAAAATAAAGCAGGAAATAGCATCAATATCCTCGGGAACGGGAATGAGGAGGCCCTCTCATCCTCTTCTGCGGGATAACCTCTGCACCATCATCACCATCCGGGTCAGAGCTATCATCCTCCGGATCCCCCTCAGCCTCGTCTCCGCTCCCGGAACCAAGACCGGAGCCTCCCTCCCCAGCAGATGTCTCTGACTCACGGTCCGCGACCTCCTCCTCCTCCTCAATAATGGGTGCCCTGCGTCTGCGAGACGACCCTGCTCCTCGAGCTCCTCGAAAAGGCCTAGATGGCCCAGCTCCCTGAGGAGGCCTGGATGGCCCGGCTCCTCGAAAAGGCCCAGATGGCCCAGTACCTCGAACAGGTCCAGTACCTCGATCTCTCTGAGAAGGCCCGGGTGGTCCGGCCCGCGGCGGTGCATAGACAGGAGGCATCTGAAAGGGAAAAGTTCAAATACATCAATTCAAATATGAAAAGCAGATGCGAGTATAATATGCGAGTGGGGTGTGTGTCAGATGTGCTCTACACAGCCTATCAATACAGCAGAATGTTCAAAACCAGTATGTCGCCAGAAATATGCTAAATGCAGGGAAGATGAACAGTACCTGCACGCCCATAATGGCCAGCTGTGCCTCCCTCCGTAGGATCATGCCCTCGAATGTGGCCAGCATCCCCAGTATCTCATCCGTGTACTCAACTGGAGGCTACAGATACAAATGCAAAACTATCGTGAGGAATGAATGTCCAAATGTCGGTGATAAATCAAAGTCAGAAAACATACCGGGGGTGAATCAGGATCCCTGACATATCTGTGGTCAGGAAGAGGAGGCTCTAGCGAAACCTGGTAAGGAGTCCCGAACCGCCAACTCGTCAACTCGGTCGGCATGTCTGGCCACCCAGGATGATGAAGAGACGGAAGGATCGGAGGAATCGAACTACCTCTACCCCTAGATGCACCAGCCCTACTAGAGGAGGGGATATCCGTAGCACCGGTACGACTCGAAGATGGTACATCAGTAGGCCTCCGTGACGGAGCACGCACTCCCGTCAAGGGGGGCATCAGATATATACGACGATAGGTGGCGTAGTCCCCCTCCATGAGATGTAACAAAGCATCGGTGCCCTGCATAGCACTAATGACCTCCTGGGTAGAGAGTCTATCGGCAGTCCGCATAGTGGCTGGAGGTACAGCAGGAGGGTCCTGAGAATCATACCCCCACTTTGGACGCGTTCCCCAGAACCATGCCCTACCTCTCGGTCCTTCGGCAGAACCTATCTGAATTACCCGACTTCGGGATCGATGTCGGAGACCGTCACCCAATACCGCCTGATCGCCAAGTGTCTGCGGATAGCGATTGCATAAATCAATGAAATCGAGAATATACAGGCGGATCAAAGATGAAAATGAAAGGAACCGAGAGTTACGAAATACCTCTGTCGTCACAAGTATCAAAATCTTGTCGAGGTAGAAGAGTCTCTCGAGGTCTCGATGGGGTGCTCGCCCTCGAATACCAGTGAAAACGGAGTCATAAGGAGTCCTGCCACCTCCATCTCCGGGGCTAATGTGGGAAAATATACGTACACCCATAGCTGAGAAAAGCAGTGCGGAATGTGAATACAAAGTGCTAAAGGCAGAATACGGAGTACAAAGTGCGCCGTGTGTGCGATGAACAAGTAATGAGGAGCAGAAATGTAAATCAAGAGGACAGAACGTACCTCCCAGGCTCTCCAATAGCCGCCAAGTAAGTCTCCCCGCCCACGAGAGGCTGCACTCATGTAACAATAGAGGGTAGCCAGGCCAGCGCCACCCCAGTCATACCGACTGACCTGTGATAGGTCCACTAGGGCACTTAGAAGATACAACCCGACGGTGTTCCCCCTATCGGCAAACAGAGTGGTGCCAAAGAGGAACATAAGGAAACCCCGGGTGTACTGCTTAACCTCCTCGGGAGACTCAGGCTCCATCTTCGGCCTCCAGCAGGGAAGAGAACCAGGTGTCTGGGACTCTCCGGAAGCTCTGTCTACAGGTGGGCGAGCCCCCAATAGATGTGTCCATGCGGCCTCCCACTCTCCCATATCCTCGTCATAAGGTATGGGCCAACCGCCTATGTCTAGGCCGGTGAGTACGGCAAAGTCCAGCGGAGTCATGGTCATGTCCCCAGTGGCAGAAAAATGGAAAGAATTGGTGGTGTCCCACCATCTCTCCACCAAGGCAGCTAACAATGTCCTACTGGCAGGACAGCGGGATAACCCCGTACAGAATGCTCCGAACCCTGCTGAGTCAACCAAATCCCGGACAGCCTCTGGAAGCTCAGCATACCACTCTCTCGCGGCGGTGGAGCCATATCCTCGCACGGTGCGAGAGCCAACCTGCATTCAGAATGAATACATGTGTTCAGTACACAATAAAATGCAAGCCGTATGCAAGTAATAGCTGTGTGCAAATGAAATGAAATAGCTGTGTGCAAATGAAATGAAATAGCTGTGTGCAAATGAAATGAAATAGCTGTGTGCAAATGAAATGAAATAACTGTGTGCAAATGAAATGAAATAGCTGTGTGCAAATGAAATGAAATAACTGTGTGCAAATGAAATGAAATAGCTGTGTGCAAATAAAATGAAGTAGCTGTGTGCAAATGAAACGAATCAGTGGGCTGTGTGTTCACTTCAAATCTGGGCTGCGTGTTCAGTGAATCTGTGTTTTGGGCTGTGTGTTCAATTCTTAATCAGTGGGCTGTGTGTTCACTTCAAATCTGGGCTGCGTGTTCAGTAAATCTGTGTTTTGGGCTGCGTGTTCAAATCTTACTCAGTGGGCTGCGTGTTCGCTTTAATCTGGGCTGCGTGTTCAGAAAATTTCGTATTTGGGCTGCGTGTTCAAATTCCAGAAAAATTTGTGGGCTGTGTGTTCACCATCAACTTGGACTGTGTGTTCAAAAAATCAGAGTTTAGGGCTGTGTGTTCTATTCTCGATCATTTGTGGGCTGTGTGTTCACCATCAACTTGGACTGCGTGTTTAGAAAATCAGAGTTTAGGACTGTGTGTTCTATTCTCAATCATTGTGGGCTGTGTGTTCACCATCGACTTGGACTGTGTGTTCAGAAAATCGGAGTTTGGGACTGTGTGTTCTACTCTTAATCAATGTGGGCTGTGTGTTCACCATCAACTTGAACTGCATGTTCAGAAAATCAGAGTTTAGGACTGTGTGTTCTACTCTTAATCAGTGTGGGCTGTGTGTTCACCATCAACTTGGACTGCGTGTTCAAAAAATCAGAGTTTAGGACTGTGTGTTCTATTCTCGATCATTGTGGGCTGTGTGTTCACCATCGACTTGGACTGTGTGTTCAGAAAATCGGAGTTTGGGACTGTTTGTTCTACTCTTAATCAGTGTGTGCCGTGTGCTCACCTTCAAATTCGGGCTGTGTGTTCGACAAATCAGTGTTTGAGCCGTATGTTCAATTCTTAACTAATGTGTACCGTGCGTTCACAATCAATCAGTCAATGAGCCGTGTGTTCAGCAATTCAAGTGTTTAAGTCACATGTTCGGAATGCAAACAAAGTACTATGTCATAAGCTAAAACTGTGTGTTCAAGCACGGCAAAGCTACAAAATGCACGAAAAATACAGAAAATAAAGTAAAATACCTCTCGTGCATCGTGAGAAAGGTGCTGCTTCGGCTCTCGCAGTAGTAAATCCCTGGGTGCCCGGTCATTGAACCCAGTGAAACGATGAAAAACGGCTCGCGGAAGCATATGTACCAGTGGGGCGTATCTCCCAGGAATAAAAAGGCGGACTCTCAGGGGCAGTGTCATGATATCAAAATCATCCCTGGCACTTGGAGGACCTCCATCGTGAGGGTAATCACCTGCCATTTCAAGAAATCTGCGAAAAAGAGCAAAAATGAGCAAAATTGGAAAAAGTCAACAAAAGTCAACTCCCGGGAAATGGAAAAGTCAACAAAAGTCAACTCCCAAGAAAATCTTCCAAATATTGAGACAAACTTACCTCAAGTGGTGAAAATGAGAAAAGAAGCCCCGAAATCAAAATTTAATCGGTCCAAAGTGCTTAAAACTGAAAGATTTCGCGAAAACAACTTGCGTGGAAGGCCGAAAAGCGCGTATAAAGTGCAGATCTGAAGAGAAAAATGGTTTGGGGAGCAAGGGAAGGAGTTTTTGCAGCTGTGGAAGTGATTTCGGAGGCATTGGGCAAGGGAATATATAGAAATGAGCCAAAATGACAAAACTGCCCCTACTTTTGGACAGGTGGCCGGCCGGCCACCTTTTCTAGCTGGCCGGCCATCTGCTTTTTTGTCCCTAGCCGGTGGCCTCCCCTAGGGCAACCACCTGGCCGGTGGTGGTCCCCACACCCCCCTCTAGCTCTCTGCAAATTTTGAGGAAGATCGGAGTTCCCGGGACCTGAAAAATTTCGAGAAAAGTGCACTTTCTGGCGCGAAATTGCTCCGCCGGAACTTCAGCTGCAACTTCTGACATGTGTCTCATCATCACTCATCAAAATCAAGGTGTATCCTTTTCGAACATGTTGTAACCTCTCCGGGAGGTGAATCCGAGGCCGCGATCAAGTTGCTTTCACCGAAATGCGCGTTTCCCAGCTCGTTGTTTCGCAACAAACGGGCGCCCTAATTTATGCTCGTTTTGCATTGTCGTGCATATAACTTGCATTCTCATGAGCATTTTGCATTGTCATGCATGATTTCTTGACGTACCATACCTCTATGCTTGAGCGTGCGTTGTCACGCGCGTTCCTCTATCACACTGCTTTATGCATTCACTCGCCGGCACTGCGTGTGTCAAACGTTCGGGATCACAGGAATCACATTGAATATATGTTGTTAGCATATTGTTCTTGTTGAATTTCTCCCTTTTGCAGGCACGATATTGTATGTACGGTTCATTTGAGGCTGGTGCGACCAGACGAATCGCGCAGATATCGTATCTTCTCCGTATGAGACGCGACGAGAATTGAATGATTCTCCGCATTCCTAACTGCATGAAATGTAGTTGTTGCTTTGCATTCTTGCTTAAAACTGTTGCATCTATTTGCGAATACTTGCCTCATTACAGCTTGCTGCATTTGCATGATCATTTGGCTCTGTGCACGTCGCTTTGCATTTTGCCCCCCTGCCTGCGGGCACGCCTGCGGGCACGTATCTCTGTTCATCTTGTATGATTGTCTAAGTCTTCGGCCTTGTCAAAAATGGGTCGTCTCTAGGTTTTGACATTCACTCCCGTCACTTCTTGACTTCCGAGTTCTGTCAAAGAGAGGCAACTGTAGACACCCCATTTTTGACCGACCTTAAGACTAAGACGTCACCGATTGAGCGCTCAGTGATGTTGTATGTTGTGCTCGTTCAGAAGTCTCAAAGTCGCGGCCGCGCGCCCTGCCTCCGGACTTCCGAACTCTCTTCTGTGCCTTGCCTCAGTTTGCGAACTGGACTCGGTTTTCTCTGTTTTCTTTCCTGAGGAGAGGGAGAGGTCCCGTAGACCATCTCTCAGTGGCCGTGGGCTACATTTCCTGGCCGTAGGCCATTTTGCCCATTTCGGAGCCCAGTTCCCGGAGCCGTCAGGCCGTGTGCCTCGGTTCGGGACCACCCGACCATCTCCGATTCCTCTGGTTTTTGGCATGCATCTCATTTACTCCCTTTCGAGGGACACTGGGGTCTTAGATACCCACTTCGTGGCCAAACACCACTTCGATTGCTTAACGGCGGTTTCGGGACCCCAAAGCTGCGTGTTTTGGCCCCGAGCATTCGCTTTTGCATCAGTTTTTCTCCATTTTTGCCAGGTACCTCTGTTTTATCCCCAGGAAGATCACTGGAGGGTGGGAGGCCAGCAATTGTCTCAACAACCAGTTATGCTCCTACGGCGCCCCCCGGCGCCCGTTTTTCTCACTTCCGGGCTAATGTTGAACACCCTAAGGCCATTTTCTTCGAGCCAAAACCACATATTTGTGTTGTACACACATGGGAGGACCCTAAAAACACATGGCCGGCCAGTAATTGCAATTGACCCTTTTGAACCCCTTTTAAAAGTGGCATGTTGTCTCTCCCGTTTCAGAGTTGCCAAATTCCAACCATAGGGTCTTGTTGTACACACTTGGGAGGACACCAACCTTTGGTGGCCGGCCAAAAATTCTCACTTTCCATTTTGACCCCTAGCCGGCCGGCCACCTGCAGCAAAAGTGCCTAGCCGGCCTGCTTCCTCAGTGTGAGTTTATTCCAGCTGTATCTTGGTTTTCTCCCAAAAAATATCTGATCCGGGGGAACCTTTTGGAGGGAAATAAGGCCTCATTTCCCTCCACTTTTGTAAGGATTCCTCTCCCCCTCTCTTGTCTACATTGGTGTCCTCCCAACTCAAGAGAAGAGATCACAAACATTGGTTGGAGCATATACATACATACAACCTCATTTCCTTCAAGTTTTGGTGCCATTTCTTCATCATCTTCAAGCACCACCACTACTACTCCATTCCAGCAGCAAGGAGAGGCTTTCCAGCAGTTAAGAGGCAACAAATTTGGTCCAAGAAGCAACCAAAGTCTTGATCTTCAAGGGTAAGTCCACTTCACCCTCTTTTGAGCTCATTTTTGCCTCATTCCCTTAGCCTATTTTCTTACTGTTTTGGGCTCCGAATCTAACTGAAACTAGGCCTTTTTTGGGCCATTATTTATGTTTGTTCAAGGGCTGAACCCTGTTTGAGCCCTCCATCTTACACTTGTTTCAATATCCTCTGATATGTCACATTATTGCATGCTATATTTGGCCTATGAGTGATCTGTTTCCAAGCACAATGTAAACTGTAAGTCAGCCTATTTTGAGCCCCTCTTCAACATTTAAGAAGGTCTCAACCCTGTTTGGCCTCTCTATCATGCACTTGCTTCATAATCTCTCATATTTATCGTAAATTTGCATGATTTGTGTGACCTACATGTAGTCTGTTTTGGGGCACGTCATGAACTGTTAGTAGGCTTATTTTGTGTCCCTCTACAACATTTTAGAAGGGATCAACCTTGTTGGGGGTCTCCATGTTATACTTGTCATTATATCCCTCTTTGACCCCCATTTTTGCATGCTTTTTTAAGCTTATCTAGATTTTGTTTTTGGCCATCATCAGAACTGAAAAGAGTCATATTTTGATCTTCTTGACATATTTCATTAAGGGTCTTTTCTGGTTTGATGAATGTTTGGGGTACCTCATGTTATAGCCTTATATATCCTAGTTCTTGCATCACATTTTTAGCATGTTTTCATACTGAGTTGGGGGATGTCATCTACTGTAAATGTGCATATTTTTAGTCCCTCATCAGTATTTTAGAAGGGTATTTTTCCATTTGGGCATCGCATGTATCACTTGTTTCAATACCCCTCTTGCGGAGCCATTTTTGCATTCTTGCTTAATCCTATCTGTGCTTGCTGTTTAGCCCTTTTTATGACTGAAAAATGATTTTATTGGGGCTTCCTTGCTACTGTATTTTCATTCCATATCCATATTGTGCATGCATTGCACAGCTATAGGCCATTTCGGGCGTCTAATTTCGCATTTTGGGACCATTCCTTGCATCGGGTGTACTTTCGCCTCATTTCGGGGCTGTTTTCCCCCACATTTCATTGCTGAAATTCATTTGCATGTTTGCATATCATTTCTATGCCATTTCACGCCTTAGGGCCATTGCCTCAGTTTGCGTGCCCGTGTGCACGCATTTCGAGGCACTTCATTTTCATCCGATGGCCTCTTATTTGAGTGTGGCTGAGGCTCACCCATGTTAGCATAAGTCCATTTTGCATTCTATATCTCATTTTAGTCTCATTGCATCGTGTATGCCATCGCCTCGGTTTGCGTGCCCGTGGGCACGCATTTCGAGACATCTCATTTTAGCATCATCGCATTTCGTATGCCATTGCCTCGATTTGCGTGCCTGTGTGCACGCATTTCGAGACATTTCATTTTAGCATCATTGCATTGTTTATGCCATTGCCTCGGCTTGCGTGTCCGTGTGCACGCATTTCGAGGCACTTCATTTTTTTATCCGACGGCCTCTTACGTAAGTGTGGCTGAGGCTCACTCATAGTGTAAGTCCAATTGCATTGCGTATGCCATTTTATGCCTTAGGATCATTTCCTCGATTTGCGTGCCCGTGTGCACGCATTCCGAGACATCTCATTTTCATAGCCTTGTGTATGCTAGGATTGCATATCATGCATATTGCATCGTGTTCGGAATAGGAGTTAGTCCGGGCACGGGAAACGAGGCACGTTTCGCACTCCGAGCGACGGAACGAGTCTCAATTCCCAAGTCACCGACACGCCGGATTACCCATGATGGAGTTAGGTTTTGTTGTAGCATTCATTTGCATTCACCCTAATATTGAGTTGTGCAATCCGACTCCTCGACCATCATGCATCGATATGCGTGATTGGTGGCACAAGGATCGAGGCATGCATATATTTGTGAAATACATTACTATGCCCCTTTCCTGCTCTCTGTTGCAGCAAAATGAAGAATCAGCAACTTTCCGGAGTCTGGCACGCATTTCGAGAAACATTGCAAACAGAGGCTAATCGGGGCATCGATGGATTCAGCGCAAAGGCTTCAAACATATATCATTCATCGAGAATCGAGGCCCACGGCTTGCATGTCGATTCTGATTTTCTTAGTTAATCTGTTAATTAATTAGAAATCTGTATATTTATTCGGACTGTATTATTCTTTTATTTCGGACTGTATTATTTATTCGGACCCTCTGCGCGAGGGCATAATTGTAATAAGTGTGGGTGAGTGCGATGTATGTCTTCCAACCCCACGTCTTTCTTCCCTTTTATTTACCCGCTTATGATGGTTAGATATAGGGCATATTTCAATTAGCATACAGTATGACAGCATGTTTGCATCATCCATCTGTTTTGCACGCACCGGGCTCGGCGCATCATACAAACTGCATTTTTATTTCAATTCCAAGTTGAGTACTTGATAGCTGTTGCATCTCATATGCCATGTTTAGAATAGCCGAGCCTACTATAGTTGCATCTTTGCATGTGTTGCATTAGGCATTTCAGTATATTTAGGATCATGCATGATTTCTAATAAGCTTTTGTTTTGGCTTGGAGTACTCGGTAAGTTTTATGCTTTAGCATCCTTGCATGCTTGTGAGTGTTGCCATGAATAGCATACTTACCATGAGGCTAAATGCTTATGTGATATAACTGCCTTGAATGCCTGTGGGTGGAGGTTGAGTTATTTGAATTGGGACAATTAATCAAATGTCTGTTTTAAGCCCACTAGATAGTGGCAAAATCATGTTTTCTAAGCCCACCTGAGGGTGGCAAATCCACGTCTTAGCCTACCTGCGGGTAGCACCATCAAACCATTTTCAAACTAACAAACATGAAATGTTTAGTTCCAATTCAGGCGATTCAGTCTATACTTGTATGCTGTGCGCATCACATAGTAACCTAGGCTCATAACCGGAATAAGAACTCACAATGTTTTCAAAATAAGATATCATGGTTAGTAGAGGCCGGTCTTTGACCGGGCGAGCGGGGGTGCTCACGAAGTGACCTTCCCCAATCGTACCCAAGTTCCCGAGCCGAGGCAACTTTGGTGATGACGGACGCGTGGCCTTTGGCACCGAGTCAGGGTTTCCTAAATTTCCCATTTTAAAATATTTAGGTGGCGACTCTGTATCTGGCGAAGCAGTCCATGTTTGGCACTTCTTTCAAAAAATCTGTTTTCAAAACGATTTGCCGGATTTGGACTCTTCGGTTCAAGATTGAGAACCGTGACATTTGAGTCCTTCGAACTATAGTGACCGAATATCGAACCAGAATGGGGGGGACTCGCACTCCCTTTCCCCGGGATGCGTTCGGGGACGTCTACAGGTTCCCAGTTTGGGCGTTAGAGCCGGATTTCACTCTAGGCAAACTAGTTCCTTAAGAAACTTGAATTCAAGGCGTTGACGCCCCAAAATCACCAAACGGGGTCGGATTGGCACGAAACTTGGCACACACGACCGCCTAGGCACGAAAGACTTGTAGGAGAACACGGGACTCCAATCGGGTTCCCAGTTTGGGAGTTAAAGCCAGATTTTGGTCTAGGCAAACTAGTTCATTAAGAAATTTGAATTCGAGGTGTTGACGCCCCAAAATCTCCAAACGGCATCGGATTAGCACGAAACTTGGCACACACGACCCCTAGGCACGAGAGACTTGTGGGAAAAGATGGGACTCGAATTGGGTTCCCGGTTCGGGAGTTAGAGTCGGATTTCACTCTAGGCAAACTAGTTCCTTAAGAAACTTGAATTCGAAGTGTTGATGCCCCAAAATTACCAAACGGCGTTGGTTTAGCACAAAACTTGGCACACACGACCACCTAGGCATGAGAGACTTGTGGGAGAAGATGAAACTTCAATCGGGTTCCCGATTTGGGAGTTAGAGCCGGATTTTGGTTTGGGCAAACTAGTTCATTAAGAAATTTGAATTCCGGGTGTTGACACCCCAAAATCTCCAAATGGTGTCGGATTAGCACGAAACTTGACACACACGACCGCCTAGACACGAGAGACTTATGAGAGAAGACAGGGCTTGAATCGGGTTCCTGGTTTGGGAATTAGAGCCTGATTTCGGTCTAGGCAAACTAGTTCCTTAAGAAATTTGAATTCGAGGTGTTGACGTCCCAAAATCACTAAACGGTGTTGGTTTAGCACGAAACTTGGCACACACGACTGCCTAGGCACGAGAGACTTGTAGGAGAAGACGGGACTCCAATCGAGTTCCCGGTTTAGGAGTTAGAGCCGGATTTCTGTCTAGCCAAAATTATTTACTTAATTATCTTTGTAATTATATAGTAGTTAATTTTTTATATTTTTCTATAATTAAAATATTAACTCGTAATTATATTGTCATTAATTATTTTTGTTTTTTGCTTTCAGATATTTTTCGAGTAGCAGTTTGCTTCTTGTGGAATGTAGGCGTGTGAAGATTGCGACTAACTTTTGTTTTTGTTACCCACAGAAGAATCATGAGGGAAACTTTTGTTTTTGATTTACGTTATTTTGAATTGTAAACAATATTATGTATTTAAACATTGCATATGTATTATGCAATATTATGTTGTGGGATAATTTTGCTGATGTGTTATTATGAATGCAAGAATATTTTTATTATGGATGAATTGCTATTTTTATATTGGAATTTTTATATTATTATGTAATTATTAGTTTCTTTTTCAATTATTTTTCATTTAATGCAGGTAATTTTCATATTTTTAATCATTTTATCGCCGTTTTTTTTTTTTTTTTTTTTTTTTTTTTGAGACGGCACCACATTGTCTCAAAAACATTAGAACCAGATTTTTTTTGCGATGTAAGCAATGCCATCGCAAAAGATATTGGCAAGGTTGAAACAAAAACCTTTCGCGACAGTATTCTTTGCCGTCACAAATAATCTTTTAGCGACGGCATGTCGTACTGTCTCAAATAATCTTTTAGCGATGGCATTTATCCCATCGCAATAAAAACACTTTCGCGACGGCATTTTTTATCGTCGTAAATAACACTTTTAGCGACGGCAACATAATGTCGTCTCAAAAAATCTCAAATTTTTACATAATAATGCCGACAGCAGAATTCCGTCGCAAAAATGCAACTTTGCCATCACAAAAAAAAGGCGATGGCATAGTGCCGTCGCTAAAACCTTTTAGCAACACCCTTTGTTGTGACCCCCCACTTGCCGTCACTAAAAGTCAATTGCTGTCGCAAAAAAAGTTTTTGAGACGGCATTTTGAGTATTGCCGTCGCAAAAAACCAAAATTTTTGTAGTGTCCCTAACTAACATGTATAATTAAAATTATCTTAACTCGTACAATCTTTTCCCTAACTCTAATAACAAAATGACACCTAACTTTGATTTTCATGCCCAAGAATGCTAGGTGCATAAAAATCATTAAAAAAAAAAAAAAAAAACTACACAAAATGTATATTATAAGATTGATATGTCTTTAATAATGGGTAAATTATAATTTAACCCCCTGTGATTTGCCTAAAAAACACGGAGCCCCCCTATAGTTTCATTTGTAACACTTAAACCCCCTATACTTCATACCAAAGTACAATTTTTGACGGAACTATTTATTTAAACAAAACGTGTGTTGCACGACCATGAATGGTGAGTGGAACAGTTTTTTCCACCCAAAAACATATGACAAATGACTAAAACACCCTTATTGCAATATATATACACAGAATGGTGTAGTGCAATAGAGCATGGATTACACTCTTGGCGAAACATTAACATCTTTATCCCCAAATGAAATTCAGTGTTTGAGCATGGGTTTCATTTACCTCAAGCATTAACATTCTTTTGTTTGTTTCGTTTACCTTAGGTTCTCTCTCTCTCTCTCTCTCTCTCTCTCTCTCTCTCTCTCTCTCATTATATAAATATACAACACCATCACCTTCCATGCAAAATCACCACCATCACCTTTTATTCTCCTCTCATCTCACTACCATCACCTTCCATGCAAAATCACAACCAACCAACATCACCACCATCATATTCCATGCAAAACCACAATCAACTTCTTATTCCATGCAAAATCACCTCTCAAAATTACCACTACAACTTCTTTCTCTAAAAATTATCCATAACCAACTTCTTATTCCATGCAAAACCACCACTCAAAATCACCACCACAACTTCTCTCTCTAAAAATTATCCAAATGCACTTTTCTTTTTATAATTCAAATTAGTAACAAACCCAACCCATGAAATCAAACAATTAATATGTATAAACCTTTAGATTTTTAGTAACAAACCCAACCCATGAAATCAAACAATTAATATGTATAAACCTTTAGATTTTTAAAATAGCATTGATGGGATTCATACCAACCAAACCCACTTTTTCTTCCCGTTTTTGACATTTTTTTGGCCCATCTTTCTGACTCCATAACTTTCTCAATTCTTAACGATTTTATCTCGTTCTTTCACCAATTTCCTTATCTTGCTTTATACTTCATCCTACGCTACCTCGTTTTCTCACTTCTTTCTTAAATTGGTGGTTTCGGCATACCAAAAGTTATCCAAAAACTAACTTCACACATTTCAAAAAAACATCTCCAAATCTATTTCTTTCGTTTTCATCATCCACTCTCTTCTATTACTTCATCTATAGCACTTTGTAAAGGGTGGTTCTTGGTTTTGACGGAGCTAGGCAATGGTGGTGATGATGGTGGTCACGGTGAGAGAGAAGATATATATATATAGAGAGAGAGAGAAAGAAACAAAGAAAAGTCAAAGCTTGGGTTCACCATTTATCCTTCTTCTCAGGTGTCTACATGTTAACTTATCAATGCTAGATTCTTCAATTTCTCATACAAATCTCATATGGAGTTTTTATGGTAGTCATGACTTTAGTGACGTCTATCATAGTATTCCTCACTACAACAAGTTAGGTCTTGGATGACGAATTTTTTTTGTCTCCAAAGAGCTAATTTCGTCACCATAGATATTTGTGAGGAAATATTTTCGTCACCGGGTTTGTCATTGAATGTTTGTCACTAAAAATCATCGTTTTGTCACCAATTAAATTACTTTAGTGACGAAACTTTTGTCATAAAAAATCCTCATTTTTATCACCAAATAGTTATTCAATACCACATTTATAATTTTAGTTGACGAATAAATTTGTCACACGTGTTGATGATTGATGAGGAAATAATTTCGTCATAGTAAGATGTAAAGTTGACGAAATTTTTCGTCTCCAAACGTCGTACGTGGATGATGAAATATATTTCGTGGCAAATATATATATATATATATGTGACAAAATTTTTAGTCACCAAACAACAAAACCAATGAAAACTTTCATATATCAGCTGTAATAAATTTTGTCACAAAAAATATTTATTAGCGACGAATAATCACTTTGTCATAATAATAAGTACAAATGACGAAAAAAATTTGTCACTAAACTTGTCCCATATTTTATATTTCAATTTAAATTATTATTTCACAAATATCCCTGCTCATATTCCAATAGCCTTTTAAATGTAGTAAGAAATCTATTAGCTATTATACACCACTCCACAAAAAAAATTCACTAAACAATTTATATTATAAATCAAAATATATCCATCAAACAAATTTAATAATAATCCATTAAGTATAACAAAAAAAAAAACCATCAAAGCAAATCCCAAAATAAACTAACATGGAATCCACACACACACACAAAAAAAAAAAAATTAATACTCGATCTTGATTTGCAACAAAAACTAAGCATCAGTTCATCAAAAAAAAAAAAAACTTGATCTTCATTTGCAAGAATGCTTCCAAACGTCATCAAAAACCAATCTGCAAAGAAAATAAAGAAAGAAAAAAAAAATTAACATATTATCAATTACATTGTGTAGACCTCTCTATCCATTTAATACAAATTGTGTACACAATAAGTCTAGCTTAACAAGCAAAAGTTCCTTTTTACATGGCAAGCTCCTATTAATCACATCACTAACTTAGAGCAACTCCAACACTTGTGTAGCAAAAATACACAAAAAAGTATACACATAGTTTTGTCTCTACTTGGGTTATTGTGTATTTTAACAAGGGTTATGCTAAGTAAGAACTAACTAATGAATCTATTTTCATTAAATACATCTTCAAACTTGTTAAATCTTAGTTAATAATTAGTGAAACTGATGTGCTTTAACTAGTATATACTAACCAACATTACAAAAAATAAAAACATAAAACAAGTGAGACTTACAAAAACGGCGATCTACGAGTTCGTGGGATACCTCCTCCTCTAAATTGTCCTTTGAAACCTTGCTTCTTAAGAAACTCCATGATGCTTGATGTCATCTCAAAATTCTCTTCAAGCGACTCATTCATCTTCCCTATCACACTATTTTGTGCTTGAATTTCCTCTTTTTGTGAATGAATTTCCTCCTTTTTCTCTTGTATTTCCATCTCTAGACACCTCACATAGTCACTGTTAGTCGAAGCACTAGTAATCCTAATAGAGAAGGAAGGCCTCAACCCAAGTCCTTTAACATATCCCAATCTTCGCTTGAGCACCTACACAGATAACTCCTCCAGAGTAATTGGAACCATACCAGGTTGGGAGTCATGTTCAGCTTGGATCTTTATCATATTATTCTATCTTTTTAAAAAAATAGAAAAGTGAATAAAGATACAATACAAATTGCAATCATCCTAATGCAAAAGGTAAATATACATACATAATTCTTTTCGCACTCTGAATAAATCCATTGCTTTGTGACATCATTAAAGTGTGTGGATTTGTAAACACATGACAACTCTGGCAATTGGCCCCCATTTGCGCTTGTCTAATTTTTTTTTTTTTTTTTTTTTCCAACTAGTAAGTTAAATAAGAATGATGGTAGTAGAATCATCTTTAAAAAAAAAAAAAAAAAGGAAAAAAAAATTAAAGAAGATGCACCACCTCGTGTACCCTAACTATGAGAGATTTTGACCCACATCTATGCTTTGTTTTCAATTGATTCCTATTGTCAATGTTAGCTATTGATTGCTTCTACAAGGAGCAAGTTCCAATAGTAAAATATATATATTAGGAAGACAAGGTAATTGTCAACAATAAATAAACATAAGAAAAGTTTACTAGCCAATTGCTATCATTCCACTTCTTGTCAATCAAGTTTTTCCATTTCTCGAGGTCACAATCAGGCAGTGGGTGGTTTCTAGCATACTCCTCTCCCTTGGCACTTTTAAGGTTCAAGTATTTTATTTGTAGTCGGTAGGTGTGGGTGCTCAAGCTCTATCCATCCGTGGATTCACCTTGTATGTCAAATTGATCCTAACAACAACCACAAATATTGTGAGCCATAATTCATTATATTACATGAATTCAATCAATTATGTAAAACTTTTACCGTTAGATGCTGAAACATAGGTGTCGTAACTTCTTTGTTGATATGTTTCCACCTGCGAATACTAAAGTCTAGCAAGTGTGTTCGGACCTCAACACCAATTTTGGAGACTAATTAAGAGGCATGATCCCCCACTGGCTCACGATACTCCTGTGGTATGGGAACTTTGAGCTTTCCATCTTTCTCAACCATTGCTTGAACCTTCAACCCGCGTGTCAAGCCACAAGGGTGTTTACTAGGCACTATTGTAATGACATAACATTGACTGGTTAGTAATTAATTAAAGTGAAATCATAAAAGCAATGGTGTCGTTTGGTAACACTTGCGTTTTCAGTTTTCTATTTATATTTACAAAAAATTTAAAAATTCAAATAAAAACTTGTTTGGTAAAATTTTTTATTTATAAATCAGTGGTCTCAGTTTATAAATTTGGCCAAAAAATGTAAACTCAAAAAATGTGTTTCCATTTTGAGTTTTGAGTTTTTTTTTTTTTACCACCCAACACTAGCCACCACCTGCCACCATTTTCCACCACCGTTTTCCGCCACCACCTCCTGCCACCACCACTCACCACCCACCTGCCACCACCACCACCCACCACCCGCCACCACCACCCACTTGCCATCTACCAGTCACCACCACCACCACCATTCACTTGCCACCTACTTGCCACCACCACTCACCAACCACCTGCCACCACCACCACCACCAACCACTTGCCACCACCACCCATCACCCATCACCACCACCACCTTAACCCGCCACCACACCACCCACCCACCATCCGCCACCCACCGCCACCACCACCCACTCGCTACCACCCACCACCCGCCACCATCATCCATCCACCCACCATCACTACCCGCCACCACCACCCACCCCCTGCCATCCGCCACCACCACCACTACCACCACCCACTCGCTACCACCTACCACCCGCCATCGTCACCCACATACCCATCACCACCACCTGCCACCTACCCGCCACCACCCACCCCCACTCGCCATCTGCCATCCACCGGCCACCACCACCCACCACCCGCCACCACTACCACCACCACCCGCCACCATCACCCACTAGCCCGCTACCACCACCCACCCGCCGCCACCCGCTACCCACTACCCATCGTCACCACTTTCCACCATCGTCTTCCGCCGCCACTTGCCCCCACTTTTCATTTCTCACTCTTTTTTATATTTTTAAATTTTTTTAAACATTTTGTCAATTACCAAACACGTTTGTAGTTTATGTTTTTCTAAAAATAAACAAAAATCAGTTTATAAAATTTTTGTAAATATAAACTGAAAACGTAAACGTTACCAAACAGACCCAATATAAGCAACTTTTTGTTGTTGTTGTTGAATAAGTCATAAAATAAAATGATAACATATAGAGATATACAAGGGGCATTCCCCAAGCCTTACAACACCAAACAAAAACAACTAGAGCTATACAAGAGAAACAAAACCAAACAGATAAACTAAACTAAATAAACTATAAAGAGAATCATCCTAAAATAAACCACACAAAGGAATGTTCATTCACCACATGAGGAAACAAGGGATATGAACACTCAATAGACTAGCCAAAACAATACAAAATGTAGTTGCACAACCCTCAAGAGAGAAAAAGCAAGCAAAACTAGAGATTAAGCTATGTGGACTAAAAGCTCTTCAGTCTAACAACAAGAGAATGTGCTCAAAACATGCTTGACTTAAAGGGTATCTAAATGCCAATGATGGTTCCGAAATGAAATCATGAGAGTCACAAAACAAGCAATATTGTCTACAGAGGTTCAATTGATGAAGAGAATAATTTGAAGCCAATAAAAATGCTAAAGTAAACTGTGTTCACTATTATATCAAAGTCAACGGCACACCCTTATCTAATGTTACTGTTCTTGTTTTGCTTTTCAGTAACTACTTCAAACCCTGCACTCAAGAGGTTTCAGAAGCAAATCCAAAACAAATTATTTTGTAATGACCACTCAGAACATTTTCCTTTCAACCCACAAAAAAGGAAAAGGTACTGGTAAAACGTTGCACATGTTGTGAAAAATACCTTAAAATTAACATTGCATAGAAGCTGAAACTTTGAAATAGAATTAACTAATCAGAACATCAAAAGGGAAATATGGTTCAACTCATGGTTGATTAAATGGTGTTCCATGTCATGTTTGTCATTTCATTGGCTAGAACTTGACCTATCTTCACAAAAGAATGAAACAATACAAGAAAAATAAAGGAAAAGGAAAAACAATATAGTTCTAAAATGACAGCAACCATAGTAAGAGCACTAATTTGCAGACTAGACACACGGTAGTTTCTGCAACTTGCTATGATTTATGATGATCGCTTGCCCCTTAAACTGATCTACAAGTGGGCCATAAACATTACATTTTTTGGGAAAGGTCCAAATATTGGTTGGCCATTAGCTTTAAAGTAAGCATTTAGACATTCATACATGGAATAGAAGGTATAAATTGGGATGATTGTGACTGGAACACATTTGTTGCCATTAAGAGCCTTGCACAAATAGCACTACCAGCAGCCACACAAGTACAGCTACAACTTTGTTCCCTACTCTCAAGTTGTTTTCTCTTTCTCACAGTAATATTTGCTCTTCCATTTTCTTGTTTCTTCACTCTTTCCTACCTCTACAGCTTCTTCATTCTTCTTATAATCCTAAATTTTCTTGTTTGCACAAAACGGATAGTGGTTTCTTATGTTGCTTCTTTGGACCAAGTTGCTGATATATTTACCAAGCCTTTACATGTTTCTTGGTTCCAGATGTTGGTTATTAGTTGGTTAGTTACTCTTCTCTTTCTTTAACTGTTATGTGTGTGTGTATGTGTCTAGCTTAGAGCTGAGAAATGAACATTCGTTAGAGTCTGTTCATTTGTTCATCTTAAAGTTCAATTTCAAAAAAAAAGTTTTCAATAATAAAGGAATTTTGCACCAAGAAAGTTTTCAGAGAACATAGTTTTCTTTAATAGTTAGGCACTCAAGGTTAGTAAAACTTTTTTACTGAAAACTTTCTCTATAACTTAAGTTACAGAATAACTTTCTCTAGAATTTATTAGAGCAAAACTCTGTTTTCAGTAAGGCACTCAAGTTTTCTTTAACTGTTAGGCACTCAAGGTCTAGAGCATTCATTAGAGTCTGTTCTTTTGTTTTCATTAGAGTCTATTCTTTTGCACCATAGAATTATATTAAAACAAAGAATTTCATTTTAATAGTAAAATTCAGCATCTTACTGACACTAGATTGGGGGGCTGCCTCCCTCGGTGCCTCTATATCGACATCAAGTGGTTATGAGTGTTGGGTCTCCACATTGTCATGTAAATCCCCATTCGGAACAACAATTGCCTCGTGCGAAGGTTGAAGAAATGACTACGCCAATCGTTTTGGTAGCATTAGTAAGCCCTAAAAAACATAATACAAAAGCATAAACAATAAATACATAAAAATGGATAAGTAAAGATATGTATATGGAAACTTATCAAGGCCACTATTGATATTTGTAATCTGATCCAGTCAACTCCTTTTCTTCCCAAGATTGGTCCTGATAAGCTTATTTGGACTCCTTCTCCTAATGGTTTATTCTCTATAAAATATGCTTCTCGCTAGATTTCTATTTTAAGGTTGATTCCTCTATTAGTTTCATCCACTAGAACAATAATCTACGAACTACATACACCATGCAACATCATCGTAAATGTGTTTGAGTCAATTCATCCATAATTAAGGCAAATAGGTAATGAAAGAAAGTTATCCCTTGATGCATTGTTACAGAATAGCTAAAAGAATTGGGATACCCACATCTAGGCAAATGTTACCAAAATCACACTAGGAACAAAAAAAATATATATATATACAAAAACATAACGAAATATTAGCTAGTAATACAGTTCTAAACTTACTTTAGTTAATAATTCTAACCTTCTTGTGCTTATCAATTTTAAATTTTTTGCAGTTAGTTAACCAATTAATCTTGCCCCGTGTTCATGGTTTGTCTCTCAAAACAACAGTTGTAGCGGTACCGTGTCTTTTCTTGTCCTTTCTCTTTTTTTCTTTTCTTTTCTTTTCTTTTCTTTTCTTTTCTTTTCTTCCCCAGAGTTGCATGTTCAACCTTCTGGATTATTTAATTTTTTGTTGTCCATATACATCTTTTGGCATCGATGTTTTAACGTTATTATCATAGGATGGTAGGATGTTATTGGAGGCTTTATTCCCACGTTATTACCATAGGATGGTAGGATGTTATTGGAGGCTTTATTCCCTTGCAGAGACTTGAATTATGTCGCTGGTCTTCCTCTTGAGAGGAAAGGACTTCAAAACTCTTGAAACTTGAGAAATTGAGTTTCAGAAGCACTGTTGATTGATGGGAATATCTAGAAAGTCCATTGAATATTGCTATTGTTGTGAAAATTATAGTAGTAGAATATTTTTGTGTAATTAGGTGTGATAACGTAGACTATATCAATAGTTCAATTTAAATTTATAGCAAATACATCACTTAACAGTCATGAACTCATGGTGAAATAATTAAAGGAAAACAAATATTTAAAATAAAAACAGTTCCAAGGTTTCAAAAAAAAAAACGCACACACACACACACACTAATTTGGGGCAGAGAAAGGCAATAACAAACAGGAGAAAAATAAATAAATAAGATACTTACAACTTCTTGATGTGGGTGACTAGAAGAACAATAATAAAGCCATCCACATACCAGAAAGCATTTCAAAGTAGATAAAAGATGCCAATAGACTAGAAGGAAGAGTCTACTAGTAGTCATACCAAAACTTGAGAGTTACCAATAAAAGAGCAGAAAATATATCTCCATATCTAAATAAAAAAAAGCATTAGATTCAACCAAGACAACTATAGTTTGGAAACTTCGTAAGATTTGGACTCTTCTGGTGTTCTTAAACATTATAAAAATTATACAAGTACCCAAATTAAAATATGGATAACAAACCCAGTTAAAGGAATATGCCTATATCGCTAATCCATAATAAATAAAGTCACACTTTTGTTTCCTTGCCACTCAATGCATAGCGTGCATTGTGGAAACTTGCACAAAAAGTTGCAAGTCTATTTACCTTTAAAGTTAGAATCAGTTAAAGTTTCTTATTATGATTTGGTACACTAAACATGATTTGTACCAGCATGGTTAGGGTGATAAAATGTCCAGAAGAAAAGATCATTACCCAGTGTTTTCTTTTCTTTTTTTTCTTTTTTTTTTTAAATATCATTACCTAATGTTTCCCAACCAGTGTACGGTTGTAGGAGGTGTGGAGTGAGAATAGATTTAACCTTTTGTTTACATGTACTGGCTACCCTTAACCTTGAAGCCCCTAATTATTATCTTCTATTGAAAACTATATCATCATATCATAGGTAGGGTAGCTCAAAATGCATCATACATGATAAAGTGGTGCTTTGTTTATAAAAATTCAGGGTGTCATTCCAAGAAGAAGAAAAAAAAAAAACTGTGACCTAAACTTGTTTTTGATTCTGAATGCAGGTGAAAGCAAATGTGTGCTTTGCAGGTTGTCAATCTGGCCTCTTATTAGGGAAAGTGGGTTGAGTATCTGTGAGAATATAAATAGTTTGAGGGAGTGGTGGTGAGTGGTGGATTGAGTGAAATTGCAGTACCACATTTTTTCCTAGGCAGAGACACCCGAGCCTGTCTCATATAAAAGCCAACCATCTGATCTTATGGAAGTCAATGACAAGTTTCTGTTTCTCATGTCCATAGTTGGAGTGAAGTAGGTAGAACTATTTCTATGTATGTTATATGGTAAGGCTAAATGAAAAGAAAATAACTAAAAAGAAAAATCTATCCAAGTTTAGAAACCACATAAACAAAGAGAGATAAGGTTCTGTGAACTTACTAACAGAAGGAGACCTCAAAACAGCCTGCAAGGAGGAACTACTCAAAGAGAATATGCCCACAGCCAACTAAAATAAAGGCAAGAAATAATGGCAATAGTAGAGCATCAGGCATCTACAAGGATCCTCAAATAGCCAGGCATGGTATCCAAGAAGAATCATGAGGCTAGTCCAGATAGCAAGGATGATTAGAGAAGCAAAGGAATCAATCGATCTCATGACCTAAGTAATCAATTTTATTTTTTTATGAATAACCTAAGTAGAAAAACCTATAAAATAAACAAACATTAAACAAACATTCAAATATAGAGGAATTGAACCCTAATTTTATTAAAAATACAGACAATCAATCCAAATAATATAAAATATTCACATTTAGTCAATGGCTTTTGCTAATTTCAAACTGTTAATTATTATCAATAGGACATTCATTCTCAAGTTTATAGAAAAAAAAAGCAAAAGACATTAAGGATTGCCAAGTTTAGAATTTACACATTCACAATTTATTGAAGAGAAACCTTGTTGGAAAGAATAAAATACAGCATTAATTTTGAAAATTAGGGAAAACAGAGGTAGAAAAATAGAGAAATTGAGTGAAAGAGAGGGAGGGAGGAGGAGAGAGAGAGAGAGAGAGAGAGAGAAGACCCCTACCTGATGGAAGAGAACACATAGCAGTAAAGGAGATACGACGTCTGTGGCGACACTGAAGGAGGAGAACAAGGACGTCGACAACGGTGCTGGAGAAGAACATACTGAGGGGGTGCTGGAGAAGAACACACAGCACTTGTGTTTTTGTTTTGAGAGGGAGAAGGAGAGAGAGAGAGAGAGAGAGAGAGAGAGAGAGAGATACAGATAAAGATTGATAAGAAAACTGATTCGTCAATAAACAAAACACATAGCACTTGTGTTTTGTTTTGAGAGGGAGAGTGAGAGAGATAGAGATTGATAGGAAAACTGATCAATACACAAAAAAAGAAAAAAAAAAAGATGGGGGGAATAATAGACTATTTTTTTCATTACCGCTTAATATGTCAAAATTTTTCTTTCAAAATTAGTGCCAAAATAATTTTCTCACTAAAAAGCCTGAAAATATTAAAAATTATTAATGACAAAAATATATTTCTCACCAAATGGTGACACAAATATATTCCTCATTAATAATTTTTTAATTGGTGAAAAAAAAATTTCTTATCAAAATTTTCAAAATGTTGGCGCTATCAAAAAAAAAAAAATAGTGGGAAAAATTTCAGTGACGAAACTTAATTTTTTTCTCACCTAAAAATAAGTATTTATTGACGAAAATAAATTTCGTCACCTATTATTTTTATTTTTTTATTATACGTGACAAAATTTATAATTCCTCATGGATTATTCTTATTTAGTAACGAAATTTGTTTTCTTCACTAATTTTCGTCACCATACCAAAACAGAGAATAAGAGAAAGAGACACCCGAAAAAGAGCAAAAAGAAATCACGTACCAAATCTGCGAGCGAAGAAGATGCGGCAATTACTAGCAAGGCTACTAGTGGTGGCGGCAATTGGCAAGGCTAACAGAGGCAACAACGATGGCAATTGGCGTAGCGGAGGAGCAAGAGGTAAGACAAATTAGTACCCTATTGTGAGAGAGAGAGAGAGAGAGAGAGAGAGATGATAAACAGAAAAGGGATAAAAAAATTAATTCCCTATTTTTTTTTATTGCCACTCAATATATCACAAATTTCCCACCAAAATTGGTGACAATATTATTTCCTCACCAAAAGATCTCAAAAATATTAAAAAGTTTTGGTGACGAAAATATATTCCTCACAAATAATTTTATAATCAGTGACAAATTTTTTTCTCACCAAAAGTCTCAAAATTTTTGCGCTACCCAAAAATTAGCAGGAAATTTTTTTGTGACAAAAATTAATTTTTCCTCACTTAAAATGAAGAATTTATTGACGAAAATAAATTTCATCACCTATCATTTTTATTTTTTTATTATATGTGACAAAATTTATAAATTCCTCACGAATTATTTTTATATAGTGACGAAATTTATTTTCTTCACTAGTTTTCGTTATCATAGGTTACTTTTGTTGTACTAATTATTTGTTTTAATCGACATAAAACTAGAATAATACTAGTTAACATGAAGTTAAAAATTATTATTCTTTTTAATTGAGTTTCAGTGAAATATCAGCACCTCTACTACCTATGGTTGATATAAAAAAATTTAAATTTTTTTTAAAAAAAAAGCACTTCTACTATCAGTTAAAAATGGCATGAATTTTGCTCAATATGTGCATCAAAGTTGTGACTAGAAACATTGTCATTCTAGTTATGGTTCTATTGATTTACGTGCAGCTAAATTTGTTTATTGCACGTCTCTACTGCAATTGTGAAGCCTTATAACAGTGTTCTTTCTACGCACTCTCTTCCCGAGCACACAAATGTGGCTGTGCTTTTGGACAATGAAGCCATTTACGAAAGCATACCATGAGCAGCTATCTATACATGAGATCACAAATTCAGTGTTTGAGCCTGCAAGCATGATGGCGAAATGTGATCCGAGGCATGGGAAATATATGGCCTGCTATTTGATGTACCGTGGAGATGTTGTTCCAAAGGATGTTATTGCAGCAGTTGCCACTATCAAGACCAAACGGACTATACAGTTTGTTGTCTGGTGGTTTATAATGGCATTAAGAAGAAAATTAGAGAAATAAATAAGGGTAATTTAGACTTTTTACAATTTCTGTTACGTATGTCCACAATTGTACTTTGGTATGAAGTATAGGAGGTTGTAGGGATATATTTTCTGAGTACTAGCACGTGGCCAAGGTGACGCTGACGTGTCAACCAAGGTGCCACGTGTCCTGGTCGTGATGTCGAGGTGATCTCGACTAGATCAAGGTTATCTCCAAAGATATCAAATTTCGGGATAAGCCGATAAGGGACAAGAGTCCTAGAATGAGAAAGGACTTCAGCCTGGATAAGGATAAAGCTCTTAGGGAGTTTATCTTTATCTATTGGAGAGTCCAGGATAAGCATTGAACTGAAGTCCATTAAAGCTAGGCTTCTATTGGGACTGAGTTTGTGTTGGCTATAAAAGAGAGGCACCCCCATGGGTTTAAGGTATGCCATTTATATTCTGAACAGTGAGTTAAGCACTTGATTTATCTTTGAGAGATAACTGACTTGATCGTCGGAGTGCCCCCGGGTGGACGAACCACCGCCGGAATCTCTTCTTTCTGTTATAGGTCAATCAGGTGCCATCTGTTTCGCCAGTGCTCTCCAGCTGAATACTGAGTTGACAGTGTGGTCAGAAATTCACTCACACAATTTGGCGCCATCTGTGGGAAAGAAAGGAGAATAGATGGCCAACGACGGACAGAGAGAGAAGGTTGGGGACAACACTCCTACTGGAAGTGCAAGACCTATTGACCTTGACATTGAAGGAGACAATCGCAACGAAGAGACTCGTGATAAGAATCATGAAGGAAAGGATGTCGGCTAGGAGGGCGACGTACAGAAGAAATCGGATCGAAAACGGGTATTACAACGAGGAAAACCTCCAGGTATGGAAGGATAGATGCCTGCAGAGGGACGAAGAGGTGAAAGAGATGGCAAACAAATTGGCAGACCTGCAATCGGTCATCAATTTCATGATGTAAAACAACGTCATGCAGCCACCATTCCTGCTGCAGGACACGCCGATTCCAGCAGCCAATGCCCAGAAGGAAGGGCAGAAAACAATCTCTGTAGTACCCCAGCACACTAGGAGCGAAAAACACTCTCATTGACCTTCACGGGAGGTTGGCTGAGGAGATTCAAGGAGGGAAGAGTCTTGAAGGACACATCGCACAAAAGAAGTAGACCCCAGAGAATATCGACATGTTCAAAGGCAGGAGTTGTGCTTCGATGCGACCAATAGAGAAAGATCGAAAAAGGCTCACAACGAAGCTGAGAGCAGTGCACCTAAAAGATTGAAATCAATAGATAGCCGAGCTCCTGGGCGGACCAAGGAGGACTTGAGAGATTACCTCAAGAGGAAGCAACAAAATGCCGAGGTAACTTCCCCTGTTAAACCGAGAACACCATTCTCGGTGGAGTTGGACAAATTTGAGGCACCAAAAAGATTCAGTATGCCGAGGTTCCAGATATACGATGGAAAGTCGGACCCCAACTTTCACGTTGGATTATACCTAAACTCTATGGCACTGTACACTGGGAATGAGCCGTTGCTCTGCAAAGTGTTCCCCTCATTATTCAGGGAGATTACATCGGACTGGTTTCACAAATTGCCGAAGGGAAGTGTGAAGACTTGGGAAGGCCTGGCTGAGATGTTCGTGGCCAGGTTCATGACAAACAAACTACAACTATTAAGGGTGGACGCCCTGATGGCTCTAAGAATCAGTGAAGATGAAGGCCTTAGGGCCTGCACAAAAAGGTATTATGAGGTGTTCAATCGAATACCCGAGTGCAACCAAGAGGTGGCGGTTGTATCTTTCAAGAACGGCTTGAAAGATGATTGCGCACTACGAAAGTCACTGGCAAAGACATTGCCAAAAAGCATAGAGGAGCTCATGGCCAGAACTGAGAAATACGCTAGAGCCGAGGAAGATACGCCAGGGATTAAGGCGACAAAGCAAGAGAAAGCAAACGGCTCGCCGAAGCGAGGTCGAGGTAACAACGGATCCAATAAGCAAGAGATAGGACTGAGGGCTCTACAGACAGTCACGACTGTGTTCCGAATCCCAATTCACAAAGTCCTAGATAAAATTCGAACGCAACCCTATTTCAAAGCACCAGCAAGGGTGCCAGGAGAGTTTATAAGAAGAATCCTTGGTAAGCATTGTGCTTACCATAACGAAGATAGGCATATGACTCAGGGTTGCAAAGCCCTGAAGGCACACCTGGAAGACCTGGTAAGGCAAGGCTATTTGAGGGACCTTGTAGATGAGGCCAGGACAAGGGAAGAGCAGGCAAGACTGCCTCAGGCACTAGCAGCTCCGCCTCCCCCAGCACAGCAACCACAGGCAAGAGGACCTCAGGTAATTAATGTAATTCACTCGAAGGTCAACGAAAACGAAATACGGGGGAAAACCCAGAAGGTAAAGCACATACAGCATGTGTACCAGGTCGGGGAGAAACGACATCGGGCCGAGGAGTGCCAGGGACCAGTAGTGTCCTTTACTGAAACTGACCTTGAGATGGTCTAATAGCCGCACAACGATGCCTTAGTAGTATCCCTCCAGGTTGGGGAGTGCCAAGTGAAGTGCATCCTAATTGACCAAGACAGCTCTTGTGACATCATGTATGTCAGGTGTTACAAGGAGCTTGGCCTTCACCCAGACGATATGGAGCAATCCAATGGCCCAATGGTCGAGTTCAATGGAATGCTGACGTGGCCACTAGAAGTAGCAAACTTGGAGGTGCAGGCTGGCACCAGGAAGATAAAGACAGAGTTTACCATAATCGACACACCCTTCCCTTACAATGCTATCTTGGGAAGGCCATGGTTGTATGCAATGAGGGATGTTCCCTCAACATTGCATCAACTATTGCGGTTCCCAACAGAGCATGGGATAGAGAAGGTCAGAGGAGATCAACTGCAGGCAAAGAACTACTCTATGGTAGCAATGAAATCCACCTACAGCATACGAGAACCAAAGAGGACAGAGATTGAAGACGAGGACGTGGAGGTCCTAGAGGACGTCGGCAAAGAGCCAGCCGAGAAAAGTGAAGAAGCACTAAAGAAAATCCTCCTCCAACAGGGGGATGAAGAACGCTTTTTCCTTCTCAGCTCGGGCTTAGCCGAAAAAGAGGAAAAAGAGTTAGAGGCTTTCTTGAGAGCAAACGTTGAGGTGTTTGCCTGGACGCCTTACAAAATGCCTGGCATTGACCCCGAGGTCACTTACCATAAACTGAACGTTGACAGGTTAGCCAAACCTGTAATCCAACAAGCAAGAAGACTAACATTGATGCACGTCGAGGCAGTGGAAGAGGAAATAGATAGACTTCTGGAGGCCAGGGCCATTCGAGAGGTAAATTACTCGACATGGCTATCGAACACAGTGGTGGTGAAGAAAAAGAACAAAAAATGGAGGGTCTGCGTGGACTTTACCAGCCTAAACAAGGCTTGTCCCAAAGACAGTTTTCCTCTACCCAAGATTGACCAACTGGTGGATGCCACTTCAGGGCATAGAAGGATGAGCTTCTTGGATGCCTACAAAGGGTACCATTAGATAGCCATGTACCCCCCAGATGAGGAGAAAACTGCATTTATCACCCCAAAAGGCATGTATTGCTACAGAGTGATGCCTTTTGGGTTAAAAAATGCAAGAGCGACTTACCAAAGATTGGTAACCAACATGTTCAGACACCTGATTGGCCGAACGGTGGAAGTTTACATCGACGACATGGTCGTAAAGACCAAGAAACCTGAAGGTCATCTGGCCGACCTAAAAGCAGTCTTTGATATCCTTAAAACATATCGGCTCCAACTCAATGCATCAAAGTGTGCATTTGAAGTTGGATCTGGTAAGTTCTTGGGGTACCTGGTGACCAGAAAGGGCATTGAGGCCAGCCCAGAGTAGATCAAGGCCATTCTAGAGTTGAAGAGCCCGACATTATCAAAATAGGTGCAAATGCTAACTAGAAGGGCCGCAGCCCTGAATAGGTTCATAAGCAGAAGCTCAGACAAGTGTAAACCTTTCTTCAACTTAGTAAAGAAAGCCACAGACTTCTTATGGACCGAGGAGTGCGAAGCCGCCTTGGCCGACTTGAAGAAGTATCTGACCATAGCTCCACTTCTTTCAAATCCAGAACCTGGAGAGGAGCTGTTCCTGTACTTGGCAGTTTCAGAACATGCGGTAACTGCAGTAGTAATCCGAGAAGAAAAAGGGGAACAAAAGGCTATTTACTATGTAAGCAAAACCTTGGCTGATGCAGAAACTAGGTATTTACCCCTAGAGAAGTTAGCGCTGGCTTTAGTAATGGCTTCAAAGAAACTGAACCATTACTTTCAAGCCCATAAAGTTGTGGTGCTAACTGAACACCCTTTGAAGTGCCTGTTGTAGCAAGAAGATCTGACAGGCAGAATAGCCAGATGGGCAGTGGCCTTGGGCCAATATGACCTGGAGTTCAGACCCAGAACAGCAATCAAAGGCCAAGTTTTGGTTGACTTCATGGGCGAGTTCACGCCAAAATCCATCATATATCGGGATCTTTTAAGCCGAGGTAAACGATGTCCAAGCAAGGAAAGAGGAGCCCAGCCAAGGGCAACAGAACAAAGGAAAGAAGAAAAACTCAGGCCCTACAGCATTTACATCGGCGACTCCTTTCGACTGTTTGTTGATGGGTGTTCAAACCGACAAGGAACGGGGCAGGAGTAGTACTAGTATCTCCAGATAGACAGATACTAGAATAATCCATTCGTTTGGGGTTCAAGGCCTCAAATAATGAAGCAGAGTATGAAGCGCTGATTCTAGGACTAAAATTGGTAGTAGCAGTAGAAGCAGATGAGGTGATGGTCTTCTGTGACTCTCAGCTTATAGTCAATCAGACAACAGGCGAGTTCGTAACCCGAGATGAACGTATGTCGGCATATGCAAAGGAAGTAGGCAGGTTGGTGGCCTTGTTTCAGAATTGCCGACTACAACAGGTTAACCGAGATAACAACAGTCATGCCGATGCCCTGGCTAACCTGGCTAGTGCAATACAACCTGAAAAGGCAAGGACGATAATGGTCGACTATTTGTCAGGCCCAAGCATTGAACCACTGACCACAGAGCATGAAACAATGTGTGTGGACATGGGACCAAGCTAGATGGATGCAATAGTAGCATTCCTAAAAGAAGGAAAACTGCCAGATGATCATAAAGAGACACACAAGATCATATTGAAGTTGGCAAAATTCAGTCTGACAGCAGAGGGACATCTCTACAGAAGATCCTTCACTGGACCCCTTTTGAGGTGTGTACATCCTTTACAAGTTGAAGATTTTCTATACGAAATATATGAAGGAATATGTGGAAGCCACACAGGGGGCAGATCACTTGCCCACAGGGCCATTACCCAAGGGTATTGGTGGCCCTACATGTAGAAAGATGCAGAAGCCTATGTCAACAAGTGTGAAAAGTGCCAAAGGTTTACACCACTAATACACCAATCAGCAGCAGACCTGAACCCAGTATCCAGTCCTTGGCCGTTTGCCCAATGGGACATAGATCTTGTTAGAAAACTACCCCAAGCAACTGGGCAAAGGAAGTACCTGCTGGTATTAACAGATTACTTCACCAAATGGATAGAAGCTGAATCTCTTACCAAGATCCGAGACGTGAACGTAAAGAACTTCATATGAAAAAACATCATCACTGGATTTGGGATTCCAAGAGCAATAGTTGCCGACCATGGAACACAATTTGACAGTAAGCTAATCAAGAGCTTCTATGCAAAATTCAAGATCAAGAATTATTTTTCAACCCCAAGCTTTCCTCAAAGCAATGGACAAGCAGAAACATCCAACAAAGTCATTTTGGATGGGATTAAGAAGAGGCTATAAGCAGCAAAAGGAAAATGGGTAGATGAACTACCAAGTGTACTCTGGGCATTTCGAACTATGCCGAGAAGATCAACTGGGGAATCCCTATTCGCTATGGCTTATTGCACAGAAGCAGTCATTCCTCTGGAAGTCGGCATCCCAGGGATCAGAACTAAGGGAGTAGAGAATGGGACTAATGATGTATTATTAGCCCGAGATCTGGATCTGCTAGAAGAAAAAAGTGAGAGAGCTGCAATTCAGTTAGCGGCATACCAGCAGCAGCTTGCCAAGGCTTATAATAAGAAGGTCAACCCAAGGGATTTTCAAATCGGTGACCTCGTCTTGAGAAAAGTCGTCGCCAACAAAAAGGATCCCAGAGAGGGCAAGCTTGGCCCAAATTGGGAGGGGCCCTATAGAATCATCTCGGGATTGGGCAATGGGGCATATCGGCTTGAAGATAATGAGGGCAAAGAGTTGCCAAGGCCCTAGAATACTTGTAATCTTAAATTTTTTTTATCATTAGACTTTCCTGTTCTTTGTTATTTGCCGAAGTAATAAATAAAGTTTTAGCCTAATTTTTATACACTTATGATTGATAAGATAATTGACGATGTCTATGAGATACATACATAATGAGAACCCAAGCATAACTTAAATTCACATTAGGGGCCAGAGAGTTAGAAAATGGTTCCTGGAGAACATGTTTAACACTTGTTGAAATTCGTGAAAAATTTACATGTTGAAGTTAAACCAAGATTATGTTTAACACTTGTTGAAATTTGTGAAAAATTTACAAGTTGAAGTTAAACCGAGATCATGTTTAACACTTGTTGAAATTTATGAAAAATTTACAAGTTGAAGTTAAACCGAGATCATGTTTAACACTTGTTGAAATTTCTGAAAAATTTACAAGTTGAAGTTAAATCGAAATCATGTTTAACACTTGTTGAAATTTGTGAAAAATTTACAAGTAGAAGTTAAACCGAGATCATGTTTAAACAGCTGTTCAAATTTATGAAAAATTTGCAAATTGAAGTTAAACCGAGATCATGTCAAACACTTGTTGAAATTTGTGAAAAAATTTACAAGTAAAAGCCAAGGTTGTATTAAAATAAGTACTTATGTACTTGCCAATGTAAACCGTTGGTGGGTATAACCGAGGTATTTCACCCCGAGAAGATTACACAATTAAGGTGTACATTAAGGATATGCAGAAATATTCTAAGTATGAGAGTCATACAAAAGAGTAACAGGAGGACAAAGATACAAACATTTAGAAGAGAAAGTTGTATTTCTATTCAAAAGAAGGCACATCGACCATAAGAACTGCTTACATTGTTCTAGAAAAAGAAAAAGTACAAGGTACAGAAAAAAGAAAAAGGACATCAAAATTAAGACTCTTCGGCAACACCAGATGGTTGGGTTTGAAGTTCAGAAGACTACTAGGAGGACATCTCGATAGCCTTCTCAGCCGCGAGCTTGGCATCTATTTGTTAAAGGGTTTGATTGAGGCTCTTGCCAGCAAGAGGCACGTCCGATGGTGCCTTCTCAGGAGTAGCATCCTTGGGAACCTCCTCACCCTTCTCATCTTGAGTCAAGTCTAGGACTTGCTCATTTTGAGTAGGGGACTTGGCCCCAGCAGCTTTCTTTGACTTCTTCGCCAAAGCTTCCTCCTCAGACTCAGAATCGTCGACTGATTGGCTTGGAGTTAGGGGGAATGGAAGGGCGAGGACGTCAGTGTTCCTGAAGGGGGAGTCATCGGGGATTTCAAGCTTTTTCAGTAAAGTCATCCAACCAAGGGGGAAACCCTTGTTGCATGCTTGCTTCACCTGTTTCTTGTAATCTGCCGTGACATCGGCCACCCCCTCATTGTACCCATTCTCATCGGCGGCCTTGAGCTCAGCGTCTTTGGTGGCCAAGGCATCCTGCAGCTCTTTCTGGGCCTCAGCCGTCTTTTCTTCGGCCTCTTTTTTCTGGGCCTCAAGAACCTTATTTATGGCATCAGCAGCATCTGCCTTTTCCTCGGCCACATCTTTGGCTTTAACAGCAGCCTTGGCCTAGTCTGCCAAAGTCTTCATTTTTTATTGCAAGCTTTTATTGGTCTTCTGCAGACTAGTAGCCTCCCTAGTCTTGTTGGCCAACGCCTTCCTTGTCTCAAACGATTGCATCAAGAAGGAGTGGGCGTGCTAGATTGCCTGAAGAAAAATGGATAGAGTAGAAATTGTTAGCAAAATTTTCTAAGTATAAAAAAGAAAGAAAGATACCAAGTATGAGAACTTACTTGAACAGAACGCTGGAGCATTAGAGCAAAATTTTCATACTCGCTCATCTCGGCGTTTCGATCAAGATCGCCAGGGAGAAGTAAAGCGGTACTGAGAGCGATGCCAACATTAACGTCGTCAGCACTATCACCAACTCTAACTGGCCTCTCCTCCAGAGTGATTTGGGGGCCCAGGGGGAGTCAGACTTCATGGAGCCCGAAGCTGTAGCAGAAGACGACCTCGACCTCTTTGATCTTGTGGACTCGGATGGTTGGGCCTCGACAGGCCTCTTCTCGGCAGCAGAATGGGACTTATCACTCTCAACTAATTTTGAAATTGGCAAGGTGTCCTCAGTATCAATCTGAGTCACCGTTGCCTTTGGCTGAGCCTTCTTCAGCCTTTTTTGTTTTGGCTTTGGAGGCTGAGTTGGTGCTGGTTGAGCGTCTATGGTAGATGGAATGTTGGCCAAAAGATCTTTAGCAACTGCTTTCTGGCAGCCCATTTCGGCAGCAAAAATAGTTCGTCGCCGGCGTTGGGATGGTGGGATCCGATATGGAGCCGAGTTTGACAGCTGCTCTACTGGATCAGAAGTCGATCCTTGATTTGGCCGAGATGTGGAGACAGCTTGAGGAGTTATGGCAAAGGGGGAGATTAGCTTTTCTTCCTCTTTAGGACGTTGGGGAGTACTGATTTATAGGTTGGGATGAAATTGAGTACCAAAGGGGCTCTCCGCTTGTGGACTGGCAAATCCAATAGTTTCTTCAAGTCTTTGCTGGGGAAGAAAGACTAGCGGAAGCCCTTTGGTGGCTAAGTAAGAGCTGCAAGAAAAACAGACATTAGAAACAAACGAAGTATTGAAGACTTTAAAAACAAGTATAAACACTGGGCTCTTACCATTACCCTCTACAAAAACTGATCAAGGAAGAGGGTAGAGGTGGAGGTCCTCATCTGGAGCGAACTCCCAGTTCCCCGAGATAATGAAGTAATCATCCCCAGCTCTCTTGTTGGAGTCTGAGAGGTCGGCAACAATTTTGTACTCTGTGGACCTCGGTTTGAGGTAGTAAATATAGCATGTCTCTTTTTTGAGGCCACACATGGTGTAGCAGTATTGGATGTCAGCTAAGGTAACCCTAGCATTCTCTTGTTTTGCTAAGGCTATTATTCCATTTATGACTTGGTAGGAATTGATGGCAAACTGCATTGAGTTCAACTTATAGTAGTGGATTATCTCATGGAAGAGGATGTTGAGTGGGAGCCTAAGACCACACTCGATAAAAGCTACAACAAGAAAAGACATAGAATCAGTTGTGGGCATGATAGAGTCATCCTCCCCAGCCAACCTCAAATGGACGTCGGCAGGGATGGAAAACTCTCGCCTAAAGTATTCTAACTTGGTCGGGGTGTCTACCCTATGCCTCCACATACCCATGATGTTGACTTAGGGGGACGGTGTACGAATTGAAAATAAAGGTTCAGAAGACCTCAGCAAAACCTAAGATTCACGCTGAGGTAAGAACTCGTGAAGATCATAGGGGGATTCATTTCAGTTTTCCTATGATTCGTGTGTTCTAGGGCAAATCCCAAACCTAAATCTATAGAAACAAAGATTGAAGGCAGGAATCTGGAAATAACACGGCAAACAGAAACAAGAACAATGATTCAGAATCAAGAACAATGATGAACTATCAAGAACACTATGATGAAGTGTGCACAAGGGTGCAAGGCTAAGAACGGTGGCAACAGTGAACAAATTTTTGAGCAATATGTGTATTCAAGACATGAATTGGGCAAAAGCAAAATCGTAATATGCTCAAATTCGTGATTTGTGAATCAAGAATTTAAGCAAAGCAGCAATAACAACAAATAATAAGGTAAAGCTTTCTCAGAAACTGAAACCAGGAAGAACAGTGGCTTACCAGAAAAAGTAAGGCCAGTGTAAGGATCGCCGAAATCAGACAATGGTTACAAAAGCGAGAAAGTGGTAAAAATCACGCTGGAGGAGATGAATACAGCAAGTTGCAGAGCTAGGAGAGCATGAACAATGGCAGATCTTGGGAAAAAAGGTAGAGAGAGAAAAAGCTTTAGAAACGATGGTGTAAAGTGAAAAGACGAAGAGAGAGGACACTGGTTTTGTCAAAAACGCGAAAAGGCGGCAAAATGGAATTGATGAGCCTAGAACGACGAATTTGTCAGACAGGGCACACAGGCGCGAGACGACTTACAGGCGCGTATCGAGTACGATCCAATGAAAAGGAGATACGTGACAAAAACGGTTGATGTATTTTGCATAACAGCTCATACGCATGATAAAACTCTTGGAGTTCTTGGTTTAATGAAGCAAGTGACCTCGGCTGGACTTGGTCGTGTGAAGCCGACGTATTATGACCTCGGTAAAATCTATGACACAGCAAGATAGCCGACATGAACGATATAGGTTCCATCACCTTAGGATGCCGAGGTAATAGAACTTAGGGAGCAGTTGTGGGGATATATTTTCTGAGTACCAGCACGTGGCTAAGGTGACACCGACGTGTCAGCCGAGGTGCCACGTGTCCTGGTTGTGACGCCGAGGTGATCTCGACTAGGCCAAGGTTATCTCCGAAGATATCGGATTCCAGGAGAAGCGGATAAGGGACAAGAGTCCTAGAATGAGAAAGGACTTCAGCCTGGATAAGGATAAAGCTCTTAGGGAGTTTATCTTTATCTATTGGAGAGTTCAGGATAAGCACTGAACTGAAATCCATTGAAGCTAGGCTTCTATTGGGACTGAGTTTGTTTGGCTATAAAAGAGAGACACCCCCATGGGTCTAAGGTATGCCATTTATATTCTGAACAGTGAGTTAAGCACTTGATTTATCTTTGAGAGATAACTGACTTGATCGTCGGAGTGCCCCCAGGTGGACGAACCACCGCCGGAATCTCTTCTTTCTGTTATAGGTCAATCAGGCACCACCTATTCCGCCAGTGCTCTCCAGCTGAATACTGAGTTGGCAGCGTGGTCAGAAATTCACTCACACAAGGGTTTAAGTGTTACAAATGAAACTATAGGGAGACTCCGTATTTTTTGAGTAAATCACAGGGGTTAAGTTATAATTTACCCTTTAATAATAGTTCACACTACACTCAAAATAAAATTTTAATTTCACAGGTATATTTTATGTTTTTTATTGGGTTAAATTTATTTTACTTCCTTGTGATTTAGTGTTGGAACACTTTATCCCATTATGGTTTATATATAGCTAGAAAGTATCGATGTAATGGGACTATCCTATTATGGTTTATATATAGCACCAATAATTTTTAGTTTTTTCATTCAAACTACTGGGAGGTGTAACCATTTTTTTATGGTAGGTTTGGTTTTCTGAAAAAATAAAGTGAAATTAATACAACAAAAAGACAATTTTATGTCATTTTCTCCAAATCTAAAATTAGATTAATATGTTAACTCAAATAAAATAAATTAAAATATAATTATGAATTGATCTAAAATATAAAATGTAATTTAGGATTGATTTGAAATATAATTAAATAAAAATTAAGAATTTTCCTAAAATATAATTAAATTAAAATTAGATTCAACATGTTGGGAATTACAATAAATAATTAAAAATTTAAGATTAATTGTGATTCAAAATATACTTACAAAAGTTAAGAACTACAATAAATAATTAAATATTTTATGATTATTTGTTATCTAAAATATAATTAAATTAAAAGGTTAAGAATTTATAATTAATTGTGATTTAATTGAATTAATATTAAATATTATAAATTATGTATATGAGAGAGGAGAAAGAAAGTGTTATCCCAGATAGGCAACCCAAGAAGGGGGGTGAATTGGGTTATTAAAAATTTCACAGTATTAAAATTAACACAATATTCAGAATTTTAATAAATAAAAAAAAACAGAATAATAATTATCAATATGAACGTAAGAGAGATAGGGAGAGAAAATCAAACACTGCAATTTATAGTGGTTCAGCACGCCGACCTACGTCCACTCCCCAAGGAACCTCCTTGAGAATTTCTTTACTATCAATTGAATAAATACACCACCAAGCTTGTGGATTTGGCACAGGACTTACTCTTATCTATTTAGCCTCACTCAACAATAAAAACCTTACCCTTACAAAATCTCTTTAAAAAATAAGGAATAAGAATAAGGGTAATTTAAACCCTCTTTTACAATAATTCTCTCACAAAGAGTAGATATGAAAGTGTAAGAACAAATGCTAGACTTAGATCTGAAAGTGAAAGAGCATAATACAATTTGGAGCTCACAGAAAATTTTCTCTTCAAGTTCTTGATTTTTTCTCCACACACAACACTTCTATTTATACACAAAAATATACCCGTTGGACGCTCCTTGTTGACGTCATGGTTTACATAAGCATGCTCTTGACGTCATGGATTACATAAGCACGCTCCTTATGTCATGACTTACATAAGCATACTCTTGATGTCATCGCATACATAAGTATACTCCTTGATTTTGAATAGTCACCAAATGATAAGAATTAAAAAGATAAAAATAAGACTGATTTTTTCTTTTTGTTTTTTCAAACATGGAGCCACCGTTTTTATAGACAATTTAATATAAAGTTCACAACTTTCAAACAAACAAATAATTTTCTCTATCTAGTTTATAATATATATATATATATATATAAAACTCCATCTTTTTCTTCTTGTTTGATTATAATAAGATATAATCAATGTAGTGTAGTGTGATATGATATAATCAATGTAATGTAAAAAATTTAATAGCGCACGTGATGTATTCTATTTATATTATATGCAATATATATAATGTTCTAATCAAATATTTGCACAGAGAAAAATCTTTTTAAATGATATTTATGATGGATCTGAAAATGTATGCCATCTTTAAAATATTGTATATGTTGTAGAGATTTTAAACTAAATATATTCTATTATTCCATATTAATTTTGTCAACACAAGACAACCCATCAATATCAAATTTGTCAAAATAATACAACCAACCCATCATTTTTGTCAAAATAATATAATTAATCAATTTTTAATTTTGTCAAAAAGTGAATAGTGATCAGCCTCAATTTTTCAAAAATTGAATAGTAAAGTTTTCAAAAATATTTTTATTTAACTAATATTTAACAAATATATATATTTTAAAAAGATAATATTTTGTGTCAAATAAATATATACATTAAAAAAATCTAAATTGTTACAAATAATATTTTAGACATCATCAAAATTAAATAATCAAAGTTAAATAATATGATTAACAATCTCCCCCTTTTTGATGATGGCAATATTTATATGGATTTGATACAAAATAAAATTGACAAAATATTTGATAACCTTGCAACATATAATTTTCGAAAGCAATCATATTTTTTCTCCCCCTCTGACATCATCAAAATAAAGATGAAGATAAGAAACAAACACATTTGATACAATAATCTGAGTGGCCAAAAATAAAATAATGGGCCGTCTGTCTTGTCGGAATCATTGTGGGGATTTTGGAGCATCTCGAACGCAGGAAAGATTGACAAACAAAAGATTTGAGCAAATATAGCAGATATGCATCGAGTAATGGATCAATAGAGTGTATAAAAAGTGACACAGATTAGAGGCAAAGATACGAAATCATCAAGTTTTTGAGAGAAAAATTTGTTTAAGCTTCTTTTGTAATCATGTCATTCTTTACCTTATCGATCAATGAGTCAGACCTGCATGAGGTGCACATGTCGAGTAAATGAGAAATACCGATGTGTGAGGCACATGCTATGCCTGTAAATGAGGGTTCTAGTGTTATTGGCAATCGAAATGATTTCAATGCTATTAATAACACTATGGCTCTTAGTACATAGGCCATGACTGCAGTTTCCAATATGGCGTGACGATTACAAACAAGAGTACAAGAAAATCAGCAATAGAGAGATGAGGTGTGCTTGTTAAAACAACAAGTAGTTAATATGTGTAAGGAGAAGAAAGAGCTAAAAAGGAAAAATGCGCAGTTGGAGAATGCAGTGCATTATTATGCAACGGTGATAATGCCAAGACTCACAGAAATCGAAAATAGAGAGAGACATGTAAAAGAGGTTCATGAAAAATTGTTGAGAGAAGTGAAAAAGAAAAAATCTGTAAAGCCTTCTGAAAATTTATATGTAATCGAGTAATATTTTCTTTTTCTGAAATAAAATTGCGAGCATTTCTTCCTTTATTTATTTATTTATGTTATTATTATTATTATTATTTTTAATTCTGTCGTTGCACAAAAAAAAATTTGTTTGTTGGTGCAGATAAGGAGTAAAAGAAATATGTATATATACTCCCTTTAAAATTATGCACAGAATCTACACATGCCCCCTTTTTTTTTTTTAATAGTTTTATAATGAAAATATATGAGTCTCCCCCCCCCCCCGAATTAATGCACTAAAAATTACATAAATTTGAAGAAACAAATTACTAATTTATAATACCAAGGGCCCTTAAGATTTGGCCATAAACAACTACATCAAGTGCACTAGCATAAAAGGAGAAAATAAAAATAAAAACAAATTCTTCAAACAAGGTAGAAGCAACCATTAATAAATCCAAGAGAATTTGGAGCACATATAACAAGTAAAAAAATACAACACAGTGCAACAAGAATTTTAACATGTTGATCGGTGATGACCTTGATGATCGGAAGAAATGAAGAAGATTGGGTAGATCGGTGGCGAATTTGTATAGATCGGTAATGGATCTTGATGGATCAGTCACGGATCTTGATGGATCGGTGATGGAGCTTGATGAATCAATAACTATGGTGATGCAGATTTCGGGTGGAGAAGTGATGAAGTTCGGTGGATTTGTGAGGGATTTGGGTGGATGATGGTAGTGATGAAAGTAATGGATGATTTTGTGGATGGTGGAAATGGTTGTAGACGATGGTGAACATGGATATGGAGTCAGCTGAAGAAGAAAGAGAGAACGAGAGATCAAGAGAAAGAGAAAAAGAGAGAGTAAGGGAGAGAGTGGGTGAGAGATAGAGACGGAACGGGAGAGAGAGAAAGAAAAAAATTATATATATAAATATATGTATATTATTATTGTTATTATTTTTTATAATAATAATTATTATTACTATAGTAATTTAATTTAATTATTTATTTACAAAAAAAAACATTTTTTTTTTCATATATACATTATCTTGGAGTATTCATCATACCAAGTTCTGTTCTAATATAACAAAATTGTTCTTCATTGAGAGGCTTGGTAAATATGTCAGCTAATTGACGATTTGTAGGCACAAATTCGAGTTCAATGTCACATTTGAGTACATGATCTCTTAGAAAATGATGCCTTATTTCAATGTGTTTAGTGCGTGAGTGCTAAATAGGATTTTTTGAAAGGTTAATGGCACTTGTGTTGTCACATTTTATACGAATTTTATCATAGTGAAGTCCAAAATCCTGAAGTTGTTGTTTCATCCAAAGCAATTGTGCACAACACCCAGCGGCGGCAATGTATTCTGCTTCAGCAGTTGATAGAGCCACTGAGTTTTGTTTTTTGCAAAACCAAGAAGTGAGTGAGTGTCCAAGAAAATGACAAGTGCCACTAGTGCTTTTTCGGTCAAGTCTACATCCCGCAAAGTCGGCATCTGAGTAACTAAAAAGTTCAAAGGTGGTTCCCTTAGGATACCATAATCCCAAATTTTGAGTGCCAACAAGATATTTGAAAATACATTTGGCTGCGGTGATGTGTGACTCTTTCAGTGCGAATTGAAAACGTGCACACATACAAACACTAAACATTATGTCGGGCCTACTTGCAGTAAGATAGAGTAAAGAACCAATCATACCTCGATATTTCTTTTCATCTACAGGTTTACCTTGCTCATCTTTGTCGATTTTTATCGATGTGCTCATTGGAGTTGTTGCAGGCTTTGATGATTCCATTTCAAACCTTTTGAGTAGATCTTTGATATATTTCGATTGATTTAAATGTATTCCATCATTAGTTTGTTTAATTTGTAGACCAATGAAGTAATTTAATTCCCCTATCATACTCATTTCAAACTCACCCTGCATGTCTTTAGCAAACTCTTTGCACAAATTTTCATTAGTAGCACCAAAAATGATATCATCAACATAAATTTGAACAATTAGCATATCTTCTTTTTTGATTTTTATAAAAAGTGTTGTATCAATTTTTCCTCTACAAAAACCTTTGTCAAGTAAAAAATTACTCAATCTTTCATACCATGCTCTAGGAGCTTGTTTCAAGCCATATAAAGCTTTTGAAAGTTTGAAAACATGATCAGGGTATTTATGATTTTCAAAACCGGGAGGTTGTTCAACATAGACTTCCTCCAAAATGTACCCATTTAAAAAAGCACTTTTAACATCCATTTGATATAATTTAAAATCTTTAAAACATGCAAAAGCAAGTAACATTCTAATAGTTTCAAGTCTAGCAACTGGTGCAAAAGTTTCATCAAAATCAATTCCCTCTTCTTGATTATAGCCTTGAGTTACTAATCTAGCTTTATTTCTAGTAACAACTCCAGATTCGTCCATTTTATTTCGAAAAACCCATTTTGTACCAATAACGGGATGATCCTTAGGTCGAGGGGTCAAAAACCAAACTTCATTTCTTTCAAATTGATTTAATTCTTCTTGCATTGCTAAAATCCAGTTTTCATCATTTTCAACTTCTAAAAATGATTTTGGTTCAATTTGTGAAACAAATGCTAAGTTACCACAAATATTTCTAATAGAGGAACGAGTTTTTATACCTTCCGCCGCATCACCTATGATGAGGTCTTTGGGGTGGCCATGAGCATACTTCCATTCTTTTAGTAGATTTGAGTCACTTTCTGGAAGAACATATATTTCTTGAAGTTTTTCTATTGTCATTTCTTCTTGTTGTTCGCGTAATGGATTTTCTTCATTTTCCTTTTTGTAAATGCTCTCCATGCTTGGTTGATTTTCTACAATATCATTACTTACAAGATTCTTGGAAATAATATCGTTAGATTCATCAAAAACAACATGCACAGATTCTTCAACAAGTAGAGTTCTTTTATTGAATACTCTATAAGTTTTACTAGACATAGAATAACCAAGAAATATAGCTTCATCCGATTTAGCATCAAATTTTCCTAAGTTATCTTTATTGTTATTTAATACAAAGCATTTACAACCAAAAGCACGCAAGTGACTAATATTAGGTTTTCTTCCTTTCCAAAGTTCATAAGGGGTTTTCTTAAGAATAGGTCTAATCATGGCACGATTTATAACATAGTATGCAGTGTTAACAGCTTCCGCCCAAAAATATTTAGGTAAATTATTTTCACAAAGCATAGTACGAGCCATTTCTTCAAGAGTTTTATTTTTTCTTTCAACCACACCGTTTTGTTGAGGAGTCCTAGGGGCTGAGAAATTATGATCTATTCCTAAGTTATCACAAAACATAATAAAATCATCATTTTCAAATTCTCTACCATGGTCACTTCAAATACTACAAATATTAAAATTTTTCTCATTTTGAATTCTTTTACAAAGTTTTGAGAAATTATAAAAAGCTTCATTTTTGTGTGCTAAAAATAATACCTATGTATATCTAGTATAATCATCAACACAAACAAGGGCATAAGATTTTCCTCCTAAACTTAATGTTCTAGATGGTCCGAATAGATCAATATGCAAGAGTTGAAGCGGTCTAGTAGTTGAAACAATATTTTTGGATTTAAAAGAAATTCTAGTTTGTTTTCCAAATTGACATGTATCACAAAGTTTATCTTTTTCAAAAATAATTTTTGGTAAACCTATGACTAACTCATTTTTTGAAAGTTTGGAAATTAAATCAAAATGAGCATGTCCTAATCTTCTATACCAAAGCCAACCATTATCGTTTATAGCAGATAAACATTTAATATTAAAATGAGAAGACAAATCATGCAAATCAAACACATATATATTCTCATGTCTGTAACTTATAAATAAAGTTTTATTTTCTAGGGTGTTTTCAATAGTGCAAAGAGTTTTCTCAAAAATAACTCTATAACCTTTATCACATAATTGACTAATACTAAGCAAGTTATGTTTTAAACCTTCAACAAATAAAACATTTTCAATAATAGGAGAGGGATTTTTACCAATACTTCCTACACCAATGATTTTACCCTTGCTATTGTCGCCAAAAGTCACATATCCGCCATCCTTTGGTTGGAGTGTGGCGAACAGAGCCTTATTTCCAGTCATGTGCCTCGAACATGCACTGTCGAGATACCATCTATCGTTACTGGATTTTGTCTTGAAACATACCTACAAAAATTTGATTTCTCTATTGATACCCATTTTTTCTTAGGTCCATAAAAGTTAGAATTTGACACTCTCGGGATATCCTTAGGGACCCACATCTTTTTTATTTTAGCAAAAGGATTTCTTTTAATAGGATATGAAGGTGAAATATGACATTTTATTCCACAAAAATGACATGTGAGATGAGAGTGATTAGAAGATGCATATACAAAGCCATTTTTGGCAGTTTTTACTTTTGAAAAAGGTTTATATCCAATTCCGGCTCTACCAAAAGTACGGTTTTGATTTTTAAGAATTTTATCTAAAGTCTCTCTACCTTGAGTGAACTTTGAAAGAGTAATTTTCAAGTCTTCAATATTTTCTTTCAAAATAATTTGCTCATTTTTTAAAGACTCGTTTTCTTTTTGCAATGCAACTAAATATTTTTTAGAAATTGAAGACTTTTTTTGAGTTAAAATCTCATTTTCCTTTTTCATTTTCATGGCTTCATTTTCTAAAACATTTATCTTGGAAGTCAATGATTCATTTTCTTTTGATAAACTTGAAATTACTTTCTTTTGACAATTATTTTTCAAACTAAGTTTCTTAAATTCAGCATGTAATTCATCAAAAGCTAATTGTAATTCATCAAATATAAAAGATTCCTCATTTATCTCATTTTCATTTCCAAGTGCCATTAAACATAGGTTAGTAACCTCGTTTTTGGAAACTTCGGTTTCTGTGTCGCTTTCATTACTATCTTCTCCCCATGCTGCAGTCATAGCTTTCTTCTTGTCCTTTTTGAATTTTTTTCTTAAGTTCTGGACATTCTGATTTGTAGTGTCCAGGTTTGTTGCATTCGTAACAGGTTACTTCAGATTTTTTGTGATTTTCTCCTCTTTGAAAATCCATGTTGTTGAAGTCTTTTCTGAAAAAATTTCGTACGCCTTGTTTCTTTCTCACAAACATTTGGAACTTTCTAGTGATGAATGTCATTTCCTCATCCTCATCTGAATCATCTTTCTTATCCTCTTGATGTTTCGAGGTGGATTTGAAGGCTATTCATTTCTTGTTGTCCTCATCTTCCTTTCCTTCTTGCATTATGAGCTCATGAGTTAAGAGAGATCCCATTAACTCATCTAGACTTAACTTTGATAAATCCTTGGCTTCGGTAATGGCAATGACTTTTGTCTCCCAACTTTTTGGCAATGACCTAAGTACTTTTCTTACAATTTCAGCATTAGTATATGTTTTGACAATTATTTTTTGCCAAGAGAAGTTATATATATACATTAAAAAAATCTAAATTGTTACAAATAATATTGGGCGCTGATTGAGGCCTCGAAAATGAGGCTTGAAATTGCCTCGAATGCAAATTTTTTTTTTTTCCTTTTTTTTTTTTCTGAGCTAATACATTGCAAAAAAAATAATAAAAATAATAATAATAATAATAATAATAATAACAAGCAAAGCATCAACCCAGCCAAAAAAAAAAAAGCAAATTCGAGCCATATTTGAGCCAAAAAATTTGAGGCCTCAATCATTTTTGAATAATATTTTAGACATCATCAAAATTAAATAATCAAAGTTAAATAATATGATTAACAGAAAGAAAATAACAAAAATGATATACAATTTGAGAGCATTAAAGTTATTTCATATCTATAATTAATGGTGATAATAGTTATATTTTGATCTAAAATCACATGAGAATTTTTTTGACTACATTTAAATCATAAATAAAGTGCTCAGCCTTCCAATGACAAGAGAATTTTTCCATTTTTATTTGTGTGCCTTTAACATTTCTCTTTTACATCTATGACTTATTTTAGAAAGGTAATTAAAAGTTATTTTTTAATTTTTAATCTATTTTATATTACATTATCTTTCACATTTTTTTCACATTTTTTTAAAAAAGTCAAAAAAAAATTAAAAAATTAATTTTTAATTATTTTTCCAAAACAACCCTATATCTCTTCTTGGGAAAGGCTTCACTCACTTTCATCTGCAATGAATCGAAGGTATTGGTTGTGCATAGTGGCTGGGCGGTATTAATAATTTAAATCGTTTAATTTACAATGTTAATTAAGGATATTATTTTCATAAAAAAAAAATTATACTAGTTGAATATTAATAGTCATTTAATTGAATTACATTTTTATTAATAATTTACTTTTAAAATCATATTTATCATTCACACAAACATTATTCATCAAATAATTATTAATGCCTAATCATTTTAATTTTTTATAAAAATAATATATTTAACAAATTTTACGCATAAAATTATTTAAATTATAAAAATGCGGGGTCCCAATATTTTATTAAAATTTTTATCAAATCATTTTTTTTCCAGATGTATTAATCTTAGCCGTCCACGCGTACACCTCACATCTGCCGTCGATCTGATTTTGTCTCTCACTCCCTCATCTCAGACGAGAGACTACCAGTAGCAGCGTCTCTCTCTCTCCCCCCTAAACCCTAACTCCGAAACACTTTCCGGCTATCCTCTCTCTCTCTCTCTCTCTCTCTCTCTCAACGTCGCCAGTAGAGACTGCAGTGAATCCACTGATCGATTCCCTCGTTGTAAGGTAATGTCAAATTCTTTAAAGTTTTTCTCATAAAAAAATGTCGCATATATAGATATGCTTAATATGATGTTTGATACTAATTGTTTTTGTTGATACTAAAATCTGAGTAAAAGTTTCATTTGATAAGAAGAATTCCAATCGTAAACTCCAATTTTCGGTCATATTCTTTTTAAAAATTCACATAATATATCCCAAGAATTGCAATTTAGTAAATAAATTAAGCAAATATAGCCTTTGGACATCTGAGTCAAGTTTTGAGTCTCCTTTCATTTTTAGAAGTATGAGTAAAACTAAATTTGGCATGAGTTTGTGTTGAGGAGTGGGAAAGGATTTGGGTTTTTTTTTTTATACTCAAATTTAACTTTGAGTCAACATATGTGTAAGGATTGGCGATGCCAATATTGGGGCTGTTTGGTGCAACTTGGTTATGTTTGGTTCATGGATTTGGAGATAGGGATTTGGACAGGCAAAGGGAAAGGGAAAAGGTGTGTTCGTAATCACTACCCAAATCGATGAACCAAACACAGCCCGCTGCTTATAGTTCTTTTTTTCTTTTTAATTTTAGAAATTTGTGGCAAGTGTTTGGCGCAACTTCTTAGACCATCTCCAACATTTACTCAAATTTGTCATCAAATTCAAATTTAATGAAAAAGTCTTAAAAAGTGAGCTTCGACGTTTTCATCAAAATGATATCAACTAGAGGGAGAAGCAGATATTTCATTAAATGGAGGGAGGTTTGATCTTTCATCAAATTTAAATTGTTACCGTTGACTAGATGTCCTCCCAGATGTCCACCTAAGGCAATTTGACAGCTTTTTTTGTTCATGTTCGGATGACCTCCAGGATGTCTCGCCGACGTCCTTCCAGGCAATCGGAGATGTGAAAAAACCTGATGAAAATTCTAGTTTTAGTATTGGAGTGAACGGTATCAAATTAAACTTTTCATCAATTTTTTACTCACATTTGATGAAATTTTTTTATTCAACGCTGGAGATGCTCTTATGGGGCAAAAATAGCTTAAACAAACAAGAAAAAGAAATTGATTATTCAGAAATAGGGGAGAGGTGCTTTTTTGCTTCTACTTTTTTAATTATCAACTTTCATCTTGTTAGAAGCTGCACCTAGATAAATTTTGAGAAAAAATGAAGAAAAAAAATTGTTCATTTGAGAATCAAGCAGATTCTTATGCTTGAGTTATTAGAAAACATTGAGAATAATAAAGGATCAATAATTGATTCATTTTGTCACTATTTATAACCAAATATGCAATTTGTGTTCCTTTCCTCTTTCTTCGGAACAAACTAACAGAAGTACAAGCTTGTGTTTACTTTCCTAAAGCTTTAATTGGTATGAATCAAATCTAGCTGTTGTAATTATAAAATCTTGCTTTAATGTTGTATTCTAGCTCAAGAAGATTAATATGTGGAAAAGTTTAAACAAATATAACTCTTATATAGAATCGTATCTAGAATAATGTGCCGGCAATATTGAAATTACAAGGCACCTTGATTGGTCTTTGGTGTGATGTGGTAGGCCTTAAATTAGTCACATCATTCTATTTGTTGTGTTTGTTTTGTTTTTTGTTTTGGTAAAAAATTTATGTTTCCAAAGCATTTGTTGATAGATCCTCAACACGAGGGAAAGAAGAAAAGTAGCACATCAGGAACATCACACTCGCCTCTTCCTCTTGTAATGCAAATACTATTGTATCCTTCCCTTTATTTTGATGATTGTTTTTGTTCTTTTTCTTTTAATTGAAAGAATGTAAATCAAAGTTTAAATTTGTTGCTCATTGCACCTTATTATCACCATTGTTTAATTACTAATTGTAGTCAAATTGACTTTTGTTGGGGAATAGGATTCTTTTGAAGCTTATGGTTGCTGATCATGCGTTATGCATGATGCTGATTCATTGATTGTACAACACACTTACAAGTATGAAGATCATAAGCTGCACTGGCATTACAAAACCCAGTTTTTTGCTCGTACGATATGAGCTACCAGCACTTAAATTCTGTCTACCCCAGTTAACTACTCCAAAAACTATATGGATTTCAATTAACCGGGAGAAGAGAACAGGTTTCAGGACAAAATGTCAGTACTCTGTCACCAGTGGGACAGTTGCATCCAATTCTGTAAGTTCATCTTTATCCAAAACCGATACAGTTAACTTGGGTCGGAAACGAGGAAGCTACTCCTTATATAGTCGTCCTAGTTTACTTGAGATGAAGAACGAGAGTATGGAAAATCGTGCCCGTGTTTATGAGTTCTTGAGGGGAATTGGTATTGTAACCGACGAGCTTGATGGGTTGGAGCTTCCCGTGACAATTGATGTTATGAGGGAACGTGTGGACTTCCTCCACAAATTAGGGCTTACAATTGAAGACATAAACAACTATCCTCTTGTCCTTGGTTGCAGTGTGAAGAAAAACATGATTCCCGTTCTTGATTATCTTGGCAAATTGGGTGTCAGAAAATCTACTTTTACAGAATTTTTGCGACGATACCCACAAGTCCTACATGCTAGTGTTGTCGTGGACCTTGAACCTGTGGTTAAGTATCTTCAAGGGATGGACATCAAGCCAAATGATATTCCTCGTGTTCTTGAGAAGTATCCAGAAGTAATGGGATTCAAGCTTGAGGGGACCATGAGCACCTCAGTGGCTTATTTGGTTGGAATTGGGGTTGCTAGAAGAGAAATTGGTGGGGTTTTGACTAGATATCCCGAGATATTGGGAATGCGAGTTGGTCGAGTAATCAAACCATTTGTGGAATATCTAGAAAATTTGGGAATTCCCAGACTAGCCGTGGCTAGACTGATTGAGAAGCGGCCTCATATTCTTGGATTTGGACTAGAAGAAAGGGTGAAACCAAATGTCGAATCCCTTCTAGAGTTTAATGTTAGACAAACTTCACTTGCTTCTGTGATTGCACAATATCCCGAAATTATAGGTATTGACCTGAAACCGAAACTTCTCAGTCAATGTAGCTTTCTCGGATCTATTATTGATTTGGGTCCTGAAGATTTTGGGAGAGTAGTTGAGAAGATGCCACAGGTCGTTAGCCTTAGCAAAAAATCAATAGTGAAACATGTAGATTTCCTCAAGGATTGTGGATTTTCCTTAGAACAACTGAGAAAGATGGTGTTGGGGTGCCCCCAAATCCTTGCTTTGAATCTTGATATCATGAAACTTGGTTTTTATTATTTCCAAAATGAGATGGGTAGGTGTTTAGACGATTTGGTTATTTTCCCAGCCTTTTTTACTTATAGTTTGGAGTCTACTATAAAACCGAGACATAAGATTGTTGCAAAGAAGGGGCTGAAATGTTCACTTGCGTGGCTTCTTAACTGCTCTGACGAGAAATTTGCTGAACGGATGAACTATGACTTCATTGACATGGACGAGACAGAAATGGATTCATCATTTGACATGAATACTCTGATGGAGCCGAGAAGTGATGAGTCGGGTTCTGACTTTGAGGACAGTGATGAGGATGAGTATGTATAGAATTTGAATTGGCTCAAGGCAACAGTGTGCTGTGGATATTTTGCTTTCTTGAAGAGAAGCGGTCATGTAGGGGACCCTAGGAGCTAGATCAAAAGGTGAATTGTTAATCCTTAATTACTTGAATTGAATCTTTTAGTTTGTTTTTAAATAAGCTCCTGAAAGCAATGTTCTTTGTAGATTCAAATGAAATCGCTCAGAATCCAGTACTAACAAATTAAGGATCTGTTTGGTTGTGTTTTTTTTGTTTTCATTTTTTTGTGTATTTGGAAATGAAAACAATGAAAAGTTTGAAAACTCGCAAGTGTTTTTAAATGGCTTTTATTGTTGTTTTATTGTTGTGTGAGAAGAGTTCTCAAATTTTGAAAATATCTCAGTGGTGTTTTCTAGAAAGTGGCAAAGCAGTTTTCAGAAACACGTTGAGAAGATGAAAAGCAACCAAACAGTTGTACACACCAAATGATTACTAAAAGAAACCAAAACTATATCAAGTTTTCAACACAGCAACATTTCTGGAAAAAACTCAGTTCACAAAACTGAAAACTGCTTGTTTACAGTGATGCTATATCATAGTTTATTCATCAATCTAGAAACAGTATTATTACTTTCCATAAGATTTATAGTTTTATGGATGATTTACAGGTATTTGGTCACTACCTTCTACAAGGAACAGAAAAATGAACAAACCACTTCAAGCGGTGATTGGAACGTCGCAACCCAGCTGTTGGAATGCAGGGGCCTTCTTGTTGTGAGTTTTTAGCAAGTTTTGTTTTCTTCTTTTGTTACCAGACAATTTCATAGGCCAAGAAAATTCTCAATGCTATGGTCAACAATTACAACACAAAGCTCGAAGATTGAGGCTAATGAAACAGATGATGGGTATTATATTTATTGCATAATGGGTGTTGAAAAAATGATCATGAATTGATGTGTTGTGTGTTGTAGTGGAGAGGTGACCCTGCAATTATTTTGTTTTATTAAAATGCTTTGCCTTATAAAAAAGATTGTTTTAAAAAATGCTTTGGGTTACTAGTTTCCTGACCACAATTTCTTGTTCTCTCACACAGTTTTGGGGCTTCATTAGCTTGTTTCTATTCTACAGTTACAGTGAGATTAGTTTGAGCCTCTTTGTGTTGAAGCATTTTGACTTAAAATTGAGAGTAAAAGAGTTCAAAAGCAACTAAGGGTCATCCTTGGGCCCCGCCAAGACTGACAGCCCAAGTCCGTAACAGGCTGGTCCAACCCCAATGAGGCTTGGGCTGGGCTTCGAGTTTAAAGCCTGCCAAATTGGCTCATGAAGTGGCCGGCTAGCCCACCTGTTGGTCCAGTGACCGGCCCAGCTCGCTAGCCCTACAGAAAAGCTGGTGGGCTGGCTCCCCTCGGAGAAACTTGGCTGTGTTTGTAGTAGCTCTCCAAACACATTTTTACTCATTGATTTGAGTGTGGTATTTATTTGAGTTTTCAAATTATACTTTTACATTCACTTTTGAAAACTCCTTTCTAGACGGAAAAATTTGACTAATCCGGTCGTTCTCCCAGATGTTTTCCCGTACGTCTAGTTGGTTAATCGGAACAGTGTTCAGTTTTTTTTTTTGCACCTGTTATTTTTATGAGTTTTGAATAGAATTTTGGATTATGTGTTGGGTTATAAGTTGTAAGTTTTTAAATTAAATATCATATGTCATATCATTTATTTCAAACTCAATTCAAAATTCATAACCAAACAAATTTTTCACACTCAAATCATAATTTTAAAATTCATAAATTTAAAATATAATTTTATTCTTAAATTGTACTCCCTCCGTCCCAAAATATTAGTTCTTTATTTTATTTTTTATTGTCTCAAAATATTAGTCTTTCTTAAAAAATCAAGAACAAAAATAATATAAATTTTTTATTTTGCCCTTCTTTAAAATTAATAAATAATATAAAAAGTACAATTATGATATTGATATTTTTAAAAAATATACTATCAAAAGGATAATTTTGAAAAATTAAATTTTTTTAAATATAATAATTGTATTATAAAAAAAATTAAATTTCTCAAAAGGAACTATTATTTTGAAACGGAGGAAGTATTTAAAAAAATCTACCCAACCCTATCTAAGTTCTACTTTGGGATCAGCTAAAAGAGTACTTTTTTATTTTGTTTGTCTTTATCCGTCTAATTTAGAAGGATTTACAAAGTGAATTTTTTTTCAGAAAATCGGGAGAAAAAATTAGGGAGTAAAAGAAAATGAGAAGAAAAAAAAAAAAAGACAGAGTAAAAATAGTCAACTGTTTTTTTTTTTTTTTTTTAAGATTTTCTTTAGTGAGTTTATATATATATATACTTTTTTTAATCTGTCTAATCAAGTAGAATTTAAATTTGTAAAATTTAAAAAAAAAAAAAAACATATGACAACATAATTAATGGACTAACATAAAATTAAGGACTAATTCAGCAACATTTGTATTTATAATTTTATATTTATATATACAAAAAAATATATATTAATTATAAATAAAACTTGTTTGATATCTGTTTTTTATTTTTTAAAAATGTAAACAATTTATAAATTTTATTCTATCATTGTAACAAAAAAAAAAGTTACTCACGTATTTTGAAAATAAATTTTCATTCTGTACTCTTTTTTTTGCCACCATAAAAAATAAGGAGGTGCGCGGTGTGATTCGAACGGTTTAAAAATAAAATTATAAATTGAATGACAGATTAGTGGATTGACAAATTACGATTTGAGCAATTTTTGACTGATCGGCAGATTAAATAATATTTTAACTAATTATCATACATTTGCATAATATATAACACTAATTTGTACAACATTTTTTTATATATAACGCAAAGTAATTTTATATAATATGTTTTATATATATAACTACTAATTTATAATAAATTTCATGTCTTAAATCTCTCTCTCATTTTTACTTTGATATTTTATTGGAGGTTAAAAAATATATATATATTAACTATAGCTGAGCGGAGCGGTTTAAAAAGCGGATTATAAATTTTAAAGTTTAAATTGCTGGTAACGGTTAAAGTAGTACGGATTAATGCAAATCATGCAGTTTTAACGAATTTGACAGTATTTTACACGGCCCTAATAAAAAGTATGAAGTCGACTTTGTAACTACCAAATTTGTAACAACTCAACCTATTAGGTACAATATTACCACCAAATTTGTAACAACTCAGCCGTAGTGGGTATGATATTACCACGTACAACTCTTGTGTCCATACACATAAATTCACTTAATTAGTGCATGATTTTATTTTCAAAAGTTCTATGAAAAAAAAAAAAAAAACATTCATGATCTTTACTTTTATAGTGTCAATATCTCATCCTCCAAGCAATGTGAGACAAATTTGAGGCTCTCATTCACCATATAGCATGGAATGACTCAAAACCTCACAAAAAGGCAACAAACTAGTGGTAAAAGGAAGATAATTGACTAAAACTTTGCCTAATATGGTAATTAGCCAAAAGAGTTGGGTTGTTTTGTAATTTAGTAGAGAAAGTAGCTTACAAACATAAAGTCCGTGACGCCAACTACTTCACGCCGTCAACATCGTAGCAGTGGCTGCTCATGAGATTTCCCATTTGAATTAACCAGACCTTTCACACTTTATTGAAAAAATGGTAAGTTACATCTTTTGCCCTTGAACTTCACTCAAATTTTAATTTGGTCCACTATCTTTTAATTGCAACAATTAAGTCCTTAGATTTTAATATGTGTTGTAATGTGATCCTCCCGTCAATCTACTGTATGAAATTTGAATGAAGTTGAAACATGAAATACCAAAGTGAAATTTGACTGAAAGTTAGAAGAGAAATTCATATGGAAGTTTGAAGGTGAAAATGTAACTTGTCTGGAAAAAAAAATTCTGCTCTCTATTTTTTTTTTCTTTTTTTATACATTTTAACTAAAAAAAAAAAAAAAAAAAAACTAAAGCTACCAAAATAAAATGAGAAGCCAAATTCAAAATGCTAAAAGAGTTGATTCACACAAAGTAGTGTAGTTCTTATTCTGTACTTGGAAATGTGACAAGTGCTCTTGTGGTATTGTTTGTTTAGTATTGAAATTATGATAAAATATGCTTTAAAAATAAGAAAAAAAAATATTAAGTCTAAAATCTCTACCCAAATTTATAATTCAACCAGAACCTAAAGAGTATTTCAATTTTTTTTTTTTAAAAAAAAAAAAAAAAGTAGTGAATTCAGTAAAAATTGTTTTGAATTTGATAAAAGTGTCCTATATTCTTTTTTCTTTTTTCTTTTTTTTTTTGTCTTTTTCTTATGTTTTAAAGACATTTGTTTCATATCTCTATTTTTAAAATTTTCTATTTTTATATTTTAGTCTACTCGTAAAATTATATTAGAATATCAATAGATTAAAATTTTGAGATATTATTTAATAATTGAGAGTATATAGAAATAGTGAAACAGAAATTTAAAGACAAATAATTTCGTGTCACAAAATAACTTGAATTTGAGAAATAAATTCGAAATAATTTAAACTAATTTTTGGTGATAAATTGCCAAACACTAAACTAATTTTTGGTCATTTACCAAATTTGCCTTGTACCAACAGCCAACTATAATGAGCAAATACAAAGGTCATTTTTCTTATGGTTTGAACATATGAGTAAATAGCCTTATATATAAATATATAATTTAATTAATGTTTTTAGCATTAAGGTCATGTTTGACAGTAGCTTAAATAACAGCATTATAGTTATTTCAGCTAAAAAAAAATTTGTTGGTCAGGAAATGACTAATTTAACTGACAGAAGAAAGGGGAAAAAGCTATTTTTTTTTACTCAATTTTTTTTTTTTTTTATAAAAAAAAAACACTTGTCAAATACAATAACTTTATTAACAATTATTTTTTAAGTAAACTATATTGATTCCTCTTAAGATTTTTTTAAAAAAAGTACAATAGTATAATAGTTTTAGTATAATTAAATTAGGTTTTCTTAAGGTTTTAATTGACACAAGTCTCATTTTCATGAATAATTCATTAGCGACAACACTTTTACACAAAAAATTATTTTTCTTTATTCATTCTTGTGCATTCACATTATTTGTATTAATTTTAGTTTCTATACTTTTACTAAAATAGAGGTTAGTGTTATTCCAAAACTGTGGAGATATTTTATGGCAGGTTAGTGTTATATTTTTTCTAAACTTTATGTGCGGTGAATGTAATTAACCTTTTTTTTTTTTAATAAAAAAATGAGATTTTATTTATTTCCTTTGAATTGTTTCATTTAAATACAGTTCTATTTATTTATTTGTCATTTTGTTCTTCAAAGCAAAAGTCTTGGTTTGGGATGTTTTAAAAAAGTGTACTTTTTGTCTTTTTACGAAATAAAAAAGTGATGTGATGAAAAAAAGATAAGAAGATAAAAAGATGAATTATATAAGTTATGTCAGACCAACTACAACATCCCGTTGCTTCTAACCGTACGATGATTCACCTCCAGAAACCAACGATCCAGATCAAACACCACCACGTGACCGTACGTAATCAAAACCTTCCTTCGCCTCCACCGTCCTGTTCTCCCGCATAAGACGCCCCCGTCTCTCTCTCTCTCTCTCTCTCATGCATTCTCATTCTCTCTCTATACAGAATTTTCACGTTCTCTCTTCAACTTTCTCGGCAAGTTGCTTTCATTTTCTCTCTTTTTCCGATCTTTTTCTGTGGCTATCTCCATAGTTTCCGTGTCCCTAAACATCGCTAATTGCTGAAGAATTCGAAAACAGAGATCAACTCCGAACTATCTGTTTGAATTCAATCAATTTGCCCCTTTTTTTGAAAACTATTGGTTGATTTCGACAATGCCTTGTTTCATTTCCCTTGGAAATGCATTTGTGAGTATTTTTATTACGTTTTGCATCGAAGTTACCTTTTGTTTTGCTGAGAAAAGCAAACAAAAAATGGAAAAGAAAAATTTTAGTAAATCTTATTTTTACTTTATTATTTTGTCCTCTGAAAACATCTCCAACCCATAGGCATATAATGTTTATTAGTAAAAATGTCTAATATAACTCACTTTTTTTAATTTCAATGCACTAGTCATATAATTAGGTATTTTAGCTCAGTTCACATTCACTAGCTACATATAACTAGCATTCAAGGTTAAGCAAAATGTATTTAATCATTAAGATTTTTTTCCTCTATCTTTTATTGTTGATGTGACATTCTATAAAATTAATAGTATTTAGATAAATAGTTAAAATAAAGAGTATGGTTGGAGTAGAAATATGAAACAGTTGATAGGTAAAATAAAAAGTATACTTTATAGTAATATTTAAATAGGTAAAATGCCTACTACCGTTGGAGATGCTCTGATGCTATTTTAGTTTGTTTAAAAAAAAAAAAATTGCAATATTACCTAAATTCTGTTACATTAGTTATTTTCCATGCATTTTCCGAGAATCCAAACAGAACGTTTTTGCGTATTTTAGTTTGCATGCAGAAAATATTGCAATATTAGTACCTAAATTCTTTTACATTAGTGTTATTTTCCATACATTTTCCGAGAAACCAAACAAAGCATTTTTGCAATTACACTTTGTGAAGATATGATCTTATTTTTTGCTCAATTATTTCCGGAATCGTAGTTATTTAATATTGTTTGATGCAGAGTTGGCGGCTTTCTAATGTGGATTCTACAATCTGGAGGGAATTTTTTGGGGCTGAGAATGATAAGTAGGTCAGATTATAGTTAATTGCTTTGTGTGGTGGATTTAGAAAGTTGTAACAATGGCTTTCGAATTGAGTTCAGTATTGTCAAGGTTGGGAATGGTATCAACTTCCAACCATGCTTCGGTTGTGTCAATGAATTTATTTGTGGCGCTTCTTTGCGCGTGTATTGTGATCGGTCATTTGCTCGAGGAGAGCCGGTGGATGAATGAATCCACCACTGCCCTTGTCCTTGTGAGTCTTTATCCTCGTTATCCTCCTTTTCATTGTTAAGAACAAAAACTATCACGAAAACAAAAGAAATCATATTTTGAATCCAATTATCCAACCTTGAATGTTGCTTGGTGTTTGAATTTTAGGATTTTTTTTTGGCTGCATCTAATTACTTGTGCTATTTTCTAAGCTTATTTTCATATTAGTGACCTTATAAACTTTGAGTCAAAATATGTTATTAGACTATCCTAAAAATTGATTTTAAAAAAATATTGAAAAAAGTTCATAAAGGAAAAGTAGGATTTTTTATGGGATAAAGTTTGGGTTATTTTCGTGTTTAGTGAAATTTTTTGAAATCGTTTTAATTTTTCAGTCAATCTAGTCTAGATAAACTTAAAAAGTGAAACATTTTGACATAATTTTTAAAAAGTTAAAAATAAGCCCCAGGGCCGGCCCTGAGATTTAGGGGGTCCAAGGCGAACTTTGGAAATGGAATCCCTCTTACATTGAAAAAAAAAAGTTCATAAATAAAATGATAAGTTACAACAACTTTTTTATTTGTTTTGTAGCCACAAAAAAATTACTTACACGTATAATTATTAAAATTATAAACAAAAATTTACTTTCATATATTAAGATAGGAAGCAATTATTACAAATACTCAAAAAATAAAAAATCTAGTCGTGTTACTTTATAGTTTAGCAATATCCAGTTTACAATTGAATCACGATCAGTTCAATTAAGTCTATAGTATTTGAGCTTTTATATATATATATATATATTTAAAACACAAAATTATATTTGAGGGCCCTTATTTTCAACCTAAATTTGGGGCCCAAGGCGCAGGCCTCTTTTGCCTGCCATCAGGGCCGGGCCTGATAAGCCCAAAGGAAAAAAAAAAAAAAAAAAAAAGAGTTTATGAGGTCATTGAATAATAAAAAAATTCAAGAAATGGGAATTAAATGGTGTTGTAACTTATTGTATAGCTAAAAAAATGAATTATATGTGAAGCTAAATTCTTGATTATATCTATCAGCATTCATACGTTCGTTCTTTCAAAATATTCAATAATGTAATTTGTAATGTGGTTGGTGACAGGGTCTGTGTACTGGGTCTGTGATTTTGCTTACAAGTGGGGGAAGAAGCTCTCATGTTTTAGTCTTCAGTGAAGATCTTTTCTTCATATATCTTCTTCCACCTATTATATTCAATGCCGGGTAAATTGTGTTCCTTTCAAACTTTGCTGTTTACTGAGATCTTTGTAATAGTTTATATACCTGTAACCCGATTATAGATTATTGAGTGTGCTTCTCATTATGCTTGTAAGTTGTACCTAGTTAGAAGTGTGTTTCTACTTCTGGTTTTGTGGCTGTCATTGATTTAAATTTCTCACTCACATTGCTTCTTTCGTCATTTACAGCTGTTATGTTTACCATTACACTGACTTAAAAGAGTTTCATTTTTTTTTTTTTTGGTGTTTTATTACATCTTATCCAGTAATATTCTGCTTTTTAGATCATAATTAATTTAATTTTTTGTATTATACAAAATATTCTATTTGAGGTGTGATAATTGATATACTGCTTTCACATATAATTTCCTATAAAAGTTCTTGACTAAGCTTTTATTGTTATTCCATTTAATCCAAGTATATGATTAATAAATGCGGTGCATCTTTTTGTGTAACCAAGCACAATGTTGATGGTATTGTGGCACCCAGGTTTTCTAGACTCTTATTATTGACTCAAAATATGTGTTGGCATTCAGCCCACTAAGAAAACTACATTTTCTTCCTCTTGAGCAGATCACCATCTAAGAGTTAAATTGTTGACTGTTTCTATTTATGCAATGATTTTAATATGCCATTTGTTACTGGTTGTCTAACATTTCTAATGATGTCCTGATGATGATCACATATTATCAATTATCCAAAAAATTTCTTCACCAATCCTTTAAGCATGATTTTTAATGATTGTGTTATGTACCAGGTTTCAGGTGAAAAAGAAGCAATTTTTCCGTAACTTTATCACTATTACACTGTTTGGTGCTGTTGGTACAATTATTTCCTGGGTCGTTATATCAGTAGGTATACCTTTAAACCTTATGTATGCTGTAAAATGTTTCCTCAACAGTATGAAATCTCATTTAATTTTCTCTTGTTATGTTTCCAAGGCTGGAACCTTCCCTATGTTGGTAAAGTTTACCTGAAGAAGCAATGATTTTTTGTAGTTTGTTTACATTCTTTTATACTATATTCTGTTCCTTTGATTCAAAATACTGTTGCTTTTGTGTGCAACTTGGATGATTTCCATTCCCGGGTGTCGACATGCATTAGGCACGTATATTTTCTCTTCTGGTGGGTTATTCTCAAATGACCACCTTTTCATTCCATTCATTTTTCCATCTGAATGCAAAAGAAATAGCAAAAATTATAAATGACGTGAGATTATTTTTCTTCTAAAAGCTTACGCTTTCAGGACAATTTGTCATCTAACATGGTTTTTGAGTCCAACAGGCTGTTGGTTCAAGTCTCACAAGTCACAATTGTGTTTGTTCCCACATTCCCCATTATATTTGTTATTGTGCGCCCTATATTGAGAGGGATTGTCAAGTATGACACATGTAATGGGGACCATTTTGTACTTTCATATACATGGTGGTGTTATATAAATATGAGAAATTCTATATGTCACAGATTTTTGGTCATTGTGTTGTACCACCTCCTATGTGAATACTCATAATTGGTTAGCAAATAATCATTAAGGAAATAATGAAGGCATTGCCATATGCCCTAATGACATAAAACAGTAAGAAAAACAAGTGAGATATAACAGTCCTCTATAAATATAAGAGTAGGCTTTCTAAAGGCTGACTCATATGCTTTCCCTCTTGTTTCTTATCTCTTGTCACTCTTTCACAATGTAAATAGCCAGATATTTGGCAAGACATATGGAAGACAGTAGTCACTAACATAGTTCTTGTTTTGAGGACGGAAAAGGGTAGGTTTGATCTCCTGAGCTTGTTTACCTTGTTCTGTATTTACTGCTTTTTGAGATTACTTGCAGTTGAATCTAATTAAATCTTTTTCCCTTGAATTTGTGGTGTATGTTTAAGTTTCCTGTTTGACTTGGTTGTACATAGCTGTAATCAAATGGGTAAATGATGACCTTCTGGGTTATCAGATGTCTATTGGTATCGATTACCAACCAATTAAATTGGGTTGTAGTGAATGGTCATCAGTCTGTTATCTGGTCATATTAGTGACTCTCTTGTACTTGACTCAGGTGTCACACAGGTCTTTAAAAGAATGGAGATTGGCTCTCTGGATATTGGTGATTACTTAGGTATCATCTTTTTCACTCACGTTTGCTTTGCTGTTGTTTTCTTACCTTTTTGGAAGCTGACCTGTTTTTGCTGCACTATTTCAGCAATCGGTGCGATATTTTCTGCAACGGACTCTGTTTGCACATTACAGGTAAAGAATATATCAAAATTAAAGCAGTGTTTTGTATATTGAAGGTACCAAAGACTTAGAAAACTAAAATTATTTGATGGTGCAGGTGCTTAATCAGGATGAGACACCGCTACTCTACAGTCTGGTTTTTGGGGAAGGTGTCGTAAATGATGCTACATCAGTGGTGCTTTTCAATGCAATACAAAGCTTTGATGTTACAAATTTTGATCCCACAATTGCCCTTCAATTTCTTGGCAATTTCTCGTATTTATTTGTTGCAAGCACTTTGCTGGGAGTGCTAGTATGTCTCTCTCTCTCTCTCTCTCTCTCTCTCTCTCATTTGTTACATGCAAATGATAGAGCAAGAATGTGGCTATGATATGACACATATTCCTTTTCCCTTGCAGACTGGGCTGCTTAGTGCCTATATCATCAAAAAGCTGTATTTTGGCAGGTATTTGTTGTTTTTACTATGATAGAATGATAGTAACTTCTGATTGTCACATATTGTGTATCGCATTATTAGGTATTAACCTACACAATTGGTTAAGAAAACTGGACTACCTGCCAGTTTTAGAAAGCTCCCCCCTTTATGCATGGGGTCATATCTTGAGGGGGATTGTTTTCTGTCCTACCAGTTAATTGCTTCATGATCACTATTTAGTTTTTCCATTCTGATGGATAATTATTACAGTTACCAAAATATCACACTTTTTCTTTTTTCTTTTTCTTTTTTTTTTATAAAGTATATATAGATATATATTGACACTTTTTTTTGCAAGTTTTTCCCCAAATGTTTTAGTTACAGAAATCTACCTAGATAATTATCCATAGAAGACTTAAAAGTTTAGATGAGGGAAAATATAACTCTGTACATGCCCTAAATCTTCATCATTGATTCTTCACCAGATATACTATATGCAGATCACACAAGCAACCATTAGATCATCACTAGAACAAATCAAAAAAAATTTAACCCTGAAATTTTGTTGACATCTTGTGTTTGACTTGATTACGTTTGGTTTTTCATTATTTATATGAGTCATAAAAAAATATTTGTTGGGAAGAATGTGAATGTAATATACTAATATGGCATTATGTTGAATCTGACAAAAACCAGGCACTCAACCGATCGCGAGGTAGCTCTTATGATTCTCATGGCTTATCTTTCATATATGATGGCCGAAGTAAGATTCTACTTAATACCATTGTAATTTTCCCTTGAGGCCCTTCTTTTCTTTTGCCTTATGCTCTTCACAATTTTTGTTGCAGCTATTCTATTTGAGCGGGATTCTAACTGTATTTTTCTGTGGGATTGTTATGTCCCATTACACCTGGCACAACGTGACAGAGAGTTCAAGGATCACAACAAAGTACATTCCTCTTAAAATATCATCTCAAGCCATTGGAACCTATTGTGATCATATTATTGTTCTCAATGCTCTATTAACTAATGCTTTAGTTCTTTCTACAAATCGTTTCAGGCATGCTTTTGCGACTTTGTCTTTTGTTGCCGAGATTTTTATTTTTCTTTATGTTGGAATGGATGCTTTGGACATTGAGAAGTGGAGGTTTGTTAATGACAGGTATGTCAAATATACATCTAGAAGAGAAGCCCCATTCTGTAGATTGTTTAATGATGAATTTGATTTATTATTTACTAAAATTTAGAATTTCATCCATTTGGAGGATTAGTTTATTACCCATGTCACCAATGATGAAGGTAGGGGAGCAGCAAGTGGGGTCATGGCCCGCCCTAAGTTTTTTTTAAATTATTCTATTACCCCTCTAATTTATAAGTACTTTTACAATGTACATAAATGCTCCCTCTAAATTTTTTAAAATTCTTTTATTTACCATAAATATTCTTTCACATATTACCTAATAGCATCAATTCTATTAATTTGTTATGTATATGTCATTTGTTATTTTTTTCGATAACAAAAATTATGGAGGTAGATTTTTTTTTTATATAAATTACATTATCAATAGAATGACTTAAAATGACAAGAGAAAGGCTTCTGCTTTCAAAATGACAATCTAATTATACGCTAAGAACCTAATTATATTATATAGCCTAAAATTTGTATAAAATAATTGGGATAACTATAAAGAAATGACTAGTATGAATTTAATGATTTTTTTTTACTAATAAAGCTTATGTAAGGAATTATAATTTTTAAAAAGAGATTTTATTTATTTTTTCATACACTTAACTCGGCTCCCTCTAAGCAGAACTTTTGCGTTCGTCTGTGCATGTTGTTAGTGTTCACTGTTCTCACATGTGGGTTTACTTCTGTTTTTCACAGTCCTGGAATATCAGTTGCAGTGAGTTCAATCCTGCTAGGCCTAATTTTGGCTGGAAGAGCAGCTTTTGTGTTTCCACTATCCTTCTTATCTAATCTAGCCAAGAAAAATCCAAATGAAAAAATTGAGTTCAAGCAGCAAGTACGCGTCTTCTTATTAAAGTTTTATCTTATTTTTTAATTGCTTGTTAATTTGTTATCGTGATGATAATTTTTGTTTTTTCAGGTTACAATATGGTGGGCCGGTCTTATGAGGGGAGCAGTGTCTATGGCACTTGCTTATAATAAGGTAAAGATGAGGACAATATTCATACAAATACAACGATGTTGCCTGGTTGTGTTTTCATTTTCTCAATTTTTTGTGTTTTGATTTTATTGTGTTTTCAGAAACAAAAACAATGGAAAGTTGTGTTTTTTGACATTGTCTGGTTGTTGGTGGCCACCAGCAACCACCTTTAGCCACCACTTCCTGTTGGCTAGCATCTCTAGCCATCACCTTTGCCCATCAACCACAACCTCTGACCACCCCTCACTTGTTTTCAAAAATGTTTCAAATCATGTGTACCCAACATTTCTCCCCCTCCCCCCCACCCCCACAAACATAAATATGTTTGATGTTTTTTTGTAAGCAAAAAAACAATAAATTGTAAACATTAGGAAACAGGACCTAAAAGTTGGGTTGCTTTAGAAAATTTCGCAAATACAAAATAGAGAACAGAAAATGAAAACACAACAAAACTTTTTTTTTTGTTTGGAAGGAATTACCATTAATTTTGGTATAATGTGTAGTTCACTAGCTTGGGTCATACCCACTTGCGAGGAAATGCAATTATGATAACAAGCACCATCACCGTCGTTCTTTTTAGCACAGTGGTAAGCTTTTTCACCTCTGCCCATGACAATCTTCTTTTAATTTTTCCTTTTTCTTTCAATTATGAAAGTTATATAACGGTTCCCTGGTTTGTTTAGGTTTTTGGTTTATTGACCAAACCTCTTGTAAGGTTATTGCTGCCGCCAAAACGGTTGTGCAGCACCGTATCATCAGATCTCGGAACTCCAAAGTCATCCACAATGCCACTTCTCGAAGGCAGACAAGATTCCGAAGTTGATCTGGACGGCACTGGTATCCCCCGCCCAAACAGCCTACGGTTATTTTTAAGCACCCCAACTCACACCATCCACCGTCTCTGGCGTAAGTTTGATGATACGTTCATGCGTCCCGTGTTTGGTGGGCGGGGTTTCGTTCCCTACGTGCCCTGTTCACCGACGGAAGGGAATGAACCAGGTGCTGACCAATGAAAATGAGAGGGGAAGGGAAGACAGTATGTTCAATACAAAACGAGATTTATTGGCAACATGCAGTGTTTTATATGCTATCTACGGACACACCATTTTCCACAGCATTTTTTGCAGAATGAGACTGGAGTCCACACATCATCATGATGTGGGCTCGACTCCCATTGTGAGTAGGAAAATGCAGTAGAAGAAAATGGTGTATGTAATAGTATTCGTGTATAATATATTAGCCCGGCATGGGATGTTTAGTTCTGCAGCGATTATCATCTGCTGTGTGTATCTACAGCTTGAAGTCTCTCACACAGTAGGAATTGCAAACATTTTCTTTGCTGTTTTAGATTTAAGACGAAAAATCTTGCTTTTCTTTCTTTTTTTTTTCTGTAAATGTATGTTTGGTATTGATTTTTGGTTTCTGCTGTAGGGTTTTGTGTATCAAAATCGAGAATTTTTCCGTAATGGAATGACAATTTAACAGCATATATGTTGATTACAACAGTGGATGATGAGTTAGGGGGACTCTTGAAATTTGAAAGATAACCTTAAATTCCTAAATAATTTGTACTATTTTCTATTGGATTCATGAATTTTTTTTTTTTTGGTATATAGTCGACTCCAAAAAAAAAAAAAAAAACCCAAGATATTATTTCTCGTCATTATTTTTTTTTTTGTTCTTTCTAAATTTGGTCTTTTTTGGGCTTTCTTGTTTGAAAATATTTGGCTGTGTTTGGTATAACTTTCCAATTACAATTCCATCACTTCACGTGAACAAGGTATTTGGATAAGGTTTTCAAAAATTAATTTCACCACATATTTCAAAATGCATTTCTATTTCACGTTTGGCAGAGCTCATTTCAAAATAAACTTCCAATGCAAAACTCTCACATTTTCATACAGTTTTTGAATTTTGAGTCTATGGGACAACCCCAAGATATCTCCCAGGACATCCCTCTGGATATCCGGCTAGTTGAGCATTACAGTGATTTTTTTTTTTTTTTTGGTTACTCTTTCATACATACATACATATGTTTGTGCTATTGTAGACTAATTTTCTATTGAAAGCAAATAAAAAAATTTGAATAAAATTGAATTGTGTGTGGTAAACTGTGTAGATGCCAACAAAATAATATTCCAATTTTTGTTCGACTCTCACATACATAATACCTGATAAATTTTTTGGCTATTTATTTGAAAATAACAATACAATAAATAGAAAATAATTTGTGACAATAATTATTAAAAATATAAAAATATTTTAACTGAAAAATATTTTAAAAAAATTTGAACCAAATATACAATCAAAAGTTATTTTAAATCAATAATTAAATATTTATTTCGAAAAAAAAATTATTACCTTTGTAATATTTTCAATTAAAAAAATTGATTAATATTATTTTCTGATAATAATTAATTTTTTTAATTGAATTTTAAAAAGAGTTCGCTTATTGATCAGAATTTTCGATAGAGTTTTGAGTAGTGTTTTTGGTTATAAGTTATAACAATTTGAATTAAGTTTTGAAAACTCTTTCCAAAACTCATAACCAAACAAATTTTCTTATTTCACATATCACATCAAACATTAAAAACTCGATTCAACACTCAACTCAAAACTCAATTCAAAACTCTTTTCAAAACTCATAACCAAACAAATTTTTTACACTCAAATCATAATTCAAAAACTCACAAATTCAAAATACAACTCTATTATCAAATCATATTTAGAAAACTCTACCAAATGCTACCTAAAGTTGCCTGAGGGATTGTAATAACCCCGACCTCTAATTAACGTAAATCCATGATTAATTATGCCTAATTAGTAATTAAGTTGAAATTCTGAATTAAAATGCATGTGTGTGTTGCATTGTTTGTGTTTATATATGTTAGGTGTAGGAAGATCTGTTCATGTTCTACTTTCGGTTTGCGAATTGGAGGCCTTATCGACATTCGATTACAAAATTGACTTGATTTATGTATTAATTAAGGTTTTAGAATTTTATGATAGATTTAATTAAAATTCGGTTCAGAACGATTAAATGAAATAAAATTAATGCTCATTGATTCAATTTAGTCCACTACCACCACCAAATAACCCATTTGACACCACTAATTCTATTTGGCACTCCATTTCTCCTCACCTTTAAGCCCCAAACGAGAGAGAGGGAGAGGCAGAAGCTTGGGTTCAATTCTAAGGAGATAGAAGAGATTTGTTAGGAAGGATCAAGAGTTGGAATGATTTGGTGGTTCATTGTTGGATTTAGCTAAAATTAAGAGAGTTATGGACTCTAGGTAAGGGATTAAGCTTTTAGTTGTATAATTGAATTTGATTCTTCTAAGATTCAAGTGAAATGTTGAACTCATGCAAGAATTGGGTTAGAACTAAACAATTGTTAATCATTCCATGCATGTATGCATGCATGTTTCATAGCATTTTAAAGATTGATTTTCAAAAATTCCTTCATGCATGTGTTGAGTTCACTTTAATTTTGGGAAAACAATGAGTTTCATGTTATTTAGTAGTATTTGATTATGTTTTGGAGAGCCTTAGTTCAAAGATATGCATGGATGTTATGTTCATGAATTAATTTGGAGTTTCAAGTTGAATTTTGCACGATTGGCATACTTTTGGGCCATGATTTCTTGTTATGATCCTTTAAACATGTTGTTTGATGAGTTTTCATATATTTCCTCAAGTTTTGGCCCAGAAAAATGAGATTTGATGCTTCAAAAGTTGAATTTGAGCTTGGTGATCAAATCTGGAAATTCCAGAAATTTAATCCACGCTCGAGCAGGGAACTTCACGCTCGAGCGTGCACTTTGAGTACATACACTTCCGCTTGAGCGTCGAGAGTCACGCTCGAGCGTGAAATGCATATACCTAGAAGTTCATGTGTTTTGCAGTCTGCTTGAGCAAGGAAATTCGCGCTCGAGCGAGGGTCTGAGTCTCACGCTCGTGCGGGTATCGAGCGTCCGTCGAGCGTGAAAAACATGTAACCAGTACTTTTTCAAAAGTTTGCAGTCCGCTCGAGCGGGGAAAGTCACGCTCGGGCGGATCTTCATTGTTTGCATGTCCGCTCGAGCGAGGAAAGACACACTCGAACGTGGACCTTATTTTCAGCAAGTTTTGTAAAATGTTTTCCAATACATTTTTACATCCTCATTCCATCCTAGGCATTCATAAGCCATATTTAAGACTCCATAATGAGGATTAAAGGCTAGAAACGCACTAAGAGCAAACGAAATAAGTTATGTACAATTAGAACGTGTGTTTCAGGTGTGTATCTGTTATGTGTCATGTAGGTCACGTGCCGTATACCGTTTGACCAGTCTGCTCCGTCCGTCTGCCCCGAAGCCAACTGTGAGTAATAACATAGTAAAGCTATGTTCAACTTTATTGATTTTCTATATGATGAAATAAGATTTGTTTTCTGAAATGGTATGTTCTGTACAATGAATGATTGTCCAATTTCTGATATGTATTCGTGGCATCCTTAGCATTATGTGATATGTGTTTACTGTTACCCAGTATCGGAGGTTCCATTATGGAACTTAATATGTCTTCACTCTACTACCCGTACCGGAGGCTCCATCATGGGGCTCAGCATGTCTATTCTCTATTACCCTGATCCGAAGGTTCTTTTATGAAACTAGTTATTCATAACCACCATGTGTCTGCATCTGTTAGCGCTAATGGATGTACCATGTATGCTTAAGCAAGACTTATGACTCCTGTATATGATCTGGACAAGAATATGAATATGAATTTATTATGAAAACGAATTATGATTTCTGAATCTGTACAGACTCATTCATTAAAACCCCTTTACTCCGTTATTATTCACTGGGCTTTCGCTCACCGTTTATATTATGTATGTAGGTGAGCCAACACGTGATTAGGGCCAGAGTTAACGGCCTTCGTTTCGGTCTTTGTCAGCCAATCGTTATGTCTCCCGAAAAGGTTCCGATCGAAGTCAAATTACATGGCTGTTTTTGTATTTATGCTAGTCTCTGTCTATTTTGTTAAGTTGGATCGAATCCCAGATAGTACACTTCAAGGAATGTTATGTAATTATGATATCCTTTGGTAGACACTCTTATGTTCATACAAGTTTTAATATATTCTGTCCCATGTATGTCATCACAGCTCATTGGACCATTTATATTTTGTATATTTGCTTCCGCAGCCCCTTATTATATGTTAATCTGTCAGGAGGCCTTTGGTAATCCAAGAATTACTGGCCGGTTACAATGCTAAACCTACAGGGGTGGATTTGGGTCGTGACAGAGTGGTATCAGAGCACGTGTTCTACTACACACACAGGTCCATATGAGCTTAGGATGTCCTAGTAAGAATTAGGAGCATTCCATCTACATGTGTGAGTGTGTGGTAACCTAAATGGATATGAAAACTGAATGTAAATTTGAGCAAATGAATTGAAATAAATGAATTAGATTATCCCTATGTTTATTATCATTTGATGTCTATAGTAACATGGAGAATGTAAGGGGAAATGATGTAAGTGAATCTTCAGAGGCTCGCATGAGCCGAATGGAACAAATGCTTGCGACATTGACTGAAACTATGACACAATAGCAAAGACAACAACCTTTGCCCCCTCCACCTCCGCCGACACAAGCTGAAGTAGATACTAATGACATCACCAACTTGACACAAAAATTCATGAAGATGAAACCGCTAACATTCCTTGGTGGAATTGAACCGTTGAAAGCAAAGATGTGGTTACTTGAAATGGAAAAGCTATTTGAAGTGTTTTCTTGTTCTGAAGTCCAGAAAGTCCTCCTAGCCACCTATACTCTGAAGGATGAAGCCCGAAGGTGGTGGTTACTAATTCGAAATGACAATAGGAATATGACGTGGGCACAGTTTAATGCAATCTTCTATGATAAATATTTTCCCCAATGTTTTAAGGATCGGAAAGTGTCAGAGTTTCAAGAACTTAAACAAGGAAGAATGTCTGTAGTTGAGTATGAAGCCAAATTCACTGAACTAGCACGGTTTGCTCCGCATATGGTGGATATTGATTACAAGAAAGCACGAAAATTTGAAGGTGGACTGGATTTAGAAGTGTTTGATCGGGTAGGCGTACTGAAATTGCCTACTTATGTGGAAGTATTAGACAGATCCTTAATGGCAGAAGCCATCCTAGCCGCTATGAAACAAAGTAAAGCCCCAGCAACTACAACAAATGATTAGAGAGGGAAAAGGTCTGGGTATGGTTTTAGAAGAGGCCGGTCACATGTAAGTAAAAAGCAGAATACGGGGACTACAAGCAGCTCGAGTCAGAGTAGTGGGTCTATTCCGGTATGTTCTGATTGTGGAAGAAGACATAAGGGTGTGTGCTACCGAGTATCCGGCGCTTGTTTCCGATGTGGCAAGACAGGTCATGTAGTGAAAGATTGCCCACTTGGGTTTGAGAATACTAGCCGTCCTATGGTGAGTTCAGCTGGGTCTGCTTCTACAGCCAAAACAAATGCAAAGGCTAATACTGGGAAAGAACCTTTGAGACAAGGTCGAGTGTTTGCCTTAGTGCCCGGTGACGTACAAAACACCGATACTGTGGTGTCAGGTATACTCCCTGTATGTTCTCAAAATGCATGCGTACTGATAGATTCTGGTTCTACACATTCCTTTGTATCGCATGCTTTCTCTCGGAAATTGACTAAACCATTAGAACTTATGACATATGTGTTATCTATAACTACACCGTCTAGAGGTTCTATGATGTGTGCCCATGTTTATCTAATATGTGATATTATGATTGGCGATATGATATTATATGTTGACTTATTACCCTTGAACATTGATCATTTTGATTGTATTTTGGGAATGGACTGGTTGACTAAATACTGTGCTACCATTGAGTGTGCAAGTAAATCTGTTGTGTTTAGACCACCGAGTATGCCTAAGTTTATTTTTACTGGGAATGGGGTAGTTCCTCCCCCATATCTGATTTCAGCTCTAAAAGCTATAAAACTGCTTAGGAAATGATGTAGGGGTTACTTGTGTTGTATACTGACTGCAGCACCTGACGGTACTAATGTAGAAACTATCGCTGTTGCTTGTGAATTTCCCGATGTGTTTCTGAATGAATTACCTGGGGACTTAGTTGATAGAGAAATTGAATTCACTATTGAGGTGTTTCCGAGAACACAACCTATTTCTAAGACCCCCTATAGAATGTCTACCTCAGAACTGAAAGAATTAAAAACTCAACTTCAGGAGCTACTGAACAAGAAATTCATCCGTCCGAGCACTTTACCTTGGGGTGCTCCAGCCCTGTTTGTCAAAAAGAATGATGGATCTTTGAGGTTATGTATAGACTATCGGGAACTGAACAAAGTAATTATCAAGAACAAATACCCTCTGCCCCGAATAGATGACTTGTTTGACCAACTTCAGGGAGCCCAAGTATTTTTCAAAATTGACCTCAGATCTGGGTATCACCAATTAAAAGTTAAGGCTGAAGATATAGAGAAAACTGCATTCAGAACTAGATATGGACATTATGAGTTTTTAGTAATGCCGTTTGGGGTGACCAATGCACCTACTGCCTTTATGGACCTTATGAAAAAAGTGTTTACACCATTTTTGGATGAATTTATTGTTGTGTTTATTGATGATATCCTGATTTACTCCAAAAGTAGGGATGAACATGAGAATCACTTGAGAATTGCTCTACAGACCTTGAGAGAAAAGAAATTATACGCTAAATTGTCCAAATATGAATTCTGGCTTGACAGTGTGGCATTTTTTGGTCATGTAATCAACAATGATGGTGTTTCTGTTGACCCTCAGAAAATTAAAGCTATTGTGAACTGGCCTAAACCGACAAATGTGACAGAGGTTAGAAGTTTTCTGGGACTTACAGGAGATTTGTGAGAGATTTTTCCAAACTTGCCATGCCATTGACCCAGTTAGCTCAGAAAAATGTGTCATTTGTTTGGAACAAACAAAGAGAGACAGCCTTTTTCAAGAGTTAAAAACCAGGTTAGTGACTGCACCCATTTTAACTTTGCCCAATGGTACTGATGGGTTTCAAATTTACAGTGATGCTTCCTACAAAGGTTTGGGGTGTATGTTAATGCAAAATGGAAAAGTGATTGCCTATGTTTCTCGACAACTCCGACCTCATGAAAAGAATTACCCAACACATGATCTTGAATTGGCAGCAGTGGTGTTTGCTTTGAAAATCTGGAGTCACTACTTGTATGGGGTAACTTGTGAAGTGTATACAGATCATAAGAGCCTCAAATATTTCTTTACCCAAAAAGAACTGAACATGAGACAAAAAAGGTGGCTAGAGTTTATTAAATATTACGATCTATAGATTTTGTATCATCCGGGGAAGGCAAATACTGTGGCAGATGCCTTGAGCCGAAAATCCATTGCAAATTTGTCATGTTTGCTGTCCAATCGAAAAGAATTGCTAGATGACCTGGAACAGAAGGAGATTGAAATTGTCTTGCGAGAGCAAGGTGGGATTTTAGCTGCTATTTCTGCTCAACCTACAATAATTGAAGAAATCAAATAGAAACAATGTGAAGATAAGTACTTGAAAAAGATCATAGAGGAATTTGATTCAAAGCTAAGGCCAGGATTTGTGTTTGAGAATAATGTGTTGAAATTTCATAATAGACTTTGTGTGCTAGATTCCTCTGATTTGAGAAAGCGTGTTATGATCGGCAGCAAGTTTGCCATGCACCCGGGGAACACGAAAATGTATCACAATTTGAAACATAATTTTTGGTGGGCTGGAATGAAAAAGAGTATTGCAAATTTTGTGGCTAGATGTCTACATTGGCAACAGGTTAAAGCTGAACATCAACGACCCGCTGGTTTGCTACAACCACTCCCAATACCGGAATGGAAATGGGAGCACATAACCATGAATTTCATAGTGGGATTGCCTTGCTCTTCCCGAGGTATGGACTCTATTTGGGCCATTGTAGACCGTTTAACTAAGTTTGTTCATTTCCTACCTGTTAAATCTATTTACAATGCTGACAAATTGGCCAATATTTATATGACTGAAATTATGAGATTACGTGGAGTGCCAGTATCTATTGTGTCTAACAGGGACTCAAAGTTTGTGTCAAGATTTTGGCAGAGTTTGCAATAGGCTTTGGGGACTAAACTAAGGTTGAGTAGTGCCTATCACCCACAGACAGATAGACAAACTGAACGGACTAACCAAACTCTGAAAGATATGCTCAGAATGTGTGTATTAGACTTCCAGGGGAATTGGGAGGCCTATTGCCGTTGGCTGAATTTGTGTATGACAACAGTTACCATTCAAGCATTAGAATGGCTCCTTATGAAGCTTTGTATGGAAGGAAATGCTGATCTCCGATATGTTGGACTGAAGTACGTGATAGACCTTTGTTGGGACCGGAACTTGTGCAAGAAACAATTGAGAAGGTGAAACTGATCCAACAACGTCTGAAAACTGCACAGAGTCGGCAGAAGAGCTATGTTGATGTCCGAAGAAGAGATAAGGAATATGAAGTTGGGGACCATGTGTTCATAAAGGTGACCCCGATGAATGGTCAAACTCGGTTTGGTGTTAAGGGCAAATTGGCGCCAAGATATGTTGGACCATATGAAATCCTTGAAAAGATCAATTCAGTAACCTATCGAGTAGCCTTACCTCCGGTAATAGAGCATATGCACAATGTATTTCATGTATCGATGCTTCGAGAGTATTTGAGAGATCTGCTCCATGTCATTGAACCAACACATGTGCTCTTGAAAGACGACTACACTTATGAGGAAAGACCTATCTAGATTGTGAACCGCGGGATCAAAAGATTGAGAAACAAATAAATACCACTGGTAAAAGTTGATTGGCAGAATTATGGAGGAACTTATGCCACCTGGGAGACAGAAGAGGACATAATGAAAAGACATCCTGAACTATTTCCGTTAGACCCAATGTTTTTCCAAAATGAAGGTAATCCGAGTTTGGAAGACCAAACTCTTTTAAGGGGGGAAGACTGTAATAACCCCGACCTCTGATTAACGTTAATCCATGATTAATTATGCCTAATTAGTAATTAAGGTGAAATTTTGAATTAAAATGCATGTGTGTGTTGCATTGTTTGTATTTATATCTGTTAGGCGTAGGAAGATCTGTTCATATTCTAGTTTCGGTTTGCGAAATAGAGGCCTTATCGGCATTCGATTACAAAATTGACTTGATTTATGTGTTAATTAAGGTTTTAGAATTTTATGGTAGGTTTAATTGAAATTCGGTTTGGAACGATTAAATAAAATAAAATTAATGCTTATTCATTCAATTTAGTCCACCACTACCACCAAATAACCCATTTGACCCCACTAATTCTATTTGGAATTCCATTTCTCCACACCTTTAAGCCCCAAACGAGAGAGAGAGGGAGAGGGAGAAGGAGAAGCTTGGGTTCAATTCTAAAGGGATAGAAGAGAATTGCTAGTAAGGATCAAGATTTGGAAGGATTTGGTGGTTCATTGTTGGATTTGGCTAAAATTAAGGGAATTGTGGACTCTAGGTAAGGGATCAAGCTTTTAGTTGTATAATTGAATTTGATTCTTCTAAGATTCAAGTGAAATGTTGAACTCATGCAAGAATTAGGTTAGAACTAAACAATTATTAGTCATTCCATGCATGCATGCATGTTTCATAGCATTTTGAAGATTGATTTTCAAAAATTCCCTCATGCATGTGTTGAGTTCACTTTAATTTTGGGAAAACAATGAGGTTCATGTTATTTAGTAGTATTTGATTATGTTTTGGAGAGCCTTAGTTCAAAGATATGCATGGATGTTATGTTCATGAATTAATCTGGAGTTTCAAGTTGAATTTTGCACGATTGGCATGCTTTTGGGCCATGATTTCTTGTTATGATCCTTTAAACATGTTGTTTTATGAGTTTTCATGTATTTCCTCAAGTTTTAGCCTAGAAAAATGAGATTTAATGCTTCAAAAGTTGAATTTGAGCTTGGTCATCAAATCTGGAAATTCCATAAATTTAATCCACGCTCGAGCAGGGAACTTCACGCTCAAGCGTGCACTTTGAGTACATGCACTTCTGCTCGAGCGTCGAGAGTCATGCTCAAGCGTGAAATGCATATATCCAGAAGTTCATGTGTTTTGCAGTCCGCTCGAGCGAGGGAATCTGCGCTCGAGCGAGGTTCTGAGTCTCACACTCGCGCGGGTATCGAGCGTCCGTCAAGCGTGAAAAATATGCAACCAGTACTTTTTCAAACGTTTGTAGTCCGTTCGAGCAGGGAAAGTCACGCTCGAGCAGATCTTCATTGTCTGCATGTCCGCTCGAGCGAGGAAAGACACGTTCGAGCGTGAACCTTATTTTCAACAAGTTTTGAAAAATGTTTTCTAATACATTTTTGCATCCTCATTCCATCCTAGGCATTCCTTGGCCATGTTTAAGACTCCATAATGAGGATTAAAGGCTAAAAACGCACTAAGAGCAATGAAATAAGTTATGTACAATTAGAACATGTGTTTCAGGTGTGTATCTGTTATGTGTCATGTAGGTCACGTGTCGTGTACCGTTTGACCAGTCTGCTTCGTCTGTTTGCCTTGAAGCCAACTGTGAGCAATAACATAGTAAAGCTATGTTCGACTTTATTGATTTTCTGTATGATAAAATAAGATTTATTTTCTGAAATGGTATGCTCTGTACAATGAATGATTGTCCAATTTATGATATGTATTCGTGGCATCTTTAGCATCATATGATATGTGTTAGCTGTTACCCGGTATCGGAGGTTCCATTATGGAACTTAATATGTCTGCACTCTGTTACCCGTACTGGAGGCTCCATCATGGGGCTCAGCACGTCTATTCTCTATTACCCGGATCCGAAGGTTCCTTTATGGAACTGGTTATTCATAACCACCATGTGTCTGCATCTGTTTTGTATCTGCTCTGTTAGCGCTAATGGATGTACTACGTATGCTTAAGCAAGACTTGTGACTCTTGTATATGATCTGGACAAGAATATGAATATGAATTTATTATGAAAATGAATTATGATTTCTGAATCTGTTCGGATTCATTCATTAAAACCCCTTTACTCCGTTATTATTCACTGGGCTTCCGCTCACCGTTTATATTATGCATGTAGGTGAGCCGGCACGTGATCAGGGCCAAAGTTGACGGCCTTCGTTTCAGTCTTTGTCAACCAACCGTTGTGCCTCCCAAAGAGGTTCCGATCGAAGTCAAATTACATGGCTGTTTTTGTATTTATGCTAGTCTTTGTCTGTTTTGTTAAGTTAGGTCGAATCCTGGATAGTACACTTCAGGAAATGTTATGTAATTATGATATCCTTTGGTCGACACTCTTATGTTCATACAAGTTTTAATATATTCTGTCTCATGTATGTCGTCACAGCTCATTGAACCATTTATATTTTGTATATTTGCTTCCGCAACCCCTTATTATATGCTAATCTATCAGGAGGCCTTTGGTAATCTAAGGATTACTGGCCGGTTACGATGCTAAACCTATAAGGACGGGTTTGGGTCGTGACAGGAATGCGGGTAAGTTGTGGAGAGAATGTTGCATTTTTTTTTTGGTTTTATTATGCTTTATGATACAAAAAATATTATGAAATTGGGTTTTGCAGGTATGAGCTCCAAATGCAATATGGATCAATTGGCTAGGCTGTAGGTGCGACTCTTGGATATGCAAAAGCTGCACGGAATAAGCGAGTGATTGCTTCCATTGGTAATGGTAGCTTCCAGGTAATTATGCATACATTTCAATCTTCATTGTATATAATATAGTTTTGATTTTTGTAAATTCTCGTAATCTTATGAATACTGTATTGGATATACTTCCTACGTTGATGTTTGTATATCTTCACCATATGTCACCTAGCATGCACAATATGAAGGATTATAAACTTAAGGGATTGCAATAATGGGATTCACTGCTCTGAATTTGTCCTTGTTAACACCTATTTTGGTGAATGCTTGGCGGGTGACAACACAAAATGTGTCAACAATGTTGAGATGTGAACAAAGGACCATCATCTTCCTTATAAACAATGGGGGATACACCATAGAAGTTGAGATCCATGACGGGCCTTACAATGTGATCAAGAACTGGAACTACACTGGTTTGGTCGATGCAATCCACAATGGTGAAGGCAAGTGCAAGACAACAAAGGTGAGTCGGGAAGCTTAATTACATTCGCTTTGATGCATTAAATGGGATGATGGCTAATCACAAAAACCATTTCTTTCACTTACTATTGCAGGTGCGCTATAAAGAAGAGCTCATCGAGGCAATTGATACAGCAATGGGTGCTAAGAGTGATTGTCTGTGCTTCATAGAAATGATTGTTCACAAGGATGACACGAGCAAAGGGCTGCTTGAATGGGGAATTTTTGTTTCTTAGTAGATGCTTTCATGGTACCTGTATATATAATTAGTTTGAATTGCATCTTTGTGCCGATCTGTTTTGTAATAACTTTCAACTTACCACTAGGCACTAGTTTAACTTTATTTCATCTTGGAATTGAAATATTTTTGCATATTGAGAAGCATGAATTGATCTAGTATTATGTTTACCTAAATTTAGTCAATATATTGAATATTTTTTATCTTTATAACAAGTATTTTTTTTAGTTAAATCTTACAGAATTAGCACTATTTTTTTATTAAAAAAGAAAAAGAAAAATCTATAACGGCGCTTTTAAATGCCACTATAGAATACCAACGGTTATATTTTTAAATAGAAAACATCTATCACGGCGCTTTTAAAACGTCGCTAAATGTGGCGTGACGTCATTGTACCGTTATGTAGCACATTTAGCGGCGTTTTAAAAAATTCTGCTTATACTAATATAGCGACGCTTTTAAAGGTCATAAAGTTACAACGACGGCCGCATCTTCGACGTTTGGTACTAAACGTCACAAAAACAACTAGCAACGTTTTTGATAGCTATAGTGGCATTTTTTAAACACCACTAAAAGCTTAATTTCCAGCAATGCTTCCGGTGCCCTTGGTGCATGAGTTAAAGTCATGCTCCATTTAATGCTTTAAGTTGGTATCTCAGTTGGACGAGTCCCATTTTAATCATTGCTCTGTTGGATCTAACCTAGACTTCTGGATCTGACATGTGCAGGGTAGAACGCAGTATTGATGTTTCCAGTAATGCAAGTGATGGTAACACACGAGTAAGGATTCTTTCTTATTTTATATTTTAAGTTCTTTTTGTCATTAGGCTTTGCTTGATATAAGGGAACATCAGGAGGAGAAAAGTGGGAAGGATAAAGGAGTATTGTTAGTTTTGTAGAAACTGTAGGGGAAGGAAAAAGAAAAACTTGAAGGTGAGCAAGTCCATCCTGGCTACCATTTTTCATTTTACCTAGAAGTGGAAGGAGAGGAACAAATGAGAAGATTATCTCTTACTTTTTTGTTTTTCGTCATTCAAAAACCATGTTATCAATATTTGACATGATGATGGTAAAATGAACGAACATCCCTAAGCTTCCCCTTTCTTTTCCTTAATGCACAATGAAATAAATGAAGCAGACGGAGACAGTTTCCTCCATTTAGCGGGAAGAGGAAGAGGAAGGGAAAGGGAAAGGGAAAGGGAAAGGGAAAGGGGAAGGGGAAGGGAAAGGGAAAGGGAAAAGAGAAGTGAAGTGTAGGCAAATCTCTAGTGTCCTACCATTTTCAATCTACCCAAAAGTGAATAGAGATGGAAAGGATGTATTTTACTTTCATATCGTTGCCACACAAACATCTTCATGTCAATATAATGGTAAAATAAAGTAACACAATTAACTTTAACTTTTCTTTCTTTCCTGCTAAACCAAACCAACACGTGAAAGACCTATGTTACCTGGAACGTGGATCGTTCTGGTACGTGAAACGGGAACGGGACCTGGAACATGGTACGCCACATGCTCTAAAATGTGGTACAATAGAGGTAGACTTGTATATATTATACTTAAGAATTTAAGGTATTTCTAGAGTAATTTTTTTAAATTATTAGACCTCCAATAAAACATAATATTTTCTATGAGTATTATGACTCATTTTTTTATTTTTTTTTCTTATCAAAACTTAACTCACCTTATATTTTAGTTCATTATATTTGATTTTTTTCCTCCTAAGGTAACATTTAAGGACATATATTGAAAAAAAAAACTTTTGGGATTGCTTTGGATTACTAAATTTACCATTTTGAAATGGAAGTGTACCATGTTTCAGAACATGCGTACCAATATGTAATTCGCTAGGGTATTAGTGTTTTCTGGTAACATAGGGGAAAGACAACATGCTTTCCTCCCTTAATGGAGACAGATTCTTTGTTTCGTTGGAAGGAAAGGGGAAGGGAGTGCAAACATAGCAAGAGAGCATATTCACCCCAGCCCACCTTTTTCAATCTATCAAAAATTGAACGAGGGAAAGCAAATAATGATACCTTTCTTTTTTGCATTTGTCTCTTCCAATGACATGTTCATTGTAATACATAAGGGTGGAAAAGATAAAAAAGACAGACCCCTTGCCTTCCTCATCCCTTCTGTCCCAACTAGACAAATGGAAGAAAGACTTCCCTTTCTTTCTTTTTTCAACCATCCTTCATGCAACTTCTTTCCAGTTATCCATTCCTCTACCAAATGGAGCTACAAGACGTTAAATGTGGAGTTACGAGAAAATATTGTTCTCTTATCTTTTAGGCACAGCAAAGTCTGAGGAAAATTGATTCAATGGGCAAGCTATCCACTGGTACAATTAAGTCCTTGAATATATTTTATTCTGATAATAATATGGAATGCACCTTGGACTACACAACCAATTGATCTTGAAAAAAGATGGTGCCTTTAGGGGCTGGCCTTCTGGAATAAAAATCTTAGGCTTATGCTGCCTTTATATTGGTGTTGGCACATAATAATGGAATAGGAGCTTTGTTTACACTCCAAGATAGTAGAGAAGCTGTCTAATTGTGTCTCCAAACTTATTGTTTGCTATTTATTGTTTCTTAAATAGATAGCAAAGTAAAAGTCCATAAACAGACCAGGTTTGTACTTGAAGAGGATGCCAATGTAACTTCCAGGAGAGTTTCAGGGATTGATGTGGCTCCTGAAAAAGACCATTGCTGTATACATGTTAGGACGATCCATACTGTCTCTGTAAAACGATGAACGTATGGCAATGGGGGTTTAAACGATATTCTGTCGTAATTAGATGACAACTTGTCGTAATTTAGCCAATAACATTTTGGATCGCCATTTCTTACCATTGTCAATGCTTCGTCCTTGCTGCCGGTGGCAAGTGCGTCGCGATATATATTTTCTTTGTTGTTCTGGTTAGCGCAGCGGCCCCTCTCACGGAATTCACCGCATTCCGTGTAGTCCCCGTATTTGGAGATGTATTCCAGCACAGCCTGATGATTGTTGGCTCCTTGTACATTTGGATGGAAATGGCGATTAGTGTGATCATGAGTAACGTCAAAGAACTGTTCATCCTGCGTCTGAAAGCGGTATGGAAATTGGACGAGGGCATGTAGATGCGGTTCACCATTCTGGTGTAACTCATGTGCAACCCTCATATAATTTGGTGGCCTTGTTGTAAACAGGTCCTTGATTTTCTCTAATAACCTCTCTTTATGTAAAGAACATCTGGGATATGTGAGGAATAAGGACCAGTGCAGCAGTACAAGATCTGACTCGTATTTTAAAATCAACCGCCTAAATTGGCCTAGATCTCTGAGATCCATTTGAAAATTAAATAATTTCCCCAATAATTTTCATCTCGGGCCCGCTTTTTATGCTGCACAATCCATGTTCAATCATTTAATCTTGGCCGTAGATCTCGCGCACTGTTTGGCGCTGTAGCTGACAACACGGCACCAAATGCGGAGGAAAGGACCAATCCGGAGACGACATGTGGCGCGGGGGGAACGTCCCAGTAATATTATAGGGACGCTCCTGGGATCATATATAAGTCACTCTCTCACTCTCTTATACCAGTAAAGTTTTTAGAGAGTGACTTGCGTCATCCGAGAGAGTTAGTGACGTCATTGAGAGTGAGTTATGGCCTCAATGCGACGTCATTTTCGATTACAAAACAAGAACATCTTCCTCACATATCCCTGATGTTCTTTACATAAAGAGAGGTTGTTAGAGAAGATCAAGGACCTGTTCACAACCAGGCCACCAAATTATGTGAGGGTTGCACATGAATTACACCAAAATGGTGAACCACATCTACATGCCCTCGTCCAATTTCCATACCACTTTCAGATGTAGGATAAACGGTTCTTTGACGTTACTCATGATCACACTAATCGTCATTTCCATCCAAATGTACAAGGAGCCAACAATTATCAGGCTGTGCTGGAATACATCTCCAAATACGAGGACTACACAGAATGGGGTGAATTCCATGAAAGGGGCCGCTATGCTAACCAGAACAACAAAGAAAATATATATCGCGACGCACTTGCCGCCGACAGCAAGGACGAAGCATTGGCAATGGTAAGAAATGGCGATCTAAAATGTTATTAGCTAAATTACGACAAGTTGTCATCTAATTACGACAGAATATCGTTTAAACCCCCATTGCCGCACGTTCATCGTTTTACAGAGACAGTATGGATCGTTCCAACATGTATACAGCAATGGGTTGTAGAAAATATTCGAGATGAAGCCCAAAGACCACACAAGCCCAAGAGCATTATAATTGAAGGCCCATCTAGGATTGGGAAAACATGTTGGGCCCGGTCTCTAGGGCCACATAATTATTATTCCGGCAATATCGATTTGCAGGACCATAATGATGACGTGTTATATAATGTAATCGATGATGTGGCCCCACAATATTTAAAACACTGGCAAGAATTTATTGGAGCCCAACGGGATTGGATTTCAAATTGCAAATATGCCGCCCAAGGAAAATAAAGGGTGGGATCCCAACGATTATATTATGTAACCCCGGAACTGATTCTAGTTACAAAGATTTTTTGAACAAACATGAACACGCCGGCCTCCAAGCGTGAACGATCCGAAACGCAGAGTTCTACACAATCGATTAGCCCGCGGGAAATTTGAATTCAAATGGTGGGTTCATATGTATGGCCCATGATTTGCCTCCTTTTTGCATCGTTTGCCATATGTTATTATGGGTCGTAAAATTATTTTGTGCCATACGTTATACACGTACATGGTTTTTAACGTCTAGTATTTCGCCAATTTTACAAATTAATAACTGTTAACTTTGACCCACGTCGCGGTCAACATATTACGCCTATAAAATAAAATCGATGTGATGCATTTAATGGCCGGAGTTTCACCATCGATTATGGCGACTGCGTTCCGATTTTCGCAACGGCGTCCATATACCCCCAGAACAAAATTAAATTTTAGTCGCCATTGGACAACATCCAGTAGATCTAGTGTTTCTGACCGAAGTTATTTTAAGCGAAAATGTAGTTATTACAAAAAAAAAAAAAAAAAAACGATTCACGTCGAAATCGTTTTGTGATTCCATTCGGAGGATTGACAATTTTCACCCGTATGATGAGCCTCATTTTTTCCATTTCGATTTGCCGAAGGTTGGTACTGAAAAGGATGAACGACTTGGGCGAAAATTGAAGCTGTTAGGACTCTACATCCAGGTGTAACAAGTCCGCGAGGGAACTCACGGGTTATAGTTCGGACTCGAATTTTGTCACGGTTCTAAATCTGAACCAAAGAGTCCAAATCCAGCAAATCGTTTTGAGAAAATAGATTTTTGAAAAGAAGTGCCAAACATGGACTGCTTCACCAGATACAGAGTCGCCACCTAAATATTTTTTAATGGGAAAATTTAGGAAACCCTGACTCGGTGCCAAAGGCCACGTGTCTGTCATCACCAAAGTTGCCTCGGCTCGGGAGCTTGGGTATGATTGAGGAAGGTCAGCTATGAGCACCCCTTCTCGCCCGGTCCGAAGACCGGCCTCTGCTAACCATGATATCCGATTTTGAAAACCTTATGTGTTCTTATTCCGGTTATTAGCCTAGAATTACTATGTTATGCGCACAGCAAACAAGTATAGACTAGATTGCCTAATTTGGAAATAAGCATTGCATATCCGTTTGTCTTTGAAAAATACTTTGGAATTTGCTACTCGCAAGTAGGCTAAAACACGAATTTCAAAGAGTTTTTCCAACTCAGACAATCCAACCTTCACCCACAGGCAATCAAACAGTTTATCACATAAGCATCTAGCCACATGGTAAGCATGCTGTCATGATAGCATTCACACACATGCGATATGCTAAAGCATGAAAATACTTATATCGTACTCCATGTCAAAACAATAAACTAGTTAGCAAACATGCATGGTCCTAGTTCATGTCAAATTGATTAATGCAACACATACAGGATGCAATTAGGGTAGGCTCGGCTATCCTAAACATGGCATGTAAAATGCGATCAATTGATGCACGTATTCAATTCGGAATTGAAGTACAAATGCAGTTAGCATGATGCACCGAGCCCGGTGCATGCAAGACAAATGTATGGATGCACTCATGCAGTATAAGGTATGCTAATTTAAACATGCCCTAATCTACCATCATAAGCGGGTAAATAAAAGGGAAGAAAGAAGTGGGGATTGGAAGACATGCACACACACGCACCCACACTTATTACAGATTCGCCCTCGCCCGAAGGGACCGAATAAATATTACAGATAATTAACCTACAAGCTAATTAAATATTACAGATTGCCTAAGTAGTTAACAAACTAACTAAGCTAGGAAAAACAGTAAACCGCCTCGGGAAGAGAGCCCAATGCAATGCGTGCTCGGGTCCTGCTCGAAAGCGCACTGCCATGCATAGACGGCCTCTGTTTTCCCTGCTCTGCCCCTCTGAAGACTGCCAAAGTCTCTGAATTGCTTCCCTAGACATTGGGAGACACCACCGGCTGAGTAGAATTGCCACCAGCAGTGGGATGTGATCATCGGCTGTTGATGAATCCATCGGCCACCAATTGATTACCAGTCGGCACTCTGTTCAGTTGATCGGCAAAAAGTTCCTGCAGAACCTGTTTGATAGCAGCAGAGGACAGAGCCTTGCATGGCAATGCAATTCAAGCCATATATGCACCAATCACGTCCCTTATCATGTTAGTGACTCAAGGGGACATGCTTCTTGGTTCTCGGACCATCAATCGCGTATTTCCATGCGTGATGGCCCAAGGGACCAAGTTATGCATTTTCATGTCAAATGAAATGCAATACACACAATCAAACCAAGGGGCTTCTACCTCCATCATGACTTGGTCAAGAGGTAGAGCATGCATGCCAATGCAATGCAATCCTAATCATGTGAGCTAGCATGCAACATGAGCATACAAGCAAGTGATGTACACTAGGTACACAAACTAAGCAAACAAGCGAACAAGCATGCCATAACTATGCAAACTACTAAAGCATGCAAGATGCAATCTAATCATGCGACATGCTAGCAACTTGACCAAGGGAATGCATGCCAAATGCGAGTGATTTCAAGCATGCAACACATGCAACCAAAGCATGCAAACATGGGATAATGTAACAACACTTGAATGGCATGCAAGGGATGGACTTACACTAATTGGACAGCTCTAAGTTAGGTCCAAAACAGTGGCCAATGTGCCCAAAATGAAGGACTAACACACACGCACACATGCATGCGAAGGGTGTCCAATACTTCAATCATTTAAAAGCAATTCTCAAGCACACTAAAGAGGATGCAAACATGGAAAAATGACATGCATTAAGCTCTGAAAATTATGCAAGAACATGGTGCCAAACCAAGCAAACAAGATAGGCTAAGCATGTAACAATGGTCCAAGATTCAAGGCAAGCTAAAGGGGTATTTGACCTACACTTGATATAACCACACATGGCAAGACTTAAATGACCAAAAACAAAGTTTTAGCACATAAAACAAAGCCAATAACACATCTAGATGGCATCTAAATGGCTCTAATCCAAAAGCATGCACAATGACAAAAACATGGAGCATACAACACAAGCTTTCAAAGCATTAAAGAGGTGTCCAAGGCAAGCATACAAGCATGTCAAAGGGACTGAAATGATGCTACAAATGGTGCCAAACCACTAAAATAAAGCAAGTAATGCATGTTACACACTCACACACTTAAGGCCAACAAACCAAAAATGCAAAGGGGATATATGATGCATGTCATGGCCGACCAAAATGACTAAGGACAGACCTCAAACATGGCAAAATAAGCACGAAAGCTTCACAAAGCTAGGCCTAAAACATGCGAGGACAATAGTTCACAACCTAAGGCATGTTAAGGCCTAAACATGGCATTACAAGGTAGGTATGCTAAGCATGCATGGTGTACCAAAACCAACTTAAAACCATGTTATATTATGACAATATAAGCATGAAAAAAGGCCAAGGCATGATCAACAAACCCTCAAACATGGTGCTCCCTCAAGAGGCCAAAAATGGTCCTTTTCAAGGACAATAAGGAGAAGGGGTGGCCTTCTCCTTCTTGGGACTTCAAGGCACCATCCTTATCACTGAAATCCCTCAAGATTTCAGTGGTGAGGAGGCCCAAACACCAAAGTCCCGAAGCTCACTCAAAATAGCACAAAATGGAGCCCCTCAAGGCTTAAGAGGGGTCAAACACCTCCAAACCACAAAACACTCTAAACAAACTATTTAGAGGGCCCAAAAACAGAACTTTTTTTATGTTATACACTAAGCACAAAAAAATTTCTAAGATAGGCAAAAATAGTATGCAAGAATGGGGTAAAAAGGGGTAAGATTGTTACCCTTGAAGAACCTCTTCACAAATGGTGGACCAGCCCCTTCCTTGAGCTCAAAACAGCTCCAAAGCTTCAAGAACAAACCTCTAGTCCTTCACAAACTAAGAGAAGGTGTAACACTATGTGTTTGTGTGCAATAGTAAGCCTAAACACACACAAACACAAGAAAATGAGAGATATAGATATAGGATAGATATAAAACCCTAAACCTAATCCAGAGCTTCTCTCACAGCTTCTCTAACCAAAATATCCAACCCTAAGGCCAAGAGAGAAAGGCTCCTCTTATAGAGGAGCCAATCTTGTAAAGCTTACCAAGGAAGCTAACAAGAAGGCCATCCCTCCATACACGTGTATGGAGGGGAACAAAATGCAATACAGCTGTTTTAAAATATCTGCAAAAGCAGATGAACAGTAGTCGGCTGCTCAAAATTGCCATTTTGACAAAACTGACTGCCGACCGGCAAGAAAGAATGCCGACAGGCAATATACATTGCCGATGGCAACACAATACCAGCCGATGGCCTCTAGCCATGGCCGGTGATGTGTAGGGATGCCTCACAAGGTATTCCCTGCCCTTCGAAGGCAAAACACAAGTGTTTGGTGCAAAATCAGACACTAAACAGTCGAGTTCGAAGATCCTGAGGCAAGGCGCGTAGCCGAGACCTCCGGGAACTCCAAACGAACACAAACATGAATGATCACCGGGTGTTCAAACGGTGACGTCCAAGTCTTGAGGACGGTCAAAAATTGGGTGTCTACACCAGGGTGTAGTTTTACGCCAAACTGGTGGTCTCTCTGAAGTTGCTGCTAATACGCCTGGGCTCGAAAGCAACATGCGTGACGCCCCTACTCAGACTGTGGAGTTTGATACATCTGGTATACTTGACAATGGCCAATGTGAATTTTTCGTTGTGTTGGACCGTTTTCCTAATCCTGCGTATACGCCTAAGTTTGAAGATGTTTTTCAGTGGTCCAGTGGTGACCTACGAACTGGTTGTATGGTCAGGGGCACGGAAATAGATCGTTTTGTTGTATTGCGGCGTATCCCTGTTTTAATGTCACTGCAATCGAATGAATATTCAGCCATTAGCCGTCAAGGCGTTAAAACATTTATCAACATCGGAAAGAATGTTGTATCCAAATTCCAAGATAGTTTTGGTGTCTTTGAGCAGTAGCTATAGACGCCCCGAACACCGAGGGATGAGTCCCTGCCCGATTCGTTTTGGACTCACTCTGATTCAGACTCAAATTGTCACGCAGTTAATGTCGAACCAAAGAGTCCAAATCTGGCAAATTGTTTTGAGAAAACAGATTTTTTGAAAAGAAGTGTCAAACATGGACTGCTTTGCCAGATACAGAGTCGCCACCTAAATATTTTATTTTTGGAGAAATTTAGGAAACCCTGACTCGTTTGCCTAAGGCCACGTGTCCGTCATCACCAAAGTTGCCTCGGCTCGGGAACTTAGGTACGATTGGGGAAGGTCAATTCGTGAGCACCCCCGCTCACCCGATCAAAGATCGGCCTCTACTAACCATGATATCTAGTTTTGAAAACATTGTGCATTCTTATTCCAGTTATTAGCCTGGATTTACTATATGATGCGCACAGCATACAAGTATAGACTGGATCGCCTGAATTGGAACAAAACATTTCATGTTTGTTTTTTTGAAAGATGGTTTGCTACCCGCAGGTAGGCTTAAAATGCAGATTTTGCCACCCTCAGGTGGGCTTAGAAAAGATAGTTTTGCCACTATCTAGTGGGCTTAAAACTCATAGTCAATGCATTGTTCCAATCCAAATAACCCAACCTTCACCCACAGGCATTCAGGCAGTTATATCACATAAGCAAATAGCCTCATGGTAAGCATGCTATCATGGCAGTCACTCACACACATGCAAGGATGCTAAAGCATAAAACTTACCGAGTACTCCAAGCCAAAACAGAAGCTAATTAGAAATCCATGCATGACCCTAATTATATAGAAATGCCTAATGCAACACATGCAAAAATGCAACTATAGCAGGCTCACGTATTCTAAACATGGCATATGAAATGCTGCAGCTAACAAGTATTCAACTTGGAATTAAAGTACAATGCAGCGAATTATGATGCGTCGAGCCCGGTGCATACAAAACAGATGAATGAATGCAAACATGCTATCATACTGTATGCTAATTAAAACATGCCCTAATCTAACCATCATAAGCTGGTAAATAAAAGGGAGAAAGACGTGGGGTTGGAAGACATACATCACACGCACGCACGCACACTTATTACAATATTGCCCTCGCGCAGAGGGTCCGAATAAATAATATACAGTCCCAATGAATAATACAGTCCGAATAAATAGTACAGTCCGGATAAATACAAAATCTTAATTAATTAACAAATTAACTAAGAAAAGCGGTAAATAAGCATGTAAGCTCAGGACTGCCTTGACTCTGCTTCGGATGATGAATGATGCATGTTCGGATTGCTTTGGCATGGAAATCCACTGCGATGCCCCAATTAGCCTCTATTTACAATTAATGTCGGAATGCTGTGCAAGGCTTTTGAAAACTACTGATTTCTGATTTGCTACAACAGAGAACAGGAAAGAGGCATAGCAATGTATTTTCACATGTGTATGCTTGACTACTCTTCAGGGAGTGTAGTCCTCGATCCTCGTGCCACCAATCACGCATCTCGATGCATGATGGACGAGGAGTCGAATTGCACGATTTAATATGAAATGAATGCACACATAAACACAACAAGACCAAGACTCCATCATGGATAATCCAGAGTGTCGGTGGCAGGGAATTGAGACACGTTCCATCACTCAAAGTACGAAACGTCCCTCGTTTCCCGTGCTCAGGCTAACTCCTATCCCAAGCACAATGCAATATGCATGACATGCATGAATGCAACTAATATACAACCTAGCATGCACTATGCTATGAGATGGCATACACGATGCTCTAACATGCAACTTAGCATACACAATGCTATGAATCGAAATGGCATACGCAATGCATGATGGACTTACACCAACGTGAGTGGACCTCAGCCACACTCACATCAGCAGCCATAAGATGGAAATGAGACACTCGAGATGTGTGCACACATGCACGCGAACCGAGGACCGACCCTGAGGCACGAATGCCACTCTACCAAAGCATGGCAAGGCATGGAATATGGCATATAAACATGCAAATTTCAGTATTAAAATGTGATGCTAAACAGCCCCGAAACATGGCAATATGGCACCCGATGCATGAGATGAACCCCGAAACTCAAAACTAGGCATACACAATGACCTATAGCTGTACAAAGTATGCATTATTTGATCATGAAACATGAAGACAGAGTCAAGGAAGTCCCAAAATATGAACTTTCTTAGTTCAAAGCATGGCCAAAAGGTGCTAGCAAGATGGCCTAAAATAGCATGCGATTGTGACTAGTAAACAAGGGTTACATGGCATGTATATGAAACAAGTGAGAACTCATCAAACCAGAAAAAATCAGTGAATAAAACATGCCAAAATATGCCTAAATAACCATGGAAATGCAGCCAACACATGCACAAATGAGGGGCTCCTTTAGAGGGCATACAAAGGGATTATTAGGCACATACAAGATAGACATGAAGCATGACCAAAAAAACTCTGGAAATCAAATATGGTAGTCCCAAAATTCACCAAATTGACCCTGAAGTGTGACTTCAAAGCATGCAAGATAGGATCTCTTTGGAAGGCCAAAATGACCATCAAACAAGTCAAGGTGTGAAGGGGTCATCCCCCTCTGATTTGGAGGCTCAAAATAGCATCAAAGCCACTGGAAATCCACTGGATTCTAGTGGCTAGAGGGTCAAACAAGGCATGCAACAAGGGCTAGGGAGTAAGGCTCAAAATAAGAGGGAATCAAGCACACAAGGGAGCATGTGACCTCAAATAAGAAAATGCCCTTAATAAAACATGAATATGATGTCAAAACAAGCCTTTTTTCAGTTTATAACAAGTCTAAAAAATGAACATAAATAGGGCTAATCTATCATGCAAAAATGGCCCTAAAAGAGAGAATAGAGAGAAGGGATAGCAGCTAGCCCCAAATGGCAAAGATCCCTTCAACAAAATTTAAGAGGGTCTCAAAACATGTCACTTTACAGCTTACATCAAGCCTCGAAAATGAACACAAGTGAGGCTAAATCAATATGCAAGAAAAAAGCCTAAAAGAGGGATAAAGAGACAAGTGGTAGCAGCTGACCTCAAACAGAGTAAATCCCTTCAACAAAGTTGAAGAGAGGCTCAAAAAAAGGCATTTTACAGTTTATGACCAAGTCCAAAACAGCTCACAAATAAGCCTAACATATCATGCAAAAATAAGCCTAAAAGAGAGTTTAAACACAAAGTGTGAGGAGGAGACCTCAAACAGGGAAATACCCTTGATCAAACATGGATATGAACTCAAAATATGACTATTTACAGTTTGGGTCAGAGCCCAAAAATTCTTGCAAGTATGGCTTAGAAAGCATGCAAAATAAGGCAAGAAAGAGGGAAAATGGAACTCACCCTTGTAGAATCAAGCTTCAACAACTTTTGGACCAGGTTTGGGAGCTCTTCACCTCTGGAAAACAGCCTCAAGTTTCTGGAATGGAGTGTGGAGGTGTTGTGCTATGGGTTGGTGTAGAAATGGTGCAAGGCTTTTAGGGTTTAGAGGGTTGAAGTAGAGAGAGAGGGAGAGATATGAGCAAGGCTCTAAACAAGAATTTTGTAACCCTCTAAAATGGAGCTGGGGGGCCTGGTTTTATAGAGGGAGGAGTGGAGGAAATGAGGGGAAAATCAAATTCAAATTTCCCCCCCAAAAGACCCCCCCGGGATACAGGATGTGGGAAGAAAATGAGGGTGCAGCTGTAAGGAACAAGGTGAGGGAGGTCATGGCCGGCCAGGTTTAAAGGGTTCAGATGGCCGGCCGGCCACCTCCCCTGGCCGGCCGGCCAGGGTCAAAAGGGTCAATGAGAATTAGTGGCCGGCCACTCCCAAAAGGTGACTTCACATGTGTGCACAACACAGATATGTGGAGAAAACCCTGAAAATGTGAACCAGGAGAGAGAAAAACCAAATTTTTAGAGGGGTTCAAAAGGGTCAGGAAGAGTTAATGGCCGGCCATGCCATATTGGTGGCCTCCCAGGTGTGTACAACACAAATATGTGGTTGAAGGTCCAAGAAAGTGGCCTGGGAATGGTCAACACCAGCTTTCTAGCAAGGAAAACGGGCGACGGAGAGCGATGAAGGAATAAAGCTGGTCCTCAGAACAATTTCTAGCCTCCCACCCTTCTACGACCTTCATACCAATGAAAATAAGGTCCCTGCCAAAAATGGACCCAAACCGATGCAATACGAAGGTTCGGGGGCCGAAACACGCAGCCTGGGGCCCCGAAAACTTACTGTTAAGCACCAAAGGTGGCGTTTGACCACGAAGTTGGTCTCCTGAGCCATAGTGTCCCTCAAAAGGGAGCAAAATAAGATGTGTGCCAAAAACTGGAGCAAACGGAGGTGGTTAAGCGGTCCCGAACCGAGACAGACAGCCGACGGCTCTGAAAACCTGGAACTGGGCTCCAAAACGGGAAAAATGGCCTACGACCACGAAACGTAGCCTACGGCCACTGAGAGATGATCTACGAGACCTCTCCCTCCCTTCGAGAAGAGAAAACAGAGAAAACAGGGCCTGGTTCGTAAACCGAGGCAAAGCACAAAAGAGTCCGGAAGTCCGGAGGCAAGGCTCGTAACCGAGACTCCGCAAGCTCAGAACGAGCACAATATGCAACATCACCAAGCGCTCAATCAGTGACGTCTGAGTCTTATGGTTGGTCAAAAATGGGTGTCTACAGGCGCGTATAATAATATTGTAAAAAACGCAATTATTTGTTATTTTGTGTGGGAATGTCGCACAAAATCGTTTGTAAGGGCGCATTTGAATTGTAGATTGAAATATTGTTATTAATAAAATAATTGATTACAACGTATTTTACATCGGCCTCCGTTGTACATTTATTTTTTGGGCTGATGTAGACCCTTCGACTACGGCCTTTATAGCTTCTGCTACTAATTTGGACACCTTATCCCTAGTGAGCCTTGATAATTCAAAATTATTGGATCCAGCCTCACTTACGGATGGGCCTATGTCGACTGGTCTGCTAGGCTGAGTATTGGGCCCAGTGTTGATTGTTAATGGGCCGCGTGTCGGCATAGTCATGTCGCGGCGACTGAATAATTCAAGCCCATCTCTAATTGAACTTGTTGACGACTGTGCAGGCATTATCCTTTGGGCCGAAGAACCATATTGGCCCATTGGTGCTGATAATGTCATTGTCGACCGAAAACGTGATTCAGAATTGCTGCGTGTTAGTCTTGCCTTCGTCATGCTGCGTGCCACGTACCAAATATCCACGTGGTTATTGTTGAATACTTTGGACAAAATATTTATTAATGGTGGTCGATACGTTATTTCATCTGGGAAAGACGATGTTTAAAAGGCCAATGTGGCTTTCATTTTGCAATATTTGACATCGTCATTGATGTTTGTTTGTAGCAATTTGTAAGCCGCTGTCCATGGGCATCCTCTTTTATCTGCGACAGCATATGCATTTCCAAAATATGTGATGTCTATTGGGCATGTAACTGGAAAAGTAAATTGAGCCTGTAATTGATCGTCCGCTTGTAATCGTGTGTCCTGTATTTCCACTTCGACGCGACTGGTTGAATTAAATGGACACTGTGGTCTGTAGCTTAGTTTGCATTTGTCAATTATCATTGACTTGAATGTGAGCTTTTGCCACATTGCATTGCCTATCTTTGGATTGGTGATTGATATATTGGATACCGATAAGTTCGATGTCGCGTCTATTATGTCGGTTTCGAATTCACCTTCCTCATTCTTATGGAGCTCATCTGTCAATCCGACGAGTTTGATCTCCTCGGACATAATGATTTTAGAATGTTGTTAGCGCAGCAGCCTCTTCGAATTGTCAAACACACAATTTGTTTATGAATGCGGAATGTATAATTCATATCGATATATAAAGGTTAAGTGCATAGAGTTGGGAGAATAATTAATCTAAAACGACGTCGCATTGAGGCCATAACTCACTCTCAATGACGTCACTAACTCTCTCAGATGACGCAAGTCACTCTCTAAAAACTTTACTGGTATAAGAGAGTGAGGGAGTGACTTATATATGATGCCAATGTACTTGGTGTTGGCACATAATAATGGAATAGGAGCTTTGTTTACACTCCAAGATAGTAAAGAAGTTGTCTAATTGTGTCTCCAAACTTATTGTTTGCTATTTATTGTTTCTTAAATAGACAACAAAGTAAAAGTCCATAAACAGGCCAGGTTTGTACTTGAAGAGGATGCCAATGTAACTTCCAGGAGAGTTTCGGGGATTGATGTGGCTCCTGAAAATGTTGCAGGAAAACCAGTAGACTCTCCCAATTGGAAAACAGAAAATAGAGCAACTTGTGTTGTTTCTCTGCTTTCTTGAGGTTGCCTTGTGAAGACTGGAAAAAAGTAGGATGGTATATTTCATCTGTAGTTGATACCACTTGTCATGCTTTGAACTAAAGTGTTTCAGGTTGTCCATAGATGCAAGAAACATTTCTTTTCTTGCCCTTCTCTTAAAATAGTTCTACATTGCATGAACCACAGGAGTGGTAAGGGAACACGGAAAATTTTGAAGCCAAAATTAGCCGAGAGATTGCTTGTGTTAAGACCTAGTTAATAGTGCAGCTTTCTAAAGCGATGTTTATAACATTGTAAAGATATTTGAGGGGACTTTGAGTTCGAACATTTCCATATAGAACAGCTTGCAGAGTATAGCAGAGGTGTAATATTATTTTCAAACTCTTATTTGCTTTGTGTCTGTTTCTTCAGGATAAACGATAGCTGAAACGAGAGAAGATAAAACATACTAACAAACAATCTGCTAGGAGGTCTAGGTTAAGAAAGCAGGTATATAGAATTTAAGTTATAATTTCTTTTATTCTTTTAGTTTTCACCTTTGTAACTCAGCTTCCCAATTGAATTTGTTATTAGTTCAATCTGCTTTTCTTTTAATTTGGCCGAGGCGATGAAGAGATATGAAACCGTGAAAGTGGAAAACATAACCCTTAAATCTGAAATGAAACAATTAATGGAAGATTCAAAGAAACTTAGGGTTGAAAATGCTGCATTGATGGTACTTTCTATCATGTAGAATTCTTTTTTATTTCTTAGTTTTGGCTGGTTTTTTTTTTTTTTTTTTTTTTTTTTGGAGGGCCTTTGTTTAAGATAGTTCAGCAACACTTGTGTTTCTGAAATTCTAACCAAAGGTGTCATGAGTTGTTTACCTGGAGGATGGTAGTTTTTAATGCTAGGATTTGCAGGACACCTAACTAGGAATTGTGAGACACGAAAAGGAGAGAACAATAATAAACAATAATCATAAATTACATGCACACAAGATTTACGTAGTTCACTATAGGGCTACGTCAACAGTCACTGTTGTTTCACTATGGTCAGAAAGAGTTACAAAACAAGATATAAAGATAGTCACCCCCTAAACTACATTTAGGTAGTATTATGGTTATAGGTCACTTGAGGAAATATCAAAAATACCCTTACTGTGCAGTTGAGTTGAGTGATTAGATACTAATTAGGATCCACACTACCCAACACTTAACTCTTCACAAAGCTCACTATTGATGGGTAATGTCTCGCCAACTCTCAAATGAGTGAAGTGGAGCAGAGAGGTTGTAGAGATTGGAGCTTATGTGAGCTCGATCTTGCAGGAGAATTTGAATGGCTCAGAAGTTGCACATCCGGAGAGACGATTTTAGATAATATTGAATCAGATTTAGCTCAGCCTAACTGTAGCGGGGATTGATTTTTGCTAAAAGACTCAAATTCTGTCAAGGAAAACAAAAGGAATGTGAGACCCTTGAGAACTCTGTTCTGAGATGAAGCTGCAAATATTTGGATCAAGGGCCCATGCTATTGCCACAAGCTAATTCATATATTTTCTCTTGTACTTTTTGACAAATAGCTTGAAAGCCCCCAATTCACTTGTATGATATGTTTAGTTGGTGACACAGGCACATAGGTAGGAAAGGCGATTAAATTACTTCCGAAAGATCTCTTGAGTTGCATTTTCTAAGTTTTTAACTAATCATGGTGTGGTTAGTTCTTGACTACAAGTATCCCCGTAGTGTTGTGGGGGGTTTGAACAGTTACTTCTAACAACAGGTTGAAAGAATGCACCTTTTATTAGCTTAATTTCAAAATTAGAGAAATTTATTTACTTTCATCATCTGTTTATTTTATTGGAGTTTCTTGTAAATGTTTACTGTTACTGAAATTTGTAGAAATTTGTGCTTTTAAAAAAAAAAATCATTGCCAACGGGTGAAACTCGGTAATAAATATTATTCTATGCATGATATCTGCTTAGGGTTCAAACTGTCTATGCAGGGTCTGAGCTCAATGTGCTTACAAGATTTGTAAATAATTTGAATGTTTATGTAAATGAAAATCAGTTATAGTTTACTTTCTTTGTAGATTCAATGTCATTTCTCATAGCTTTGGGGTTCTTTCTTATTTTGCTTTTACATTTAAATTATTACTCAAAGAATTGGCAAAAGTGCCAAAATTGCCCCTTAATTAGACTTTTTAATTATTATATAAGGACAATTTTGGTAATTTACATAAAATTGTCTAGGAAATAATTAGAGGTGCCATACAATAGTCACCTAAAATGCAACCCTCTTATATTTTTTGCGTAATTATTTTATTTTTTCAAAACATGTGTTTATAATGAATAAATAATAAAATATTTTTAAGGGAATACGATCTTGTAATATTTTAGACTCGAGATAATTTTTTGTTTACCAACTCTTGAGAAAAAGTTTGAAATTGGCTGCTTGTAATCGAGGTCCTATTATATTTGAGAGATTAGTCTCCATTATAAAATTGTGGGATCTAGTACCCAAGGCTCAATTGATGGTAAAAGAACTTTTAATTGGCGAAAACAAAAGAGAGTAAGTATACCATGAGATTGACCTCATAATACTTCTTATGAGCTCGCCCTTGATTGCATCACATCACTATCATCTACGGGTGTGCACTAATTGATTCAACTTGTTTATTTTAATTTATTTTAAAAAAATCGGGATGATAAATTTATTAAGAAATTTTCTTTCAAATACTTTTATTTCAATTATTAGTCTTATTATTTGGACATTTGATCTACCAAATCTTATTTATCATATTTAAGGTATTTTATAAATAATTTTTCCCTTTTAAATATTTTTTAAACCTTAGCAACATGGTGTGTAGTATTTTGGACTATTTTGTATTTTTTGTATATTAAACTTTAGAAATTTAGAATTTTTGTACATATTTTTTTTAATGAAATTTGCATTTTTCAAACCTAATTAACGAAATCTATCAAGTAAAATCTCAATTGAATAATATGTAATTTTATAAAATAAATAAATAAATAAATTTTACAGTGTAAATGCTTATATTGACAATATGAATGTTCGTATTATGAAACTGTTGGCTATATATTTTGTAAAAGCCAATCACAATTCGACACGTAGCATGATGAGGGTATTATTGGGAGATGATTTTAATCTTAAATCTCAACCATACACGTGGCAATAAATATTGGTTCTCAAGTGGTCTGAGTAACATTAGATCAGGAATGGGATACAAGGTGACGTGGTTTCAACGGTTACCTATATTCAAATTCAAAAACAGGAGGGAAGTCCAACTGCAAGTGATGGCATAGTGGAGCTATTTCTAAGGTAGCATGATCAGCGATCATGGAAGAACAGTTCGACGGTTCGAAGTGCAGTTCGAAGGTCATCCCTAACAAGTATAAATAGCAGGGAAGTTCCCAGAAAAGGGCCCCAGACTCAGATCATATAAACCAGTTTTACTTCGTATTTTTCCTTTCCAGTTTTACCTTTCCTGTACTTTAAATACTTGTTCTTTAAATACCTGCACTGTACTTCAATTCATAGGAGTAGTTTTCAAGTAGATTCAAGTAAACCGTTGCTGTAAACTTCCTCAAGGCTGAGTTTGGACAATTGTAAGTGTTTATGTTAATGAAATACTTCAATTGTTCTTAATATTACTTGTCATTTTTCTTAATTTCTCCTAAAAGTCAAGCCACCAGTAAAAGTCCTCTTCATTGAGGCTGAAAGAACTAAAACATAGTCGCCTGATAATTGATTGGCAATTATAATTTCTGTAAGGACTGATTGATCCTTGCTGGCACGCTCGCATTTACAAATTTACCCTTTGAAAAGCCAAAAAGCCAACATATATTTTTGGCACGCCCAGTGGGACTAATTAAAAATGGCTAGACGAAGACGACAAGGAGAAAATGAACGCTTAGAAGAAGGCGTAGAAGGAGAGGTAGAAATACCTAATCCAGAGGAGAATGTGGTAACACACTCTGTGGAAACTCCTAGGTTATCAGAACCTTTGGTCGAACAGACCAGTACTTCTGGACAAGAACCAAATGTTCATAGTATTGGACGAAACCAAGGAATTGGACCATCCACCATTCCATCTTCTCAGCCAACAAATCCATGGGATGGCTTGGTAGATGCTATGGGACAACGGCTGATGAACACAATGGAAAGGTGGGCAACATCCTTTTTGGATCGAATGAACAACCACCAACCAACAAATACAAGACATACAGAGGAAATTTTGAATGTTCATCAACAAAGATTGGCTAGAGAAAAACAGCCTATGCAAGTTAATGGACAGGTTAATGGTCAGACTAGTACTCAAAACTATGAAAGACCATCACCTCAGTCTTGGTATGAACCCATTTCGAGGCCTGTAGTAGGCCAAAATACCACAATACTCAACAGTGAAGCCATACCAGTTGGCAGATCTGGCCAAGTACAAGAAACTGGCATAAGAATGGTGGCAAATCCCATGTTCGAAGCCATACCTGGCACCAGGGGTTATAATAATCCTTTATTTGAATTTATACCCGGGGGGTTGGAGGGTTTGCCTACAAATGGAAGGGATACAATACCTATTCCAACACCTTCCACAGGTCTTTTAGCAGGACAGGCTCAAAGGGGTTATCCATTTCCCCAACAGCAACCTGCACCACAGGGACAACCAGTCCCAAATGTACCATGGTATGGACCAAGAGGACCACAGGCACAAGTTTGTCCACCGAACCCTGTGTTTGCTCCTCCAGTAGTGGTTCAGCAAGCCCAAAATATGGTCCATAGGGACCAAATTGTTGATATTGTTAGGGAGCTGTGTGGACCAATTGCTCGGGGGGTCCAGACTCCTGTATACAGAAAACCATATCCAGAGTGGGTTGACAGGGTACATGAATACCCAAGAGGGTTTAGAATACCAGATTTCACCCTATTCTATGGGCTGAAATCAATCAACAAGAGAGCATATTGCTAGATTCATTTGCTTTCGGTGTGGTGAATTCGCTAATCATGACTACATAAAATTGAGATTATTTCCAAACTCTCTAGCTGGGGAGCGTTTGTATGGTATATCAACCTTACACTGGCTCCATTCAAACTTGCAACAGATGGAAGAGGCATTTCATGCCCAATTTTTCAATCGAGCGAAGTATCCATGGCATTTGGCAAGATTGAGTCAAAGCTGAAGAAAAGGCTACTCAATTCATTGCAAGATTTAAAAGGGCTCGAAATAAATGTAGAGTCATCCTTCTAGAGCGAAATTTATACGATTGGCTCAAAAGCGGTTTAGAGTTAGAGCTTGAAAGAAGTTTGATTCAAGCGAATTGAGGATTTGGTCGAATTAACCTATAAAGTGTCACGATATGAAGCATTACTAGAGGAAGAACAAGATCGAAACAATGCTTCATATAAGACATACTATAAAGATCCCAATTACGAGATTGATGCGAAGAGATTGTGGGCAAAGAACCCGTGTCTGTGAAGCATTGATTCATAAGGATACAACTATCGACCAACAATTTAAGAAGAAAGACTTTCACTGAAAGTATTCTTCGATTTAACAAAAGCAGATGATATTTTCGATCATTTGCTCATGACTAATTTCCTTAAGTTACCAAAATGAGTAATACAGCCATCTCTGGATGAACTTAAAGGAAAAGTGTACTGTAAATGGGACAATTCTTGGTCTCACTCAACTAAAAAGCGCATTGTTTTTCGAGACAGATCCAAGAGCAAATCAGGAAAGAGCTGAAGTTTCCAAACAAAACAGAGAAAGCCATGGGAATTGATAACTCCGTTTCGAAGTTGGAGAAGGCTTGCTAATGTGGTTGTTCCAAATTTTGAGAATCTATCTCTGCAGAATTGGAAGAAGTTAATGTGCAAATGCATATTGCCAACCGGGCAATTTGCCAAGAAAGAGACCAGGAGTTCACCAGTTGTTGGTCAGAGTCTCTCACATCAGAAGGAACATTCTGATGAAGAAATATTGGACGATGATTCCTTGGAAGCAGCTGTAATGCAAAGGATGTGTCCAAGGTGTAGACTAAGCTACAAATGGTTGAAGGGGCTTCCAATTGATGGGAAGCACTATAAGGATGTTCAGAGACGTCCTAGAACAACCAACGCTTACAACAAAAGGCCGTACCCGGCTAGTGATAGGCAACGACCAGTGGTGGTTGAGCCTGCAGTTGACAGAATGAATGCTAAAGGCAAAAGGCCCTTGTATGAGTCTAGGCCACTTAACTACTATAAAATGGAGAGTAGACATTCTGAAAGAAGATTAGAGAGGAGTTCAGGTTATGGGACTAAAGCCAGAGATTGGCCCCCCAGATCAACTTCACACAAAACAGAAAATGGCCGTCTCAAACAAAGGCCAGAATCAAGCTCGAAACATGAGACCAGAACCAAGCACTTACCTCCACGGCCAGTTTCGAAGATAGCTTCGAAGGTGGAAAAGGGTGATTCAACGTCTGAATCAGTAAGCTCTTGGGTGCACAGAGTCAGATTGGTTTGTAATGCAAAACAAACCTAGGGAATTGCCTGACAGGAGAGATGTTGGAATCACAGGCAGAATGGTCAAACCTCCTTTGGTGGCCCCAAACAACTGGGTATTGCTGAAGCACCCAAAGACAAAGGAGCCAAGTATGGTTCGGTTATTTCGATCACAAAGGAGGAAAATTCAAGCAGTACACCCAAGACCGACAAAATCTGAAAGAGAGTGAAGAGAGTTCTTCACATGTCAAGACAGAAGAAAAAGCGAAGTCGGACCATGTTCCAAAACCGACGCAAAGTAAAGTGGTTTGTAGCGAGAACAATTGGCCCAAGTTCATTCTGAACTAAAGGCCAGGGAAAAGTCCAGTTTGGCAGGATTGGAGAAGGCTCTGATGGAAAGTGATAGTGAAATAGAAGAAGAGATTGGCATGAGCCAAAAGAAGGAAATGGCAGAAGAAGAAATGTTCGAAGCCTTTATGGCTGAACAAACATTTCTGACTAAAAGTTTAGTTGAGAAGGATCCTTCGAAGGGATCAATCATCAATGAAATACCAGAATGCAGCATGGAAGACGCTGCTGAAGATATTGAACAAGGTAGTCAAGAGGGAAAGAAGGTACAACCAGCCATCCAGTTTGGCTCATTTCCACCTGTATCAGTCAACATGGTACATATACTACCTCATGAATTTCAGGCTGAGGATCAGGAGGACCAAGACATGGATCCAATTCCTGTTTCTAGTGAGGAATCACAAGTGAGCATGGTTCAGGATGCTCCGGAAATGGCTAATCCTATGGAAGTTGAGTGCGAAAGTGAGGAGGAGGTGAGCATCAACCTCTCATATCCTTTTGAATACCCCTCGAATTCCATGACCCAACATGTCAAGCCTTTGTACATTAAGGCTTTCTTTGATGGCATACAGTTAATCCGAGTCCTAGTAGACAATGGGGCGGCGGTTAATTTATTGCCGAAATCTTCTTTGAAGAAATTAGGAAAGAAGAATCCAAGGTTGATCCCAACCAGTACAACCATTGCTGGCTTTGCTGGAGATAAGCAGATGGCCCAAGGTATTCTGCCTATTAATCTGAGTGTGGGAACCAAGGATTGTATAATGACATTCTTCGTGATCGACAGCAATGCTAAATATAATGCCTTACTTGGAAGGGACTGGATTCACACCAACAAGTGTGTACCTTCCTCTTTGCATCAGAAGATCATGATGGCTCTGGGTAATGGAGAGACAGAGGAGATTGATGCAGATCCTCAACCTTTCATAGCCTGTGCGGATTTTGCAGAGGCCAAACTATATATTGAAGGGGTAACTCCACTCAGTATATTGAGAAAAGCTGATGGCTCAGCCGAAGTGACGGCTGATGAGGAAGTTACACATCTGAAGCACTTAGTCCAGGAAAGTGCTGATGAAGAAGTTGCCGTGAAAGATGACAACGATGCCTGGTTATAGGCAAAGAAGTGAAGAACGAGAAGCCAATTCATTGGCTTTGATTAAATTCTCATCATTGGATGTAAAAGCAATAGTCCAGAAGGTACAGAAACAAGAGAGAGAAGCCATGACAATTGGCTGTGAACAAGAACAACAACAGGTCAGGAGATTGACCTTTGGGAAATATTGTGCATTGGACATTGAAACAAGAGTCCAGGAAATACAAGAAGAAGACGCCTTATGGACAGATTTTGTCTATGAGGAAGAAGGTAGAGATGTCGAAATAGAGAACCTAGAGGCAGAACAAGGTGAAAAGATTGCTTCAAAGGTTGAAGAAAACAAAGAGAAAGCTTCAATGAATTCTCAGACGCAGGACCCCTTGGAAGAAGTGAATTTAGGGGAAGGTTACGTGCGTGACCTACTTATATAAGTACTGCTTGAATGCTCACGGGACAGAGACCGGTTGTTGGTCATTTTGAAGAAATACAAAGATTGTTTTGCATGGTCTTATAATGAACTACGAGATTGGATAGATCATTGGTGGAACATAGGCTCCGTTGAAGCCTAATTTCAAGCCATACAAGCGAAACCAAGAAGGATGAGTCAGATGTAATTGAAGGTGAAGAAAGAAATTCTTAGACTACTTAAGCGGAACTTTATTAGGACGGCCGGGTATGTCGAATGGCTATCTAATATTGTGCTGTAGTTAAGAAGAATGGCAAAATGAGGGTATGCATCGATTTCAGGAACTTAAATCTAGCAACTCCTAAAGATGAATACCCTATGCCTATAGTGGATCTGTTGGTGGACAGTTCAGCAGGGCATCAAGTTTTGTCAATGATGGATGGCCACTCAGGTTATAATCAAATATGTATTGCAGAGGAAGACATCCACAAGACAAAGATTCAGATGTCACAGGAATATTGGCACCTTGAATGGGTTAAGATGCCATTTGGTGCGAAGAATCTTTGGAGCTACGTATCAGAGGGCTATGAACACCATCTTTCATGACCTTATTGGAGGGTATCTAGAATGTTATATTGATGACATCGTGGTAAAATCCCAGTCCATGGAGAAACACTTGCTTCATTTAGAAGAAGCTTTTGAAAGAATGAGGAAGTTCAAGTTGAAACTCAACCCTCTTAAATGTGCTTTTGGTGTGTCATCTGGAAATTTCTTGGGTTATGTGGTGCATAAGAAAGGAATACAGATTGATCAGAAAAAAGCCAAAGCCATCATTGAAGCTAGGCCTCCATCAAGTAAGAAAGAATTACAAAGGTTCCTTGGGCAGGTTAACTTTCTTCGAAGGTTTATTTCTAACACTGCAGGGAAAACTAAAGTATTTTCTTCCTTGTTAAAATTTGAAAGATGAAGAGGAATTTGTGTGGACAATGAGAACATCAAACCGCTTTCGAAGGTATCAAAGCCTACTTGGCCAATCCTCGATCTTGATGCCACCAAAAGCGAAATAAGCCCTTGAAGTTATACATAGCGGCGAGAAGATTCATTGGGAGCTTTCTTGGCCCAAGACAATGAAGAAGGCAAGGAACAAGTCATTTATTACCTTAGTAGGTTTTAAATTCTTGTGAATGTAAATATTCAAATTTGTTGAAAAGTCATGTCTTGCTTTGTATTTTCTTGCAATGAAATTAAGATACTATCTTTTACCTACAACTGTCTTGGTAATTGCAACCACAGATTTGGTTAAATACATGTTATCTAGACCTATGTTGAGGGAAGAATTGGCAAATGGATATTAGCCTTATCGAATTTCATTTAGAATATGTCCCTCAAAGGCGATAAAAGGGCAAGTATTAGCCAATTTTCTAGCAGATCATCCATCTCAAACAGAGAATCAAGAGGTAATGGAACTTGGTATGGCTAGTGTTGAACCATGGCAAATGTGGTTTGATGGTTCGAAAGCCAATGGATTAATTGGTATTGGTATTGTGATTAAGTCTCCACAAGGGTAGAAACCACACATGGATTCAGAGTGGATGAAGCTAGCTGTTCCAATAATCAGGCTGAATATGAAGCCTTAATAGTAGGACTAGAAATCCTTATTGGGTTACAAGTACATGCAGTTGACATATTTGGAGACTCTCAATTGGTTGTTAACCAAGTAAAAGGGATTTTCAAGTGTCAATGCATAAGCATCCTACCATATTATGTTGTTGCATTACATCGCTTTCTCGTTTCAAATAGCAAATGTAACTTATGTTCCAAGATTCTTGAGCAAAGAGCTAATGATGTGGCTCAAAAAGCTTCGAACTTCAAGAGAAGGGATAGTACCCAAAGGGATATAAGCCAAGCAACATATCAGAGACTAATTCAACCTTTGAATAAAAGGAATGTGATCTTGGAAGTCAATCATAATGACTCACAAGAAACAGGATTGGAGGCATCCAATTATGCAAGATTTGGTGGTCCATCTTCAAAAGCCGCGAGAAAATCAAATTGCGATCTATGCAATACATAGTATATGATAATGCTTTATACAAAAGGGAGGAGATGGCTTATTATTGGAGTGTTTAGGTCCAAAAGAAGCATTATGACTATGGCCGAGGTTCACGAAGGCATTTGTGGTGCTCATCGACTGGTATAAAGATGAGATGGTTGCTTGAAGGCATTCCTATTATTGGCCAACTATTCTAAAAGATTGCATAGAATATGCAAAAGGGTGCGAGCATGCCAAAAACATGGCACAATAAGACATGTGCCCATAACCGACCTACATGCGATAGTGAAGCCTTGGCCATTCGGAGGATGGGCCATGGACATGATAGGTAAAATTCATCCACCTTCTTGAAACATCATTGTTTCATTCTCGTGGCTCTTGATTACTTCACTAAATGGGTTGAAGCCAAGCCATATAAGGTCAGAGACAGACGAGAGGTCATTGGGTTTATTAAAGACTTGATCCATAGGTTTGGCATTCCACAAACCATAACGATTGATAATGGGCTGTGTTTGATGGGAAAATGGTGAAATCTTTTGTGGCAGTGTTTGGGATTAGCCTTATTAATTCCACTCCCTATTATGCACAGGCTAATGGTCAAGCTGAATCATCTAATAAATCCTTGTAAAAAGGAATACAAAAGATGGTGGAAGATAATCCTAGGGATTGGCATAACTTATTGTTAGATGTTTTATGGGCTTCTGAGAACTTCCCAAGATCGAGTCTGAGTCACTCCTTATGCCTTAGTATACAGGCACGATGCGGTGTTACTGTGGAAATTAATGTTAAATCTTTGAGGGTAAGATGTCAAGATCAATTAGAATCTGAGCAATATCATCAAAGCATGTGCTTGGAATTGGAAGACATAGATGAAGCAAGGATTTTGGCATTAAATAGCATTCTTTTTCAAAAGAAGAAAGCAGCCAAGAATTATAACAAGAAAGTCAAGCATATTGGCTTTGATGAAGGTGATTTGGTATGGAAAACAATACTCCCCATAGGGATTAAAAGCCATAAGTTTGGAAAATGGTCACCTAATTGGGAAGGACCATATCAAGTTCATAGAGTTTTGCCTTTTGGGGCATACCATTTAAGAAATTTGAATGGTTATGTACATCCCAAAAAGATTAATGGCAGATATTTGAAGCCTTATTTTCCAACCATTTGGGAAACACAAGGAATGGAATAAACATTGAATACAAAAACATGAGACTACTCAAAGGATAGACAAAACTTGTTCTTTCATAAAGAATTAAATACATTATGCCATAGATTGGCCCAGAAGTCATTACAATGTCTTAATTGTTTTTGTACAACGGATTTCCTATTGCTAAGTGATGGGAATAGTTTGATAGCTGTAGCCATGTCCATTTTACGATCAGCCAATTCTTGGTTAGTGGTCTGGAATTTGGTGTCGATTCGACCCAAGGCTCGGTTTATTAGACTAATTCCTCCTCCAGTTGGGCCTTTTTCTCTAACAGTTGGAGTCGAAACTTGGAATCAGAGGAATGTTGTTCCTTGAGTTTTGATACTTCGGTATGCACTTGAGAAACAAAACTCTGATCTCTAGTCAGTTTCTCATCCGCAACCTTAGCAGCTTGACAAATGTTGAGGTAAAAATCGATGGTGGCTGCTGCCTGAGATAGATGACTTGAGACATTCAGGCCAGACTGCTCAGCAATGTTACAACACTGAAGGAACCCATTTCTGATAGTAGGCCTTTGTAGAGCCTCAAAGGGAATCCTCGAAAAGGAATTTAGCAGTTCTAGACATGTATCTATGTCTATTGAAGGCACAGGAGATTTGTTGCTGGAGGAAGAATTATCAAAAATCTCCAATAAAGAGTCAGCCAAGACTAATGGTTCAGCTTCAGCACTAAATGTTGGAGATGAAGAAGGTACGTCAAAAAGACTAGCAAGTCTTCCTTCGAAGATGTCTACTTCATCCCTAGACATGAAGGGCATAGAAAGTACAGTAGTGGAAGACACAAAGGGCTGCATGGGGATGGGAGAAATGGATGGAGCGTCTTTGGCAGCTTCTATAGTCTTAGCCACCAATGAATCAAGCGAAGAGGGGCTGGAGATAGGCATAGGTGGTGAACCATGAATTGGGGAACTACCAGCACTCTCTGTGGAAGAATTAATTGCCATCAGAGATGGAGGGGCAACTGAAATCTCCGTGAAGGAAGGAAGAAGGGCAAGGCTCGAAGAAGAAATGGACTGAGGAGGATCAAAAGTTAAAAAAGGAATATATGGCTCTAAGCCAAGGAAAAGAGAAGCAGGGATGCTTAGACTCAAAGAAGGCATATCAAATAGAGGAAGCGTGAGTTGGATGGTTTTCACGCGTTGCATTTGGTCAATTTCAACTGAAATCGAAGGAGGCTTCGCCGGAAAAATGAAAGCAGTAGCTGTTGCTGCAAGAGGAAGAAGTACAAAAGATTGTTAGAATTCAGTATGTAAAAAATGGCTAAAGGGAAAACAGTGGAAGTGTGAAAGAAATTACTTGTTTCAGAAGCACTGGCACTAATGAGAGAGTCGCGGAGGGAATGATGTGTGGCACTTTGATGCTTTCTCATTATTTCCCTTTGTAATGCATCAACAGCAGCAGCTTCTTCCCTTAAACTTTGTTGTTGCCGTCTCTTCTCGGCTCTCTCGAAGACAATTATTGTTTTAGAATGTTCCTGCTCTACTACCTTGACAAATGTCTCATGAATGGGATCCTCCATCAAGTCAGTAGTTGAAGCAGTCATCTTTCTTTTCTTTCCTATTATTTGAGCAAGTGTCTCAGAATCAGAATCCTCGTCAGAATCGGAAGGAGAGGCATCAAAATCAGAAGAAGGAACAGTAATCTTTCTTCTCCTTTTTCTTTGGGTCAGCATTGTCTGCTCATCAATTGTCTTTTCAGTTCTTTCAACCTGAGATTCAGGTTCCCCAGAAGGAAACTCTTCTTCTGATCCTTTAACAGCCGTCTCCTCATGAACCACATCTGCCACTTTTTTCTTCTTTATCAAGGCTCGAGTGACTCTGAGAGGAGTTGAAGTAATAGGAACAGATTGAGTTGTAGGGAGAAACGATGGAAGAAGTGACAATTTCAGTGCCTTTGGATCGGGACACATCTAACACTTTCAGTCGATCTTGAGGAGAAATGGCTAAGTACACTTCCATATTGCTCACCCACCAGTTTTGGTATCTCTTCAAAAAAGTGCCTTGAGGGATGAAAGGGGTGTATTCAAAATTGGCTAAGTCATCTATAAATTTGAAAGTTGCTTCTTCTAGCCTTGATTTTCGAACCTTCAAATCTCTCTTGACAAGGGTTAAGTTGGTGTTACTACAAAGGGGTATTGGAACTCCTTGTGTAAGACCAAACTGTCTAGCAAATTGAGCAGGACAGTAAGGCTCAGCTATACATTTATAAGCCCTGGGGTTCATGGTTCCAATAAACAGTTCTCTAGGAATCAGAATGGAAGCCCATATGTTTTTATGAATGGGTAAGGTCTGAGCACATCACTCGAAAGTGACTCAACCAAGTTGGGCCTACTGGCTTCGAAAGGGCCGGAAGCGATGATTAGGAAGGCGGTTGGTAGCTGATAAAAGAAGGAGAAATAAAAGGCAAAAGTAGAGGGATAAAGTGAAGCATTGGCCAGTCTTATGCCATAAGTGAAAGAGTGTAACCCATGAAATTTGAGACATTTGGATTGTAATTCAGTGAAATAGGCAAAAAGCCAAAGCTGAAGGATCCAGAATGGCCCCCCTTGATTGGCATCTAAAGGTTTCTCACAAAAGAGGGAGCAAACTCTATAAACGTGGCCTAGGACATAGGGAGCTAAGGCTACTCTTTTCTGTAAGACAAAGGCTTTGGCAAGAGGAGCAAATTCAGGCATGATTCTTTGGGAGGAAGTACAGAATAGGAATTTGCAAAGCCAATATAATAAGAAGGAGAAGAGTTCCCTATCAGTTACTGGACCTTCCCTTTTGTTTTCAGTCTTAACAAAATCACTGTAAGATGAGGTAAGATAGGGAAGGGAGAAAGGAACTGTTAAATCGGGGAAATCTGGCGTAATGGGAGTGCCAATAGGGGAGATCCCTAGAAGGTGACAAATGTCAAGAACGGTAGGAGCCATCATCCCACACTTAAATTGAAAGAAATTAAAGATGGGGTTCCAAAAGCATAAAGCAGCAGGAACTAAGAAAGGGTCTTCTGGGATAGTTACCCTGGATAATCGAAGAGCATCAAGAAGACAAAGCTCTTGAAGGTCTAGCATCCTGGCAGGGACAACTCGATCGTACCATTCCTGCCATTCTGGTCTCATCGTGGGCCAACATCGGTGGGGACGATTGATTCTCCAGCTTTTCCAGTCAAGATTACTTTCGTAAAGAAGACGTTGATCCTCCAGGCGGGGATATAGGGCAGGGAGTTCAGTAAGAGTCTCTTTGAATATCGGCCCAAGCACGTAATCTTGCTGTTCATGGCGACGAGGGATAAAGATACGCCCATCGATAGCACTTTTCTGCCCAGCCTTGTATTTCTCACATTCTGTGTCGATAAGCCTTTTCAAGACCACAGATGGGCTTAGACGCTCTATGGTTGGGATTTTTGAGGAAGAAGCCATTGAAGATCGATAAGGGTTTGTATGATAAGAGCAAGTGATTTCAGAACATAAAGCAAAGGGGGCTTTTTAAAGGTTTCGGTCTGAACATATAGGGCATAAATCGTTAAGTACTCAAAGTACGATTACGAGGAGCCTTTGCCGATATTAATGGTTTTGGAGGGAAAAGTATATTTCGGATGTCAACAACAGCTTCGAAGTGGAATATATGGCTTCGAAGCCAATTTTGGCTCCAAGAAATCAAATAAAAATGGCTTCGAAATACAGAATCTGGCTTCGAAGTATGCTACATGATTCGAGAAGTTAAGATGCTTGAGTATTGGTCTATTTCAAAAGGTTTAAAGACCTGTTTGAGGAACATTATTGAAAGTAATGACCTTTAAAGCAAAGCTTAGAAACCAAACATTGGTTTTTACAAGGGAAGATTGTCCATTAAATTAGGACAGCTCAAGCTACTTTTTAAAGCGAGAAGTGGTCAACTTAAAATTGATTGACTATAGTAGCCATGACCATGCATTGGTTATAATTAGCTTTGAAAAGTAAAATTGTTAAATTCGAAGCACTAATTTTAGATAATATTGGCCAAAATTGTCAATTTTTACTCCATAAGTTGGAAAAAGACATATTGGTTTCTTTTAGTGTTTCATTAAAGACAAGTGAATCCAAATTCAAAGGATGAGATTATTTAATTTAAGGTTATAAGTTGGCTTTTAAAGTAAGAAGAAACAGAGTCAAACAATGTCAAGTACAGAAGACTTTGCTTTTCATTAGAGCCAAGATAATTACATTAAGTAATCTTATTTTGGTACAAATTCAAGTTCGTAAAAATAAGGAATAGAATAAATTACAAGATCATGAAATTTCGTCCAACAATGATCGATGAATATTTGTTCTTTCTTTATTATGTCTTCCATCTCTTCCAAAGTTGGCTGCATGAGTTGATGTGCTCTCACTTCATAATCTGACTCTTGACCTTTGCTTCGAAAGCTTCCTCCCTCAATTTTTGTTCCAACTCATCTACAACTAAATCATCCCAATACACAGAATCCTTATTTTTGAAGTCTTCAAAGTCTTCAATGAAGTTTTCTGCTTCGTATTGAGCATGAATTCGAAGAGATGAAAGTTGATCCAAAGACTGAGTGGTAACTTTGGAATTTCGATGCCAATGGAGGAGTACTGGAAGTTGATCCAGGAACAGGTGAAGTTCTGCTTGGGCGATAGGATTAAGGATATGGCCCCTGGTCAGAATATCACAAGCCCATCGGAAGTTCTTAAGAGGAATGTCATCATCAAGAACATTAAAGGGAAGGTGAGAAAAAGCTGCGAGCAGAAGTTGGGCTTCTTTCCGCTCAAATGAAGTTGGAGATGATGGAGGTTTGTAAGGGGGGAAGGTTTTGTCCATTGGAAGAGCAAGCTTTAACTTCTCTATCCAAGAAAGAGTGGGAGGAGGAGAAGAAGTAGATGGTTCTGCTTCAAAAGAAAAAGAAGGTGTGGATGCTTCTACTTCGAAGGATGAAGAAGATGTGGATGCTTCCAGTTCAGAAGATGGAGAAGAAGAAGTGGTTGCTTCGGTTGGGGAGATGACACGAGGATGGGAGGAATAAAAGCATTAATATAGTTAAGCGGTCGGAAGAACAAATCATGCTTTCTTGGCTAAAAATGAAGGGTATATCCTTGTGCTTCTTCTAAGCAAGGCGGTGCATTACTCTGTGGGCGTGGAGGATGTATACCAAGCTACAAGCAAATTCTCCTCTAAAGCTGCGTCGAAAGTCGATGGGCACGTAAGGATAAACCACCGAGCTTCGAGCGTAGGAAGGAAAATCCAAGGGGTCAGTAAACTCAATAAAATGATGATTGATCCGTTCCTTCAAATCCCAGGACTCAGGAGCAGACCAATTCGTCACCCCAGAAGATGAAGCTTCATCCCAAGCAGAAGGTTGTGAAGAAGAATTTCCTAATTCCATGTTTGCAATTTGTTGAAGCAAAGGCTTGAAAGTTGTTTGTTCAAAGTGTGAGGGGAATTTAGAGGAAGAACTTCTTGTATCAACAAGTTCGTAAACCGAAGGATTGAGGGCAATGTGTTCGTAGTCCAAAGGATGATAATCTGCGAAAGCTTCCATGACCTGAATATAGAAAGGCGGGTAAAGGTAGCTAATAAATGCGTGGAGATTCTTTCGAGGGGAAACAAAGATTACTCAATGGCTCTTCGTATGCTCGATCGTTAGAGTGAGAAGGTGATTGAGTCATGATCCGTTCGAGTGCTGAAGGTATTGGAACGTCCAACAAAGTTAAGGGTTAATGCAAATGATCACCAAAATAGGTGACGGTTGTGTTTCCTGAACATAGATTCTATGCACGTTCCAAAAAAGCGAGGGAAAAGTTTTTTGATTCACTAATATTTCCAAGTATTGGGTATATTAGTGCGGGGGGTAATGTTGGCTATATATTTTGTAAAAGCCAATCACAATTCGACACGTAGCAGGATAAGGGTATTATTGGGAGATGATTTTAATCTTAAATCTCAACCATACACGTGGCAATAAATATTGGTTCTCAAGTGGTCTGAGTAACATTAGATCAGGAATGGGATACAAGGTGACGTGGTTTCAACGGTTACCTATATTCAAATTCAAAAACAGGAGGGAAGTCCAACTGCAAGTGATGGCATAGTGGAGCTATTTCTAAGGTAGCATGATCAGCGATCATGGAAGAACAGTTCAACGGTTCGAAGTACAGTTCGAAGGTCATCCCTAACAAGTATAAATAGCAAGGAAGTTCCCAGAAAAGGAGCCCCAGACTCAGATCATATAAACCCGGTTTTATCAGATTTTTCCTTTCGGTTTTACCTTCCTGTACATTAAATACTTGTTCTCTAAATACCTTGCGTACTTCAATTCATAGGAGTAGTTTTCAAGTAGATTCAAGTAAACCGTTGCTGTAAACTTCCTCAAGGCTGAGTTTGGACAATTGTAAGTGTTTATGTTAATGAAATACTTCAATTGTTCTTAATATTACTTGTCATTTTTCTTAATTTCTCCTAAAAGTCAAGCCACCAGTAAAAGTCCTCTTCATTGAGGCTGAAAGAACTAAAACATAGTCGCCTGATAATTGATTGGCAATTATAATTTCTGTAAGGACTGATTGATCCTTGCTGGCACGCTCGCATTTACAAATTTACCCTTTGAAAAGCCAAAAAGCCAACAGAAACATTTGCTCTATCATTGTGAACATTAATTGGTGTTTCATCCTATCATTATTAGGGATATTATGGTAATTATGTCACTCATAGAATTTATTAAAATATAAGAAAATAATTTAAATTAAATGAAACATAAGAAGACGAAAATGGAATTATTAATAAATGCCCTATTGATATTTAATTTTATATGAAATTATAAATATTATATATTAGTTTAATTATATCTATATAATTTACTTAATTTTATGTAGATAAATTACAAATACACCCTCTGAGGTTTACTTAAAATACGAATTACTTCCTGTGATTTGGAAAATTACAAATACCTCACTGTTATAATTTTTTATTTAACAGAATTAACTAAAAAAATAAAATTTCTAACTATTCTCCTATATAATAATAAAATTATCTGAATTATTAATTGAAATAAAATTTTAACATCATTAAAAAAATTTAATTAACTTGATGATTTATTAATAAAAGGAATTATTTGTTATGAAATTAAAAAAAAAAAAAAAAAAATTTCAGAGCATATTGCAATTTTTAAAACTGCAGGGATAATTCGTAATTTAAATAAACTCTAGGGAATATATTTATAATTTACCTATTTTATTTTTATAATATATATTTTTTATTATGAAATTTGTTGAAGGATGGGATTGTAGAGATTTTTAAACTTGTAGCCTAGCCAATCTAGACTTACTCGAGATATTTTTGTATTTTTACACTTTGGAAACTCTTGAAAAAGTCACATCTTTTTCTTTTTTTTTTTTTGTGGCTTTTCTCAAAATCATATATATATATATTTTCTATTTGTCTTGTGTAGATGAATTTAAAAAGTTAAAAAAAATGAAAAAAACTAAGATAAGCCCAAAAAAAGACTACTATTTTTGGCCTCTTTTTTTTTGAATTTTTTTTAAAAAAAATTTATTTTTTAATTCGTCTCGTCGAACTAAATCTAGAAATTTAAATTTTTTAATTTTTTAATAAAGTCACTGAAGATAAAAATAAGTATATATAAAAAATAAAAAATAAAACTAGTAAATAAGTAAAGGGCTATTTGGGAAGTTCTAAATTAATATACTTTTTGATTTTTTACAAAAATATTTGAAATGTAGGTTGGGGTTAAAATGATATGATAGAGAAATAACACATGTCAAACAATACCTAAATCTTAAATACCCACTTAAACTCAGTCCACATCCGATCCAAATTTAACCCAACTCAATGTTTGTTCAGCATTACTACTATCGGCCTTGGATCAGAACCATTTGGGTCAAATAAAAAAAATGTTGATATTTGACGACTCTCATTTAATAATATTCAATCAAATTTTAAAGGTTAAAATTTTACCATAGAATATAATGCCTTGTTTGATATGAGTATGGTGTGCCTTGTTCGAGGGCAAATTGTTTAATATTTTTAGAGTATCACGTATTTATATTTACTAATCAATTATCATTTAATATATTTTTTTATATTTCTCAATCACTCAACATAATACCCCATCTATTCACTTTTTTTACCAATCATAATATTATGAAATATCACGTGTCCATATTCTGAAATTACTGAATAATTATCCTTGTTCGAGATCATACAAAGCTATAAAGTCAACTTTCTTCCCAATAAAAAAACAAATTAATTAAATATTGAAATATTTAATAATTTTGCATCAAATCCTGGATCAAATTATCAAAAAACTCACACGAGAGAATATTAAAATTCTCAATAGTTCAATTGGGGTCTCTATCTCTTTTGAATATATTAATACAACTAACAAGATACTTTACATTTGTTTATAGTCATAATCGAAAAAGTTAGGAGGTAAGGTAAGATTTTTTTTGACTGCAGAATATATATATATATATTGAGATTAAGGCTTCTTTTGAAAAATTAGTTAAAAGTTATTTTATTTCTATTTTTTTGGAAAAAAAACGTGTAAAAAAAAAAAAGAAGAAGAAATAATGTGACCAAAAGTAAGTTAAAAGTCAAAATTTGACTTTAACTAAGTTTCCAAATTATTAAAAGACAAAATTTCACTTCTAACCAAGTTCCCAAATTAAATCTAAGTGTGGATAGAATTGGATAGAGAAAATATTATGGGAACAAAAGTTGAGAAGTACATATTTGTACACCACCAATCCGCTCACTTCACATTATTACTATTATTGTTTCATCATTTTGGCCTTCAAGCAAATTATCATCTAGGATAAAAAGTACACCTTTCGCTTTCTTTCTTTTTTGTGTGGATAATTGGATATTAGACACCTTTCTCTTTCCATCGTTGATCTCAAATATCGTGACCTCCCTCTTTAGTCACTTATCATTGTTAATTGCCAACCATCATGATAAACTTCATCATCATCTAGAAAAAAAAAAGAAGGGATTAGTGAAGGTGAAGGGCTAGGTTTTCATCTTTGAAGGGGGAGGTGGGGCACAATAGAGATAAGGTTGGAGAAGGGGCAATTGCAAAAGAAAATAGTGGTGTATGTAAGGACGTTGAGAAGAGAAAGGATTGGACTAGGATTGGAAGGCACTTGGAAAGGAGAAGATAGAGAGAAGGGGGTTGGAAAGGGTGTCAACATTAATATGAGTAGCAGGTGGTGGTTAACCGGGGTTTGGTTTAGTTTTAGAATTTGATGGATGAAGGTGATGGTATTATAGGGATTAAGTGGTAAGAATTGAGTAAAAATAAAAAATAAAATTATGTATCAAATAATGGTGTAAATTGAGATAAAATGATATATATCTATACATATAAATTATCAAAAGTTGAAATAAATTTTGAATATAATAGTTAACAAGATTGAAAATTTTAAAGTTATGGTAGTGTGATGGTATTACGGTAATGAAAATTACATAATTACATAATTAAATTAATCAAAGATAAAAATTGTCCATTTAATTTTATTTATTGATCAGTGACTATTGCTCTCAACAATTATTGAAAAAATTAGAAGAAAGTAGAGAAATGAAAAAATTATTTACCAAAATGTGAGATGTAATTTTTATTGTAATTTCTTTACACATAAAAAATTACACACCCCATATATTTATAAGTATTTTTAATATTCTACATTCATTTGTAATTTTTCATAATTTATTCCAAAAGCTCAACTCTTTCTCTTGGCAAAACTATCCGACTTAGTTCTATTTAATTCAATCCAATTTTAATAAAAAATATTTGGGGAGAACATTGTTAAATTATAGAGTTAAGAAAATCAAAACTCTCCACATTAAAATAAAATATATAATTACATCATAAAAATGATTTTTAATTTTTTTTGTTTTTAGTGAAATTTGTAAATATTTTTAAAAAATTTTCTTCTTAACTTATATGTAGGAATGGCAACGGGGCGGGGCGGGGCCGGGGATCGCACCCCCCGTCCCCGATCCTAAAGAATAGATCTAACAACAATAATAGATTTGAGGATCATCAACAACAACACACCCAACTCCTAAATATTTGACTGATTCAACAGATTCAACAGTAGAAATGACGAAACCCTAGCATACACCAGATTCGTCTCTCACTCCTCAACTCGGATCTTGGCATCGGTGACCAGAAGAACTTCCAGATCTGAAAAAAAAAAATCAAAAGAGAGAGAGAGAGAGAGAGAGAGAGAGAGAGTAACTAGAGAGGAGATAGCGTGAGAGAGATAGAGGACATACCGTGAGAGAGAGACAGAGAGAGGAGTTACCGCCAGTGAGAGAGGAGAGGAGCCGCCGCCGTGACGCCTTGAGGGAGGAGTGACGCCGGTGAGAAAGAGAGGAGGAGACGCCGATGCCGATGCCGATGCTGACGCCGTGAGAGCAGCATAGAGAGACAGAGGGAGAGAGTTTGAGGGACGCCGTCCAGTGAGCACCACCACAACATAGAGAGAGAGAGAGAGAGAGAGAGAGAGAGGTGAGTGTGAGTGGAGAAGAGAGGTCAGTAGTCTCAAAAAGTAACCAAAATAAACATATATAAATATATCCTAAACATATATATATATTCGGGGATTATACGGGGTTCATTCGGGGCCGGGGCCGGGGCCGGGGCGGGGCCGGGTTTGGGAAATCTATCCTCGTCCCCGGCCCGAAAATTATCGGGGAATTAATTTTTGATACCGTCCCCGGCCCTATGGGGATAATTTTCGGGGAAAACCCGCTCTATTCGGGATCGGGTGGTCGGGTCCCCGTCGGGCCGGGTTTAAATTGCCATCCCTACTTATATGGACTTAAAAAATAAAATATTTTTAACGAAATTTTAAAAAAAAATTATATTTAGTGATTTTTTAAAATTATGTTCATATTTTTTTTATACTTTTTAGGTGTATTTAAATTAAATATAAATTTTAAAAGTAAAAAAAAAAACTTAAAATGGTTCAGAAAGCCCACTAAATTACATAATAGTGCAACAATCATTTTCCAAATAGAATAAAAGTTTAACATTGGAATTTTTATTGAAATATTTACTTAAATCAATGCGCAAAAACTTAAATCATGATTGGAGGATATAATTTATAAGTATTATAGAACTTTTTTTAAAAAAATAAAACTATTTTATCTTAATTTGTGATTTTTTTTTTATTAAAACTCATTTGAAATTGACTTGAATGATAAACAAACTAAACTTTTAATATATTTTTTAAGCTCGTTAAGTTTTAATTGTTCGGGAAATTTTAAATAAATTATATTTTATTTCAATTTTTTTTGTTTTTAGTGATTTTTTTTTAATTTAAAATTGTGTCAATTTTTTATTTTTCTAATCTACCTTGTCTAGATGAATCTAAAGGTAAAATTATTATTTTTTAAAATCAAAATCTAAACTGGTAAAAGTTACACCATAATATCACAATCAACTAAAAATCATAATAATAGACATAAATACAAAAAAATAAAATAAAATAAAAATAAAAATTTAGAACACTATTGATTGGCCTTCTTCTACCAAATAATAGCTTTGAGAGCATTTCCAATTTGCTTGATATTTCTGGTCAACATCTTCACGTTAGCAAAGAACCCTTCTTGCTTGTACGGCATCAACAACTGCCTCCGATCTCTCTCCTACACCACTGTCACTTCTCCTCTGGCCACCATCGGCTTCACTCTTCCGGAGACGCAGTAGGTTCCTACAAGAACTCCGTCGAGCTCATCTCTATCGAAAATAGGGCAAACAGGCCTGGGGTCTTCACACACACAAGGGAACTCAAAATCATCATCATCTTTGTAGCTCTTCGTTTCTTCTTCTTCTTGCTGCTGATCAGTCTTGTGGTTTTTACTTCTTAGCTACTTTTCCAGATCACTATTCTGGTTCCGTAGAGAGTCCACCTCCCGTTCCAGGTCCTTCACCTGTACCATAAGACCCTATTTCTCTTCAAGCATCTTCCATTGATCAGCAATATTTTTTCTGACTCCCCTTCGATTGTTTCTTCCAATTCTCTGACCATGTTCTTTGCATCTTGAAAATCGTTCAGAATTTCATAAACACGGCTCTCAAAGTGCCCGTAGTTTTCCTCAATCGTGATGAGATTCTCTATCAGCAAGTTCACTTCATCTCCTTTCATTTCCAGTTCTCTTTTCAAGTCTTGGAGTGTTTCTTCCAATTCATCAACTTTCCTATCTTTCGATTCTATACTCTTTTGCAACTCCTCTTCTTCCATTTCTTCAATCTTCCTTTCAACAACTTCAACCACTTGAATCAAGCTTTCTGTAGATTCTTGTTTACCTCTCTCAATCTGCAACATCGATGCTTCATCCTCTCCATCTTTGGATTTACTGCCCAAGTCGTAGGAAGAAAAAGAAAAAGAAAAATCTATATTCCTTTCTTTTTCATCTTCATTCCCGACATTCCCGACATCCTCAACTTGCTTCTAGAGAGTAAATGATGACTCCTCCAACTCAACTAATGTCTTCTCCACCGACTTAAACTTCCCACCGCAGCTGCCGAAAATGGATCAAAGAAACCAAGAAAATTTTGAGGGTTTTTTAATAATGGATTGTGGTGGTGGTTGAGAAAAAAGAACTTTCTGATCCATTGTAATTCTTGGGAAAAAAGACAGAAGACAGAGATGTAGAGATTGTTACATAACTTTAGAGAGGGAGGGAGTGGCTTTTATCGTGAAATCAATGTTCATTTTTTCCATATTCTTGGGGTATCAATGTAGAAAGTTTTGACATTTCCATTTCAACTTCATTTCCTTCACTAGTAACTCTCCATAGAAAAAGCAAGCAATTCACAGAGCCTAATCTTTACAGCTATGGTATTGCCCTTTCAAATCCCATTTTCTTTGTTTGTATTTATGCGTATATGAATCTAAATTGAGTGTTAATAAAAGGGCAATTTTTTATTTTTTTTTTTTTTTTTTGTGTGTGGATAATTTCATGAAATGTGAGAGTTTTGGTGATTTGGAGAGTTATTGATTTGTCTGATTTGAACATTATGTCGAATTAGTACATGGGTTTTGTGATCAGAAATTGCAATTTATGTTTGAATGCTGATATGGGTTTTTCTAGTCTGAGGTAGTAAAATCAAGTGCTAGAGAAAAGGTGGATACGAAGTGTAATTTTCTAGTCTGAGGTAATACAATCTTAATTTTATTGACAGTTCCATTTCAACTTTCATTTCCTTCACTAGTACATTTCCATTTCAACTTCATTTCCTTCACTAGTAACTCTCTCTCTCTCTCTCTCTCTCTCTCTAAGGTAGGGGTATCAATGTGGAAAGTTTTGACATTTCCATTTCAACTTCATTTCCCAAACAATCTCAGCACAAGTGGCATCACTCTCTATTATGTTTTCAGCCTTCTCCATCCCTGTGCTCTTCTTCCCTTTTTAAGTCAGGTTGTATCATCTTTATGTTAGGAATTTATACTTTTAACTCTCTGTGGGTATTTGTTGACAACTTTTTTTGATAACAGAGAATGAGTGAAATGTGAATTGGAAAACTGAAATGAAAAGGAAGCGACAGTGTGGCATTTAGTTAAAAAAATGCTATGGAAAATGGGAAGCAAAAAGTAATAGAGAATCTAACAAGGAGTTTATAGGAAGGAGCTAGTAGGATCGTTAATAAGATTACTCTAGAATAGTTGAAGAGTTTTATCATGAGCCAAAGTGAATAATTAGAGATTTTTGTGTAGTGAATATTGCGTGTCATAATTAGAAACAAACACCTAGGGACCTAGAAAAAAATTATGGGAAATGTTTTCTCATAAGTTTTCCTGGCATTTCCTGCGCACTTTTATGAAAAGTTTCCTTTATGTTTGCTTAAAGTTTCATAATGTTTTGGATATGTCTTCTTGTGGGTTCTCCTAAAATTTTTAAGAAGATTTGTCCTAGCTCCTGAAACAAATTTTTCTCTCCAAAACCAAATATCCCAACCATAGTGGGTTGGCTTACTGATATCAGGTTTCATTCTTGTCAAGAGTGTGTCTTTACTTCTTCTTCTTCTTCTTTTTTCCTTTTTTTCTTAAAGAGTATTTGCCACTTGCCTGTTACCAAGTCAACTCGTTGCCAATATTGTTACAATTGCCAATACTTAAAAACCATTAGGTTGAGGTTTTCATAAAGGAAGAATCTACCAAACTGTAGCATTGCTAACAGCATAAAGCCCTAGAGGAAGGTTATATGACAATGAGAGGAGATCCATGAAGCTTTTAGGTTTGTTAGATATTTTCATGATCAACATTTCTTAAATTGCAAAATAAGCTAAGTAGCTAACATTTTTGGAGGTAATGGGAGATGAAAATTTCGTTGTAGTCATCCTATTATGTTGAAAATAAATTAAAATAAAATTGTTGATTTGCATTGATAGTGGAGTCAGATAATGTTGGATTTGTTGAACTTAATTTAGACCATTCATCTTTTAATGCTTGCCTGGTAGATCATCCATGTAAGAAATTAGGATCGGATATTAGTAGCCATATGATTGGATCATATTTGTCTTAAATAAAATAGACGGTCTATTATCGAAATCATACTTGTTGTCCATTTTTTTCAAGACAAATGTGATCCATAGTATATAGCTGCAGATGTTATTAATTGTCTAATGTTCAAAAGTGAGGACTGAAAAATATTTACGTATAAATGACAAAAATCTAAACAACAAAAAAGAAAGAATCAGAATTGGGTTAATAGTCTTCCACCTCTCCCTTCATTGTGACATGGCTTGGCTTATATGGGGATTTCATTGTGCGGTTTTTGCTTTTGTGATTCATGCTTATATGGGCTAATGTTCATGTGTTTTTTTTTTTTTTTTTGGAGGGGGGGGCAAATAATGTTCTTGTGTTATGCTTGCTGATTTCTGTAATATTGAAAGGGAGCATTGTTGAAATTAGCCAAAGTCTTTTGCTAAATCATTTTGTTTACAAGGAGAGGCTTGTAGTTGAATTACTAGATTTAGTGGTTGCATATTAACTTGTGACTCGTGAACTCATGTTTCTTTTTGTAAGTGTAATAATTTGGTGGTGTGGCTTAAGGTGATCTACTTGTGTACTTATCTCCTATTAGGTTCCACTTATGCCAATGATTTGACTGTTCCTTTATGAATTTTTTTATTTTTATTTTAAATTAGTTAGAAATTATCACTCTTTTTTTTTTAATTATTTTTGAGATACTAGTGGGCAACTAGAGTTGGCCTTGTATTACAGTTTGGCTATGGCACTAATTAAATTACTTGAAAAGGCCAAAAAAATAACATTGGAGGTGTGGTTCAAAGAACCATCTATTTAGTGACTCAGTTTTGAAGCACATTAACCATATTTCAGTATATTTCCTATGAATGTGTTGCAATTTTTTATTTTATTTTATTTTTTTAAGTTAATAGTGCCAACCGGAAACTATTTTTGATAAAGATCTATCTGTGTCTGTTGCAGGTGCACATTCTGTCATCATGGCTTGCAACAACAAAAAAACCCATCCAAAATTAGTTGGTTTAAAAGAGGGAGCTCCAACAAAGTGAAGAATACTTCTGTGGCACATGGCAGGAGAACTAGATATGGAATTTTCGTTGACTTGGATGATAGTGATGATGAGATGCCCACAAGGGGTGGAACAACTAGCGTGCCCAATGTTGTTGCTTCAGGATTTATTCTGAGTGATAAAGAAATAAGAAGTGCACATTTTCATTAGCCTGGTGATGAAAATGGGAGAAGTTGCACAGAGAATCGCCTCTTGGATTCAAGTACCAAAAGAAAAAGAGGCCCATGCACTAATATTGATGTGAGTAAGAATCATGATGACAATGATGATGATGATGATGACATGACTCCAATTAGTAAACTTAAAACAAAGAAAACTCAAGAGTTGATTACAGATGGGGGTGATGGTTCTAACAGTGCAGATAGTTCTTCTAACATTGAAAGTACGATTAAAAAGCTCCGAAGTAGGAATGATGATAATTAAACATGTTATTTGAAATGGACATGATTTCAGCATTTCAAAACAATCCCAAACTATGCATGAATGCTGTTTGTGCTCTTTATAGGCAGTAATTACGTAAGGGGCAATTCCTTAATGGCTCCTCTTTGACCAAGAATCAAGGATTTACTATGTTTAATTTAATGAGGTATGCCTAAAAAGAGGCAAGCGGTTTGTTGATTCTGTTCACTGATTACCTTCGGTAATAATTGCGATAAATAGTTCACCTAGCTACTAAAATTAATACATTGCATCGCAACACATAGTGCACCACTTTGCTTATGAAGGATAGCTGCTAATATACTACTAGGTCAGGCCTCCATTCTTACGTTTATAAGATAAATATATATATATATATATATATTCTATTATGTTACCTTTTACAAATTACAGTTTGCAGTATGTTATATCTTTTTTCTTTTCTTTTTCACTTTTTCGTTCAACTTATATCTTATGGTGATTTCTTGTTAAATTTGCACAATATGGTAATTTTTTATAATTGCTATTTGCTTTGCAAAAGATTTTGAGAATTTGCCTATGTTGGAAGGTGATTTATGTTTATAACCAACACATGGAAAATATAAAAACATAAAAAGGAAAAAATAATTGAAAAGAAAAGAAGAATAACAAGATAAGGTGATTTTGGTTTCATATGTACTCACAGAAGTGTATAGATATTTTTTTCCCTGAACAAGTGGATGCAATCTTATTTTTATTGACATTTCCATTTCAACTTTCATTTCCTTCACTAGTACATTTCCATTTCAACTTCATTTCCTTCACTAGTAACTCTCTCTCTCTCTCTCTCTCTCTCTCTCTCTCTCTCTCTAAGTTAGGGGTATCCATGTGAAAAGTTTTGACATTTCCATTTCAACCTCATTTTCCAAACAATCTCAGCATAAGTGGCATCACTCTCTGTTATGTTTTCAGCCTTCTCCATCCCTATGCTCTTCTTCCCTTTTTAAGCCAGGTTGTATCATCTTTATGTTAGGAATTTATACTTTTAGCTTTAATTCCAAAAACCTCCCACAAGTTTTAGAATTTGTTTGTAGTCATATTTCTCGCCTTCTTACATTTTTTGTGCTCTTGGACACTACATGAGCAAATGAGAACAATTTCATTTTTGGCATGTTCAGTGATTGATTAGAAAAGAACCAAAAGAAAAAGGGAAAGAAAATTGTCCGACCTGATTAGGAAACTGTCACCAAAGCTAGGTTGATGTATTTTTTTGTTGTATTCTTTCTTCGTCTTCTTCATCTTCTTCTACATCTTCACTCTAGATTTTTTTTTCTTTTTTTTTTTTTTTGTAGTTTTATTTTCCCTTTTGCCATCTACTTTTATATTCCATGGGAAGAAGTGAAGACATGATATCTCCAAAATCTGAAAAAGCATGTCCAAAATCAGAAAAAGCATCTCCACCTAAACAGGTTATGTGTTCCTGATATGTTTTTGTTGTGGGATTATATGTCTTTATCAACAACAAATGAATGATTTTTCTCCTTTTTGTTAAATACATGTACAAATAGTTTATGAATTATGATTGCAATAAGCAAACAGTACTACTATTTATGTACAATTTAATCCAACATACATACATACATGTGTGCCTGCATGAGAGAGAGAGAGAGAGAGAGAGAGAGAAAGAGAGAGAGAGAGAGAGAGGTCTGTTGCATTGTTTCTTTGGCAGATTAACTCTTGGAGTTCAAGATCTGAAATTGGACCACGCATTGGCATTGGCAGGACCAAACAAACATTCATCTATATCCCGACTGGGCAACTATTCAGGTTATTCCCTTTATAGAGCATCTTCCTTTCTTGCATGGTAATTACTTTAGTTGGACCTTAGGTTCAGAAAATTTTGTTTTTGCCAATTTTCTTAATTTACTAGCAATTTAACAATTTGATTCACTTTCAGGCATATTATGGGCCTGGAGTACCCATACCACCATCATATTTGAACTCTGCAGTCATGGCTTGTCATGTTCCTCATCCTCATGTGTGGGCACTGCCACAGGTACTCTGGAGTTATCTGAGTTTCTATAGTCATCTTCTGCACATGGCATTTCTATATGCCTAACTTGGAGCTATGTTCCAAATGCAATATTTGTTGAACTCATTCTCTATTTGACATGCAACTTATGGGATGCCTCTGCCATCTATTCTCCTGGAGTTGTTTATGCTCATCCTACAATTCCTATTGTAAGTCATGCTTTTTCTTTAGAACTTCGGTTCCCCACTTGCAAACTTCTGTTTGTGGGTTGTTTTAAATCCGAGTGAATTGTAAACATGAAATAGTTCCAGAGTACCTTCTCTACTTTAGAGAAGCAAGAAACATATACTATCAAATTCATCAACAACTATGATTGGTGTGACTTAGTTTCATACGATTGTTGAAATTTTTGTACTTTTCAAACTATTAGTGCGATGACACTTACATCACCACATTTCATCCCTCTTCCTTTTGCTGATATGGGAAACAGTTCCTCCAGTTAGATTCATCCTTTAAAGTAGCCTGTTCTGTTGCAGAAATTTTTTACTCCATGCTTGTAATATTCCCAATATGCCATTAATCTATCCATAAAATCTTTAGAGGTGAAATCTGCACCACATTCCCGTTGCTTAGAAGTGTGATGATTTATGAATTTTTTGGGCTAGGATGATTAACTTGAAGCAACAGTTTGCTCTACAACCATAAAGTCTTACTTCGGCGACTGTCATGCAGGTTGCAACTCCTGTGAGTGCACAAATGCTTTCTACTTCATTAGACAACATGGATCAAGGCTCAACAAAGAAGTTGAAAAGATTGGATGGAGTTGCATGCAAGTAGTCAATGACAATGCTGAGGTATTTGCTTAATTATTTCCTAGGAGCAAACTAGGTGAGGCAGATAAGTTAGCTTCGCTACAGGAAAAATGGGTTTAGGCGACAATTTTTTAACGACATTTTTTTAAACGTCACTTTTATTAATATTTAACGACATTTTATAAAAACGTCGCACATTCTTTTAATAAAATGACACCGTTTTGAAATATGAGGTGTTTAAAACCACTCCAAATGCGTTGTGTCTCACGCACCAATTTTGAGAATACATGTTAAAGCTGTGTAAACCCTTATTTTGAATCATCACGCCTTCACAATTCCCACACCTCTCTCTTGCTCCCCCTCCCCAATTGCTTCTAAACCCTTGACAGTGATTTTAATTTGGAGCGATTTTTTGAGATTCATACAGATTCATCAAAGCAATTTTGATTTGAAGCTCTGGTGCTCCACTCTCTCCATCTTTATCTCTCTCTCTCTCTCTCTCTCTCTCTCTCTCTCTCTCTTAATTCATTCTTTGTTTTTTGCGATATCGATCAAAAGCTCTGAAGCTCTGGGAGATTGCAAAGAGAGAAGAGGAGTTGGTTTCAATCGCAGAGGAAGTGATCTCAAGAGAGGCTGTGCTTGATTTCTCAGATCGATCTCAGAGCTATTTTGATTTTGAAGTTCTCTCTCTCGATTTCGAAGCTTCACCTCGAGGTATTGATTTCTCTCTCTCTCTCTCTTCTTTCCCATCTCTCTTGATTTGGTTATTGAGATCTATTGCTTATTTGTGTTGTGTGTGTGTGTATATATATAAATGTTTGGTTTCTTCATTTTTTCCCCCCCACTATGTCACTGTTTAGCTTACCTGAAATCTGAGTTATATTTTTTCTAACCTTCTGATATGTAAAGTTTTTATTTCCTCGAACTCCTCATTTATGACATCTACATGCTTAGCATTTTTTTTTTTCTATGAAGAAATGATTGATTGGAATATGCACCTATAGTCTATACTCCTACAGTTGGTATTGTTTGCCAGAACTATAGTGGATTGTTTAGAAGGACCAAGGGATGTATTTCAATGCTGCTGATCGTGGGGAAATGATGTCAATGGTGTATAATTGGCCAACTGATCAGGTCTGCAGTACTTTTGATTAACAATTTGTTTGTTAAAGCTTTATTATGATTGTTTGATGCATCATGTTGTAGATTGGAACCTTTCAAGTTTTTCTGGGCATCAAACTTTTGACTCAGAATATCTATTACTGTTTTGACTTGCAAGACTGTTCCATTACTCTTTTCCATCTATGACGGATTGGGAATAACTGTTGGAAAAATTGGTTTTATAAAGGCTTATTTTGGGTCAACTTTGAGCCCAAAATTGAGTGGGCCCCGGACGTCTTTTGAGGCAGGTCCGGAGATGTGACATGTTCCTTGTCGCGTGGCAAGTCACACGGTGAAGACGGTTCGTCAAAACCATTTATGAGTGAATGGGAAGTTGACGTCATTTTCAGGTTCGAAGAATGGACATTTAAAGATTTAAATGTGGGTTTCCTTTTAATGGATTGTCCCATATTGAAATTTTAATAGAGCTTTTTTGTGTATATAAGCTCTAGACTACAACACTTGGGTTGGGCACCCCAAGTTTGTAGAAGGGAGGCATTATGGAGAAATGGAACCTTGGACTAAACCACCACACACGCGTCCGCGTGCCGCCGTCGCTGCCACCCGTCTGGGTGTGGGTTGTAGATCGGGTCGGTTCTTGTATTAATTTTTTGGACAAAATTCATTTGAATTTTTTCCAAAAATTATTGCGGGAATTTAATTCAAATTTGAATTTAAATTTTTTGTCCAAACAAACCTTTTCCTGTCTAAATATTCTAACAGTTTAAACTACTCTAAAAACAGTTTTAAAACTGCTAATTTGAACTGAACAGATTTTTTAGTTCACACAGTTTTTCAAACTGTTCAAAACCGGACAGGTTCATAACTGTCCAGACATATTCAAAATCTAGACAGGTTTGTTGCAAATCTGTTTAAATTTTGAATGACATATGTTCAAACAGTTTTCACATCTATTCATTCAAATTTAGTACCTGTTCGGACAGCAGTGTTTGCCTATAAATACCTATCAATTTCAGCAGTCTTGGCATGGGAAAAAACAGTCCGAAATTCCTTTGTGCTGTCCAACTTTGTTCTTTTGGTGCATTATTCTTCATATATTAGGTTTTAGGAATTTTAAAGAGAATATAGAACACAAGATTCTAGTTCACCGAACAAATTTGTTTGGAGTGCTACTACAAATTTATGAAGATCATTGTATCCTGGGAAATAGACGCCATTAGTCCGTAAGCACCGAAGCGGGGCGAATCTGTCTTAAGGACAGAGTATCACATACTCGACTTGGTCTTTTATTTTTAATTCGGTTCGATAAATAAATACGATGTGTTATTTATTTATTTGTTTGGTTTTGTTTCAATTTATTTTATTTACTCAGAAGATTGTTCCAACAATCTTAAGATAGATTTGAATTATTCTGTTTACAGAATTTTTTGTTTTGTTTCCCTTTCTCTTTTTTTTTTTACAAAAATTATTTTCTGTGAATTTATAAAATAATATTCTGGTTGGAAAAACAAATAGTGATTATATACTATTTGACAGAGAGTGGTAATATACTGTCTATTTTCTTTGGCAACTAATAGTAATATACTTGTGTCATTAGCAATTCAGAATATTTATTTGTGAAATTTTTTCAGAAATTAATTTTTGTTTTCAAAAATTGTTTCTGAGTGTTCACTAATTAAAATTCTGTTTTAGTGTTTTAATTATTGAAGTGTTTTAATTATTGAAGTATTATAGAAATTTAATTTTCTGTGTGGAATTAATTTGGTTGAATAAAATTTTATTTTATTTCCAAATTAATTGAAAAATAATAGTTACATTTCTTGTTTCTTTTATTTTTACACAATTTAATTCTATGAATTTGGTTTAATTTTCTGTGTAGTATAAATTCTAATTATAATTTTGTTTTATAATTTAGAATTCATGACTACTAAAACTAATGCCCAAACAAGTACTAGTGTGGCGGCCGCAATTGCGCCAACCCCCTCTCCTGTTGTGACAGTATCGGTAAATCACGGTAAGAAGCCAGAAAATTTCTCTGGAACTGATTTTAAAAGATGGCAATAGAAAATGTTGTTCTATCTTACAACTCTAAACCTGGCTCGTTTTCTTCGTAAGGATGCTCCTATTTTGAAAGATGATGAAACCGATCGTCAAGTGGTTGCTGCGGTCAATGCCTGGAAACATGCTGATTTCCTTTGCCGGAACTACATCTTGAACGAACTTGACAACATATGATACAACGTCTATAGTCCTATCAAGACAGCAAAGGAACTTTGGGAGTCTTTAGAGAAAAAATACAAAACAGAAGATGCCGGCTCAAAGAAATTTGTGGTTGGCAAATTCCTGGATTTTGTGATGGTTGATTCTAAGACTAGGATTAGCCAAGTTCAAGATCTCCAACTCATTCTGCATGACATTCACACAGAGGGCATGTCTCTCAATGAATCATTCCAAGTTGCAGCCTTAATTGAGAAATTACCACAAGATTGGAAGGAATTCAAGAACTACCTCAAATACAAGCGCAAAGAAATATCTTTGGAAGAAATTAATTGTGCGTTTGAGGATTGAGGAGGACAACCGCAATTCTGAAAAGTGGGCTAGTAAGCATCCTATGGAGTCTAAGGCAAATGTGGTGGAACATGCTTCAAAAACCAAGAAATGAAAGTCTTTTGGAGAAAGTACATCACAAGGCTCTAAAGGGGGGGGGGGAAATAAAAAGTACAAGTTTAATTGCAAAAGTTACATCTGTTACAAAAAGGGACATCGGGCCAAAGATTGCCGTAGCAAAGGTAAAAGCAAAAGAAGAACAAGTAAGAAGCCTGCTCAAGCCCATATGACCGAAGTGGACAATATTTCCAATGGTATAGATGACATCAATCTTTCTGCAGTTGTTTCCGAGACAAATCTTGTCGGAAATCCTAAAGAATGGTGGGTGGACACTGGTGCTACTCGTCATATCTGTGACGACAAAAAGATGTTCACATCTTATTCTACAGTGGACAATGGTGAACAACTTTTTATGGGCAACTCCTCAACTTCCAAAGTTGAAGGACAAGGGAAGATTGTTCTGAAAATGACATCTGGAAAGGAACTTACTCTCAACAATGTGCTGCATGTACCGGACATTCGCAAGAATCTTGTTTCCGGATCTTTGTTGAGTAAGAATGGGTTTAGACTAGTGTTTGAGAGTGATAAATTTGTACTTACTAAGAATGGGATGTATGTAGGAAAAGGTTACATGTTTGATGGCCTTTTCAAGATGAATGTAATGACCGTTGTACCCTCAGTTATTATTAAAAATACATCTTCTTCTTACTTGCTTGAGTCTTCAAACTTATGGCATGGTAAACTAGGACATGTTAATTATGGATCTTTGCGTAGATTAATTAATATGGAATGTTTATCTAAATTTGACATTGATTCAAATCATAAATGTGAAATTTGCGTTGAGGCAAAATTATCCAAAACTCCTTTTCATTCAATTGAAAGAAGTACGGAACCACTTGAATTAATTCATAGTGACACTTGTGATTTTAAATCAATTCAAACTAGAGGTGAGAAAAAATATTTTATCACTTTTATAGATAACTATACTAGATATAGTTATGTTTATTTAATTCGAACCAATGATGAAACTTTGGAAACTTTCATTCAATATAAGAATGAAGTTGAAAATCAACTTGGTAAGAAAATTAAGAAACTTAGAAGTGATAGAGGTGGTGAATATGAATCACCTTTTGATGAATTTTGTAAAGAATATGGAATAATTCATCAAACCACCGCTCCTTACTCACCTCAGCAAAATAGAATTGCTGAAAGAAAAAATAGGACTTTAAAAGAAATGACGAATGCCATGTTAATAAGTTCTGGATTACCTCAAAACTTATGAGGAGAAGCAATACTTTCTACTAATTATATACTTAATAAAGTACCCCGAAAGAAAGTGAATCAAACACCTTATGAATTGTGGCATGGAAGAATACCATCCTACAAATACTTAAAAGCGTAGGGGTATTTGGCTAAAGTGGCTATTCCTAGTCCTAAAAAGACTAAGATATATCCTAAGACCATTGATTACATTTTCATTAGTTGTGCCAAGAATAGTAATGCATGTCGGTTTTTAATTTATAAATCAAAACATACCGAAATGCATGTAAATACTATTATTGAGTCTCGGAATGCATCATTCTTTGAATATGTATTTCCAAATAAGACTGGACAAGAGACTAGTAGTAATAAAAGATCTTTTGATGCTATTACTAATAATGATCAAGAGCAAGAGTTAGATCAAAATGAGGAAGAGGAACCTAAACGTAGTAAACGTGTTAGAACCTCAAAATCTTTTGGTCCAGATTTTCTAACATATTTGTTAGAAAATGAGCCTTTAACTTTTAAAGAGGCTATGTCCAGTCCTGAAGCTCCTTTATAGAAAGAAGCTGTCAATAGTGAAGTTGAATTCATCTTGCAAAATCACACTTGGGAATTGGTAGATTTGCCACCAGGTTGTAAACCTCTTGGGTACAAGTAGATTTTCAAAAGAAAAATAAAAGCGAATGGATCAATTGACAAATACAAGGCAAAACTTGTGGTCAAAGGGTATAGACAAAAAGAAGGTCTTTATTACTTTAACATATACTCACCGGTTACTAGAATAACATCCATTAGAATGTTAATTGTTATTGCATCTTTGTACAATCTAGAAGTTCATCAAATGGATGTGAAAACCGCTTTCTTAAATGGTGAGTTAGATGAAGAAATTTGCATGGAACAACCAGAAGGATTTTCTGTTCCAAGAAAAGAAAAGAAAATGTGTAAATTGGTTAAATCATTATATGGCTTAAAACAAGCGCCAAAGCAATGGCATGATAAATTTGACAAGGCAATGATGTCAAATGGATTTAAAATTAATAAGTGTAACAAATGTGTTTATATTAAAAACACAAACAAAGGTTATGTCATTGTATGTCTTTATGTAGATGATATGCTCATCATAAGTAGTAATAATGACATGATTAAAACTACCAAGAAAATGTTGAATAAACATTTTGACATGAAGGACATGGGCATTACTGATGTAATTCTTGGTATGAAAATTACCAAAATATCAGAAGGTTATGCTTTGTCACAATCTCATTACATTGAGAAAATGCTTGACAAATTCAACAAAGATGATGATCATCTTGCTAGAACACCTGTAGATGTTAATTTGTTTCTTTCTAAGAATGTACAGGAAAATATTTCTCAATTAGAGTATGCCCAAATTATTGGAAGCTTAATGTACTTGATGAACCACACTCGCCCGGATATAGCTTATGCAGTAAGTAAATTAAGTAGATAAACGAGTAACCCAGAAGTAAAACACTGGAAAGCAATTATAAAGGTTCTTAGATATCTCCGATTTACTCGTTACATTGGGCTTAATTATACTAGATATCCAGCAGTACTTGAAGGATACTGTGATACAAATTGGATATTGGATACTAGAGACTCAAAATCCACCAGTGGGTATGTTTTTACTCTTGGTGGGGCGGCCGTATAATGGAAATTTTCCAAACAGACATGCATTGCTAGGTCTACTATGGAATCAGAATTCATAGCATTAGACAAAGCTGGGGAAGAAGCAGAATGGCTTCGCCACTTTCTTGAAGATATTCCAATGTGGCCAAAATCAGTGTCTGTTATATGCATACATTGTGATAGTCAATCAGCAATAGGTAGAGCACAGAGTCATATATATAACGGTAAATCACGACACATTCGTTGTCGACATAACACCGTGAGACAACTACTCTTTAATGGAATTATTTCCATTGAATATGTAAAGTCTAAAGACAACATAGCGAATCCACTAACCAAAGGGTTAGCAAGAGAGCTAGTTGAGAATTTATCAAGGGGAATGGGACTTATGCCTATTAAATAAGAGTTACCACAACGGCAACCCAACCTAAACTACAAGAAAATACACTTTTGGCGGCTAAAAAATTCGTCGCCAAAAGTACATATTTTAGTCGCAAAACTCTTTCACGACTAAATAACTTGGTCGCTGGATTTGTCGGCCATACATAGTCGTCGAAGGAATTAGCGACTAAAATCCATTTAGTCGCCATAGGTAGTACAAAATACCGACTAACGTGTTAGTAGGCAAAAATAAATGGCATTGGCGACGAAACAATTATTAGTCGCGGATAACTGACAATACTAACTAACATTTTAGTCGCCCAAACCGTTCAGTAAATATTTTAACTCAACTATTTAGCTACTAAGGGTTTTGTCGCTAAAAAATACAGAATCTACGGCGACAAGATTGTTAGTCGCTAATAGTGCAACTTCAGCTACTAATGTTTTGTCGACCATGATTATTTTATTATGTTTTCGCGACTAAAGCGTTAGTCGCCAAAAATTTGTTGGGTTTTAGCTACTAAAATAGGTTGTCGCCATAGCTGTTTTGGAGTAATTTTGGCTACTAAATTGTTTAGTCGCCAAAAGTCTTTTGAGCTTTGGCCACTACACATTTAGTCGCCATAACTATTTTCCAATTTTTTTGGCTACTAAATTATTAGTCGCCATAACTATTTTTTTTATTTGTTTTGGCTACTAAAAATTTAGTCGCGAAAAAATTTATTTCTTTTTAATTACCAATTAATTCGTCACCAAAAGCGTCATTTTATATTTTTATTTTGTTTGTTTAATTTTACTAAATTTCGTCCCAACCTGTATGTATCTACTGCAACCTGTAATACGTATACAACCTGTATGTATCATCTACATGGTTCACTTAGAACCATGAAACAAAAATGAACACCTGCTATAAATATTCCAACTACAAATAATAATGTAAACTTATGTACAAACGAACTATATATATTCCAATTACAAATAATAACATCATACATTCCAAATACGTTGCCAAAATTATGACCTCTATACACAACATTTTTACTATACTATGCATTGTAATGACCATTTGACATGGTACAAATTACTATAGTAATATGTACCACGACAAAAGGTAATACAAGCTCCAAAAATATTATGTACCCCACCATAAATTATATATACGATGCATCCAAATTCCACGGTTCATTCATGCTATACCACCGGAGCAATTAATACAAGCTCCAAAAATACTTTGTACCCCGTCAAAAATTATATGTTCGATGCATCCACAGTCCACAGCAAAAAGTATAGGACGACAAAAAACTTCCCAACTTTGCATAAGTGTATCTTCCGACAAAAAATTAGTAGATCCACATGTCAATACCAAAAGCCATCTACACAACAAAAATTACACCCATTAGTTCCATTGTAAACAAAAAGTTATAGCCATCTACAAAACACAAATTGCAAGGATGTCAATTGTAATTGAAATTGTATGTAAATATAGTTTGAATTTAGGAATTTGAATATAGCTTATGTACACGTTAACTTGTATTTAAAGTGCAAACAAATTTCCAAGTCAACCCCAACTCAAGTTTAGTCTAATGTGTAAACATATATATATTTTATTCATAAGGGAACATATATAAAGATCGTTATAGAACATATATATATATATTGCTAAGCTTTAATATATTTGTATAAGCTTTATGCATTTTTCACGCCAACTCCCAATGTACACGTGCTAATTACGTCCCGTCTGTCCCCACAAGTCCTATTTGACACGAGAAAGCTACCCGTGCCATCCCCGTAGTGCTTCGGGGGCTGCTGTCAAATTTCGGCCCTCGAAGCCCATTTTCAACTAAGTTTATGGCGTTTTTGACGCTAACTCCCAACGTACACGTGCTAATTACGTCCCGTCTGTCCCCACAGGTCCTATTTGACACGAGGAAGCTACCCGTGCCATCCCCGTAGTGCTTCGGGGGCTGCTGTCAAATTTCGGCCCTCGAAGCCCATTTTCGACTAAGTTTATGGCATTTTTGACGCTAACTCCCAACGTACACGTGCTAATTACGTCCCGTCTGTCCCCACAGGTCCTATTTGACATAAGGAAGCTACCCGTGCCATCACCGGAGTGCTTTGGGGGCTGCTCTCAAATTTCAGCCCTCGAAGCCCTTTTTTCGGCTAAGTTTATGGCGTTTTTTACGCTAACTCCCAACGTACACATGCTAATTACGTCCCGTCTGTCCCCACATGTCCTATTTTCCACGAGGAAGCTACCCGTGCCATCCCTGGAGTGCTTTGGGGGCTACTCTCAAATTTTGGCCCTCGAAGCCCTTTTTTCGGCTAAGTTTATGGCGTTTTTCACGCTAACTCCCAATGTACACGTGCTAATTACGTTCTGTCTGTCCCCACAGGTCCTATTTGACACGAGGAAGCTACCCGTGCCATCCCTGGAGTGCTTTGGGGGCTGTTCTCAAATTTCGGCCCTCGAAGCCCTTTTTTCGGCTAAGTTTATGGCATTTTTCACACTAACTCCCGACGTACACGTGCTAATTACGTCTCGTCTGTCCCCACAGGTCCTATTTCACACGAGGAAGCTACCCGTGCCATCCCCATAGTGCTTTGGGGGCTGCTCCAAAATTTCGGCCCTCGAAGCCCTTTTTTCGGCTAAGTTTATAGCGTTTTTCACGCTAACTCCCAACGTACACGTGCTAATTACGTCCCGTCTATCCCCATAGGTCCTATTTGACATGAGGAAGCTACCCGTGCCATCCCCGGAGTGCTTTGGGGGCTGCTCTCAAATTTCGACCCTCAAAGCCCTTTTTTCGGCCAACTTTATGGTGTTTTTCACGCTAACTCCCAACGTAGACGTGCTAATTATGTCCTGTCTATCCCCACAGGTCCTATTTGACATGAGGAAGCTACCCGTGCCATCCTCGTAGTGCTTTGGGGGCTGCTCTCAAATTTCGGCCCTCGAAGCCCTTTTTTCGGTTAAGTTTATGGCGTTTTTCACGCTAACTCCCAACGTACACGTGCTAATTACATCCCGTCTATCCCCACAAGTCCTATTTGACACGAGGAAGCTACCCATGCCATCCCTGGAGTGCTTTGGGGGCTCCTCTCAAATTTCGGCCCTCAAAGCCCTTTTTTCGGCTAACTTTATGGTGTTTTTCATGCTAACTCCCAACGTAGACGTGCTAATTATGTCCCGTCTATCCCCACAAGTCCTATTTGACATGAGTAAGCTACCCGTGCCATCCCCGGAGTGCTTTGGGGGCTGCTCTCAAATTTCGGCCCTCGAAGCCCTTTTTTTGGCTAAGTTTATGGCGTTTTTCACGCTAACTCCCAACGTACATGTGCTAATTACGTCCTGTCTGTCCCCACAGGTCCTATTTGACATAACGAAGCTACCCGTGCCATCCCCGAAGTGCTTTGGGGGCTACTCTCAAATTTCAGCCCTCGAAGCCCTTTTTTCGGCTAAGTTTATGGCGTTTTTCACGCTAACGCCCAATGTACACGTGCTAATTATGTCCCGTTTGTCCCCACAGGTCCTATTTGACACGAGGAAGCTACCCGTGCCATCCCCGTAGTGCTTTGGGGGGCTGCTCTCAAATTTCGGCCCTCAAAGCCCTTTTTTCGACTAAGTTTATGGCGTTTTTCACGCTAACTACCAACATGCACGTGCTAATTACGTCCCCTTTGTCCCCACAGGTCGTATTTCACACGAGGAAGCTACATGTGCCATCCCCGGAGTGCTTTGGGGGCTGCTCCAAAATTTCGGCCCTCGAAGCCCTTTTTTCGGCTAAGTTTATGCCGTTTTCACACTAATTTTAATTTTCTTTTACACATTGTCCAGTTCAAATTAGTGTTGGTTTTATTTGTATAGATTTATTATTAACAATCACATATTCATTCTTCACAGTTACAGTTTTGAAATCAAAGCTCCTTTGTAGTAGTTATATTGCACTAGTTATATTGGACTAAATCAAAATTCATTCTAATTTATCTTGGTTTCTTCAATTAGTCTTAAATCTCAAATCACATTCAATTGGACTTGGTTACCTTACAGAAATCAGAGTACGGTCCTTTGTGTAATGTATCAAAACACCAGGTCAGCTGCTGCAATGTCTACTCACATTATGCCTCATAACCTATTCGAAGCACATCACAAAAAAAATATTTGCATACCAACTTTAGAAAACAATTCTATGTTAATATTAACCATATTTTTTGTACAACTTGAAGTGTCAAGAAAATTATGTTTACCGAATAGTAGGATGACCATCTGAACCTGGCAAGAGGGTTGTGAGCCGTGACACCACGTCGTTTAGATGATTGAGTTGTACTTGTTGTGCCTCCCGTGCTTTTTTTTCTTCATCAACTTGTTTGATCAGCTGCTCTCTTTCCCTCATAATTTCCTCCCGATCTCGTTCACACGCCTCTTTCTCCTTCAATAGCTCCTTCCGATCTCTTTGCCGCTCCTCTTTCTCCTTCGGCAACTCCTCGTGATCACTTTGACGCTGCTCACGAAGAACCTCCAGTTTCGCTCTCATTAACTCCATATGTTTATCACGTGCTCGTGCGGCACTAGAAGCTGTGGAAGAGGGTTGTGGGCCTATCCCACATCCACGCAAGTAATTTTTTTTTTCCCCGAGCACTTGCCTTGATATTTCTTCGTGGGTCAATGGCAACCCCGCAACGGTGGCCGTCACTTGTAGATTCACCATATCATCATGTAATGCCAACAAAACAATAAAGTCAAGATGGGAGAAGGAATTTAAAAAAACTTTATTAATTGATATGCATCACACTTGGTTTCAACATTCAATACTCACATGTAGCTCACCACATTTGGGGTCAATCCAATCTCCCGTCTTCTTAGACTTGTGTGCTTTCTTATAAAATTCGGGGAAATCTATATCCCCATCCTCATTTGCCTGTTACGTTGGGAAAAAATCCCTTGACGAATTAGTACATGGTAATATTCACAATCAAGAAGAATCAATCATCCATTACATTACTAAATTAACTTCTCACCATAAGCGACATTGCTATAGGAAATGATCGCGATCCACTTGTATGATTATAGGGGAGCATACCCCTATTTGCTTTACTAGCCGTAGACCGTTTCTACGAAAATATTAAAAAACAAAAACAAAGAACATGCTTTACTAAGTTTCAGTCAAGAAGTTCTACATCTATTACTGAAGAAGTTTTACATATTAACACATAAATTAATTTCAATAATGGGCTTTCTAATTAATTTGTTACCAAGTGAGATTCGTCTTTCCAAGCAACATCAATCAAATATTTCCAGTCCTCCAAGCTCACTCCACTAAGCGGATGACTATAGGGGTCATCAACACCCTTTTCCTCAAGTTCGAGGAACTCTTGCTTTAGATTGTACCTCCAATCCTTGTATAGCAAATATGCCTTCCTATCGAGGATCTGTTGAGCTTGTTCATCATTATCAAAATCATCGCCGATAACAAACTTGTCCTACAAACATAAATACAGAATTAGTAGAACAATTAATTTAACCAATTACAAATTACATAATAAAGACATTATGGCAAGATGAATCTCATACTAGCACCGCATGGATGACCGCATCTTTGGTACTTTGATCAATTTTTATCCATGACTTCACGCTCTGAAGAGGGCACAACCGTCTAATTTGAAGGCCCAACTTATTCGTCGCTGGGGTTGCATTCCCTCCTATGATTGCGTTCAACACTCGATTGACATAGACGTGTAATTTCTTCCCTTTTTTCCTAGCAATTTTTTTCTGCACGCCTTTGCCTAATGTAGGCCCTCGAACACGAGTTGACCTCGTTTGCCCTGGTACAAAAGGGGAACATAGTCAAAATAACAAACATTGCTAATGGAAACGTAGTCAAAATTACAAACAGCCTACTGTTGCTGCCAGCTACTGTTTGCCTACATAAAATCGGACGTAAATTATGCATACTGTTGCTGCCAGCTACTGTTTGCCTGCATACAATCTTGGAAAATTATGCTACAACTTGGATAAAGTCTTGGTAAATTATGCATAAAGTCTGCGTAAATTGTTATGCCTACTGTTGCTACCAACTTGGAAGGTTTGTACCTAATATTTTATTTGTTGTGTAAGTGTCCTTGTCATGTGTATATTACTATTTAGTTTTTTTTTCCTTTGTTTTTATTTGTCTTTATGGGGTTTTCATTGCCTTACTTGATGACTTATGCACCCCCCCCCAAAAAAAAAAAAAACCAAATTTTTTTTAAACAACTAAATAGTATGCTCTTACCCACTCCACCTGGCTACGTCTCCTCCACCACAGTTTGTGTATCATCTGGTGATTGCGTCTCATCAGAGAACGTCATTGGGGTGCCAATCTCCTGTTGACATGCTTCAGATGTTGATAGTACGTTGCCACTTGTTGCTCTCTTCCGTCGGCCTGTCTTGACTCCCGGAACCATTGTACCTACATTACGTAACAAACGTACATGACTAATAAACATCGCATAAATTAGTAGTGTAATTGCTGCAATAATGACACAACACTGTCTACTCAATAATAAAATGCTCGTTAAGCAATGGTAAACTAAGAGAACATGATGGTGATACACATTACTAAATTTTGCAATTATTATTAACAACAATGTAATCATCAAATATCACTAGCACTGTTCAGTCGACAAAACACCACCCTAACTCCGCCAACTAAAAAAATGCTCAGGAGCACCATAAGACATGGTTAGTCAACCAGAAAGGCACCATTTGATTTGCGAAGCATGACTCACTGCTGGCATTACAAAAATTATCAGCACAGCAATTTCTCCTTTGTTTAAGATGTTTGTTATACCTTCAAATCATTGATATGGTCTCAAAAGTTGTGTTTACTCTTAAACATGTGATACCCATATGAGGTGGTATTTTTAAAATATGAAATACTATATATATGATTTATTATTAATAGTTTCCTATTTACATAAAGTTCTAATATAATATAGCCAATAATGAACAATCCCACATCAATTAATCTAGCAATTTCCTTCCTACTCAAACCCCTGACTTTAAATTAAAATTAAAATTTTTTTATTCTGAAATTTTTAAAAATAGATTTGTAATTATTTTTATTAGGTTCCCATAGCTATAGATGTGAATTTTTTTTTTTTGTATATTTGCATATTGTTTAAAAATAATTTTATTAACTAATCCATTACATAAGTTAATAAATATTTATTTTTTACTATCTTATAATTTCATATTAGTGGAAATCTGAAGGAACAAAATAATATCAACTCAATCGGAGAGAAGGGATATTATGTCAAGTTACCAGAGGAAGATGCCCGGCGACAACATCGAAAAAGCCTGTTGTCCCTACCACTGTAAAGAGAAAAGATGCCTACATGACTGAATGAAATCAAATTCATGGAGAACATAATATTTACGAATTATATTTGTTTAAATATTGCAAAAATAAGAAAAGAAAATCAAATGGAAGGCACAGGTGTACAGAATTAAATTTATGCAATGGAATGTATGCTCTTTTATTGTTACAGGTTAAACAAAACATTTAGTATAGGGCAACTTACATCATTTCTAACACTTGGGATTGCAAGGTTCTCCGCGTTTTTACTTCCAAGAGTTGTCAGCTCCCGATGAGAGGTCTGCCACATAAATTTGAAACAGTTAAACTATATATTGTGAGACCAAGTACATTAATTACTGAAGTTTTCAAAGCAGTAAACAGATGTACATTATTTATGTACATTTACACATAGATTCGTAGACGTGGCTAATGTTTGAGTAGCACTTTCCTAAAACTTCACACTTGTTATGGACACTGACCATACGACGTGATACATATGGTTGAGAACTCCATTTGTTTGCCCAACCAACTTCACTCAGCTGATCAAGTGCCTCTTTCACAGCATCACTGTCTTGCTGCAGCCAATCATAGAGTTACTTCAGTAAAACTTCTGTGCATTGTGGTCAGAGACCAATTACAATTTCCCCACAGCTTCTTCTACGAATTGCATAGCTTCACAGCACTTCCAGATTTGCTGCACAGCCCCTAGTAACAGTTGAGTAAAATTAATCATGAATTCATGGCAACTTACTTCTTTTAGTTTTGTAAAGAGACTAAACTCACATTTTGCCAATTCTTCTTCAACAATGAAAACAGAAAATTAACACTCAATTGCACATTTTGAAAACAGCAACTCCCATGCAGAGAACCTTCTTCAGTTGGAATTTGACTGTCGCTTTAGTCTCATTAACTTTAGACTCGATAGGTTCTTGATGAGTGACAGGGGTAGGAAACTTCCCTGCATTGGAAGAAATGGAACTAGTCAGATACGATCAATGGTAACTAAGAAATTGAGACATAATAATGAAGAACAAAAAAAAAAAAATCCCAGTTTATATATCAGTAGCCCAAGTAAAGAAACAAATCTTCTTTATATATTATGCAACTTCATTCTAAAGAATCACATAAATACAACATTCCATAAATCACATCCCAAAAGATGCAAGTATACAATCACAATACACCCCAAAATCAAGTTAGATAATCATCTCAGATGGCTAGAGTTAGCTAGGTAATCAAAAGGAGTCTGATTCCATACTACTTTTGCACCAGATAAGACTACATGCTTGAAGTCTTCACAGGCATTAAGTGGCAGCAGACTGGGTTGCTCAGTTGTGGTATGTTCGCAGGAATTAGAGGGAGCAGCATTCAGATTTGGTGTAGGTAGTTTTGTCTTCTGCAGTGAGATGGCTGTTTGGCAATGTTGTGAGCAGGTTGCTCTGCTCTGGAAATCTATTCTGTGGCTGCCTAATCTATGAGTTTGGCTTCAAGTTTGGTGATCTGCATGCTGCTGGTTGTTATGCTTCTGGTTTTCTGGTTTTCTCTTCACATTTTAAAAGTGGTGATCTGCATGCTTCAAGTTTTGTCTTCTGCAGTGAAAATAGGATTTTTAAGACAGAAGATCTCGTGTATATATTATGATTTATTGTGATTTTCTAGTTCAATGTAACATAATTTCTCCCCTCTAGCAATGTGAGTAGTTGTTTTGCCTACTGTGTGATTCATTTACATAGAGTTCATTTGGGAAGTGACCTTTTAGTGCTATTTTTGACTAAAATATGAGTTGAAAAAAATCGAAATATTTGGGAACAACTTTTTGATTTTTTACAGCAAAAAAAAAAAAAAAAAAAAAAGACAAGAAAAAAAATATATATATATATAAAGAATGAGAAGAAATCTTCAATTTTAATTTTTTTATTTTTTATTTTTTTGGTACAATCTTTTGCTTTTTTACCAACTTTTTAACTATATTAGTTTATTGTCAAACGGACCTTAGTTTCCACGGTTTCATATGAGCATGAATCATGATCACATACAGCAACAAGGGTGGCTATAGGCCTAATAGGTCAATCCAGCAAAGTTTTAGGGCTTGATTTAATTTTAGGCCTAGTTTGGGATTAGATCTTGAAAGCCAACCCAGTTTAACATAAGTTTATAAAAATAATATTTGTTTGTAATTTAAATTGTTAAACCTCTTAAACAGGTTGAAGAATTGAACCCTTTGACCTCTTTTCTTTGCTCTTAATTGTAGTCAAATGAGACATAATGTCTAGCATGTTACTTTATTTTGTCGGAGGATAAAAGTTGTAATTTAGTTGGATTAAATGCTAAGCAAGTATAATATAGAGAGTCTATTGTTGGACTAGTCATAACAAATTTATCAACAAACATACTAATCAAGACACAAAGCTTAAATATAGATTTCACTACTTAATTTGAGATTCATTTAATCATGTGTTTATATATTTGTTAGTATTTTTGTCAGCCTTTCTAACATTATTACAATTGTTTAGTTGTTATGTTTATGTTTCTGTTTTTCTCTTCACAAGTTACAAGAAAATCAAAGAGAATCATTCACATTTTAAATGCATATAACTAAACAGTTGTTTGGATTGTACTCACAGCTATAGCCTGAAGGCCTCCTTTTTGAGATGTAGGTGCGAAATCTCGGGTAACAGGAACAATGTAGTGTCCCTATAGGAGATCAATTGCATCCTTCACACACATGTCCCAACAGAGTAAAATTTGTCAGGATTGAATTTGAAAAATAATAAAATAAATAAAACAAGATGCAAGGTAGAAAGATCAGTAGGACATAATTGTTAAATGCATAATTGAATGACAAAAGAAACTGATGATTCTAAAATTCAGCAGACTAAAAATGATCGTTTTTCAGATACAATGATACAAAACAAACATCCCAAACATAACTTTTAGGCTGATGAAGATTTTGCAAGAAATAAAATTAGTTGCTTAACAAATCATTGCATCCGTAACACAAAAAGCAGGGTATGGGAAAGAAATTATTATTCAATTAGAACAGTACTTGCAGCAGTGGATTTTGTTTATAGGGTCAATACAACTGATTTCAAAATAGGATTGTAATAGCTATACTTTCACCACAATGACATATAGATTTACTAAAAGCAAAAAATCAAGAAAAATAAAATCATGAAACAAATCCTTCATGAACAGTAAACTATAAGAATTAACTTAATAAGACTATTATGTTTTCCCAAACAATTGCAAAATTTCAAGTATGATGTTTCCCATCTTCTCCAAGAACAAGACCAAAACCCACATGGTTAGTTTTAGGATACATATTCTCACCAGCTGGAAGCCAACCCGCACGTTTCGCAGCCTAATAGAAGGAGAGATAGAAAGGAAGGCCGTCAAACTCATGGTGGTATGTTACCCATCTCTCTACAGCATGAAAAGTCATGAAGCACAGGACATGACATTTGATACTTACAGTGAAAAACATTTCAAAGTGCTCTTGCTGGCCAACATCAGTAACATAGATTATCCACTCTGCTTTTTCTTCATTAAGACGATACTAATTATTGAAAGCAGCTGGTTTAACTGAAATGCACTCATTCCGCTACCACTCCAACAAAAGGTGCACAAGCAGTGCATGCCCAACCAAAACATTTAAGTTCTAACAGCAGTCACATATTACCCAGGTAAACTTTAAAAATGGGTCATAAAATTCTATCTAGCAGACCTCTTTTCAATCACATGAACCACAAGATGATTCTATCATATAATTTATATCTTTAAAGGAAGAAACATGGAGAGATGCATTAGATAAATCATGCAGATCAGATGCTAGATTAAACATGGATAAGTGTAGATGCAAGAATGAATGACATATAGAAGGGTCATATAATTTACACTTTAATCAACTCCAAATTTTAAAACACTAACCAAAAAGCCGCAAGATCAGTGGAAGCATAGTTGAAACCACCATCCTTCTTCACAACAATTAATGGTATATTTTTCCCCTCAATAAAGATCACATGAGCACCTTCACTTTCTTCAATTAATCCTTTCTTATCCAATTCCTCTAACACTCCAGGTATATATGGATTGTAAAAGCTTTCTCCCTGACAGGAAGAAAAAAAACAAAATAATTACAAGTGACTTAGCCACTCAATCATAAGAACAGTTGATTTCATAAGTACGATATGCTCATTACTCATACAAGGACAGAATTCAAATAAGGGCAAATCATGCCACCATCTAACACTCCCTACAACTTCACTTCCAAATAGGGTTTAAAATAGCATGTGTAACAATAATCAAATTCAGGAATAAGCATAATGTAAGATTTATCAGAGAGAGAGAGAGAGAGAGAGAGAGAGAGAGTTGCTATATATCACAAAAAGTCTTCACCCCCTATGTGTTATCAGTCATTAGCATTGGAATTTATCTTAAGTTGTGATTGCAGCCCCACGCAATTTTGGGACACATAAACCTGCTGCTAGGGATGCTAAAGCAGAGACTACTACTCAAAATAAATAGAGGGCTGCAGTAGGACCTTCCACAACTTAAAGCATAGGTGAAATGCATATTTGAACATAGAACAAAATCCTACTAAATGTAAGCATAACCTACCATAAAAATCTTGCCAGACAAAGCTGGCAGACACAATAATGCAGCTGAATAGGGGATCCATAAAGACCACACAAATACCATCCCAGCTAATACAACTTGACACACAGATCATGTTAAGGCAGGAGTAAGTAACTCGACAAACCGCTGCAACATGAAGACGACGACATGACTGACTTTCAGACACCCATACTGAGCAATTGCTGGACTGGACGATAACGCTGGACAGATCTGTTGGATGTGTGTTAAGTGTTGTGAGTTCAAAAATAGGCTTCGTATCTGCATCAAAATTCTAGGTCCGTATCTGCATCAAAATCACTTTCCATCTCATGTTCTTCGTCATCACCCAAGATTGTTAGTTCATCGTCGTCATCGCAGATGAAATCATCGTCCATAACACCCTCCGGTTGTACACGCTTATTGGACTGAGAAACTTCCATTGAAATAATTTGCGGTTCAATGTCATCCCGACGTAAAACAACAACATCATCAATAGGCTCAGTTGGTACAACAGTACTATTTTCATCATCTTGCAACACTTCATCAAATTCTGGCACATCCAACTCTGGCACATCCCAAATTCATCGATGTTGAAACTTTTCTACGACTCGCCAATTCGGCCCTAACTTCGTATCAGGAACGTAGAAAACTTGTTGAACTTGGCCTGGGAACACAAAGGAGTCATCTTTATACCATCGATTTCTCACATCAACAGTTGTCACATGTGGTTCGACACGCAAAGTTCGAGTACTACCGGTGTTATACCATTCACATTGGAACAAAACAACACGGTGTCCAAACAAATATGTCAGTTCCCACACTTTACAAAGGTAGCCGTAGAACTTGATCAACTGGCCTTGGTGGTCGCCTTCCACTACCAACCCACTATTTTGAGATTTACGACGGTTATCACGGTCGATAGTATGGAATCGGATGCCATTACAAATGCATCCCGAATATGTATTGACTAAGGCATTAGGTCCATTGGCTAATGCCCACATCTCATCGGCTGCTTCGGGTGAGTTTTCATTTCGCAATTGGTTCATCTACACAAGAAAGTATGTCATGTCAATTCAAAGTTAGAATAATTCAACGTTAACTCCACACTTTACAGTAACACATTACAGAATCTTACGCGATCTTTGAACCATTTAGGAAATTCTTTGCATTGTCGCGTTGCAATGTTGCATGAACTTCCATGTTTTTGTTGCAACACGAGCTTGTGTTCCCTAGTTAAAACGAAGTACGTCATAAGTAATTGGAATAATGAAGACTTTAAAAAATAAAAACCATGTAGGAAAGGTATGTTGTGTATATGACGAAAAAGCATACTCTAGATATTCGTCCACTTCCAAACTATTGTGTAGGACAAACCAATGAGCCAATTCGCGGTCAGCTACGGACACATCAACTACCCTTGGGAGATGACCAAAAGGACGAAGATTTTGAGTGAAAATCGCCAACCCCGGGCCATTGTCACCCCCATCGTAGTTCCTTTATTCCCGGTTGAACACCATTTCAACTCCATGCAAATACATTGAACAAAACATCGTACACTCTTTGGATATGTAGGCCTCCGTAATGGATCCTTCTGGATGAGCTTTGTTGCCCACAAATCCTTTAAGAAGTCCAAGCATCCTACACGTAAACATCGGCGTGATCGTCAGTATGTTCATATTGAACTATAATTACAAGAAAAAATTTCTGACTCGTTATTATACCTCTCAATAGGATACATCCATCGATATTGGACAGGCCCTCCAAGCCTTGCCTCGTAAGGCAAATGAATTGCCAAGTGGACCATCACATCGAAAAAAGCAGGAGGAAAAATCTTTTCAAGCTTACAAAGTATAAGTACGATTTGTTCTTGCAATTTCTCCCAATCAGTCACCCTCAATGTCTTCGAGCACAACTGTTTAAAAAAAGTTCCAAACTCAAACAATGTGGTCCCAATCTCAGTAGGAAGGTATCCTCGCATCCCAATGGGAAGAAGTCGTTGTAGAAGGACATGACAGTCATGACTCTTGAGGCCAACTAACTTAGAACCATTCGCGGTGACACAATTGGATACATTTGCCGCATAGCCATCAGGAAACTTAATTGATTTCAAGAAATCAGAAAACCCTATTCATTCTGCCGGGGACAATATGTACAATGCCGGAGGCTTTTGGAAAGAGCCATTTGCATGCCTTATCAAGTGTAACTCCTTCCGTATTCGCATGTCCTCTAGATCCAAACGTGCTTTGTCGGTGTCCTTGTTCTTACCATCAATGCTCAATAGTGTCCCAAGCAAATTGTCACATATATTCTTCTCTATGTGCATGACATCAAGGTTATGTCGAAGCTTAAGTGTTTTCCAATAGGGAAGGTCGAAAAGAATGCTTCTTTTTGTCCAGTTCGGAGTTGGATTTTCAGTCCGTTGTCTTTTTTGGTTGGTTGGATGCTTTCCATATGGCATGTACGTCCCCAAATTAATTTGCTCCAGTATTTGTTCTCCCGATAGTTCCACAGGTTTGGACCGATTCTCAATGTCACCGTTGAATAGCTTACTTCTACGCCAATTATGGTTCTCAGGTAAGTACCGCCGAGCACCCATAAACCCTATCTTATTGCGCAAACGCTGAGATGATGCATCCATGTTACAATTAGGGCAGACCAAATAACCTTTTGTACTCCAACCAGACAACGAACCATATGCAGGGAAATCTTTGATGGTCCACATGACTGCTGCATGCATTGTAAATATTTGGCCGGTAGAGGCATCATATGTTTCCACACCATGCTCCCACAGATTAGTTAACTCTTCTATTAATGGTTGCAAGTAAACATCGATGTCCCTTCCAGGTGCGAATCGTCCAGGAATAAGCAATGACATCATCAGAAATGGATCTTTCATACACTTCCATGGGGGTAGATTGTAAGGCATTAAGATTACGGGCCACATGCTGTACGATGTACTCATATGTCCGAATGGATTGAAACCATCCGTAGCAAGCCCTAGCCGTACATTCCGAGGATCCGCTGAAAACGTAGGATGCAACCTATCAAAGTCCTTCCATGCCTCACCATCAGCTGGATGTCGCAATACTCCATCATCCACACGCTTATCTTTGTGCCATCTCATATATGCAGCTGTTTTTTTTTTGACATGTAAAATCTCTTCAACCTCGGTGTCAAAGGAAAGTACCTCAGTATTTTCTGTGGAATTTTTTTACCCGTCATGTCGTTCAACTTGTATCTAGACTCGGTACATGTAGGGCAATTCTCCAATGTGGCGTTGTCCTTCCAAAATAAAGTACAACATTCTTGCATGCATGAATGGGCTCATATCCCAAACCCAACTTACGTAAGAACTTTTTCACTTCATAAAGGGTCCATGGAACATTTTCATCACACTTTGGGAGAATGTCTTTGAAAACTTGCATAACCATATCGAAAGATTTGTTGCTCCATTTATTGTACACCTTCACGTGAAGCATCTTAATTACGAAGGACAAAATGGAGAACTTTTCACACTCCGGATATACTTGACGTTGAGCATCATCGAACAACTTCATGAACTTACACAAATTGTGCCTCTCCGAACTAGTACGTTCTTTGTCAATATGATCATCCATGAGACCACTCATGTAAATCTCTTGTAACATGGTTAGAAGTTCATCCACATTTTCATGATTGGTTGTCATTCTAGCTCGGTCGGTTTGAGTATCATCGTTTCACATAGTAGGATGACCACGAAATAGGGGAACACGTTCCCCGTGGTGGACCCAAGTGCGATAAGAACATGCGATTCCTCTTCGAAGCAAGTGCAACCGAACAAAAATCGAGGTAATTTCATGCCGTTCAAGCAATCAACACAAGGACAACGGATTTCATCCTGCGGCCCTAAATTCTTCGTAGCGAACTCCATAAATGACTGAACACCTTGTATATACTCTTTACTTTTTAGCCTATCTGTTATCATCATCCAACTCTTGTCCATTCTTGGAACAGTACACATGAAGCGAAGATGAACCTGGGAATCAACAGCAAATTGGAAAAATACTCTATAATGGAAGAGAGCTTAAGTAAGTTTACGGGCTCGATTAGCATTGCTTTTTGAAGTGAAGAAAATAGTAATAACAGATCGGTCTCAGCTTGTAGAATGTAACCTTTTATCCCTTTCAGACAAACCAAATCTACACAACTTTAATATGAACCATCAAGATTTGTCTTTAAAGAAACAATAATGCACTAATGTCAAGCACATTTGAGGTGTATGTTGCAAAAAGAAGGCTTGAACCCTTGATACATTTAGATAGGAACACCAACAATGGCCACTGTCACTCTCTTCTCATTAGAAAATGAGTTTATTTATTATTGCATAGCTCATATTCTCAATTTAGATTGCCACAAAAAAACATTACAAAAAGAGAAAAAACAACATATTTCATCAATCTCAGAAACACTTTGTCTTTAACTTTGAAAACTCTTTCTCACATATTTTCAAAAAAAATTCACTTTGATATTGAGATTAAACAATATCTCAACAAGTAGATTTTAGCATTTTTCACGCTAATTTTGACATTAAACAATATCACAGGAGCACTGAAGAACTAGAGATGGCCCAAGCCTATTGGGGGCCTAGACAAATGAAATGTAGTTAGAATATGGTTTGGTGCCTTACATTGGCCATTGTCATTCTATTATTGTCCCCATTCTACAGTAAGATAGTGCAACTTCTTGTGCAACTTAGATTGTCAAGTTAGGTGCTTTCAGAATCAACGGTACGGTTGAAAGGGTACAGCTATCCCGGGAGATCAGAGAGATTATTTTTCATTTGTTTTCAACAAATTATGAGTGAAAGGACGACCATGTTCTATAATCGTCATATTGACTAGATTATCATCTATTGTTTCTATGGAGTTCCAAAGGTTTGCAATACAAAAATGTGAGAGTATTTAGGATATTGATTAATCACACTTTGTAATCCTAATTTCTTATGTGCTGGCCACAGATTTCTGAACTAAGGCTGACTTTTAAAGAAATTATTTTCAACTATAGAAATCAACAACAGTGTAAACCTCAAGTTTTTCGTAGTGTGTTTCTTGATTGGTCATCAACACCCCGTGATGAGGTATGTGTTCATAATGTATATGTTTAACCCATGTATCCTGAAAGGTAGTTCTATATTTTTTGAACTATCTTTGTCTTACTATTCTTGAAATGTGTAGAGAGAAGTACTGAAATATCTGAGTTTTAAGTCAGACAATAATCTAAGGGTCATGAAGAGTATACACTACAAAAACAAACCAATTTGGATGTGTCTACTTGTTTTAAAAGGAGAATGCAGATAGTTTATAATTTTAAACTTGCAATTCTTTAAGGTCCAAAAAATATATATTGAATTGAGGTGTTTCAAACGACAACTACCTAACCCAATGTAGATGCGGAGCTGAAGTATATCACTTGTCTTTCGTCTCTTGAATAAAGTGGTCAGGGGCTTATTCTGAAGTGTTTTGGTGGATAGGAATTGGGATAGATGATCTCATACTATGATCATCAGGCTTATTCTCAACTGATATGGTGGTTACGATTCGAGTTAGGGGAGAGCAAGGTTGAATTTGGTTTGGTTTTGAAGTAAACTTAAGATCAAATTATTAGCTATGGTTTTATGAAATTTGGAATCAAACTGAATCTTGAAAATATTGAAAGTTTTCAACCAAACTATGAAAACGGGATTCATTTCAATTTGGAACAACGATTTCTATAAACAAGTCATCATGCACAATATAATGACAACATTCTCAAATATCAAACAATATATAATCATTTTACAAATAATAATTATTTGAATAATTGTTTAAAATTAGTCTTATCATTATATAAGAACACAGTTGTAGTAGAAGAGGGTTAAGGACTTATTTGCAAAAGAAAAGGGTAAAAAACTTATGAATATATACGTGATATTGAGAAGATACTTAAGTGTATGACAAATATATATACTTGAGAATATATATATATATATATATATATTTAAATAAATGGAACTAAATTTCAAATAAAAATCATAACTATAAAATCATGGACCTAACTGTCAAGAAGTAGGATTGAATCGAACCGATTTGTGATCTTTTTAAAAAAACAAATTCTTTTACTTAATTCGAATTTGAGTCACACCATCGGAACATTTGGAACATTTTCGATGCAAAAAACAGAGGCACATTTATAATGATAAGAGTAAATCAGGAAAAGCCTCCAAAATCAACAACTGTGCTCAAAAAACAAAGGCACATTTCAAACATTTTCGAACCAATTTGGAACATTTTCGCCAATACAGAGGCACATTTAAACGATACAAAAAAGAATCCAAATCCCAAATCCAAATGGGCAATCCGCAATTTCAACCACACCCATTCACGAAGTGAGGAAAAGCCCTAAAAATTTGTGTACGAAATAAATGGAAAATGAAAGGACAAAAACATATCAAACCCTAAAATTAATCGTGAGAGAAGGGGGTGGGAGAGACATCGACAACCAGATAGAAGCAGATAAAACCAGATCAAGAGAGAGAGGGAGAGAGACGACAGAAACATACCTGCGATGGTGATGATCGCCGATTTGCAGTGGTTCTGGTGGCAAGCGCCGGTGGCCTGCGATCGTGATGATCGGCGGTGGTGAGCGACGAGTTTGGTAGGGACGGGTTTGGTATGTTGCTGTCGGTGTGTGAGAGTGAGACAAAAGAGAACAAAAGGCTCTGTGTGTAATATATATGTACTGGGCGCGAAAATTACTTTTCCCTCAAAAAAAATTCTAACATTTCGCGACTAAACGGAAATTTGTAGCCAAAATGCATGTTTGGCGACAAAAAATTGGTCGCCGAAGATGCCTTTCTGGCTACTAAAATTCAAAATTCGTCGGCAATACTGACTATACAACGACTAACAGAGATTTGGTCGTCAAAAAGTAATCAGAAAATGTCCTTTTTTTAGCGACAAAAATGTTTAGTCGCCAAATAAACCATACGGCGACAAAATAAAATGTTGGTAGCCTAAACTGGTAAAAACAGCGACTAAAGGGGAATTTGGTCGCCAATGATACTGTATGGCGACTAAAATACTTTAGTCGCTAAAAGGTTTGAATGAATGCCGACTGAAATTGATATTTAGTCGATGAATGTTATGTTTTTGGCAACTAAAATTGGTTTAGTCGCCAATTTTAGTCGCCAAACATGTATTTTCTTGTAGTGCTAGTTGATTGGAGATCCCAAGATCTAGGTTCAAAGGGACAACCGAGTTGTGTATGACTCAGAAGGATCACTAGGGAGTCTAACTTCTACCCATTTCTTTGATGAAATAGTGATATCTGTAGCGTTTTAGGTTAAGTAATACTTTTAATGATTCTTATATCTAGGTATACCTAATGGAGTATGGCAGGATATTCTTCATAAGTGTAGACACCCCATTTTTGACCGCCCTCAAGACTTGGGCGTTACTGATGGTTTACTTGGTGGAGAAAGGTGTGCAGGGCAAAGGTTCAATTTCTTCAGCAACGAGAGAGTCAAATCCCAACTTAATCCCCTTTTTGGATCAAAACAATCTTGATCAAAATATTTTAGATCTTAAAACCCTCTCTTTCAAAATGTTTTGAAAACAAAGTTTCTACAATGTTCCGAGGCTCACATTTTGTCAAATAATGGGCTTTTCGATAAACCGAGCAAGGACAAAGTGGAAATGAATGAAAGAGAGATGAAATCTTTGAAAAATCTTTCAAAACACCTTACTTATGGGTTTGAAGTTGAAGAAAAGAGGAGAAGAGGGAAGAGACCAAGTTGGAGAAGAAGTTCGGCAAGGATCCGGGTAGAAGAGAGAGTCGAGCAGCCCTCACTGAATCGAGCTTATTCATTTGCATACTTGGATTTTAGCTATGAGGCCACCTCCATTGGAAAGAAGACTTCTGGGGCTTCATTTTGCATTTAAGAATCTCTTAAAGCCAAGTCCGGATGAGGGAGATATGATTGGTTGAAGTAGGGGATCAATCCGGTTGGACCGAATCTGCGCGGCTTCACCGAAATGGGCATAACTTTTTTCAAAAGAAGAATTTTAATGCAAGGTTTGCGCCATTGGAAAGCTAACTTCTGGGGCTTCAATATGGACATCCACCGACCACTTTTTGGCCTTGGAAACCACCCACCGGCCATCAATTTAGCCGGCCGGCCCGGCCAAATAAGTAGCAGGCCGACCATTTATTGTAGCCGGCCGACCATATATTTGGCCGATTGTCTCCTTTTCTAGCCGATACCACCTTTTTGCCTTTTTCAGACATGGTGCACGCCAGCTGTGCCAGCTGGAGTGCACAGACCCTGCCCCCATACACGTGTGTGGCTGTTTTGCACCCTTTGCACCCTTTTACTCAAGCTTCTTGGAGAAGACTTGCACCCTTTGCTCAAGCTTCTTGAGGAAGCTTGGACCTTTGTCTTAGCTTCCTCAAGAAGCTTGAACCTTTGGGTTAGCTTCTCTTGGAAGCTTAGCCCCTTTGACTCTTCTTTTATTAGCTTCTCTTAGAAGCTTGGCACCTTCCCTTGTCTATATAAGGAGACCTCCCCTCTCCATTGAAGGGGTTCAGCAAATCCAGGCCTAATACACATATATATCTAATACATATCTCTCTCTATATATCTCTCTCTCTCTCTCTTCATTTGTGTGTGTTTAAGGGCCTAAAAGTGTGTTTTGTTCATGGTTTTGCACTAAGACACACACCATTACACCATACTTTGACTTGGGAGGTCTTGAGGGTTTGTTCTTGAAGTTTTGTGTCAGTTTTGATCAGAAGAAGGTGGCTGACCTTGCTGTTCTTCAAGGGTTCTTCAAGGGTAACACTTTTGCTTTAGATTTCCCAATCTTGCACTAGTCTTTAACCTGTCTTGCATGTTGTTTTAGACTTTGTGTATAACTGAAAAAATTCTTGTATTTGCATGCTTAAAATACTTCATTAAGGTTTTTTTGGTGTTGGGTATCGACCTCTCCCTCTTAGGCCTTGTTTGGCCCTTTTGGTGCTCTCTTTGTTAAGCTTTGGTATCCATTGTGTATTGGCCTTCTCACCACTGAAATCCAGTGGATTTTCAGTTGTGAAGAAGATGTTTTGAGGTCTTGCATAGGGGAGGGACACCTCTCTCCCTTTGTCTCTCTTTTGTCCTTGTTTTTGGCTCATAAGGGTAGCATACATGATTAGTTATTCTTGGCTTCATTTCAGAGGTTTTTGAGTGTTGTTGGGTCATATTATGCCTCTATTTTTGGTTGGATTAATGGCCCCTTTCATGCTTAATATACTTTCCTTGCATTCCCCTATTTTGCCTAGAAATGTGCCATGCATTTAGGCCATGATTCTTGCATGTTCTAGCCTAACTTCATGAAGGTTTTAGTATTATTTTTCCATGGTCAAGGACTGTTGGGTACTGATTTGGTCGAGTTTTCCATGTTTGGTTTAGCCTCTTTGCATTTTGGCTAGTGAGCCTTGAGGGTGTGGGTCACTAGCATGCTTAGCCTAGCTCATTCTCTTGATTTGGCATCATTGGAGACCATATTTCAGTCCATAATCCATGTTCATATGCTTGCATTCATCACCCCTTTCATGCCTTAAAGGGTTATTCTTTTGTGCCTTAAAAAGGGTCATAGTGCATGCCTTGTGTTTAGGTCATTTGGGCTGCCATATCAGAGGGTTTTTGGGTGTATTTTGATGCATTGAAAATCTATTTTTGGTTGCTTAGTCCATGCCATGAGTGGTTGGGGTAGGTGTAGAGTGATGCTCCACTTGGTGGCTTTGCATGCCTTTTGTTTTGGGCCCATTTCTTGGCATGATTTGACCATGTTCCATGCATGTCCTAGTCGTATTTTGGTCTGTCTTCAGTCATCTTGGCCTTGCAGGGCTTGGTTGACATGGCCTTAGCTCAAGCATCTTGACTAGCTTTGAACCTTGGACCAATTGGCATGCTTGTTTGCTTGACATTTTGTGCCCTTTTGCACCACCTTCGGCCACTGTTTTAGGGTGTGGCTGAGGCCTCCCATTTCAGTCTAAGTCCATTCCTGTACATGGTTGTATGTTTGACATATTGCCTCTAGTTACATGCTTGCATTGCACCATGTTTGCATCACATGTTAAATTGCATTGTATTGCCTCTTGCATGATTAGCACATTGCATGCTTGCATAATAGATTGCATTGCATTTGGCATGTTTTGCATCTTAGCCTCATGTTGCATTTTTTAGCCATGTCTGTATGCATGCATTGCATTGCTTGGTTTGGGGTGTCAAACCAAGCATGAGGGGTGAGAAGTGTTCGTACTCCAAGTGACGCAACACGTCTCAATCCTCGGTCGCCGATGCCCTTGATCTCAATATGATATGGTGTTGGCATTCATTTGTTTGTTCCATGCATTTACATTAAGTTGCAAACTTGGCCTCTTAGGCCATCATGCATCGAAATGCATAATTGATGGCCCGAGGGTCGAGGGCCATGCTCCCTTGAGTCCATTGCATGATAGAGAGTGTGGCCATGCTCACATTTGCTTGAAAATTCCACGCCATACACTGCTTGCCCTCTGCTGCTGTCAACTGCAGGATTCTGCAATAAGAAATAGGCGGCCGGCTACTTGGAGTGCCGACCGACCAAATACAATTAGCCGATGGCCCAACCAATGGTCGATGACCATTCCCTTCGGCTGGTGGTGTTCCCACTTGGTCGGTGATGCTCCCCAGTGTTCAGAGAAGCATCCTTGGGACTTATGCAAATTTTCAGAGGAGCAGGGCAGTGTAAACAGAGGCAACAGTGCTATGGTAGCGAGTTTCCGAGCGGGCGAGTCAAGCATACATCATTCGCGCATTCCGAGACAAAGCTGTGGCACTCTCTCTAACTTCACATTTAAATTATTTTTGTGATTAATTTGTTAATTAATTAGAGGGTCTGTAATAATTAATTAGCTAGGATAGTTGATTCATTATTCGGACTGTATTATTCTTTTGGTCCCTCCGAGCGAGGACGTAATTATAATAAGTGTGGGTGCGTGTGTGCATGTCTTCCAACCCCTACTTCTTTCTTCCCTTTTATTTACTAGCTTTCGATGGTTAGTTTAGGACATGTTTCAATTAGCATACTTATGATAGCATGTTTGCATACATTCATTCGTTTTGCATGCACCGGGCTCGGCGCATCATACTAACTGCATTTGTATTTCAATCCCAAATTAAATACGTGTTAGCTGTAGCATTTCACATGTCATTTTAGAATAGCCGAGCCTATTATAGTTGCATTCCTGCATGTGTTGCATTAGGCATTTCTGTATAGTTAGGATCATGCATGGATTTCTAACATAGCTTTTGTTTTGGCTTGGAGTACTCTGTAAGTCTTTTCGCTTTAGCATCCTTGCATGCATGTTAGTATTGCCATGACAGCATGTTTACCATGAGGCTATTTGCTAATGTGATATAACTACTTGAATGCCTATGGGTGGAGGTTGAATTACCCGAATTGGAATAAGGCATTAAACTATGAGTTTTAAGCCCACTAGATAGTGGCAAAACCATCTTTTTCTAAAGCCCACTTGAGGGTGGCAAAATCTGCATTTTCAGCCTACTTGCGAGTAGCAAACCATTTTCAAAAAAACAAACATGAAATGTTTTTGTTCCAATTTAGGCGACTTAGTCTATACTTGTTTGCTGTGCGCATCACGTAGTAAATCTAGGCTAATAACCGGAATAAGAACGCATAATGTTTTCAAAACAAGATATCATGGTTAGTAGAGGCCGATCTTTGATCGGGTGAGCGGGGGTGCTCATAGCTGACCTTTCCCAATCGTACCCAAGTTCCCGAGCCGAGGCAACTTTGGTGATGACGGACACGTGGCCTTAGGCAAACGAGTCAGGGTTTCCTAAATTCCCCCATAATAATTATTTAGGTGGCGACTCTGTATTTGGCAAAGCAGTCCATGTTTGGCACTTCTTTCTAAAAATCTGTTTTCTCAAAACGATTTGCCGAATTTGGACTCTTTGGTTCAAATTTAGAACCGTGACGATTTGAGTCCAAACTGTAGTGAGCCCAAATGAACAGAACGGGGGACTCATCCTCCCAGGACGTTCGGGGACGTCTATAATAAGAATCACCTATATAAGTGTGAACTGAACCAGTTCTATGAGATTTGTGAAGGGCTACAATTCTCTGGAGCACTCATGAAAGACCAGGTTGTTCAGGGCCAAAATGAACACAATATTGAGAACTAAACTATGTCTGGAGATATACTGTGTGAGTTTTATTGTCTTGGTTTACACAAACGGCTGAACAGTTCAAGACATCATGTTTACTGGTTAGCTAGTAAATCCGATAGTGTCTTACAAGGGAAGGTTCAAAGCCAAAAGCTATCAATCCTTTGCAGAATATTTCCAATTTATGTACTCTCTGAAATTAGATCATGTTGTTACATTTTCTCTCCGTCAAATTCCATTCATGTGGGGGATTGTTGGAAAAATTGGTTTTATAAATGCTTATTTTGGGCCAACTTTGAGCCCAAAATTGAGTGGGCCCGGAACATCTTTTTGGGCGAGTCCGAAGAGGTAACGTGTTCTTTGCCGCGTGGCAAGTCATACGGTGAAGACTGTTCGTCAAAACCATTTATGAGTAAATAGGAAGTTGACGTCGTTTTCGGGTTCGAGGAATGGACATTTAAAGATTTAAATGTGGGTTTCCTTTTAATGGGTTGTCCCACATTGAAACTTTAAGAGAGCTTTTTTGTGTATATAAGCTCTAGACTACAACACTTGGGTTGGGCCCCAAGGGGCACCCCAAGTTTGTAGAAGGGAGGAGTTATGGACAAATGGAACCTTGGCCCAAACCACCACACGTGCGCGTGCCGCCGCCGTCCATCCAGGTGTGGGTTGTGAGTCGGGTCGGTTCTTGTATTAATTTTCTGGACAAAATTCATTTGAATTTTTTCCAAAAATTACTGTAGGAATTTAATTCAAATTTGAATTTAAATTTTCTGTCAAAACAAACCTTTTCCTATCTAAATATTCCAACAGTTTAAACTGCTCTAAAAACAGTTTTAAAACTACCAATTTGAACCAAACAGATTTTTCAGTCCACACAGTTTTTCAAACTGTTCAAAATCAGACAGATTCATAACTGTCCAGACATATTCAAAATCTGGACAGTTTTGTTGCAAATCTGTTTAAATTTTGAATAACATCTATTCAAACAGTTTTCACATATGTTCATTCAAATTTAGTACCCATTCGGACAACAGTGTTTGCCTATAAATACCTATCAATTCTAGCAGTCTTGGCATGGAAAAAAACGGTCTGAAATTCCTTTGTGCTGTCCAACTTTGCTCTTTTGGTGCATTATTCTTCATATATTAGTTTTTAGGAATTTTAAAGAGAGTATAGAACACAAGGTTCTAGTTCACCGGAAAAATTTGTTTGGAGTGCTACTACAAATTTGTGAAAATCATTGTATCTTGGGAGATAGATGCCATTAGTCCGTAAGCACCAAAACGGTGCGAATCTGTCTTAAGGACAGAGTGTCATACACTCGACTTGGTCTTTTATTTTTAATTTGGTTCGATAAATAAATACTGTATGTTATTTATTTGTTTGTTTGGTTTTGTTTCAATTTATTTTATTTACTCAGAAGATTGTTCCAACAATAACTTGGCTTTAATTTTTTTTGGTTTCTCTCATTCTTCGAAGTGTTTCTAAAATATAACAGCTATTAGCTTCTGTGTCCTTTTCATTTTGGTTTCATATTTCCAATCTTGAATTTCACTTTTGCTAGATGCCTGAATGTTTCATTTTTGGCTTTCATCAGATTTCATTTACTAGTTGCTTACCATGAAGTTTGCTATCTTTCAGTGTTAGCTCGCTGCAAACATTATACTTTACTTGCTGTACTTGATTTTTGATCACTGCTCTAGAGTGTTGATACAGAACCTTTTGTTGTAGGTTGATATGATTGTTGTAACAGATGGAAGCAGAATATTGGGTCTCGGTGATCTTGGACTGCATGGTATTGGAATTGCAATTGGGAAACTGGATTTATATGTTGCTACGGCTGGGATAAATCCTCAAAGAGTATCTTCTTGCTTTACGTAGCTTTGTATTTTGCTCTGATATTTCAGATTTATATTTTTGTGAACAAATGCATGTAAAAACAATAATATGCATAACTCACTTTGAGTATGATTTGAACTGGTTTTATTTATATTTCAATCTTTTCTATACATAAAAGGATTTTCTCTTATATGAATCTTGTTGAATTGTTGTCTTTGACCAGTGGGCAAGCAATAGTGTCTACTACCTTCTTGGGCGATGGTCTAGATTGGTGACTTCTGTACCATATTTCAAGGGCAATGCACCAAACCTACTGAACGAATTTGTGCCTAAGATCATATAACATTTTATCTCATCAAAATTTGATTCAATTTAGGTTAGATTACATTTGCTTTTTCAGCTGATGATTCTATTCATCAAAATTTTACTTTTGTTTCTCTCTGTAGGCTTAAAATCTTTCATTTGATTGCAGTATGAGATCTATAGCACATATATAATGCAGATTACTGATCCTATCTTGCAAATGTATATATATGGTAAGGCCCAGTAGCATTTTGTGCAATTCCATCATCGTTCTTGATATTTGTGAAATTCTCCATGTGAAGATTATGATTCTTCCATTATTTTAATTTCATTTGTATAGGAAGCAGTCAACCTCCCAGCCCTCTCAGATAATAGTGTACTTCTTGTTGTTGAAGCCAAATTTTCTAAGAAAGTACATATAATTGCAGCTATTCTTAAGACAAAGCAATTTAGTGGTGTAAACTAATTATACTCCTGTTAATTGTAGTCGGACATTTCCGAAGTGCGTTGTGTTTCTTATCATGTGTTACATCTCTTCTTTTTTAGTGTGGAATCATATGAAATATGTGATGTAGAACTTTCGGCACTTGTGTTGCGCTTGATAAATGTGACTGATAGTGGATTACATAGTATCAATAGAAAGAATGGCCATCTGATTTCATTTAGTTTCTTAGTGCAACATAAAATCTAATCTTTATAACAAAACACAACTTTTGACTTTTTTGTTCAAGGTGCTTCATGGAAATTAACATACATATGCATGATATTTTTAGGTACTGATGCATTTGTATTCATTTTTTTGGTGCTGGGTTACTGATACATGTGTATTTATGGAACATTGTTACTCTAATGAATTTGTGATTTAATACTGCACCAGCGTGCTTACTTGCTTTTAATTTCAGGATAACAAAATTCAACATGAGGGTAAAAGTATTACCTCCAATTAAATGCACCAAATGCTAGGCATTTAAATCGTAGTGTGGGACTTTTGGGTGGTCTGCTTCTTTGACTAACAGAAAAACATGAAATTGATAGGGCGAAGCAACACTCTTATAAACTCCGATCTAAAGTTTGATTTTGATTTCTCAAACAGGGTCTTCGAGAGTGACTATTGTGGACTGTTATGCTGTGTTTGGTTGGGGGATTTGGGGAGGGATTTAGAAAGGGAAAATAAAAAGGTGTGTGAAACTAGGTGAAATGTCGGTATATTTTATTCACATTTCACCTAACTTTTCCCTTTCCCTTTCCCTTTCCCTTTCCAAATCCCTCCTCAAATCTCCCAACCAAACACAGCGTTAAGGTCTGAAATTGGTGTAACAAAGAGTTTGGTTTTGGAGTTATGCTAGTATTTAATTAATTACTCTTATGGTTATAGTTGCCTGAGAAGATATACAAGACTTTGAATGAATCTACCAAAATCCTAAGATTTAAAGTTCCATTCCCCATGTTTGCATACCCTATATATTTGGTGAGAATCTGTCTATCTAATTGTTTATGACACAGTTACTTGCATCACCATGGCTATGAACAAAAGCTTCCTTGGTATCGCGGAAAGGAACTAATAATTTTTTGTTCTCAGTTTTTCCAAATATGCTTAGTTTTAATCCCAAAAAAAACCTTCCCCCCAATCTCATGTTTCTCTCTAAACAGGAATTGAGCTACTTAAGGGGAGGGCTAACAACCGTTGATCGCGATTGTGGATGGATCAACAACATCCACCATGACATTGGTTTAATTGCCAAAAACTAAGGCAGTGTTTGGTACAGCTTTCCAATTACAATTCCACCTCTTCACGTGAACAAGGTGTTTGGATGGGGTTTTCAAAAGTTAATTCCACCACACATTTCAAAATACATTTCTATTTCACGTTTGGCAGAGTTCATTCAAAAACAAACTTCCAATGCAAAACTCTCCCCTTTTCATACAGTTTTGGAATTTTTTGAGTCTATGGGACATCCCCCAAACATCCGTCCGGATGTCCGGCCGATTGAGCACTACAGTGGTTTTTTTTTTTTTTTTTTTTTTGCAACTCTTTCATACATACATACATGTGTTTGTGCTATTATAGGCTAATTTTCTGTTGAAAGCAAATAAAAAATTTTGAATAAAATTGAATTGTGTGTGGTAAACTGTTTAGATGCTAACAAAATAATAGTCTAATTTTTGTTTGACTCACATACATAATGCCTGATAAATTTTTTGGCCATTTATTTGAAAATAACAATACAATAAATAGCAAATAATTTGTGACATTAATTATTAAAAATATAAAAATATTTTAACTGAAATTTTTTTTTAAAATATTCGAACAAAATGTATAATCAAAAGTTATTTTAAATCAGTAATTGAATATTTATTTTGAAAAAAAAAATATTGCCTTTGTATTATTTTCAATTAAAAAAATTGATTAATGTTATTTTCTATTAACAATTAATTTTTTTAATTGAATTTTAAAAAGAATTTGCTTATTGATTAGCATTTTCGTTAGAGTTTTAAGTAGCGTTTTTGGTTATGAGTTATAACAATTTGAATTAAGTTTTGAAAATTCTTTCAAAATTTCATAACCAAACAAATTTTCTTATTTTACATGTCACATCAAATATTAAAAACTCAATTCAACGCTCAACTTAAGACTCAATTCAAAACTCTTTTCAAAACTCATAACCAAACAAATTTTTTATACTCAAATCATAATTTTAAAATTTACAAACTCAAAATATAACTCTATTTTTAAATCATATTTAAAAAACTCTAACAAAACCTACCTTTGTTTTTTTGGTACGTTACGTCTGGAGGGAAGAAGTGGGACCCTTGATCTTGTAGTGTTGCTTTTCTAGTTTAAAACTTTTTTCCTTTTTTGAATTTTTCACATAACAAAAGGAAAATATATATATATATATATATATCTTGCTAAACAATAAATCACAAAAATTTTAAATAAAAATAAATTGGTTAGCTTTTTTGGTGTCATCCTATTGGATTCGGAAATTTTTTGGTAAATAATTTTTTATTTTTTAAAATCTAAAAAAAATCGGTGCATTTAAAATTTTACTTTCTGTTAAGAAAAAATAGTTTGTGAAACTTTTTTAACTAGTTACTTTTTTGTGAAAAATTATCACATTACATTACCCTTAAAATGTTGTAAAGCCTTTTGTTAACCTAACCAAACAGACGCAACGGAATTTCTTAAACTGTTAACTGCAAGGATTTTCTCAAAAAAAAATTCAAGGAAGAGTTACTTATTTAGTCAAATTATGGGGTTTGTTTTGAGATGGTTCAGGCTCCTCTCAAGCATCTCACATTTTATAAAAAGACAATTTTACCCTTATTTCATATTATGTTCTAAGTTGAAAGGGTAATTTTGTCTTTTCATCACCCTATCTTGTTATCCTTTTGGTAAGACAATTCGACCGCTCTTCATGAGGCTCACCATACCCTCTTTCCCTTCCTCATTCAATAGTTCTCATATTCGTTTCACTAGCTTTGTGTTTGATTAAAAGATTTGAAAACAGATTTTAAAAAAAAAAAAAAAGATAAATAAAATGTGAATAAAATATACTTATATTTCATCTAGTTTTATACACTTTTTTTTTAAAAAAAAATTCTTTCCAAATCTTTACTTAAATTCTCTAACCAAACACAGTATAAGAGTAATGATAGACAAACAACAATTGTATACATAATGATATGACAAAATTGAAGACTCACATTTTATTCACATTTTATAAAATTAGTCAATGGTTGCCAATAAATTTGACTGCTTTGATGGAAACTTTTTTAATTGACGTGACATTCATTTGGCCATTTTTTATCATTTTTTATACGAAACTTGACGGAAGTATCGATATTGATATTGAAACTTGACTAGAAATATAAGGTTTTGACTGTCACAATTAAGAATGCAAGGACCAAAGTGAAATAACTATAGGGGTAAAGTGCAAGGTTGTATGCTATAATATACTCATCTTTATGGTATCTCAAGCCAATCTGTCCACATAAAAAGGGCAACCAAGTCCACAAGGATCCCACAGTTTATCATATCTTTCACATGGATTGAAAATAAAATATATCTAGAAGAAATTAGGTCTAGCTTCCATATTAACAAGCTCTCATAAATGTATCCCTCATATAAAAAAAAAAAAACAAGAGATGTTGGAGGCATAAAATATGAAACCAGGCATAGCTGCCAGAGAAGTCTCACTAAACCCAGGTACCCTAGCAACTAACCAACAAACAAGGAAAGCCACATGATTAATACAAGTAGTTGGAAACCGAACCAGGAGAAAAGCGGCCTCACTCGGTTTGAGCCAAGTCCATTTAGTTTTGACATCATTTCCGAAACATCTTTAACTAACTTCAGCTCCTCCATATCATTCATTGTTTTATGTTCCACATCTGTTGTTGGCTCATCCACATCCATCCTAGTTTTATGCTCTACATCTGTTGTTGGCTCATCCACTTCCTTCCTTGTTTTATACCCGACATTCATTCTGAGCTCATCCGCATCCTTCCTTGTTTTATACTCTAAATTCTTTGTTGAATTTGCCTCCTCACTATTTTCCACTTTGGACTCCACATCCTCAGTAACCTGACACAAACGAAAAATCAAAATCACAAATATACTTTATTTTCAGATACAACACCAAGGGAAAAGAACTTCATTATAATATGACAGATAGCTTGAGTCATATGCTAAATCCCTAACTCAAATCTCTTTCCTAACTGGTCAATTTCCAGAGCATAATATGTAACCATTAGATTCACATGTACAATTCCCCGAATAGACTTACATCATGTTGATGTCCACATATAACATGTACATAGATGAGCCTGATATCAAAGTAAAAGGAGAATCTCTTACTGTGTGACGTTGGGTAAGGCTTTTGACTTTCCTCAGCACTTGATCTTTCAGTATTGAAGGTTCATAAGCCGGCACCTGTTTCAATGTTATATTGATTGGTGAAAGTACCGGAGAATTGGGGGGACTGACAAGGACCACTTTCAGCTTGTTCTCTTCAACGTATCTGACATCATCTTTGGCAAACTGCCAAACTAAACCGTGAGCAAAGTTCTGAAAAGCGGTTGCGGTCGCCGTAACGATGGCGGTGACGCGGTTGCGGTTGCGGGGTGTAAAGGCCGTAGTGTAACGGTTGCGGTAACCGAAATTGTGAATTTTTTTATTTTTCGCACAATTTGAAAAAAACTTACCGATACGCATATTTTTTTTCCATGATCATATTTATTGGGTTAAAAATAAATATTGATCAATTTTTGTTAATTTTTAACTATGATCCAATATATTTCATATTTTTAAATCACTATAAATCAAGTTTTTTACATTTTATTTTAATAATTAATGACTTTATATTTTATAAAAAATTAATCACTAACTATTATATACAAGATAAATAATGACAAAAGTAAGAGAATAAATAAGAACCTAAATATATATATATATATACACATATTTTAACCAAGCCAATAGATAATGACCACACTTATTATTATTATTATTTTCAAACAATATATAGATAGACATGCACACACAAACAAAATGGTTTAGTGATAGCAGCTGAATAGAATAGCATAGGTCTTATAGTTTCAACAAATCGATAACATATTCTTCATCTTCCCTCTTCTCTCTCTCTCTCTCTCTCTCTCTCTCTCTCTATCTCTTGCTCCTCTATTTTCTCTCTTTATCTTCCCTCTTCTCTCTATCCCTCTTCCCCTATTTTCAATTTTTTTTTTTTTATGTTTTTTCGAAAGAAACAGTTTGGAACCGTTATGTAACGGTGCATGTATTAAATACATTACTGGTAGCCGTTCTGGCTATTCTGGCAGCCATTCGGTTGACACACCTGTGAATCTCAATCACACTGCAAAAGCGGCCGTAACAGGTGGCGGTAACCGCCAAAACCGTTACGTAATGGCGTTACGTAACGGTTGCGGCCGCTTTTTAAAACCTTGACCGTGAGAAACCAGAATAGTAAATCAGGACCAACAACTTTATATACAACTACAAAACAACTTACAATGCTAGGAGTAATATCATCGTCACTAGTCCCTGCAGGAACAACTGTGCTCTGAACTAAAAACTTGTCTTTGCATATCATGTCAGGAGGAGCCACCCTTTGTGCTTGCATCATAACTACAAAACACCAAATTTGTCAACCATGAACAACCATAGACAAGGACAACAAACATTTAGATAGTATGATGAATGTAGTAGATGTGAACACAATATTTGAATGTATCAACATTTTCTAAAATCTGCAATAATATATCAAGTTTATTTCAGATGGCAGTTTAAAGATCGTGTAAATTTAATAATGTGCAAAGAGATTACTTTTGCTGCCTTTCTTTTCTTAATTTTTCTCTTTTTTATCCAAGGACATTTCCCAGTGATGGGAAAATAATGATATATTAATCTGAGTCTATAAATTTATCTCTATCCACGAAAATGAAAACTGTCCTTTTACCTTAACCAAAACAAAAGGAATCCAAAAAATTGCCTCCGATAATGCACAAACATTGTAAGAAAAATTGGAGGGCCCGACACTACAAGAAAATACACTTTTGGCAACTAAATTTTTAGTCGCCAAAAGCCATTTTTTAGTCGCCAAATGTCGATTTTCCACTTTTCCTGACTAAAAATTTTAGTCGCCGCTGTAGTCGCCAATATCTGGTTGCAAATAGCTTTGGCGACTAACAGGTTTTTAGTCGCCAATAGACAAGTATTTAGCGACTAAAAAATTTGTCGCCGTAAGTCAATTTCATTTTTGGAAAGTATACCTTTGGCGACTAAACTGTTAGTCGCCAATAGTTAATTTTTTTTCATTATTAATACATTTCCCGACTAAACCTGTTCGTCGCCAATAGCTGTTTTTTATTATTTAAATTTTGGGAGTTATACCTTTGGCGACTAATAACTTTAGTTATACCTTTGGCGACTAATAACTTTAGTCGCTGAAAGCCTTTTCAGAAAAAAAAAAATTTTGGCCTCCGCTGCTACCAAGTTTTGAACCCATGACCACTTACTTCCCAACATTCACAACTTTTACCAACACTCTTTGCCCACTACGCCACTATAACCTCACGCGAATATTAATGCAATATATATTATTTATATACTATATTCGCCGGTATTAATACAAAACTATATATGTATAAATAATTAATTTTTATTTAATATATGTTATGCAAAAAATAAATTATTTAATAAAAAAAATGGATAGCATTTTTGGCGACTAAATTTCAATTTTAGTCGCCAATTATACATTTTTTGGCTACTACTTTCTTTTAATAAGCTAAAACAATGAAATTGCCTAAAATGACACATTTGGCGACTAAACTGAATTTTAGTCGCCAAAACTTCTCCTTTGGGCGACTAAAGTACATTTTAGTCGGCAATGCGTGACCTTTAGCTACTAATTTTGTTTTTGTAGCCAAAAACCTTCATCTTTCAGCGACTAAATTGGGTTTTGTCGGCAAAACAGCTATAATCGGCGACTAAACCTGTTTTTGGTCGCCAAAAGCACCACTTTTGGCTACTAAATCATATTTAGTCGCCAAAAACAGTGACTTTTGGCTACTAAACAACATTTAGTCGGTAAAAGGCCTACATTCGGCGACCAAAGTTCCTTTTAGTCGCTAAAACCCACATCTTTGGCGACTAAACTGTTTTGGTTGGAGCTAGAGGGACAAAAAGTTAAAGCCATGGCCTTTCCTTCCTTTCCTAACAAAATTCCATAAAAATCCATAAACTTGATAACTTTTTTCATTTGGTCCAATGCTCCCAACACCCCTATCATCACTCTATTTATCAACTAGCATTCCAACAACAATGATGCCTAATATGATCACCCCAGGATAACCCCTATGCTTTTAAACTAAAATAGCTTGGCATGCGGCCTTCTATGAAACATCTGCACAATTTTAATTCAAGGTTTGAATTATCACTCCATGACTATAGTCTATATGCATATTCAAGATCATCTGTCCTAAAATAAGAAATCCTAAAATAAAGCACAAATAAATAAATCAATTCCAAAAATATTCCGTCCTTGCCTCACATAGGTATGAATGATGGATCCCCATCAGTTACTGCTATCCAACTAATTTCAAATACCCTTTAATAAAGTTTTTTCAATTCAATTACTAATAAAATGAGAAGTATGCACTCCTTACTTAATTGTTGATACGAATATATATAGGTAACCAATTTGTATGTGTGCTTTAGAAAATACAGCAAGTATTTATTCATTTTTCTTCTTTTTTCTAAAAAACCTTATGATACATTAACTTTCACTTACAATAAAAGTTACAAGACATACCGGTGAATTCACAAGTTGATTTTGGCTTAATAACGCCTATGTTCGGTCGCATGGAATATTTTTTTGGAGATGTAGTTTTAACCTGCCAAAAAATCCATAGATTATATTTCCACCCACCATTCCATTTAGAAAATGCAATATTTCACTAGTACTACTCATGCGAATAAAACATGATTTGTTTGTACCTTAAACGCAACATGGTTGTTGGACTTATTGAAGAGTCGAACAGAGCACGTTGACTGCTTCTTCAATTCAACTATAAAAGAAAAAAAAAGAATAATATTAGGGCATGTTAATCAATTAGTTTGAAATTCGAAACACAACAAAAACAAATGAAATAACATGTTGAAATAAAACAAATTCGCTCCCAGTAAGAAATTAAACCAATTTGTTTTCATTTTTGGTATCTTGTTAACATGATAAGAAAGTCACGGCAATTTTTTATTTTTTTTCCCAAAATAAAAAAATAATGCATCAACAATGAATTGTACTCTTTATTCAAAAAGATTGCTTTAGATAACCAATTGGTAAGTGAACAAAGAGTATATATAAAATATAATACGTACTAATATTTACAAAATCAAATGTATGGAATTGAGAGACTAGGAAAACAGATGATCGAGATTGATAAGACTCACATATGAACTTGAGTTCAAGGGGATGAATTTCTAAAAGCTCTTCAGTAGTTTCTGTCAACTTCCTTTTCAAGTCAGCCACTTGAAGTTCTTCCTTAATGTCATCTGTCATCTTCTAAAACTCATTTTGCAATTTTCCATTTTTACTGCCCTTTTCCTTTGAAGAATAAGCTGAATCCGAGTCCGCGCCAGAGGAAGAAAAAGATGCAGAATAATCTCTATTCCCATCCTTTTCATCCTCAACTAATTTCTTCTCCACCGACTTCCCGCCGCAGCTGCCAAAAATGAATCGAACAAACCTAGAAAATTTTGAGGGTTTTTTAATAATGGATTGTGGTTGCTGATCCATTGTAATTCTTGGGAAAAAAAGACAGAAGGAAGATTGGGGTAGAGATGTAGAGATGCAGGGAGTGCCTTTTATCGTGAAGGCTAGTTCATTTTTTTCCATATTCTTACTTTGGTAGGTTTTTTTTCCACATAAAATTGGAGTATCAAATGGAAAGTATTGACATTTTCATTCTACATTTCCTTAACTCTCTCTCTCTCTGAGTGAGTGTGTGTGTACGTGTGTGTGTGTGGGGGAGATGAAATGTTTCATGATCAACATTTCTTAAATTGCAAGGTAAGCTGAGTAGCTGACATTTTTTTTGGAGGTAATGGGCGATGAAAATTTCATTGTAGCCATCCTATTGTGTTATTGTGTTAAAAATAAATTTCTTTGTGTCGAGCGAAATTTTTTTAAATCGAATTTTCTCTATAAAAATGTTGAGGGAACTTAACTAATATAAAAATATTATATGTCTTTTATTTTATAAAATCTTAATATCAGATACCTTAAAATAAATTCTATTTTTATAATAGTTGGGGTTCCTCAACATTTTTACAGAGAAAAAATTTGATACAGAGATATTTCACTAATTCTCTTTTTCTAAAAGCCAAAAATATTGCCCTAGTTTTATAAAGACAAATATAATAAAATCATTTGATTACAATTGTGGAATCAATTTGGATTTTTTTTTTTTTTTTTTTAAACTAATCTTACCATAAAATTATATAAAATAAACCATTCAAATCGTAAGTTGTGAATTTAAATCCCGTATAAGACGTTGGGAGTGATTCCATTTTCCGTTCCCCTTAGATATAGGCCATACGGTTAAAAAGGGTAATCCCCATATTCTTTCCCTTAAATACAGGCTGAGGGTAAATTTTTTATAATAAAAAAAATGGTAATCAAATCCCCTTATTCTTTCCCCATAAATATAGGTTAGTATAAGTTCATAAAAATATATAATAATAAATAAATAAACAATGGGACAACATCCATATATAGAACTTGTTTAGGAAGATATTTATAAAAAAAAAAATTCAATTTACTAATTTATCGACTTATTTGGATTATATCACCTCTTTATTTATTTATTTTTTGTATATTTTTTTTAAAAAGTCAAAAAATCAAAAAAAAACGCTTTCCAAAATAGGCTAGAAATTAAATGTCTGATCCAATAAATTTAAAAATCTTTCCAAAAAATTTAAGGACTTTAAAATTCTTACATTATTCTTATCAGTCTATTGATTTTAGATTGTATGCTAATTTTATAAAATTTGAAGAACTTTTATACATTCATCAATTTTTTTTTAAAAAAAAAAATTAGTACGCTATTTAGGGTTATCACCAATGCCTTTAAAATAAGACTAACAACAAATATACTTGCTGATAATAATAAAAAATAAAAAAATAAAAAACAATGCTTAACAAAGAAAAAGGTTAATAATTAATAAAAATTCCATTATTTTGACCCATTGAATTTAATAATTTAAGGGTAAAACACCAATAAATCTAAAGATATGATCTTATAAACGGTTTAGTCCTCTTTTTTTTTTTTATGAACCCAAAAGTCCTATTAAAGTGGAAATTGCACAAAATGGTAGTCATTTATATGTTTAAGCTTAATTTTTTAAGGATAAAAGTGGGTTTCTCCAAATGTGAAATTACATATTTGCTGATCAACATTACGTTTAAGTTTAATTTTTTAATTTCATGATCAACATTTCTTAAATTGCAAAGTAAGCTGAGTAGCTAACATTTTTTGGAGGTAATGGGAGATGAAAATTTCGTTGTAGTCATCCTATTGTGTTATTGTGATGAAAATAAATTAAAATAAAATTGATGATTTGAAAATATTAGTTAAGTTCCTATTGTGTTATTGTGTTGAATTTAGCCAAAGTCTTTTGCTAAATCATTTTGTTTTCAAGGAGAGGCTTGTAGTTGAATTACTAGATTTAGTGGTTGTACATTAACTTGCAACTCGTGAACTCATGTTTCTTTTTTTAAGTGTAATAATTTGGTGGTGTGGCTTAAGGTGATCTACTTGTATACTTATCTCCTATTAGGTTCCACTTATGCCAATGATTTGATTGTTCCTTTATGTTTTTTTATTTTTATTTTAAATTAGTTAAAAATTATCTCTCTCTTTTTTTTAATTATTTTTGAGATACTGGTGGGCAACCAGAGTTGGCCTTGTATTACAGTTGGGATCTGGCACTAATTAAATTACTTGAAAAGGCCAAAAAAATAACATTGGAGGTGTGGTTCAAAGAACCATCTATTTAGTGACTCAGTTTTGGAGCACATTAACCATATTTTTAGTATATTTCCTATGAATACGTTGCAATTTTTTATTTTATTTTATTTTTTTAAGTTAATAGTGCCAACCGGAAACTGTTTTTGATAAAGATTTGGCTGTGTCTGTTGCAGGTGCACATTCTGTCATCATGGCTTGCAACAACAAAAAGCCCATCCAAAATCAATTGGTGCTTGAAAGAGGGAGCTCCAACAAAGTAAAGAATACTTCTGTGGCACGTGGCAGGAGAACTGGATATGGGGTTTTCATTGACTTGGATGATAGTGATGATGAGATCCCACAAGGGATGGAACAACTAGCTTGCCCATTGTTGTTACTTCAGAATTTATTTTGAGTGATAAAGAAATAGGAAGTGCACATTTTCATCAGACTAGTGATGAAAATGAGAGAAGTTGCACAGAGAATCGCCTCTTGGATTCAAGTACCAAAAGAAAAAGAGGCCTACGCACTAATATTGATGTGAGTAAGAATCATGATGACAATGATGATGATGATGATGACATGACTCCAATTAGTAAACTTAAAACAAAGAAAACTCAAGAGTTGATTACAGATGGGGGTGATGGTTCTGACAGTGCAGATAGTTCTTCTAACATTGAAAGTACGATTAAAAAACTCCGAAGTAGGAATGATGATAATTAAACATGTTATTTGAAATGAACATGATTTCAGCATTTCAGAACGATCCCAAACTATGCATGAATGTTGTTTGTGCTGTTTATAGGCAGTAATTGCATAAGGGGCAATTCGTTAATGGCTTCTCTTTGACCAAGAATCAAGGATTTACTATGTTTAATTTAATGAGGTATGCCTAAAAAGAGGCAAGCGGTTTGTTGATTATGTTCACTGATTACCTTCGATAATAATTGCGATAAATAGTTCACCTAGTTACTAAAATTAATACATTGCATCGCAACACATAGTGCACCACTTTGCTTATGAAGGATAGCTGCTGATATACTACTAGGTCAGGCCTCCATTCTTACGTTTATAAGATAAATATATATATTCTGTTATGTTACCTTTTACAAATTATAGTTTGCAATATGTTATATCTTTTTTCTTTTCTTTTTCGCTTTTTCGTTCAACTTATATCTTATGGTGATTTCTTGTTAAATTTGTACAATATGGTAATTTTTTATACTTGCTATTTGCATTGTAAAAGATTTTGAGAATTTGCCTATGTTGGAAGGTGATTTATGTTTATAACCAACACATGGAAAATATAAAAACATAAAAAGGAAAAAATAATTGAAAAGAAAAGAAGAATAACAAGAGGAGGTGATTTTGGTTTCATATGTACTCACAGAAGTATATAAATATTTTTTTCCCTGAACAAGTGGATGCAATCTTAATTTTATTGACATTTCCATTTCAACTTTCATTTCCTTCACTGGTACATTTCCATTTCAACTTCATTTCCTTCACTAGTAACTCCCTCTCTCTCTCTCTCTCTCTCTCTCTCTCTCTCTCTCTCTCTAAGTTAGGGGTATCAATGTGAAAAGTTTTGACATTTCCATTTTAACTTCATTTCCCAAACAATCCCAGCACAAGTGGCATCACTCTCTGTTATGTTTTTAGCCTTCTCTATCCCTATGCTCTTCTTCCGTTTTTAAGTCAGGTTGTATCATCTTTATGTTAGGAATTTATACTTTTAGCTTTAATTCCAAAAACCTCCCACAAGTCTAAGAATTTGTTTGTAGTCATATTTCTCGCCTTCTTACATTTTTTGTGCTCATGGACACTACATGAGCAAATGTGAACAATTTCATTTTTGGCATGTTCAGTGATTGATTAGAAAAGAACCAAAAGAAAAAGGGAAAGAAAATTGGCTGACTTGATTAGGAAGCTGTCACCAAAGCTAGGTTGATGTATTTTTTGCTGTATTCTTTCTTCTTCTTCTTCACTCTAGGTTTTTTTTTTTTTTTTTTGTAGTTTTATTTTCCCTTTTGCCATCTACTTTTATATTCCATGGGAAGAAGTGAAGACATGATATCTCCAAACTCTGAAAAAGCATGTCCAAAATCAGAAAAAGAATCTCCACCTAAATAGGTTATGTGTTCCTGATATGTTTTTGTTGTGGGAAATGTCTTTATCAACAACAAATGAATGATTTTTCTCCTTTTTGTTAAATCCATGTACAAATAGTTTATGAATTATGATTGCAATAAGCAAACAGTACTACTATTTATGTACAATTTAATCCAACATACATGCATGCATGTGTGCCTGCATGAGAGAGAGAGAGAAGTCTTTTGCATTGTTTCTTTGGCGGATTAACTCTTGGAGTTCAAGATCTGAAATTGGACCACACATTGGCATTGGCAGGACCAGACAAACATTCATCTCTATCCCGACTAGGCAACTATTCAGGTTATTCCCTTTATGGCGAATCTTCCTTTCTTGCATGACGATTACTTTTGTTGGACCTTAGGTTCAAAAAATTTTGTTTTTGCCAATTTTCTTAATTCACTAGCAATTTAACAATTTGATTCACTTTCAGGCATATTATGGGCCTGGAGTACCCATGCCACCATCATATTTGAACTCTGCAGTCATGGCTTGTCATGTTCCTCATCCTCATGTGTGGGCACCACCACAGGTACTCTGGAGTTATCTGAGTTTCTATAGTCATCTTCTGCACATGGCATTTCTGTATGCCTAGCTTGGAGCTATGTTCCAAATGTAATATTTGTTGAACTCATTCTCTATTTGACATATAACTACTGCAGCATGTGATGCCACCTTATCGGGTGCCTCTGTCATCTATTCTCCTGGAGTTGTTTATGTTCATCCTACAGTTCCTATTGTAAGTCATGCTTTTTCTTTAGAACTTCAGTTCCCCACTTGCAAACTTCTGTTTTTGGGTTGTTTTAAATCCGAGTGAATTGTAAACACAAAATAGTTCCAGAGTACCTTCTTTACTTTAGAGAAGCAAGAAACGTATACTATTCAAAATTCATTAACAACTATGATTGGTGCGACTTAGTTTCGTACGATTGTTGAAATTTTTGTACTTTTCAAACTATTAGTGCGATGACACTTACATCACCACATTGCATCCCTCTTTCTCTTGCTGATATGGGAAACAGTTCCTCCAGTCAGATTCATCCTTTAAAGTAGTATATTCTGTTGCAGAAATTTTTTACTCCATGGTTGCAATATTTCCAATATGTCATTAATCTGTCCATAAAATCTTTAGAGGCAAAATCTACACAACATTCTCGTTGTTTAGAAGTGTGATGATTTATGAATTTTTTGGGCTTGGATGATTAACTTGAAGCAACAGTTTGCTCAACAACCATAAAGTCTTACTTCGGCGACTGTCATGTAGGTTGCAACTCCTATAAGTGCACAAATGCTTTCTACTTCATCAAACAACATGAATCAAGGCTCAACAAAGAAGTTGAAAAGATTGGATGAAGTTGCTATGCAAGTAGTCAATGACAATGCTAAGGTATTTGCTTAATTATTTCCTGGGAGCAAACTGGGTGAGACAGATAAGTTAGCTTCACTACAGGAAAAATGAGTTTAGACGATGTTTTTTTAACGGCATTTTTTTAAACGTCACTTTTATTAATATTTAATGACGTTTTATAAAAACGTCGCACATTCATTTAATAAAATGACACCGTTTTAAAATAGGAGGCGTTTAAAACCGCCTCCAAATGTGTTGTGTCTCACGCACCTATTTTGACAATACATGTTAAAGCTGTGTAAACCCTTATTTTGAATCCTCACGCCTTCACAATCCTCACGCCTCTCTCTTGCTCCCCCTCAATTGCTTCTAAACCCTTGAGAGCGATTTCAATTCGAAGCGATTTTTTGAGATTCATCTTTGAGATTTATACAGATTCATCAGAGTAATTTCGATTTGAAGCTCTGATGCTCTCTCTCTCTCGATTCATCCTTTGTTTTCTGCGATATTGATCTGAAGCTCTGGGAGATTGAGAAGAGAGAAGAGGAGTTGGTTTCAATCGCAGAGGAAGTGATCTCAGGAGAGGCTGTGCTTGATTTCTTAGGTCGGTCTCAGAGCGATTTTGATTTTGAAGTTCTCTCTCTCGATTTCAAAGCTTCACGGCGAGGTATTGATTTCTCTCTCTCTCTCTCTTCCTTCCCGTCTCTCTCGATTTTGTTGTTGAGATCTATTGCTTATTTGTGTTGTATGTGTGTGTGTATATATATATAAATGTTTGGTTTCTTCATTTTTTTTCCCCCTACTATGTCACTGTTTAGCTTACCTGAAATCTGAGTTACATTTTTTCTAACCTTCTGATATGTAAAGTTTTTATTTCCTCAAACTCCTCATTTATGACATCTACATACTTAGCATTTTTTTTTTCTATGAAGAAATGATTGATTGGAATATGCACCTATAGTCTACACTCCTACAGTTGGTCTTGTTTGCTAGAACTATAGTGGATTGTTTAGAAGGACCAGGAGGATGTATTTCAGTGCTGCTGATCGTGGGGAAATGATGTCAATGGTGTATAATTGGCCAGCTGATCAGGTCTGTAGTACTTTTGATTAACAATCTGTTTGTTAAAGCTTTATTATGATTGTTTGATGCATCATGTTGTAGATTGGAACCTTTCAAGCTTTTCTAGACATCAAACTTTTGACTCAGAATATCTATTACTGTTTTGACTTGCAAGATTGTTCCATTACTCTTTTCCATCTATGACGGACTGGGAATAACTTGGCTTTAATTTTTTTTGGTTTCTCCCATTCTTCGAAGTGTTTCTAAAATATAACAGCTATTAGCTTCTGTGTCCTTTTCATTTTGGTTTCATATTTCCAATCTTGAATTTCACTTTTGCTAGATGTCTAAATGTTTCATTTTTGGCTTTCATCAGATCTCATTTACTAGTTGCTTACCATGAAGTTTGTTATCTTTTAGTGTTAGCTCGCTGCAAACATTGTACTTTACTTACTGTACTTGGTTTTTGATCACTGCTCTAGAATGTTGATACAGAACCTTTTGTTGTAGGTTGATATGATTGTTGTAACAGATGGAAGCAGAATATTAAGTCTCAGTGATCTTGGACTGCATGGTATTGGAATTACAATTAGGAAGCTGGATTTATATGTTGCTGCTACTGGGATAAATCCTCAAAGAGTATCTTCTTGCTTCACGTAGCTTTGTATTTTTTTTGATATTTCAGATTTATATTTTTGTGAACAAATGCATGTAAAAACAATAATATGCATAACTCACTTTGAGTATGATTTGAACTGGTTTTATTTATATTTCAATCTTTTCTATAATAAAAGGATTTTCTCTTATATGAATCTTGTTGAATTGTTGCCTTTGACCAGTGGGCAAGCAATAGTGTCTATTACTTTCTTGGGCAATGGTCTAGATTGGTGACTTATGTACCATATTTGAAGGGCAATGCACCAAACCTACTGAACAAATTTGTGCCTAAGATCATATAACATTTTATCTCATCAAAATTTGATTCTATTTAGGTTAGATTACATTTTCTTTTTCAGCTGATGATTCCATTCATCAAAATTTTATTTTTGTTTCTCTGTTGGCTTAAAATCTTTCATTTGATTGCAGTATGAGATCTATAGCACATATATAATGCAGATTACTGATCCTATCCTGCAAATGTATATATATGGTAAGGCCCAATAGCATTTTGTGCAATTCCATCGTCGTTCTTGATATTTGTGAAATTCTCTATGTGAAGATTATGATTCTTCCATTATTTTAATTTCATTTGTATAGGAAGCAGACAACGCCCCAGCCCTCTCAGATAATAGTGAACTTCTTGTTGTTGAAGCCAAACTTTCTTGGATAGTACATATAATTGCAGCTATTCTTAAGACAAAGCAATTTAGTGGTGTAAGGTAATTATACTCCTGTTAATTGTAGTCAGACATTTCTGGAGTGCGTTGTGTTTCTTATCATGTGTTTTTTTTTTTTTTTTTTAAGTGTGGAATCATATGAAATACGTGATGCAGAACTTTCAGCACGTGTGTTGCGCTTGTAAATGTGACTGATAGTGGATTACATAGTATCAATAGAAAGAATGGCCATCTGATTTCATGTAGTTTCTTAGTGCAACATAAAATCTAATCTTTATAACAAAACACAACTTTTGACTTTTTTGTTCAAGGTGCTTCATGGAAATTAACATACATATGCATGATATTTTTAGGTGAAATAGACACATTTAATTAACATGTATCTGTCATATAAAATTATAAATCTATCTTATTATGCATGTGCTAACTAGATGAAATCATTATGCATGTATTAGTCATATTGATGCATTTGTATTCATTATTTTGGTGCTGGGTTACTGATACATGTGTATTTATGGAATGGACATTGTTACTCTAATGAATTTGTGATTTAATACTGCACCAGCGTGCTTACTTGCTTTTTAAGTTCAGGATAACAAAATTCAACATGAGGATAAAAGTATTAGCTCTAATTAAATGCACCAAATGCTGGGCATTTAAATAATAGTGTGGGACTTTTGGGTGGTCTGCTTCTTTGACTAACAGAAAATCATGAAACTGATGGGGTGGAGCACACTCTTATAAACTCCGATCTAAAGTTTGATTTTGATTTCTCTAAGAGGGTCTTCGAGAATGACTGTTGTGGATTGTTAAGGTCTGAAATTGGTGTAACAAAGGGTTTGGTTTTGGAGTTATGCTAGTATTTAATTAATTACTCTTATGGTTACAGTTGCCTGAGAAGATATAGAAGACTTTGGATGAATCTACCAAAATCCTAAGATTTAAAGTTCCATTCCCCATATTTGCATACCCTATATATTTGGTAAGAATATGTCTATCTAGTTGTTTATGACACTGTTACTTACTTGCATCACCATGGCTATGAACAAAAGCTTCCTTGGTACCGCGGAAAGGTACTAACAATTTTTTGTTCTCAGTTTTTCCAAATATGCTTAGTTTTAATCAATTAAAAAAAAAAAAAAAAACCTTCCCCCCAATCTCATGTCTCTCTAAACAGGAATTGAGCTACTTAAGGGGAGGGCTAACAACCGTTGATCGCGATTATGGATGGATCAACATTCCACAATAACATTGGTTTAATTGCGAGAAACTAAGGCTGTGTTTGGTATAACTTTTCAATTACAATTTCACCTCTTCACGTGAATAAGGTAATTGGATGGGCTTTTCAAAAATTAATTTCACCACACATTTCAAAATACATTTCTATTTCACGTTTGGCAGAGCTCATTCCAAAACAAACTTCCAATGCAAAACTCTTTCCTTTTCATACAGTTTTTGAATTTTTTGAGTCTATGGGACATCCCCTAGGACATCCCCCGAACATCCCTCCGGATGTCCAGCCAGTTGAGCACTACAATGGTTTTTTTTTTTGGTAACTCTTTCATACATACATATATGCATGTGTTTGTGCTATTGTAGACTAATTTTCTGTTGAAAGCGAATAAAAAAAATTGAATAAAATTGAATTGTGTGTGGTAAACTGTGTAGATGCTAACAAAATAATATTTTAATTTTTGTTTGACTCTCACATACATAATATTTTTGGCTATTTATTTGAAAATAACAATACAATAAATAGCAAATAATTCGTGACAGTAATTATTAAAACTAAAAAATATTTTAACTGAAAAATATTTATAAAAAATTTGAATCAAATATACAATCATAAGTTATTTTAAATCAATAATTAAATATTATTTTGAAAAAAAAAATTATTGCCTTGTAATATTTTCAATTAAAAAAATTGATTAATGTTATTTTTTGTTAATAATTAATTTTTTTAATTGAATTTTAAAAAGAATTTGTTTATTAATCAGAATTTTCAACAGAGTTTTGAGTAGTATTTATGGTTATAGTTGCCTGAGAAGATATACAAGACTTTGGATGAATCTACCAAAATCCTAATATTTAAAGTTCTATTCCCCATATTTGCATACCCTATATATTTGGTGAGAATTTGTCTATCTAGTTGTTTATGACACCGTTACTTACTTGCATCACCATGGCTATGAAGAAAACCTTCCTTGGTACCGCGGAAAGGTACTAACAATTTTTTGTTCTCAGTTTTTCCAAATATGCTTAGTTTTAATCAATTCAAAAAAAAAAAAAAAACCTTTCCCCCAATCTCATATTCCTCTCTAAACAGGAATTGAGCTACTTAGGGGGAGGGCTAACAACCGTTTGATCGCGATTATGGATGGATCAACATTCCACCATGACATTGGTTTAATTGTGAGAAACTAAGGCTGTGTTTGGTATAGCTTTTCAATTACAATTTCACCTCTTCACGTGAACAAGGTGTTTGGATGGGCTTTTCAAAAATTAATTTCACCACACATTTCAAAATACATTTCTATTTCACGTTTGGCAGAGCTCATTCCAAAACAAACTTCCAATGCAAAACTCTTTCCTTTTCATACAATTTTTGAATTTTTTGAGTCTATGGGACATCCCCCAGGACATCCCCCGAACATCCCTCCGGATGTTCGGCCAGTTGAGCACTACAATGGTTTTTTTTTTTTGGTAACTCTTGCATATATACATACATGTGTTTGTACTATTGTAGACTAATTTTCTGTTGAAAGCGAATAAAAAAAATTGAATAAAATTGAATTGTGTGTGGTAAACTGTGTAGATGTTAACAAAATAATATTCTAATTTTTGTTTGACTCTCACATACATAATATTTTTGGCTATTTATTTGAAAATAACAATACAATAAATAGCAAATAATTCGTGACAGTAATTATTAAAAATAGAAAAATATTTTAATTGAAAAATATTTATAAAAAATTTGAACCAAATATACAATCAAAAGTTATTTTAAATCAGTAATTGAATATTTATTTTGAAAAAAAAAATTATTGCCCTTGTAATATTTTCAATTAAAAAAATTGATTAATGTTATTTTCTGTTAATAATTAGTTTTTTTAATTGAATTTTAAAATGAATTTGTTTATTGATCAAAATTTTCAATAGAGTTTTGAGTAGTATTTTTGGTTACAGTTGCCTGAGAAGATATACAAAACTTTAGATGAATCTACCAAAATCCTAAGATTTAAAGTTCTATTCCCCATATTTGCATACCCTATATATTTGGTGAGAATCTGTCTATCTAATTGTTTATGACACCGTTACTTACTTGCATCACCATGGCTATGAAGAAACCTTCCTTGGTACCGCGAAAAGGTACTAACAATTTTTTGTTCTCAATTTTTCCAAATATGCTTAGTTTTAATCAATTCAAAAAAAAAAAAAAAAAAAAAAAAAAAAACTTTTCCCCCAATCTCATATTTCTCTCTAAACAGGAATTGAGCTCCTTAGGGGGAGGGCTAACAACCGTTGATCGCAATTATGGATGGATCAACATTCCACCATGACATTGGTTTAATTGTGAGAAACTAAGGCTGTGTTTGGTATAGCTTTTCAATTACAATTTCACCTCTTCACGTGAACAAGGTGTTTGGATGGGCTTTTCAAAAATTAATTTCACCACACATTTCAAAATACATTTCTATTTCACGTTTGGCAGAACTCATTCCAAAACAAACTTCCAATGCAAAACTCTTTCCTTTTTATACAATTTTTGAATTTTTTGAGTCTACAGGACATCCCCCAGGACATCCCCGAACATCCCTCCGGATGTTCGGCCAGTTAAGCACTACAATGTTTTTTTTTTGGTAACTCTTTCATATATACATACATGTGTTTGTGCTATTGTAGACTAATTTTATGTTGAAAGCAAATAAAAAAAATTGAATAAAATTGAATTGTGTGTGGTAAACTGTGTAGATGCTAACAAAATAATATTTTAATTCTTGTTTGACTCTCATATACATAATACCTGATAAATTTTTTGGCTATTTATTTGAAAATAACAATACAATAAATAGCAAATAATTCGTGACAGTAATTATTAAAAACAGAAAAATATTTTAATTGAAAAATATTTATAAAAAATTCGAACCAAATATATAATCAAAAGTTATTTTAAATCAGTAATTGAATATTTATTTTGAAAAAAAAAAATTTATTGCCCTTGTAATATTTTCAATTAAAAAAATTGATTAATGTTATTTTCTGTTAATAATTAATTTTTTTAATTGAATTTTAAAAAGAATTTGTTTATTGATCAGAATTTTCAATAATGTTTTGAGTAGTATTTTTGGTTATGAGTTATAACAATTTGAATTAAGTTTTAAAAATTCTTTTCAAATTTCATAACCAAACAAATTTTCTTATTTCAAATGTCACGTCAAACATTAAAAACTCAATTTAACATTCAACTCAAAACTCAATTCAAAACTCATAACCAAACAAATTTTTTACACTCAAATCATAATTCTAAAACTCACAAATTTAAAATATAACTCTATACTTAAATCATATTTAAAAAATCCTACGAAAACCTACCTTTGTTTTTTGGTACGTTACGCCTACAGGGAAGAAGTGGGACCCTTGATCTTGTAGCGTTGCTGTTCTAGTTTAAAACTTTTTTCCTTTTTTGAATTTTTCATATAACAAAAGGAAAATATATATATATATATATATATCGCTAAACAATAAATTACAAAAAAATTTAAAAAAATTAAAATAAAAATAAATTGGTTAGCTTTTTTGGTGTCATCCTATTGGATTCGGCAATTTTTTGGTAAATAATTTTTTATTTTTTAAAATCTAAAAAAAATTGGTGCATTTAAAATTTTACTTTCTGTTATGAAAAAATAGTTTGTGAAACTTTTTTAACTAGTTACCTTTTTGTGAAAAATTATCACATTACATTACCCTTAAAATGTTGTAAAGCCTTTTGTTAACCTAACCAAACAGACGCAACGGAATTTCTTAAACTGTTAACTGCAAGGATTTTCTCAAAAAAAAATTCAAGGAAGAGTTAATTATTTAGTCAAATTAAATAAATTTTTTACTTTTTTGACTTTCTTAGTTGAAAAGCAACTTATTTCGTGATTGCAAGGTTTATCACATGAAAAACATCATAACTACAATGTGCAAAAACATCTATATCTTGATTTTGAAAATTAAATGCATACCACTAAAACCACCTTGATGAGATTTTCTATTGAACTCACCAACTTCAATTCAGATTAGTGAACAACTACGAAGTTGCAAAGCCACAAAAAGGCACCAAAAGGAGGGAATTTTAGTGATCTATGTCTTCTTCTATCAACAACCTCTGGTTATATAAACAATTCTCTCATGTAGAGGCAGGCATATATTGAATCTCCCAGACGTTCTTCATGCTAAAAATTCTATCTCAGCTGTTTAGAAGGTACCCGAGCATGACACTGACAAGTGCCACCATACAAACAAATAGGAAAGGAAATCCTGCATGAACTTTTTCGTAACTCTCTTGCTCATCAACAAAGTCTGCAAAAGCAATTAGGCCAATGTCAAGAAGCAAATCCAACAAGTATGTCTCCAAAAGTGAAAGTCGTAGAAAAAAAGCAAAAATGCAAAAGCGATGCCTTGAGTATCTTATAGATTTGCTAGAAATTTTCACCCCCCACTTGGGTTATTTGTTTTAAGAGTGAAAATAGCACAAAATACAAGAGTTTCAAAATGAAAATTTTGGAGATCAAGAAAGAACTAGAAACCGATTACCATACAAGTTTGTTAAGCAAAGGTCCATTGAAGAGGTCTAAAGATGTTATTAATGACTATTTTCACCTATTGGTTCTTATGGCATTCTAAGAAAATGGTTCTCTATCCAATACAGATACTCTTTATGCAACTTTTGCGAGTACAAACTAAGCCACTGGATCTTGGATTCATGGGTAGGAAAGGGTTTCAATGGCTAATTGGGTTTATAACTCATCTTAACGGCCATTGCTGTTAGCCTTCATTTAAGTTGCTCCCAAGAGCAATCTCAACAGTGTCTTTAAATAAAGACAATATAATGGAACTCCACTTAAATATCATAGAATAGAGTAACCGGGCCATGAGATACACTGCTGGTGTACATGATGTAGTAACCGGGCCACTAAACAAGAAGAGAATGCAATGATGTAGTACCAATTCTTGCCAGAACTTTCCCTCTCTTGAGCATTCAATCTCCTCTCCTCTGTTAGTTTTGAAATGATAACTTCAGCCTGCAAAAGTAAATTCGGAAAAATCATGAGCACTGTTCTTTGAACATATAGCAGTGGAAAGGCAATCATAAACCACTTTCTAAATCCATTAAGTGTATTAAATTTGGAAATTTAACAGAATGTATCAGTCTTCAAATTATTGACCATTCCATTTTATCCTCAACTGGCAGGCATTCTCATCCTACAAAGTGTTCACAGCAGGAAATGAAGCCAAGTGCATAATTGATGCTGAAGCATTTTTAATGTGGTAAATTACACTTTGCGCTTATGTACTTTACCTCAAATCTCATTTAGTACCTGTACTTCTAATTGTGGCAGTCAAAAAACTGACTTTTGGTCAAGTTGCAATGTCAAACCTCGGTCAATGCTTGCCAGTAAATTTGACTGGAATTAGACATGTAGCAGCACATGGCCTAATTTGGCAATTTAAATCTCCCAAGTTTTTTTTTTTATGAAGATTCACTTTATTCACTGATATTTGCTTTGATGGAAACTTTTTTAATTCACGTGACATTCATCTGGCCAGTTTTGATCATTTTCTATACGGAACTTGACGGAAGTATCGATATTGATATTGAAACTTGACTAGAAATATAAGGTTTTGACTGTCACAATTGGGAGTGCAAGGACCAAAGTGAAATAACTATAGGGGTAAAGTGCAAGGCTGTATGCTATAATATACTCATCTTTATGGTATCTCAAGCCAATCTGTCCACAAAAAAAGGGCAACCAAGTCCACAAGGATCCCACTGTTTATCATATCTTTCACATGGATTGAAAATAAAATATATCTAGAAGAAATTAGGTCTAGCTTCCATATTAACAAGCTCTCATAAATGTATCCCTCATATAAAAAAAAAAAACAAGAGATGTTGGAGGCATAAAATATCAAACTAGGTATAGCTACCAGAGAAGTCTCATTAAACCCAGGTACCCTAGCAACTAAACAGCAAACAAGGAAAGCCACATGATTAATACAAGTAGTTGGAAACCAGAAAACCGGGAGAAAACTGACCTCACTTCGTTTTGATTCAAGTCCATTTAGTTTTGACTTCATTTCCGAAACATCTTTAACCAACTTCAGCTCCTCCATATCATTCGTTGTTTTATGTTCCACATCTGTTGTTGGCTCATCCACATCCATCCTAGTTTTATGCTCTACATCTGTTGTTGGCTCATCCACTTCCTTCCTTGTTTTATACCCGACATTCATTACAGGCTCATCCGCATCCTTCCTTGTTTTATACTCTAAATTCTTTGTTGAATTTGCCTCCTCACTATTTTCCACTTTGGACTCCACATCCTCAGTAACCTGACACAAACGAAAAATCAAAATCACAAATATACTATATTTTCAGATACAACACCAAGGGAAAAGAACTTCATTATAATATGACAGATAGCTTGAGTCATATGCTGAATCCCTAACTCAAATCTCTTTCCTAACTGGTCAATTTCCAGAACATAATATGTAACCATTAGATTCACTTGTACAATTCCCCGAATAGACTTACATCATGTTGATGTCCACATATAAAATGTACATAGATGAGCCTGATATCAAAGTAAAAGGAGAATCTCTTACTGTGTGACGTTGGGTAAGGCTTTCGACTTTCCTCAGCACTTGATCTTTCAGTATTGAAGGTTCATAAGCCGGCACCTGTTTCAATGTTCTATTGATTGGTGAAAGTACCGGAGAATTGGGGGGACCAACAAGGACCACTTTCAGCTTGTTCTCTTCAACGTATCTGACATCATCTTTGGCAAACTGCCAAATTAAACCGTGAGAAACCAGAATAGTAAATCAGGACCAACAACTTTATATACAGCTACAAAACAACTTACAATGCTAGGAGTAATATCATCATCACTGGTCCCTGCAGGAACAACTGTGCTCTGAACTAAAAACATGTCTTTGCATATCATGTCAGGAGGAGCCACCCTTTGGGCTTGCATCTTAACTACATAACACCAAATTTGTCAACCATGAGCAACCATAGACAAGGACAACAAACATTTTGATAGTATGATGAATGTAGTAGATGTGAACACAATATTTGAATGTATCAACATTTTCTAAAATCTGCAATAATATATCAAGTTTATTTCAGATGGCAGTTTAAAGATCGTGTAAATTTAATAATGTGCAAAGAGATTACTTTTGCTGCCTTTCTTTTCTTAATTTTCCTCTTTTTTATCTAAGGACATTTCCCAGTGATGGGAAAATAATGATATACTAATCTGAGTCTATAAATTTATCTCTATCCACGAAAATGAAAACTGTCCTTTTACCTTAACCAAAACAAAAAGAATCCAAAAAATTGCCTCCAATAATGCACAAACATTGTAAGAAAAATTGGAGGGCCCGAGAAGCTCGGAAAATCATCTGAATGCGTATTGGTTGGAGCTAGAGCGACAAAAAGTTAAAGCCATGGCCTTTCCTTCCTTTCCTAACAAAATTCCATAAAAATCCATAAACTTGATAACTTTTTCATTTGGTCCGATGCTCCCAACACCCCTATCATCAGTGTATTTATCAACTAGCATTCCAACAACAATGATGCCTAATATGATCACCCCAGGATAACCCCTATGCTTTTAAACTAAAATAGCTTGGCATGCGGCCTTCTATGAAACATTTGCACAATTTTAATTCAAGGTTTGAATTATCACTCCATGACAATAGTCTATATGCATATTCCAGATCATCTGTCCTAAAATAAGAAATCCTAAAATAAAGCACAAATAAATAAATCAATTCCAAAAATATTTCGTCCTTGCCTCACATAGGTATGAATGATGGATCCCCATCAGTTACTGCTATCAAACTAATTTCAAATACCCTTTAATAAAGTTTTTTCAATTCAATTACTAATAAAATGAGAAGTATGCACTCCTTACTTAATTGTTGATACGAATATATATAGGTAACCAATTTGTATGTGTTCTTTAGAAAATACAGCAAGTATTTATTCATTTTTCTTCTTTTTTCTGAAAAACCTTATGATACATTAACTTTCACTTACAATAAAAGTTACAAGACATACCAGTGAATTCACAAGTTGATTTTGGCTTAATAATGCCTGTGTTCGGTCGCACGGAACATTTTTTTGGACATGTAGCTTTAACCTGCCAAAAAATCCATTGATTATATTTCCTCCACCCACCATTCCATTTAGAAAATGCAATATTTCACTAGTACTACTCATGCGAATAAAACATGATTTGTTTGTACCTTAAACGCAACATGGTTGTTGGACTTATTGAAGAGTCGAACAGAGCACGTTGACGGCTTCTTCAATTCAACTATAAAAGAAAAAAAAGGAATAATATTAGGGCATGTTAATCAATTAGTTTAAAATTCGAAACACAACAAAAACAAATGAAATAATATGTTGAAATAAAACAAATTCGCTCCCAGAAAGAAATTAAACCAATTTGTTTTCATTTTTGGTATCTTGTTAACATGATAAGAAAGTCATGGCAATTTTTTTTTTTTTTTTTTTTCCCCAAAATAAAAAAATAATGCATCAATAATGAATTGTACTCTTTATTCAAAAAGATTGCTTTAGATAACCAATTGGTAAGTGAACAAAGAGTATATATAAAATATAATATGTACTAATATTAGCAAAATCAAATGTATGGAATTGAGAGACTAGGAAAACAGATGATCGAGATTGATAAGACTCACATATGAACTTGAGTTCACGGGGATGAATTTCTAAAAGCTCTGCATTCAATCTCCTCTCCTCTGTTAGTTTTGAAATGATAACTTCAACCTGCAAAAGTAAATTCGGAAAAATCATGAGCACTGTTCATTGAACATATAGCAGTGGAAAGGCAATCATAAACCACTTTCTAAATCCATTAAGTGTATTAAATTTGGAAATTTAACCATTCCATTTTTTCCTTCTCATCCTACAAAGTGTTCACAGCAGGAAATGAAGCCAAGTGCATAATTGATGCTGAAGCATTTTTAATGTGGTAAATTACACTTTGCACTTATGTACTTTACCTCAAATCTCATTTAGTACCTGTACTTCTAATTGTGGCAGTCAAAAAACTGACTTTTGGTCAAGTTGCAATGTCAAACCTCGGTCAATGCTTGCCAGTAAATTTGACTGGAATTAGACATGTAGCAGCACATGGCCTAATTTGGCAATTTAAATCTCCCAAGTTTTTTTTTATGAAGATTCACTTTATTCACTGATATTTGCTTTGATGGAAACTTTTTTAATTCGCGTGACATTCATCTGGCCAGTTTTGATCATTTTCTATACGGAACTTGACGGAAGTATCAATATTGATATTGAAACTTGACTAGAAATATAAGGTTTTGACTGTCACAATTGGGAGTGCAAGGACCAAAGTGAAATAACTATAGGGGTAAAGTGCAAGGCTGTATGCTATAATATACTCATCTTTATGGTATCTCAAGCCAATTTGTCCACATAAAAAGGGCAACCAAGTCCACAAGGATCCCACAGTTTATCATATCTTTCACATGGATTGAAAATAAAATATATCTAGAAGAAATTAGGTCTAGCTTCCATATTAACAAGCTCTCATAAATGTATCCCTCATATAAAAAAAAAACAAGAGATGTTGGAGGCATAAAATATCAAACTAGGTATAGCTGCCAGAGAAGTCTCATTAAACCCAGGTACCCTAGCAACTAAACAGCAAACAAGGAAAGCCACATGATTAATACAAGTAGTTGGAAACCAGAAACCCGGGAGAAAACTGACCTCACTTAGTTTTGATCCAAGTCCTTTTAGTTTTGACATCATTTCCGAAACATCTTTAACCAACTTCAGCTCCTTCATATCATTCATTGTTTTATGTTCTACATCTGTTGTTGGCTCATCCACATCCATCCTAGTTTTATGCTCCACATTCATTACAGGCTCATCCGCATCCTTCCTTGTTTTATACTCTAAATTCTTTGCTGAATTTGCCTCCTCCCTATTTTCCACTTCGGACTCCACATCCTCAGTAACCTGACACAAACGAAAAATCAAAATCACAAATATACTATATTTTCAGATACAACACCAAGGGAAAAGAACTTCATTATAATATGACAGATAGCTTGAGTCATATGCTGAATCCCTAACTCAAATCTCTTTCCTGACTGGTCAATTTCCAGGGCATAATGAAGATCCAATGCAACCATTAGATTCACATGTACAATTCCCCGAATAGACTTACATCATGTTGATGTCCACATATAAAATGTACATATATGAGCCTGATATCAAAGTAAAAGGAGAATCTCTTACTGTGTGACGTTGGGTAAGGCTTTCGACTTTCCTCAGCACTTGATCTTTCAGTATTGAAGGTTCATAAGCCGGCAACTGTTTCAATGTTCTATTGATTGGTGAAAGTACCGGAGAATTGGGGGGACTGACAAGGACCACTTTCAGCTTGTTCTCTTCAACGTATCTGACATCATCTTTGGCAAACTGCCAAACTAAACCGTGAGAAACCAGAATAGTAAATCAGGACGAACAACTTTATATACAACTAGAAAATAACTTACAATGCTAGGAGTAATATCATCATCACTCGTCCTTTTCAAGTCAGCCACTTGAAGTTCTTCGTTAATGTCATCTGTCAACTTCGCTACTGTCTTCTCCACCGACTTCCCGCCGCAGCTGCCAAAAATCGATCGAAGAAACCTAGAAAATCTTGAGGGTTTTTTAATAATGGATTGTGGTTGCTGATCCATTGTAATTCTTGGTTGGGAAAAAAGACAGAAGGAAGACGGAGGTGTAGAGATTGGGGTAGAGATATAGAGATGTAGTGAGTGGGAGGGAGTTCATTTTTTTCCATATTCTTGTTTTGGTAGTTTTTTTTTTCATATAAAATTGGCGCTTTTATCGTGAGAGGGAGTGGCTTTTATTTTTGTTGAAAATAAATTTCTTTCTGTCGAGCGAAATTTCTTTAAATTGAATTTTTTCTATTAAAATATTGAGAGAACTTAACTAATATAAAAATATTGTATGTCTTTTATGTTATAAAATTTTAATATCAGATACCTTAAAAAAAATATATATTTTTATAATAGTTGGGGTTCCTCAATATTTTTATAGAGAAAAAATTCGATACAGAGAAATTTTTCTAATTTCACAAAAAAATTTCATCAACAAACCTTAACTAATAAAAAGAACATGTTGGACCTCTCTTATTACCAGGGCCGGCCCTGAGATTTAGGGGACCTAAGGCGAATTTTGAAAATGGGGCCCCTCTTACATTAAAAAAAAATTCATAAATAAAACGATAACTTATAACTTTTTTATTTGTTTGTAGTCACAAAAAATTTATTTGTACATATAATCATTAAAATTATAAACAAAACAATTTAATGAAACAAAATTAAGACAAAAAAATTAGGAAAAAATTATTCAATTAAAACTGATAAAGACCTAGGTAAAACAATTTGGACAAAATTATTTATTCCACTAAAATCTAATAGATAAAGAAGGTAAAAAAAATTGGGCCCATATATTGTATGTATTATTTTTCTTGGGCCCAAACACGTTTTTTTATATATATATATATATTTTTTCATTTTAATAAATATAGGCCAAACTACACTTATAAAAAAATATGGACTAAACTACACTTATAAATAAATATGGACTAAACCATATATGGACCTAATAAAATATTTTGAGATCCTTTAAATTGATCTAAAAACCAAAAAAAAAAAACATTGAACTTATAACATTTTATCAAATTTAGGGACCCTATTTTTAGGCCAAAATTTTGGAGCTTAAGGCCCAGGCCTTACTGGTCTTAGGACAGGGCCGGCCCTGCTTATTACCCAAAGTTGGCGAGAAATATTTCACTAATTCTCTTTTTTTTAAAACCAAAAATATTGCCCTAGTTTTATAAAGACAAATATAATAAAATCATTTGATTACAATTGTGGAATCAATTTATTTGTTTTTTTTTTTTTTTTTTTAATAACTAATCTTACCACAAAATTATATAAAATAAACCATTCAAATCGTAAGTTGTGAATTTAAGTCCCGTATAAGACGTTGGGAGTGATTCCATTTTCCTTTCTCCTTAGATATAGGCCACACGGTTAAAAAGGGTAATAAAATCCCCATATTCTTTCCCTTAAATACATGCTAGGGTAAATTCTTTATAATAAAAAAATGGTAATCAAATCCCCTTATTATTTCCCCATAAATATAGGTTAGGATAAGTTCATAAAAATATAATAAAAAATAAATAAATAATGGGACAACATCCACCTAGGGTAAATTCTTTATAATAAAAAAATGGTAATCAAATCCCCTTATTCTTTCCCCATAAATATAGGTTAGTATAAGTTCATAAAAATATATACTAATAAATAAATAAATAATGGCACAACATCCACAGAGTGGACCCAAAACTTCCATGACAAGGTGTGCACATCGACGTTGTGTATTCTGGGTTAGCATCATTTTAAATAGCATTCAAAGCTACACCAAATGCACCCTATCACCTCGACCCACTCATATATAGAACTTGTTTAGGAAGATATTAAAAAAAAAAAAAAAATCAATTTACTAATTCATCGACTTATTTGAATTATATCACCTCTTTATTTATTTATTTTTTGTATTTTTTTTTAAAAAGTCAAAAAATTTAAAAAAAAATGTCGCTTTCCAAAATAGGCTAGAAATTAAATGTCTGATCCAATAAATTTAAAAATCTTTCCAAAAAATTTAAGGACTTTAAAATTCTTACATTATTCTTATCAGTCTATTGATGCTAATTTTATAAAATTTGAAGAACTTTTATACATTCATCAATTTTTTTTAAAAAAAAAATTAGTACGCTATTAAGGGTTATCACCAATGCCTTTAAAATAAGGCTAACAACAAATATACTTGCCGATAATAATAAAAAATAAAAAACTATGCTTAACAAAGAAAGAGGTTAATAATTAATAAAAATTCCATTATTTTGACCAATTGAATTTAATAATTTAAGGGTAAAATACCAATAAATCTCAAAATATAATCTTGTAAACGGTTTAGTCCTCTTTTTTTTTTTTTTTTTTTTTATGAATCCAAAAGTCCTATTAAAATGGAAATTGCACAAAATGGTAGTCATTTATACGTTTAAGTTTAATTTTTTAGAGATAAAAGTGGGTTTCTCCAAATGTGAAATTACATATTTACTGATCAACATTACGTTTAAGTTTAATTTTTTAATTTCATGATCAACATTTCTTAAATTTCAAAGTAAGCTGAGTAGCTAACATTTTTTAGAGGTAATGGGAGACGAAAATTTCGTTGTAGTCATCCTATTGTGTTATTGTGTTGAAAATAAATTAAAATAAAATTGCTGATTTGAAAATATTAGTTAAGTTCCTATTGTGTTATTGTGTTGAATTTAGCCAAAGTCTTTTGCTGAATCATTTTGTTTTCAAGGAGAGGTTTGTAGTTGAATTACTAGATTTAGTGGTTGTACATTAACTTGTGACTCCTGAACTCATGTTTCTTTTTTTAAGTGTAATAATTTGGTGGTGCGGCTTAAGGTGATCTACTTGTATACTTATCTCCTATTAGGTTCCACTTATGCCAATGATTTGACTGTTCCTTCATGTCTTTTTTTTATTTTTATTTAAAATTAGTTAGAAATTATCTCTCTCTTTTTTTGAATTATTTTTGAGATACTGGTGGGCAACCAGAGTTGGCCTTGTATTACAGTTGGGATCTGGCACTAATTAAATTACTTGAAAAGGCCAAAAAAATAACATTGGAGGTGTGGTTCAAAGAACCATCTATTTAGTGACTCAATTTTGGAGCACATTAACCATATTTTAGTATATTTCCTATGAATGCGTTGCAATTTTTTATTTTATTTTATTTTTTTAAGTTAATAGTGCCAAACGGAAACTGTTTTTGATAAAGATCTAGGTTCATTGCAAAGCACACTGTCATCATGGCTTGCAACAACAAAAAGCCCATCCAAAATCAGTTGGTGCTTGAAAGAGGGAGCTCCAACAAAGTGAAGAATACTTCTGTGGGGAGAACTGGATATGGAGTTTTCATTGACTTGGATGATAGTGATGATGAGATCCCACAAGGGATGGAACAACTAACGTGCCCAATGTTGTTGCTTCAGAATTTATTCTGAGTGATAAAGAAATAGGAAGTGCACATTTTCATCAAACTAGTGACGAAAATGGGAGAAGTTGCACAGAGAATCGCCTCCTGGATTCAAGTACCAAAAGAAAAAGAGGTCCATGCACTAATATTGATGTGAGTAAGAATGATGATGACGATGACGATGATGATGATGATGATGATGACATGACTCCAATTAGTAAACTTAAAACAAAGGAAACTCAAGAGTTGATAACAGATGGGGGTGATGGTTCTGACAGTGTAGATAGTTCTTCTGACATTGAAAGTACAATTGAAAGCCTCCGAAGTAGGAATGATGATAATTAAACATGGTTATTTGACATTGACATGATTTCAGCATTTCAGAACGATCCCAAACTATGCATGAATGCTGTTTATGCTCTTTATAGATAGTAATTGTGTAAGGGGCAATCCGTTAATGGCTCCTCTTTGACCAAGAATCAAGGATTTACTGCGTTTGATTTAATGAGGTATTCCTAAAAACAGGCAAGCGGTCTGTTGATTCCGTTCACTGATTACCTTCGATAATAATTGCGATAAATAGTTCACCTAGCTACTAAAATTAATACATTGCATCACAACACATAGTGCACCACTTTGCTTATGAAGGATAGCTGCTGACATACTACTAGGTCAGGCCTCCATTCTTACGTTTATAAGATAAATATATATATATTCTGTTATGTTACCTTTTACAAATTACAGTTTGCAGTATGTTATATCTCTTTTTCTTTTCTTTTTCGCTTTTTCGTTCAACTTATATCTTATGGTGATTTCTTGTTAAATTTGCACAATATGGTAATTTTTTATGATTGCTATTTGCATTGTAAAAGATTTTGAGAATTTGCCTATGTTGGAAGGTGATTTATGTTTATAACCAACACATGGAAAATATAAAAACATAAAAAGGAAAAAATAATTGAAAAGAAAAGAAGAATAACAAGAGGAGGTGATTTTGGTTTCATACGTACTCACAGAAGTGTATAGATATTTCTTTCCCTGAACAAGTGGATGCAATCTTAATTTTATTGACATTTCCATTTCAACTTTCATTTCCTTCACTGGTACATTTCCATTTCAACTTCATTTCCTTCACTAGTAACTCTCTCTCTCCCTCTCTCCCTCTCTCTCTCTAAGTTAGGGGTATCAATGTGAAAAGTTTTGACATTTCCATTTTAACTTCATTTCTCAAACAATCTCAGCACCAGTGGTATCACTCTCTGTTATGTTTTCAGCCTTCTCTATCCCTATGCTCTTCTTCCGTTTTTAAGTCAGGTTGTATCATCTTTATGTTAGGAATTTATACTTTTAGCTTTAATTCCAAAAACCTCCCACAAGTCTAAGAATTTGTTTGTAGTCATATTTCTCGCCTTCTTACATTTTTTGTGCTCTTGGACACTACATGAGCAAATGTGAACAATTTCATTTTTGGCATGTTCAGTGATTGATTAGAAAAGAACCAAAAGAAAAAGGGAAAGAAAATTGGCTGACTTGATTAGGAAGCTGTCACCAAAGCTAGGTTGATGTATTTTTTGCTGTATTCTTTCTTCTTCTTTTTCACTCCAGATTTTTTTTTTTTGGCAGTTTTATTTTCCCTTTTTCCATCTACTTTTATATTCCATGAGAAGAAATGAAGACATGATATCTCCAAACTCTAAAAAAGCATGTCCAAAATCAGAAAAAGCATCTCCATCTAAACAGGTTATGTGTTCCTGATATGTTTTTGTTGTCAGAAATGTCTTTATCAACAACAAATGAATGATTTTTCTCCTTTTTGTTAAATACATGTACAAATAGTTTATGAATTATGATTGCAATAAGCAAACAGTACTACTATTTATGTACAATTTAATCCAACATACATGCATGCATGTGTGCCTGCATGAGAGAGAGAGAGAAGTCTTTTGCATTGTTTCTTTGGCGGATTAACTCTTGGAGTTCAAGATCTGAAATTGGACCACACATTGGCATTGGCAGGACCAGACAAACATTCATCTCTATCCCGACTAGGCAACTATTCAGGTTATTCCCTTTATGGCGAATCTTCCTTTCTTGCATGACGATTACTTTTGTTGGACCTTAGGTTCAAAAAATTTTGTTTTTGCCAATTTTCTTAATTCACTAGCAATTTAACAATTTGATTCACTTTCAGGCATATTATGGGCCTGGAGTACCCATGCCACCATCATATTTGAACTCTGCAGTCATGGCTTGTCATGTTCCTCATCCTCATGTGTGGGCACCACCACAGGTACTCTGGAGTTATCTGAGTTTCTATAGTCATCTTCTACACATGGCATTTCTGTATGCCTAGCTTGGAGCTGTGTTCCAAATGCAATATTTGTTGAACTTATTCTCTATTTGACATATAACTACTGCAGCATGTGATGCCACCTTATGGGGTGCCTCTGCCATCTATTCTCCTGGAGTTGTTTATGCTCATCCTATAGTTCCTATTGTAAGTCTCATGCTTTTTTTTTAGAACTTCAGTTCCCCCCTTGCAAACTTCTGTTTGTGGGTTGTTTTAAATCCGAGTGAATTGTAAACACAAAATAGTTCCAGAGTACCTTCTCCACTTTAGAGAAGCAAGAAATGTATACTATTCAAAATTCATCAACAACTATGATTGGTGCGACTTAGTTTCGTACGATTGTTGAAATTTTTGTACTTTTCAAACTATTGGTGCGATGACACTTACATCACCACATTGCATCCCTCTTTCTCTTGCTGATATGGGAAACAGTTCCTCTAGTCAGATTCATCCTTTAAAGTAGTCTGTTCTGTTGCAGAAATTTTTTACTCCATGCTTACAATATTCCCAATATGCCATTAATCTGTCCATAAAATCTTTAGAGGCGAAATCTGCACAACATTCTTGTTGTTTAGAAGTGTGATGATTTATGAATTTTTGGGGCTAGGATGATTAACTTGAAGCAGCAGTTTGCTCTATAACCATAAAGTCTTACTTCGGCGACTGTCATGCAGGTTGCAACTCCTGTGAGTGCACAAATGCTTTCTACTTCATCAGACAACATGAATCAAGGCTCAACAAAGAAGTTCAAAAGATTGGATGGAGTTGCTATGCAAGTAGTCAATGACAATGCTAAGGTATTTGCTTAATTATTTCCTGGGAGCAAACTAGGTGAGACAGATAAGTTAGCTTCACTACAGGAAAAATGAGTTTAGGCGACGTTTTTTTAACGACATTTTTTTAAACATCACTTTTGTTAATATTTAACGACATTTTATAAAAATGTCACACATTCATTTAATAAAATGACACCGTTTTAAAATAGGAGGCATTTAAAATCGCCTCCAAATGCGTTGTGTCTCACGCACCTATTTTGAGAATACATGTTAAAGCTGTGTAAACCCTTATTTTGAATCCTCACGTCTCTCTCGTGCTCTCCCTCAATTGCTTCTAAACCCTTGAGAGAGATTTCAATTCGAAGTGATTTTTTGAGATTCATCTTTGAGATTCATATAGATTCATCAGAGCAATTTCGATTTGAAGCTCTGATGCTTTCTCTCTCTCTCTCTCTCTCTCTCTCTCTCTCTCTATTCATATATTTTCTGCGATATCGATCTAAAGCTCTAGGAGATTGAGAATAGAGAAGAGGAGTTGGTTTCGATCGCAGAGGAAGTGATCTCAGGAGAGGTTGTGCTTGATTTCTTAGATCGATCTCAGAGCGATTTTGATTTTGAAGTTCTCTCTCTCGATTTTGAAGCTTCACTGCGAGGTATTGATTTCTCTCTCTTTCTCTCTCTCTCTCTCTCTCCCTTCCCGTCTCTCTCGATTTGGTAGTTGAGATCTATTGTTTATTTGTGTTGTATGTATGTGTGTGTATATATATATAAATGTTTGGTTTCTTCGTTTTTTTTCCCCCCACTATGTCACTGTTTAGCTTACCTGAAATCCGAGTTACATTTTTTCTAACCTTCTGATATGTAAAGTTTTTATTTCCTCAAACTCCTCATTTATGACATCTACATACTTAGCATTTTTTTTTTCTATGAAGAAATGATTGATTGGAATATGCACCTATAGTCTACATTCCTACAGTTGGTCTTGTTTGCCAGAACTATAGTGGATTGTTTAGAAGGACCAGGAGGATGTATTTCAGTGCTGCTGATCGTGGGGAAATGATGTCAATGGTGTATAATTGGCCAGCTGATCAGGTCTGCAATACTTTTGATTGACAATCTATTTGTTAAAGCTTTATAATGATTGTTTGATGCATCATGTTGTAGATTGGAACCTTTCAAGCTTTTCTAAACATCAAACTTTTGACTCATAATATCTATTACTGTTTTGACTTGCAAGATTGTTCCATTACTCTTTTCCATCTATGACGGACTGGGAATAACTTGACTTTAATTTTTTTTGGTTTCTCCCATTCTTCGAAGTGTTTCTAAAATATAACAGCTATTAGCTTCTGTGTCCTTTTCATTTTGGTTTCATATTTCCAATCTTGAATTTCACTTTTGCTAGATGCCTGAATGTTTCATTTTTGGCTTTCATCAAATCTCATTTACTAGTTGCTTACCATGAAGTTTGCTATCTTTCAGTGTTAGCTCGCTGCAAACATTGTACTTTACTTACTGTACTTGATTTTTGATCACTGCTCTAGAGTGTTGATACAGAACCTTTTGTTGTAGGTTGATATGATTGTTGTAACAGATGGAAGTAGAATATTAGGTCTTGGTGATCTTGGACTGCATGGTATTGGAATTGCAATTGGGAAGCTGGATTTATATGTTGCCGCTACTGGGATAAATCCTCAAAGAGTATCTTCTTGCTTTACATAGCTTTGTATTTTGCTCTGATATTGGAAGGAATTAAAGGTTGATTTGAAAATTGTGCTTCCATTCTTGAACTACAAGACTTAAGGTTGGTGTTTCACCCTCTCATTTGTGTAATTGGGTTGATTCTTGCATGCTTCTTGAGCCTCTAGTGACTTGAGCCTTGAATTGGCCCATATATGCCAAATTTGAACCTAGTTCATGCATGCATGCCTTTAATTTGAAGTTTTGGAGTTGTCTTTCATGAAATGGTACATGCATGTTCATAATTTTGCAATGGTCCATGTTTTCAACTTGTTTTTGGAACAATTGGCTCACTAGAGCATCAAATTGAAGCTTTGAAATGATTTGAATTCATGCATGTTTGCATGTTCTTCATGTTCATGAAAATGGGTTTGAAATTTGGATTTAATTGACTCACCCTTGGGTTTTAAATTCACAAATTGAGCTTTGAAACTTGTTGTATATTGAGTTTAGATGTGTTTTCCAGAATTTGGGCCCAAGAGGTCAAGTTTAGAGCTGTAGAATGCTTGGTTTGAGCTTGGGAGGCAAATCTGGAAATCCCATATTTGGTTTCTTCGCTTGAGCGAAGGATTCTACGCTCGAGCGACCATCGTTTACTCTGAGATACGCTCGAGCGAAGGAATGGTGGCTCGAGCGTAAATTTCAAGCTCTCAGAATCTTGGTGCGCGCAGGCGTACGCTCAAGCGAAGGGACCTACGCTCGAGCGAAGAGCTGTGTCTCACGCTCGAGCGAGCATCGAGCGTAAATTTTGAGCATCCAATATTTTTACTGTAGCACACAGTCCGGTCGAGCGATGGAATTCACGCTCGAGAAGAGATCCTTTGTCTGCATGTCCGCTCGAACGAAGGAATCCTCGCTCGAGCGAGACCCCTGTTTTCAGCAAATTTTGTAAAGTGTTTTCTAAGTGCATCTTTGCATCCTCATCCCATCCTAGGCATTCTTAGGCCTAGTTTAAGGCATCTTAAAGAAGATATGGATGTAGAACACACCAAGGCAAATTTAGGGATTAAGTTATTATCTTTCCCAACTGTGAAACTTAGTGTGTGTTCAATCTGTTAACTGTATAAGGTTGGCATTCCGAGGAGACGCTGTAGCTTACTATAGCCCAGAACTCTGTGAGTAACAATTGTGTAAAGATATGTTCAAAATGATTATCTTTTGAATACTGAGCTGAACTGTTTATTGAACTGATATTGTTTACTGAATGAATGTATGTCCTATATTCTAAATTGTACTGTGGCATCCTTAGCACCTCATCGCATCTTTATCTTACAGAGATCTCTCGGTTCCTCGTTGGAACCACTCATCGCATCGATTGATGGCCATCACTTATCGCTCGTCTTTTAAGACTCATCACATCGTTATGCTAACAGATGTACCATATATGGTGATTGATCGAAAGATCAAATCTCGATTTAACGAACTGCTTATTCTTTGTAAGGACATTCATTCTAAACCTCTTTACGCATTATGTTATTCACTGGGCTTTAGCTCACTGCTCATATATATATGTAGGTGTACAGGCACCGGATCAAAGCTAGAAGCGTCGGGGTTAACTCCAGTTTTGTCAACCCAACCACTGTGCCTCACTGCGAGGTTCCGAGCCCGCCAAGCTATGGCTTAGGGGTGTTTTCACTTCCCCGTCTGTCCCTGTACCGTTTTGTAATACTATATAGACTGTACTGTACTGTGTTAATAGCGTTTTAGTCCCTGCTCTGAATGAGTGTAAATATTGTGCATAACTGTTCTGTACTGAATGTTTATATGTATGAAAAATCCTTTTTGCATACAGACTGTCACAGCTCATTGGACATTGTTTATTTACTGTATTGGCTTCCGCCATGCCCTCAGACTGTATCTGTTATCTTGTGCCTTCTTGAATCTCTTGACATCTCGGATTCTTGGCGATTCTTGCTAAACCCATAGGGGTGGGTTTAGGTCGTGACAATTGTGACTTATGTACCATATTTCAAGGGCAATGCACCAAACCTACTGAATGAATTTGTGCCTAAGATCATATAACATCTTATCTCATCAAAATTTGATTCTATTTAGGTTAGATTACATTTGCTTTTTCAGCTGATGATCAAAATTTTATTTTTGTTTCTCTGTTGGCTTAAAATCTTTCATTTGATTGCAGTATGAGATCTATAGCACATATATAATGCAGATTACTGATCCTATGTTGCAAATGTATATATATGGTAAGGCCCAGTAGCATTTTGTGCAATTCCGTCATCGTTCTTGGTATTTGTGAAATTCTCCATGTGAAGATTATGATTCTTCCATTATTTTAATTTCATTTGTATAGGAAGCAGACAACGCCCCAACCCTCTCAGATAATAGTGAACTTCTTGTTGTTGAAGCCAAACTTTCTTGGATAGTACATATAATTGCAGCTATTCTTAAGACAAAGCAATTTAGTGGTGTAAGGTAATTATACTCCTGTTAATTGTAGTCAGACATTTCCAGAGTGCGTCGTGTGTCTTAGCATGTGTTACATCTCTTCTTTTTTAGTGTGGAATCATATGAAATATGTGATGCAGAACTTTCAGCACGTGTGTTGCGCTTGATAAATGTGACTGATAGTGGATTACATAGTATCAATAGAAAGAATGGCCATCTGATTTCATTTAGTTTCTTAATGCAACATAAAATCTACTCTTTATAACAAAACACAACTTTTGACTTTTTTGTTCAAGGTGCTTCATGGAAATTAGCATACATATGCATGATATTTTTAGGTGAAATAGACACATTTAATTAACATGAATTTGTCATATAAAATTATAAATCTATCTTATTGTGCATGTGCTAACTAGATGAAATCATTATGCATGTATTAGTCATACTGATGCATTTGTATTCATTTTTTTGGTGTTGGGTTATTGATACATGTGTATTTATGGAATGGAACATTGTTACTCTAATGAATTTGTGATTTAATACTGCACTAGCGTGCTTACTTGCTTTTTAAGTTCAGGATAACAAAATTCAACATGAGGATAAAAGTATTAGCTCTAATTAAATGCACCAAATGCTGGGCATTTAAATAATAGTGTGGGACCTTTTGGTGGTCTGCTTCTTTGACTAACAGAAAATCATGAAACTGATGGGGCGAAGCCCACTCTTATAAACTCCGATCTAAAGTTTGATTTTCATTTCTCAAAGAGGATCTTCGAGAGTGACTATTGTGGATTGTTAAGGTCTGAAATTGGTGTAACAAAGGGTTTGGTTTTGGAGTTGTGCTCGTATTTAATTAATTACTCTTATGGTTATAATTGCCTGAGAAGATATACAAGACTTTGGATGAATCTACCAAAATTTTAAGATTTAAAGTTTTATTCCCCATATTTGCATGCCCTATATATTTGGTGAGAATCTGTCTATCTAGTTGTTTATGACACCGTTACTTACTTGCATCACCATGGCTATGAACAAAAGCTTCCTTGGTACTGCGGAAAGGTACTAACAATTTTTTGTTCTCAGTTTTTCCAAATATGCTTAGTTTTAATCAATTCAAAAGAAAAAAAAAGAAAAAAAAAAAACCTTTCCCCCAATCTCATGTTTCTCTCTAAACAGGAATTGAGCTACTTAAGGGGAGGGCTAACAACCGTTGATCGCGATTATGGATGGATCAACATTCCACCATGACATTGGTTTAATTGCGAGAAACTAAAGCTATGTTTCGTATAACTTTTCAATTACAATTTCACCTCTTCACGTGAACAAGGTGTTTGGATGGGCTTTTCAAAAATTAATTTCACCACACATTTCAAAATACATTTCTATTTCACGTTTGGCTGAGCTCATTCCAAAACAAACTTCCAATGCAAAACTCTTTCCTTTTCATACAGTTTTTGAATTTTTTGAGTCTATGAGACATCCCCCAGGACATCCCCCAAGCATCCCTCCGGATGTCCGGCCAGTTGAGCACTACAATGGTTTTTTTTTTTGGTAACTCTTTCATACATACATACATACATGTGTTTGTACTATTGTAAACTAATTTTTCGTTGAAAGCTTAATAAAAAAATTGAATAAAATTGAATTGTGTGTGGTAAACTGTGTAGATGCTAACAAAATAATATTTTAATTTTTGTTTGACTCTCAGATACATAATACCTAATAATTTTTTTTGCTATTCTTTTGTAAATATCAATACTATAAATACTAAATAATTAAAAGTTAATTATTAAAAATATAAAAATATTTTAACTGAAAAATATTTATAAAAAATTCGAACCAAATATACAATCAAAATTATTTTAAATCAGTAATTAAATATTTAATTTCAAAAAAAAAATTATTGCCTTTGTAATATTTTCAATTAAAAAAATTGATTAGTGTTATTTTCATTAATAATTAATTTTTTAATTGAATTTTAAAAAGAATTTGCTTATTGATCAGAATTTTCAATAGAATTTTGAGTAGTATTTTTGGTTATGAGTTATAACAATTTAAATTAAGTTTTAAAAATTCTTTTCAAATTTTATAACCAAACAAATTTTCTTATTTCACATGTCACGTCAAACATTAAAAACTCAATTAAACATTCAACTCAAAACTCAATTCAAAACTCTTTCCAAAACTCGTAATCAAACAAATTTTTTACATTCAAATCATAATTCTAAAACTCACAAACTCAAAATATAATTCTATTCTCAAATCATATTTAAAAAATTCTACCAAAACCTACTTTGTTTTTTGATACGTTACGCCTACAGGGAAGAAGTGGGACCCTTGATCTTGCAGCGTTGCTTTTCTAGTTTAAAACTTTTTTCCTTTTTCAAATTTTTCATATAACAAAAGGAACATATATATATATATATATATCGCTAAACAATAAATTACAAAAATTTTAAAAACAATTAAAATAAAAATAAATTGGCTAGCTTTTTTGGTGTCATCCTATTGGATTCGGCAATTTTTTGGTAAATAATTTTTTATTTTTTAAAATCTAAAAAATTGGTGCATTTAAAATTTTACTTTCTGTTATGAAAAAATAGTTTGTGAAACTTTTTAACTAGTTACTTTTTGTGAAAAATTATCACATTACATTACCCTTAAAATGTTGTAAAGCCTTTTGTTAATCTAACCAAATAGACACAACGGAATTTCTTAAACTGTTAGGGGTAAAATCATATTTACAGCTAACTGCAAGGATTTTCTCAAAAAATTTTTTAAGGAAGAGTTACTTATTTAGTCAAATTAAATAAATTTTTTAGTTGAAAAGCAACTTATTTTGTGATTGCAAGGTTTACCACATGAAAAAAAATAGTTGCCAAACAAAATCATAACTACAATGTGCAAAAACATCTATATCTTGATTTTGAAAATTAAATGCATACAACTAAAACCACCTTGATGAGATTTTCTATTGAACTCACCAACTTCAATTCAGATTAGTGAACAACTACGAAGTTGCAGAGTGACAAAAGCCACAAAAAGGAGGGAATTTTAGTGATCTATGTCTTCTTCTATCAACAACCTCTGGTTATATAAACAATTCTCTCATGTAGAGGCAGGCATATATTGAATCTCCCAGACGGTCTTCATGCTAAAAATTCTATCTCAGCGGTTTAGAAGGTACCCGAGCATGACACTGACAAGTGCCACCATACAAACAAATAGGAAAGGAAATCCTGCATGAACTTTTCGTACAACTCTCTTGCTCATCAACAAAGTCTGCAAAAGCAATTAAGCCAATGTCAAGAAGCAAATCCAACACGTATGTCTCCAAAAGTGAGAGTCGTAGAAAAAAAGCAAAAATGCAAAAGCGATGCATTCAGTATCTTATAGATTTGCTAGAAATTTTCACCCCCCACTCGGGATATTTATTTTCAGAGTGAAAATAACACAAAATACAAGAGTTTCAAAATGAAAATTTTGGAGATCAAGAAAGAACTAGAAACCGATTACCATACAAGTTTGTTAAGCAAAGGTCCATTGAAGAGGTCTAAAGATGTTATTAATGACTATTTTCACCTATTGGTTCTTATGGTATTCTAAGAAAATAGTTCTCTATCCAATACAGATACTCTTTATGCAACTTTTGCGAGTACAAACTAACCCACTGGATCTTGGATTCATGGGTAGTAAAGGGTTTCAATGGCTAATTGGGTTTATAACTCATCTTAACGGCCATTGCTGTTAGCCTTCATTTAAGTTGCTCCCAAGAGCAATCTCAACAGTGTCTTTAAATAAAGACAATATAATGGAACTCCACTTAAATATCATAGAATAGAGTAACCGGGCCATGAGATACACTGCTGGTGTACATGATGTAGTAACCGGCCACTAAACAAGAAGAGAATGCAATGATGTAGTACCAATTCTTGCCGTAAACTTTCCCTCTCTTGAGCATTCAATCTCCTCTCCTCTGTTAGTTTTGAAATGATAACTTCAGCCTGCAAAAGTAAATTCGGAAAAATCATGAGCACTGTTCTTTGAACATATAGCAGTGGAAAGGCAATCATAAGCCACTTTCTAAATCCATTAAGTGTATTAAATTTGGAAATTTAACAGGATGTTTCAGTCTTCAAATTACTGACCATTCCATTTTATCCTCAACTGGCAGGCATTCTCATCCTACAAAGTGTTCACAGCAGGAAATGAAGCCAAGTGCATAATTGATGCTGAAGCATTTTTAATGTGGTAAATTACACTTTGCGCTTATGTACTTTACCCATTTAGTACCTGTACTTCTAATTGTGGCAGTCAAAAAACTGACTTTTGGTCAAGTTGCAATGTCAAACCTCGGTCAATGGTTGCCAGTAAATTTGACTGGAATTAGACATGTAGCAGCACATGGCCTAATTTGGCAATTTAAATCTCCCTAGTTTTTTTTTTTAATGAAGATTCACTTTATTCACTGATATTTGCTTTGATGGAAACTTTTTTAATTCACGTGACATTCATCTGGCCAGTTTTGATCATTTTCTATACGGAACTTGACAGGAGTATCGATATTGATATTGAAACTTGACTAGAAGCATAAGGTTTTGACTGTCACAATTGGAAGTGCAAGGACCAAAGTGAAATAAATATGGGGTAAAGTGCAAGGCTGTATGGTATAATATACTCATCTTTATGGAATCTCAAGCCAATCTGTCCACAAAAAAAGGGCAACCAAGTCCACAAGGATCCCACAGTTTATCATATCTTTCACATGGATTGAAAATATATATCTAGAAGAAATTAGGTCTAGCTTCCATATTAACAAGCTCTCATAAATGTATCCCTCATATAACAAAAAACAAGAGACGTTGGAGGCATAAAATATCAAACTAGGTATAGCTGCCAGAGAAGTCTCATTAAACCCAGGTACCCTAGCAACTAACCAGCAAACAAGGAAAGCCACATGATTAATACAAGTAGTTGGAAACCAGAAACCCGGGAGAAAACTGACCTCACTTAGTTTTGATTCAAGTTCATTTAGTTTTGACTTCATTTCCGAAACATCTTTAACCAACTTCAGCTCCTCCATATCATTCATTGTTTTATGTTCTACATCTGTTGTTGGCTCATCCACATCCATCCTTGTTTTATGCTCTACATCTGTTGTTGGCTCATCCACTTCCTTCCTTGTTTTATACCCGACATTCATTAGAGGCTCATCCGCATCCTTCCTTGTTTTATACTCTAAATTCTTTGCTGAATTTGCGTCCTCACTATTTTCCGCTTTGGACTCCACATCCTCAGTAACCTGACACAAACGAAAAATCAAAATCACAAATATACTATATTTTCAGATACAACACCAAGGGAAAAGAACTTCATTATAATATGACAGATAGCTTGAGTCATATGCTGAACCCCTAACTCAAATCTCTTTACTAACTGGTCAATTTCCAGAGCATAATGAAGCTCCAATGCAACCATTAGATTCACATGTACAATTCCCCGAATAGACTTGCATCATGTTGATGTCCACATATAAAATGTACATAGATGAGCCTGATATCAAAGTAAAAGGAGAATCTCTTACTGTGTGACGTTGGGTAAGGCTTTCGACTTTCCTCAGCACTTGATCTTTCAGTATTGAAGGTTCATAAGCCGGCACCTGTTTCAATGTTCTATTGATTGGTGAAAGTACCGGAGAATTGGGGGGACTGACAAGGACCACTTTCAGCTTGTTCTCTTCAACGTATCTGACATCATCTTTGGCAAACTGCCAAACTAAACCGTGAGAAACCAGAATAGTAAATCAGGACCAACAACTTTATATACAACTACAAAACAACTTACAATGCTAGGAGTAATATCATCATCACTGGTCCCTGCAGGAACAACTGTGCTCTGAACTAAAAACTTGTCTTTGCATATCATGTCAGGAGGCGCCACCCTTTGTGCTTGCATCATAACTACATAACACCAAATTTGTCAACCATGAACAACCATAGACAAGGACAACAAACATTTAGATAGTATGATGAATGTAGTAGATGTGAACACAATATTTGAATGTATCAACATTTTCTAAAATCTGCAATAATATATCAAGTTTATTTCAGATGGCAGTTTAAAGATCGTGTAAATTTAATAATGTGCAAACAGATTACTTTTGCTGCCTTTCTTTTCTTAATTTTCCTCTTTTTTATCTAAGGACATTTCCCAGTGATCGGAAAATAATGATATAATAATCTGAGTCTATAAATTCATCTCTATCCACGAAAATGAAAACTGTCCTTTTACCTTAACCAAAACAAAAAGAATCCAAAAAATTGCCTCCGATAATGCACAAACATTGTAAGAAAAATTGGAGGGCCCGAGAAGCTCGGAAAATCATCTGAATGGGTATTGGTTGGAGCTAGAGGGACAAAAAGTTAAAGCCATGGCCTTTCCTTCCTTTCCTAACAAAATTCCATAAAAATCCATAAACTTGATAACTTTTTTCATTTGGTCCAATGCTCCCAACACCCCTATCATCAGTGTATCAACTAGCATTCCAACAACAATGATGCCTAATATGATCACCCCAGGATAACCCCCTATGCTTTTAAACTAAAATAGCTTGGCATGCGGCCTTCTATGAAACATCTGCACAATTTTAATTCAAGGTTTGAATTATCACTCCATGACAATAGTCTATATGCATATTCAAGATCATCTGTCCTAAAATAAGAAATCCTAAAATAAAGCACAAATAAATAAATCAATTCAAAAATATTCCGTCCTTGCCTCACATAGGTATGAATGATGGATCCCCATCAGTTACTGCTATCCAACTAATTTCAAATACCCTTTAATAAAGTTTTTTCAATTCAATTACTAATAAAATGAGAAGTATGCACTCCTTACTCAATTGTTGATACGAATATATATAGGTAACCAATTTGTAAGTGTGCTTTAGAAAATACAGCAAGTATTTATTCATTTTTCTTCTTTTTTCTGAAAAACCTTATGATACATTAACTTTCACTTACAATAAAAGTTACAAGACATACCGGTGAATTCACAAGTTGATTTTGGCTTAATAATGCCTATGTTCGGTCGCACGGAATATTTTTTTGGAGATGTAGTTTTAACCTGCCAAAAAACCCATAGATTATATTTCCACCCACCATTCCATTTAGAAAATGCAATATTTCACTAGTACTACTCATGCGAATAAAACATGATTTGTTTGTACCTTAAACGCAACATGGTTATTGGACTTATTGAAGAGTCGAACAGAGCACGTTGACTGCTTCTTCAATTCAACTATAAAAGAAAAAAAAAAAGAATAATATTAGGGCATGTTAATCAATTAGTTTGAAATTCGAAACACAACAAAAACAAATGAAATAATATGTTGAAAGAAAACAAATTCGCTCCCAGTAAGAAATTAAACCAATTTGTTCTCATTTTTGGTATCTTGTTAACATGATAAGAAAGTCATGGCAATTTTTTATTTTTATTTTTATTTTTATTTTTATTTTTATTTTTATTTTTATTTTTTTTTTTTTTTTTCCCAAAATAAAAAATAATGCATCAATAATGAATTGTAATTTTATTCAAAAAGATTGCTTTAGATAACCAATTGGTAAGTGAACAAAGAGTATATATAAAATATAATATGTACTAATATTAACAAAATCAAATGTATGGAATTGAGAGACTAGGAAAACAGATGTTCGAGATCGATAAGACTCACATATGAACTTGAGTTCACGGGGATGAATTTCTAAAAGCTCTGCATTCATTGTTCTTCTTCTTCTTCTTCACAGAAACACTTTCAGAATCCCAAATTTCAGGGCACCTACGGATACTTGGATCTCTCAACCTGCAAATTCATACAAAACAACACAAATTCAAAATTAAAAACAGGGTCATCAAAAAAATCGAGAGACAAAGCGAAAGAGTACAATTTTTACTTTCAAAAACACACACACACACAAGGGATACACTTGAAAACCACAGTTTTGAGAATCTAGACTGTATCAAAAACCCAAAATTGATGGGTAAAAAGACACAGAAGAGACGAAGACCGAGTCAATCAATAAAGACAATAGTGTCTGGGTCATTGTCAGAAAGAGAAAGCAAACGCTTACTGGTCTGGATTGGCCCTAAAATGAATTTGAAAGTGTAGGCTTTCGTATTCAGTTGAAATTCAAGTCTATGATTTCCACCGTTCCTGTTGTTGATCGTATACACACACACATATACGTATTTGGCCTTGGTTGAATCGGAGCAGAGAGAAACCCTACGGTATAGTATACCTGTAGAGAGAGAGAGAGAGAGAGAGAGAGTTTGTTTGTTTGTTTGGTGGTCTAAAAAAAACTGCAAAAAATGTGAAGTGGGCAGTGAAAGCGAAGCAATGAATGTGAGTTATGGTGGAGAGATTGTGGTGTCTGCTTGTCTACTGATCAGAGATAGAGTGTTGGGGGGTGGTTCCTTATGGCGGTTGTACAGGCCGTTTTGGCTCTGCTCGGCTTAGCTCAAGCGGACGTTTCTTTTCTGGGTCGGCTTAGTTAAAGGAGGGGGGATGGATCGGGTAGAAAGATTCTAGAAAATAGAACAAATTTCACTTTACTTGTCCTTTAGAAATCATCATATAATTTTTATGTGATTTATAGATTATAAGTAAGCGTATTTTTTATTTTTTTGGATTAAAAAGTTAAAAAAAAAATATAGTTATTTGTGTTAATTTTTTGATTTTTTATGAAAAAATGTGTATTAAAAAATTGTATAAATTAATGTATAGGAAAAAATTAAGATTGAGAACAGACGGTCGTAATTTTTAACTTTTAGTAAATAGTGATATCTTTTTAACATTTTAAGTAACTTTTTAATTTTTTGATTTTTTTTTTCAACTTGTCAAACTTAACCTAAATGTTTAGTTTAACTTAACAGTTTTAGTGTAAAATATATCACAGACATAAAAAAAAGTTAAACGTTCATTTTTAAAATTTAAAAAGTAAATTGCACATAAAATAGATTATAAGGGATAAATTGTATTTTGCATTCTAAACAAATGATAAAAATATAAGAGTGTTTTAGTCTTTATCATTAAATCGTTAACAGATTTAACAGTACAGTTCAATTCATAAATCATAAGGGGTTATGTGACTATTTCCAAATGTTAAAGGTAAATTGCACATGACCTAAATTATAAGAGTAAAGTAAAGTTTGTCCTATAAAATGTTTGAGATTCTAAAAAAATTCATAATTGGACTTATAATAACGTGGCATGATATGTCAACGCTTGATTTATTAAACACCCAATGATATGAGCTACCTGGGTGAATTTGTAAGTATAAAAGTATGAGTCTTTAGCATTGCTTAAAGATTATATTTGTTGAGGGAAAATTATTAGGTACTCCCAAAATATCATGTGTCCATACTCCGTTATCAATTATCATTTATTATATCCTTTTATATTTTTCAATCATTTAACACAAAATTCCACATTTTTCCCAATGATAGTACTGTTGAGCAATCTGTATGTGCCACGTCATCAAAGAAACGTGAATTGCATGTATCCCCATGTATGCTCTAATTCAAGAATGTGAAATAAATAAAAAAAAATAAGAAAATTAAATGCAAAGGATTAATTACACCTAACGTTTTTCGGTGGTGCTACCAGCCTCAATTGGTATACTAATTAAGGTATCAATATATCTTATCAATTTAAAATTATGATCACATCTATTAAACAAATTACAAAGATTTAAAATTTTTAAAATTATATTAAATCATCTATTAGTACATTATTTAGTGTACTAATTAATGCATATAACATTATTAACACCTTTTGATAATTTTTTTAATTTTCACTTTAATTGCTTTACTTTTTAATTATAATCAAGTTAAGATTTTGTAACATTTTATAAAAAATATAACCATATCATAACATTCTTAAATTAATATGAGTGTTAATTTAATTTAGTTTATTTATATGTATTCATATATATGAACATAAAATTATATTATATTACCTTCTTTTTTTTAAATTAGTTTAACTCCAAAATAATAAACAAAAACATTACACATTAATTATTTCCAAGCATAACTATAACATGCAAACTGTGAGAATAGGATGTGAAAAAGAAGAAAAGAAAAGGTGACACTATGTCGTTTTAGGCACAATAGAAAACACAGCAGAGGTTCATAGTAGTGATCTCGTATCAAAAAATGAGATCCCAAAGTACAATTTGTGTGAAAATATGTGAATGTTAAGTGTAATTAGATCCCGCTTGAAATAATAGTTTTAGTCTAAAAGTCAAAAAGTTATTAAAAAATTAAAAATTTGTAACCTATATCAAAAAATCAAAGATCTCTTTTCTTTACTTTTTGCACATCTTTTCATAAAATGAAAAAGTCATTCCAAAAATAAATTTTTACCTCATATTTTAATCAAAAATTACTAAAATGATATTCCCAAACAAGGCCTTAACACAATTACAAATCAATCGAGTGGAAGTGGTGTTTGGAAAGTTGCTATTTTAGTAGACTATTTTAGTAGGTTAAAATTTTTGCTTTGGAAAGATAGTTGGATGTGACATTTGTGAGAAAAAAAGTAAAATAATTATAAGTTTGATGTAATATTTTATCTTATTGACTATTTTAATTTATTTTATTATTTTGTAAATTTTAATCCAAAAAAACTAAAAAAAAAAAAACTTTTGCCAAACACCCCATCTTGGAGGCACAATTGTCACTTGTTCTCTACTAATTTGTAGTAGACGTGGAAGACGAGATGAGAAAGGTCGAGAAACAAAGGAAAAAGCAAAAGAAAAGAGTTGATGGGGTTATTTTGATAAATTAATGTCATTTTATCTCTCTGTAATATTTTCTTTCTTTCATCTCCTCTGTAATTAAAATTAATTACTCACCAATTTGTAAATTTTGCCCAAGTTTTTATTTCTTTTTTTTTTTTAAATTCTCTCTTTCTACAACTTTTTGCATAGTGGACCTTTGTGATGGGCCCAAACCAAGAACTTCCCTATAGAAGAAAGCAGTTATTTAAATTGTTTTTGGCTTCATTTGTTTAGAGATATTCTGTAATATACATTTTGGTTTCTATTACTATAGTAATTTTAGCATGTGGCTATGTTCACAATCAAGGGGACAAATTTGGAGTATGGAAGCATCCATGAAGGTAATGAAAGATTAAATTAATTATTTGATTGCCAAAGGCAAAAGTAAGGTTTTAATTAAAAATGACCTAATTACACTAATAGTTATTATAATTTGAGATTGTATCACTTTGATTTTCGACCTTTCAATTGTGATATATTTTATTTTGAATTTTAAATCTTGTTCTAAATAAGAACAACTGAAAATATCATTACTCAATTTTAAGGATAAAGTCGTCAATTTAATAAAATATAAACTAGTTTGACAAAAATAAAAATTTATTTCCACCCACCACAGAAAAAATTATATAAAAATGATAAATTTTTTTATTTTTTTGCCAAATTAATTTTTAGTACGTGTTTAGATGATAATAATATAATGGATGAGTTATTTTTGTTGATGTTTTTCGATGATTATCATGTAATAGATAGTTGTCTTTTTTATTAACATATATTTTTAGATGGTTATTATGTAATGGATAATTATTAGGCTGTTAATGTGTAATTAATATATTTAATATATGAAATATTTTAATTTTGATTTAATAATTATATCAAAGTTGTCGCCATATTCGACTTTTGAAAAAATAGAAACTAATTTAACGAAAATAAATATCAAAAACAAATTATTTTAAAAAAAAATTATTTCCACCTTCCCAACAAATAAAATTATATAAAAATGATGTATTTTTAATTTTTTTTTCACCAATTTAATTTTTAGGTTCTTAAGGCCTCGTTTGGGAACAGGCTAATTTAGTAACTTTTTGACTATTTGGCTAAAATGTGATGAAAAAACTAAGATATTTGGGATGACTTTTTGGCTTTTTACGAAAAAGATGTGCAAAAAGTAGAGAAAAGGAATCTTTGACTTTTTGGTATGGGTTGTTGGTTTTTTGACTTTTTAAGAACTTTTGACTTTTTTAAAAATAGCCTCTTGCCAAACGAGGCCTTAGAAAAATTTTCTAGAAATAGATTCTAAAAACCAAACTAAACAAAACTTTATAACTAAAAAAGTTTCATAATTATTCATTAAAAAAAGATCATTATATTTCAAATAATATACAAGTTAACCGATTACCTAAATAAGTTTTATAACGACTTTTACCATTAAAATAGACCATTTGTAAAATAAACATATTTGATTGTCTTTATTTAGAACAAGATTTAAAATTCATGATCAAATTATCACAATTGAAAAGTTATAAATTAAAGTATTACAAATCTCAAATTACAGAAATTGTTAGTATAATTCCTCCATTAAAAAATACTTTAATTCTCTTGGCTCCATTTTTTAGTTTTTATTTTTGGAATATACATGCAATAGTCCATTAGGATCGTATGATTTCTCAATTGCCAAAAGATAATGAGAAGAAAAGGAGAAGCCGATGATCTGGATCCTACATTAAAGTTTAAAGTTGTGAATTATGTGTCCCACCATCCATTTTATTTTACTTTTTCAATGTGCCTTTTCTCTCACCCATTAACTTGTTCATGTTGTCGATTTATATGTAAATTATTTATAGAAAATATTTTCACCCCATTTTATTTTTAAATATTTTTATTTTTTTTTTATTATATATTATTATATTAATATTTTTAAAATTTTCATATTTTCAAGGAGTGTAAGTAGTGTATTTTGTATGAAAGAATATTAATATAATTATCTATAATAAAGATAAAAATGGATTGTATTCAGTAAAGTGAAATGAAAATAGCGATTTCCAAAAATTTAAATTGATTTGATAATTATAGTTATTTAATTTTAGGAGCCGTATTCCCATTCTTATCCTTATTATATTTAGTTACATTATATACATCAATTACTGAACTATTTTAGTAATTATGCATAATCCTTATAAGAAGTGTATTTAGAGTAAAGTGAGATGAGAATAGGGGTTCCTTAATTTTATTATATTTAATTTTAAAAAATAGATTATTTATTTTCAAAAGCATACTTGCAGTTTTTTTTTTATATTTAAAATTGATAAAATCATATGGTTACAAATACAAATCATTCTTCTTCTTTTTCACCAAAAATTAAATAAAATGAACAATTCAAATTATCATAGTGAACAAGTCAAATTAGTAGTACTAAGAACTCAAAAAAAAAAAATTATGTAAAAAAAGGAAAAATAACCAATCAGTATATTGATTGAAATTTTTTTTCAGATTCATGATAAAATTTACAAATTTTTATTATTGAAGTCATAAATTTTTTCATGAATTTGTAATTATTTTTTAAAATTAAACTTAAAAAGAAACTCAGAAAAAACATTATGGGATCTATATCCATTTCATGAGTGAGTTCTATTACACTTAGTAAACCCGTATAAACAACACTTTTTTTCTCTTTTTAATTCCTGGCTTTTCTATTTCCAAATTCCCGCTCTCTAAATTTATTATTATTATTAATGGGACCTAAAACTATGCTGGCTTTGTGGAATATGACCACCTTTAGGATGCAAAAGCAACTTTGTCTTCTATGCTAAGATTACGGCTATTGAACTTTTTGTGGCATATTTATTTATTGAATAAAGATTAGGAGTTTTAATTCTGAAATTTTAAAGAGAGTTTTAGTGATACGGTAAGAAGTGAGACTTATATGTGATATGATGTATGTGTTTATATTTTATTTTTATTTTTTCTCTTATCACATCACTAAAATTCCCTTTAAAGTTCTAAATTAAAATTTTCTATCATTATTATTATTTATTATATACAGTAAAAACTTCAAATATTTCTAGTTTGAGGAAAGGGATGAGTTGGTGATAATTAAAACCCGCAGACAGAGAGGATGAATTCAACTAGTTTCTTTTTGAAATATTTATCAATAAATTGTTAGAACAATTTTCTGTGTATAATAAATAAATTAAAACTAAATCAAACAAATAAAATAAATAACGTACCGAAATTATTGTACCGAACCGAAGAATAATAAAAAGATCAAGTCGAGTGTGTGACATTTTATCCTTAAGATAGATTCGCCGCCACAAGATTTACTTGACTAATGGCATTTATCTCCCAAGATACAATGATCTTCACAAATTTGTAATAGCACTCCTAACAAATTTGTCCAGCGAACTAAAACATGTGTTCTATACTCTCTAAATTTTTCTTAAAAAATATATGCAACAAATCAAAGATTAGACAGTAAGAAAATGAATTTCAGACTATATTCGGATCTCTAAACACTGCTTGAATGATCTGAATTTATAAGCAACACAAAATGTCCCGAACAGGTATGAAAAGAAGTGAACAGATGCATTTTCAACTGCATGTGCATTGTTTGAATTTCAAGCAATTGCAGCTTCAACAGATAATCAGATAACGCTTAAATCTGCTTGAAAAAAACAGACCGTCTGTGTGTGCAACATGATTTGGAAACTGTTGGACAATTTAACTGCTTGGAAATTGACCAAAGAAGATAATTTGACACAAAATTTGATTTCAATTTCGAATTAAATTCAATTTGAAATTCAAATAATTTCCTATAAGAATTTAGAAAAATTCAAATAAATTTTGTCCAAAAATTAATATTAGAATCGACCTATCACCACTCGCCTGCCTCGACTTCTGGTCTTACGACGACGGCGCACAAGACGATGTGGTGGTTTGAGTCAAGGTTCCATTTGTCCATAACTCCTCCTTTCTACAAACTTGGGTGCTCCTTGAGGCCCAACCCAAGTTAGTACACCAAGAACTTATATACCCACAAAGTTTCTTAAAGTTTTAATGTGAGATAACCCCTTTCAAGGAAACCCACATTTACTTCTTTAATTGTCCATTCCACGAACCCGAAAACGACGTCAACTTCCCATTCACTCATAAATAGTTTTGACGAACCTTCTTCACCGTGTGACTTACTATACGACAAGGAACACATCACCTCTTCAGACCCACCCCAAAAGACGTTTGGAGCCCACTCAATTTTGGACTCAAAGATGACCCAAAATAAGCCTTATAAAACTAAATTTTTCAACAATCCCCCATATGAATGGAATTTGACAGAGAGAAAATGCATCAACATGATCTAATTACAGAGAGTACAGAAATTGAAAATATTCTACAAAAGATAAGTAGCTTTTGACTTTGAACCTTCCCTTGTGAGACACTATCAAATTTACTAGCAAGTCATGAACATGATGTCTTGAACTGCTCAACCGCTTGTGTAAAACCAAGACAATAGAACTCACACAAGATATCCCTGCATACGCTTTAGTTCTCACTATTGTGTTCATTTTGGTCCTCGAATAACCTAGTCAGCTCAGTGAGTGTTCTAAAGATTTGTAGCTCTTCACAAATCTCATAGAACCGGCTCACTTCACACTCATATAGGTGATTCTTATGAAGAGTATCCTGCCATACTCCATTAGGTTTACCTAGAAATAAGAATCATTAAAATTTTACTTAACCTAAAACGCTGCTGACATCATTATTTCATCATAGAAATGGGTAGAGTTTGACTTCAGCTGAACCTTCTGAGTTATACACAACTCGGTTGTCCTTTTGAACCTAGATCTTAGGATCTTCAGTCAACTAGGTTGGGTTGCCGTTGTGGTAACTCTTATTTAATAGGCTTAAGTCTCATTCCCTTCGATGAATTCTCAACTAGCTCTCTTGCTAACCCTTTGGTTAGTGGATCCGCTATGTTGTCTTTAAACTTCACATATTCAATGGAAATAATTCCATTAGAGAGCAGTTGTCTCACGGTGTTATGTCGACGACGAATGTGACATGACTTATCATATACATATGACTCTGTGCTCTACCAATTGCTGATTGACTATCACAATGTATACATGTAGCAGGTACCGGTTTTGGCCACATTGGAATATCTTCAAGGAAGTGGCGAAACCATTCTACTTCTTCCCCAACTTTATCTAAAGCTATGAATTCTGATTCCATAATAGACCTAGTAATGCAAGTCTGTTTGGAAGATTTCCAAGATACAGCCACACCACCAAGAATAAAGACATACCCACTGGTGGATTTTGAGTCTCTAGTATCCGATATCCAGTTTGCATCATAGTAACCTTTAAGTATTGCTAGATATCTAGTATAATTCAGCCCAATGTTACAAGTAAATCGGAGATATCTTAGAATCCTTATAATTACTTTTTAGTGTTCTATTCCTAGATTACTCGTATATCTACTTAATTTACTTACTGCATAAACTATATCTCGCGAAAGTAATTCATCAAGTACATTAAACTTCCAATAATTTGGGCATACTCTAATTGAGAAATACTTTTTGTACATTTTAGAAAGAAACAAATTAATATCCACAGTGTTCTAGCAAGATGATCATCATCTTGCTAAATTTGTCAAGTATTTTCTCAATGTAATGTGATTGTGACAAGTATAACCTTCTAATGTTTTGGTAATTTCCATACCAAGAATTACATTAGCAATGCCTATGTCCTTCATATCAAAATGCTTATTCAACATTTTCTTGGTAGTTTTAATCATATCATTATTACTACCTATGATGAGCATATCATCCACATAAAGACATACAATGACATAACCTTTGTCAATATTTTTAATAAACAGTTGACATTTGTCATACTTATTAATTTTAAATCCATTTGACATCATTACCTTTGTCAAATTTCTCATGTCATTATTTTGGCACTTGTTTTAAAACCATATAATGATTTAACCAATTTACACTTTCTTTTCTTTTCCTCGAATAGAAAAACATTTTGGTTGTTCCATGTAAATTTTTCATCTTAACTCACCATCTAAAAAACGGTTTATCCATTAGATAAATTTTTAGATTGTACAACAATGCAATGGCAATTAGCATTCTAATGTATGTTATTCTAATAATCAAGAGTATGTGTCAGTAATCAAACCTTCTTTTGTCTATACCCTTTGACCACAAATCTTGCCTTGTATTTGTCAATTGATCCATCCGCTTTTATTTTTCTTTTGAAAATCCACTTGTACCCAAGAGGTTTACAACCCGTGGCAAATCCACTAATTCCCAAGTGTGATTTTTGCAAGATGGATTCAACTTCACTATTGGATGTTTTCTTCCATAAAGGAGTTTCAAGATCGACATAGCCTCTTTAAAAGTTAAAGATTCATTTTCTAACAAAATGTTAGAAAATCAACCAAAAAGAATTTGAGGTTCTAGCACGCTATTATGCCCAGGTTCCTTTTCCTCATTTTGATCTATCTCTTTGTTCTTGTTCTTGTTTTTGTTCTTGTTCTTGTTCTTGTTCTTGATCTTGATCCCGACTAGTAATAGCATCATGAGATCTTTTGTTAGTACTAGTCTCTTGTCTAGTTTTATTTGGAAATACATGTTCAAAAAAATGATGCATTATGAGATTCAATAATAGTATTTACATGTATTTCGAATGTTCTAATTTATGAATCAAAAACTGATATGCACTACTATTCTTGGTATAACCAATGAAAAATAATAATCAACGGTTTTATGACCTATCTAGTCTTTTAGGACTAGGAATAGCCACTTTAGCCAAAAACCCCCACACTTTTAAGTATTTATAGGATGGTACTCTCCATGCCACGCTTCATAAGGTGTTTGATTCACTTTCTTTTGGGGTACTTTATTAAGTATATAATTAGTAAAGTATTGCTTCTCCCCACAAATTTCGAGGTAATCCGTAACCGACAACATAGCATTCATCATTTCTTTAAAGTCCTCTTTTCCTTTCAACAATTCTATTTTGTCAGTGAGTAACGAGCGGTGATTTGATGAATTATTCCATGTTCTTTATAAACTCACCAAAAGGTGATTCATATTCATCAATTTATCACTTCGAAGTTTTGTGATTTTCACTAAGTTGATTTTCGACTTCATTCTTATATTGAATGAAAGTTTCCAAAGCTTCATCCTTGGTTCAATTAAATAAACATAACTATATGTAGTAAAATGATAAAATATTTTTTCCCACCTATAATTTAAAATTCGATTTAAAATCACAAATATCACTATGAATTAATTCAAGTGGTTCTGACATTTCTTTTCAATTTAATAAAAGAAGTTTTGGATAATTTTGTCTCAATGCAAATTTCACATTTATAATTTGAATCAACGTCAAATTTAGGTAAACATTCCATATTAATTAATTTAATAAAGATCCATAATTAACATGTCCAAGTCTACCATGCCATAAATTTAAAGACTCAAGCAAGTAAGAAGAAGATGTATTTTATTAATAATCGAAAGGTACAAATGCTCATTACATTTATTTTGAAAAGGCCATCGCACATGTAACTTTTTCCTACATACATCCTGCTTTTTAATAAGTACAAACTTGTAACTTTCAAAAACTAGCCTAAACCCATTTTTACTCAACAAAGATCCGAAATAAGATTCTTGTGAATGTCGCACATGCAAAGACATTGTTGAGAGTGAGTTCTTTTCGTGATATCATCTTCGCAATAATCTATCATTGTCCTTCAACTTTAGAAGTTGAGAGTTGTCCATAAAAAGTTGTTCACCATTGTCCATCAGAGAATAAGATATGAATATCTTTTGTCGACAGAGTATGTGGCAGTAGCACCAGTATCCACCCACCATTCTTAGATTTTTGACAAGGTTTGCCTTTAAACAACCGGTAAAGATTTATGTCATCAACACCATTGAAAATATTGTCCACTTCGGGTCATATAGGCTTGAGCAGTGTTTCTTGCTTGTTCTTTTTTTTTGCTTTTTGCTTTTTGCTTTTGCTTTTGCTTTGCTTTTGCTAACGACAATCTTTTAGCGATGTCCTCTTTGTCACAAATGCAACACTTGCCATTAAACTTGTACTTTTTAGTTTCTCCCTTTAGAGCCTAGAGGAACTTTCTCTAGAAACTTCCGCTTTCTTGGCTTTTGGAGCATGTTCCACCACATTTGCCTTTGACTCATTGGATGCTTAATTTCGCTTCTCCGAAGTGTTGTCCTCCTCAATCCTTAAACGCACAATCAATTCTTTCTAAAGATATTTCTTTTGTGCTTGTGTTTGAGGTAGTTCTTGAATTGTTTCCAATTTTGTGGTAATTTCTTAATCAAGGTCGCAACTTGAAGGATTTATCAAAACATGCCTTCTACGTGAATATCATGCGTAATGAGTTGGAAATCTTGAATCCTTGCCGATCACGCCTATAGAATCAACCATCACAAAGTCCGTGAATTTGTTAACCACAAATTTCTTTGAACCAAGATCTTCTGCTTTGTACTTTTTTCTCCAAAACTTCCAAAGTTCCTTTTGCCGTCATTTATGATAGGACTATAGACGTTGTATAATGTATTGTCAAGTCTGCTCAAGATGTAGTTCCGCAAAAGAAATCAAGATGTTTCTGTGCTTCAACCCAGAACTACTTGTCGGCCGGGCCATCCTCGCTCAGAGAGGACCATTTCATTTTGAGAAAATAAGCCAGCTTAGAGTTGTAAGATAGAATAACATTTTTGTTGCCATCTTTAAAATCAGCTTAAGAACTTTTGGCTTCTCACCGTGATTGATTGGCACAAATATAATATGAGAGGTTGGAGCAATTGTAGCCACCACACTAGTAATTGTTTGAGCATTAGTTTCAAAGAGTCATGAATTCTAAATTATAAAATAAAATTATAATTAGAATTTTATACTACATGTAAAATTTAAACCAAAACCATAGATTAAATTTTGTAAAAAAATAAAAAGAAACAAAAATGCAACTTTTATTTTTTCAATTAATTTGAAAAACAAAATAAAATTTTATTTAACCAAATTAATTCCACATAGAAAATTAAATTTATGTAACACTTCAATAATTAAAATATCAAACAAAATTTTGATTAATGAACACCGTAAATAATTTCTCAAAACCCAAAATTAATTTCACAAAATTCCACAAATAAATATTTTCCTAAATTGTTAATGACACCACTAGTTGTCAAAGAAAAATAGATGTAAGATATTACTACTATTTGTCAAAACAAGATATTATTACTATTTGTTTTCAAACTGCATTATTATTTTTTTGGTAAAATCACGTAAAATAATTTCTCTCAGTAAGAAAAAGAAAGAAGAAAGGAAATAAATGAAAAATTTCGTATAAATAGAATAGTTCAAATCATTTTTAAGATTGTTGAAAAAATCTTTCCGGTGGTAATAATAAATAAATTGAAACTAAATCAAACAAATAAAATAAATAACGCCATCAAATTATTTTATCGAACCAAAAGAATAATAAAACAAATAAAATAAATAATGGACGAGGCAAGACGTTTGCGACGCATGTGGGTAGTTTGAGTCAAGGTTCTCATTTGTCCATAACTCTCCTCCTACAAATCTTGGGGTGCCTCTGGGGCCCAAACCCAAGTTAGTACACCAAGAACTTATATACCTCACAAAAGCTCTCTTTAAAGTTTCAATGTGAGACAACCCATTTCAAGAAAACCCACATTTACTTTCTTTAATTATTCATTCTACGTAACCCGAAAACAACGTTTAACTCTAATTCACCATAAATGGATTTGATAAGCCGGGTTTTCACTGTGGTGACTTACTGGCATGCACAAGGAACACATCACTCTCTTCTGACTCCACCCCACAAGACGTTTAGTTCCACTCAATTTTGGGGCTCAAAGATGGCCCAAAATACTTATAAAACCAAATTTTTCCAACATAAATCTCATCCCATAAATAAATATTTTAATTAGTTTTAAAATTTTTTATTAATTTGTTAAGTCTCAATTAGTGGAAAGTTTCTTTTCCCCGAAAAACTCTTATAGTATACTTTACTTCAAATAGTAAATGTGACACTCTAACATACCTTTGTATGAGCAGACACACTCAACAAAAACAAAAATTCTTCTTAATTTTTGTTTTTCTTTCTAAATGTGACTACATACAATGGATATTGAGAGGAAATTTATGAGTTAGATTCGGTCATGTGGTAATGACTGGCAAATTCACGGGCCGGTAACATGTTGTAGTCGTGGGTAGTCATTATAATCTGCGAGAGTGTTGTGCCTCTAGAATTTGCTCCGTGACCATGCTAGACCAAGCTTACTTGGCTTGTTTACTGGGAAACCAAGCTAATTGGGTAATTCGGCCGAGATAATGGAAGCCGGTCCTGTTCTCTATGAGTTCAAGGCCAAATTTTCGCCTGAAAGGTCTTTCGCCATTAGTCATCATCATCAATGGCATTTCTAATGCAAATCGAAGGTCGTCGTTGAGCTTTGACGAATGGAAATACTTAGCTTGTTATTATTATAACACGATTGTTGGCAATGAGATGATGTGTACCTTCGTGGCTAAGCCGAGATCCCAGAGGTAATGGGCAGCTTGGTTAGGTGATGATCAAATTAGATTTATGCTGGATGTATTTAGATAGCAAGCATTCACGTACAGTAGACTCACTTGAGTAGATTTGGAGGCAGTGTATGTATATAAGCGAAGTCTCGTGTTCTATGCCTAGAGGATGAACATTTGGTGATATAAGACTTTATACACTCAATTCTCTTCTCCCTCTCTTCTACTCCATCGTTAGGTAAAAGCACCTGATCGTCGGGCGGTTTTCCACCACACACCGCCGTAGCCTCACCGACAACTCGTCATTCGCGTCGCATCACTGCGGAGTGAAGTGCAATCGATCAAGATTGAACCCAAAGCTTCATCAAATAGCACCGTGTAACATCAATCTTCGTGCCCGTGACCCTTCAAAATGTTACAGCTTAGTGGGGAATGCGCGAAACTTTTGTCGACGGGGTTTCTAACCCACTGGCCACGGTCGGGCATCGTTTAATTTCGCCAGACGATCGTGGACCATCGAACACCTATCACCCTTGGATTCATCAGACAAACAATGAGGCCGTAGCACGAGGCGCTTGGTTAAGATGCATTCGTGATGCAAAGATTCAAGCTAATGGTTATAATGATTCTCACTGCGGTTAACTGGAAGCTTCGTTTATGAAGCAAAGTGGACGCATAACGGTGAAGTACTGGTTCGTCGACCACATCGTTTATTCCAGCATATATCCAAAGAATTGGCGTGAAGAAAACTACCACACATTTAATTAGGCCAAATTTTTGTTTCCATAATTTATAAATATTACTCCTCCGCCTTCTTCCTCGATTAAGTTCTCAGAACAACCTCATACTGATTACCGATAACTACCTAGTCATGTATCGGTTACCGCGCAACCTGACCGACTATGACTGGCATATGAATCGATTAACTGATCAATCGATCGATTGAACTGAATAAATTGAATAAGTTTGTTCTGGCTGAATTGCATACACCGCTTGATTGCTTGATTATTCGGTTGAACAGATGTTTGAATCACAATTGAAGGCCCATTACCACAACGAAGAACCGCTTAGCGTTTTGTAATCGTACTTTTGCGATTTAATAGTATATTTATTCAAATTGCTGGAAATGATCAAATTAGGATTAAATATTGACATATTGTGAAACTTGTGTTTGCTTTGCCACTCCTGCACCTATACTGGGACCTTGTTTACCATTAGTTGCTTTATTACATGTCGATCAAAGCCCCATTTCCTTGTCTCCACCGGAATTCTAGAGTGAGGCTGAGGAGAATCGAGGAGATTTAGCTCATCTCTGTGTGAATTTGCTTGAAATTAAGTGTGCACCACTCAGCATAATCTAGCCTTTACCTTGAATTGAGACTCAGGGGCAGTGACCCATTAGTTCTCTGCTGTTCCTTGAGCCCCATTTTGGCATTTCTGTTCATGCCCCACCAGAGAGCCAGTTTCATGATTTAGTTCTGTAATCATGGGAATTGACCTCCATTGTTAAAATGATGTTTGAACTGGTGATTTGAAGCTGAATTCCCACAATTGTCACGTATGCTCATGTTCATATATTAGTCCATGTTTTCGCTGTTTTGAAAGATTGGAGCCTTTAGAGCAAGATTTGAAGATTGAATTTGCTTAAAAACTCATGTATTGCATGTTTCGAATGATTCTTGAAATGAGTTTGAAATTTTGATTTAATTGACTCACCTTGGGGTTTTGAATTACAAAATTGGCTTTTTGAAACTTGTTATACATTGCTTTGGATGTATTTCCTGCACTTGGGCCCAAGAGGGTGAGATTTGAGTTGGAGAAACTTGGCTTGAGCTAGAGGTCGTAACTGGATTTTCCAGACGGTCACCCGCTGAAGCTGAAGCCGCCGAGCCGTGGGAAAATAAGCTCCCAGATTCTTTTAGCATGTTCTTCAACTGCCTTCAGAGCGGAGTTTACGCTGAGTGGGAAAATCGCGGCATCCGTATTTTGCATTGCTCATCATCGCCATGGGGAAGATCACGTAAATGACTCCTTTGTTTGCATGAACCGCCGAATGGAAACGCATGTCGAGCGGGACCTCAAGCTTACACTAAAAATTTTGAAATTGTTTTTCTACGCGCATCTTTGCATCTCTTATTTCATCTCAGTACTCCTTAGGCCCATTTAAGACATATCTTGTTAGATATAGATGTAGAACACAATCGGTGTTATTATTAGGTTAATTGGTCATAATTTCCCAACTCAAAATCCAGAGTACCAATTTGTTAATCGCTTAGGTCATTCTCGTGACGCCGTATTTAATGCCTTAGCCCACCCTCCGTGAGTAACAATTGTGTGTAAAGATATGTTCAAATGTTTATCTTGAATAATGAATCGGAATCGCTTATTGAATCGATATTAAGCTATTGAACAATGTATGTCCTGTATTCGAACTCGCATTGCAGTACTTTTTAGTATCGATCGTTATCGTTACAGAAGCCTCATGCCTCTTTTGTAGGAACTGGTTATTACTGGCATTGACCGATGGCCACTGGCTGCCTGCTCGCAGATCCGTCCTTTTTGGACCCATCGCTTATAGCTAATGGATGTACTCATGACCGATTGATTTGAAGCATCGAAAACTGAATACTGCTTTAATGAATCGATTCCATTGGATTGTATGATTATCTTATTCGCATAACCCCTTTACGATTATGTTATTCACCGGGCTTTTAGCTCACCGCTATATATGTGTAGGTTCTCGAACGGACGAAAGTGGGAGTGCGGTTGGTCCTCAGCCATTGGCCAATTTGGCTGCCTTTAACGCTGGAGAGTTCCGGTGCTGCTGCGTTGCTGTGGCTTGGGGTGTTTTTGTGTCCCTTATCGGTCTCTATCGTGATTGCACTTTTTGTATAGACCGCTTATCAGATCAAGTATCGAGGGATTTGATCTCGTATCGATCGGATCAGAATGGTTGTATAGACTGACTGCTCGGATCGTATGAATGCGCATAAA